>JAYESD010000004.1:57775783-59091771 GCA_036927565.1 Tuctoria greenei
AGTCCGGCGGACTTTCTGGGCTTCAAAATGCACTGAGGCCGGACAAGTCCGGACTTGCACTGGACTAGTCCGGTGTTAGGGTTTTTCAATGGCTACCTTTTGGAAACCCTATAAATAGAGAGTCCACGGCTTTCCTATTGACACACACGTCGAATACTGATCAAAGAACAAACCCTAGCGCCGTCACTTCATCCCAAGAGCCCAAAACACATCTCCCCACACATCTAAAGTGCAAAAAGAATGAAACCAATTGAACACTTGGATTTGGGATTGGGAGATCGTCGTTATTTCATTGCGAGCTCTTAGGATTTGATCTTTCTACACTCATACTCTGCATTGTAATACTTTTGAGTGTGTTTGATCACTTCTTTCGTTGTAATTCTCGTGGGAGCCCTCAACGTGTGAGGTTGCCCCACAAACTTGGTGATTACCCGTGATAGTGGAATCAAGTCGGCCTTCGTGGTGACTTGAAGATGGAAAGGGTTGGAGACCCGGCTCTATGTGAGCTTCCTCAATGAGGACGTAGATCTCGTTGTGAGATCGAACCTCGGGAAAAATTTGTGTGTCTTGCGCCTTATTTCCTTTAAATTTTGTTCATTAGATCACTTGAGTGCTAAACATTAACCTAAGGCAATTATAAGTTTTACCTTCATTATTATATTAATCTCAAATAAAAATATCAGTTGTTCTCATTTCCGCTGCTAGAGAAATTTAGTTTCCCAAATAACACCTGATCAACACACATATTTTTAGCACACCGGACAAGTCTGCCCACACGACAGGACTAGTCCGCCCAACCAAGTTTTGACGATTCTATTAAGTGTGCAGGAAATTCAAAAGGCCTATTCACCCCCCCCCCCCCTCTAGGCCACATTCAGGAAGGGAGGCACGTGTTTTACTGTGAGAAAGAGCTCGCGTTGGCGATCCTTTATGCTGTTGAGGTCGAGGCGTAACACTGCTTGTTGAGGGCTGGCGACGGTGGAGCAAAGGCGGTTCCCGACGGCTTCACCGTGAGCTCCGCCAAAACATCAAAATACCTCGGCAGACGGTGAGGAAACGAAGAATGGTTTGATCCAGAAGGTAGAGTAGAAGGTTAGTCTTTACTTTGCTTTTGAAGTCGGGAAGGAACGATTGCTAGAATGGCGGCACGACACGACGAGCTGGAGGGCAGCACAATGGTGGTGGCGGGGCGAAACTGTGGCATGGCAAGGCAAGAAAGAGTTGAGAACTCGATGCTGTCGGCCAGGAGGGGTTGAAATTGACAGGGAGAGGCGTGGAGAGCTTGCCACGATGCAAGCAAGCAGCTCGGTGGCTTGCATGCCTGGAGGTGTCGCCACGGTGAAAACAGAGGAGCAGCACACATTTGAGTCACTGGACAGTGGGGCCAACCTTTCCAACCTAATCCCTTCACTGTTCTTTTAACTCACCACCAAACAAGGTCCAAAATTCATGAAAGTTTGTAGATAAGATCAAACAAATATCTAGTATCTGATTCTGAATTCAAAACATTGAATTGAACCAGTTTAAATTGAAATTCAAATGTGTAGGCTTTACTTTGCTTTTGAAGTCGGGTAGGAATGATGGCTAGAACGGCGGCACGACGCGACGAGCTGGAGGGCGGCACAATGGTGACGGCGGGGCAAAATTGTGGCATGGCAAGGCAAGATCGAGTTGAGAACTCGACGCTGTCGGCCAGGAGGGATAGAAATAGACAGGGAGAGGCGTGGAGAGCTTGCCACGATGCAAGCACGCAAGCAGCTCGGTGGCTTGGATGCCTGGAGGTGTCGCCACGGTGAAAACAGAGGAGCAGCACACATTTGAGTCACTGGACAGTGGGCCCAACCTTTCCATCCTAATCCCTTCTCTGTTCTTTTTACTCACCACCAAACAAGGTCCAAAATTCATGAAAGTTTGTAGATAAGATCAAACAAATATCTATTATCTGATTCTGAATTCAAAACTTTGTATTGACCATGTTTAAATTGAATTTCAAATTTGAATTTAAATTTTAATGGAATTAAATGGAGCCACTGAATTAAATAGCAAATGTGCTTCAAAAATTTTGAAACTTTGGGCTATTTGGAATCTAATGGTGAACTCAGATTTTTATTTTTACGAAGTTTGAAAAGGAGCAAGTTTTGAATATTCAAATTTCCTCCATTGGAGTTTGAATTGGTTTGATTTTTTTCAGTTTTCATTTTGATTTCTTTTGCCATTCAAATTTTTAAATTATCCTATATGAACTTTGTGCTTTGAATTTAGGGCTTTTACATTCCTCCCCCCTAAAAGAACCTCGTCCCGAGATTATAAATAAAAGAGACGGAGGTAAAAAGATTATCGGATATAAGATGATAATAAATCCAGATAGTTTGATCGGAGATAATCCTCGCTTTCCCATGTCACTTCGTCAGTGGTATGGTTACTCCACAAGACTTTGTAGAAGTACAAAGTCCGATTCCTTGTGGCGCGAGTCTTTTCATCGATAATCCGGATCGCATACTCAGAATAAGTGAGATCCGGTTGGAGAGCTTCGAAGTCTTCGGTGCAGATTTCAGCTGAGGATTTAACGCATTTCCGCAGCCAAGAAATGTGGAATACATTATGAACACCAGCAAGCGACACCGGTAACTCCAAATGATAGGCCACGGGTCTGCATTTTTCAATGACGTCAAACGGACCGATAAATCGTGGAGCGAGCTTTCCCTTCACTCCGAAACGATGAATCCCTTTCATCGGAGAGACACTAAGATAAATGTGGTCTCCAATGTCGAAGTGGAGAGGTCGACATCTTTTATCCACATAACTTTTCTGACGAGGTTGAGCAGCCTTGAGATTGGCTTGAATCACTCGCACTCGTTCTTCGGCTTCATTTACAAGATCAATACCATATATCACTCGCTCGCCGGATTCACACCAGTTGAGTGGTGTGCGACATTTCCAGCTGTAGAGAACTTCATACGGCGCCATCTTGATGCTACCTTGATAGCCATTGTTATATGAGAACTCCGCCAATGGTAAATGATCATCCCAATTTTTACCGTGGTGGATGGCGCAAGCACGTAGCATATCTTCTAGAACTTCATTCACCCACTCAGTTTGACAATCCGTCTGCGGGTGATATGCGGATGTTCGGATCAGTTTCGTCCCCAATGACGCATGCAGCTGCTCCCAGAAATGAGCAACGAACAGCACACCGCAACCTGAAATAATCGTCCCGGGAACTCCACACACGGATCGGTCCTCAATTTACACAAGCAGGGCTACACACATGAGACCATGTCTCACTGCATCCTACCCGATGCTCGGTCTCAATTTCATATTCATAAACCATTCTTTGATCAAATCTTTCCCGTGTGATAAAATCATATCTTGCGAGTAGATTCCAACTACTCGACTTCTACCGGATTCCTCAAAACATTAGCATGGCATTTTCTACTCGTCGAGCTGTGGAACTATCCAATGCTCCATAGGATTTATGGGTCATGCTAGTGGAGTAACAAGCACCTTAGCCCTAATGCACAAAGTTCATCATAGACATAAGTGATACAAATATAAACTTAAATAGCACTTAAATGCAAACCAGAGATTGCCTGGCTGCGAGTCAGAGGGACAGTTAGCTTTTGGAAGTATACTCTCCAAGGGCTCCGGCTCCTCTTCGATCTCGGTCACTATATGATATGCAATATATAAAGTATATGAGTGATATTGAAAATATAGAAAAGAAGTTATAAATACTAATCAGGTATGCAAATAATTTTAATTGGCTTTGTGATTTTACAGTGAATACAAGGATCTCTGTGGAAAATCTGGACCAAAATTTGGAGATGTTCAATGAAGCTTGTTGTCTCTAAAAATCTAACAAGTAAAAGCCTTCTCTGAAATTTGGTATTAATTCTGGAGTCTTGTCATAGCTAAAAGTAGATTTTTATGGTAGAGGAGGTTCTTCTGGTTCTGGTAATGTTTGTCTCAAATTTTTCTGAGCTTTCTAATGGGAGAACATGATTTTACAAGTTTTGGGATATCTCGAAATGGTTTCTTTACATTTCAAATTTTTTAAACTACATAGACATTTTAAACACTGATCCACCCTGTAATTTAAGTCCAATGAGCTTCAAATGTTCACTCTATCTCGAGTGTATTTTTAAGAGTGTCCTGACCAAAATTGGGAATTTTTCCAATTAACAGAACAGGGTTATTAATTTTCCAAGAAGTTAGCTCAAATTTATTAATTGTGAAAATTCTGGGAGTTTCATGTCCAACAAATTGCGCCACTGCAAATTTAAGATCAAGATGAGTCTAGAAGAATTTATTTGGAATTATTTGAGCAAGTATGCTAGGAGTAATTGGTTTTTGAAGTTGGCTCAATTTCTGGAATTAATTTCCAAGGGAAAAGTTTAAATAACCAACCCGGCCCCACCCGTTTAAAATGGGCCAATCGCATCTGGTCCACACCGAGGGCCACGGGTTTAACTGCGCAGCCACACCGGATCCGAAGGCCACAACCGATCCCGCTGCCCATCTATTAGGCCGACAGCAAGGCCCCACCCGGGTTGTCTTCAACCTCGGGATGGCGACTCGGCCGCGGCGGTGCTGCACCGGTGAGATCGCGGGCTCCCTTCTCCCGGCCATCTCCTTCTCTGAGAGACTCTACCTACCCATTTTGAGGGTCGAGGAATATGATGGTGGGGTCGAAACGACACGGCGACGGCCGGAAATGGCGGCACGACGACGGTGGCGGTGGCTAGGGTTCCGGCGATGTCGAAACTGCCGACACGTAGCTTAAACGCATTGGAAAATGATGGGAAATATTCTGGGAATCATGGAGAAGATGATTAGAAGGTGTAAATGCCATGGAACGGCTGACAATCATGAGTTCGACGGTGCACCGGTGGTCTTTCATTGGCGGCTGCGAAAACTTGAAACCTGACTTCATGTCTCGATAACTTCCTTTCATTTTTGGTGAGCTGATGCGCCTGGAGGTCTAGAATATATTCCTTGATTGGATTGAAGAATCATTGCACATAGAAATGGAATTAAATCGATGACCTAGGAAGCTCGATATGAACTAGCTTCGATAAAACCCAAACCATTTGCTCGTTACTGAAGGAAGGGAGGCACGGGTTTTACCGTGAGAATGAGCTCGCGTTGGCAATCCTTTTTGCTGTTAAGGTCGAGGTGTAACACTGCTTGTTGAGCGTAGCGTTGAATGTCTCGTAGACCCACAGATAGAGAGTAGCGTTGAATGTCTCGTAGACCCACGGATTGAAGATGTAGGCAGTAGATGGTGTAACACCCTCATTTTCATGCATCATGCATTGCATACATCATTAAATATGTTTAACATTTAGTAATATAAAAAGGAAAAAAGTTTAAAATTAGTTAGAAGCAAAACCGCGCTTAAAAAGTCTGAGAAGTACGGACTTGTCCGATTTGCGCCGGACTAGTACGTTTTCTCTCTGTACCGGTTTCGGACTAGTCCGGTCCATTGAGGACTAGTCCGATAATCCCATCCTTTGAAAATCTTGCTGAGTCCCTGGACTTGTCCAGACTTGTCCGATTTCCACCGGACTTGTCCGTTGTTGTGGGGACCGGAATCCCGACATCCTAGGATCTCATTGGGTGGTGTCATGCGATGCGACACCCAACAGTATACAAGAACAGAACGAGAATAAAATACAATAATAAATCTTTTATTTATCATACAGCGGAAGTTTTACAATACTAGCGGAAGGAAAGAAACTTATATATCATAGCTACGCTCTCAGCACTAGCTATGCAAAAGCAAAGTCATCCATGCCCTGGATACTTCACACTAGCAACACCCAAATCACGGCGGCTTGCAGGGTTCCCACTCGGCTGTACACCCTGGAGGGGGTGCAGCCTCGTCATCAAACCTGTCATCAATCGTATAACCTGCAAAAACTCGTTAACTGCAAACATGAGCATAAGGCTCAACAAGACTGACCCATCTCACTAGACATATGCAAGGGTGAACACCAATCATAGGTAAGGTGAAGCATAAACGACTCGCCTACAAGTGGATCCTTATAATCATGTTTTAAGTAGCAAATGACATTCTCCAAGAATGGCACATCATAGACTCCACAATCAAACAAGAAATGCTTTGCTGATGATATGACATGCCAAGAGCACATAATGCTATTACAGCTAAAGTATGGGGAAACTGTAAACTTTAATTTTGCAATCTCTAAGTCACACAAGGTTGCAAAGCAATTATAATTCAATACAACATATTCTACTAGCTTCTTTAGTATTTACTATGTCACGACTCAGTGAACAAGTGGTACTCTATTACCGCGAGGGACGGTAATTGCAATCAGGACACACCCGGACAACACGACAGATACACACGTTCGGAAGTGTCAGCGAGTACATTAGTACCTACGTAACACTTCAGTAGTAGTCGTATATGGCCACCTTTCACAAGAAACTCGAACGCCGAACCCATCTCACCTCCGCGAACAGAAGGTCTCCGCACGGAACACCTTTGTGTCCGCCGACCGATTTACACCTTAATATCATCAACCCACCCCTATCGATGGTGAGTTAATGGCCTCGACATCCTAGGTATTGAGTTACGTCAGTTTACTGGAGCCCATATATCTAGTATGTCGCTGGTACAGTCAAGCTTGTTCCAAGGGGCCGCATACAGACGGGCCTTAACTGACCAGTCAGAGCTATGCGACCAAGACCACGCCTTGCCGCTTCCTATCCATCTCCGACCGGTCTCAAGTTTAGATTTAACAGTCATAGCCGGCAACACTAAGGTCGATGGTGAACCGAGCTCCTTCAATGGCAGAAGGGAAAAAATGGGATAACTCGAGAATTACTCGATGGTTCCTTCTGATTTTTGGAGGGAAGGTGCACTAGGAGACGTTGATCATGTCACCTAACTGGATGAAAGAATTATTGTGCATACAATCGGAATTAAACTGAAGAACTAGCTCCAAAGCTCCAAAAGTGCTTCGGTCTTTCACGAAATACGGACGCTAGGACGCACGATATGAGTTCAAATTTTACTAGCAGCTACACGAGATCATGGTGCACCTTTTTCCTAAAGACTGCAGAGGACGAGGAAGCTTGTATCGTCGACGAGGATGAGCAGCGTCGGGCGGAACCGAGGTGGTCGCGGTGGCGAGCAACGAAGCAGCGCGAGCGAGAGGGAGCCGAGGAGTGACTGCGGTCGACGGTGGAGTGAATAAAAAGCCTTCACCGCAGTAGATAAGGAGGCTGGGGCAGCTGGAGGCGACCCACGGCCGAACCGGCATGCTGGCGGCATGCAGCCATCGCGGTGTCGCGCGAAGAAAGAAAACAGAGGTGGTGAATCAGTTCCCTGGCTGACATGTGGGCCCCACTACTCCCTCTTCTCTGTTCCTCTAAATTCCACCTCAAACATTACCCAAAAATTGCCAAAATTTACAGACAGACTAAGAAAAATATGAGGAACCCAAATATGCAATCAGATTTCAATTTGGACATAGTTTGTTTCAAATTCAAAATCAAATTTGAAACCAAACATGTTTATAGATCTTATTGAAATAAATAGTAACTGAGGTCCATAAATCCCAAAACTTTGAAACAAAGCTCGCTGAACCATAAAGGGTCTTAGGATAAATTGTGGGTTGATTTGGACAAGGTTAAGTGCAAAGCTAAATTTTGAGAACGACGCGAAATAAACCCTCTGTACGTGTCCAACTAAGTCGAAGACGTGCTTCAAAAATCTTGAGAGTTTACCGAGAAGCCATTTAAAATATTCAAGAGGCCAAGGAAAAGTTTGGAGCCTTGGATTTGTATCTTTTGGTCAGGGCCAGATATACATAGAACCATAATCAAATTACACTTGTTTTGATTTTATATTGCTGCAATATATTTTGCCCTAGCCATTTATTCAATTAAATTCCCAACTTTTCAGAAAGGTTTAATTAAAATTGTTCTAGGATTACTGGTGAAGTCCAATCCTCATGTTAATAAAATTAAACATGAGTAGGAAGAAAACTTTTTAGTGAGGTCAAGTTCATGTGCACAACTATATTGACCTCCATTATGTTTGATAAACAACTTGTAGCTGAACTTCACATGAAAGGAAAAAGTGGGATTTTACATTCCCCCCCCCTAAAAGAATCTCATCCCGAGACTACAACGAAAAGACAAAAGGTAAACATCTATTAACATGTGCGGCTAACAAGTTTGGATAGTACGTTTTAAGATACTCTTCGCTTTCCCACGTGGCTTCTTCAGCACTGTGGTTGCTCCACAAGACCTTGTAGAAACGTAAGGTGCGGCTCCTTGTGGTGCGAGTTTTCTCATCAACGATCTGGGTTGGATGCTCGGAATAAGTAAGATCTGGTTGGAGAGCCTCCAAATCCTCAATACGTACATTCATTGGGGCTTTGAGACATTTCCGCAACTGAGAAATGTGAAACACATTGTGGACCCCTGCTAGCGATGGCGGTAACACCAATTGATATGCCACAGGTCCACATCTTTGAATTATTGCGAACAGCCCAACGAAACGTGGAGCTAGCTTCCCTTTCACTCCGAATCGATGAATTCCCATCATTGTGGATACCCGGAGATAAACTTGATCCCCAACCTTGAAGTGAAGAGGTCGACGTCGTTTGTCCGCATAGCTCTTCTGATGAGACTGAGCAGCTTTGAGATTTGCTTGAATAATGCGTACTTGCTCTTCGGCTTCATTTACCAAGTCGATGCCATAAACCACTCGTTCACCAGATTTGCACTAGTTTAAGGGTGTGCGACACTTCCAGCCATAAAGAGCTTCATATGGCGCCATCTTGATGCTAGCCTGGTAACCATTGTTGTACGAAAACTCCGCCAATGGTAGATGATCATCCCAGATCCTACCATGGTGGATGACACAGGCACGAAGCATATCCTCTAGCACTTGATTCACCAGTTCGGTTAGCCCATCAGTCTGAGGATGATAAGCCAAGCTTTGAATCAGTTTGGTACCCAATGCATCATGGAGATGCTCCCAAAATCAAAAAACGAAAATAGATCCACGATATGAAATGATAGTGCGGGGTACTCCATGTAAACACGAGATTCTGAAGATATAAAGCTTTGCATACCGTTTTGCATCATACTCGACCCTGATCGGTATGAAATGAGCTGATTTGGTCAACCGGTCAACGATCACCCAAATTGAGTCGTGCTTATGGAAAGTGGGAGGCAACCCAACTATGAAATCCATGCTGATATCCTCCCATTTCCAAGCCGGTATGCTTAAAGGTTGAAGCTGTAAAGCTTCCTTCATATGGTCGGCCTTCACTCGTCGACACGTATCACATTCGAATACGTATTTTGCTACTTCTCTCTTCATCCGAGTCCACCAGAACTTCCTCCTTAAGTCATGGTACATTTTTTTACTTCCCGGATGAATGGAATACTTGGATAAATGAGCTTCATCAAGTATCTTCTTCCGAAGTTCCATGTTCCGGGGTACCACTATGCGGTTTTTAAACCAAATGGTACCTTCATTGTCACACCGGAAACATTTCATCTCCCCCTTTTCCATTCTTTGCCAAATGTGCGACATCCCTTTGTCCTCCTTTTGAGCTGTTATAATCTCCTCCCTGATAGTCGGAATGAGAGCTTGGTTGTAGAGTGCCCCATATGGAACCAAGTAGAGACTCGGTTCTTCTTCTCCCATTGAGGTGATGGAAAGACTGCTGACATGGGACTTGCAGCTCAGTGCATCTGCAGCTACATTCGCCTTTCCTGGATGGTAGTGGATCTCAATCTCATAATCCTTGATTAATTCCAACCATCTACGTTGTCGCATATTTAAGTCCTTTTGGGTGAAGATGTACTTCAGGCTATTGTGATCGGTGTAGAGATGTACTAGATTACCCAGTAGATAATGTCTCCACATCTTCAATGCTAGTACCACAACAGCGAGCTCTAGATCTTGAGTCGGATAGTGCTGCTCATGGTTCTGAAGCTACCATGATCCATAAGCGATCACTCGTCTGTTTTGCATCAACACACAACCCAAACAAATTCCTGATGCATCACAATACACGTAAAATGATTTGGTTGTGTCTGGTTGAGCTAATAATGATGCCGTTGTGAGGTGTTTTACCAATGCCTGGAAACCTTCCTCACATGCCTCTGTCCATACATACTTCTTCCCTTTTTACAAAAGTTCTGTCTTTGGTTTATCTATTTTGGAGAAACTAGGAATGAACCTCCGGTAATACCCAGCTAAACCCAGGAAACTTCGAACTTCATGTACAGACTTTGGAGACTCCTATTTGAGTACTTGGTTTATCTTGCTTGGATCAACTACAATCCCTTCTAAGGATATGATGTGCCCTAAAAATGGCACTTGGCTGATCCAGAATTCACACTTGATGAACTTGGCATATAGCTGGTGGTCCCGTAATCGTTGAAGCACGATACACAAGTGTTGAGCATCTTCTTCTTTGGATTTCGAATACTCAAGGATGTCGTCAATGAAGACCATGACAAACTTGTCCAGTTCTGGCATGAACACCGAGTTCATGAGATACATGAAATGAGCCGGTACGTTGGTCAATCCGAAGGACATAATAGGGTTTTCATACAGTCCATACCTCATCGAGAATGCTGTCTTAGGTATATCTTCTGGCCGGATTCTAATCTGATGATAACCAGAATGAAGATCCATCTTCGAAAATACTTTAGCACCCACTAGTTGATCAAAAAGAATATCAATGTGTGGTAGTGGATACTTGTTTTTGCTAGTGACATCATTGAGTGGACCATAGTCCACACATGGTCTCAGGGTCTCATCTTTCTTCTCCACAAACAATGCAGAACAACCCCATGGTGATGATCCTGAACGAATGAAACCCTTGTTCTCAAGCTCCATCAGCCGCTCCTTCAGTTCTGCCAGTTCCTTCGGTGCCATCTTGTAGGGCTGCCTTGAGATTGGCACTGTTCCCGGTACAAGCTCAATCTTGAACTCTATATCCCTTTCTTGTGGCATACCAGGAAGATCTTCGGGAAAAACATCCGGATACTCACATACTACCGGAATATCCTTAAGTTCAAGAACCTCAGTATTGTGAGTAGATGGAGTCACTAGAATGGTTCTCTCAAGATTGAGGACTTGGGAAGGATGAAGTGGAGAATTTAGATATATTTTTAGAGGAACGAGATCTAGAATAGCACCATGGTATTGTAACCACACCATTCCCAAGATGACATCTAGCCTCTGATTCTCTAGTATCAGAAGCGAAGTAAGATATATAGTCCCCTCTAGGTTAAGTGGTATTCCAGGAACCATCTCATTTGTTACTCTCTTCCCCGCCGGAGTGCAAATCACATACGGAGTTTTTGTGGAGGTAATAGGCAACTGACTTTTAATGAAAAGGACTTGCTAATGACATTGTGGGAAGCTCCGCAGTCAAAGGGTATGACTACAGGATGATCAAAGATAGAGAATGTACCCGTGAGTACGGGTGCGCCTTCCGGAACGTCCTCAGTGGCGAGGTTGTGGACGTTGCGGAGTCTGGGTACTTGCTTCTTGGGCTGGTTGCGGGGTTTGTTGGCGCCCTGGTATGATGACTGTCCTCCGCCCTGCCTATTCTACTGGCAGTCCTTGGCGAAGTGACCCATGCGTCCACACGCGAAACACGTGTACGGGGTTTGGCCGATACGAATGGGAGGACGGACTCTCGGTGCACTCGGTGGAGGTGGAAGTGCAAGTGGGATCATCCCCTGTCGCTGCTGCAGTCGGAAACTAGCGTTGCCGAACTGGCGACCACTGAACATCGGTGGTCGCGAAGGCGGTTGCCACCTCTAGCCGGATGGTGATTGATACATCATTCGGTACTTCTGAGGAGCACCACCTCTGCTGCCCTGCGGAGCACTCCTCTTCTTCTTGTCTGAGGACAGCTCTCGAGTAGCGTCCTCTTGTACGATCGCGGCGTTGACAATGTTGTTGAAGCTGCCACGGTTGAACAAGGCAAGCTTGTCGTTCATCTTGGGGTTCAAACCCCGGTAGAAGCACTCTCGCTTCCTGTCTTCCGTGTTCACTTGGTCCTGTGCATACTGGGCCAAGTGGTTGAAGGTCTTGGAGTACTCGTAAGCACTTCTTCCTCCCCGCTTCAGCTCCAAGAACTCTTGAAGCTTCCTCTTCATAATCCCAAGAGGGATATGGTAGGCGCGGAACAGCTCGCGGAATTCTGCCCAGCTCACGACATATTTTGTAGGGCGTGCGGCGAGGTAGTTTGCCCACCACGCACCAGCAGACCCCTGTAGTTGCTGAGCTACAAACAGAGTCTTCTGTTGTTCGGTTATCCCGAGTAAACCGAACTTCCCTTCAATGGAGCAGAGCCAGTTGTCCGCCTCCAAAGGTTCGTCAGCCTCCCTAAAGACCGGTGGATGCGTCGATGTGAAATCCGAGTAGGAACTCGGATATGGCTGACGTGGCCCATCAGCTTGTCATCCCCCTTGACGAGACGAATGTTGTACAAGGGTCCGCAATAACTCGGTTTGCTCATCGCGCGAGTTGAGCACTGCTGCGAGAACCTCCACGAAACTTCTGGTAAGTGTAGGTGGAGGTGGTGGAGGTGGCTGCGTCTGGGGCGTGTTTTGCCCCAGGGGTGGTGTGTCATCCCCCTGCCCCCCACTTGAGCCTCCCACTTCCTGGACTGTACGTGTATGCACCATGCTGCAATACAACGATTTACACCATAAGTATCATTGCCTCAAGTTCATCCCTCCATACAAATAGTAATGTTGTAGAGAACAATAGATAATAGACAACATTCAAATAAAATGATAAAGTACAAGCTTTATACAATCTATATTATCTCGGGTCCAAGTTTACAATAGAACTCCAAAATAGACAAACTTCATCTATAGAAGTTTTCTCGTCTATGCTTGGTCACCGCAATACGTTATGTCTACGTTGTCATACAAACACCCTACTACTATTCACAACAAGACTCATAAAGTCACAAAATACTGGTAGTGTTTATTACACTGCACTACTCCCTGCCTACAGTGGTTAATGACACAACCACTATCCCCTAAGGATAGAACTCGACTTCCTCAGGATCTTCTTCTTCCTCGTCATTCGAAGGCAATGGTTCACCCATAATTAGTGGTATATTATGGGCCGGTGGATACACCACTGGTTGCAATTGTGCTTCGGCCTTAATTACATTATCCTGAAGTTGTCCTGCCTCATACTCTCAATTCTGAGCTGTCTCAATGGCGGTGTCCCGCTCTTCAGTGACTACTAACAGCTGCTCCTGCTGTTGTTGTACCTCTAACTGACTTGCTTGCAACTCACCACGAGCTTGCTGCAGTTCAGTGCGAGTCTGTCGTTGTTCGGCACGAGCTTTCCGTAGCCTATTAAGAGCATAATGCAGCTGACTCTCGCACTTATTTAGCCGGTGATCCGCTGGGGCTAGGAGCGAGCGTAGATTTTTGTTGATATAATCAAGGGTATCACCCCGCTCCGTTGCTTCCCGCAAGGCTTCGACTTGCTCCAAAATAATGGTGCCTTGCGTAGCAACTACCATATTAGAAGCAGCCACATATGTCCCAAGTGTCGTCGAGGTTGTGTCGCCATGCGGTGTATAGGCAGCAACCATACGACGTAGCCACTCAAATCCATCCATAGCACAAACCGGAATAAGGGCAAATTGAGTCCCAGCCATAGCATCTTGATGAAGCTCACAAAGCTTCATAAGTGCTTCGCCTGCAGCGATTGCCCAAGTGTCCTCTAAATGAGCCCCCTCGATGGTCACCGAGAAAGGAGCCCATCCATATCGACGTGGACTATCTGGGATGTCTACCAAGATGGTGCATGACCGAACGCCTCTATCGATCGTTTCTCTACCCCAATAGCATGGCATCTCGATGAAGCCAAACTGTTGGAGCACTTCCTGCAGCAAACTTGGGAAACCCGGATGGCTAGCGCAAGTGGAAAATACCCATCCGTCCGGTAGTAGCATCCTCACATCCTTCATCTATAGAAAAGAATACTGGAACAGTGAGAAGGTTTCCAACTCACAATAGTTTTAAGAAAATTTAAAACTGGAGTTGTAATCACAGTCTGTTCCAGCTGACCTTCCTGTATAAATTCCACAGTTTAATACAGGAATCGTCAGTATCAAAGGTGGAGTTGAATACCAAAGTTGTAGTACACTTCACAAACTTTCCAGATTGTACCCATACATCTCCAGGTGAGCTAGGAAATAGAATCTATACAGGTTTTAAGTTGACCCATATTTTCTGGAAATTGTGACAGAACCTCCCCTGTATATGTAGTTATCTCCCACCATTTATACAGGTATATCACAACCATATATTGAGGTAATGAAAAAATAAAATTTGTGTAACATAAAGTTAAAAATAAAGAACTGAAAGAGTTAACCCTCGAAAAGTTTGTTATACAGGTATCGCGCGCGAATTCACAACCATGTGCAAACTGCTTCAAGTTCTGGACTGCCAGAACCAAGTTTGCGACAAATGGAATTAGATACAGCTATACCCAGATTCAGATCATGAATGCAAAATAAATTTAGAGGACTTCCTAAGCTTTCCAGAAATGTATATATGTCAGTAGGTCACTATTCTGGATTTAAAGTTATAACTATCCAAATCAAACAGTTGAACTGACTGGTTTGCACCAGCAGTCCTGCAGTTCACTGTTTTGAATTCCAAATTTGATTTGACTCAAATTCGAATTAGGAAAAGCTCTAAACATAAAACCTGTATATAAGCTTCTGCCCTTTCCAGACATGTATCACAATAAGGCAGAAGATGTTCCTACAGTGAGTTATGGCAATATTACTGGAACTGGTACAATGGGAGGGTCATCTGGAGCAGTTTTAGTATACCCCAGATTTCAACAGATTATCAAACTTTTCTGCCCTAATGGTCAACAGAAAAGTTGTAGAGGTCTTCACTAGATATCCATCCATATATGATACCCTTATGTTATCTATAAGATAACCAAGATTACAACCCGGCGAAGTCGAGCCAACTTCTGCCAGAAATCAAGAATCTTGATTCTATCTACCCTATCGAGTCGGAATCCCTTTTACGGAGTCCAAACTTACCAGCATCTGATATTCGGACTTTCCGAAACATAATGCATCCATTCTATCGTTGGGGATGGTCAAGTATCATGTTTGATACTGACGGTACTACGTACCTCACCAAAGAAAATTCTATTCGGTATATCCGGTTACGTCTATAGGTGGTTCCTATATCGTTCTCTCACAAACGGTTTCTACACGGTCTTCTACAGAAGTCAATGCTGCAAAAGACAAACAATCCCCTTTCACACCTTCACACCTCAAGGGCGGTACGGGGAAACACAACAGACAGTGACAATAATACATATGAAAATAAATGAATACGACTCTGGTGTGAGTCGGCCTCGAGCGAGGTCATGTCTCGAGGTACATGGCTGTAAATACGTCTGTACAGCAAAGACTCCCGTACGATCTGGCTTATACACGATCAGGCATACGTGTTTCGCATGCTCCCATAGAACATGAATGGTTCTAGAGATGCATACTATCGGGTTATACACCACCCGACGGGGGCTCCCACCAACTTTGAAGCACGTTGGGGTACCGCGTGTTACAGGTTCTCAGAAACATAGAAAGCTTCAGGGACTCCTATTAACATTTCCGTGCTAAGCCATGGAAAACTTCCATGCTACCTCTCTCATGGTGAGCTTACCGCAGTTGATCCACTTACGGTGGCGTACCTTACCTCTTACCTGACATCGGAGCGTCGTTACAGGATTAATAGCATATAAGTTAGTTTACTACCTTTATATCTTATACTAATAATACTCCTTATAAGGGCATATAGCTAATTCCTCACTCAAACCCTAATTTTTGAAAATATGTTCTTTTCAAAGTACACTGTTCCCAATGATGCTCTGATACCATGCCTGTGGGGACCGGAATCTCGACATCCTAGGATCTCATTGGGTTGTGTCGTGCGATGCGACACCCAACAATATACAAGAACAGAACAAGAATATAATGCAAGACTAAATCTTTTTATTTATCATACAGCGGAAGTTTTACAATACTAGCGGAAGGAAAGAAATATATATGTCATAGCTACGCTCTCAGCACTAGCTATGCAAAAGCAAAGTCATCCATGCCCTGGATACTTCGCACTAGCAACACCCAAATCACGGTGGCGTGCAGGGTTCCCACTCGGCTGTACACCCTGGAGGGGGTGCAGCCTCGTCATGAAACCCGTCATCAATCATATAACCTGCAAAGACTCATTAACTGCAAACATGAGCATAAGGCTCAGCAAGAGTGACCCGTATCACTAGACATATGCAAGGGTGAACACTAAGCATAGGTAAGGTGAAGCATAAACGACTCGCCTACAAGTGGATCCTTATAATCATGTTTTAAGTAGCAAATGACATTCTCCAAGAACAGCACATCATAGACTCCACAATCAAACAAGAAACGCTTTGCCGATGATATGACATGCCCAGAGCACATAATGCTATTCCAGCTAAAGTATGGGGAAACTGTAAACTTTAATTTTGCTATCTCTAAGTCACACAAGGTTGCAAAGCAATTATAATTCAATACAACATATTCTCCTAGCTTCTTTAGTATTTACTGCATCACGACTCAATGAACAAGTGGTACTCTATTACCGCGAGGGACGGTGATTGCAATCAGGACACACCCGAACAACACGACACATACGCACGTTCGGAAGTGTCAGCGAGTACTTCAGTACCTACGTAACACTTTAGTACCTACGTAACACTTTAGTACTAGTCGTATATGGCCACCTTTCACAAGAAGCTCGAACGCCGAACCCGTCTCACCTCCGCAAACAGAAGGTCTCCGCACGGAACACCTTTGTGTCCGCCGACCGATTTACACCTTACTGTCCTCAACCCACCCCTATCGATGGTGAGCTAATGGCCTCGACATCCCAGTTATCGAGTTACATCAGTTTACTGGAGCCCATATATCTGGTATGTCGTCGGTACAAGTCAAGCTTGTTCCAAGGCGCCACATACAGATGGGCCTTAACTTAACAGTCAGAGCTATGCGACCAAGACCACACCTTGCCGCTTCCTATCCGACTCTGACCTGTCTCAAGTTTAGATTTAACAGTCATTCTCTATAAATGTTAACCCAGTGTAGATGAGTGTCAATTTTCTATCTCACGAGTAGATTCCAACTACTCGACTTCTACTGGTTCACCAACAACATTAGCATAGCAGTTCTACACGTCGAGCTATCAGACTACCCAATTAACCAATGGGATTGTGGGTCATGCATCTGGAGTATTCAAGCATCCTGAACGTAATGCACAATTCATATGCTAATCAACATAGTGATAAAGCAAAACTTTATAACGACTTAAGTGCAAACCGGGGCTTGCATGGATGCAGGTTCGAGTCTGTGTTAGTATCCGGCAGGTGTACCGCCAAGGCCTCCGGTTCCTCCTTGACTTAGGTCACTACACGATATGCATATAATATGTATATGAATGACTTTGAAAAATAATTACTACTAATACCATAATCTAATCTATGGTGATCATTATACGATAATGATCTTAATTGGCTTTGGGACTTTGATGGTAGATACTAAGGAATATGATAGAAGCTCTGGCAAAGAACAGGAGATGAATAAAGTAGTTTGTTGTCTCTAAAATTATGGTAAGCAATAAACTCCCAAAAAATTTAGAGAAGAAACTGTAGCTTGAACATAGCTGCTAGTTGATGATCATCATAGAGGAGGTTGTCCTGGTTCTAGCAAAATTGGTTTCATAAATGTTTAAGCCTTGGTGAAGGAGTTATTGAATTTATATGTTGGCAAGAATTTCTGGACTTATTTTATAATTGACTTTTAGCTTTTCAATTAACATTTATGGGAACTAGTGAACGACTAAAGGAAGGTTCACTCCAAATTTGGGACATAATAAAGCAACTGAACATCTGTAATAATTCAATGACTGAAAATGTAATTGAATTATACAGAGGGTTATTCAGGTGCAATGACTCCCAAACTTTTCCTGGTAATCAAGAACAGGACCGTGTATTTTATGTGAGTTTTGGAGATTTTTCCAGTGGAAGGTTCACCTGGAAAAATTGTATGAGCATTTGGAAAGATTGTTTTCTACAGAATTTAAAGTAAGTTTCACACAACCTAATTGGAACTAACATAAACCAGAGCTCAAGGGCTTTTAAACAAAATTTGTTTGAAGATTTTTGGAGCGGTCTACAAAGAGATATTAATTTCCCAAGTTTGGAAATGGTTCTGCATAAATTTGGAATTTTCAGCTTTTAAATTTGGCGCATGGGGCCACCGGATTTAAATTAGCCAACCAGGAGGCAGCCACACCTGAGGCCATAAACATTTCCACGTGGCCACACTAGATCCCCTGGCCACAGGCTGATCCCCGAAGCGTTTCACTCGCTGGCAGGTGGGACCAGCGCCCCTCTTTCTTCTTCCTCTGCCACGGGCTCGGGCGGCGGCGCCCACGCCGGCGCGCGGCGGCGCTCTCGCCGGTGATGGTTTCCGGCACACTGGGAGCCTCGAAACTCGCCACCCCACCCTAGATTTGCGCGGGAAACACGTTGGAGTACCTCCAGACGGTGATGGGTGACTGGAAATCCACTCCCGATGGCGGCGGCGGGTGCTAGGGTTCCGGTCATGTCGGACACTTAATTCCCTAGCGAAAACTCTCATACGAAAGCTCGGGAAGCACCTTGGGAGCATAGGAAAGAGGTTAGGAGGGTCTAGAACTCGTGCCATAGCCGGCAACACTAAGGTCGACGGTGAACCGAGCTACTTCAATGGCGGAAGGGAAAAAATGGGATAACTCGAGAATTACTCGATGGTTCCTTCTCATTTTTGGAGGGAAGGTGCGCTAGGAGACGTTGATCATGTCGTCTAACTGGATCAAAGTATTATTGTGCATACAATCGGAATTAAACCAACGAACTAGCTCCAAAGCTACAAAAGTGCTTCGTTATTTCACGAAATACGGACGCTAGGATGCACGATATGAGTTCAAATTTTACTAGCAGCTACACGAGATCATGGTGCACCTTTTTCCTAAAGACTGCAGAAGACGAGGAAGCTTGTATCGGCGGCGAGGCTGAGCGGCGTCAGGCGGAACCGAGGTGGTTGCAGCGACGAGCAACGAAGCAGCGCGAGCGAGAGGGAGCCGAGGAGTGACTGCGGTCGACGGTGGAGTGAATAAAAAGCCTTCACCGCAGTAGATAAGGAGGCTGAGGCAGCTGGAGTCGACCCACGGCCGAACCGGTGTGCTGGCGGCATGCAGCCATTGCGGTCTCGCGCGAAGAAAGAAAACAGAGGCGGTGAATCAGTTCCCTGGCTGACATGTGGGCCCCACTACTCCCTCTTCTCTGTTCCTCTAAATTCCACCTCAAACATTGCCCAAAAATTCCCAAAATTTACAGACAGGCTAAGAAAAATATGAGAAACCCAAATCTGCAATCATATTTCAATTTGGACATAGCTTGTTTCAAATTCAAAATCAAATTTGAAACCAAACTCGTTTATAAATCTTATTGAAATAAATAGTAACTGAGGTCCATAAATCCCCAAACTTTGAAACAAAGATCACTGAACCATGAAGTGTCTTAGGAAAAATTGTGGGTGATTTGGACAAGTTTAAGTGCAAAGCTAAATTTTGAGATCCACGCGAAATAAACCCTCTGTACGTGTCCAACTAAGTGAAAGACGTGCTTCAAAAATCTTGAAAGTTTACCGAGAAGCTATTTAAAATATTTAAGAGGCCAAGGAAAAGTTTGGAGCCTTGGATTTGAATCTTTTGGTCGGGACCAGATATACATAGCAACATAATCAAATTAAACTTGTTTTGATTTTATATTGCTGCAATATAGTTTTCCCTAACCATTTTATTCAATTAAATTCCCAACTTTGCAGAAAGGTTTAATTAAAATTGTTCTAGGATTAGTGGTGAAGTCCAATCCTCATGTTAATAAAATTAAACATGAGTAGAAAGAAAACTTTTTAGTGAGGTCAAGTTCATGTGCACAACTATATTGATCTCCATTATGTTTGATAAAAAACTTGTAGCTGAACTTCACATGAAAGGAAAAAGTGGGATTTTACAGTTTTACCTTTCACTAATAACGGACTTGTCCAATTTTGTTCGAACTTGTCTGATTTCTCTCTGACTAGCCATCGGACTAGTCCGGTCTTGTGCGGATTTGTTTGGAGTTCGTGACTCCGATTCAATCTTTTCCTCCAAGACTTGTTATTGAGTATTTACCTTAATTGGGCCCAAGAACGTCGTGTCTAACCTCTTTGGAGCCCTTGTGGGACCCCAACCCGGCCTCCACCCAACCCTAATCCTCCACCCCTATGTAAACAACCCAACACCCCACTTTTACATCTCTTTGCCACAATTGAAAGCACCACAAACCCTAGTTCATGGGAACCGGCACCAAGGGGAGATCCAGCAGCAAGGAGGAGAAGGAGATCATGAAGAAGGATCAAGCAACCAAGATTTTCATCGACTTTGCGTTGTTCATCGCCAATTCACCCTCAACTCTTCATCACCAAACCTAGATAGTCAAGATCCAAGTGTTGCCTCCAAACTCCTATTCTTTGGAGTTCTAAACACATGGTATAGCTCCTACTTTCTCTTTCCCACATGAATTCAACCCCAATTCTCTAAATTCTCGTAGATCAAGAAAACCCTAACTCACTAGTTCTGCGTGGGGCGGACTAGTCCGGCCCCTAGCGGACATGTCCAACCTCTACATTAGTTTAATGTTGAATTAATTCCAGATTGATGTAAATTTACTTAAAACATGTACAAAACTTGATAAGAATAGTTCTAACTGCTTAATAAACATTAAAAGCAACTCATTAGCTAGTTTCACTTCGTGATTGCATTAATCATGCATGCCATGACATGTCATATTGAGTAATATATGAGCATTTATTGATTGTAATTATTATTTTGTATGCTCGTTGCGTGGAATAGAAGGATTTGCTCTAGAGGGTGCTGCCGAGGACCTCCAACACCAGCATTTTGATGTGTTTGACCCAAACCAAGCTCAAGAGCAAGGCAAGTGTCCTTGAACATATTGATCCTAGTTTTCAAATGTTTTGTTATGACAACAATTTGGTATATGGATGGATAATTAATTATGGTTTCGTATTATGATTAATTATGTGGGATATGATAGGATTACATCACATAGACATAGTATGATGTTTTGTGAACATGTTTTGAGTGTACTTTTCAGCAGCTGGTATTTATTTATTGTCATCATTTGTTTAAGCTACATGTCATACTTTTCCCACACTGCTGAGTACGATGTGCACTCACCCTTGCAATTGCCCCACCAACAGTTGCAGGTCAGGTTTGGGAGTATCACGATGTTAATGAGGAGTTCTAGGCTTTGTGTTGCCATCAACTTTGCCTGTGGTGTTGCTTGGAGCCGCGCTACCCTTTGCTCAGCTTGCTTAATTCGTTTAGCTCAGATTTAGTTTATTTCCAATGCATTAGTCTCAGACTTGTCATTAATAATCATTAGAGTTGAATTTTGAAGATATTCTAAATTCTGTAATAAAAAGTGCTTCATTAACTTGTTCGATGGTAATTTTATGTATATCATTTGTGAATACACTCGTGTATGTGTGTTGAACATCCTGGGCACACAAATGCGTCACAATTGGTTCATTTTCCGCACGACGCAGCCTAGATAGAATGGTCACTTTAGAACACATAGGTGCACTCAGGAAGCATTGTGATTTGTTTGGTGTGCTGGTTGCTATGTATGTTAATTTTGTTCTCAATAGAGGATTGTGGGATGCTTTAGCATTGCAACGTCCATATAGGCTAGTGTAGTTAGGTACTTTGCATATATCATGATGCATATAGTTGTGAACGTTTTCTAAATTCTTCTATCTCTCGCTTTCCTTCAGATAGTTAGGACTCACAACCAGAGGGATGCCACTGATGAGGAGGAGAACAATGGAGCACCTCAGAACAACAATGGACTTGTACCTGAGGCTATCAACCTTGGGCAGCTATTGGCTATGCAAAACCAGCTCATGCAGACCATGATACAGACTATGGGACAGTTGCAGGCTGGCAACAACAACAATCAGCCTCACATGCCTCCACCGCCACCCCCACTGCCTCATAACAGGTTGGGAGAGTTCGTGAGGACTAGGCCACCAACCATTGCTCAAGCCACCGACCCTATGGACGCCGATGATCGGCTCAAGTCTGTGGAAAAAAGCTAGCTATTGTCCAATGCAGTGATCGGGAAAAGGTTCTATTTGCTTCCCATCAACTAGTTGGAGCAGCTGCGGATTGGTGGGACTCGCTATGTAACGCCCATGAGAATCAAGAGAGGATCACTTGGGCTGAATTCAAGGAGAGCTTCCATTCTCATTATGTGCCGGAAGGTATTATGCTCTTAAATAGGCATGAATTTGAAAATTTGATGCAAGGAAGATCATGTGTGAGTGAATACCTTAATAAGTTCACTCAACTTTCAAGATATGTGTCGGAAGATGTCAGACGGGACAGGTGGAAGAAATAGTTGTTCATGAGGGGCCTTAATAATGAGATCCAAGTGCAATTGCTCAACTGTGACTATGCCAACTTCCTGAAGCTTGTGGACAAAGCAATTGTTGTTGAAAACAAGGTCTGCGAGATGGAGAAAGAAACTAAGAGGAAGGTGCCATATACAGGACAATTGCAAGGAAGCAATGTTCGGCCCCTCTTTGCACCAAAAAATGCACCATACTAAAGCCCCTCTGTGCCTGCTCATCGCCCTTCTTATCCACCTCGTCCAGCTCAGCCTTAGCTCGTGCATCAACGCACCGCTATGCAACCACCTCATCCTCCAATGCCTCAAGTGCCTCGCGCCAACTTTCCTGCCAATGCTCAAAATCAAGTTTGCCCTAACAATACTGGTGCAACAAGGTCGTGTTATACTTGTGGAGAAGTAGGACAATTTGCTTCTCAATGTCTTAAGTCAGGCCTTGGTCAGGGAAACAATTCTTCAAGACAGAACCCAAGACCGAATGGAGGAGCGCCACAAGGCAACCTGGACAGCAGAATTTTGTTCGTGGCAATGTGAACCATGTCTCTATAGAGGAAGCGCAATAAGCGGATGACGTGGTCATTGGTATGTTTCTCGCAAACTCCAAACCGGCAACTATGTTATTTGATTCTGGAGCATTGCATTCATTCATTGCATTGAAGTATGTTGCCAAGTAGAGTTTGCTTATCTCTCATATGAAGTATACCCTGGTGGTTAAATATCCTGGGGGAGAGATGAGGACAAATATAGTATGTCCAAAAGTAAGCCTTAGAACAAGGATGGTAGCCTTCTTTGCCAACCTCATTGTTTTGGAGTCTCAAGGATTGCACATTATACTTGGTATGGACTGGTTAAGGAAGCACAATGGGGTTATACAATGTGCCACGAAGATGGTAAAGTTGAGAAATAAGGAAGGGATCACCATAGAATTTGAAGCTTCTCAACATGCACCGAAGCAATTGGTGAATGTGGCCTAGAGGGGGGTGAATAGGCCTTTTTGACTTTTAGTCGGAACCTGCAATACTTAAGAAATAGATCAAACCCTTAGATATCGGACTAGTCCGGTACAGTGGAGACTAGTCCGGTGCGTTCGAACTAAATTGATCAACTTCGATCAATGATTTCAATACAACTGCAATATGCAGTGGAATATAGTCTGTAACTTGCAAGTATTGAGTCAATGAAGTTAAGTGTAGTGCAAATTAACTTTGATTTGAATGTTTTAACGTAAGATGGAAAGAATAAATCAAACCCTAGAATATGATATGAGAAACATAAGAACAAGTTTGACACGCGATTTTTATCCCGTGGTTCAGTTCCCACAGAGGCAACATACGTCCATGTTGAGGAGCCCACGAAAGGACAGTGTCTTCACTGACCCTAACCTCGTCGAATCGCCACAAAGGCCAGTTCTTCTTATGCTATTACAAAGGGTCAAATCACCAAGTTCACGGGGCCTTCTCTCAAGTTGAGGGCTCCCCAAGATTACAATTCAAACATCACCAAGAACACACTCGTAAGATCGACAATGAAACAATAGGAGTGTGTTAGAGATCAAACCCAAGAGCTCAAACGTGTGAAATCTTGTCTCTCCTTTGATCCAAAGTGAATCCTCAAGGGATTGATCTTTCATGCATTGGATTGCGTGGAGAGATGTGTTTTCTAGGCTTTTGGAGGGTGTGACGGCGCAAGGGGTCGAGAGTGTTGATAGTTGGACCGTGCACATCTATTTATATTAGGGTTTTTAAAAGTTACTGTTATGGTTTTGAGGGTCCAGACTAGTCTGTGGTGGAGTTCGGACTAGTCCGGTGTGCGGAGTGCAGGAAACCTTAAGTGTCCAGGAATATCGAACTTGTCTGGCTAGGAGCGGACTTGTCCGATTTTAGTCAGAAAGGTTTTCGGACTTGTCCGTGGTAATATCGGACAGTACGGTGTGGTGATACCCTTAGTGAATATAGGACAAGTACGCACTTGGAGGACTTGTCCGATTTTAGTCAGAGGCCTTATCAGACTAGTCCGGACTTCTTCGGGCTAGTCTGGTGCGAACAAGTCTGCAATGATTACACTTATCTGAACCTATCCAGAGAGGATATCAGACTAGTCCGTTTTTCCTGTGAAATGTGAAGTGTGTGAGAATTTTTATGCTTGATCTCTTGGGATGTGTTACACCAACACACTCCCTACACAATGATGTATTCTATTCAGCTCTTGAGCTCTTTTCCAAATGTATCCTCATTCTCCTTTCTTTTTGGCGCTTTCTTCATTCTTTCACTAAAGCCCGCGCTCATCCCAATAATGTGGTTAGGATCTCATTTGTTTGTCATAAATCAACCAAAACCCAAAAGGGATGCCTAGATGCACTTTCAATCTCCCCCTTTTTGGTGATTGATGACAACCAATTGAGATTTCACAAAATATGATAAAATGCAGAATTTTCATAAAGTGTGCACATATGAGCTTGAAACTTATTTATTAATGACAACATAAGACATATGTGCACTATTTATGGTGGGATGCAAAACTAAATGATTGAGAGCAATAATCATGATGATAGTGAAATAATTGACATCAATATATCAACAACAATCATATATGTCAATTTCAGAGCAAAATCACAGATTTCATAAATATGAGCATAAATAGTTCATAACATTGCATCACAAGACTAAAAGTACCAGAAGAGCATAATATGAAGTCTTACAACCCAAAAGAGACAAAAAGATGCATAAGTGAATCTCTCATCTCTCAACCTATAGCTAAGACCTAGTAACTCCCCCTCAATCTCTCCCTCTTTGGCATCAAGACACCAAAAAGGAGAGGAGGGATCCAAGATCTTCAGTCCTCGCTGTCAGTCCTCTCATCATCTTCATCTTCATTCTGCGGCTGAGGATGGGGAGGAGGAGGAGCGGATCCACTCGAACCCCCAATGCCAAAATAAGCAAGATCAGGGAGTCAAAGGCCCGAGCTCGGTGAAATCCGAAGCTAAATCTTCAGAAATGACTGGAGATCCAATGGGCTCGATCTCCAGCTTCTGGCAAATGTGTTTGACATTCTCTTTGACATACCGCATATCGGCCTTCCTCGCCTTGTTTAGCTTATGAGTGTTCACTTCTGCCTTCTTGCATGAGGCAAAGATCGTTGCTAGGTACTTTAGGATTCCACTAGGGGACCCTTTTTCGGGAGGAGCCCTAGTAGTGGCATCAGCCCTTGCATCACCTCTAGCTCCCCTCGGAGCTTCTTCACTGGATGCAGGAGAAGGGGCAGCTTGGATTGTGGCTTGAGAAGGCTTTTGAGGCCTCAATGGAGTGTGCTCCACATCCTTTACAAACTCGATCCATGTGACCTTCTCAATGATGAACATCAAGTAAGGTGCATAGCCACAGGACCTGCTAGGAGTGCACGAGATGTTCACCATGTAATTCCATATGTAGTCATAAACATCAAACTTCCTGTCTTTGCTTATCACCTTCATAAGTGTCCTGAGATAGCCTTGGACACTCCCTGCATCCGCATCCTTCGGGGCAATAGTCTTCCTCAAGACCCTATTGAGGACCACAAAGAATGGCTTCATATTCTTGGTGGAAGGAGGGTTGAAAGTTTAGCGGGTGTCATAAAGGAACTTCATTTTGTCCTTCTCAAGGACATCAATGTTGTGAATGACCAAGTTGTCGTTGCTGGAGCTATCAAGATGTAGCAGCCTTGCAAATTCGTCATAGGTAGTGTACTTGGATCCATGAGTCATCCAAGTCATCCTTTCTTCCTAATCACTGGCAAAGAAACAAGTAGCAAAAAGTTGGGCAATGACTTCATTGTTCCAGTTGTTCCGGAAGGCAAAGAGATCCTTCAATCCATACCTCTCCACTGCTTGAACTACTTCATCAAAGGCCGAGCAGCACTTCCTTTCAAAGTGCGCCCAATCAATCCATTGGTTGTGCACTACTGGGGTCTTCATAGTGAGGTAGACTGAACTGTAGAAATCTGCATGAAAGTTGCTCCAAAACCTAGCATCGACAGCTTTCTTGGAACGGCTGTAGCAATCAATGAATCTGAGTTTGGAAGCAGTGTCACTTCCCTTGCCATTGAACTTCTCCTTAGAGGGATCTCTGTTTCCCTGCCTCAGAGCATGCAACTCGAGTGGGCCGATCGAACCCATGGCTATCCCTTTGCCCTTGCCCTTAGCTTGGCGAACAGCCACAGAGCTAGGGCCACCACCTGCTGAAGCCTTGGAGGCAGGCTTCTTGGCGAGCACCTTGTGTCGAGCCTGAGGTGGAGAAGGTGCCGGCTCGGATGGGCGCTGTTGGCGCTTCTTGCCTTGGCCCGTCGAGGGCCGAAGCAAGGCTTCTTGGTCCATCTCAGCCTCAAAATCAGAGATCTCATTGTTGGTGCTCGACATTGTCATGAGAATGGATTACACGAGGTATGAATGAGAACTGATGGCAAGGAATTGCATTGAGGAATGGGAAACAAGGGTTGAGTTCAAGAAAAATCAGACCTGTCTAGTGTACAAATACAAACTAGTCCGGGGAGGCCAGACTTGTCCCTACATTGACCGAACTAGTCCAGTGTTCATCATCTAAAACCCTAACTCAACAACAAATGGTTATTCCCAATGCAATACAAGTTTAAGATAAATGTAATACAGCTAGGGGGCATGTATTAACTGGAAGGAAATAGGCTATTTGGCCAAAAATGAAGGAAATCACGATTTCTAGGGTTGGGGAGGAAAATTTTCCGAAATTGCTCGATTCTTGAAGATGGAGGGGTTGAAGGTGCGGACAAGTCCGTGGTCTTCAATCCCTATGCAAAGGAGGTCGTTTTCCACCCAAACTTGAAGAGTTTTGATGGAGGAATCGCCAAATCGTTGTGGGGAGCTTGAGCGAGGAGACAGAGAGCGTCAGGCAAGTGTGAGGATGAAAAAGATTAGGGTTTGGCGGTGGCTAGGGTTATGGAGTCGAAAAATTGGACTTGTCCAAAAATAATCGGACTAGTCCGAACTCTTCCAGAGCCTAAATCGGACTAGTCCATGGTCTGCCGGACAAGTCCGAACTACCAGACACTTCGCGGACTAGTCTGCAGGGGCAGACTAGTCCGGGCAACCACGGACTAGTGTGTGGTAACCAAAACAGAATTTCTTAGCCCATTCGTATATATTCGAAGGTACTTATTAAGAAAATGGGGAGGCAAAGCAAATCAAATAATCTTGATGAATATGAACAGTAAGCATACAAAAATCAAGCAATGACCATAATTCATCAAGATCAAGTAGTTGAAATAGTTTTTGGAGAAAGTTGAGAAAGATGATTTTCGCAGCTCAACTAATATATTTTGAAGAGACCATACAGGTATGCAAGTTTTCAAGCCACATTCCGAGCATCAAGGATATTTAGTTCATTTTGGAGCTCGCAAAAACGTTTTTCATCAATTGGTTGGTAAATATATTGGCTAGTTGTTTTTCGGTGTTGACATGAGAAATAGCTATGTCTCCTTTCATTGAATGGTCTCTCGAAAAGTGAAATCGGATGTCTATGTGTTTGGTTCTAGACTGTTCAACTAGATTATGAGCAATTTTGATGGCACTCTCATTATCACAAAGGAGAGGAATACGTCTCATATTGTAACCATAAACCCTTAGAGTTTGTCGCATCCAAAGGAGTTGTGCACAACAACTCCCGACTGCAACATACTCCGCTTCGGCCGTGGATAAGGCAATGGAATTTTGTTTCTTAGAGGACCAAGAAACTAGGGATCTATCTAGGAATTGGCAGGTGTCGAAGGTACTTTTTCTGTCTACTTTGCATCTAGCATAATCTGCGTCAGAGTATACAATGAGATTGAACTTGGAACCTTTGGGTACCAAAGGCCTAGGTTGGGTGTATGAACCAAATATCTCAAGATCCTTTTAACAGCTATCAAATGACACTCCTTAGGATTGGCTTGAAATCTTGCACACAAACATACACTCAACATAATATCAGGCCTAGATGCACATAGGTAAAGTAAGGATCCAATCATGGAGCGGTGTACCTTTTGATCCACGCTTGGTCCATCTTCATTGAGATCCAAGTGTCCATTAGTTTCCATGGGAGTCTTGATAGGTTTCTCCTTGTCCATCCCAAACTCCTTGAGTGTGTCTTGAGTAAACATGGTTTGGATTATGAATGTCCCTTCCTTTTGTTGTCTCACTTGGAATCCCAAGAAGTACTTCAGCTCTCCCATCATAGACATCTGAAACCTATCTGTCATAATCTTACTAAATTCTTCACAAAAGGATTTGTTAGTTGAACCAAAGATAATGTCATCAACATAGATTTGACAGATAAAAAGATCATTGTCGAAGTGTTTCGTAAATAATGTATAATATGCTTTTCCAATCTTGAAACAATTTTCAATTAAGAAATCTCTAAGACACTCATACAAAGCTCTTTGAGCTTATTTGAGGCCGTAGAGAGCCTTACGTAGTTTAAAGACGTGGTCGGGAACTCTTTGTCTTCAAATCCGGGAGGTTGCTCCACGTACACCTCCTCCTTGATTGGTCCGTTGAGGAAGGCGCTTTTTACATCCATTTGGTAGAGCTTGAAATCATGGTGAGTAGCATATGCAAGCAACATTCTAATTGATTCAAGTCTAGCTATGGGAGCAAAGGTTTCATCAAAATCTAAACCTTCAACTTGTGAACACCCTTTGGCCACAAGTCGTGCCTTGTTCCTTGTCACGACCCTGTGTTCGTCTTATTTGTTCCGGAAGATCCATTTGGTGCCGACGACGTTCGCGTTAGGTCTTTCGACGAGTTCGCACACCTCGTTCTATTTGAAGTTGTTCAGTTCTTCTTGCATTGCCACCACCCAGTCTGAATCTTTAAATCATCCTCCATCATGTGTGGTTCCAAAAAGGACACAAAAGAGTAATGCTCACAAAATTTAGCTATGCGGGATATAGTTGTTACTCCCTTTTGGATGTCACTGATGATGTTGTCGATTGGGTGATCTCTTTGGACGCATTGGTGTACTCTCGGGTGTGGCACATGCGGTCTTGTATCTTCATGATCTTCTTATTCTCCCCTAGATGATTGCCCTCATTGACTTGTTGATCATCTTCGTTTTCTTGAGGTTGATCTTGTGCGGAAACTCCCCCTTGATCATTGGCCTCCACTTGTGGTTCATCTTCCTTATACACATGTAGAGGTGACTCTTGTGGTCGAACATCGCCCAACATCATTCTTCTCAATGCTTGACAAGGAGCTTCTTCTCCATCTAGCACACATGGATCAACTTGCTCCTTTTGGGAGCCGTTAGTTTCATCGAACAATACATCACGTGCTACTTCAACAAGTCTGGGGACTTCGTTGAAGAGACGATAGGCGTAAGTGTTCGAGTCATAGCCAAGCAAGAAACCTTCATCGGACATCGAAGCGAACTTTGAAGTCCTCGGCTTGTTGTTCAAAATATAGCATTTAGAACCGAAGACTCGCAAGTATGAAATATTTGGCTTGTTACCCGTGAGTAGCTCATATGATGTCTTCTTGAGTAGTCGATGAAGGTAGAGTCAGTTTATGGCGTGGCAAGCTGTGTTAACCACTTATGCCCAAAACTGATCCGAGGTCTTGTATTCATCAAGCATTGTTCTCGCCGTCTCTATGAGGGTTCGGTTCTTCCTTTCGGCAACTCCATTTTGTTGAGGGGAGTAAGGTGCTGAAAACTCATGCTTTATGCCTTCTTCGTCTAGGTACTCCTCAACTTGAGTGTTCTTGAACTCCATTCTATTGTCGCTTCGTATGTTCTTGACCTTGAATGAGAACTCATTTTGGGCACGCTTGAAAAACTTCTTGAGGTTTCCTTGAGTTTCTGTCTTATCATGCAAAAAGAAGACACAAGTGAAGTGCGAAAAGTCATCAACAATTTCTAAGCCATATTTGTTACTGCCGATGCTTATGTAAGCAATTGGACCGAAAAGGTCCATGTGATGTAGCTCGAGCAGTCTTGTTGTAGTCATGAAATTCTTCGCGGGATGAGGGGCTCCTACTTGCTTCCCGGCTTGGCATGCGCTACAAGACATGTCTTTCTCAAAAACAACATCCTTCATACCTCGGATGTGATCGCCCTTGAGGAGTTTTTGATGATTCATCATACCAACATGAGCTAGCCGTCTATGCCACAGCCAACCCATGTTGGTCTTTTCAATCAAGCATGTGTCAAGTTTGGCTTTATCTTTGTTGAAGTCAACAAGGTAAAGCTTTCCCTTTAACACACCGTTGAAAGCAATGGAACCATCACCCCTTATAGAGACGATCACACCCTCATTAGTGAACAAGCAATTATAACCTTTGTCACATAATTGAAATATGGACATCAGGTTATAATCTAACGAATCGACATGTAACACATGAGAAAGAGTATGTTGAGATGATATAGCAATTTTACCGGTACCGAGCACCTTTCCTTGACTATTGTCTCCAAAATATATGCCCTCGCTTGGATCCTCATTTTCTTCATACTCAACGAACATCCTTCTTTCTCCCATCATATGGTTGGTGCAACCACTGTCTAGCACCCATTTCGATCCACCAGAGGAATAGTCCTACAAACACAAATCATGCCTTGGTTTTAGGTACCCAAGCTTGCTTGGGTCCTTTGAGGTTAGTTACAAGAGATTTAGGCATCCACACATGAGACTTGGTGTTCCCATGCGTGGTCCCAACATAATGAGCATAAACTTTACCAAATTTTCTTCTCATTAGAACATAGGATGCATCCAAAATCCTGAATAATATTTGTTGTTGTTTATGAACAAAACTAGTTCGGGAAACCGGACTTGTCTGGAGGACCAGACATGTCCGAGTAAGGGTCTGACTAGTCCGATTATTGTACGTGTTGACTATCATGGACTTATTAGCATGGTTGGTTTTTCTAGCTTGAGAGGGGTTTCCCTTCACAAAGGCAAAGCCCTACATGTTATTTTTATGCCTTCTAGCATATTGCTTTTCACCATAAGAATAACCAATGCCATATTTGACATTAGGAGGTCTTATGACCAAGTATGCACTACGTGCATATTTGATCTTCTCCTTGTCAAATATGCCACTTTGGGAAGGATGCTTGTCCTTGGTAGAGGTTGACTTTTCCTTCAAGCTAGTGTCAATTTTAGCACATGAACAAGTAATAGTAACTTCAATTTTAAGTGGTTGAGAAGGTGAGCTTGAAGAGGATCAGGGGTCACTTTGTTTGAGTGACTCAACTTGTACCTCAAGGATTTTGTTAACCTTTGATAGGTTAGCAAGTTCGTCCTAGATGGTGGTGTTTGAGTTGCTTAACTTCAAGCAAGCCTCCTTGCTTGAGGCTAACTCAAGTTCCAGTGACTTGCCTCGATCCTTTTCATATTTGAGAAGTTTGTCATGTTCAATATATTCCTCCTTTTGGGAGATAATCATGTCTTCTTGACGGTTGATTAACTTCTCCTTCTCAACAAGCTGATCAAGTGGAAATTTCAATTTTGCGGCTGTTTTCTTATCTAAGCCAACGAGCATGTCTTCATTATCACTAGCAACTTCACTATCACTAGAATAGGAAGGCAAGGAAGAGGATTTGGTTGTGACCTTTCGTTTACCTTCGTTTGCCATGAGGCAAGTATTGTTGCCCTTCCATGCGCCTAGAGTTGGGAAGAGGGTGGACTTCTTAGATGTCTTCTCGATGGCTATGCTAGCCATCTACTCTTCCTCTTCGGATGAGGACTCATCGTTTGAGTCCCACTCCTTTCCTAGATGCGCTTGTCCAGCTTGCTTCTTTTTCTTGAAGAATTTCTTGGGATGAGGCTTTGTTTCATTGGTCTTCTTCTTATTTCTTCGTACGGGCAATCAATTATAAAGTGCTCATATTCACCACAGTTATAGCATGCCTGCCACATCTTTGGTCTTGACTTTTCTTTGTATTTTTCTTCCCTTGATTTTCCAACTTGTCTTCTCTTCATAATTTTATTAAATCTCTTCATGAGGAGGATCATGTCTTCTTCGTCAATTTCGCTGCTCTCATCATCGCTGTCCTCTTCTTGTTGAGCTTCTCGAGCTTCTTTTGATAATGGTTTGCAAGTGGACTTCAAAGCGACCCATTTCTTCTTTGCCGAGGTGAGGTCGACAATCTCCTTGACATGCTTTGCTTGCTTTCCATCATATCGAAATTTATGATTTTCCCAAGCAGCTCATCCGGGGTCATTTTCTTGTACCTGGGGCTTTCTCTAATCATTGAGCACCGTTGCGAGGAATAAAATCTCTAAGGACGAGCTTTACCACCTCGTGATCGTTCCACTTCTTGCTTCTGTATGCTCGAACCTTGTTGATGAGCGTCTTTAACCGGTTGTACATGTCTTGCGGCGACTCATCTTCTTCAATGGCTAATCTTCCCAATCCGCCTTCGATCATTTCGATCTTCGCCTCTCGCACATGACGATCGCCTTCATGTGCAGTTTGCAATGTGTCCCATATTTTCTTTGCAATCTCGAGTCCATCCACCTTGGTGAACTCGTCCCGACTTAGTGATGAGGTGATGACTGCTGCAGCTTGGGCATTTTGATGGATTGCTTGCTCTTGGCTAGGCGTGAGCTCCTCATCATCGTCGGGGATATCTATTCCTGTAACCACTATGTGCCACAAGCTAGGATTGAGTGAGATCAAGTGAATTTTCATGTTTTGCCTCCACATTAAGTAGTCATTGCCATCAAAGTGTGGGGATTTTCCAAGGGGAATATATAGGTAGTAATTATTGTTAGAATTTAAACGATCATAATTAAAAGGATATCGGAATTAGTCGGTGTCACTACTCCCCTTCTTCTTCTTCTCGTCCTCATCCTTCATTTTCCCTTTCGGGAGAGCTTTCTTCTTAAGGAGCGCCTTGAGTTCAAGCGTCTCCTCATCATCATCCTCGAAGTGGATGGCGTCGAGGAGCTTCTCCAATTTTTGAGCTTTTTCGTCTTCATTATTCTCTTGGTTGAGACTCTTGTGCACATCCTTCATGTCCGACATTTTCTCTTCGAGAGATTAGTCTCTTGCGAAGAGTCCGGCTCTGATACCAATTGAATGTGTCCTAGAGGGGGGTGAATATGCCTTTTTGACTTTTAGTCGGAACCTGCAACACTTAACAAACAGATCAAACCCCAAGATATCGAACTAGTCCAGTACAGTGCGGACTAGTCCAGTGCATTCAAACTAAATTGATCAAGTTCGATCAACGATTTCAATACAAGTGCAGTATGCAGCGGAATATAGTGTGTAACTTGCAAGTATTGATTCAATAAAGTTAAGTGTAGTGCAAATTAACTTTGATTTGAATGTTTTAACGTAAGATGGACAAAATCAATCAAACCCTAGAATATGATATGAGAAACTTAAGAACAAGTTTGACACACGATATTTATCCCGTGGTTCGGTTCCCACAGAGGCAACCTACGTCCACGTTGAGGAGCCCACTAATGGACCGGGTCTTCACTGACCCTAACCTCGTCGAATCGCCACGAAGGGCAATTCTTCTTCCACTATCACATAGGGGCAAATCACCAAGTTCAAGGGGCCTTCTCACAAGTTGAGGGCTCCCCAAGATTACAATTCAAAAACCACCAAGAACACACTCGTAAGATAAACAATGAAACAACAGGAGTGTGTTAGAGATCAAACGCAAGAGCTCAAATGTGTGGAATCTTGTCTCTCCTTTGATCCAATGTGAATCCTCAAGGGATTGATCTTTCTTGCGTTAGATTGCGTGGAGAGATGTGTTTTCTAGGATCTTGGAGGGTGTGACGGCGCAAGGGGTCGAGAGTGTTGATAGTTGGGTTGTGCACATCTATTTATATTAGGGTTTTCAAAAGTTATCGTTATGGTTTCAGGGGTCTAGACTAGTCCGTGGTGGAGTCCGAACTAGTCTGGTGTGCGGAGTGCAGGAAACCCTAAGTGTCCAGGAATATCGGACTTGTCTGGCTAGGAGCGTACTTGTCCGATTTTAGTCTGAAAGGTTTTCGGACTTGTCCGTGGTAATATCGGACAGTCCGGTGTGGTGATACCCTTAGTGAATATAGGACAAGTCCGCACTTGGAGGACTTTTCCGATTTTAGTCAGAGGCATTATCGGACTAGCCCGGACTTCTTCAGACTAGTTTGGTGTGGACAAGTCCGCAATCACTAGACTTGTTCGAACCTATCCAGAGAGGATATCACACTAGTCCAGTGCATATCGGACTAGTCCATTTTTCCTGTGAAATGTGAAGTGTCCGAAGAAGTCCAGAGAGGATATCGGACTAGTCCGGTGTATATCGGACTAGTCCATTTTTCCTGTGAAATGTGAAGTGTGTGAGAATTTTTATGCTTGAGCTCTTGGGATGTGTTACACCAGCACACTCCCTACACAATGATGTATTCTATTCAGCTCTTGAGTTCTTTTCCGAATGTATCCTCATTTCCTCTTTTTTTGGCGCTTTCTTCATTCTTTCATTAAAGCCTGCGCTCATCTCAATAATGTGGTTAGGATCTCATTTGTTTGTCATAAATCAACCAAAACCCAAAAGGGATGCCTAGATGCACTTTCAATTGGAGCTGAATCACATGGACAGTGCCGCAATTGAGGAGATTTCAGTGGTGTGTGAATTCTTAGATGTGTTTTCGAATGAGTTGCCAGGTATGCCACCTGATCACGACATAGAATTTGTTATTGATATAACACCTGGGAATGCATGTATAGCTAAGAGGCCATATAGGATGCCTCCTAAGGAGTTAGCAGAGCTCAAGAAGCAGATTAAAGAGCAACTAGAGAAGGGCTTTACTTGCCCAAGTTGTTCACCTTGGGGAGCGCCCATACTTTTCTTGGACAAGAAGAATGGATCCCAAAGGATGTGTGTGGATTACCGAGCTCTCAACAAGTTGACAATCAAGAACAAGTATACTTTGCCCCGCATAGAGGATTTGTTCGATCAGATGAAGTGTGTTTGTTTTTTCTCCAAGATTGATTTGAGGTTAGGCTACTGCCAAATGAAGATAAGACCATCGGATATACCCAAAACAGCTTTTTGGACAAGCTATGGATCTTATGAGTACACTGTGATTTCTTTTGGATTGACAAATGCACCTACATACTTTATGTACCTCATTAATAAGGTCTTCATGGAGTACTTGGATAAATTTGTTGTGGTGTTCATGGATGACATTATGATCTACTCGAGAAGCGAGGGGGAGCATGAGGAACATTTGAGGCTCACATTGCCGAAATTGAGGGAGCATCAATTGTACGCCAAATTCAGCAAGTGTCAGTTTTGGTTGACGGAAGTGTCATTTTTACACCATATCATCTCCAGAGGAGTACTATCGATTGACCCAGAAGCAGTGCGAGATGTGCTGAAATGGGAACCCCCGCAAAATGTAAAGGAGATCCAAAGTTTTCTCGGAATGGCTGGATATTACCGTAGCTTCATCAAGGACTTGTCCAAGATAGCCAAGCCAATGAATGAATTGCTAATGAAGCGGAAAGCTTTCTGATGGACTCAAGCTTGTCAAGACAACTATGAGGAGTTGAAGAAGAGGTTAACCACAACCGTAGTCTTGATATTGCCGGATGTGAGCAAAAGTTTTGATATCTATTCTGATGCCTCAAGACAAGGACTTGGATGTGTGCTCATGCAAGAAGGTCAAGTAGTAGCCTACGCATCGAGACAATTGAAGCAACATGAGTAGAAGTATCCTAGACATGATCTTGAACTTGCAGCCATAGTGCATGCCTTGAAGATATGGAGACATTACATTCCTGGTCATAGGTGTGAGATTTACACAGACCACAATAGCCTCAAGTACATATTCAAAAAAACGGATCTAAATTTGAGGCAACGAAGATAGTTGGAACTCATTAAGGATTATGACGTGGTAATCAACTATCATTAAGGAAAGGCGAATGTAGTGGCCGATGCTTTGAGTCAGAAAGGAGTTAACCACCAACTCACGGTTTGAGAGATGCCATCCGAGTTATGCAAGGAGGTTGAACGATTGAATCTCAGATTTGTGAATCAGATGGGGATAATGGAGTTAAATCCGACCTTGCAGCAAGAAATTCGAGAAGGTCAGACCAAGGACGAGGAAATTAAGGAAATCAAAGAAAAGGACCCAGGAAGGAAGAGAATTCAGATTTGATGAAGAAGAACATGGTACTTTATGGCTTGGAAAGAGGATTGTTGTGTCCAAAGTTAAGCATATTCGGGAGGCACATGACTCACCTTACTCAATCCATCCTGGCTGTACAAAGATGTACAAAGATTTGAAGACTTGTTATTGGTGGGCCAGCATGAAGAAAGACATAACATAGTGTGTTGCACTATGTGATGTATGCCAACGAGTCAAAGCAGAACATCAAAAGCCAGTTGGATTATTGTAGCCATTAAAGATTCTGGAGTAGAAGTGGGAAGAAATCGGAATGGACTTCATAGCAGGATTACCTCGAACCCAGTCTGGCTATGACTCCATATGGGTTATTGTGGATCCATTGACCAAAGCAGCTCATTTAATTCTTGTCAAGACCACATATACCACCGCGAAGCTGGCAGAGTTGTATATGGAGCATATTGTGTGCCAACATGGGGTACCAAAGAAGATAGTGTCTGATAGAGGTTCTCAATTCACCCCGAGGTTCTGGGAGAAACTAATTGAAGGTATGGGTACAAGGTTGAACTACAACTCAGCATATCACCCGCAAACCAATTGACAAACAGAGAGGACAAATCGGACTGGAGGATATGTTAAGAGCTTGTGCTTTGAAGCATGGAAGAAGTTGGTACAGGAGCTTGCCGATGCAGAATTTTCATACAACAATAGCTACCAAACAAGTTTGAAGATGTCACTTTATGAAGCATTATATGGAAGGAAGTGTAGGACACCTTTGTTTTGGAATAAGACAGGAGAGAACCAGGTATTTTGTAAAATCCCTAATTTCCCTAATGCAAACTTCAGTTTGGACTAAACATTTTGAAAGATAAAAAGAATTAAAAAAAGAAATGAGAAAAACAAATTTATTCAAACTCCAAAGGAGGGAATTCAAAAAAATAAAATTAGCTACTGTTCAAATGAAGTTAACATGAAGATTTGGGTTGACCATTGGATTCCAAATATTTCAAATATCCTTCCTACCAACTTTCATAATTTTTGAAGTAAGTTTGCTATTTAATTCAATAGCTTCATTGAATTCAACCCAAATTCAAATTCAAATTTGAATTCAAACGAAACTTTGTCAAATCAACAATCTGAATTCAGAATCAATTTCTACACCTTCTATTTAGTCTACCATAAAATTTCTAGAATTTTTGGACACAAGTTGGTGGGATATTTTAGTGTCCAGAGAAGATAGGATTGAATAGAGAGGTGGGACCCACTGGTCAGTGGGTCATTTTCGCCCCTGTTCTTCCCGTGGCGCCACCTCCCGGCATGCAACTGCCATAAAGGTGCTTTCCTCCCTGCTTCGACTCCAGCAGCATAAAGACCACCCCAAGACTCCTCCTTATCAGCTTCTCAGTTCCGAAGTCGAGTCCTTCATCGTTGTTCATCCCTGGCGCCAAAGTTTCGTTTCCCAGCGAGTTCTTCCCCCCCCCCCCCCCCCCCCCCCCGAAATCCAGCATGGATCATCGGTATGGCTCCAGTTTCTTCGCACTGGGTTACTCCTCAACCTTTGGCGCAGCTCCTTGATCATTATCTTTCACAGTTTGAGCCTCCCCATCGACGGATTGGACAAATTTCGGGCCGCCGTCGTGCTCCCCTGTTTTGCCACTTCTCTGCACCCGTGGTGCTGCCTATCTCTACCGAACCACGAGCTGCTCCCAAAAGCAAAAAGAAGCTACTGTCCACCCTCTTAATCATGGTGAAAACCCCATCCATTTTCATTCCTCCTCGAAGTAGAAACTCCATTTTTCATTTCGGCCAAGTATGAGCGATGATGCTAGGTTTTTCGTTTAATTCAGTTTGTACGTGCAAACATTTTTCAATCCAGTCAAGGGTTAGGGACTAGACCTCCATACGCATCTGAAAACCAAAATTCAGGGCAACCCATCGAGTAATTTAGCCGGGAGTCGAGTTCTCGTAGCTGCCTTTGTAAAACTCCGATGGCCCATCGGCGAACTCGACGTTGCCGACCTTTCCACTCAATTTTCGTCCCTAATCATCCTCCCCAGGCTTCCAGGAAGCTTAGCGGTCATTTCCACCTTGTTCGGGCATTGTCTGAGGCTTGCCGACATCGCTGAAACCCTAGCTCCGCCCGCCACCGTCGAGACCACTTCTCCGGCCGTCAATTGCCGTCGAGAGTGTCACCATCGAGATCCCTATCGTATTTTAGGTAGGGGCGGCCAGTCTGGGAGGCTGAGGTGCCCTAGCGCGTGCTGCTGTGAGGCGCCGCCGCCTGCCACCGCCGGGGCGCCGCCCGAGTGCCGCCGGCGCGAGGAAGAAGACAACTCTGGGTGGGCCCCGGTCGTCAGTGATAGTACGGCGCGCCCCGGATCTGCTGCACTTATGTGATCACATGTGGCTACGCCCTTTAATTATGCGGCCACATGTTGCTTCAACCCGATTGGCCATTTTAAACCTGTGAGCCCAGCCCTTTATTCAAATGTTTCTCATTGGAATTTTATTCCAAAAATTGCTCCCACTTTGAAAATCCATATCTCCTAGTAGAATTATCCAAAAATTCCAAAATAAATTTTGTTAGAACTAGCATGAAGAATTCTTTCCAGTGGTGCACTTGGGGTTCTATGAAAGGCCATAAGAATTTCTCCATAATTCAAATTATCAAAATCCTTATAGAATTAATTCCTATAGTTATGCTATCTGGAGAATTACAAAATTTTTCCAGAACCTTTATTTGAATATCCTGGAACTCCTGTAAACATTTCAGGGTCATTAGACTTCATTTACATGGTCTCATCACCTGTGTATCCTCTATGCACATAAAAATAGCCAAATTCATTTAGAATTTGTACAGAAACTTGTGCAAGCTTCTAAATTGAATATCTCTCAGTAGAAAGTTTCCAAATTTGTTAATATAACTTTGTTGGTTTGCTGTATATCCACACTAACCAGAACTACAACCTAATCTTCATGAAAACCCCTAGATTTTCCTGTAGAGCCCTTTAAAGCAAAATCATATTTGATTTTTATCTGATGATTCACTTCATAGAAAAATCTGAAAGTTTTCCAAAATGTTTTTTAGTAAGTTTCCGAACTACTGAAAATATTTTAGCTTCATTGGACTTTATTAACCTAGTTCAGTCTGGAGATTTTCCTAACTGGTCATAGAATGCCTAAAAAAACAGAAACTTTTCAGTATAGTATCTAAACTTGTAAATTCAATATCTCACAGTAGGATGATTAGAAAATTACGAAACTAATTGTTTTGAGTCGCTCTTGACCTCTTCTAAATAGAACCCCAACTTTTGGCCATGTCAAAGCTACAGATTTTTCCTCAAAATTCTAGGAAATGATTAGGTTCATTGAATTTTATACAACTGTAACTTCTATGAATTGATCCCAATTTTGGCCAGAAACTCACCCATAGTACCTAGCGTCCCTTGAAAAATTTCCAGAACCATTGGGCTTAAATTCATATACTTAACTGTCTTTTCATTAAGCTATATCATAATACTGGTATTGATTAACTTGCATAATTCTTTGCATATCGATTAGTTGCCGAGCTAAGGAAGATCCCAGAGCTACTTGAAGTCATACTTGTGGAGATTAACTTTGATACCGTCTTGCAACCAGTCAAGCCCCGGTTTGCATTTAAGCGCTATTACAAAATTTTGATTCATATCACCTATGTCTAGGGTGAGTTATGTGCATTAGGGCTAAGGTGATTGAAAATCCACTTGCATGACCCGATCACCCGATGGAGTATTTGTTTATTTGTTAAGTCATCGTGTAGACTATGTTATGCTAAATGTTGTATAGGATTCGGTAGAAGTCGAGTAGTTGAAATCTACTCGCATGGCTAGGACTATTTCACATGGGATTGGTTCAAAGAGAATGGAGTAGTAATCTGAATATGAGACCGGGCAGGGGCGTAGGATGCAGTAAGAGGTTGTCTTGGGTTTGTAGCCCTGCCTTTGTAAGTTAAGGACTGATCCGTATGCCGCCCTGCTGAGCAAGTTGGAACTGTACCGGAGTCATACTAGATATATGGTGTCCAGGAAACCGATGTACCTTGGGAAGCCTTTGTTGAGACTTTTTCGATCGCCTCAGGCTTTCGGCCGCAGCACAGTAGACGGAAACTCGCTCACGACATCTTCACAGTGGAAAGGTGCATCGTGAGTGGGAATATTGTCCTAGATGATTGAATCGATTCAACTTGGGCGGAACATGAGAAAGGTGGCTGCGTACGACGTCCGTGGGGTGCACGTACGTGACTTATAGTACGGGCGAACGTGTCTTGTATTCCGGGTATCATTGATTCGAATCACCGTCCCTCGCGGATATGAGTACCACTTGTTCACTGAGTTGTGACGTAGTAATACTTGCACTCGAGATGAGAATTAATTGCTTCTGTTATGAACATTATATATTTCATGGTATTGCTATGTTGTATGTACTAGTATAGTGCTCACTAAATTTATTTTTCTACATTGGACATCCAACATCGTGATGAAGCATTTCTTGTTTGATTGTGGAGTTACGATGTTGCCCGGCACAAGGTTTAAGCTGCTGCTATAAATCTAAAAATCTGTCATCCTATGTTTATGTCTTTACCCTCATGTAGAGTTTCATGTTTAGGTGAGACCGTAAAGTCTTGCCGAGCCTTCGTGCTCACGATTGCTATATAAGTTGTTTTGCAGGTACTAACTTCTGTGCTTATGATTAAGGTTGTCCGATGAGACTCGGGACTCTCCGAGTGATATACTCATGTGGGAACCAAGCCGCTGCTGTTTGGTCTTCGTGGTTAGTGAGGAGCACCCGTGGGTTGGACTGCTTCTCTTTTGCTTATTATACTTGAGTACGAGAGTTGTAATCTTATCTTCTGTTGTAGTTTATTTTTATATAAACTATTTGTAAACTGAACATCTTTGTAAATTTCAGCAAATGATTTATGTAATGCGTGTTCCTTTACATGTGTGCTGTTGGGTGTCGCATTGCACGGCACCACCCAATGCGATTCCTGGAAAGTGTGGATTCCGGTCCCCACAGCCTGGTATCAGAGCCACATTGGGAATAGCACACTAAATAAGGAGCATATTACAACAAAAACATAGGATACAGTGAGGATACGGTACTAGGCCCACATAAGGACTATAGTAGCATAAGTTATTAAAGTGGCAAAGCTTACTTATGTGTTATTATATTCTGTAACGATGCTCCAACGTCAAGTAAGAGGTAAGGTACGCCACCGCAAGAGGATTAGTTGTGGTAAGCTCACCATGTCAGAGGTAGCATGTGAATCTTTCTGTGGCTTTGCATGGAAGAGTCAATATGAGTCTCTGAAAATTTCCATGTTTCTGAGAACATATGACACGCGGTATCCCAGCGTCCTTAAAAATTAGTCAGAGCCCTTGTCGGGTGGGACATAAACCGATGCGCCTCCTACTGGTGCAGCATTATGCAAAGACGTGGGACCCTGTCGGGTGGTATAAAACCCAGTCATGTACCTCGAGACATGGCTTAACTCGGGGCGGCCCGTATAGAATGATATCGGACGAATGCTTTTACTTTCATATATATTATTATGAAATGTTTGCCCGTGCGGGCTGTGTTGTATGACACCATATGATTGATCTGTAGTTTGTGTGTAGTGACAGGTACACTGACCACTTGATCGTATTACGCTTATAAATCGTTTGCGAGTGAACGTCATTAAGTGCCACCGTTGAGACATGTGCCGGAATACCGGCTTAGAATTTTTACTTTGTGAGGCACGTAGTACCGACATATACTCCGTTGATGCATTAACCATGTTTCTGTAAAATGGAATTGAGAAGATGTAAAACTACTTATATTAGCTATCGAGTTATGAGTTTAAACTAAGTTTTCAAATTTGATGTAGGTGTTGAAGTCGCCAGTTTAAAAACAGAGTGTTCTGTTTCTTCCTGAAAAATACCTGATTTTAAGATTCCATATCTCCCAGAAGAAAACTCCAATGAATGTGTATCTTACATGGATGTAAATTTTAGGAAGTCCTTTAAAACTGTTATCTTCAACTCCAGAACTGAATTTCCCTGTAACCTGTTCAAAATTTCAAAGTTCCAAACTCTGCCAAAACTGGACAGAAACTAGAAACCTCTCTGGACTCCTGATTGTTTTCACCATATCTCACTCTCGAAAATTCGAACTGGGTCATGCAAGACATTTATGGAATCCTTGTAATTTTTATTACAAATTTTTAATATATGGCCTTTGTAAATTCTGCTGTTTTATATCTGAAAATTGTGGCCCAAAATCAGCATAAACAAAGGAGATGCTGTCAAAATTTCCAAAAAAACTGTCAGGTTTACAATACCATATCTTCTCAACCAGAACTTATCTGGAGTAAAACCAATACTTTTTGGAAAGGTCTTGAAGTGTACTTAAACTTTGTAGTGCACATCAAGATCTGATTCTGACATTTACTGGGTTAAATTTGTGTTTGAGTACAAACAGGTCAGGTTTCAACAGAAACTTCATCGGTTCAGTATAATTTGGTCTTGTTATGAATCTGGTCCTCGATTTCACTTCGAGAAGTGTCGTAACAGACCAATTGTCCATACTCAACCATTTACCAGTAGAATTGAGGGTTTGAACCACTTGAAACTCTTTTATTTTATGACCATGTTTGTGTCATATTGAAAATAAAAGTGTGTATTCGCACGATAACGAGCATAATGTCCCGTCGCGACCAACGATAGTCGAAATGAACTTTGATCCATGGAGTTCATTATTTTGGAGCTCGCTATTTTAAAATTGGTCCAGGGATGATGTATTGTGTATAAAGTTTATACTTTATCAATATATGTTACCGTTATGCAAGTTTGGTTATCAATACACACACTATTGTTTTCATCCTAGTGTGATCTTGCAATATCATGTCTCATGTTGGATTAATGACTGTAACTGCAGAATGGTGCACACTCGTTGTAAAAGACCAAATTTCTATAATTAAAAATTCAGTTAGGACAAAAAAATTTTGAGTGATAAAAAGAAATAAGAAGGAAATGAGAAAAAAATTAATTCAAACTCAAAAAGAGGGAATTCAAAAAAAAATTTGCTACTGTTCAAATGAAATTATCATGAAGATTTGAGTTGACCAATTGATTCCAAATATTCGAAATACTCTCTCTGCAATGTTTCAAGATTTTTTAATTCCATTTGCTATTTATTTGAGACGCTTAACAAATTCAAGTCAAATTCAAATCTGAATTTTTAAATTTGTTCAAACCTATTTGAACATAAGATCTGAGCACATCATTGTGTTCAGCACATTTCATTTGCCATACCCACAAAATTGTATAATTTTTAGAGCTGATCTTCTATTTTTAATTGAATTTACAAATGTGCTATGGGTGTGAGTATGACCGGTGGGGCACACCTGTCACTGGATGAGCACAGCCGAACAGAGGTGTTGTCAACCTCTGCTGCGGCGCTTCTCGGCTAACCAGCGCACGACATGCAGCTCCGGTGAGCTACTTGCCGTTTAGGCCCTACAAATAACACTCCTCTGCTCCTCCTTATCCATTCTACGGTGATCTTTTCTCCCTCTCTCACACGGCGCTTCCGCTTCGTTGCTCCCGTGCGAAATTTCTGACCGCCGGCGCTGCTCGACGTTTGCCGGCCAATCGAAGTGAATTCTCGTCGTTGCCTCAACAGTGAAGTTTTCCCCACTCTCTCCTCTATCTTCTTGTTCAATACCTTCATCATTTCGTTGATGTTTTGGCCTGTATTTTGAAGCTAAACCGGAGCTCGCTGTCAAAGTTGCTGTGCGCCGTCTGTTCCACGGTGCCAAGCTGCTGCGAGCCGTTTCAGTCTTCGACTCCAACAGCAAGAAGGTGCGCCCAGACACCCTCTACCTAACCGTGAAAACCGTTACCCTTTTTGTTAAGTATCTAGCAAGTTATTCAAGTTTTGTTATCGGCCGAAACCAATGAACTCGCTAGATTGTCAATTAAATTCGGTTTCCACAAGTATCTAATCTTCACGATTGCTAGGAGATAGTTTCCTCACATCCTAACGCACCCTCTCAACCACTTAGAACCAAAAGTTATCGAGTAGGGGTGATGAATGTTGAGTTTTTGTTGCCGCCAATAGAAATGCCATGGTTCACCATCGAAACCATGATGGCCGGTCGTGTCATGCCATTTGCGCACTCCTAGCAGCTTCCTCAAACCCCCAGGAGCGTTCCCGATCATTTCATGATGAGTTATAGCTAAGAAAGTCGGGTTCCGACATGGCTGGAATCCTAGCCGCCGTCGCCGCCGATGCGCCGCCGTTTCCGGCCGTCAGCAAGCTTCACATCACAAACCCCACCATCGTGTTTAGTTCATGATTTTAAGGTTAGGTGGCCAAAACAAGGCACTGCGGTGGGTGGGAACACGGTTCCGACGAGGCTCGCCGGAGCGCGGCGCGCGCGAGCTCCGCCAGCCCGAGGTGGAAGACAACCCCTTGTGGGGCCCGTTCGTCAGTGAAACGAAGGCGCGCTCCGGATCTGGTGTGGTCCGTGGATTGGCTGTGGCTACAATGTTTTCTCTGTGGCGCCCGTGTGGCTTGAATGCCACTGGTCCATTTTAAAACCGTGGGCCCACTGCTTGTTCAAATTTTCCCATTGGAATTTAAATTCCAGATTTTGCTCCAAATTAGAAAATCCATAACTCTCTGTATACTACTCCAAAAATTTTGAGACAAATTTGGACTGAAAGCCCATGAGCTCTGGTTTATGATAGTATCAATTAGCTTCGATGAAATTCATTTTTCAATTCTGGAGAATGCAATCTTTGCAAACAACAAATAGAATTTTTCCAGCTAAACCCTCCACTGGAAAAATCCCAAAAATTCACATAAAATATTCTGTCCTGTTCTTGGTTGGCAGAAAATATTTGGGAGCCATTGAGCTTGCATAAGTTAACCAAATTTTAAATTCTTTTCTGCTGTTCATTTGTGTAACAGAACTGTAACCATAAATGAATGCAAACTTCTAAATTAAATTTCTCCTAGTAGCCTTGCTCTAAAATTATCAAGTAAAATTCTGTATAACCCTTATGCCCTGAGATTTCAAGTTGTACATGTGGTTTGGTATAAAATACAGTATAATTTTCTGAATAATTCAATAGCCCTTTTCAATCATTGAATTATTACAGGTGTCCAGTTTCTTTGTTACGTCCCAAATTTGACCTAAACATTCTTTTAGACATTTACCAACACCAGTAAAAGTTTCAGATTTAATTGACATAATCTTCTAATCCAAATTCAGTTCCAAACCTAGAAAATTACTGAAAGTCTATTTTCAATTATAAAATACTTCCAGCAATTCTTATCAACTTTGAAATTCAATATCTCACTCATATATTCTTAGAATATTATGAAACCAAGTTTGCTAGAACCAGGACAACCCCCTCTATCATGATAGTCAACTGGTGGTTATGTTAAAACTACAGTTTCTCCTCTAAAATTTTGGGAAGGTTATTGATTGCCATAATTTTAGAGACAACAAACTTCCTTGATCATCTCCTGTTGTTTGCAGGAGTCTCCAATATAGTCCCTAGTATATACCATAGAAGAGCCAAAGCCATTTAAGATCATTCCCTCACTACAACTGTAGTTAGAAGCCTATGAACTATATATGCAATATAATTTCACTAGAATTCATATATGTTCTATATGCATGTCATGTAGTGATCGATATTGATGAGAAGTGTCACTTGGAGGAGAAGGCCAGGGTGTCCACATGAAGTCCTTGTCGGAGTCTTCAGAGGAGGACCACTAACAGTTGACATTTAATCGAGTCACAAACTAAGGCAAGACTCGGTTTGCATTTAAGAGCTTTTCAAAGTTTTCTAGTTTTATTCACTTACGTCTTCAGTTGATATTGTGCATTACGTATAAGGTGTTTTATAATCCACTTGCATATCTACAAATCCTATGGGGAGGTTGGAAAGGTTTACAGCTTGACGTGTAGAACTGCCAATGCTCATATTGTAGATATATCGGTAGAAGTCGAGTAGTTGGAATCTACTTGCGAGATAGGAATAACTGTTCATATGAGGGTGAATGATGAAAGAATGGCTTATGAGATGAATATGAGACCGGGCAGGAGGAATAGGAGTCGATGAGATGGAGTCTCGGGCGCATAGCCCTGTCTGTGTTGCTTCAGGACAATGCCGTATGCAGGACTGTTGGGCAAGCTTGAAATGTATCGGTTGCATAATGGGATATGGGCCCAATAAACTGATGTAACTCCAGACTGTAGTGTGGAGACTCCACGTTTATCCTTGATTGGAGATGCGAAGGCATAAAGGTGTAAATCTTCTAGCGGGCAACTTCGACGTGTCTGTGTAGGGGACCTTTTGCTCGGGATGGAGAGGTTTATCGACATTGGAGTCTTGGGTGAACGGTGGCCACGTATGACGCGGGGAGGAGAGCACATATTTGTCTCCCCATGCAGATGTGCGTGTCGTGTAGCCGGGTGTGTCCTGATTGCAATCACCGTCCCTCACGGTAATAGAGTATCACTTGTTCACTGTGTCGTGACGTAGTAAATACTAAAGAAGCCAGAAGAATATGATGTATTGAATTATTATTGTTTTTCAACCTTGTGTGGCTTAGAGATATCACAATTAAAAGTTTATAGTCTCCAAATACTTAACCTGTAATAACATTATGTGCTTTGGGCATGTCATATCATCGGAAACGCGTTTCTTGTTTGATTGTGGACTCTATGATGTGTCGTGCCTGAAGAATGTCATTTGCTACTTTAAACATGATTATAAGGATCCACTTGTAGGCAAGTCTATTTATGTTGTTCCTTACCTATGTTTAGTCTTTACCTTGCATATGTATAGTGAGATGGGTCAGTCTTGCTGAGCCTTATGCTCACGTTGCAGTTAACGAGTTTTTGTAGGTTATACTGTTGATTAAGGGCATAACGACGACGCCTTACCCCTTTTTGGGTTCATGGCTAAGTGGGAGCCCAACATGCCGCCAAAAATCTATGAGTGCTACTAGTGTAAAGCGTCCGAGGGCATGGACAGCTTTACTCATGCATAGCTAGTGCTGAGAGCATAGTATTATGTATAGATTTCTTTCATACGTTATATATTGTAAAACTTCCACTGTGTTTATAAAGAAGACTTGGTGTTGTGTTTTATTCTCTTTCTTTTCATGTATGTTGTTGGGTGTTGCATCGCACAACACCACACGATGAGATCCTTGGATGTCGGGACCGCGGTCCTCACAGACATGGTATCAAACATCATTGGGAACAGTGTGCCTGAAAAGAGCATATTTTCAAAAACATAGGAGGATATGAGTGAGGAAATAGTTTTATGCCTACTAAGGAATATTACTAGTATAAGATATAAAGGTGGCAATACTAACCTACATGTTATTATATTCTGTAACGATGCTCCGACATTAGGTAAGAGGTATGGTACGCCACCGAGAGTGGATCAATCTCGATAAGTTGTTCCATACGAGATGTGGTATGTGATAGTTTCCGTGGCTTGGCAAGGAACGTCAATATGAGTCTCTGAAACTCTCCATGTTTCTGAGAACCTATGACACACGGTACCCCACCGTGCTTCAAAATTAGTGAGAGCCCCCGTCGGGTGGTGTATAACCCGATAGTATACGTCTCTAGAACTATTCATGTTCTATGGGAGCATAAAATGTATGCCCGAGTGTGTATAAGCCAGTTCGTGCGGGAGTCTTTGCTGTACAGACGTAGTACAGCCATGTACCTCGAGACATGACCTCGCTCGAGGGCGACTCACACCGGAGTCGTATGCATTTACATTCATATAAATATCTGTATATTGTGACTGCCTGTCGTGTTTCCCCATGCCGCCCTTGAGGTGTGAAGGAGTGAAAGGGGTTGTTTATCATCTGCAGCTACATTAATTATGGTAGCGACCCGTGAAGAACACGTTTGCGAGTGAACGATACTAGGGCCACCTATAGACGTATCCGGATATAGCGGTTAGATTTTTCATTAGGTGAGGCACGTAGTACCGTTGTATTACATTTCATACATTTACCATCCCCCATGACAGCATGGATGCATTGTGTTTTAATGTACGACTACCAGTTGCTGGTAGGTTTTGGACATTGCAAAGTGAATTTCAATCATAACTAGAGAAGAATTAAGGTTCTTTATTTCTGGCAGAAGTTTGCTCAACTTTGCCAGGTTGAATCCTGGATTAGTTTACAGAAAAAATAAGCTTAAGCCATATGGGTGGAAAGATCAGCCAGTCTACAACAAAGTTGATTTTAGTCATTAGGACTGAAAATGATCTTACCTTGCTGTAAACTGAGCTCCACAAAAACTGCTACAAATGTCTTATACAACAACACAGTCTCGGTATTTTCACCATAACTTTTTGTAAAAAAAATCTTCCGCCCTATTGTGATAAATATCTGGAGAGGGTAGAAGCATCACTACAACTTTGTAAATTGAAGTATTTTCTAATTCGACACTGAACCAATCCAAATTCCAGATTGAAACGGGTACACTGCAGAGCTGCTGGTAGAAAACCAGTCAGCTCAACTTTAGACAGTCATATCTCCTAATCTTAAAACTTGACATAGTCTTATGAATACATTTATGGAAATCCTTGGAGGTCCTTGATCAACTTTCTGTTCGACTCCTGGACTGAATATTTCATTAGCAGTGCCTAATTCCATTTGTCGCAAACGCTGTTCTGGCAGTACAGAACCCGGAACCATTTGTGCATAGTTGGAATTTGCGCACTTTGACCTGTATAAAAACTTCTTAAGTCTGAACCAATTTATTTCTGAAATGTTAACATGATGGGGTACCATGTTTGTTTTGTCATTACCTCAAGACATTGTTTTGATATACCTGTATAAACTGTGGACAAAAACCCACATATACAGGGGAGGTTCTGCCAAAATATCCAGGAAATTTTAGTCAAATTCAAACCTGTATAACTTTTAATCCAGAACTCAGCTAGAGTTGTTCAAGTACATTCTGGAAAGGTTGTAAAGTGCTAAAAAACTTTTGTATTCAACATAAATCCTATTACTTCCATTTACTCAGAGCAAATTTCGAGTTTATACAGGATGGTCAGCTGGAACAGAACTGAAGTTCATATTCCAAAATTGAACTGTCTTGTAACTTTTAATCACACTTCCATATCGTCCACTCTAGAAATGCTGTGGAGGCAAAAGACTACATCCTGGAAATTTTTTTGAGTGTACTACAATTTTGTAGTTGAAATCCAGACCAAATTTTGCATCAAACTGTGAGAAATAATTACATTTCTACAGAATGGTCTGATGGACCAGAAACTAGACAGCATACCAGTGTGTGATGTTATCAACTCAAATCGTTTTAGTTTCACCTTCTTGTGTCACTTATCATGTCTAGAGGTGATTAATCAACATAATATATTATCATAAAGTTGAAACACCATGTTAGGTATTTGGTGAGCAATATCACATATTGAGTCTAGTTCAATGTCCAAATCTTTATTTACACATAGCCTACTGCTTTGTTAAGTGATGTGTATTATGGTCCTTATCATGATTCCAGTTGGTATTGCAACTTTGGATCTTAACGGTAATGCTCACTCTTTCAGCATGGATCACACTCATTTTGAGGGTGAACCGGGTATTTCTGCTCATGGTGGAGATAACTCAACTCTACTACAAGTGTCATCATCAACCAGATTGGCAGAAGTCTTAGCAAGGATGGCCGAGTCTCTGCAGACGTTGGTACAGCGGGGTGTACAACCTGAGGCTCAACCACTTGATCAACCTCAAGACACATATCTGTATTTTTTGGCGACTCAACCACCGGTTATCACAGAAGCCCTGGAACCATTGGAGTCGGGTCATTAGCTCCGCGTGATTGAAGCCAAGTTTGAGTTACTCCAGTGTGACGAATATCAGAAGGCTTTATTTGCCGCTCAACAACTTCACGGATCCGCAGGAGCTTGGTGGTTTGAATATCTCACCACTCTCCCTGATGGTCACCGTGTGACCTGGCCGGAGTTCCGCGATGCTTTCCATGCACGTCACATATCTTATGGGATGATTAAAACAAAGTTGGAGGAATTTGTGGAGTTGAAGCAAGGAGAAATGACTGCTTATGAATACTCCAAGGCATTCAATCGTTTGGCTCAATATGCGCCTGGGTATGTGACTACCGAGGCATTGAAGTGTGGTTGTTTCTTTCGACAACTGAACGTCAAGCTTCGAGCTCGACTGGCGTTATTCAATAACGACAACTACAATGACTTGGTTGATGCCACTATTGCTCAGGAGGATGCAATTCTTCGCCATCAGGCGGAGAAGAGGAAGAGGAAGACATCACAGGAGGTTATTTGTGATGCTCCTCAGGAGGATCGAGTGGTGTATTGCTTACCGTCCGATCGAGAGCTGTGGTCGAGTGAGCGACCACGACAGATTTGGTATCATTAATATCCAGTGGAGACTTTACCTGCACCTCAGCAAAGCGTGCAAGTGTGTCCTGGTCCTCCACTGCAGTAGTATGATCTCACTCTTCCAGCCCCATCTCTGCAAGATGTGCAGGTTGTTAGTCCACCTTAATTCAGTTGAAATCAGAGGATGCATTTAGCACGGGAACGTCGCATGGCGGAACATGACTGTGTCCAATTGTCCTTTTCTAAGAATTCTGATCAGCACCATAAACTTAAAAAGAAAACTTCATCAAAGTCTGCCAATGTTAATTATGTTGCGATTGAGGGCATTTCAGAAGGAGAACCTATTTTAGCAGACATGTTTACTTTACAAGATCAAATAGTAGTCGTTATGTTTGACTCTGGAGCTACTTATAACTTTGTGAGCAGGTCATTTGTGCTGAAACATCAAGTACCAATTGTGACTGTCTCCCATCCTTTCCGTATCAGTTCACTTGGAGACAATATTTCAGCTACATAGGTTGTTTCTCGAGCACCTCTGTGCATGGGTGGAAGTATCTATCCGGTGAACCTCATTATCTTAGATAGGCATCAGATTGACCTCATATTGGGGATGTCATGGTTGACATGTCATGGAGATATCTTTCATATCAGCTCGCGGACTGTCCAACTGAATTCTCAATTCCATGGTTGCAACACTTTAAATCTTTTGAATACCACATCAAGCGTCTTAGCGGTGCATCACACAGGTGCCAAGAAGCTTGAGGATATCCCAGTGGTGTGTGAATATCCAGACATGTTTCCTGACGATCTGCCCAGTATGCTACCAGAACGTGACGTCGAGTTCAAGATTGAACTTGCGCCAAGAACCTTGCCAATCTCGAGGAAGCCGTATAGGATGGCACCGAAGGAACTTGCGGAATTGAAGGAGCAGTTGAATGACTTATTGAGCAAGGGTTTTATTCGCCCAAGTTCATCACCTTGGGGTTGTTCTGTGTTGTTTGTTAAGAAGAAGGATAATACTTTGAGGTTGTGTGTGGACTATCATCCACTGAATGCTGTCACCATCAAGAACACGTATGCACTACCATGCATTGATATCTTATTCGATCAACTAGTGGGTGCTAAGGTATTCTCGAAGATGGACCTTCGTTCAGGTTATCATCAGATAAAGATTTGACCTGATAGGACATTCCAAAAACCGCATTCTCGACGAGGTATTGGCAGTATGAGTATCTCTTCATGTCTTTTGGGTTGACCAATGCACCGGCTCACATCATGTATCTCATGAATTCGGTGTTTATGCCAGAGTTGGACAAGTTTTTCGTGGTCTTCATAGATGAAATTCTTGTGTATTCTAAATCTAAAGAAGAACACGCTAAACACTTGCATATTGTGCTGCAACAGTTAAGGGAACACAAACTGTATGCAAACTTCAGCAAGTGCGAGTTTTGGATCAGCCAAGTGCCATTTCTAGGGCACATCATCTCGGCTGATGGTATTGCAGTTGATCCAAGAAAAATTGTACAAGTTCTGAAGTGGAAGTCTCCCAAGTCTGTACATGAAGTTCGCTGTTTCCTTGGCTTGGTTGGCTATTATCAGAGGTTCATTCCGAGTTTCTCAAAGATAGCTAAACTAATGACGGAACTGCTGAAGAAGGGAATGAAGTATGTATGTACTAAAGAATGTGAAGAAGCATTTCAAGCCTTGGTGAAACACCTCACAACAGCACCAGTGTTGGCTCAACTGGACACAACCAAACCATTTGATGTCTATTGTGATGCATCTAGCATTGGTCTTGGTTGTGTGCTCATGCAAGATAGAAGAGTGATCACGTATGGATCACGACATCTTTGGAACCATGAGCAGCATTACCTGGCTCATGATCTTGAGCTCATTGTTGTGGTGCTTGCATTGAAGATGTGGAGGCACTATCTTTTGGGAAATCTAGTGCATCTCTACACGGACCACAAGAGTTTAAAAAACATCTTCACCCAGAAGGACTTGAATATTCGACAACGAAGATGGTTGGAGTTAATCAAAGACTGTGAGATTGAGATCCACTACCATCCTGGCAAAGCAAATGTGGTTGTAGATGCGCTGAGCCGCAAGTCTCATGTCAATCATTTGTTGATCACTTCAATGGAAGAGGATGAGCCGAGTTTTTACTTGGTTCCATATGGAGCACTCTACGATCTAGATCTCATCCCTACCATCAAGGAAGATATTGTAGAGGCTCAGAAGGAAGACAAGGGCATGTCACACATTCGGCGAAGAATGAAGAAGGGGAAGATGAAATGCTTTCGATGTGATGATCATGGTACTATTTGTTTAAAGACCGTATAGTCGTACCCCATGACATGGAACTTTGAAAGAAGATCTTGGATGAAGCTCACTTATCCAAGTACTCTATTCATCTAGGTAGCAACAAGATGTAACAAGATCTGAAGAAGATATTCTAGTGGTCCCGGATGAAGAGAGAGATAGCAAAGTATGTATCTGAATGTGATACATGTCGACGAGTGAAAGTCGACCATCTGAGGATAGCCGAACAACTACAGCCTTTAAGCATACCGGCCTGAAAATGGGAGGACGTTAGCATGGACTTCATCGTTGGATTTCATCTCACATTCTGTGAGCATGATTCCATTTGGGTGATAGTCGATCGATTGACCAAGTCAGCTCATTTTATACCTGTCAATATCAACTACCATGCACTGAAGTACGTAGAGTTGTATATTGCTAGAATCATGTGCTTACATGGAGTACCCCGCACTATCATTTCAGATCGTGGAGCCTTATTTGTTGCTCAATTTTGGGAGCAGCTCCACGCATCATTGGGTACCAAGTTGATTTGAAGCTCTGCATATCATCCGTAGACTAATGGTTAGACTGAGCTGGTAAATCAAGTCCTTGAGGACATGCTACGAGCTTGTGCCATCCACCATGGCAAGAACTGGGATGATTACTTACCATTAGCGGAGTTTTCATATAACAATGGTTATCAGGCTAGCATCTAGATGGCACCATATGAAGCTCTTTATGGCCGGAAGTGCCGCATACCTTTGAATTGGTGTGAGTCTGGTGAATGAGTTATTTACGGCATTGATCTAGTGAATGAAGCTAAAGAACGAGTGCGAGCAATCCAAGCCAATTTTAAAGTTGCTCAGTCTCGTCTAAAAAGTTATGCGGATAAACGACGTCGACCTCTTCACTTCGACATCGGAGATCACGTTTACCTTCGGGTATCTCTGATGAAAGGGATTCATCGATTTACAGTAGAAGGGAAGTTAGCTCCACAGTTCATTGGGCCATTCGCGGTGATTGAAAAATGCGGACCTGTCGCCTATCGATTGGAGTTACCGATTTCTCTCTCTGAAATTCACAATGTATTCCACATCTCTCAGTTGCTGAAGTGTCTCAAATCCCTAGTTGAGGTCCGCACGGAAGATCTTGAAGCTCTACAACATGATCTCACTTGTTCTGAGCATCCGGTCAAGATCATTGATGAGAAGACTCACACCACAAGAAGCCGGATGTTAAACTTTTACAAAGTCTTGTGGAATAACCATACCGCTGACGTAGCGACTTGGAAAAGCGAGGGTTTTCTTAGATCGAACTATCCGGACTTGTTAGCGGCATATGTTCATTAGATCTTCTTCCTTTGTCTTTCTTTTGTAATCTCGGGACGAAATTCTTTTAAGGCGGGAGGAATGTAAAGGCCAAATTTCTATAATGCAAAATTCAGTTAGGACAAAAAATTTTGAGTAATAAAAAGAAATAAGAAGGAAATGAGAAAAACAAATTAATTCAAACTCCAAAAGAGTGAATTCAAAAAAATAAAATTTGCTACTGTTCAAATTAAATGAACATGAAGATTTGAGTTGACCAATGGATTCCAAATATTCCAAATTCTCTCTCTGCAAAGTTTCAAGATTTTTGAATTCCATTTGCTATTTTATTTGAGACGCTTAGCAAATTCAAGTCAAATTCAAATCTGAATTTTTAAATTTATTCAATCTTGTTTGAACACAAGATATGAGCACATCATTGTGTTCAAAATATTTCATTTTCCATAACCACAAAATTTCATGATTTTTACAGCTGATCTTCTATTTTTAGTTGAATTTACAAATGTGCTATGGGTTTGAGTATGACCGGTGGGGCCCACCTTTCACTGGATGAACACAGCCGAACAGAGGAGTTGCAGACCTCTGCTGTGGCGCTTCTCCACTCGACAGCGCACGACATGCAGCTCCAGCGAGCTGCTTGACGTTTAGGCCCTACAAATAACGCTCCCCTGCTCCTCCTTATCTATTCTACGGTGATCTTTTCTCCCAGTCTGACCCGGCGTTTCTGCTTCATCGCTCCCGTGCGAAATTTCTGACCGCCGACGCTGCTCGACATTTGCCGGCCAACCGAAGCAAATTCTTGCCGTGGCCTCAACAGCGAAGTTGTTCCCCACTCTCTCCTCTATCTTCTGGTTCAATCCCTTTGTCATTTCGTTGATGTTTTGGCCGGTATTTTGAAGCCAAACCGGAGCTCGCCATCGAAGTCGCCGTGCACCGCCTCTGTTCCATGGTGCCAGGCTGCTCCGAGCTGTTTCATTCTTCGACTCCAACAGCAAGAAGGTGCGCCCAGGCACCCTCTAACTAACCGTGAAAACTGTTACCCTTTTCGTTAAGTATCTAGCAAGTTATTCATGTTTTTTTCTCGGGCGGAACCAATGAACTCGCTAGATTGTCGATTAAATTCGGTTTCCACAAGTATCTATTCTTCACGATTTCTAGGAGATAGTTTCCTCACATCCTAACGCACACTCTCGACAAATTAGTACCAAAAGTTATTGAGTAGGGGTGATGAATGTTGAGTTTTCGTCGCCTCCAATAGAAATGTCACAGTTCACCATCGAAACCATGATGGCCGGTCGTTTCATGCCATTTGCGCACTCATAGCAGATTCCTCAAACCCCCGGGAGCGTTCCCGATCATTTCACGATGAGTTTGAGCTAAGAAAGTTGGGTTCCGACATGGCCAGAACCCTAGCCGCCGCCGGCGATGCGCTGCCGTTTCCGGCCGTCGGCAAGCTTCACCGACCCCACCATCATGTTTAGCGCATGATTTTAAGGTTAGGTGGCCAATGCCAGGCAGTGTGGTGGTCGGGAACTTGGTTCCGGCGAGGCTCGCCGGAGCGCGCCAGCCCAAGGTGGAAGACGACCCCTTTTGGGGCCCGTTCGTCAGTGAAACGAAGGCGCGCTCCGGATCTGGTGCGTTCCGTGGATCGTCTGTGGCTACAGCAATTTCTCTGTGGCCCCCCGTGTGGCTTGAATGCCACTGGTCCATTTTAAAACCGTTGGCCCACTGTTTATTAGAATTTTCCCATTGGAATTTAAGTTCCAGATTTTGCTCCAACTTAGAAAATCCATAACTCTCCATATACTGCTCCAAAAATCTTGAAACAAATTTTGTTTCAAAGATCCTGAGCTCTAGTTTGTGATAGTATCAATTAGGTTCGATGAAAATCATTTTTCAATTCTGGAGGATGCAATCTTTCCAAACACAAATAAAACTTTTCCAGCTAAATCCTCCACTGGAAAATCCACAAAATTCACATAAAATACTTTGTCCTGTTCCTGGTTACCAGAAAATGTTTGGGGGCCATTGAGCCTGTATAAATTAACATAATTTCAAATTCCTATTTGCTGTTCATTTATGTAACAGAACTGTAACCATATATGAATTCAAACTTCTTAATTAAATTTCTCCTAGTAGCCTTGCTCTAAAAATCTCAAGTAAAATTCTGTATAGCCCTTATGCTCTGAATTTTCATGTTGTACAAGTGGTTTGGTATAAAAACCAGTATAATTTTCCGTATTATTCAATTGCCCTTTTCAATCATTGAATTATCACAGATGTTCAGTTTCCTTGTTATGTCCCAAATTTGACCTAAACATTATTTAGACATTTACCAACTCTAGTAAAAGTTTCAGATTTAATTGAAATAATATTCTAATCCAAATTCAGTTCCAAACCTAGAAAATAACTGAAAGTCTAATTTCAATTATAAAATACTTCCAGGAATTCTTAGCAACTTTGAAATTCAATATCTCACTCATATATGTTTAGAAAATTATGAAACCAATTTTTCTAGAACCAGGACGACCCCCTCTATCTTGATAGTCAACTAGTGGCTATGTTAAAACTACAATTTCTCCTCTAAAATTATGGGAAGGTTATTGTTTGCCATAATTTTAGAGACAACAAACTTCCTTGATCATCTCCTGTTCTTAGCAAGAAGCTCCATTGTAGTCCCTAGTATCTACCATAAAAGTTCCAAAGCCAATTAATATCATTCCCTCATTATAACCGTAGTTAGAAGCCTATGAACTATATATGCATTATAATTTCACTAGCATTCATATGTTCTATATACACGTCATGTAGTGATCGATATTGACGAGAAGTGTCACATGGAGGAGAAGGCCAGGGTGTCCACTTGAAGTCCTTGCCAGAGTCTTCAAAGGAGGACCACTAACAATTGACATTTAATCGAGTCGCAAACTAAGGCAAGCCCCAGTTTGCATTTAAGAGCTTTTCAAAGTTTTCCTGTTTTATTCACTTACGTCTTCAGTTGATATTGTGCATTACGTATAAGGTATTTTATACTCCACTTGCATATCCACAAATCCTATGGGGAGGTTGTAAAGGTTTACAACTTGACGTGTAGAACTGCTAATGCTAATATTGTAGATATACTAGTAGAAGTCGTGTAGTTGGAATCTACTCGCGACATAGGAATAACAGTTCATATGAGAGTGAAAGATGAAAGAATGGCTTATGACATGAATACGAGACCGGGCAGGGGAATAGGAGTCAACGAGATGGAGTCTCGGGCCGTGTCGCTTGAGGACCGTGTCGTATGCGACACCGTTGGGCAAGCTTGAACTGTACCGGTTGTATCATGGGATATGGGCCCAATAAACTGATGTAACTCCGGACTGTAGTGTGGAGACTCCTCGGTTGTCCTTGAATGGAGATGCGAAGGCATAAAGGTGTAAATCTTCTAGCGGGCAAGTTCGACGTGTCTGTGTAGGGGACCTTTTGCTCGGGATGAAGAGGTTTGTCGACATTGGGATCTTGGGTGAAAGGTGAGCACGCATGACGCGGGGAGGAGAGCACGTATGTGTCTCCCACGCGGGTGTGCGTGTCGTATACCTGGGTGTGTCTTGATTGCAATCGTCGTCCCTCGCAGTAATAGAGTACCACTTGTTCACTGTGTTGTGATATAGTAAATATCGAAGAAGCCACAAGAATATGATGTATTGAATTATAATTGTTTTGCAACCTTGTGTGGCTTAGAGATATCACAATTAAAAGTTTATAGTTTCCAAATACTTAATCTATAATAGCATTATGTGCTTTGGGCATGTCATATCATTGGCAACATGTTTCTTGTTTGATTGTGGAGTCTATGATTTGCTGTGCCTGAAGAATGTCATTTGCTACTTTAAACATGACTATAAGGATCCACTTGTAGACGAGTCTATTTATGCCATTCCTTACCTATGTTTAGTATTTACCTTGCATATGTCTAGTGAGACGGGTCAATCTTGCCGACCCTTATGCTCACGTTTGCAGTTAACAAGTTTTTGCAAGTTATACTATTGATTAAGGGCCTAACGACGATGCCTTACCCCTTTTTGGGTTCATGGCTGAGTGGGAGCCCTGCACGCCGCCAAAAATCTATGAGTGCTACTAGTGTGAAGCGTCCGAGGGCACGTACAGCTTTACTGATGCATAGCTAATGTTGAGAGCATAGTATTATGTATAGATTTCGTTCCTACGTTATATATTGTAAAACTTCCGCTGTGTTTATAAAGAAAAGATTTGTTGTTGTGTTTTAATCTCGTTCTTTTTAAGTATGTTGTTGGGTGTTGCATCGCACGACACCACCCGATGAGATCCTTGGATGTCGGGACCCCGGTCCTCACACTCGTGCAACATACGAGGTCTGTGGTTCAGGTCAGGGAGGGGATGACTCCGGAGAGCCGGAACAACCGGCGCAACCGCCACATCCATCTCTGCTTACATTGGCGGATGATATCGCAGCCATGCTGGGTTCTTCGCGACGAGCAGACTAAACTGCTGCAAACCCTCGTGTATATTACGTCCAATCAGGGGGGACGTCAAGTTGAAGGCAATCGTCAACCTCAGCAAACAACATATCCGGAATTCTGGGAAACTGCACACCCCATGTTCAGTGGTAATGGTGAACCTCAAGATGCGGTCCATTACTACAGGAATCCCGACGATTTGCGATGGCCATGGCCGTCGCAAATAAGCCAAATGCCATCGCAAATAAGCGATTTGCGACGGCTTTCTTTATTTGCGACGGTTTTTTGCCGTCGCAAATAAATCGTCGCAATTAAGCTTATTTGCAATGGTGGCCGTCGCAAATAAGCTTAATTGCAATGGCTAGAAGGGCCATCGCAAGTTATTGCCGTGGGCCAGTGGGCCCCGCAACCTTATTTGCGGCGGCGGTGCTGTCGCAATTAAATCTTATTTGTGACGGCCGGGCTGTCGCAATTAAGTGCCTCTATTTGCGACGGCCCGACCATCGCAAATAAGTCCAGTGGGTAGGGCCCACGGGTCCTCCTCCGGGACCCACACAGCTATTTGCGACGGTCGGGCCGTCACAATTAAACCTTATTTGCGACAGCCAGGCCGTCGCAAATAGCAGTGGCCTAATTGCGACGGCGTGGTACCTTATTTGCGACGGTACTGTATAAAAAGCCGTCGCAAATAAGGTTTTTTATTTTTTAAAAAAACAGAAAAAACTACCCGGCTCGATGGCCATAATCACAAAACAGATTCAATACACACAGTATATACACAAAGCAAAGATCATCATCACAGAGCAAACATCATCACAATCATAAACTAATAAATTCCAATACATCTCACATCATCATCAAAAAAGCAAACAAAAGGGCTCACTCGCCCATCTGACCTCCGGAGCCACCTCCGAAGTCGAAGTCGTCATCGCGCCTCATTCCAGGCGGCGGTAGCGATGGTGACGGCGTTTGTGCAGCCGCCGCGGATCCTTGCAATTAATGAAACTTAGAGTTAGAATATAAATGCATCAACATCTCTCTCCCTCCCTTCCTCTCCCTCTATCTTCATCTAGATCCCCTCTCTTCCTCTCTCTTTTCATTTCTCTCTTTGTCTCTCACTCTATCTTTCTCTATCACTCTATCTCTCTATTGCTATCCTTTTCCCTCCATCTTCCTCCCTCTATCTCCATCTACATCTCCCTCCCTCTATCTTCCCCTCTCTCTATCTCCATCTACATCTTACTTTCTCTCTCTTCGTTCCTATCCTACTCTATCTATCTTTCACTCTTTCTTCTGTCTCTCTTTCTTCTATCTCTATCATTCTTCTATCTCAATCATTTTATTCTATCTAACTAGCTCTCTCTTTCATCTATCTCAATCTTATTACGCTGGACAAGAAGGATTACATAGAAACTTACCTGACCCCCTGAAGAAGGATTGCCTGGAAGGACCGGTGGTAGTACCGGTAGCTGGATTCCCAGACCTTGCACCCGAGCCATAGCCTATCATTGCAAACATTAAATGCTACCTATTAGTAAGTCATTTACGCTGAATTAATAAGAATTTTAATTTTTATTTTGTTACCTCCATTGCATCCCAGATCTGCGCCAACGCTGCTGCTTTTGTTTGGATCGTGGCCTCCATCGCGATCCTTTGGCGTTCCGCCTCCCTCCTTTCCTTCTCATGTCGCCTTTCGTTTTCTTCTACAGTTTCTCGGAGGGACTGCATCTCAATGTCCCTCTACGATACGCGGCGACCTCCCGTGCCCACAGACGAAGCCTGCGAGGAGCTGCCTCTCGCAGGTCTCCCCGCCCTCGAGTCGACAACTCCGTCGAATATGGCGAGCCTATAAAAAAGAGAGTCAGTAATATGAAATTAAAATATCTTGAATACTTTGAATTGAAAACGATAAAATGACTTGTAAACTCACCTTCCGTGTGCTTTTCCACCACCAGATGCATACGCGGCTTGAGGATCGATCGCTTGATGTTCCCAATCGAAATCCTCGTCGTGTATCTTCCTAGCCTCCTCCCCGTACTTAGCCTGCAAAACAAGAAAACCGTGTAAGTTCAACAATCTATATAGTTATATTTAATATGAATGATTTCTAAACTTACCAACCGCTCGGCTGCAGCCTGACTGCACACCGTCGGATGAGAAGGGTCCTTGTGACCTCTCTTCCAGACCTCAACAGGGGTGGGCGGCACCCCCGTCTCGCGCTCCTGTCAATACATGTTAGTACGAACAATATATTATTAATATATAAACATAAGTTACACACACTTACCATGCGTTTAGCTAAACGCAAGTGGTTATCTTGCCCGTGCCTGCTCTTCCCCTCGACCCCTCTGCAGTCTCGAGCCTTCTCAGACTTAGCTTTAAACTCATCGCTAGCCCAGTAGCGACAAAGGGCCCGAAATGCATCGGTCCGACCCTGCAACCAGCTCACGTGGCCCTGCACATAGTTGGAAGTCGTTAAAAATACCATCGAGGCAATTATCAGAAAAAAATACTTACTTCACTCCACGTACTTGCGCGTACTCCTCCTCCGTCAGGTGCCTCTCGCTCTCTTGCCGGAAGTGTAACGCGTGCTGCTGGTTTGCCTTCAAGTGCTCATTAATAATTTGAACACGGGCGTTCGACAAAGCTTGTCGAAGCGCCTTGGCAGCGTTGAAGTGAAACACTCGCCTCGCATCCTCAAATAGGCGACGGTCGTTCGGGTCCTCTAAAGTATATCTTGCCTGTGATAAAGAATATATTGAAGACATGTTCACTAAAAGAGTTTAAGAGTTGTAACTTAGAAACTTTTTTTAACATACTTACCATAAAATCGGCCCATACGGCCTCCTGAAGGTTGCCGTGCTCCTGGTGATGGACACGTGCATAGTCCTCCCACAAAAGAGCGGGCACCCCGTCGATGACCCCGGGATAGTGCAAACGCACTATGGACCCGAGGACACCGTTCACCGGTCTGTGGTGTCTCTCACCAGTGAAATACGTGTCGTCCCAAGCCCTGTAAGATATTTATTCATTCATTACTTAAGTAAACAAAAGAAACTAAAATTGAACACGATAATTTTTATTACCTGTCTCTGACTGGACGAATCACGATCCTCTGAGAACTCTTTGAAGGGACCGCGGGAGGACTGACAAAGTGAGTCCTCCTCGTACTCCGCGTCTGCTGGGGCGCCACGTCAGGTGACCCAGACGGCTCCTCACCAGCCGAGTCAAAGGCCTAAGGAACAAACTCATCACCAGCTGGGGGGTGGCTGGCCGAGGGCTGGCTCGTCGAGCGCTGACTCGACGAGGGCTGGCTGGCCGAGGGCTACCTCGCCGAGGGCTGGCTCACCGAAGGCGCCGCATCCTCTGAGTCAGCCGGTGAGGACTACAACATTCAAATGATTCATAAGTAAGTTTAATGTGAATTTGAATTTAAAGAATTTGTCAAAAACGAGTGACATTTACCTGTGACAAAGCTCTAGAGCTGGTCTGAACGTGCCCCAGCAGCTGAGAGTGTCTGCTGCCAGTCGACGAGGCACCAACGAAAGCGTCCTCAGGTCTAGAGCGGTAGAACCCCCTCGTCGGCGGCACTTTCTTACCCTTCTTTGACGCCATCCAGTTGTAATTAGATAATTAGTAAATATGCAAATAAAATATACAAAATTCATGTTACTATCTTCAATAAAACATTACTTGTAGTCACTTTCAAAATTCATCAAAATCATTGTCATGTGCATGTGCCCTACTCCTTAAACCAGCCCAACGATCTTCCATCGTGGCCTGTTCTAATTTTCGTTTCCGCGTATCATCTGCCTCTACATCTTCAACGTCTTCAAAATCTCCAACTAATTGATCGAGTCCTGCACCAAGCTCGACGATAAAAGTGTTTGGCAACTCTTCTTCTTGGTACACTTGTTCAACGTCTTCGCTATCATGGTAACCATCATCCCAGGAGTATATAGCCACTCACGAGGTTTCACCTTATATACCACCCACCAAGCACTGAGCTTCGTGCATGGATAAGGTAGATAATACACTTGTTCAACTTGATGCGCAAGAGCAAATGTATCGTAACCTCGTAGTCGGTCCTTATGTTTCACTTCCACCATTCCAAATTGGTTTTCTCGAGTTCCATGAGTACGATCAAACCAGTCACAGTCAAAGAACACAACTCGAAGGGTCTTATTTCCGGTAAAAGTAAATTCAAGGATTTTGTTAATGATACCATAATAATCGGTTAAATTCCCTTGTGTGTCCATTGCTCTCGCCACAACACCAGAATTTGATGTTGCCGCGAGAGGACGATGAGCTTCAAAATGAGTTGTACAGAATCGGATGTCATTTACGTCATATCGACCATAGCTTCTAACATTCACCAATCCATAAGATAGCTGCCGCAAATCTTCATGGACATTGTGAGTCCGACACTGTTATAAAAGACGAGAGAATATTACATAATACTTCTTTAATAATAGTAGTTTATAATACATAGAAGACGAGAGAATATTACATATTCTCGAAACCAAGATAGAAAACTCTGCCCCCCATTTATTCCTTCCTTTCGCATCGCTTCTACTTATTTGGCCGTAGGTTGATGCCTATGTGGCCAATATTGTCTGTGGAACTCGCTGAACATGAAAAAACATCTTTTAGAGTACATGTGTAGCAAAATATGTCGATTAGCATAAACGTAGGAGAAACACTTACTCGAAGTATTCTTGCATGCCTTCTATATTTGCGTACATGTAGAGTAAAGCAACAGTCCTTTCCAGTTCGGATAGCACGTAGGTCGTGTAGCTACCAACGGTGGCGCCTCTCGTTTGAAAAATGGAAAGGTCGCTTAGAGGGGGTGTTTCGTCAACATTGTACCGCATCGCCGAAGTATTGATATTGTTTTCATCCGCAAAGTAGACACTTGAAAAGTATCCTACTTCCCTAAGAGCATATGCTTCAGCGATGCACCCTTCCACCCTTGCCCTGTTGCCAACCATTGGTTTCAGATATCGTAGCACTCTTTCAATGTGATACATCCACCTATATTGCACAAGACCGCCAACTTTAGCTTCGAATGGAAGATACATAAGCAGATGTTGCATTGGATTGAAGAAACCCGGTGGAAAAAACATTTCCATCTTACATAAAAGTATGGGTATCTCCTTCTCTAACTTATCCATCATCCCGATCTTGATTCTTTAGCACAAAGCTATCTATAGAAATAGCTAAGCTTGGCTAAAACCTTCCACACCGCATCATCTAGATAGCCTCGAAACATAACAGGTAGGAGTCTTTCCATTATAATGTGATAATCATGACTCTTCAACCCAGTGAGGTTTCCTGGGTTAACATTTACGGCTCATTTCAGGCTAGCTGCGTAACCATCTAGGAATTTCAAAATTTTCATCCGTTTCATAACTTCTTTCTTTTCTTTCGATCGAAGACAGAAAGAAGCACGTGGCTTTCCACCACTTTCAGAGATTTCAAGAGTTGGACGGTGACAAATGTCTGCCAAATCTAGTCTAGCTTTGTAATTGTCTTTCGTTTTGCCAGGCATATCCATGCAAGTGCTTATGATACTTTCGCTCATATTACGCTCCTGATGCATGACACCAATGTTGTGCATTAGAATCAACGACTTCACATATGGTAGCTCCCAAAGTCCACATATGTGAGTCCAATTGTGTTCCTCTCCATAACCTATGAAATATCCAGGACGACCTTCATAAGGCACCAGTTTGTCCAACATATCAGAAATTTCTGACCCGTTGAGACGCTTCGGTGGTCCTTTAGTCACAAAAGTGTTCTTTCGAAAGACATGCCTCTACTGCCTAAATATATGATTCGAGGGCAACCAACGTCTGTGACAATCAAAGTAAGATATTTTGCCTCCATAAGTTAGTGGAAAGCAATCCGTGTCTGAAGCACATATCGGACACGTCAGACGACCATGAGTGCTCCATCCGGAAAACATGCCGTATGCCGGCAAATCATGGACGGACCACAAATAAGCAGCTCGAAGGTTGAATTTTTGCTTCTTGTAACTGTCGTACGCTTCGACTCCTGTCCACAAGACTTTCAATCCTTCGATCAACAGTTTTAACATCACGTTGAGACGTGACCCGGGATGATCAGGTCCAGGTACAATGAGACTGAGAAACATGAACTCGTTCTTCGTACAAAAAGCAGGTGGTAGGTTGTACAGAATGACAAAGACATGCCAACATGAGTATGGCGTGGCGTTCGTATTGAATGGTGAGAATCCGTCTGTCGCTAATCCGATGCGAACATTTCTCGCATCACGAGAAATGTCTGGATCGAAACGGTCTGGCGCCTTCCATGCATGTCGCGGGTGTGAGAGGAAAGTTGGTCTTAGATGACAATTCCACATCCATTTCCACCGTCCACGCAATCGCGGGTCATTGATGTCTTTACCAACCCGTTCGCTTCCATGTCGACTTGACGCATACGGTACCCCTACAATGGTCTACACGGCACGATCACACTTATTATGTGTCGTGCCCTTTAGGGTTGGTCCGAGCCGACCCAAAACCCCTTTATTTATATATATATTAAGTAGTCACTCAAAAACATTATATGAATGCACTGAAGTCTAAACATACACTAAACAGAATAGAAATTCAGAATGACAGACCAAGCTATAGACAAAAATATATAAAGCATATAAAGCATATACAAAATCTAATTATGCATTTACTACAAAATCTAAAAAAAACATATTAGCCACAATGGACAAGTGTGAAATCACAAGTGTAATACAAGACAACATATAAAGCATATTAGTCAATTATGCAAGACAAAAAACATATTAGCCAAAAAGATAGCCTAAAATCCAATCCATTTTTTGGATAGTGGACTAACTCAACCCGGCCAGGAACTGGACTAAACCCAAACTCAATCCATTTTTTCTGTATCAATCAACCGACCCAACCCGGCCTGTAAAATAAACATACAAAACCAAACCAACCCAACCCACACCTACTTTTGAGCCCAACACAAACCGATCTGTTTTCAATAACCACGGTTTGGAACCGGTTCCAACCAACAAGCTCGGCCCAGTAGCCAGACGAGGAGTTTCGTCCTCCTCCATTGCCCCTCCCCTGAGACGCCATGCGCCATGTCTAGCAAGGTGACCTGCCCCATAGATGCATTCCCCTCCTCCCCCCTCACCGCGGTCTCTTGGGCCCCATCCCAACTGATATCACCGCCCAATAGCGGCGCGCGAGGCCCCCAGATCGCCACTGTTGCGCCCCCACGGCGTCCCCCCCCCCCACCCCGAGGCCAGGCTCTTGCAGCTCCCAGCACGGCGACGAGCGGCTGCGCCTCCCGGCCATGGCGACGATGTTCGCCGCGCAGGCACCCCCCCAACTGGCAGTTCCGCCTCCCCGCCATGGCGACAATATTTGCCCTTGCATGCCCCCCGCCACGACGCCACCGGCGGGTGCACGGGGACACGACGACGATGCCCGGTGACACGCTTCCCACCGACGCGATGCCCGGCTCACCCGATCCCCAACGCACGTCGGTGCCGGCGGTGGGCCCCGATTCCCGTGCTCATGCTGCTGCTCCTCCTATTATTTTTTCCTCCTCCTCCCCCACAAGGGTCTGTCTGTGTTGCATATTTGCATTGCATTCCTAGAAATGATCCCATATGCAAAATTGATCCTAATTGATCCCGTATGCAAAATGAGAATTAGATGCTAATAACTAATCATTGTGAACTTCATATTACCATCAACGGAAAGCTATACATGCATTATCAACGGCAAGCAATTGTGAAGTTCATATTACCATCCGGGCAGCTATACATGCATTATCAACGGCAAGAAATCAACTAGCAATGAACTACCTTGGGAAATATTCACAGAATATTTAGAAAATTCATCCATCCATATTCATCCTATACATGACTTCATCTGTCTATCCATCCATCATACGTCCTTGGGAATCTCTACGACAAGCAATGAACTAGCAACGGAGAAGAAAGAAAATATCATACGTCGGGCGTCGGGGGAGTCTGCCGGCGAGGTGTCGGAGGAGCCCGGCGGTGTCGGATGGCGCGTCCGGTGCGACAGGCGGCGTCTGCATGCACGGCGGGGCCGATGCAGCGGTTGGTGCGGCGGGGTCGGCGGTGAGCGTGGTGGGGGAGGCGGTGGGGGCGCAGCGGAGTCGGCGTCGGGGTCGACGGCGGGGCGGCGGCTGGCGCGGTGGGGCGGTGACTGGCACGGGAGGTTGGGGGGGCGGCGGTGGGCGCGGGAGTTTGGGGGCACAGCGGGGGAGGCCGTGGGGGTGCAGCGGAGTCGGCGTCGGGGTCGGCGGCGGGGAGGCGGCTGGCACGGTGGGGCGGCGGCTGGCGCGGTGGTTGGGGGCACGGCGGCAGGCGCGGAAGTTTGGGACACGATGGTGTGGAATGAGCTATCGGGCCAGATGGGGCAGATATTAGCCCTTATTTGCGACGGCCAGTTTAATTGCAACGGCCATAGGTTAAGGCCGTCGCAATTAAACTTATTTGCGACGGCAAGTTCTGAAGCCGTCGCAAATATGTCATTTAATTGCGACGGTACTTTAATTTGCGACGGCACTAGGGTTGGCCGTCGCAAATAAAACTTATTTGCGATGGCCCCAACGGCAGCCGTCGCAAATAAGCTGTTATTTGCGACGGCCATTTTATTTGCGACGGCCAGAGGCAGGCTGTCGCAATTTAATCTATTTGCGACGGCTGGCCGTCGCAAATAATTACAGTCATCGCAAATGGTCGCGTTTCCTGTAGTGCATTGGCTCCGCGTCGTTGAAGCTAAGTTTGGACTGCTACAGTGCAGTGATCATATGAAGGTTTTATATGCAGCAAAACAATTACATGGCATCGGCGGTGCTTGGTGGGCGAACCACATCGCCTCCCTGGCCGCCGGACAGCAAGTCACTTGGACAGAGTTCCGGAAGGCATCCCACGCCTATCATGTTCTTCCTGCCATTATGAGAAGGAAGCTTCAGGAGTTGCTTCATTTGAAGCAAGGAGAAATTAGTGCTCAAGAATACTTCAAAGTCTTTATTAATGTAGCACAATATGCATTGTGATATGTGAGTATGGAAGATTAGAAGCGAGAGTATTTCTATCGGGGTCTAAGCCCCATGTTGAATGACAAGCTTGCATTGTTCAATCACGGTTCGTTCAACGCTATTCTTAATGCCGCAATTACGCAAGAAGATGCCACATGTGAGCGGATCGTGGAGGAGTCAAAGAAGAGACATGCTGTGCAGGACATCACACATAATGTTTCTTAGAAGTACCGTGTGGTGTACCGATCACCGACCAGTCAGATGTGGCAGTCGACTACACAACTGAGTTCGTATCGAAGTCAGCCGTATGAGGTATCAGATTTCCAACCAGCATTACATCAGCAGCAAGAACAGTCCCAAATTGTTCCAGGGGCATTTATCTCGCAGCGAGATGCAGGATGATTCAGGCCTCAAGTCAGCGGGACGTTGAATTAGTATAAGTGTTTCATATGTGATCGTGTTGGGCACTATACTAAGGATTGCCTAGACAAGATGTTGAGCAGCAGGCAAGTACCAGTACAATTGTGTATTCAGCCGCGTATTAAACCAGAAAGGACAGCACTGCAAACCGGAAGTGTTCATAATATAGCGATCGAGAGTGTTCCGGAGGGAGCAATGGTCCTAGCAGGCATGTTTGCTATCAAAGACATACCCGTCCTCATACTCTTTGATTCCAGTGCCACCCACAATTTAATCAGTAAATCATGTGTGGATCAGCACCAATTATCCACCAATACTCCCAAGAATAGTTATCTTATAAGTTCACCGGGTGGGAGTATCTCTGCTAGTCAGATTGTTCCCCGAGCAGCTCTATGTTTGGGAGGCAAGATATATCCAACATCGCTGATTATATTGGATGGACAGAAGATAGACGTAATATTAGGGATGTCATGGTTGAACCATCACGGTGCCGTTCTTAATATTGGTACCCGGACTGTCCAAATTTACTCTCCGATACACGGACAGCAAACACTGTTTTTGGACAGCTTGGAGCAGGACACTGCAGCTGCATGTAACATGGAAGCAACTAAACTTGAAGATATTCCGGTGGTCCGTGAGTATGCCGATGTGCTTCCCAATGACTTAGTGGGCATGCCGCCCGAACGTGATGTTGAGTTCAAGATTGAACTTGTACCAGGAACCACACCGATCTCTCGAAGACCGTATCGAATGGTTCCTAATGAGCTAGCTGAATTAAAGGAACATTTGAAGGACCTTTTGGACAAGGGTTTTATTCGACCAAGTTTGTCACCTTGGGGATGCTCGGCGCTGTTTATCAAGAAGAAGGATGAAACATTGCGGTTATGCGTGGATTATCGACCTCTCAACACAGTGACTATAAAGAACAAGTACCCGCTGCGACACATCGACATTTTATTCGATCAACTTGTCGGTGCGAGTGTGTTCTTGAAGATGGATCTTCGGTCCGGATATCATCAAACAAAAATCTGACCGGAGGATATACCGAAGACGGCATTCTCGACGCGATATGGATTATATGAGTATCTTGTCATGTCTTTTGGTCTCACCAACGCTCCGGCTCACTTCATGTATCTTATGAATTCGGTATTCATGCCGGAGTTGGACAAGTTCGTCGTGGTCTTCATTGACGACATATTGGTTTTTTCCAAGTCAAAGGAAGAGCATGCTGAACATTTGCATATTGTGTTGCAACGGTGAAGAGATCACAAGTTATATGCAAAATTCAGAAAGTGTGAATTTTGGATCAGCCAAGTGCCATTCTTAAGACACATTATTTCAGCTGAGGGCATCGCAGTGGGCCCAAGTAAAATTGTTCAAGTGCTGAAATGGCAGTCTTCGAAGTCCGTACATGAAGTCCAAAGTTTCCTCAGTTTAGCAGGATATTATCGGAGGTTCGTCCCGAGCTTCTCAAAAAACGCTAAACCGATGACAGAGCTGCTGAAAAAGGGCACCAAATATATTTGGAGTTCAGCTTGTGAAGAAGCGTTCAAGACATTAGTACATCACCTTACAACAGCCCCGGTTCTTGCTCAGCCGGACACGACAAAACCGTTCGACGTTTATTGCGATGCATCCGGCATTCGACTTGGCTGTGTTCTGATGCAAGGAAGACGTGTGGTCGCATATGGATCTTGACAACTCTGAAACCACGAGCAGCACTATCCGACTCACGACCTTGAGCTCACTACCGTAGTATTGGCATTAAAAATGTGGAGCCATTACTTGCTTGGAAATCTTGTACACCTCTACACCGTCCACAAGAGTTTAAAATATATTTTCACGCAGAAGGAGCTGAATATGCGACAACGAAGGTGGTTAGAGCCGATCAAAGATTACGAAATTGAAATTCACTACCACCCCGGTAGCGTGAACATGGTTGCCAACGCGCATAGTCGGAAAGCCCATGTCCACAACATCACAATGGCTAAAATGGAAGATGAGGATATGAAACAAGTCTATATGTGATTCCATATGGCGCTGTCAATAATCATGCTCTTATTCCCACCATCCGAGAGGAAATTATTGAAGCCCAAAAGAAGGACAAGGGCATGTCACACATACGAGAAAGAGTGGACAGATGGGAGCTAAAATGTTTCTGGAAAGATAATCACGGTACAATATTGTTCAAGGACCAGATAGTTGTAACCCAAGATGTTAAGCTCTGGAAGAAAATATTGGATGAAGCTCACATGTCAAAATTTTCTATTCATCCGGGCAGCAATAAAATGTATCAAGATTTAAAGACCAAGTTTTGGTGCACACGGATGAAGCGGGAAATAGCGAAATACGTATCCGAGTGTGATACGTGTCGGCGAGTGAAGGCCGACCATATGAAGAAAGCGGGACAGCTGCAACAGCTGAATATTCCGGCATAGAAATGGGAGGATGTGAGTATGGATTTCATAGTCGGTTTGCCACTCACATTCCGGAAGCATGATATTATTTGGGTGATAGTCGACCGACTAACCAAATCAGCACACTTCATTCCGGTAAATGTAAGATTCAATGCCAAGAAATATGTGGAGTTGTACATATCAAGAATCGTGTGTCTACACGGCATTCCTAGCACGATTATTTCAGAACGAGGCTCGCTGTTTGTTACTAATTTCTGGGAGCAGTTGCATGCCTCGTTGGGTACGAAGCTGATTAGAAGCTCTGCATATCACCCGCAGACCGATGGATAAACCGAGAGGGTGAACCATGTACTTGAAGACATGTTGTGTGTGTGTGCCATCCATCACGGTAAAAATTGGGATGATCATTTACTGTTGGCGGAATTCTCGTACAACAACAGTTATCAAGCGAGTATCAAGATGGCACCATACAAAGCTCTCTACGGCTGGAAATGCCGCACAATGCTGAATTGGTGTGAGTTCGGCGAGAGGGTGACGTTCGGGATTGATCTAGTCAACAAAGCCGAGGAACAAGTTTGGATCATTCAAGCAAATCTAACAGCGGATCAATCTCGACAGAAAAATTATGCGGACAAGCGGCATCACCCTCTGCACTTTGATATCAGAGATCACGTATACGTCCGCGTGTCACTGATGAAAGGAATTCATCGGTTTGGAGTAAAAGGGAAGCTCGCTCCCCAATTTATTGTCCCGTTTGCTATCAAGGAGTAGTGCAGACCTGTGGCTTATCGATTGGAATTACCGGCATCTCTCACTGGTATACACGATATTTTCCATGTATCTCAGCTCCGGAAATGTCTCAAGTTCACAGCTGCAGTGCACACCGACGAAATTGGCGAATTGCAACCAGATTTGACGTATTCCGAACATCCGGTTCAGATTCTTGACGAGAAGACCCGAACCACGCGGAACCGCACACTGTGGTTTTATAAAGTGTTATGGAGCAACCATACCGCTGAGAAAGCGACATAGGAAACTGAAGAATATCTCCGCTCCAACTATCCGGATATCTTATCGTCTCACATCCGGTAATTTCTCTCCTACTTTTGTCTTTTCATTGTAATATCGGGACGAGATTCTTTTAAGGGGAGAGGAATGTAAAAGCCCTAATTTCCATAATGCAAACTTCAGTTTGGACTAAAAATTTTGAATAATAAAAATAATTAAAAAATAAATGAGAAAAACAAATTTATTCAAACTCCAAAGGAGGGAATTCAAAAAAATAAATTTAGCTACTATTCAAATGAAGGTAACATGAATATTTTGGTTGACCATTGGATTCCAAATATTTCAAGTAGCCTTCCTGCCAACTTTCATAATTTTTTAAGCAAGTTTGCTATTTAATTCAATAGCTTCATTGAATTCAACTCAAATTCAAATTGCAATGAAACTTTGTCAAATCAACAATCTGATTTCAGAAACAATTTCTACACCTTCAATTTAGTCTACCATAACTATAATTTTTGGACACAAGTTGGTGTGATATTTTAGTGTCCGGAGAAGATAGGCTTAAATAGAGAGGTGTGACCCATGGCTCAGTGGATCATTTTCTCCCTTGTTCTTCCCGTGGTGCCACCTCCCGGCATGCAACTGCCACAAAGATGATTCCCTCCCTGCTTTGAATCCAGCTGCATACAGCCCACCCCATGACTCCACCTTATCATCTTCTCAGTCCCCAAGTGGAGTCCTTCATCGTTGTTCATCCCTGGCGCCAAAGTTTTGTTTCCCGGTGAGTTCTTCCCTCCCCCTCGAAACCCAGCAAGGATCATTGGTATGGCTCCAGTTTTTTCGCACTGGGTTACTCCTAAGCATTTGGCACAGCTCCTTGATCATTCTCTTTCACAGTTTGAGCCTCCCCTTCGACGGATTGGACAAATTTCGGGCCGCCAGCGTGCTCCTCTGTTTTGCCGCCTCTCTGCACCCGTGGCGCCACCGATCTCTAGCAAACCATGAGCTGCTCCAAACAGCAAAAAGAAGCGCCTGTCCACCCTCTTGGTCAAGGTGAAAACGCCATCCATTTCCATTCCTCCTCGAAGTAGAAATTCCATTTTTGTTTCGGCCAAGTATGAGCGATCATTCTAGGTTTTGCGTTTAATTCAGTTTGTACATGCAAACATTTTTCAATCCAGTGAAGGGTTTGGGACTAGACCTCCATATGCAGCTGAAGACCAAAATTCAGAGCAACCCATCGAGTAATTGAGCCGGCAGTCGAGTTTTCGTAGCTGCCTTTGTAAAACTCCGACAGCTCACCGGCGAACTCGACGTTGCCGACCTTTCCACTCAATTTTCGTCCCCTAATCATCCCCCCAGGCTTCCAGGATGCTTCTCGATCATTCTCCTGCTTGTTCGGGCATTGTTTGAGGCTTGCTGACATCGCCAAAACCCTAACTCCGCCCGCCGCCGTCGAGACCACTTCTCCGGCCGTCCATCGCCGTCGAGAGTGTCACCATCGAGATCCCCATCGAATTTTAGGTAGGGGCGGCGAGTCTGGGAGGCTGAGGTGCCCTAGCGCGTGCTGCAGCGAGGCGCCGCTGCCTGCCACTGTCGGGTGCCGCCGGCACGAGGAAGAAGATGACTCGGGGTGGGCCCCGGTTGTCGGTGACAGTACGGCGTTCCCTGGATCTGCTGCGGTTATGCGATCGCGTGTGGCTACGCCCTTTAATTCTGCGGCCCTGTTGTTCTTCATCCTGATTGGCCCATTTTAAACCCGTGGGCCCAACCCTTTATTCAAATGTTTCCCATTGGAATTCTATTCCAGAAATTGCTCCCAGTTTGAAAATCCATATCTCCTAGTAGAATTGTCCAAAAATTCCCAAATAAATTTTGTTAGAACCAGCATGAAGAATAATTCCCAGTGGTGCTCCTGGAGTTGTATTAAAGTCCATACGAATTTCTCCATAATTAAAATAAAAATTTTTTATAGAATTAATTCCTATAGTTATGCTATTACGAAAATTACCACTTTTTTCCAGAACCTTCACTTGAATATCCTGGTACTTCAGTAAAAATTTCAGGGTCATTAGACTTCCTTTACATGGTCTGATCACCTGTGTATCCTCTATGCACATAAAAATAGCCAAATTCATTTAGAATTTGTACAGAAACTTGTGCGAGCTTCTAAATTGAATATCTCTCAGTAGAAAGCTTCCAAATTTGTCAAAATAACTTTGTTGGTTTGCTCTTTATCCAAACTAACCATAACTACAATCAATCTTCATGAAAACCCCTAGATCTTCGTGTAGAGCCCTTTAAAGCAAAATAATATTTGATTTTTATCTGATGATTATCTTCATAGAATAATCTGTAAATTTGTCAAAATGTTCTATAGTAAGTTTATGTACCCCAGTAAAAATTTTAGCTTCATTGGAATAAATTAACCTAGATCAATCTGGAGATTTTCCTAACTGGTCATAGAATGCCCAAAAACAACAGAAACTTTTTAGTAAATTATCGAAACTTTTAAATTGAATATCTCACAGTAGGATGCTTTGAAAAATACGAAACTATTTTTTTTTGAGTCACTCTTGACCTCCTATAAATATAACACCAACTTTTGTCCATGTCAAGGCTACAAATGTTTCCTCAAAATTCTAGGAAGTGTATAGGTTAATTGAATTTATACAACTGTAACTTCTATTAATTGATCCCAATTTCGGCCAGAACATCACCCATAGTACCTAGTGTGCCCTGAAAAATTTCCAGAACCATTGGGCTTAAATTCATATACTTAACTGCATTTTCATTAAGCTATATCATAATACCGGTATTGATTAACTTGCATAATTCTTTGCATATCGATTAGTTGCCGAGCTCAAGAGGATCCGGGTGCTACTTAAATTCATACCGCTAGAGATTATCTTTTATATCGTCTCGTAACCAGGCAAGCCCGGTTTGTATTTAAGCGCTACTACAAAATTCTGATTTGTATCACCTATGTCTAGGGTGTGTTATGTGCATTAGGGCTAAGCTAATTGAAAATCCACTTGCATGACCAGATCACCCCATGGAGTATTTGGTTAGTTGTTAAGTCATCATGTAGACTATGCTCTGCCAATTGTTGTATAGGATTCGGTAGAAGTCGAGTAGATGGAATCTACTCGCATGGCTAGGATTTTTTCACACGGGATTGGTTCAAAGAGATTGGAATAGTAATCTGAATATGAGACCGGGCAGGGGCATATGATGCAGCAAGAGGTGGTCTTGGGTGCATAGCCCTGCCTGATCCATATGTCGCCTTGCTGAGCAAGTTTGAACAGTACTGGAGTCATACTGGATATATGGGGTTCAGGAAACCGATGTACCTTGGGAAGCCTTTGTTGAGACTTTTTCGATCGCCCTAGGCTTTCGGCCGCAGCACAGTAGACGGAAACTTGCTTACGACATCTTCACAGTGGAAAGGTGCACCGTGAGTGGGAATAATGTCCTAGATGATTGAATTGATTCAACTTTGGCGGAACTTGAGAAAGGTGGCTGCGTACGATGTCTGTGGAGTGCACGTACGTGACTTCCAGTACGGTCGTATGTGTCGTGTATTTCGGGTATCAGGGATTCGAATCACCGTCCTTCATGAATATGAGTACCACTTGTTCACTGAGTTGTGACGTAGTAATACTTGCACTTGAGATGAGAATTAATTGCTACTGTTATGAACATTATATATTTCATGGTATTGCTATGTTGTATGTATTAGTATAGTGCTCACTAAATTTATTTTTCTACCTTCGGCATGCAGCATCCTGATGAAGCGTTTCTTGTTTCATTGTGGAGTTACGATGTTGCACGGCACAAGGTTTAAGCTGCTGCTATAAATCTGAAAATAAGGACCCACATTTAGGCGAGACCATTATGCAAATCTGTCAGCCTATGTTTATGTCTTTACCGTCATGTAGAGTTTCATGTTTAGGTGAGACGGTTATGTCTTGCTGTGCCTTCATGCTCACGGTTGCTATATAAGTTGTTTTGCAGGGACTAACTTCTGTGCTTATGATTATGGTTGTCCGATGAGACTCAGGACTCTCCAAGTGATATACTCATGTGGGAACCATGTCGCTGCTGTTTGGTCTTCGTGGCTAGTGTGGAGCGCCCGTGGGCTGGAGGGCTTCTCTTTTGCTTATTAGACTTGAGTACGAGAGTTGTAATCTTATCTTCCGCTCTAGTTTATTTTTATATAAACTATTTGTAAACTGAACATCTTTGTAAATTTCAGCAAATGATTTATGTAATGCGTGTTCCATTACATGTGTGCTGTTGGGTATCGCATCGCACGGCACCACCGAATGTGATTCCTGGAAAGTGTGGACTCCGGTCCCCACATATTTGGACCTTATATGTTGCAAGAAGCTGAAAAACAAGTTCAGATTATCCGCGAGTATTTGAGGGTTGGCCAATCAAGACAAAAAGGATATGCGGATAATCAGAGGAGAAACCTAGACTTTGAAGTGGGAGACTTCGTCTACCTCAAAGTTTCACCCATGTGAGGTCATAATAGGTTTAATATCAGAGGAAAGTTAGCACCTCGCTATATTGGACCGTTCAAGATTTTGGACAAACGGGGAGAGGTAGCATATAAACTAGATATGGCAGCTCATCTTTCTGATGTACATGATGTGTTTCACGTTTCAAAGCTCAAGAAGTGCTTAAGGGTACTGGAAGAACAAGTACCAATTAAAGAATCAGAACTAGAGGCATATTTGACTTATGCTGAACAACCGGTCAAAATCCTAGAAACCAAGGAGAGGGTCACAAGGAACAAGGTTATTTGATGGTGCAAAGTACAATGGAAGCATCATACAGAGTCAGAAGCAACTTGGGAGCTAGAGGATGATCTCAAGAAGGATTTTCCCAATCTCTTTCCTTCTACGTCAAATCTCGAGGGCGAGATTCATTTAAGGGGGTGGATTTGTAACACCCTCATTTTCATGCATCATTCATTGCATATACCATTAAATATGTTTAACGTTTAATAACATAAAAAGGGACAAGTCTAAAATGAGTTGGAAGCAAAACCACGCTTAAAAAGTCTAAGAAGTGCGGACATGTCCGATTTTCCCTGGACTAGTCCATTTTCTCTCTATACTGGTTTCAGACTTGTCCGGTCTATTGCGTACTAGTCTGACAATCCCATCCTTTGAATATTTTGCTGAGTCCCCGGACTTGTCCAATTTTTGTCGGACTTGTCCGTTTTCCCTCTGACTAATATCGGACTTGTTCAATTTCGTCCAGACTTGTACGATTTTTCTCTAACTAGCCATCGGACTAGTTCGGTCTTGTGCAAACTTGTCTATTGTTCGCAACTCCAATTCAATCTTTTCTTCCACGACTTTTTTTTTTGACAACAACAACAACAACCAAGTCTTTGTCCCAAACAAGTTGGGGTCGGCTAAAATTGAAACCCAACAATTTTGAAGAAAAGTAAGAGAAAATAAGATGAGAGTAAAAATAATAATAATAAAATAAAAACAAAAATAAATAAAAAATACAAATAAAATACGATTCTACATTTTATTTATTTAAAAATGTGTTAATAAGAAAGAAGATAACACTAAGAAAATACGAATAAACTAAGATTCTGGCATAAGAATTGCTAATTTCTATGCAGTCCTATCATGAGCAAAATCTCTAGTTATGTGTAAGTGCATCTAGGCATCCCTTGTGGGTTTTGGTTGATTTATGACAAACAAATAAGATCCTAACAAATTTGTTGAGATGCATGCTTGTTTTAATGATAATAGGAGGAAAGCTCAAAAAGAAAGGACATTGAGGAATAAAAGGGAAAAGAGCTGAAGAGATAAAAAGAATAGTTTATTTTGTATGGAGTGTGTTGGAGAAATACACCCCAAAAGCTCAAGCAAAAGAGATCTCACTCACTACACACAAATCTGCATATCCGAACTAGTCCGATGTCTACCAAACTAGTCCGATATTACTCTGACTAAGATCGGACTAGTCCTCAACACTTCACATCTACAAAAAAAATAGACAAGTCCGATATCCATCAGACTAATCTGATAATCCTCTGACTAGAATCGGACAAGTCCTCCAAGTCCAAAATTGTCCTTAGCCCCTCATTTTTTCACAACATCGGACAAGTACTATATCCATCAGACTAGTCCGAGAACTCGCTGACTAAAATCGGACAAGTCCTACAAGTGCAGACTCATCCTCAATTCTACCCGAGGTTCACTACACCGGACTAGGCCGTTATGTGTCGGACTAGTCTAGACACTTCTGGTGCCCAGATCGGACTAGTTCACACATTTACGGACAAGTCCAATATCTCTAAACATTTAGGGTTTTCCACACGCTGCACACCGGACTAGTCCGGACATCGCAAACCCTAACGGTAACTTTTGGAAACCCTACAATAAATAGAGGTGTGCGGCTCTACAACCAATTCTCTTGACTCCTTGCATCGTCACACCTCCCAAGAGCCAAAATACACATCTCTCCACACATTCTAACCCTAAAAGTATCTTTGAGGATTAGCAATTGATCAAAGGAGAGACTTGTTGTACACATCTTGAGCCCCTGGGTTTGATCTCTCGCACACTCTTGTTGTTCATTGTATATCTTTCGAGTGTGTTTTGTGGTGTTCTTCATTGTAATTCTTGGGGAGCCCTCAACTTGTGAGAAGGCCCCTTGAACGAGTTATTTGCCCCTTTGTGATTAGTGGAAGAGAATCGGCCTTTGTGGTGATCCGACGAGGGTAGGGTTGGTGAAGACCCGGTCCTCCGTGGACTCCTCAGCATGGATGTAGGTTTCCTCTGTGGTAATCGAACCACAGGATAAAAATCTTGTCTCGCACACTTTTGTTTCATTTTTCATCATTCTAGGGTTTACATAATCTTGTGTAATTCGCGTTCAAACATTGGAATTAAAAGTGATCTTTGCCATACATTGTTTCATTGTTGTAATACATCCATGTTGCATATTACTTTCCGCTGCATAGGTTACTATAAGTTATTTTATCAATCAATCTTGATATTTCTAGTCTGCGCATACTGCACTAGTCCGCATAGTACCGGACTAGTCCAATTTCCCTGTATTTGATAAATCTATTAAGTGTTTTAGGGATCGACAAAGACTCAAAAATCCTATTCACCCCCCTCTAGGCCACATTCAATTGGTATCAGAGCCAAACTCTTCAAAAGAGGCTCACTGCTCGAATAGACGATATCAGACGTCAAGGATGTACACAAGAACATCAACAACGAGAAGTGTGATGATTAAAAGACCAAAAAGCTGGAGAAGCTCCTTGATGCCATCTAAGATTGTGAGGATGATGATGAGGAGATGTTTCAACTCAAAGCACTCCTATGGAAGAAAGCACTTTCCCCAAAAGGGAAGAAGAAGATCGACGGCGACAAGAAGAAGGGGAGTAGTCACAACGACTACTCCAGATATCCTTTTAACTATGATCATTTGAATTCTAATAATAATAATAATGACTTATCAATTCCTCTAGGGAAAGCAACTTTCTTCGATGCCAACGACTATTCAATGTGGAGACAAAACATGAAAATGCATCTCATATCTCTTAACCCGAGTTTTGGCATATAGTGTGTACAGTGATAGATATCCCGAAGGATGATGAAGAGCTGACTCCAAGCCAAGAACAAGTCATTCATCAGAATGCTCAAGCTACAGCCTTGACCACTTCATTACTAAGCCGAGACGAGTTCACCAAGGTGGATGGACTTGAAATTGCCAAAGACATATGGGAAACTCTATAAACCGCACAAGAAGGTGATCGCGATGTTCGCGAAGCCAAGATTGAGACTATAGAAGGCGAATTGGGAAGATTCGCTATAGAAGAAGATGAATCACCACAAGACATGTACAATAGACTCAAGAATCTCATTAACAAAGTCCGAGCTTATTGCAGCAATAAGTGGAATGATCATGAGATTGTGAAGCTGACTCTTCGAGCATTCATACCTCGTAATGTGACCCAATGCTCCATGATTAGAGAAAGCCCCAGGTATCGGAAAATGACCCCAGATGAACTCCTAGGCATGATTATCAACATTGAAATGATGGAGAAGCAAGCTAAACATGTCAAGGAAATCGCCGACCTTAACATGGAAAAGAAGAAAGGAGTTGCCTTGAAGTCGACCTGTAAACCTGTATCAAAATAAGCTCGAGAAGCTCATGGAGAAGATGACAGCAATGATGAAAGCAATGATATTGATGAAGAAGACATGATCTTGTTCATGAAAAAGTTTAAGAAAATGATGAGAAGGAGACAGGGTGGTAGCTCAAATAAAGGAAGACGTAGGGACAAACCAAGACCAAAAATGAGGCGTGCTTGCTATAACTATGGAGAGTATGACCATCTCATAGTGTACTGTCCACATGAAGAAAATAAGTGGAAGACTAAATACAAAAAGCCTCAACCAAAGAAAATGTTCAAGAAGAAGAAGCAATACGGTCAAGCACACCTAGGGAAGGAGTGGGACTCCAATGATGAGTCCTCATCCGAAGAAGAAGAGGAGATCACCACCATATCCATCATGAAGCCTACCAAGAAATCCACCCTCTCCCCAACCATCGGCGCAAGGAAGGACGCCGACCACACGTGTCTAATGGCCAAGGAAGGTAAAAGAAAGGTAACAACAAAATCTTCCTCATCGCATTCTTTTACTAGTGATAGTGATAATCCTAGTGATGATGAAGATATGCTTAGAGGTTTAGACAAGAAAACTGTTGCTAAGATGAAATTTCTAACGGATAAGCTTGTTGAGAAGGAGGAGCAAGTTTATCGTCAAGAAGATATGATCATCCTCCAAAAGGAAGAATATCTTAAGATCAAAAATCTCCTTGAGCTTGAAAAGGAGCGAAGTAATTCACTGGAACTTGAGTTAGCTTCAAGCAAGGAAGCTTGTATGAAGCTAAAAGACTCAAACGTGGCTATGAAGGATGAACTTGCTAACTTAACCAAGGTTAACAAGATCCTTGAGGTACAAGTTCAGTCACTCAAGCAAAGTGGTTCTTCAACCTCTTCAAGCTCACCTTCTCAACATATAAAATCTGAAACTATCATTGCTTGTACACGTGCAAAAAATGACTCTAACTTGAAGGAAAAGCCAAACTTGACAAAGGACAAGCGTTCTTCTCATAGTGGCATATTTGACAAGGAGAAGTTCAAGTATGCACGCAGTGCATACTCGGTCACATGACCTCCTAATGTCAAATATGGCATTGGATACTATTATGGTGAAAAGCAAAATGCTAGAAGTCACAAGAATAACAAGGAACACATTGCTTTTGTCAAGGGAAACTCTTCTCAAGTTGGATAACAAGATACATTTATAAAATGAACATTTTTAACACATATGAACAACAAGTTTTATTTAGAACATTTGATGCTTCATATGTACTCAAGAAAAGTAATATTGTTATACTTTATGCTAAATATGTTGGGCCACACCATGGGAACACCAAGTCTCATGTGTGGGTGCCCAAATCATTTGTGACTAACCTCAAAGGACCGAAGCAAGCTTGGGTACCTAAGACCAAGGCATAATTTGTCTTTTGCAGGCATAGTCATCCAGAGGAGCTAAACGGGTGCTAGATAGTGGATGCACCAATCACATGACCGGAGAAAGAAGAATGTTCGTGGAATCTAAAGAAAATGAGGATCCAAGCGAAGGCATTTACTTTGGTGATAATAGTCAAGTAAGAGTGCTTGGTACCGATAAAATTGCCATTTCATCACAAAATACTCTTTCTCATGTTTTACACGTTGACTCCTTGGATTATAATCTTTTGTCCATATCTCAATTATGTGACAAGGGTTATAACTACTTATTCACTAATGAGGGTGTGACCGTCTCTAGTAGGAATGATAACTCGGTTGCATTCAAGGGTTTGTTGAAGGGAAAACTTTATCTAGTTGACTTCAACGAAGATAAAGCCGAACTTGACCCATGCTTGATTGCAAAGACCAACATGGGTTGGCTATGGCATAGATGGCTAGGACATGTTGGTATGAGGAATCTTCAAAAACTTCTAAAACATGAGCACATCCGTGGTTTAAAGGATGTTGTTTTTGAGAAAGACAGGCCTTGTAGAGTGTGCCAAGCAAGGAAGCAAGTAGGAGCACCCCATCATGTGAAGAATGTCATGACTACAACATGACCGCTTGAACTCCTCGACATGGATCCATTCGGTCCAATTTCTTTGATAAGCATTGGCGGTAATAAATACAGTTTAGTCATTGTCGGTCCGATTGTTGCACGTGGGTTTTCTTTTTTCTTGATAAGACCAAAACTCAAGGAACCCTCAAGAACTTCCTCAAGCAAGCTCAAAACGAATTCTCATTAGCGGTCAAGAACATACAAAGTGACAATGGAACGGAATTCAAGAACACCAAAGTTTAAGAGTATCTAGACGAAGAAGGGATAAAGCACGAATTTTAAGCACCATACTCTCCTCAACAAAACAGAGTAGCCGAAAGGAAGAACCGAACACTCATTGAGATGGCAGGACAATGCTCGATGAATACAAGACATCAGACCGGTTTTGGGGTGAAGCGGCCAACATCGCTTGTCACGCCATAAACCGACTCTATCTTCATCGCCTACTCAAGAAAACCTCATATGAATTACTCACGGGTAACAAGACGAATATTTCATATTTTTTAATTTTTGGTTCAAAATGCTATATTATCCATAAGAAGCCAAGGGCTTCGAAGTCCGATGAAGGTTTCTTACTTGGCTATGATTCAAACTCCTACGCTTATCGTTTCTTCAACAAGACCTCCGAACTTGTTGAAGTAGCACGTGACATAGTGTTCGATGTAACTAATGGCTCTCAAGAAGAGCATGTTGATCAATGTGTCATAGATCAAGAAGAAGCTCCATGTCAAGCATTGAGAATAATGGCATTGGTGATATTCGACCTCAAGTGCCGCATCTAAATGCGAATGAAGAAGATGAACCACAAGTGGAGGACAATGATCAAGGGGAAGCTTCCACACAAGATCAATCTCAAGTTAATCAAGGTGTTCAGGACATCATTGAGGGCAACTATCCAGGGGGAGAAGAAGATGATACTCATGAAGATTCAAGACCACAAGTTCCACATCCAAGAGTACAGCAAAGCATCCAAATTGATCACCCCGTCAACAACATAATCAGTGACATTCAAAAGGGAGTAGTAACTCGATCTCACATAGCTAATTTTTGTGAACACTATTATTTTGTCTCCTCTTTGGAACCACACGGGGTTAAAGATGCATTAAAAGACCCCGACTGGGTGATGGCGATGCAAGAAGAATTGAACAACTTCAAAAGGAACGAAGTGTGGGAGCTTGTTGAAAGACCCAAGTAAAACATCGTGGGCACTAAATGGGCCTTCCGCAACAAGCAAGACGAACATGGAGTTGTAACAAGGAACAAGGCACGACTTGTGGCCAAAGGGTACTCACAAGTCGAAGGTTTGGAATTTAACGAGAGTTTTGCTCCCATAGCTAGGCTTGAATTGATTCGAATATTACTTGCATATGCTACTCACCATGATATCAAGCTTTGTCAAATGGACATGAAAAGTGCCTTCCTCAATGGACCGATCAAGGAGGAGGTGTACTTGGAGCGACCACATGGTTTTGAAGATCAAGAGTACCCCGACTATGTGTACAAACTGTGTAAGGCTCTCTATGGCCACAAACAAGCTCCTAAAGCTTGGTATGAGTGCCTTAGATATTTTTTGATTGAAAATGGATTCAAGATTGGTAAAGCTAATTACACCTTGTTTACTAAACATTTTGATGATGATCTCTTTGTTTGTCAAATCTATGTTGACGATATTATATTTGGTTCGACTATCAAATCCTTTTATCAAGAATTTAGTGAGATTATGAAAGATAGATTCGAGATGTCCATGATGGTATAGTTGAGATACTTTTTGGGATTCCAAGTGAAGCAACAAAAGGATGGGACATTCATAAGCCAAATAAAGTACACTCAAGATATTCTCAAGAAGTTTGGAATGGACAAAGTGAAGCCCATAAAGACTCCCTTGGCGACAAATGGACACTTGGATCTCAATAAAGATGGACCAAACATGGACCAAAAGGTATATCGTTCAATGATTGGCTCCTTACTTTATTTATGTGCATCTAAGCCTGATATCATGTTGAGTGTATGTTTGTGTGCAAGATTTCAATACAATCCTAAGGAATGTCATTTGACAGATGTAAAAAGCATCTTGCGCTATTTAGTTCATACACCCAACCTAGGACTTTGGTATCGTAAAGGCTCAAAGTTCAATCTCATTGGATACTCCAATGCAGATTATGCCAGATGCAAAGTAGATAGAAAAAGTACCTCAGGAACTTGCCAATTCATTGGTAGATCCCAAGTTTCTTGGTCCTCCACGAAACAAAATTCCATTGCCTTATCCACTGCCAAAGCGAAGTACGTTGCAGCTCGGAGTTGTTGTGCACAACTACTTTGGATGCAACAAACTCTAAGTGATTGCGATTACAAAGCGGTATCCCACCTCTTTGCGATAATGAGAGTGCCATTAAAATTGCCCATAACCCCGTTGAGCACTCTAGAACCAAACACATAGACATCTGACATCACTTTTTGAGAGATCACTCAATGAAAGGAGACATAGCCATTTCCCATGTCAACACTGGAAAACAACTAGCCAATATCTTTATGAAGCCACTTGATGAAAAACGTTTTTGTGAGCTCCAGAATGAACTAAATATCCTTGATGCTCGGAACGTGGCTTGAAAACATGCATACATGTATGCCATCTTCAAAATCATGTTGATTGTGTTGAAAAATCATCTCTCTCTATTCTCTCTGAAAAAACTATGTTAATACCTTGATCTTGGTGAATTATGGTCATAGCTTGATTGTTGTATGTTTACTGATCATATTCAGCAAGATTATTTGTGTGTTTTCCCCCCTATTTTGTTTTTAAGCACCTCCAAATATATACGAAAGGCCTATATTTTTCTGTCCAGGTGACCACGGACTAGTCCGTGGTTACACCGGACTAGTCCGCACATTGCAAACTAGTGTGCAAAGTGTCCGCTAAACCAGACTACTCCGGTCCGACCTCGAACTAGTATGATTTTTCTACTCCATAACCCTAGGGCCGGCGCAACCCTAATCTTCTTCCTCCTCAAAACTCCTCTCACATTCTCACTCTTCACTCGAGTGCTCCCAAAGCGATTTTACTAAATCTCCATCAAATCCAATCAAGTTTCGGCGAGTTTGATCTCCATTGCAAGGGGATCAAAGACCATGGACTAGTCCGCACCAATCCTTTGCTCAACCCGAGCAAAGTCAAGACTTTAGGTTGATGATCAGGAGTTGCTACAAAGTTCTACTTTTCAAAAGTACCATGTGCAAAACAAAATACTCTACCTAGTATTGCAAAAATTTGCACGATACTTCACCCAACTTAAGTCATTATGGGGCTTATGCCATCTCCTATTTATGGGTGGTTGAAAGATAGAACAACAAATGCAGAACACATACCCTAGAAATCAAGTTCCACTCAAATTCTAGAAAGTTCAATTTAAATTATGTGTACCTCAATTTAATTCTCTCAGTCTCTCCTTTATGATTAGTGGAAATATGTCCTCACCAAGGCATTTTGCCTATATTCATCCTACCACTAAATAAAGCTTGCATGTGGAGATTTGTAGGGAATATAGTAGGGATATTTGAAATACATAATATTGCTAAGTCGACAAACCAAGCCTTAGGAGAAATCAATTCAAAACTATTTGATTCGCGACTTGTGAATGTGTGATGGAATGGAGGTGGATGTTGATATTTGAGATGACTTCTTTTTTAGTGGACTCTCTTATTTTGCAGGGATGAAACATGGCTACTTTTATCTTTTTTATCTCATGCTTTTGATGTAAGCATGCATTTTCTCTTTTTTTTGTATCATGTATTCTACTCCCTTTTTTATGCAATAAATTCGGAGAGAGCACAAAGCATGAATGGTACAAAGTTTCTCTTTTTATTGTGGAATGGTGGCATGATTGGAATGAGCTTACTTTTAGTGTAGAAGTACAACATGTGCATGTGAAATCTTGAATTCAAAAAGTAATGAATGAAATCTCACATAGGTCTATACTAGTTTGACAATGCTCAATGTGAAGAAAAATAGCATATGCATAAGTTCTATCAATGTAATGTATCATATGAATTTGGTAGGTATTTCCAATCAATTAAGAGTAACTTAAATCTTTTTAGAATTTCTCCAGAAATCTAAGTTTCACTTTCAAACTAGGAATAGTAGCCCTATCACTATATCATATCTCACAACAACTTAGAATTGGATTAAGCGTTTGCTACCCATAATTTCTAAATCAAAGCAAAAGTAATTCTAGCCAATAAGCAATATTTTGGAGAGTAATATGTTGTAAACTAGGGACTTAGGAAAATTAAAACAGAGCAAATATTCACCATTTCATCTATGTGAATTCCAAACCATTCTTACCGCACATCTTTTATTTTAGTTTGAAGCAAATCTAATCTACTTATTTTTATGTTTTTTTACATGCAAGGTGGATGATGAGTGAATGGTAAATAAATATGCAAGGGGTGTGATACAAGATACCTCAAGTGGGGGTCCTCCCCTAAGCTTGTTCTTGTTCAAGGTCTGCGATAGGGGTTGAAACCCTAACGACGGATGTAGGTCATGAGGTTGGCCTAACCTTGTCGCAGCATGACTTTGGCATTGGAGGGTTGAGTTTTGATGTTGGATTGCCTTCCATGGGTTTCATGAGTGTGGTCGAGGAGCGTGTTGTCGATGTCGCTCATCGACACTTCAAGGTTTCTATAGGTTAGATGTATTTTTTTATTCCTTGGCTAAGGTAGTGATAACCCTTAGCACAAAGGAATGACGTGCACTCACGATGCATTGAGTGTGTTTCATCATTCTTTGACTAAGGTGTATCATACCTTCGTGCCATACAGGAATAACTTGTACCTCTCATGCATTGGGTGTAATCCGTCACTCATTGGCTAAGTTAATGATAACCTTTAGCCACAAAGGACTGACATGTATCCAACATGTGTTGAGTATGATCCGCTATTCCTTGACTAAAGAACAACATCTCTATAACCACAAAGGGATGACCTGCACTCAACATGGGTTGAGTGTGATATGTTATTCCTTGACTAAGGTATAACATACCATTTAGCCACAGAGGAACAACTTGCACCCAATATACATTGAGTGTGATCTTGTCATTCCTTGGTTAAGGTACACCATGCCTTTTAGCCATAAAGGAATAACTCACACCCAATGATGGTGGCAGTTCCCTTGAGCTTGAATGCGTGCTTAGAATAGTCGAGAGCATAGTGCTCTCACATATTCGTAGCAGCCCATTAGTTGCCCATGGAGGGTTTCCATGTCAAATCTCTGGCCTCTTATAGTTATGGTTGACCATCGGACTTAATTTTGATAGGTAGAAATGAATGTGTCCTAGAGGGGGGGGGGAGTGAATAGGCCTTTTTGAAATTTGTCAGAACCTGCAACACTTAACAACCAGTTCAAAACCAGAGATATCGCACTAGTCTGGTAAAGTGCGTACTAGTCCGGTGTGTACAGACTAGGTTGATTAAGTTTGATAGATTAATTTGATTCTTCAATGTATGCAGCAGAAATATACAATCAAATGAAGTGTTACAAGGTTATGAACAGGTTATATCGAAATTCAATCCTATATTTAATGATTCAACTTGAAGTAAGCAATAATGATTGAAACCCTAGATTATTGTGAAGAATAAGAACGATGGACACAAAACAAGACACAAGGATTTATCCCATGGTTCGGCTCCCACAGAGGCAACCTATGTCCATGTTGAGGAGTCCACAAAAGGACCGGGTCTTCTCCAACCCTACCCTAGTCGGATCGCCATGAAGGCCAATCCTCTTCCACTTATCACAAAGGGGTGAATAACCGAATTCAAAGGGGCCTTCTCACACGTTGAGGGCTCCCCTAGATTACAACACGAAATACCACCAAGAACACACTCAAAAGATTACAATGAAATCACAGGAGTGTGTTAGAGAATCAAACCAAGAGCTCAATGTGTGTTGAACGTGTCTCTCCAATGATCTATAGTGTATCCTCAAAGGATTGATCTTTGTTGCACTTAATTTCGTGGAGAGATGTGTTTTTGAGGCTCTTGGGAGGTGTGACGGCGCTAGGGTTCGAGAGTTGTGTGAAATAAGGCCATGCACATCTATTTATATGGGTTTCTAAAAGTGACCGTTAGGGTTCAGAAAGATCGGACTAGTGCGTGGTGGTCACCGGACTAGTCCAGTGTGTTGTGTGTAGCAAACCCTAAGTGTCACGAAATATCGGACTAGTCCGACTAGGAGCAGACTTGTCCGATTTCGCTTCTAGAAATCTTCGGACTAGTCCGATAGTTATCGGACTTGTCCGGACATGTGAAACCCTAAGTGTATTGGGTGACAAGTCCGCACTTGGAGGACTTGTCCGATTTAGGTCAGAGGGGTTTTCGGACTAGTCCGTGCAAATATCGGACTTGTCTGATTTGGACCAGAGTGAATATCAAACTAGTCCGGTTGTGATCGGACATGTCCGATTTTGTTTGACTTGTGAAGTGTTTTGAGTACTAGTCTGCACTGGGGAGGAGTAGTCCGATTCTAGTCAGAGAGATATCGGACTAGTCCGATAGATATCGGACATGTCTGATTTTGTGCAGAGAGGATATCAGACTAGTCGGGCGATATTCGGACTAGTCCGGTCCTGTATAACTTTGTGCAATGTGTGTGTTTAATTGTGATTGAGCTCTTGGGGTGTGTTTCCTTAACACACTCCATACACAATGATCTACTATTCTGCTTCATTGAGCTCATTTCCACTTTGCTCCTCATTCTTCCTTCTTTTTGGCACTTTGCTTATTTTGCTATTAAACTTGTGCTCATCTCAACAGAGAGGCTTGTCATAAATCATCCAAAACCCACAAGGTATACCTAGATGCACTTTCAATCTCCCCCTTTTTGGTGATTGATGACAACCAATTGAGATTTCACAAAATAAAAAGTTGAGATTTTCATAAAGTATGCACATATGAGTTTAAAATACATCAAGCAATGAAAGCATAGTCCATATGTGCATTCTTTATGGTGGGATGCATAACAAAGAACATTGAGACAAAGAGAATGACATAATTGACATTAATCAACCATAAGCAAGCATATATGTCATTATAGGAGCAAAATCACAGATTTCATCAAATACTTCTTAAAAGATCATAACATTGCATCACAGAACCATAATTAACTTAAGAACATAGTTAAAGCTTTACAACCCACAAAATACTCAAAAAGCATAAAAGAGAGCTCTCTCCTCGCATCCTACAACAAAGGCTAAGACTCCCCCTCAATATCTCCCCCTTTGGCATCAACACACAAAAAAGAAGGAGAGGAGGGTCCTAAGGTCTTTACTCTTCACTCTTCGCTGTCAGTCCTCTCATCGTCATCTTCGTCATCTTCATCTTCAGCCTGATGAAGAGGAGGAGGAGGAGGAGGAGGTGTAGAGCCACTCGAGCCCCCAATGCCAAAGTAGGCAAGCTCGGAGGGGGTCAAGGGCCCGAGCTCAGTGACGTTAATCTTCAGAGATTACCGGAGACCCAATGGGTTCAATCTCCATTTTCTGGCATATTTGCTTCACATTGGCCTTCACGTACTTCATGTCTTCCTTTCTATTCTTGTTTAGCTTGTGGGCCCTCACTTCGGCCTTCTTGTAGGAAGCGAAGATGGCAGCCAGGTATTTGAAGATCCCACTGGCTAATCCCCTTTGAGGGGCTGCCCTACTAGCAGGGACAGTTCTTGCATGTTCAGATCTTCTTGCCGGTGCTTCAGGACTGGAGGCCGGTGAGGGAGCATCCTGGATACTTAGCTTCTAAGGCATCTGAGGCCTCAAGGGCATCAGATATGGGGCATACCCACAAGATCTGTTGGGTGTGTGGGATATGTTAACCATGTCATTCCAAATGTAGTCTGCCACATCAAACTGGCGGCCCTTGCTTATCACTCTCATTAATGTCCGGAGATAACCCTGCACACTCCCGACATCTCCATCCTTGGGAGCTATGGTCTTTCTCAAGAATCTGTTGAGCACCACAAAGAACGACATGTTCTTTGTGGATGGGGGGTTGAACTTGGATTTTGGCTCATATAAGAACTTCATCTTATCATTCTCAAAGACACCTATGCTGTGTATGATCAAGCAGTCATATCTTGAGGTGTCAAGGTGAAGAAGGCTTGCAAAGTCTTCTTGAGTGATACTGTACTTGGATCCTTGAGTCATCCAAATAACACTTTCCTCATCTTCACCCGAGAAGTGGCAAGTTGCAAAGAAGTGTGCAATCACTTCATCATTCCAATTGTTCCTGAAGGCAAAGAGATCCTTCAGGCCATACCTCTCAATGGCTTCCAATACTTCAGTGAATGGGGAGCAACCCTTCTTCTCAAAGTGTGCCCAATAATTCCATTTATTGCGCACAACTGGTGTCTTCATTGGGAGATAAACAGATTTGTAGAAATCTGCATGGAAGTTGCACCAAAATCATTCGTCGGCAACTTGTTTCCGTTGGCCATACCAATCAATGCTTCTGAACTTTGCTGCCGAATCACTGCCCTTCCCATTGAACTTCTCTTCAGTGGGGTCCCGGACCCCTTCCCTCGGAGCATGGAGTTTCAACGGGCCAACTGGACCCGTCGCTATCCCTTTGCCCTTGCCTTTAGCTAGGTAGGCACTTGCCAAGCTAGAGCCACCGCCGGTGGTGGCCCTAGAGGCTGGCACCTTGGAGGCCGGGTTCTTTGCTAGCACTTTCCTTCGAGCCTGTGGAGGAGACGAAGCTGGCTCGGAAGGACGCTCTTGGCATTTCTTGCCAAGGCTCGTCGAGATCCGAGGTGCCACCTCGTGGTCCATCTCGGCCTCAAAGTCGGAGACTTCATTGTCCGAGCTCGACTTGACCTGAGAATAAGTGGCATGATTGAGAATGAAGGGTACAAGGCATAGGTATGGAAGGATAGCAAGGAATTTCATTGAGGAATTGAAAAGTTAGGTTTTGAGTATAGGAAAATCAGACTTTTCTGGTGTACAGGCACGGACTAGTCTGTGCGATCGGACTTGTCCGTGTATGAACCGGACTAGCCAGGTATTCATCCTCAAAAACCTAATCTACGAGTCAAATGATGATTCCTAATGCACAACAAGCGTAGCATAAACGTAATACATCAAGGAGGCATGTATAGAGTGACATATGCTAGGCTATTAGATCAACGATGAAGAAATTTGGAATTTATAGGGTTTGAGTGATAATTACTGAAGAAATCGATTGATGCTCGAAGAGGGAGGTGTTGAAGTCTGGAATTGTCCGAGAACTACAATCTTCGAGCAAGGATGCTTGATCTCCACCCAAATGCGGAGCTTTTTGGTGGAGGGGATGCAAAATCGCCTTTGGGAGCTCGAGTGGAAAAGAGAGAATGCGTGAGGAAAGAGTGGAGGTGAATGAATTATGGTTTGGCGGCGGCTAGGGTTATGGACACGAAAAATCGGAGAAGTCCAGAGATGACCGGACTAGTCTGAATTTTTCCGGAGGACTATATCAGACTATTCTGGTCTAACCGGAACTCTATGGACCAATCTGCATGGGCGGACTAGTCCGGGTAACCACGGACTAGTCCATGGTCACCAGGTAAGAATTGCTTAGCCCATTCATATATATTTGAAGGTACATATTTAGAAAATAGGGAGGCAAATCAGATCAAATAATCTTGATGAATATGACCAGTAAGCATACAACAATCAAGCAATGATCATAATTCACCAAGATCTAGTAATTGACATAGTTTTCTGGAGAAAATTGAGAGAGATGATTTTCACAATCCAATCAACATATTTTGAAGAATTCATACACGTACGCAACATTTCAAGCCACACACCGAGCATCAAGGATATTTAGTTCAGTTTGGAGTTCACAAAAGCACTTTTCATCAAGTGGCTTGGTGAATATGTCGGCCAATTGCTTTTGAGTGTTGACATGGGAAATGGCTATGTCTCCTTTGATGGAATGATCTCTCAAAAAGTGATGTCTTATATCTATGTGTTTAGTTCTAGAGTGCTCAACTGGGTTGTGGGCTATTTTGATGGCACTCTCATTATCACAAAGGAGTGGAATACGGTTCATATTGTAACCGTAATACCTTAGAATTTGTCACATCCAAAGGAGTTGTGCACAACAACTCCCAGCTGCAACATACTCCGCTTCGGCAGTGGATAAGGCAATGAAATTTTGTTTCTTGGAGGACCAAGAAACTAAGGATCTCCCTAGGAATTGGCATGTACTGGAGGTGCTTTTTCTATCTCCTTTGCACGCGACATAATCTGCATCGTAAACAATGAGATTGAATTTTGAGCCCTTTGGGTACCAAAGACCAAGGTTGGGTGTATGAACTAAATATCTCAAGATCCTTTTTACGGCTATCAAGTGACACTCCTTAGGATTGGCTTGAAATCTTGCACACAAACATACACTCAACATAATATCTGGCCTAGATGCACATAAATAGAGTAGTGATCCAATAATGGAGTGATATACCTTTTTGTCAACGCTGGGTCCATCTTCATTGAGATCCAAGTTGCCATTCGTTGCCATGGGGTTCTTTATGGGCTTAGCCTTGTCCATACAAAACTTCTTGAGTATGTCTTGCGTGTACTTGGTTTGTCTTATGAACGTCCCTTCCTTTTGTTGCTGCACTTGGAATCCCAAGAAGTACTTTAGTTCGCCCATCATTGACATTTCAGACCTATCTGTCATGATTTTACTAAATTCCTCACAAAAAGATTGATTAGTTGACCCAAAGATTATCTCATCAACGTAAATTTGACAAATAAAGAGATCATTGTCAAAATTCTTTGTAAATAGTGTATAATCTACTTTACCAATCTTAAAGCCATTTTCAATTAAGAAATCTCTAAGACACTCATACCAAGCTCTAGGAGCTTGTTTGAGGCCGTAGAGAGCCTTACGCAATTTAAATACATGGTCGGGGAACTCTTCGTCTTCAAACCTGGGGGGTTGCTCCACATACACCTCCTCCTTGATTGGTCTATTGAGGAAGGCGCTTTTCACATCCATTTGATACAGCTTGAAATCATGGTGAGTAGCATATACAAGCAATATTCTAATGGACTCAAGTCTAGCTACGGGAGCAAAGGTTTCATCGAAATCCAAACCTTCGACTTGTGAATACCCTTTGGCCACAAGTCGTGCCTAGTTCCTTGTCACCACCCTGTGTTCGTCTTGTTTATCGCGGAAGACCCACTTGGTGCCGATAATGTTTGCATTGGGTCTTTCCAGTAGTTCCCACACCTCGTTCCACTTGAAATTGTTCAATTCTTCTTGCATTGCCACCACCCAGTCCAGATCCTTCAATGCATCTTCAATCCTGCGCGGTCCCAAAAAGGATACAAATGAATAGTGCTCACAAAAGTTAGCTATGCGAGATCTAGTGGTTACCCCCTTTTGGATGTCACCGATGATATTGTCGATTGGGTGATCCGTTTAGATGCATTAGTGTACTCTTGGGTGTGGCACTTGAGGCATTGTATCTTCATGATCATCTTCATCCCCCCCCTAAATGGTTACCTTCGTTGAGTTGTTGATTATCTTCGTATTCTTGTGGTTGATCTTGTGCTGAAGCTCCCCCTTGATCATTGACCTCCTCTTGTGGTTCATCTTCCTCATGTACGTGTGGAGGTGGCTCTTGTGGTCGAACTTCACCTAGTGCCATTCTTTTAAATGCTTGACAAGGAGCTTCTTCTTTACCTAGTTCACATGGATTAACTTGCTCCTTTTGGGAGCCATTAGTCTCATCGAGCACTACGTCACGTGCTGCTTCAAAAAGTCTGAAGGTCTTGTTGAAAACAGGATAGGCGTAAGTGTTGGAATCATAACCAAGCAAGAAACCTTCATCGGACTTCGAAGCGAACTTTGAAGTCCTAGGCTTCTTGTTCAAGATATAACATGGAGAACCGAAAACTCGAAAATATGAAATATTTGGCTTGTTACCGGTGAGTAGCTCATAGGATGTCTTCTTGAGTAGTCTATGAAGATAACATCGATTTACGGCGTGGCAAGCGCTGTTAATCACTTCTGCCCAAAATTGATCCGAGGTCTTGTACTCATCGAGCATTGTTCTTGCCATCTCTATGAGTGTTCGGTTCTTTCTTTCGGCAACTCCGTTTTGTTGTGGGGAGTACGAAGCTGAAAACTCGTGCTTTATGCCTTCTTCATCAAGGTACTCCTCCACTTGTGTGTTCTTGAACTCCGTGCCATTGTCGCTTCGAATGTTCTTGATTTTCAATGAGAATTTGTTTTGAGCTCGCTTGAAGAACTTCTTGAGTATTCCTTGTGTTTCTGACTTATAAGGCAAAAAGAAAACCCAAGTGAAGCGAGAAAAATCATCAACAACTACTAAACCATATTTGTTACCGTCGATGCTTATGTAGGCAATTGGACCAAACAAGTCCATGTGCAGTAGCTCGAGCAGTCTGGTTGTAGTCATGATGTTTTTGGCTGGGTGAGGTGCTCCAACTTGCTTCCCGGCTTGGCACGCGCTACAAGGCCTGTCTTTCCCAAATACAACATCCTTTAAACCTCGGATGTGATTGCCGTTTCAAGGTTCCTCATACCAACATGCGCTAGCCATCTATGCCACAGCCAACCCATGTTGTGTTTGCAATCAAGCATGTGTCAAGTTTGGCTTTATCCTTGTTGAAGTCAACAAGATAAAGCTTTACCTTTAACATACCCTTGAATGCAATTAAACCATCACTCCTCCTAGAAACGGTCACACCCTCGTTAGTGAACAAGCAATTATAACCTTTGTCACATAACTGAGATATGGACAGCATGTTATAATCCAAGGATTCAACATGTAAAACATGAGAAAGTGTGTGTTTAGAAGATATTGCGATTTTACCGGTACTGAGCACCTTTCCTTGACTATTGTCTCCAAAGTGGATGCCCTCGATTGGATCCTCATTTTCCTCATATTCAACGAACATTATTCTTTCTTCGGTCATATGGTTGGTGCAGCCACTGTCTAGCACCCATTTAGATCAACCAGAGGAATAGGCATGCAAAAACAAATTATGCTTTGGTTTTAGGTACCCAATCTTGCTTGGGTCCTTGGAGGTTAGTCACAATACATTTGGGCACCCACACACGAGACATGGTGTTCCCATGGCATGGCCCAACATAATGAGCATAAACCTTGCCAAAATTATTTCTCATTAAGACATACGAGGAATCAAAAGTTCTAAACAATAACTGTTGTTGTTTATGTAGAGGACTAGTCTGAAAGGCCGGACTTGTCCGGAGGACTGGACTTGTCCGGACCCCGACCGGACTAGTCCGAACTTTTTCAGTTTGAGAGGGTCTTCCCTTTACAAAGGCGATCCTCTCCTTGTTATTTTTAAGGCTTTTAGCATGTTGCTTTTCACCATAAGAATAACCAATGCCATATTTGACATTTAAAGGTATTTGGACCAAGTACGCATTGTGTGCATATTTGATCTTCTCCTTGTCAAATATGCCACATTGAATAGGATGCTTATCCTTTGTAGAGGTCGGCTTGTCTTTCAAACTGATGTCAATTTTATTGCATGTACAGGTAGAAGCAATCTCAGTTTTAGTGAGTTGAGAAGGTGAAATCGAAGAGGATGAAGGTTCACCTTGCTTGAGTGACTCAACATGCACTTCAAGGATCTTGTTAACCTTGATCAGGTCAGCAAGTTGGTCCTTGATTGTAGCATTTGAGTCGGTTAACTCCAAGCATGTTTCCTTACTCGAAGCTAACTCAAGCTCTAGTGATTTGCTTCGTTCCTTTTCAAGTTCTAGAAGCTTGTCATGTTCTACATATTCCTCCTTTTGGGAGATGATCATGTTCTCTTGACGATTTATTAACCTCTCCTTCTCAACAAGTTGATAAAGAAAATTTTTCATTTTTGTGGCTGTTTTCCTATCTAGTCCAATAAGCATATCCTCATTATCACTATTGATTTCATAATCACTAGAGTAGGAATGCACGGAAGGGGGTTTAATGGTTACCTTGCGTTTACCTTCCTTTGCCATAAGGCTAGTGCCATCTCCCTTCCATGCGCCAAGTGTATGGAAGAGGGTAGACTTCTTATATGTCTTCTCGACGGCAATGCTAGCCATCTCTTCTTCTTCGGATGATGAGGACTCATCATTGAGTCCCACTCCTTCCTAATGTGCTCTTGTTCAGCTTGTTTCTTCTTCTTGAAGAATTTCTTGGGTTGAGGCTTGGCTTCTTTGGTCTTCTTCTTGTTCTCCTCATATGGGCAATCAACTATAAAGTGGTTATACTCACCACAATTATAGCATGCCCGCCTCAACTTTGGTTTTGTTCTTTCTTTGTACTTTCCTTTGCTTGACATTGTACCTTGTCTCTTTTTCATTATTCTCCTGAATTTCTTCATGAAAAATATCATGCCTTCTTCATCTAATTCACTGCTCTCATTGTCACTGTCTTCCTCTAGTTGTGCTTCTCTAGCTTCTTTGGATAGGGGCTTGAGGGTGGACTTCAAAGCAACCCCTTTCTTCTTTGCCGAGGTGAGGTCGGCAATCTCCTTGAAATGCTTTGCTTGTATTTCCATCATCTCGAAGTTGATGATCTTTCCAAGCAGTTCATCCGGAGTTATCCTTTTGTATCCGGGGCTTTCTCTAATCATGGAGCATAGGGTGACGATGCAGGGCATGAAAGCTCTAAGGATAAGCTTTACCACCTCGTGGTCATTCCACTTTTTACTTCCGTATGACCTGACCTTGTTGACAAGTGTCTTTAATCGGTTGTACATGTCTTGGGGTGACTCGTCTTTTTCAATTGCGAATCTTCCTAATTTGCCTTCAATCATTTCGATTTTTGCTTCATGCACATGTCGGTCACCTTCATGTGCAGTTTGCAGTGTGTCCCATATCTCCTTAGCAATTTCGAGTCCATCCACCTTGGTGAACTCGTCCCGACTGAGCAAAGAGGTAATTACGGCCGCGGCTTGAGCATTTCGGTGAATTGCCTACTCTTGGCTGGGGTGAGCTCTTCGTCGTCGTCCGAGATATCTATCCCTGTGCACACAATATGCCATAAACTTGGATTGAGGGAAATTAGATGCATTTTCATATTTTGCCTCCACATTGAGTAATCACTTCCATCGAAGTATGGGGCTTTTCCAAGTGGGATAGACAAATAATGATTATTATTGGAATTGAGACGATCATAGTAAAAAGGATATCGGGAGTAGTCGGTGTGACTACCCCCCTTCTTCTTTTATTTGATCTTCACGTTCCCTTTGGAAAGTGTCTTCTTTCTTAGGAGGGCCTTAAGTTCTAGTGTCTCCTCATCGTCGTCATCGAAGTATTAAATGGATTCTAGGAGCTTCTCCACCTTGAGGTTCTTTTCCTCATCAACCTTTTCTTGGTTGTTGCTCTTGTGGGTGTCCTTCATGTCCGACATGATCTTCTTCGAGCGATTAGTCTCTTTATTGAAGAACCCGCTCTGATACCAATTGAATGTGGCCTAGAGGGGGGGAGGTGAATAGACATTTTTGAAATTTGTCGGAACCTGCAACACTTAACAACCAGTTCAAAACCAGAGATATCGAACTAGTCCGGTAAAGTGCGGACTAGTCCGGTGTGTACGGACTAGGTTTATTAAGTTTAATAGATTAATTTGATTCTTCAATGTATGCAGCGGAAATATACAATCAAATGAAGTGTTACAAGGTTATGAACCAGGTTATATCACAATTCAATCTTATATTTAACGATTCAACTTGAAGTAAGCAATAATGATTGAAATCCTAGATTATTGTGAAGAATAAGAACCATGAACACAAAACAAGACACAAGGATTTATCCCGTTGTTCGGCTCCCATAGAGGCAACCTACGTCCACGTTGAGGAGTCCACGAAAGGACCGGGTCTTCTCCAACCCTACCATCATCGGATCACCACGAAGGACAATCCTCTTCCACATATCACAAAGGAGCGAATAATCGAATTCAAAGGGGCTTTCTCACACATTGAGGGCTCCCCTACATTACAACACGAAATACCACCAAGAACACACTCAAAAGATTATAATGAAATCACATGAGTGTGTTAGAGAATCAAACCAAGAGCTCAATGTGTGTTGAACGTGTCTCTCCAATGATCTAGAGTGTATCCTCAAAGGATTGATCTTTGTTGCACTTAATTTCGTGGAGAGATGTGTTTTTGAGGCTCTTGGGAGGTGTGACGGCGCTAGGGTTCGAGAGTTATGTGAAATATGGCCGTGCACCTCTATTTATATGGGTTTCTAAAAGTGACCGTTAGGGTTCAGAAAGATTTGACTAGTCTGTGGTGGTCACCGGACTAGTCCGATGTGCTGTGTGTAGCAAACCCTAAGTGTCCCGAAATATCGAACTAGTCTGGCTAAGAGCAGACTTGTCCGATTTCGCTTCTGGAAATCTTCGAACTAGTCTGATAGTTATCGGACTTGTCCGGACATGTGAAACCCTAAGTGTATTGGGTGTCAAGTCCGCACTTGGAGGACTTGTCCGATTTAGGTCAGAGGGGTTTTCGGACTAGTCCGTGCAAATATCGTACTTGTCCGATTTGGACGAGAGTGAATATCAGACTAGTCCGGTTGTGATCGGACTTGTCCGATTTTGTGTGACTTGTGAAGTGTTTTGAGGACTAGTCCGCACTGGGGAGCACTAGTCCAATTCTAGTTAGAGAGATATCGGACTAGTCCGATAGATATCGGACTTGTTCGATTTTGTGCAGAGAGGATATTGGACTAGTTCGGTGACATTCGGACTAGTCCGGTCCTGTATAACTTTATGCAATGTGTGTGTTTATTTGTGATTGAGCTCTTGGGGTGTGTTTCCTTAACACACTCCATAGACAATGATCTACTATTCTTCTTCCTTGATCTTATTTCCACTTTAATCTTCATTCTTCCTTCTTTTTGGCACTTCGCTTATTTTGCTATTAAAACCTGTGGTCATCACAACAAAGAGGTTAGGATCCCAATTGCTTGTCATAAATCATCCAAAAACCACAAGGATTCCTAGATGCACTTTCAAGCAACCATCCTAATTTACTGCTTGGCCAAGAGATGTTGAAATAGAATCCTTTTGGGGTTTCCAACAATCAGATCATTAAATGTTTGCATAGTAATATTACTCATACAAACTTCCCCTTTATACTAGAGAGGGATGGTTAGCTCCCGATACATGTACAAATGAATTTTCGGGTTAGCTAACCGAATCTTCATTTGTACGTACGAGGAAGAGCAAAATCAAAGATGCATTGTGTCCAATTTCTAGTGTGTCCACGAACAATGTATGAATCATTGATAGGAGTGGGGCTTCGTGGATACAACAATTTGCACATTTCTAAATCTCCTACCCATAGAAATGCAAGTGATATGAATACACTATATGGATCCCTTCATCTTCTAGAATTTCTAACCATCACAGTTTTTTTTCTTACACAAGAGCAAATGTTATCAATTTGATCATGGGAAACGAGATTCTCAATTTTATCCTCCTGAACATTTTTAATTTCATGCCTAGGAATTTAAAATTTAGTGATCCATGCATGAATGAGTTTCAAATCAAAATTATGGACATCACTATTCCTAGGTTGCTACATACAATTCAACCATTAAGTACTTCCATAAGCATTACCTAGAAAGAAAAATGTCTAAGTCAATTTTAGCAATGATTATGAAATTCTAGGTACTTGTTTAAATTTATTACTAAGTAAGGTGACATTCTTTTTTGAAGAATAAAAAAGAGCAATGCCAATGCTTATCCTCGTGAGGATGCATATGAGTTGAATGATGAGAAGGTGTAAACCTTCCTTAACAATACAAGCAAAAAACATTCAATCCTAATGTAAATCCAACCATGGAAAATTTTAAACTTGTACCTCAATTGAAGAGCAATCCGGGTTGAAGATTGTTGCGTGAGAAACTCACGACCATGAATTTTAGTTTAGCCTTCATGCTCAATGTCTCCGACAAAGTTGAGGGTGGAGTTGAATGACCTTCATCTTGTTCCTCCATTGGACCACCATCTTGAGCACTCCTCCACCATGAACTCAAAAGGAGATTGATGGAGCAATATGCAGTTGATGGGGCCTTCCAACCTCTTTACAGATTTTGTCCTGACTTTCAAAAAATCAAGAACATACAAAACAACTCGAAAACGGGTTACATTAGCTAAAAAGCATGTTGTACCCTATGCCAAATTGTTTTGCCCAACTTGAAAGAACTTGCAAATGCATTGAATACTAAGGGAAATATTTTTGGTTTTAATTAGGAAGACGAATTCAAGTGGTTATGCCCAAGGCTCATATCCAAATAAATTAATTTCCTAATTAAGAATTTTAGTTTTTATGAGGGTTGGAAATTTTACTCTCCAACATGCAAGTGTGGAAATTCAAACATGTTAAATTAAAATGCAAATATTTATGGGAAATTCAAATATGGAATTGGGAAATAAAATATGAGATAACAACCAATTAACCTATTGGAAAGGACTCACCACATTTTTGAAGTGCGATGAGTGGGCTTACCTCCATCCTGTTTGGTTTGATGATTTGTTTTCCATTCCCGGAGTTGAAGATGTGGAGAACTTCTCCAGCTTGACATGCCAAAATTACTTTGGTTGTCATTTGGACATGTGGGCCACATGGTGGCCATAGCCTCTCTGTCATTTTGATGAAGACCTGTTGATGTAGCAACGACTTTTCCGTCTTGAAGATATTTTTTCTTGAACATGGTGAGCATTTCCATATTTAGGGCTGCAACTTCAACCTTCTTGATCTTCCTTTAAGTGAACCCATACTTAGATCATGGATCAAAGAATTCCTTGGGTATGATGACTTGTGGTCTCCACAATAAAACAAGAAACACTGCATCCACAATGTAACTTGCCCTAGGTTGCATGGGCTTGGTCGAAGTGTAAGAATCCCAACAAGTGATTGTGGAGCATCTTAGATTTTGAATGCTCTTCAAGTTTCTTGTCCTTGGCCAAGAGCTTCATGTAAATGTTGTCTTGATTTCATGCTTGGCCATGGACAAGATACTCCAAGGTAGTTGAAGTTAGATCCCTTGAAATTCCCATAGCCCCCTTCATTACAAGGGTGATATTTATTCCACCCTTGACCTCCTTGTAGGTGATAGCCTTTGGAGTTGCGTTTGGAAGGAAGAATCCTCATGAGCCATTTGGGAAATGATTCCCCAATTGCCCCATGTTGACATGGATTTTCAAAAATCATGTGAATATCCATAGCTTGGGTCATTCAAACATTTCTCCATTGTCTTGATCTTCTTGTTACTTCAATAGTAAGTGTAGTTCCGTAACTAGCATGTCCACCTTCTTAAGTGCATGCCAAGCGAAGGGAACTAGAGCATTCTTCAATCCACCCCTTGTGTAGAGACCATATTCTCATCCACGATGAATGAGAATAGGGCTTGTTTAGCTCCAGCATGAATGTGGTCATGGATTGGTGGAACCAACCCATGACATGAGGGTTGGATGAAGAGCCAACAATCCATCCCATAATGGAGGCAAACCAAGAAGACTCTTGGAGCCTCCCCCAAGCTTGGGAATGGATATCTTTGGCTCCTACTAGAAGCTAAAATTCTTCCGTGAAAGGCAATGGTGTTGCATAGTGGACATTTGATGAGGTACGCCTTGAATTATCTTGCAGTTGAGAACTTGCGTCTTTGTTGGCCATCCCATGAAATGGGTTTGCCAACACTACCCTATTTTCACACAAAAGTAGAAAACAAACAAGAGGAATCCTATCTAATAACTATTAGTACCTATAGCTTAATCACGAGTTATAGCTATCCTTCACTTCCTTTACCTTCCTCAGCAACAATGCCAGAAATGCTTGTTGACAGATACTAAGAAACATTAACAAATCATCCCCAGCAACAAAGCAAGAAATGCTTGTTGACATTTCTTAGCATCGCAGATCATCTCTAGTAAGAGATGGGGTCTGCAGGTGCACAGAAACTGTCATATAGCATTTCACCAAAGAGTATTCGCAAGGGTATCGTAATTATCCCAAGGAAATGCAACGGAGTAAAGTAAACACTACTCTTATGATCAAGCTATGGGATACTAATCGATTATCAAAACAGGGGTATGTTGATAATATATCGGTAGGGTGACACACACCTAAGCAATCTATTCTAAAGGGTAGATGAGTCCTGATGGAAGTTAGACTAAGAGTTGGGGAGTTGCTCCTACAGTGCTTCTAATATACATATACGTAGCCTAGGTTAGGTACTAATGAACATGTCCATGGTGAATCCTTATGCTAAGTTGTTCAACACATTGGACACAGGTTTACCCCTAGCAATGCTAGGACGACTCCCGCCCAGAGCCTGTGGCATAGCCGACTATGGAGGATTACAAAGGACAAATAGGTTTGTCACCACCTACTACCTACCTCTTCAATTGGTGGGTCAACGAGACATCCAACGCTACCTAACTATCCTAGCACCATGCTAGCATATTAAGTAAATACCTTAAGAGCCGCGGCACAAGCCGTCCTAAGGGAATGAACTAAATCATCATTGAACCAATGTTGAGACATATCATAAGTTATTCATATTAACATAATCATATCATAGCTAATTACTATTATTGGGGTTTATAGCATTTATGATGATAATATAATGACATCAAGGCATGATCATGAAGACTATGTGTCGGTACCCTGGGTACCGTATACACCTTGACATTGCAAAGATCTCAAGGAAATATCATCTACTTGATTTGAAGACCTTCGAAGGCCCACATGTCAGACATAACCGGACCCGCTTCCCCAACATGGTTAGTCCCAGGGTCGCCACGTGTACCATCGAACCGGAGCTACCGCCCACAAGGGGGAAGCTCCAGGCTATGTACCATAACAGCACCCCCAGACCTAACTCCAGACCGAGGGAAGCTCCGGAACTGACACGTGTCTAGTGGTACCGGACCTATCTGTTCCCCACAGCATACTCCGGAGCTGCCACGTGTCCAACCGTCGGATCTTCAACCTCAAACCTCCGGTAGAATCCACAACGGCTCCGGATCTTCAAAGGGGAATCAAGGAGTTCAAGACCTGATTAAGTGTCATTAATACTATGTTAATGACACACGATCGGACGACCCTAATTACCAGTAACGGCGCTGTCAAAGCCCATAACTCGGTCATTAAGGGTAATTAAGCGCATCAAATGTGTATCAATATTAGTAGCCGCCGGGGCCACATGTCGGGCCAGGCCAACTTGTAATGGCCTGTCCTTGTACTATAAAAGGACAGACCGGCTATACATAGGGATCTGATCTGATCTGCTCTGATCTGATCTTATCTGATCTGATCTGATCGGATCGGCTCACACGCGCTCTCAACTCACATCACCTGAGTTGAGTTCATACATCCAATACAACACCAACACACCCCGTGGAGTAGGGTATTACGCTCAGGCGTCCCGAACCACGTAAATCTTTGTGTCTCCTGTGTCATTTTACTTTTCACCTTCTTGAATCTTCGCGCGCCCACACCGAACTTCAAACTCCGCAAACACTTTTAGTAGTATCGGGAGATCTGCTGGATCAAAACCACCGACAGTTGGTGCGCTAGGTAGGGGGGGGGGCGCCTGAGATTTCAAGAATGGTGAACTCAGCTGCTGAATCATCCAATGGTCATCCCGCTGTTCAAGCTGCTGGGGGCAATCCCTCCAATATGCAGCCACCAGCAGGAACCGCAGTTCCAGCAGGAGTCACACTTCCACCACCGCCGCCTCCACCAGCAAATCAAGCTGGGCAGCGCGATGGTGCACTGGCGTCAATCACTGCGTTGGCGAATCATGACAACCCGGAACACTTGCTCCATGCAGCACGTGCTCTCCTTCAGCGCCCACAACCTCCGGATGCATCCCGGGATGCAATGGAGCAGTGGAGGGCCGATGTGGAACACTTGGTTGCAGTAGCAGCCGACCGCATCAGTAACCAGGGTCCTCCTCCTTCAGGACGGGCCCCGTCGCAGCGACGGATCTTGTCTGGCAAACTTGGTCCGCACGTTTCCAACAATAGGAGACGTGATGTGTCACAACAAGTGACGTCGTTGACCTCCAGGGCGCGACACACTCACACAGTATCAAGGCTTTCAACTCATGACCTTCGGGTGGAGCTTGATCGCCGATACCCTCAACAAGACGGCCGAGTCCATATCGAGCGTGCTCGTGAAAGACGAGAAGCTCAGGACATTCTTGTTCCTGAAGGAGTAGGAGGAGGCTGTTCAGCCCTGGCCATGCATCTGCATATGGTCAGGTGGCCACAGAAATTCCGGCCTCACCTACCGGAGAAGTTTGACGGGACCGTTAATCCCGTCGAATTTCTTCAGATTTACTCCACTGCTATCCTGGCAGCTAGAGGAAATAAAGACGTAATGGCCAACTATTTTCCAGTGTCTTTAACTGGGACCGCCCGGTCCTGGTTTATGAGCCTTCCACCCAAGTCCATCAACAGTTGGGAGGAGTTGTGCCGACAGTTCACTGCCAACTTCGGGAGTTCATACACCTGACCAGACACAGAATTGGACCTTTTTGCAGTCGTGCAAAAAGGGGGAGAATCCCTGCGATCATTCATCCAGCTATTCTCTCAGGTACGAAGCACTATCCCTTCTATCTCAAGCGCTTCTGTCATTGTGGCATTTAGACAAAGCGTACGAGATAAGAAGATGTTGGAGAAACTGGCGATCAAGGAGATCACAAGTGTCACGGAACTCTTCAGCTTGGCCGACAAATGTGCCAGAGCTGCGGTGGGCCGTGAAATGCACTCCAAACCACCTCCGGAGGATCGCAAGAATTCCTCCAAAGGAGAAGCCACTACCTCCGGGAGTGGCAAAAATAAGAAAAAGACCAACGGCAAGAAGAAGCAATCGACCGGCGCATCTAATGCTGCAGCTGCTGCAGCTCAGGGTGGCCGGGGGCCACGCCCCGAGAAGCGACCTCGAGTGTCTTCTGAAGACGGTGGCAAACCCAAGGTGTGGTGTCCAATTCATAAGATGGACAGCCACAGTTTGGAAGACTGCCGGGAGGTCCAAAACCTTGCCGAGCGCTACAACAAACGCCGGGATGAAGTTCCTTTCTGACAGAGGGAAGGAAAACAAAAAGTTGACGAAGCTCCGGCAGAAGAGGAGTTAGTTTTTCAGGATCCTAAAAAGGTCCTGAAGGCCGTCTACACCTCCGTCGATGACGATTCTAACGTCTCTGACAACGAGCGTTGGAAGACCATGAACACCATTTTTAGTGTATCATGGGACATCACCCCCCGCCGCGTCCTCAAGACAATGCATCGGGACATGGCCGCTGTAGCTCCTACAGCCAGGGCGGAGCCTCATCGGAAGTGGATGGACACAGCCATCACTTTTGATGCTTCGGACTGCCCTTGAAGCATGGTTGGAGCAGGCCAGTTACCATTGATGGTATCTCCTACCATCAATAACATTCAGCTCCACCATGTTATGGTAGACGGAGGTTCAGGGCTGAACCTCATAAGCTTCGAAGCTTTTACCAAGCTTCAGCTCCGACATTCAGATCTTCACCCCTCCCGACCTTTCTCCAGAGTAGGTCCGGGAGCCATTACCCCACTCGGTGCTATTACTCTCCTCGTTACCTTCGGGACCCGGGAGAAGTATCGCACTAAGAAGTTGGTCTTTGACGTTGCTTAGATCAACTTACCTTTCAACGCCATCTTGGGTATGCCTGCCTTGTACAAATTCATGGCAGCTGCTCATTATGGCTACCTGGTGTTAAAGATGCCGACACCAGTAGGCGTTCTCTGGATCCGCGGAGATCGCCCTACCGGAGTAACCGCTCTGGAAGAACTTCATGCGCTTACTACGGCGCAAGAGGAGGACTCCAGGCAGAAGCAAGCTCCAAAACCCCCGAGCATTCGTTAATGAGGCTCGACTTCTGCACCTCGTGTGCAGCCAAGCAGCGACACCAACATTCCCATCAAAGTCGTCCAAATCGGTTCTGATGCCGCTCAGACCACCTGTATATCAGGGGGAGTAAATGACAAATAGGAACTCGCGCTCATCTCTTTCCTCAAGGCTAATGTCGACGTGTTTGCCTGGCAACCGTCACAAATGCCTGGGATCCCCAGGGAAGTGATTGAGCACAATATGAAGATCTACCCTGACACCCGGCCCATGCATCACAAGCCTCGGAAGCAATGCGTGGAGCGATAGAACTTCATTCGACAAGAAGTGAAGAAGTTGCTCAAAGCTGGATTCATCCGAGAAGTCTTCCATCCAAAATGGCTGGCAAACCCAGTCATTGTGCCCAAGGCCGGCGGGAAGCTTTGGATGTGTATTGACTAAACAACACTAAATAAGGCATGTCCAAAAGATCCATTCCCACTACGTAGAATAGATCAGATAGTGGATTCCACCTCCGGGTGTGAATTACTGTGTTTCCTAGACGCATATTCTGGGTATCATCAAATCAGAATGTCTAGGGAAGATGAAGAGCATACCTCTTTCATCACAGTAGATGGATTGTACTGTTATACAGCCATGCCATTTGGTCTCAAGAATGCAGCTTCAACCTTTGTACGAGCTATGTACAAAACTTTTGACGAACTCATTAGAGACATAGTGGAAGTGTACGTTGATGACATCGTCGTCAAGGTCAAGAACAAGGAGTCACTCCATGACACCTTACAGGCTGTCTTCGACAAGTTGCGGGTCACCCGCACAAAGCTAAACCTAGACAAGTGTGTCTTCGGGGTTAGCTCCGGAAAACTTCTTGGTTTCCTAGTAAATCACCGGGGCATAGAGGCTAATCCGACGAAGATCAACGCCATTGAAGACATGCGGCCACCAGCCCGCATCAAGGATGTCCAAAAGCTGACTGGATGTCTAGCAGCCCTCAGCCGGTTCATTTCAAGACTGGCGGAACGAGCACTTCCCTTCTTCAAGTTATTGAGGAAGTCCGGACCATTCCAATGGTCTGAAGAAGCAGAAAAGGCGTTCCAGGAGCTAAAACAGCTCCTCACCACCCTACCAACTCTGGTAGCTCCGAACCCTGGTGAGCCTTTGCAGCTTTACATTTCAGCAACTGACGAAGTCGTCAGTATGGTCCTGGTTGCGGAGAGACCAGAACCATCCCATGCTCAGGAATCCAGACCCCTCCGGGAGGGTCCGGAGGATCCTGAAAGCGAGTCTGGGTCCCAGTTCCCAGACTTGGCTCCACAAGAAGTTACATCAGAAAACCCAGACCCTCCCGGGAGGGTCCAGGTCGCTTCTGAAGAAGCTCCGGGTCCCTCCAGCAAGGACCCGGAGGTCCCCGAAGAAGGTCCGGATCCCTACAGGAGGATCTGGGTCAATGAAGAGGAAGCTTCGGGCCCCTTTGGGAGGGTCCGGACCATCCAGCGCCCAGTGTACTTCATTAGTGAAGTACTTCATGACACCAAGACTCGATACCTAGAGGTGCATAAGCTGCTCTATGCAGTTCTTATCGCCTCCAGGAAGCTTCGCCATTACTTCCAAGCTCACAAGATTTCAGTGGTGACTTCTTACCCACTTCGAGCAATCTTGCATAATCCCAATTCAACTGGAAACATTGCAAAGTGGGCAGCGGAATTGGACGAATTCGATCTCAAATTTGTTCCAAGACAAGCAATCAAGAGTCAAGCATTGGCAGATTTTGTGGCGGAATGGACTCCCTCTCCATCAAACCCTGGGGGCCCCAGTGAGCAGAAGTCGGAACACGAGGCTCCGGTTTTCACCGAGCCTCACTGGACCCTCTACTTTGACGGCTCCATGCAAAAGCAGGGGGCCGGAGCTGGAATCCTTCTCCTTGCACCAACCGGGGAGAAGGTAAAATACATGGTACATCTTGACTTCAAGGCGACCAACAACATGGCGGAGTACGAAGCACTCATCTACGGACTAAAGGTGGCACTGTCATACAGTGTCAAGCAGTTGCTGGTCAAAGGAGGTTCACAGCTCATCATTAAACAAGTGAAGGGTGAATGCTCCTGCAACAATCCCAAGCTAGCTGCTTACCTCCTTGAAGTCCAGAGGCTTCAGAAGGACTTCGAAGTCCTAGACCTCCACCACTTCCAGCGTGTCCACAATGCTGAAGCCGATGAACTCTCGACGAAAGCGTCAACTGGAGCTCCAGCTCCTGATGGAAATTTTGTTCGGAGGTTGTCAAAACCCATAGCTTAGCCTGCCGAACTGAGTGAAGGGGGCGAGATTAGCATCCCGAAGCTGACAGTCCCGATGGCCCTGTTACCATGGCAGCCATCAAGGGGCGTAGGTGCTGCCGGAAGCTCCGAGCAACCTAGCACACAAGACTCAACTGCTCAAGTTAGCTCCAATGCATGGATCTCGGAGATCCGGAGCTACTTGAAAGACAACATCCTTCCTGACGATGATGTATCCGTTGACCGGATAGTCAGATTGGCTAAAATATACACGTTGGTAGAAGGGGATCTCTATCGGCGCGGTGCCAACGACGTCCTAATGCGGTGCATCACAAGGGAAGAAGGCTGCGAGCTCCTCGCAGAAATCCATGGAGGCAAGTGTGGGAACCACGCGTCTCCCCGCACGCTAGTCGGTAAAGCCTTCCGGCATGGCTTCTACTGGCCTACAGCACTCCAGGATGCAACTGAGCTGGTGAAAAAATGCGAAGCATGACAATTTCATGCAAAGCAAATTCACTCACCGGCTCAGCCTCTACAAATGATACCTCCTACATGGCCCTTCGCTGTGTGGGGGATGGACATCTTGGGACCTTTCCCAAGAGCCGTCCGATGTTACAAGTTCTTGTATGTCACCATTGACAAGTTCACCAAGTGGCCGGAAGCAACTCCAGTTATGACAATAAACAAGCAATCTGCTATCAACTTTTTGCAGTCCATTGTATGCAGATTTGGAGTCCCAAACAAAATCATTACTGATAACGGGACCCAATTCACAAGCTCTGCATTTCAAGGATATTGCGAAGACCTCGGCATTCAAGTTTGCTACGCCTTCGTAGCTCACCTGGCAAGCAATGGCCAGGCTGAGAGAGCAAATGCTGAAATCCTGAAAGGACTCAAAACGCGCACCTATGAGCGCTTGAAAAAACACGGAGCCAACTGGATTGAAGAGCTTCCGACCACTCTATGGGCCAACAGGACAACTCCAAACTGGTCAACTGGAGAGACACCCTTCTTCCTGGTGTACGGAGCTGAAGCAATCCTTCCTCCGGAAATCACCTTGGGGTCACTCCGGGTCCGAACCTTCGACGAAGACACGCAGGACCAGCTACGGCGTGAAGACCTAGACCTCCTTGAGGAGGGAAGGTGCCAAGCAGCTGTTCAGAATGCCCGATACCGCCAAGCCCTTCGGCGCTATCATCAGCGGCATGCACACAACCGACAGCTCGAGGAAGGCGATCTGGTGCTATAGAGAATACAATCCAGAGAAGGGTTAAACAAACTCTCCCCCAGCTGGGAGGGACCCTTCCGAGTGATTAAATTATCCCGTCCCGGAAGTGTTCGCTTGGGTACCGAGGATGGGACACCTCTCCCAAATCCTTGGAATATTGATCACCTCCGTAAGTTCTACACTTAATATCACGGATGTCAATCTGTAGTAACTTGAGGTGTATGTTATAGAGTCATTGTACAGATTTGGGTAGTTCCTCCGGGAGAACAGCCGGACCTTTCCCGGAAGTTCCGCAAAGTTCATGCAACACTTGTCACAGTCTCAGGACAAAAAGTGTGGCTAGCTACCCTGGGTCAAACGAGAAATGAAACACGCTTAGCCTGGTTCTGTACCCTGAGAGTGTACTTCTTTCCCCTATACCTCGGACCTATAATGAAAGACATCTTCATGTGAAACAGACTCCACGTGCATTTATTTTGTACAGGCTCAACATTTTTTATGTTTCTCTTTCTTGTCTATAACAAAGTTGTGCAATTCTTAAGAAATTTTAGTTCGACCAGTTCATGTACAATTCGAGCTGTATTGTCAATTCTTTTGAATTCAAATATTGTTCATGGCCGACTCGCCTGAATGCCGCCAAGCCAATCTAGGGTTGGAGTGTGCTATCGACTTAGCCAGGTCAAGCACCCTAAGCACGCCACTCTACCTACACCCTGGCAGGCCGAAGTAAGGCGGGTCCAAGTACAATTGGATCTGGATGAAAGAAGGCAATGCATTTGGTTGTATTCGGAATTGTGTTTGACCTAAAACTTTCTTGGGAATCGTAAGCCGTGACGAAGTTATAGGCAAGGAGCGAATTTTACTATTTTTCTTGGCTTCAGTGTGCAGGAAAAATAAAGAATCCACGTTGATGGAGAAAAGCCGGAGCTAACAAAGCTCTGACTCCCCCTATGTGGCTTGTGATCGATGTTAAACATTGAAAACGAGCATTACCAGAGCAACCAAGCTCAGGCAAAGCTAGGGGGGCCAGTCATTGACGTAGAATTAAAGATGGTGAGAAGACCCCACAAGCGGAGTCTGCTGCCGACAAGCTACGCGTTGGCAAAGGTCACTGCCGGAGCTACTAAGCTCCGACACCCCGGAGGGCTAACTATCGATGCTCTACGCGTTGATAGGGACTATTTCCGGAGCTACTAAGCTCCGATGGTAGTCAATGCCGGAGCTTCTGAGCTCCAACAACCTCAGGGCGCCTTCACTATCGAAGACTTCGGACCTACACTCTACAAGTTCGAAGCAAACGAGTCTTCAACAAAATACAATATCCTCTTGGTACATGTTCACAATCAAATTGTGTACATCTACCAGGGGGCCAAGTGAAGACAGAAGTGTTGAAGACAAAAAATGAAAATCATTAACAACTTGTGGGTTTCATTCATCTGGAGATAAGGGATTACAAAATTGGGGAAGAAAATGAGAGAATACAAGTGGGAGCTACAGAGATGGTCCTAGACCCTATGGAAGAACTGGGCGACCTTCTGAGCAACCTTTGACACGTTGGCTCGGGTGGCTTCACCTTCTCCTTCGACGGGACCTTCAAGCACGGGGTCCAGAGGAAATTCGGGATCCCGGCTAGTGTAGCACGTCAGCACATACTCTGCGACGTTCTTCGCCAGGGACTGCCACTCAACCTCCAACTGGTCCGCGATGACGTCACCCACCTTGGAGAGTTTGCCACCCGCCGAGCTCAACGCTTGCAACGCCAGGTTCGGCTCTGGCTCCGGATCATCTGGACGCACGGGACTGAAGCCCATTGGTGTCAGCGCGTCATTGGCTTTGCTCATGAACTCCCAAACCTGTAGGGATTCCGCAGTCCTCAAGCCCTTCAGTTCCTCCAAGGATCTTTTGGCCGCCGCCAGTTCAGAATTCTCACGAGCAAGGCGCTGACCTCTTTGGCATTTTGATGAATCTTTTCAGCAACCTGCTTCTCGAGTTTTCCGAGCTCCTCCTCCCGGAGGTGGATCTTGTTCTGGCGGTCGACCAGGTCCTTCTCCCGGCCCCTAACTTTCTTCTCCCTAGCAGCAATGGCACACTCTTGCATGTAGAGTTCCCGCCCTCGCACCCAGGCCTTCTCCTCTTCCTCAACGCGATGCTCCTCCAACTTCCTGGTGCGTTCCTCAAGGCCCTTGTCAGCCAGAGCGACCTTTTCGGCGAGCTCCTCCTCCCTCTTCAAGACGTCATCCCGCAGCGCTAGGAGTTTTTGCTCTTCGTATTCGAGCTTCTTCTCCCTCTCCTCAAGTGCCTCCCGACGCTTGATGAGGCTAGTGTTAATGGCTTCAAGCCTTTCTTGGCGATCATCAGCCGCACTATTAGTTGCTTTGGCCTGCTCATAAATGGCCTGGGATTGAGTGTCGAGGGCACGAGTCAAGCTCTCCCTATCATTCAATAATTTGCCCCAGTATTCAGGCGTACCTTCTCCTGTTTGATCCACTCCTTGTCGTCTACCAGCCTCGACTGCGCCAGCTGGGTCTCAAAGTAGAGCCGATTACGCCATGGCCTAAGGGTTTGGTGCTCCTCTTCAGGAGCCTTGATGTCGTGGTAGAACGCCAGCTGGACTTGATGCAGACTGGAGCAAGCGTTGTCAATGGACAACGACAGGGGAATAGGGTCCGGACCTGCCGGGGTCTCCTCCGCTGGTTCCAGCGGGTTCTCGCTTACAAAAATTGGGTCCCACTCCACAAGAGTGGTCCCCTGAGCCTCCACAGCACAAGGGCCGTCCTCTGGGATAGCCTCAGTCGCCACCGAGGAGGGTCCCGCAGAAGAAGTTCCGACTTCCGGAAGTGGTTCCGAAGGCCCTGCCGCCTGGTCTTCATTTGCCCCCTCAGGCAGGGGGCCAGTGACTTCATCAGGGCACCCTGGCTCAGCAGCAGGCACCTCCGCCGTCATCACTTCTGGAGCAGGGGCTACTTCCGGCTCCGGCTTGGGCTCCTCCTCCGCTGGTGGCTCAGGTGTTGGCGCCTCAACCATCATAGGTTCGAGTGTTGATGCCTCCGCAACGACCGGCTCGGGCGCCGCAAGGTCAACAACAACCGGCCTCGAGGCCGGAGCTTCAACCTCAATCGGCTCGGGCGCCGCAAGGTCAACAACAACCGGCCCCGAGGCCGGAGCTTCAACCTCAATCGGCTCAGGCGCCGGAAGGTCTTCAACTGCAACCGGCTCTGCAGCCAGAGCTTCAGTGGCAAACGGCTCTGAGGCCGGAGCTTTGGAGGTAGCCGGCTCAACCGCCGGGACTTCCTCAACATCCGTCTCGCTCACCAGGACTTCAATAACCTCCGGCTCACCCGCTGGGGCTTCGACAATTTCCAGCTCTGGGGCTGGAATCACTGCTTCCTCCGGCTCAGCGACCGAAGCTTCCAACATCTCAGCATCAAGACCGTGGGCTTCAACCTCCGGGTTAGGTGCCGCTGGTGCATCTTCTCTCCCGTGGTCCGGTGCTACCACGGGAGTCTCGGGGGATGAGTCGAGGTCCATGACCACGACAGCTGGCGCCGGAGCTGCCGCAGCTTCAGCCACCACTTGGGGCGGCACTGGGACAGGAGCAGAAGCCTCCGCCCTCACAGCTTCAGCTGTTGTGGCTGAGGGCGGAGCCTCACTCCTCTTCTTGGGGACGTTGCAGATGATGGATGAATAAACTTAAAAAACAGTTACTACAAGAAAACAACTGTCTGAGGTAAATATTAAAAATTACCTCAGAAGGCTTCCGCACCAGCTTGCACGGAATCTCTTTCCCAAGCGTTCTGGAGTGACCATGGCCGCCACCGGCGTGGTAGCTCCGGAAGGCCCCCCCCAGAACTTGTTGCAGCCGCGGTCATTTCCTTAGTCGAGGCCCCCTCGACCGGGAAGGACCTCCGGACCAAGAGACCTCAGCTGGCCCTGATACTGGAGTCACATGCCCGGAGCTAGCACCCCGGGAAGACACTGCTGCAAGTGCAGTCACCACAGTTGTAGAAGACCTCCCCCTCCGGGGAGAACGAGCTGCTGCAGAGGGTGCAGGCCTGACGGACCTTCCGTCGGCATGCTTTAGCTTCCTCTTCCGGCTCGAGGGTTCGGCAGTCGGCTCCTTGCCCTTGCCGACGACTTCGGTCCTTGGCTTCGGGGCAGGGGCGGAGCCACCTTCAGAAGCCCCAGGGATCACCACCCTGGAAGTCGATTGTCTCTCGATGACACCGAGGTCGTCAAGCACCGGCATCGTCCGCCGGAGCTCCCTGCTGAACTGTACTTCCAAGTTCAGAGGGAGGAAAGCTGGTGGCGGGGTCAAGTCATCACCCGCGACGTTGATGCCGTGCTGGAACTTCTTGAGATGAAACTCCAAGGTCGCCCCCTCCATGTTGGACTTGAGCCCGGTCTCGACCCGGTCGTCGTCCATCACACTGTTGAGGAACCAAGCGAGTTTTTCTCTCCTCTTCAGCGGTGCCCACCTGTTGACCAAGAAATTGCAAAATACCGCCTGAGGAGTTAATCCTCCCTCCACACAATGGCGGATCCTGGTCAGAGCAGGGTTGAAGGCATCCGACAGCACCGGAGCTTCACTCCAGACTGCAGTGTCGATGTTGGGGAGGCCTTCGGGCAGCTCCAGCTTCTCGTGCTCCTCCACCCGGATGACTATCCAGTCATTCTTCCAATCGTCCCACTTTCCAGAGGGAAATGACCGGAGGTACTTGAATGGGCACTTCTTGCACTTCACAAAGTAGTAGAAGCCAAGGTACTCATCACTCCTTCTGGTGGTATGGATGGTGAAGAAGGTCCGGAAAAGCTCAATGCAGGGGGGGATGCCCACCCACATTTCACAGAAGTGGACGAAGACAGACACTAGAAGAATGGAGTGGGTGCCAAGGTGGTACAGCTGCAGACCATAGAAGTCTAGCAGCATCAAGAAAAAGGAGGAAAAAGGTGGAATCAACCCCACCATGGCGTACGCAGAAAAGTACACCATCTAACTGGCGTGCCTTCTCGAATGGGAGATTTCCCCCGGTGCGGACCAGGTGGTTGAAGAAGTCCGAGGACCACCCCATGAGGGCCCGGACCTTCTTCAGGTCACTTTCGGTCTTCAAGCGGCTCTCGCGGAGACCCAACTCCATCGCAGCACAGCGAGGCAAGGGAGGAAAATCAAGCACAAGTTTGGGAGTTCGAGCGCAAGATCAGATGATAGGCGTAAAGAACACCATACGGTGCACACTTTCATTCTTAAGTAAGCCCCCGCAACGCTTGGATGGAAACCGCAGGGAAGCCGAAGATACTATTAAAAAATTTCACCCTGCCGATGACAAGAGGGCCTGGGACCACCCCGACAATCAAGTGGAGGTTCTTACCCAGGCGAACGGTTGTCATCATGAAAGGCGGGAAGCCCGAAGGCGGCGGCCTGACAAGGCACACGGAACCGATACGATTTTCATATCGGGAACCGGCGACCTTCAATTGTGTGACATCCGCACGCCAAAGATCTCATTTTTTGCACCTGGGATATGCCACGCGACGAGGATTTAACTCCAAAACTATCGCCAACAGCACATGTGAAGACCTTTGAAGACTCGGCTCAAAAGTCGAAGGATGGACCCAACTCCGGCGGAATGACTTCACCCAAGGGGTCTTCCCCAGAGGTGGGCCCAGGGGGCCACTCTCAGTACCTTGGGTACCGTATGCTCCTTGAGATTGCAAAGATCTCAAGGAAATGTCATCTACTTGATTTGAAGACCTTCGAAGGCCCACATGTTAGACATAACCGGACCCGCTTCCCCAACATGGTTAGTCTCAGGGTTGCCACGTGTACCATCGAACCGGAGCTACCGCTCACAAGGGGGAAGCTCCGGGCTATGTACCATAACGGCACCACCGGACCTAACCCCAAACCGAGGGAAGCTCCAGAACTGACACGTGTCTGGTGGTACCGGACCTATCTGTTCCCCACAGCATACTGCGGAGCTGTCACGTGTCCAACCGTCGGATCTTTAGCCTCAAACCTCTAGTAGAATCCACAACGGCTCCGGATCTTCAAAGGGGAATCAAGGACATCAAGACCCGATTAAGTGTCATTAATACTATGTTAATGACATACGATCGGACAACCCTAATTACCAGTAACAGCGCTGTCGAAGCCCATAACTCGGTCATTAAGGGTAATTAAGCGCATCAAATGTGTATCAATATTAGTAGCCGCCGGGGCCACATGTCAGGCCAGGCCAACTTGTAACGGCCTGTCCTTGTACTATAAAAGGACAGGCCGACGATACATAGGGATCTGATCTGATCTGCTGTAATCTGATCAGATCTGACTGATCTGATCTGATTTGATCGGATCGGCTCACACGCGCTCTCAACTAACATCACCTGAGTTGAGTTCATACATCCAATACAACACCAACACACCCCATGGAGTAGGGTATTACGCTCAGGCGGCCCGAACCACGTAAATCTTTGTGTCCCCTGTGTCATTTTACTTTTCACCTTCTTGAATCTTCGCGCGCCCACACTGAACTTCAAACTCCGCAAACACTTTTAGTAGTGTCGGGAGATCTGTCAGATCAAAACCACCGACACTATACCTACCACATACATGGAATCCACAATCAAACAAGAAATGCTTCATCCATGTATATGAATAAAAGAAGACTAAAGATAATATCTTTATGCATAAAGTCACAAATATAAGAAAAGATACATGAGCCATACCTTTCCCAACTTGGACTTGGCACTAGAGGCTCTCCTCCCTATAGCCTAACTCCACTATGGACTTGGAGAACTAGTGTATACAATAGAATGATGCTCACGTGGTGTGTGTTGAAGTGAGAGGTGAGGGGTCCTATTTATAGCCTGGAGAAGGGTTGGTTCCCGTCACAAAACACGTGCGAATCAGTCACCACTGAATTCTTCATGCCGGGAGGAGCCAACATGTGGAAGCTGATCGAGTTTGGCGCCAAAACCAATTCGTCCGACTAAGGGGGTTGGCCGACGTGGTCTTGGCCCTGTTTTGCGTGTGATTTCTCCAGGTCACTTCCAGATGGGTCCCATCCCTTGATATGGGTGCTACACCATTGGATAGCCTCGGATACATCTGTTTGAGTGCCATTTGATCCATGTGGTGCCACATGTCGACACTTGATCGGCTGGGATTATATTTTATAGGATCCACCCCCTTGTTTCACTCCAATTCTGTATAAAATACCTCATCCACCAATTTCTCCAAGTACAAGTATAAACAGGTTAACTAGAAAGGTATTTACTTCACATAATTGAGTTATATTGACTGGTGAAATTTGTATATAATAACCGTCAACAGTGGCCTCACCCTTGTGGTGCTATTATCTATGAATTGTGAATGTGTGTCTTATGCAGGTACACCAACCTTGTGATTATATTGCGCACAAAACAAGTTCGTGAGTAACAATTTTTAGCACCAACGACTGATAGGTATATGCCAGTATATTGCAGTTATAATTTTCCATTTTGTAAGGAACGTATTACCGACATGTATCCTATCAATGCAGTAATCAAGCTTACTGTAAAATTTACCAAATTGTGAGGACCAGGGCTCCCGACATCGAGAAATCACAGAGGATGGTGCCGTGCCATGCAGCACCCAACAACACACATGAAAATATATGATAAAATAGAAACTTTTATTTATATAAACAGCAAAAGTTTTACAATACTTAATTTACATACGAATTTAAAGTCTCATACCTAAAACTTTCAGCCTAAGCTATCAAAAACTGAATTCGTCCAGCCCAGGGACACTTCACACTAGCAACACACGAGACGGTCATGGCTGTGTGCAGGGCTCCCACTCAGTTGTGTATCTTGATGGGGAAATGCCTTATCTTTGGGCTCTTCCTCATATGTATCACCGGCAGCAACTTAATATAGCAACCGTGAGCATGCAGGCTCAGCAAGACTTAACCGACTCGCCTAAGTATGAAACTCTACATGCAGGGGAAACTTGTAACATAGGAAGCATATATCGCATAAACGACTCACCTACCAGTGGATCTTGCTTTCATGTTATTAGAAGCAATTTAATGGTTCAAGAATATAATTTTAAAGAGCGTATACTACATCAAGCATTATTGCAAATCAAGAATAAATCAATACATCATATTCTTTTGGCTTCTTCAGTGTTTACTACATCACAGCGCAGTGAACAAACAATGCTCAAATAACCGCGTGGGACGGTGATTGCAATCAGTAGACACCCAGATAACACGACACATATGCCCTTTCAAAAGTGCAATGAATTACACTTCAAAACTTGACATATGCAGCAAACTTTCAAAGGAAATTCAAATGTTGAACCGATCCTTTTGTAACGGGCGGAGGTCCCTACGCGGAGTAAATAGTAGCGTCGTTGCCCGCCAGCAGATTTACACCTTGATACCCTCAACCCATGTAACACCCTCATTTTCATGCATAACGCATTGCATAATATCCTCATTCATGTTTAATATTACACCAAGTAAAACGGAACAAGATTAAAAAGAATTTAGGCTTAAACTCAAAACTTCAGTCTGTTAGGGTGCGGACTTTTCCTATCTGAACACCGGACTAGTATGGTATTCTCTTTCTGGTTCAGAGGAAATTCAGTTTTCTTCAGAAGTGCAGACTTGTCCGGCCATAACCTCGGACTAATCCGGTGTCCCTATTTTCATTTTGAGAATTCAGTTTCTTTCTAAGTCTGGAAATTCAATTCTTCATAGTCCGGACATGTCCGGCATAAAGTGCGGACTAGTCCGGTTAAGCCTCTGATGTTGCCCGGACTTATCTGGATGGACTTGTTCGAGTTTTCTCTGTTGCCAAACGGACTATTCCGGTCCCAACTACGGACTAGTCTGACCTTCGAAAACCAATTCAGATTATGTTATTCCTCCACGAATTGTTTTTGGGGGTAATTGCCTAATTTGGGCCCAAGAACTTCGTGCCCAACCTCAGAGGAGCCCAAGTGGACCCCACCTCGGCCACTACACGTCCACACCAAATTCTACTTGGAATTCACCCCAAAACCCTAATTCCCCACCCTTATATAAACAACCCAATGCCTCACACCTCTACGCCCCAATTGAAAACCCTTGCTGCCACTTTTCCATTGTGACGTCGTCAAGATCGAGTGCAGAAGCAAGGAGAAGGAGGAGAAGAGGGATAAGGGCCAACCAAGATCGATCTTCATCGACTTTTTGATGAATTGACGATTTTCATGACCAAAGCTTCATCAACTCATCTTCAATAACCCTAATCGCCAAGATTCAAGTCTCACGCCCAAACCTTGACCTTCTGATTCCTAAACACGTGGTATACCCTCTACATTCAAGTTTTCATGCAAATTCAACACCAACTCTTGCAAATAAGAAAAACCCTAATTTTGCAGTCTGCATAGTGCGGACTAGTCCGGTCCCTGACAGCGGACTTGTCGGGTGTCTGAATCTGTAAAATTCCTGAATTGAACTGAGTTAATTGCAAATTGACTCGAATAAATTTCAAACCTATCCAAACATGTTAGAAACTATTGTAACTAGTTAGTATACATTATTGGCAATTCATTAACAAGTTTTACCTCACAAATGCATTAATCATGCATATCAAGGCATATTGAGTACTATATCAGCTTTATTTGATTAATTTGTGTGTTTTGCATGTTTGTCGCTGGGAATAGAAGGAATTGTTGTAGAGAGTGCTTTTGAGGACCTGCAAAACAAGGATTTCAAATCCTTTGATCCAAATCAAGCTCAGGAGCAAGGAAGTGTCCTCGATCATTTTGATCTTGTTTTTAAATGTTTTGTTTGCAAAATTGCATGCTCGTGTCAATTTGATAGGACACCCACAATAGGTGTTTACTAGTCTTGTTTGACCATCCTTGTCGTTTGGAATATATTATAGAGAGTCACAAAGGGTATTTTGCCTTTTTGCTTTGCTCTAATTAATTGGGATGGGAAGAACAAACCACATGGCTTAACTATGAATAATGCACTTATGGATGATGTGAATTGATGAATATGGTTAATTGGTAATATGGGAATTGGAAGATCTTAGCAAGCATGGTTTCTGGACTTGGTTGAATGATATGGTGGTTTTGCTTGCTTTAGATCTAAAGACCGGTTTGTGGAGCGACCATCTAGGATTTACAGCGCCACCACAGGGCCAAGTACGGGTGCGGCTTAGCACCCAAAAATATATCGTTTGAACCCAAAGATATATCACACGCACTCACTAATGAATCTTGGATTATTGCCATGCAAGAAGAGTTAGAAAATTTTGAAAGAAATATGTTTGGAAACTTGTATCTCCTCCTCAAGGTCACACTTTAATTGGAACTAAATGGGTGTTTAAAAATAAACAAAGTGAGGATGGGGTTGTGGTTAGGAATAAGGCTAGGTTGGTTGCTCACGGTTTCACTTAAGTTGAAGGTCTAGATTTTGATGAAACTTTTGCTCATGTTGCTAGATTAGAAGCCACAAGAATTTTGCTAGCGTTTGCTGCATCTAAATTTTTTAATGTATATCAAATGGATATTAAAAGTGCTTTTCTTAATGGCTACATAGATGAGCAGGTTTATGTCAAACAACCACCAGGTTTTGAAAATTCAGATTTTCCTAATGATGTTTACAAACTGCCCAAAGCCTTGTACGGTATCAAACAAGCCCCTAGAGCATGGTATGATAGGTTAAAAACATTCTTACTTGAAAAGGGGTTTACCATGGGCAAGTTTGATAAAACTCTTTTTGTGCTTAAGCATGGCAATGACTCATTATTCATTCAAGTGTATGTGGATGATATTATCTTTGTTTGTGCTTCTCATGATCTTGTGTCCAAGTTTCCAGCTATGGTGAGTTCAGAATTTGAGATGAGTATGATGGGAGAACTCACGTACTTTTTGGGGCTGCAAATCAAGCAAACCAAGGAGGGTACCTTTGTGCACCAAACGAAGTATACAAAAGACCTCCTAAGGCGCTTCAACATGGACAAAAGCAAGCCTCTTCAGACACCAATGGGAACAGCAACAACACTCGAACATGATGAAGATGGTGAACCCGTGGATCAAAAAGAATATAGAAGCATGATCGGATCACTTTTGTACCTCACGACATCAAGACCGGACATACAATTCAGCGTATGTCTTTGTGCACGGTTTCAAGCCTCCCCACGTGCTTCACATCATCAAGCCGTCAAAAGGATTCTCAGGTACTTACCTGGAACTCAAGAATTTGGCATTTTTCTTCCTTCTTTTTCAACCGTTACTTTGAAAGCTTTTTCCGATGCTGATTTTGGAGGTTGTAGGATTGATAGGAAAAGTACTTCTGGTGCTTGTCATTTTCTTGGTAATTCACTTGTTGCTTGGTCCTCTAGAAAACAAAATTTAGTTGCACAATCCACAGCCAAATCTGAATATGTAGCTGCTGCTAGTGCTTTCTCACAAATTCTTTGGATTGTTCAAACACATAAGGACTATGGGGTTGATCTAGATAGTGTTCCACTGTTTTGTGATAACACTAGTGCCATTTACATTGCTAAAAACCCTGTGCAACATTCTAGAACTAAGCACATTGATATTAGGTATCACTTTCTCCATGATAATGTTGAAAAAGGAAACATTGTGCTTCACCATGTAGATACCGAACAACAATTGGCTGACATTTTTACAAAACCTTTGGATTTCACTCGTTTTTGTTTCATTCCTAGTGAAATAGGGGGTATGCATCCTCATGGATTAAATTGAGGGGGAGTTTTCAAACTTGAGAAGTCTATGTGTGAATCTGAAATTAAAATAATATGAGCATAATATTTCATGCATATATGACTTTGTGATTCCTTTTACATACAGAAAGTTCATACTACATTACTCGTGTTATACATTTTATAGTTTTTGCCATGTCTAGTAAATGGAATAATTACTTACACTAAATCTGGTCATGGTCGAACTTTCTCGCTGTTTTGAACTTGTTGGATGCTCACAAGTGCTTTTAATCATAAGGAATTAATCAAGTAATCAACTCACTTGTTGAGTTTTTTATGAACAACTATAAGTTGAGAAAAGATCAAGAGAATATGCATGCATCACACTTCTTCTTTTGAGATGGCTTATCATCGCACTTAGATACGAACATGGAAGAAGTTTTGTATGCCTAAAACCATGTCCTTAAGCTTCTGATTGTCAAATGGCATAGGCTTGGCTTGGTTGGTTAGAATAAGGCAGATGCGCATATGATCTCTTCCAAATACCATATGATCTAAATTTGTGCCTTGAAAAATAATAAAATGCAGCAACAAGTGTCATGCTTTCAGGTATTGAAATAGTTAAGTTTGTGAGATCATGACTTGCTTAAATTGAATACATTTGATCTCTAGCATGGCTTACACTACTTTATGTATCTCATTGTTGTTATAGTGTAAGTTACTTGATAGTATGATTTGGATGAGCTTTATTTTATATGTATATGTTATAATATGCTCATAACAATTAAAATTTCTCTTTTGAACCTTGCTGAATACATTGTCAAAGGGGGAGAAATAATATGGTGAATTATGCAAGGAGGAGAAAAATTGTTCTCAAAACTTTTCATGCCAATGTTCGGATTTAAGTGGTGTTGCTAATGCATTCGTCAAGGGGGAGATTGTGAGACCTATATGTGCTGAATACATTGTCTTTTGACACTAAAAGTTTTGAATGCTGCCATAACATCTTTTTAGCAAGGTCCGACTCTAGCTTCGAGCTTCTGCAAGGTCTGACAATAGGTCTGACTTTCTTTGTCTAGATCCGACATGTTTTCGGGTAGCTCCGGTGAGCTTTGTCTTTAGATCCAGCATGCATTTGTTAGCTCGGGCGCTAGGTCCAACTAGCTTTGGTAAGCTCCGACGCTCGGTTGTACTAGCTTTGGTAAGCTCCGACTCAAGCTCCGGTTAGCTTTGGCAAGGTTCGGAGCTTGATCGCAATGTTCCAAATTTTCATGTGAAATGTTTCGAACTTGCTTTACACTTATGGAAAGGTTGCTTAATATTCTTTTACTAATTTTTGGTGTATTTTGGTGGTTATGGCTGATACCGTTTTGATATGCTTTGCAACATGCTTATGTGAGGTGCTCACGTAAGGTGTTGTGTTCGGAACTGACTTGAGTCAAGTTGTGGACTTGGGCTCATACAGATTGGTTGTTTATTCATGTGTAGGTGCTGCTTGAGTTCCAGACATGGCTGGTGACGGGATCCACTGAACTAGTCTTAGGGAGAAGATGAGGTTCAACAACCAAGTTCGGGAGGAATTGTGGTTGAGTTGATCGGGAGGTTGCGCAACATGTTTGAATCAAGAACAATGCATATGAAGGTTCGTGAACGTCGTTGGAAGATGTTTGCACGTGTGAAAGGAGTGCATGGACGTGTCTGCATGGTTCCGAGGCGTGATGAAGAGATGTGGACGTAAAGAATTGGTCGGAAAGGTCCAACCGACTAGGTTATGGACTCAGGCTGCGGCTGAGTCGGGTTTGACTCAAATATAGAATGTTTTGAGTTGGTTATGATAGGATTTCGTGTGGGTCACGAATTTGAGTTGTTTTAGAAATGTGGGATACGTTTATAAGGTGTTTGGAAGTCTTAAGATTGCTTCTATCTGCATATAGAAGAATCCTAAGCAGTTATGGAAAGTTTTGATTCGTGATCAGAGTAGGATTGGAGTCCTAGTTGAGATTGGGTTGGCCTAAGGGCTGGTTATATAATCAAGGGAGGCCAGAGCTCGTGGTGCACGACTTTGGGGCTGTTCCTCTTGTGTTATATTGAATAAAATTCATTGTTTGAAGGAACTTTTGTGCCTTGTTCGTCCAACTTGTTCCAGACAAGTTTTACTCGTCGAGTTTCTGGACAGCACTACCTTTCGTCGGTGGTTTTATCATAAATCGAGTTTTACAGATCCAATTGACGTGATTCTTTTTGGGTTGTCTTCACAACTTGATTTTATATCATCTTTCAAAATTTCACGGTCATTGGATTTGTGGTTTCTGATCTACACGAGTTTCTTTGCAGCGTTCTAGAACTGTTTTTCTCGGGTAGGACAGATTGACCTTTGTTTGATCTTTCGGTCGTAACTTGAGTTTCTCACAACGGATTTGAGTGATTCTTCTTGTGTTTTCTTCGTGACTTGATTATCTCTGATATATATCACTTTGTCTCAGTGAAAAACGTTTAGATTAGTATCACACATGATTTCTTTAACAGATTGTTTTTCTGCCGAAGGGGTTGGGATTTAATTGTTTCCACTGCATAAGATTTTTCAAATCTACCATTCACCCCCCTCTGGTAGCTTTTCACGTGCTCTTCGATCCTAAACGAAGTGTAAAAATCCCAACAAATGATTGTGGGACATCTTAGATTTTTAATGCTCTTCAAGTTTCTTGTCCTTGGCCAAGAGCTTCATGTAAATGTTGTCTTGATTTCATGCTTGGCCATGGACAAGATACTCCAAGGTAGGCCAGTTAAACTTAAATCCCTTCAAATTCCCATAGCCTCCTTGATTACAAGGATGATATTTATTCCACCCTTGACCTCCTTGTAGGTGATATCCTTTGGAGTTGTGTTTGGAAGGACGAATCGTCATGAGCCATTAGGGAAATGATTCCCCAATTGCCCCATGTTGACATGGATTTTCACAAACCATGTGAATATCCATAGCTTGGATCATTCGAACATTTCTCCATTGGCTTGAACTTCTTGTTACTTCAATGGGAGGTGTAGTTCCATAATGTCCACCTTCTTTAGTGCATGCCAAGCTAAGGGAACTAGAGCATTCTTCAATCCACCCCTTGTGTAGAGACCATATTCTCATCCACGATGAACGAGAATAGGGCTTGTTCATGTCCAGCATGAATGTGGTCATGGATTGGTGGAACCAACCCATGACATGAGGTCGGATGAAGAGCCAACAATCCATCCCATAATGGAGTCAAACCAAGAAGACTCTTGGAGCCTCCCCCGAGCTTGGGAATGGATGTCTTTGGCTCCTACTGGAAGCTAAAATTCTTTTGTGAGAGGCAATGGTGTTGCCTAGCGACATTTGATGAGGTACACCTTGAACTATCTTGCAGTTGAGAACTTGTGTCTTTGTTGGCCATCCCATGAAATGGGTTTGCCAACACTACCCTATTTTCACACAGAAGGAGAAAACAAACAAGAGTAATCCTATCTAATAACTATTAGTACCTATAACTTAATCACAAGTGATAGCTATCCTTCACTTCCTTTTCCTTCCCCAGCAACGATGCCAGAAATGCTTGTAGGAAGCTACTAAGAAACATTAACAAATCATCCCCGGCAACGACGCAAGAAATGCTTGTTGATGTTTCTTAGCATCCTAGATCATCTCTATTAAGAGATGGGGTCTGCAGGTGCACATAAACTGTCGTATAGCATTTCACCCAAGAGTATTCGCAGGGGTATCGTAATTATCCCAAGGAAAGGCAATGGAGTAAAGTAAACACTACTCTTATGATCAAGCTATGGGATACTAATCGATTATCAAAACAGGGGTAGGTTGATAATATATCGGTAGTGTGACACACACCTAAGCAATCTATTCTAAAGGGTATATATGTCCTAATGGAAGTTAGACTAAGAGTTGGGGAGATGCTCCTACAGTGCTTCTAATATACATATACTTAGACTAGGTTAGGTACTAATGAACATGTTCATGGTGAATCCTTATTCTAAGTTGTTCAACACATTGGACATGGGTTTACCCCTAGCAATGCTAGGACAACTCCCGCCAAGAGCCTATGGCATAGCCGACTGTGGAGGATTACAAAGGACAAATAGGGTTGTCACCACCTACAGCCTACCTCTTCAATCTGTGGTTCTACGAGACATCCAACACTACCTAACTATCCTAGCACCATGCTAGCATATTAAGTAAATACCTTAAGAGCCGCGACACAAGCCATCCTAAGTCAATGAACTAAATCATCGTTGAACCAATGTTGAGACATATCATAAGTTATTCATATTAACATGATCATATCATAGCTAATTACTATTGTTGGGGTTTATAGCATTTATGATGATAATATAATGACATCAAGGCATGATCATGAAGACTATACCTACACATACATGGAATCCACAATCAAACAAGAAACGCTTCATCCAAGTATATGAATAATAGAAGACTAAATATAATATCTTTACTATGCATAAAGTCACAAATATAAGAAAAGATACATGAGCCATACCTTTCCCAACTTGGACTTGGCACTAGAGGCTCTCCTCCCTATAGCCTAACTCCACTATGGACTAGGAGAACTAGTGTATACAATAGAATGATGCTCACGTGGTGTGTGTTGAAGTGAGAGGTGAGGGGTCCTATTTATAGCTTGGAGAATGGTCGGTTCCCGTCACAAAAAACGTGTGAATCGGTCACCATTGACTTCTTCAACCGGGAGGAGCCAACACATGGAAGCTGATCGAGTTTGGCGCCAGAACCAAGTCGACTGACTAAGGGTGTTGGCCGACGTGGTCTTGGCACCGTTTCGCATGTGATTTCTCCAGATCACTTCCAGGTGGGTCCCATCCCATGATATGGGTGCTACACCATTGGATAACCTCATATACTTTTGTTTGTGTTCCATTTGATCCATGTGGTGCACATGTCAGCACTTGATCGGCAGGGATTATATTTTATAGGATCCACCCCCTTGTTTCACTGCAATTCTGTATAAAATACCTCATCCACAAATTTCTCCAAGTACAAGTATAAACAGGTTAAATAGAAAGGTCATGTGTGCAAGAAATAATATTTACTTCACATAATTGTGTTATATTGACTGGTGAAATTTGTATATAACAGCCGTCAACAGTGGCCTCACCCTTGTGGTGCTATAATCTGTGAATTGTGAATGTGTCTTATGCAGGTACACCAACCTTGTGATTATATTGCACACAAAACAAGTTCGTGAGTGACCATTTTTAGCGCCAACGACTGATACGTATGTGCCAGTATATTCCAATTATAATTTTCCATTTTGTGAGGAACGTAGTACTGACATGTATCCTATCAATGCTGTAATCAAGCTTATTGTAAAATTTACCAAATTGTGAGGACCAGGGGTCCCGACATCGAGAAATCGCAGATGATGGTGCTGTGCCATGCAGCACCCAACAACACACATGAAAAGATATGATAAAATACAAACTTTTATTTATATAAACAGCAAAAGTTTTACAAAGCTTAATTTACATATGAATTTAAAGTCTCATACCTCAAACTCTCAGCCTAAGCTATCCAAAACTGAATTCGTCCAGCCCTGGGACACTTCACACTAGCAACACACGAGACGATCATGGCTGTGTGCAGGGCTCCCACTCAGTTGTGTATTTTGACGGGGAAATGCCTTATCATTGGGCTCTTCCTCATATGTCTCACCTGCAGCAACTTAATATAGCAACCATGAGCATGTAGGCTCAACAAGACTTAACCGACTCGCCTAAGTATGAAACTCTACATGCAGGGGAAACTTGTAACATAGGCAGCATATATCGCATAAACGACTCAGCTACTAGTGGATCTTGCTTTCAAGTTATTAGAAGCAATTTAATGGTTCAAGAATATAATTTTAGAGAGCATATACTACATCAAGCATTATTGCCAATCTAGAATAAATCAATACATCATATTCTTTTGGCTTCTTCAGTGTTTACAACATCACAGTGCAGTGAACAAACGATGCTCAAATAACCGCGTGGGACGGTGATTGCAATCAGTAGACACCCAAATAACACGACACATATGCCCTTTCAAAAGTGCAATGAATTACACTTCAAAACTTGTCATATGCAGCAAACTTTCAAAGGAAACCCAAATGTTGAACCGATCCTTTTGTAACGGGCGGAGGTCCCTGCGCGGAGTAAACAGTAGCGTCGTTGCCCGCCAGCAGATTTACACCTTGATACCCTCAACCCATGTAACACCCTCATTTTCATGCATAACGCATTGCATAACATCCTTATACATGTTTAACATTAAGCCAAGTAAAAAGGAACGATTAAAAAGAATTTAGGATTAAACTCAAAACTTTAGTCCGTCAGGGTGCGGAATTTTCCGGTCAGAACACCGGACTAGTATGGTATTCTCTTTCTTTCAAAGGAAATTCAGTTTTCTTCAGAAGTGCGGACTTGTACGGCCATAACCCCGGACTAGTCCGGTGTCCCTATTTTCATTTTGAGAATTCAGTTTCTTTCAGAGTCTGGAAATTCAATTCTTCATAGTCCGGACTTGTCCGGCATAAAGTGTGGACTAGTCCGGTTAAGCCTCTGATGTTGCCCGGACTTATCCGGATAGACTTGTCCGATTTTTCTCTTTTGCCAAACGGACTAGTCCGGTCCCAACTACGGACTAGTCCGACCTTCGAAAACAAATTCAGATTCTGTTATTTCTCCACAAATTGTTTTTGGGTAATTGCCTAATTTGGGTCCAAGAACTTCGTGCCAACCTCAGAGGAGCCCAAGTGGACCCCACCTCGGCCACTACACGTCCCCACCAAATTCTACGTGGAATTCACCCCAAAAACCTAATTCCCCACCCTTATATAAAAAACCCAATGCCTCACATCTCTACAACCCAATTGAAAACCCTTGCTGCCACTTTTGCATTGTGCGATCGTCAAGATCGAGTGCAGAAGCAAGGAGAAGGAGGAGAAGAGGGATAAGGGCCAACCAAGATTGATCTTCATCGACTTTTCGATTAATTGACGATTTTCATGACCAAAGCTTCATCAACTCATCTTCATCAACCCTAATCGCCAAGATTCAAGTCTCACGCCCAATCCTTGATATTCTGATTCATAAACATGTTGTATACCCTCTACATTCAAGTTTTCACGCAAATTCAACCCCAACTCTTGCAAATAAGAAAAACCCTAATTTTGCAGTCTGCGTAGTGCGGACTAATCCGGTCCCTCACAGCGGACTAGTTGGGTGTCTGAATCTGTAAAATTCCTGAATTGAGCTGAATTAATTGCAAATTGACTCGAATCAATTTCAAACCTGTCCAAACTTGTTAGAAAATATTGTACCTAGTTAGTATATGTTTTTAGCAACGCATTAACAAGTTTTACCTCACAAATGCATTAATCATGCATATCAAGGCATATTGAGTACTATATCAGCTTTATTTGATTAATTTGTGTGTTTTGCATGTTTGTCGCTCAGAATAGAAGGAATTGTTGTATAGAGTGATTTTGAGGACTTACAAAACAAGGATTTCATAGCCTTTGATCCAAATCAAGCTCAGGAGCAAGGCAAGTGTCCTCGCTCATTTTGATCTTGTTTTTAAATGTTTTGTTTGCAAAATCGCATGCTCGTGTCAATTTGATAGGAAACCCACAATAGGTGTTTACTAGTCTTGTTTGACCATCCTTGTCGCTTGGAATATATTGTGGAGAGTCACGATGGGGTATTTTGCCTTTTTGCTTTGCTCTAATTAATTGGGATGGGAAGAACAAACCACATGGCTTAACTATGAATAATGCACTTATGGATGATGTGAATTGATGAATATGGTTAATTGGTAATATGGGAATTGGAAGATCTTAGCAAGCATGCTTTCTGGACTTGGTTGGATAATATGGTGGTTTCGCTTTCTTTAGATCTAAAGACCGGTTCGTGGAGCGACCATCCAGGATTTACAGTGCCACCACAGGGCCAAGTACGGGTGCGGCTTAGCTGACTAATTAGTGTTTTGCCAATACTATTTGGACCATTAAGAATGCTTAGGGAAGGAGTAGTCAAATTGGGTTTATAGTTGATGGTGGGACTACCCTGGGATCCGAAAGGCTCAAGAGGGGGCCCTTGGTTGGATGTGCTCAATTGGAGACATCACCACCGGTATACCTCGGTGGGGTCTAAATAGGCTGGTAATCACTTTGTAAAGGTTATTTTGTGATCTCCTGGCCACACACCTAAGGGAGTGTGAGATGGCATAATTGAGATTTCATAGTCATTGAACGGTGATGACATCACGAACTTGTGTGTAAAGTGGTACAACCTTTGCAGAGTGTGTGTAAAACAATCATGATAGTTGCGCTCCCGTTTATGAGCAACCTGGACCCTCACATGATTAGATTTTGGACATTAACATGGTTTAAATTGCTGGAATTGAATTGGGAATTGGTAATGGTCTATTAATTGGTTTTGGTATATGAAATTGATGAAATTGAGATAAATGAGCAATTATGAGTTGATTATGGATTATTATTGCTGGTATTGGTCATTTCAGTTGAAATTGATGTTATATGGGTCACTTGGGAAGGACCACACTTAATAATTATATAATTGCATTTTCAACTATTTTGAATGTTCTTTTATGCAATTAGTCATTATTATTTTCATTCCTTGTTTAAGCTACATGTCATACTTTCTCACACTTGTTGAGTACGACATGTTCTTACCCTTGCTATCCCCCCACAAAATCCAGGCGCAGGCTACTAGGTGGAGTACCAGGAGGTCTTTGAGGAGTTCTAGGCGTGTGTTTTTTCCGTCAAGCTTGCCTATGGAGTTTGGAGTCATCAGTGTTTTGTTTTTCCGCTGCATCTGTTTAGAACTTGAATTCGAGACGATTTGGTTTATAATAAGGTACTATTATTAGTATTGTTATTCATGACATGGTTAAAATATGTTTATCGTTTGTGAATCACTTGTGTATGTGTGTTGAACATCCTGTGCACACATATGCATTACGCATGGTTCATTTTCGGAAGTGGGTATCACAATTTGGTATCAGAGCCGTGTTTGACCGTAGGATGCATGCCTAGTTGGAATGGACACCAAAAATCACTTAGGATTTCTTTCCTAACAAAAAATTAGCCAGTTTTGCACCATTTTGCCTCTCACTAGCTATATAAGGTGGGGAAAAACTGCGTTTTTGCTGTTGCTGAAATTTTTTCTGTTTTTGCATCTTTTTGAGCAAATGTACATCCTCTCATCTTGATTTATGGCTGCTGCAATTTCAGAACTGATATTTGTGTTTTCCTCCATATTTCTCATATTTTCTTTTAGATGGCTCACACCAAAATAACAGCCCGCAAGAGAGCTCGTTGGCCACCCCTTGGAAGCAAGCTTAGGCCTCGCAAGGAGCCGCAAATGGAACCAGCCCAAGAGGAGGAAGAAGTGAGTTTTCCCACAAAGGAAGTTGAGCATGAACACTACAATACGATGGAGGAAGATCCTAAAATGGTGGAATCTTACAAAGATGAGGAAGAGGAAGATCCAGAGATGGTGGAAATCTATTATAGTGAGGAAGAAGAAGGTGAAGCACATGAGGGGAATGAAGATAAAGCCCAAGATGAGGAGGAACCACAAGAGGATGAAACTGCTGCACAAGAGGAGGTACCTGGAGCTCAAGGGATTCATCGCAACCTAGTGAAGCCTGAAAGGAGGACAAATGCATAGTTTACCGTGATGCCCAAGAATTCCGCTGCGATGGTACCGATGGAGGTTTTGCATCTAGGCAATTAAAGGAGTTCCTTGATTTAGGCAAGATGCACCCAGAGTACCATGTCAAGAGGATTTCTCGTCATGGACATGAAAAATGGAGAGCTCAAGTTACTGTTCTTGCTAGAGATGAGCTGGTCACCTGACACTTTGCATCCACATGGAGAAGCATCAGGAAGCAAGCTATTGATGATGTCGCTTGGGATGCACTTACTAGATTGTGCAACATCTATCGACAGTAGGTTGGAGGTACTAGGTTTGCGCTGCACCCGCAATGCAAGAAGGGAACAAGGGAAGTCCTGAAGCCGCAAGATGGAGATCAAATCGGTTCTCGTGTTATCGATAGATCTCAAGAATTATTGGTAAACTTATGAAATCTCTATGCTGATGCCATGGAAGGGATCTGTTACCTCCTTAAGAAGTTGTTCATCATGGAGAAGCAAGAGGAAGTTCGTGCCACCATGAGATTAATGGTGTAGCAACCTCTTCAGCGCCTACATGGACGGCCAACTTACCCTTGGGCGCACCCATGTATGGTTCGCTGCCGCTGTCGTCCTCGCCGCCTCATAGCCACGGCTCACATAATTGTGTTTATTTCTCCTATTTAGAAGTTAAAAAAGTGTTTAGATCATCTTAGTCATGTTTAGTGTGGTGTGCTGAATTTTCTTGGTGTGTGCTTGGTGCGAGTTGTTGGACGTCTAGCGTTTTGTCCACATCCGCACATAGTAGGGAGTTGTCAAATCCTTGTCCACATCCTCCAATAGGGTTATTAGTATTAATAAAGGAAATTGTTAGTTACATATACCTTGATGCATATAGTTGTGGCGTTTATTTAAAATTCTAATTCTTCCATATCTACTATTCTTTCACCAACAGATGCTGAGGAGTCATAACTAGAAGAATTCTAGTGGTGAGGAGGAGAGCAATGAAGCATCTCAGAACAACCATGGACCTGCCCAGGGAGCTATCAACCTTGAGCAGCTATTGTCTATGCAGAACCAGCTCATGTAGACCATGATACAGACTATAGGATAGTTGCAAGCTAGCAACAACATTCAGCCCCACATGTCACCACCACCACCACCACTCCCGCCACACCACAACTGCTTGGGAGAGTTTATGAGGACCAGACCACCTACTTTTGCTCAAGCCAGAAATCCAATGGAAGCTGATGACTGGCTGAAGTCAGTTGAGAAAAAACTTGCTACTGTCTAGTGCAGTAATAGAGAGAAGGTTCTTTTTGCCTCACACCTATCGAACGGAGCTGCTGCAGACTGGTAAAAATCTCTATGCTATGTCCATGAAAATCATGAGAGAATCACTTGGGCTGAATTCAAGGAGAAGTTATGGTATCACTATGTACCTAAGGGAGTCATGATACTAAGACAACGAGAATTTGAAAATCTCATGCAAAGAAGGATGAGTGTGAGTGAATACCTCAATAAATTCACTCAACTATCTCGATATGCTCCAGAACACATCAGCATTGATAGAAAGAAGAAATATCTATTCATGAGGGACCTCAACAATGAAATTTAAGTCCAGTTGCTCAATGCTGACTATGCAAATTTTCAGAAGTTGGTTGACAAGGCAATTGTGGTTGAGAACAAGATTCGCAAGATGGAGCTAGATCACAAGAGGAAGATGCCATATCAGGGACACCCGCAACCACAAGTAAGCAATGTCTGTCCTTGCTATGCACCACCTGCTGTACCATATTACAACCCGTCTATTGCTGCATACCGCCCTGATTATCCACCACGACAGCAATAGCCAATGCAGCCTCGCCCACCTATGCAAGCACCTTTCTTACCAATGCAGCCTGCGCCACGCCCAAATATGCCTGCTTGTGCTCAAAACTAGATTCGCCCTAACTTTTCTGGCGCCGCTAGTGGAAAGACTTGCTATACTCGTAGTCAAACAGGACATTTTGCAAATCAAAGCCCAAGGTCAGGTCAGGGTCAGATGAACAATGTTACAAGACAGAATCCAAGGCCCAATGGAGGAGCAGCTCAAGGCAATCGTAGACCACAGAATTTCGCTCGTGGCAAGGTGAACCATGTATCTACAAAAGAGGCTCAGCAAGCTGAAGATGTTGTGATTGGTATGTTTCTTGCAATCTCCAACCCCGCTACTATACTATTCAATTCTGGAGCATCCCATTCATCCATCTCATCAAAGTATGTTGCAAAGCATAGCATGCCCATATCATACCTGATGTTTACTTTATTGGTTAAATCTCATGGAGGGGAGATGAGGATGAATATAGTATGTCCAAAAGTAAGTATTTCCATAAGGAGGGTAGAATTCATTGCCAACCTCATAGTCCTGAGTTCACTAGGCTTGGACATCATTCTTGGAATGGATTGGATAAGGAAGCACAACAGAGTGACTTAGTGTGCTACTTGGACAGTGCAATTGACAAATGAGGAAGGAATCAATATAAGGTTCAAGGCAGTTCAGTCGACAATTGAGAAGGCAATGGTAAATCATGCAGAAGGACTAACATTGGAGGAAATCCCGATTGTTCGTGAGTATCTAGATGTGTTTATTGAGGAATTGCCATGTATGCCACCTAATCGTGACATCGAGTCCATCATTGATTTAATACCTGGAACTGCACCTATAGCAAAGAGGCCTTATAGGATGGCTCCTAAGGAATTAGTAGAGCTCAAGAAGCATATTCAAGAGCAGTTAGAGAAGGGTTTTATATGCCCTAGTTCATCGCATTGGGGAGCCCCAGTGCTTTTCGTAGATAAGAAGTATGGATCCCAAAGAATGTGTGTGGATTACCGATCTCTCAACGATGTGACAATTAAGGACAAGTACACGTTGCAACGCATAGAGGATCTGTTCGACCAGATGAAGGGATCCAAAATATTCTCCAAGATTGATCTTCGATCGGGATATTTCTAAATGAAGATTAGACCATCGGACATACCCAAAACAGATTTCAAGACACGGTATGGGTCATATGAGTTTATGGTCATGTCATTTGGATTGACTAACGCACCTGCGTACTTCATGTATCGTATGAATAAGGTTTTCATGTAGTATTTGGACAAGTTCATGTTATTGTTCATTGATAACATCATGATATACTCGAAGAGCGAAGAGGAGCATGAAGAGCATTTATGGCTGACATTGCAGAAACTGCAAGAACACCAGTTGTATGCCAAGTTCAACAAGTGCCAATTATGGTTAAGGGATATATCATTCCTAGGCCATATCATACCGTGTGGAGGAGTGTCAATTGACCCAAGAAAGGTTAGAGATGTGCTTAAGTGGGAACCGCCACAGAATGTGAAGGAGATAAGAAGTTTTCTTGGAATGACAGGATATTACCTTTGTTTCATCAAAGACTTTTCCAAGATAGCGAAGCCCATGACTGAGCTGTTAATGAAGGAGAAGCCTTCCAAATGGACTCAAGATTGTTAAGACAGTTTTGAGGATCTAAAGAAGAGATTGACAATAGCACATGTGTTGGTATTGCAAGATGTGAGCAAAAGCTCCGATATCTATTGCGATGCTTCAAGGAAAGGACTTGGTTGTGTATTGATGCAAGAAGGCCGAGTTGTAGCTTATGCATCTAAGAAGTTGAAGAAACACGAGCAGAATTATCCTACGCGTGATCTCGATCTTGCAGCCATAGTGCACGCATTGAATATTTGGAGACATTATATCCTTTGTCATAGATGCGAGATTTACATGGATCATAAGAGTCTCAAGTACATATTCACGCAAACGGATTTGAATTTGAGACAACAAAGTTGGTTGGAACTCATTAAGAATTATGATGTGGGAATCAGTTATAATCCAGGGAAAGCCAACGTAGTGGCTGATGCCTTGAGTCAAAAGGGAGCAAGCCACCAGCTTACCGTCAGGGAAACTTCACCCGAGCTATGCAAGGAGTTTGAACGGTTGAATCTTGGATTTGTGAATGGGATGGGAGCAATGGAATTGAATCCAACCCTAGAACGAGAAATTCGAGAACGCCAAATGAAGTACAAGGAAATTCAGGAAATCAAGGAAAGGACCCAAGAAGAGAGAGAATTCAGATTTGATGAGGACGACCAAGGTACCCTATGGCTTGGAAAATGGATTGTTGTGCCTAATGACAAGAGTCTCCGACAGTTGATATTAAAGGAGGCATATGACTCGCTTTACTCTATCGATACTGCATGTACAAAGATGCACAAGGATCTGAAGACACACTATTGGTGGGATGGTATGAAAAGGGACATAGCAGAATATGTTGCAATATGTGATGTATGCCAACGATTCAAAGCTGAACACCAAAGGCCAGCCCGATTATTACAGCCATTGAAGATTCCAGAGTGGAAGTGGGAATAGGTTGGTATGGATTTCATAGTTGGTTTGCCTCGCACTTCAGCTGGATATGACTCGATATGGGTTATTATGGATCGGCTGACGAAATCAGCGCATTTCATTCTTGTCAAAACTACCTATAGTGGACCAAAGTTGGCAAAACTGTATATGGGAAGAATAGTGTGTTTACACAGAGTACCCAAGACAATCGTGTTCGATAGAGGTTCTCAGTTTACTTCGAGGTTCTGGCAAAAGCTGCACAAATTGATGGGAACTCAATTGAATTTCAGTTCTGCATATCACCCTCAAACGGATGGACAGACCGAGAGGACAAATCAGATTTTGGAAGACATGCTAAGAGCCCGTGCGCCAAAGTATAGAGGAAGCTGGGCCAAAAGTCTGCCATATACTGAATTTTCCTACAATAACAGCTATCAAGCAAGCTTGAAGATGTCACCATATGAAGCATTGTACGGGAGAAGATGTAGAACACCCTTGTTTTGGAATGAGACATGGGAAACTCAAGTATTTATACCTGATGTGATCCAAGAGGCTGAAAAGCAAGTGCAGACCATTCGCGAGAATTTGAGAGCTGCTCAGTCAAGACAAAAGGGTTATGCAGATAATAGACGAAGAAGCTTATCTTTTGAGGTGGAAGACTTCGTCACCCATGCGAGTTCACAAGCGGTTTAATGTGAAAGGCATGTTGGCACCACGCTATATTGGACCAATCAAGATTCTAAACAAACGCGGAGAAGTAGCATATAAACTGAAGATGCATGCACACCTTTCGGACATTCATGATGTGTTTCATGTCTCTCATCTCAAGAAGTGCCTGAGGGTACCGGAGGAACAAGTACCAATGGAAGAATTGGAGCTTGAGGAAGATCTGACCTATGCAGAGCAACCTATCAAAAGTTTGGACACCAACGAGAGGGTTACAAGAAACAAGGTGATTCGATGGTGCAAAGTGCAATGGAAGCATCATACATGATCGGAAGCAACTTGGGAGTGAGAGGATGATATCAAGAAGGAATTTCCCTATCTCTTTTCTTCTGCGTCAAATCTCGAGGGCGAGATTCATTTTAAGGGGGTAGGTTCATAACACCCTAATTGTCATGAATAATGCATTGCATAACATCTTCATACATACATTAAGCCAAGTAAAAAGGAACAATATTAAAATGAATTTATGCTTAAACCTGAAATTTCAATCTATCAGTGTGCCGACTTGTCCGGTCTGAACACTGGACTAGTCTGGTATAACCTTTCTGATTCAGAGGAAATTCATTTTTCTTCATAAATGCGGACTTGTCTGGCTATAACCCCAGACTAGTCCGGTGTCCCTATTTTCATTCAGAGAATTTAGTTTCTTTCAGAGTCCAAAAATTCAATTCTTCATAGTCTAAACTTGTGCAGCAGAAAGTGCAGACTAGTCTGATTAAGCCTCTAATTTTTCCCAGACTTGTCTGATTTTCTCTGTTGCCAAACGAACTTGTCTGGTCCATAATGTGAACTAGTCCGGCCTTCGAAAACCAATTTGGTTTCTTTTATTTCTCCACGAACTGTTTTTGGGTAATTACCTAATTTGGGCCCAAGAACTTCGTGCCCAAATTAAAGGAGCCCAAGTGGACCCCACCTTAGCCCCTACACGTTTCCCGCCGAATTCTACTTGGAATTCACCCCGAAACCCAAATTACCCACCCTTATATAAACAAACCAATGCCTCACACCTCTCCACCCCAATTGAAAACCCTTGATGCCGCTTTTGTATTGTGCTGTCGTCAAGATCGAGTCCATGAGCAAGGAGGAGGAGAAGAAGGAGAAGGGCCAACCAAGATCGATCTTCATCGACTTTTTGACGAATTGACGATTTTCATCACCAAAGCTTCATCAACTCATCTTCATCAACCCTAATCGCCAAGATTCAAGTCTCACGCCCGAACCTTGATCTTTGGATCCCTAAACACGTGGTATACCCTCTACATTCAAGTTTTCATGCAAATTCAACCCTAATTCTCGCAAATCAGAAAAACCTAATTTTGCACTCTGTGTAGTGCGGACTAGTCCTATCCCTGACAGCGGACTAGTCCGGTTTCTAATCTGTAAAATTCCTGAATTGAACCGAATTAATTTCAAATTGACTCTAATCAATTCCAAACCTGTCCAAACTTGGTAAAAACTATTGTAACTAGTTAGTAAACATTATTAGCAACTCATTAACAAGTTTTACATCACAATTGCATTAATCATGCATATCATGGCATATTGAGTACAATATGAGCTTTATTTGATTGAATTCTGTGTTTTGCATATTTGTCCCTCAGAATAGAAGGAATTGTTGTAGAGAGTGCTTTCGAGGACCTCCAGAACCAGAATTTTGAAGCCTTTGATCTAAATCAAGATCAGGAGCAAGACAAGTGTCCTTGATCATTTTGATCCCATTTTTCAAATGTTTTGTTTGCTAAAATTGCATGCTTGTGTCAAGTTGATGGGAAACACACAATAGGTGTTTACTAGTATTGTTTGACCATCCTTGTTGCTTCCAATATATTGTAGAGAGTCTAGAAGGGTATTTTGCCTTTTTGCTTCGCTCTAATTAATTGGGATGGGAAGAACAACCCACATGGCTTAACTATGAATAATGCACTTATGGATGATGTGAATTGATGAATATGGTTAATTGGTAATATGGGAATCGGAAGATCTAAGCAAGCATGGTTTGTGGACTGGGTTGGAAGATATGTTGGTTTTGCTTGCTTTAGATCTAAGGACCGGTTCGTGGAGTGACCATTCAGGATTAAAGTGCCACTATAGGCCAAGTATGGGTGCGGCTTAGCTGACTAATTAGTGTTTTGCCAGTACTATTTGGACCATTCAGAATGGTCGGGGAAGGGGTAGTCGGATTGAGTTTATAGTCTATGGTGGGACTACCCTGGGATCCGAAAGGCTCAAGAGGGAGCCCTTGGTTGGATGTGCTCAGTTGGAGATATCACCACCGGTGCAACCTCAGTGGGGTCTAATGAGCTAGTAATTACATTGTAAAGGCTATTTTTTGATGTCTTGGACACACACATAAGGAAGTGTGAGATGGCATAATTGAGATTCCGTAGTCAGCGAAAGGTGATGAAATCACGAACTTGTGGGTAAAGTGGTATAACCTCTGCAGAGTGAGTTTAAAACTATCATGATATCCATGCTCCCAGTTATGAGCAACCTGTACCCTCACATGATTAGAATTTGGACTTTAACATGGTTTAGATGGCTCAAATTGAATTGGGAATTGGTAGTGGTCTATTAATTGGTTTTGGTATATGAGATTGAGATAAATGAGCAGTTTTTAGTTGATTATGGATTATTATTGCTGGGATTGGTCATTTAAGTTGAAATTGATGTTATATGGGTTATTTGTGAAGGACCACACTTAATAATGATATAATTGCATTTTCAACTGTTTTGAATGTACTTTTATGCAATTAGCCATTATTATTGTCATTCCTTGTTTGACCTACATGTCGTACTTTCCCACACCTGCTGAGTAAGACATGTGCTCACCCTTGCCATCCCCCACCAAATCCAGACTCAAGCGACCAGGTGGAGTACCAGGAGGTCTTTGAAGAGTTCTAGGCGTGTGTTTTGCCATCAAGCTTGCTTGTGGAGTTTGGAGTCATCAGTGTTTAGTTTTTCCGCTATATTTATTTAGAGCTTGTATTTTAGACTATTTGTTTTGTAATAAGGTACTATTATTAGTATTATTATTTGAGACATGGTTATAATATGTTTATCGTTTGTGAATCACTTCTGTATGTGTGCTGAACATCATAGCACACATATGTATTTCGCTAGGTTAATTTTCGAAACCGGGTGTCACAACCCACTACTATAAAAATGGCTGGGTATGCCTCAACACCCATGTGTAGATCGATGAGAACGTGAAAAGCTACCAGAGGGGGGTGAATGGTAGATTAAAACTTTTTCAGTAGAAGCAACAAAATCCTCTTAGCAAAAAGTTAATAAAATAGAGAACTTGTGTGTGTGATGGATCTAAAAGTTTCCAACCGGTGACAAAACCAGTAGAGATTGTAGAGAATCTAGTCATGAAGACACGAAGATAAGAATCATAAAAGTTTGTCCAGAAAAAATCAAGTTATTATCAAAAGATTGAGCAAAGGTCAATCTGCCCTACTTGAGTTGAAATCAGATCTGCAACGCTGTAAAGAAACTCATGTAACTCAAAAAGCACAAATCCAATGACCGTGAAATTTTCATAGATGATAGAGCATCAAGTTGTCAAGACAACACAAAAAGAATCTGATCAATTGGATAAGTAAAATGCTGAGTTATGATGAAAAACCTATGCAACGTCTGGTAGTCCAAAAACTCAACGAGGAAACTTGCCAAAAATAAGTTGGACGAACAAGGCACAAAACCTCCTCTAAACTACGAATTTTATTGATGAAAACACAAGAGAAACAGCAAAAAAGTCATCTCACCACAAGCTCTGGTCTTCCTTGCTTATATAACCAGCCCTAAGACCTACCCAATCCTAAGTGTTATTCCTACTCTTACTCAATTTCAACTGAAACTTTCTACAAATGCTCAAGACTCTTCTATATGCAGATAGAAGAAATCTTAAGACTTTCAAAGACCTTAGGAACGTCCTACACATTCTTAAAACAACTCATCTTTGTGACCAACATGAAATCTAACCCTAACCAACTTGAAACATTCCATAAACGAACCATAACCACCTTACCCGCAGCCTGAGGCATAATCCAGCTGGTTGGACCATTACGGCCAATTCTTCATGCCCATATCTCTTTATAACACCCTGGAACAATGTATTCACGTCCATCCAGCCATTGAACATGTGCAAATACTTTACAACAATATTCACGATACCTTCATATGCATTGTTCTTGACCCGAACATGTTGCGTGACCTCCCAATCAACTCAACCACAATTCCTGTCGAACTTGGTTGTTGAACCTCATATTCTCCCTAAGACTAGTTCAATGGATCCCATCACTAGCAATGTCTTGACCTCAAGAAACACCTGCATATGAACAAACAAAAAAATTCACCGAGTAGAAGTCCTCAGCTGACTCACATTAATCCAAAAACCACAAAACCTTAAATGTTGCAAATATAGCTAAATATAATCCACCATTGATCACCCAAAACACGTCAAAAACTTAGTCCAAAAGTACTAAGAAAACTTTCCTATAAGTGTAAAGCAAGTTTGAAACATTGCAATGAAAAACGTAACAGCCGTACGAATATTTTAGCACATAGAAAGTTCGGACAATCCAAAACATCAGCTATGCATAATACAAGAAAAGTTTGAACACTCCGAAGCAATGACTCACGTGTTCGGTCAATCCAAAGTGGGCTTCTAAGGTAAATTCAAAACTTTTCATGTAAACACTCACTTTTAACATAAATGCCAATGTATTCAGCACATAGGTCTCACAATCTCTTCCTTAATGAATGCATTTGCAACACCACTACGAAACCGAACATTGGCTCATTCACGTTTCATGAAAACTTTTTACAAAAGAAAATTTCTCCCCCGTTTTGAAACTCAAAAATCAAATGAGAAGAAACCAAAAAATAATATCTTCCCCTAAGGATGTACACTCCTCCTGAGAAGAATCGTGCAAATCAAAACACTCGAGAATGTGCAATGTGTTACCAATTTCTCCTCCTTCAACAATGTATTCAGCAAGGTCCAAAATAGATATTTTAATTTGTTAGGAGCATAATATGACATATACATAATAAAACAAAGCTTATCCAAGCCATACTACCAAGTAACTTGCACTATCACATCAATGAAATACGTAAAATAGTGTAAGCCATGCTAGGGATTAAGTGTAATTTCAAATTAAGCAAGTCAAGATCTCCCTGTCTCAACTATTCCAAAAATTTTGAAGCATGATACAAGTTGCCGTTTTTAATTATCTTTTAAAGAACAAATTTAAATCATATGAACTTTGCAAGAGATTATATGTAGCATCCGCCTTATTCTAACCAACCAAGCGAATCCTATGTCTTTTGACAATCAGAAGCTTATGGACATGGTTTTACTCATATACAACTTCTTCCACGTTCATATCAAAGTCCAATGATAAGCAATCTCAAAGAAGAAGTGCGATGCATGCATAGTCTCTTGATCTTTTTTGGTTTTTCGTTTGACCATAAAAGCTCAATATGTGGGCTATTGATTGATTACATTTTTGTGATTAAAAGCACTTGTGAGCATGCAACAATCTCAAAATAGCAAGAAAGTTCAATCACAAACACATTTAATGTATGTATTATTTAAATTACTAGTCATGGCAAAAACTACAAAATGTATAACATGTGTAATGTAGTAAGATCTTTCAGCATGTAAAAGAAATCACAAAGTCATATACGTATGTAACAATTATGCTCATATTTTTTTTGAATTTCAGATTGACACATGGACATCCCAAGTTGCAAAACTCCCCCTCAATTTAATCCATGAGGATGCATAACCCCTTTTTCACTATAAATGAATGAAAAACGAGTGAAATCCAAAAGGTTTTGTAAAAATATAAGACAATAGTTTTCGACGTCTACATGGTGAAGCAAAATGTTTCCTTTTTCTTCATAATAACAGAGAATGTGATACCTAATGTCAATTTGCTTTGTTCTAGAGTGTTGCACGGGGTTGTTAGCAATGCAAATGGCACTAGTGTTGTCACAAAATAGCGGAACACTATCTAGATAAACCCCATAGTCCATAAGTGTTTGAGCAATCCAACGAATTTGTGGGCAAGCGCTAGCAGCAACTGCATATTAAAATTTGGCTGTGGATTGTGCAACTGAACTTTGTTTTCTAGAGGACCAAGCAACAAGTGAATTACCAAGAAAATGACAAGCACCCAAAGAACTTTTTCTATCAATCCTACAACCCCAAAATCAGCATCTGAAAAAGCTTTCAAAGTAATGGTTGAGGAATACAGAAGAAAAATGCCAAATTCTTGAGTACCATGTAAATCCCTGAGAATCCTTTTGACCGCTTGACGATGTGAAGTGCATGGGGAAGCTTGTAATCTTGCAAAAAGAAATATGCTGAATTTTATGTCCGATCTAGATGTCGTGAGGTACACAAGAGATCCGACCATGCTTCTATATTCTTTTTGATCGATCGGGTCACCATCTTTATCAAGCTCAAGTGTTGATGTTGTTCCATTGGTGTCCGAAGGGGCAGGCTGTTTTCCATGTTGAAATGCCTAAGGACGTCTTTTGTATACTTCAATTGATGCACAAAGGTTCTCTCCTTGCTTTGCTTAATTTGCAATCCCAAAAAATAAGTGAGTTCTTCCATCATACTCATCTCAATGAACTCATCATAGATGAAAACTTAGACATAAAATCATGAGAAGCACAACCAAAGATAATATCACCCACATACACTTGAATGAATAGTGAGTCTAGCAACTGGAGCAAAAGTTTCATCAAAATCTAGACCTTCAACTTGTGTGAAAGCTTGAGCAACCAACGTAGCTTTGTTCCCAACCACAAACCCATCCTCACTTTGTTTATTTTTAGACATGCATTAGTTCAAATTAATGTGTGACCTTGAGCTGGAGGTACAAGTTTCCAAACATTATTTCTTTCAAAATTATCTAACTCCTCTTGCATGGCAATAATCCAAGATTTATTAATGAGTGGGTGTGATATATCTTTGGGTTCAAAAACAAACGTCAAAAGAAGAATGAGCATGAGAGTTTGGATCGAAAAAACGTAGACCATGTGACTCGTTCGTGCAAGCTTTGAATAATTTGTTGTGGAGGGTGACTTTTGAGGATGCGGAGGGGAGTAGACACTTCACAAGCTTCTTGTTCTTCGTGTTCATCACAATAGAATAGCTTGTAGCTTGAGGATGATCTGGATGAGTAGTAGAAGTTGTTGGTGCAGATTGTGAATAAATCAAGAGCTGGAATGATGTCATTAGCTGCAGGCAGCATCACCTCTTCTTCCTCATCTTTTATGAAAATACTCTCCCCCTGTGGATATGCATCTTGACCTTCAATATTAGAACTAGTACATGGGCTAGCTTCATAAAAAGAAACCTCACAAGTCTCCACGATTTTGTTAGTATCAAGTAAAAGCACACGGTAGCCTCTAGTATGAGATGGATAACCAAGAAACATGCCATCTATAGATCTAGCTTCAAATTTATCAAGATTACCATGTTTCTTCACAAAGCATTTGCAACCAATGACCCTAAAGTGTGTGACACTAGGCCTATGTCCAAATCGAAGCTCATATGGGATTTTTCCTAGCTTAGCATGTAACAAAACATGATTTGAGACATAACAAGCCGTTGCAATTGCATCTGCCTAGAACTTCCTAGAAGTTTGATATTCATCAAGCATAGTCCTAGCCATCTTAACTAAGGTTCTGTTTTTCCTTTCTACCAAACCATTTTGCTAGGGTACATATGGTGAATAAAATTAGTGATCTATTCCATTTTCAGCACAACAGTGATCAAATGATTGGTTTTTAAATTTGGTTCCATTATCGCTTCTAACTGCTTTTAGAGATCCTGAGTGATCAAGTGAAAGTCTAAGAACCAAAATTCTAAAGTGACTAAAAGCTTAATTCTTAGGCCCTGTTTGGAACCTCTAGAGCTAATAGTTAGCTGCTAAAAATTAGCTTTAGAGGTTTCAAACCCCTCAGCTAATAGAGCAGCTAATTATTAGCTATCTTCTTAGCTAACTATTATGTCATTAACTGTACAACCCAGGTAATTCTTGGATAAAGTCTATTTTACCCCTGCCCTTATCTCTCAATCTCCTACCGAACCGAATCCTTCACCGCTCCAAAACGGTGCACGGCTCGGGCAACTAGTGCTGCCGCCTGTCGCGCATGCCCCAATCGCGCCGTCGGGCAGCAAGCCGTGCTGCCATCGCGTAGCCACGTCTCCGTATCCGGATTTGGCCGCCCGTCACGTAGCCCCAGTTGCCGCCTGTCACCCAGCCTCAGTCGCACCGTCAGACAGCAAGCTGCACCACCCGTCGCCGTATCCGGATTTGGCAGCCCATCGCCGCTCGTCGTGCAACCTCGTCTCTGAGGGTGATGAGAGCACTTCCAATTTAGGGGTGATATAGTCAACTAGTGTATAGGGACACAATTAGCTCTAGTTGTTCCAATAAACCTCTGACTAATAATTAGCTACCTAATAATTAGCTGGCCCAATTTAGCTAATTGATTATTAGCTAGATAACAATTAGTTCTAGATGTTCCAAACAGGACCTTAGATGCCATAAAGTAAACCCAAGAGAATCTAAAATAATCATCAACAATTACAAGTACATACCATTTTCCTCCAAAAGATTGAACACGTGAATGACCTTTAGTGTCATGGTGTAAAAGTTGTGTTGGTGATGTTGTCACAGTCACTGTGAGTGGAGAATATGAACCTACAACCATCTTAGCATGTCTACAAGAAGAGGAAACAATTTATTTATCCGCTTTAAGCTTAGGAAGCCCACATATGTATTCAAGAGCACTAACACGTGTGAGGTGATCAAAGCCTGTGTGATCACGTCTATGATGCCAAAAATATAAGTCTTTTCATTTCTTAGCAACTAGACACCTATTCTTAGATGTTGACATATCAATATCAGCTTTAAAAACTCCTCCAGACTTAGACATGTTAAACATTAGCTCACCATTTGAATTTACAACCTTGCAACAATTTTTAGTGAAAGTTATTTCTAAATTTTCATCTAGAATTGTGTAACAGAAAGCAAGTTATATTTCAAGTTTTTAACAAGTGCCACATCTTTCGAAGTGTTGTGATTATTAACTCTAATCGAACCCTTAGCAATTATAAGAGTTGAAGAATTATTTGTAAAAGTAACATTCTATATACGTGACACAAAAGAGAGAGAGGTGAACCAATCTTTGTTACCGGCCATGTGGCGTGAGCAACCTGAATCCATGAGCCAAAAGTGCTCCTTCCTCAAGCGTGTAACCTACATATAAGGACAATAGGTCGATAAATCAATACTGGGGTTAGTCAAAAGGCATTTCGGAATCTAGTACTAAGTCACACGATGTCTATTAGGAATAACATGTGAAAGCTGAAATAAAACGGCAGGTTTATGAGCCAAACCTTGAGAATTTTTGCATTCAACCACTAACCTATGGGTGTGTTATGTGTAGCATGAAAAACAGTAGTTTTGGGTGCAATATTTGCATATTTTAGACTCATCACAGAGGTTGAAAGTGTCTAACATTCGGTTCAGCTCGTGCATCAAATTTTACTTGATTGTTATGTGATCTAGCTAGTATTCTTTGCTTCTTTTCTTGTTTATCTAGTATAGAAAAAATATATGAAATGACCATCTCTATCATAGTGGGTACAATGAAATTTAACCTTATGTTCATGTCTAGAAGAACAAGCAACGTGTGAGTTAGCAACCGAATGTGACAGTACCCCTGCTGACCTAAAAACCACCTCTTTTTGTTTAGGAACCTCTTGAATCAAATCACTTCCTAATTAACTAAAAACTTAGGTGGATGTGCCTTAGCATGAGCATGAGAATAAAAATCTAAACCAGATAACTTCAAGTCTTGGAAGAATTCAGCAGCAAGTTTAGGTTCTTATTTGCATGACAAAACCGCTACAGTGTCCTATGCATGTCATCAAGTTTATTGGACAGATCAAGGAAATTTTAACTTCAAGTTTTTTCTTTTAATTTGCAATTAGAACAACAATTGACCTCATGAGAATGAAAAGCATTGTTCAAAGCAAAAAATTCATTCATAGCATCATGAAGTTTCTTATTAAGATCATTACAGTTATAACAATGTAAATCAATTGTAGAACAGCTAGCATCTTTCAAGTTTTTATCATTAAGTGTAGCAAGCTTTTTGTTCTTTCTATTTCAAGCTCAAGTTTATCAAGTGTGGAGGTGTGCACACTTATTAAAGAGGACAATTATTCATATATCAATTCACATGAGGAACAAGAATCATCACTAGTAATCAAAGATTTTAGACGATTAATTTCATATTCCAGTGATTCAATATTAACAGCATTGTCTCTAAGTTTTTGTCCTTTTTCTTAACTATAGCAGCAACACGAAAAAGACCATCAACATGTTCTTTATATGAGTTATTTACCTCATCATTATCGCTAATCTCTTCAGCCTCCCCCATACTTGAACTTGAGTTGCCCGCCATGAAACACATAGTTGCCAAATGTTCTTCATCTTCATCACTTCGGGAGTCCACGTCGCTTGAGTTGTTATTGAGGAGTGCGGAGAGAATGTGTTCTGCCACTTGCCGTTTTGTAAACATCTTCTTTTTCTTCTTGTTGTTGACAGAGGAGGACATGAATTTATTTTCCTTTTCATCATGGGTAGTAGGACCTAAAAGGTTAGGGCAATCTGTACCAAAATGTCCTGTCTTACCACATTCAAAGCATCATTGAGAACCACCACTTCCTCTTCTTCGAGTTCTCATAATTTGCAATGCTTTTAAGAATTGAGTAGAGAGAAGTGCTAGCTCCTCCTCTAGAAACTCTTCAGTCTGTTCAACTGCTAGAGAAGATAGTAAAGCAAGTATACAACATGATGAAGATTGCCTAGAGCTAGGCATGCCACGTTGTGAGACAAATCCAATAGACTTGTTGGGATTTTTCCGTGATATAATGTCAAGCTCATGAGTTTTTAACTTGGAATATAGAACATCTAAAGTAAGTGTACTCATGATGGTGGATTCATGAATAGATGTAACTTTCATCTACCAAATTGACATGTCTAATGCAATTAATATTCACCTACCATTTTTAGCACCTGAAAAATTAATATTAACACTACGCAATTTGCTGAGAATTTTATTAAAGCGAGCAGAGAAATCATCGATTGACTCACCGAGTTGCATGAAGCGCATATAGTCTTTCTTTAACACATCTTGGCATACCTCTTTGATCGTGTTGGAGCCTTCATGGTATCCACATAGTGCTTTCCACATATCATACGCAGATCAAAGATGGGCAACACGATCGAATTCACTTTGAGTCAATCCCTGAATAACCAAGTTGCGTGCCTTGTTATCGTTGTCGACGTCCTTCATGTTAGCTGCACTGACTTTGTCATTTGGCAGCATGATGTAGACTTTTCATTCTCCTAGATGGCGAAGCCTTTCGCTTGTATGTACGCCTCCATACGAGCCTTTCAAACCTGAAAATCAATGCCAGTGAACACACAATGTTTTCCGGAGTATTTCTCCATGATGATTAGCAAAAACACATGAAAATTAAAAAGATTAGCATTGTGGATCTGATACCAATTGTAGGATTGAAGAACACGTGGAAAGCTACCAGGGGGGCTTAATAGTAGATTAAAACTATTCAGCGAAGCGAAAAAACCCACTTGACAGAAAATCAATATGATTGAGAACCCGTGTGCGCGGCTGATCTAAAAGTGTTCAACCATGACAAAACAAGTAGAGACTATAGAGAGTCAAGTCACGAAGTCATGACAAGAAGAATCACGAAAATTCATCGAGAAAAACTCAAGTTATTATCAAAAGATTGAGCAAAGGCCAATCTGTCCTACCCCAGTTAAAATCAGATCTGAAACACCGCAAAGAAACACATATAACTCGAAAACCACAAATCAAATGACTGTGAAATTTTCACAGATGATGGAGAATCAAGTTTCAAAGAAAACAAAAAAAATCACGTCAATTGAAAAAGTAAAACACAAGTTACGATTGAAACACAAATGCAACATCTGGCTGTCCAGAAATTAAATGAGACAAAACTTGCCAAAAACAAGTCGGACAAATAAGGCACAAAATATCCTCTAAAATACAAATTTTATTGATCAAAAAAACAATAGAAACAGCCACAAAGTCATCTCACTACTAGCTCTGGCCTCCCTTGCTTATATAACCAGCCCTAAGGTCAACCCAATCTAACTAGGACTCTTACTCCTACTCAGTTTCAACCGAAACTTTCTATAACTGTTCAAGACTCTTCTATACGCAAATAGATGAAATCTTAAGACTTCCAAACACCTTAGGAATGTCCAAAACATTAATAAAATAACTAATATTCATGACCAACACGAAGTCCAACCATAATTAACTCGAAACATTCCATAAATGAACCATAACCACCTCAGCTGCAGCCTGAGGAATAATCTAGCCGGTTGGACCGTTTCCGCCAATTCTTCACACCCATATCTCTTCATCACGCATTGGAACAATGTAACCACAGCCATGCACCCCTTGCACATGTGCAAACACTTTCCAACAATGTTCACGATACCTTCATATGTATTGTTCTTGACCCAAACATGCTGCGTGACCTCCCGATCAACTAAACCACAATTCCTCCGGAACTTGGTTGTTGAACCTCATCTTCTACCTAAGACTAGTTCAATGGATCCCATCACCAACTATGTCTTAACCTCAATCAACACATGCACATGAACAAACAAACAACTTCTCAGAGCACAAGTCCTCGACTTGAGTCCCATAAATCCAAAAACCACAACACCTTATTTGAGCACCTCACATAAGAATGTTGCAAACATAGAAAACATATTCCACCATTGATAAGCAAAAAACATCAAAAACTTAGTCTAAAAATGCTAAGAAAACTTTCCCATAAGTGTAAAGCAAGTTTGAAACATTGCAAATGGAAAACATAACACCCGTACAAATATTCCAGCACATAGAAAGTTCGAACAATGCAAAACAGCTACTATGCCTAATACAAGAAAAGTTGGGACACTGCAAAGCAACGAGTCACAAGTTCAGACAATCCGAAGCGGGCTTCTCAGGTAAATTCAAAACTTTGCATGGAAACATTCACTTTTAACATAAATGCCAATGTATTCATCACATAGGTCTCACACCAGGTCAACCAATTACATCGGTTTCCTAGTTCTATAGTGCAAGTATGCATTCGATACAATTCTAACTTGGCCAGAAGAGCCACAAACGGATTGGTCCTTAATAGAGACAGGCAGGGCTACACACGTGAGACCATGGCTCGCTGCATCCTACCCCGCTACCCGGTCTCATAATCAGCTTCATAAACCATTTATCGATAAAACCATCATGTGTGGTATAAACCCTATCTCGCAAGTAGATTACAACTACTCAACTCTACCAGATTCCCTACAACATTAGCATGCCAAATTTGACACGTCGAGCTATAAACATGCCCATATACTCCATGGGATTGTGGGTCATGTAAGTGGAGTGTCAATAACCTTAGACGTTATGTATATATAAAACTATAGTCATATGAGTGATATAAACTTCAAAAGTTTGCAATAGCTCTTAAATGCAAACAAGGCTTGCCTAACTGTGGATCGAACTCAAAGTTAGTGTCAGGTGGGATGCTGTTAATGGCTTTTGGGAATTCCTCAAGCTTGGTCACTAAACGATATGCAAAAGATTAAGAAGATGAGTTCATAATGAAACCATAGACCATTAGCTTATAAACACGGTTCAGTTTGGCAAATGAATTAAAATGGCTTTGGTATTTTACAGTGGATCTCATGTACTAAGACAAAAATACTGGCCAAGAATTGGCTCTGTTCATGGCAGCTTGTTATCTCTCAAATTCTAACAAGTTTTAACCTTCTCAAAATTTTTCTATTAATCCAGGTACTCTAACATGGGCACAGTAGGTTTTCAGGTTAGGTTTGGTCTCAAGGAGTCTAACAAAATGGGTTTCAGATATTTCTAAGCTTTCTACGGGGAGATATTTTTTTATGGGTTGCTAGGAAATTCTGAAAACGTTTATGTTAATTTTGAAATTTTCTATGGACATAGAGGATTGGAACACAATTTGACCTATTCAATAAAATAAAATGTCTTTGAAATTTGTACTGGAGTTAAAAGATATTTGAATGAGGATCTGACTAAAATTGGGATTTTTCTAATTAGGAGAACATCTTTAATTAAATTTCCAAGCTTTTTTCTCAAAGGAATTATCGATAAAAATACTAGGACTTTCATACCAAATAAATTGTGCCACTGCAAAGTATTGGTCACGAGGAGTCTAGGAGAATTAATTTGGGATTTTTTGGCTAAATCTACTAGGAGATATCAATTTTGTTTGAATCAATTCTGGAATTGTTTCTCTATTAAAAAGTTTAAATAAATCAATCTGGGCCCAAGTGTTTGAAATGGGCCACTCAGAAGAGGCCCACACTTGGGACACATTTTCCACCCGCAGCCACACTGGATCAAGCGCCACACCAGATTCCCCGAGGTGGAAAGAGACATTGACAGGGTCCCCACCGGAGTCGTCTTCCTCCCGACGCGTGGCAGTGTGTGCGGTGGGGCTTCGCCGGCCACCTCACCGCCTGTCGCTTTGCTGCTCGGAGATCCCCCAAAATAACCTCCTAGGCCCCAATTGCAATGGTGGATATCACGCAAGGGTCACCTCGGCTCGTCGGCGGCCAGAACAAGGCGTGCGACAATGGCGGCAGAAGCTAGGGTTCTGGTGAGGTCGCTTTTCTCCAAACCATGCTCAAATGACTCGGGACCAAGTCTAGATGCACCGTGGAGATTATCTGAGCATGAACCAAGAATGCAAATGCGGTGGAAATGGATGCAAGGTCGAACCAGTCAGTGAACCGACGCGTTTTCAATGGCGGGGAGGAAATTTGGTTGCCCGGCACTGTTGGTCGATGGTTTTCACTGCTTCTTGATCGAGGGATGCGCATGGATGTGCAGTGTAAAATCTCTAACTGTATTAGATGATGACTCAACGTGGAAACAGAATTGAAGGTAAAACCTAGCTTCGGTTTTAAGAACAAGTCGTGGGAAAACTTCAAAATATTGATGCTACACCCTAGCAACCGATGAACAGCAAGAAATAGAACACGTAGTAGGTGCTAGTGCACTTTTTCTATTTAGGGGAGGAATGGTGAAGCTGGCTGATTTGCTGTTGCAACAATTATCAATGAGGCAGCTGTCATGTTCAACACCGAGTGGCGGCGATGAGACTTCAAAATACGATGAGCAGAAGAGAGGAAACAATGAAATGGTCGAAGAAGAAGATAGAGCAGAGGGGCGCCACTTTTTTGTTGTTTGCAATGTTGCCAAACTTGGCTTCAATCGCCGGCACAGCGGTGGAACAGAGAAGATGATGGTGGTCACAAGCTTTTCGTGGGAGGAAACAGGGAACGAGAGCATGTGTGTTCGACGGTGTTGAGTGAGTAGCTGATGGGATTAGGACGCCTTCAACGCATCAAGCCACCTAGCAGTTTGCCTGCTTGCTTGGTGAGCTGGGATCAAGCTGCTTGGCGTTGAAGCGCCGGAGAGAGGAAAGAGAGCAGAGGTGAGTCGGTTCAGCGCGTGGTGAGGCGGTTCAGCGCGTGGTGAGGCTGACCAGTGGGCCCACTGCTTCATACTCATCCCTCCCTCTCTATTAACTCAAATCCATCACGAACATTGTACAAATATATCAATTTGGCAGGACGCCTAATTCAAATATGTAGACTCCAATTCCCAAATCCAATTGCACATTTGGCCAAGTTTCATTTGAATTCAAATTTGAACTTTTATTTAAATGCAATTCAATGTCCTAATTGAATTAAATAGCAAATGATCCTTAAAAATTATGAAACATTGGATGGAGGCTATTTGATATATGTGTACTCCATTGGTCAACTCAATTTAACCATTGTACTTAGGTTGAACACGAGATTAATTTGAATTTCTGAACCTCCTCATTTAGGGTTTGAATTAATTTCATTTTTCTATTTTCTATTTTGTTTCTTTTGCTCATTCTCATTTTGATACCTCAAAGCTGAAGTGCACACTTGGTACTTAGGGTTTTTAAACAAATATGATCTAAGGATGCAAGTATTAGCTATCAATCTCAGATTTTGAACTAAGTTTCAAATTGGAGTGGGCTTAAAATCAAGTGTTCCAAAACCAGACTGTTCTGTTTTCTGGAAGAAATCTGACTGAATTTGTAAAGCCATAACTCATAGTAGAAATAACCAATGGAGGTGTATTATACATGGTTAGAAAGATATGAATGTTCTCTAGAACTGTTCTGTTCACTCCCATAATAGAATATCTGTCAAAAGTATTCAAAATTCCAATATTTAAAGTCTGTGAATGTGGACAGAAACTGGGAATGGCTTCTGGAGTTTTCACCATTTTTGCCATAACTCGTTGTAGAAAAAAATGAATAGGGTCATGTGATACATTTCTGGCAGCCCTGTGATATGCATTACAACTTTGTAATTTGTTGTCTTATCATATTTTGATATTTTCTATCTGGAATTTGTATTTAAATCAGCCACTTTCAAAGGAGGTGCAACTGAAATTTCCAAAAAAAAAAAACTGACAACTTTGCAAAGCCATATGTCCTCAACCAAAACTGATATGGAGGCAAACCAATACTTTCTATAAAGCTCTTAAACTGAAATTAAACATTGTTATTCACCTCAAGTCCTTATTTTGCCCTTAACACGATCAAAATCGAGGTTCAGTCCAGACTGGTTATTTTTCAACAGAAAGTTGATCGGTTTGAAACATTTTTGTTGTCTTGTGAACTTGGTTATCGATTTCACCTTGATAAGTTTGATAATAGCCTAAGTGCTGTAAATCAACATCTTACCAGTGAAATTGAGTATTTGACCCAGTTAAATCTCATTTCTTTTGATAGCCATATTTGTGCCTTATTAAAGAATAGTTTGTATGTACGTACGATAACGCGCATGACATCTCGTCATGACCAACAATAGTTAAAATTAACTCTCATCTATGGAGTTCATTATTTTGGAACCTTCTATTGTAAATTTGGTCCAAGGATGATGTATCTTGTATAAAGTATATACTTCATCAATACATGTTACGTTATGCAAGTTTTGGTTATCAATACACACACTACTGTTTTCTTCCTTATGTGACTTTGCAACATCACGTCTTATGCTGGATTCATAGTTGTGACTGCAGAATGGTCCATACTTGCTTAATGTACGAGGTTCGTGGCTTGAGCCAGGGAGGAGATGACTCCCAGCAATCGGAACAACAAGCACAAAAGCAGACAAAACAGCCACCACCTCCTCCGCTTACCTTGGCGGATGTTCTTGCAGCCATGGCGGGTTTGTGTGACGAGCAGACTGAACTGCTGCAAACCCTAGTGCATATATGTCCCACCAGAGGGGATGTCAACACGGATGCAATCGCCAACCTCAACAGAGCATATACTCGGATTTCATAGTGAACCACCCACCGGTCTTCAGGGAGGTTGATGAAACCTCTCCAAGCAGACAACTGGCTCCGCGCGATCAAAGCGAAGTTCGAGTTGCTCCAATGCACCGAACCTCAGAAGGCGCTGTTCATGTTGCAACAGCTTCACAGCTCTGCTGGTGCTTGGTAGGTGAACTTCGTCGCCTCCCTACCTGTTGGACATGCCATGATTTGGACCGTGTTCTATGAGGTATTCCGCGCCTACCATATACCTCCCAAGATCATGAAAAGAAAACTTCAAGAATTCCTCGAACTCAAGCAAGGCGGGAGGAGTGCTCATGAGTACTCCAAAACCTTCAACCATTTGGCACAGTGTGCGCAAGACTATGTAAGCACAGAAGGCAAGAAACACAACTGCTTCTATAGGATCGAAGAGCACGTGTAAAGCTACCGGAGGGGGGGTGAATGGTAGATTAAAACTTTTCAGCGGAAGCAACGAAAACACCCCTCGGCAGAAAACCGATCTGATAAAGAAACCATGTGTGCGACTAATCTAAATGTGTTAAAGTGTGACAAAACTAGTATAGAATGTAGAGAATCAATTCAAGAAGACATCACAACAAGAATCACGAAAATCCGTCGAGAGAAACTTAAGTTACGATCGTAAGATCCAACAAAGGTCAATCTGTCCTACATGAGAAAAACAGTTCTGGAACACTGCAAAGAAACTCGTGTATATTAAAAACCACAAATCAAATGACCATGAAATATTCACAGATGATAGAAAATTAAGTTGTGAAGACAACCCAAGAAGAATCACATCAATCTAATCAGTAAATCTCGAGTTATATAAAACCACCGAAGCAAGGTAGTGCTGTGCAGAAACTCGACGTGAAAGACTTGAAGAAAACAAGTCGAACGAACAAGGCACAAAAGTTCCTTTCAACTACGGATTTTATTCAATAGAACACAATAGGAACAGCCCAAAAGTTGTCTACACCGAGCTCTGGCCTCCCTTGCTTATATATCCAGCCATGAGGCCTACTCAACTCTAACTAGGTCTCTAATCCTACTCAATTCACGAATTGAAACTTTCCATAACTGCTCAAGACTCTTCTATACGCAGATAGAAGCAATATTAAGATTTCCAAACACCTCAGGAATGTATCCCACATTCCTAAAACAACTCAAATTCATGACCCACACGAAATACTATCATAATCAACTCAAAACATTCCACATTTGAGTCAAACACGACTCAACCGCATCCTAAGACCATAACCTAGTCCGCTGGACCTTTCCGACCAATTCTTTACGTCCACACATCTCTTCATCACACCTCGGAACCATGTAGCCACGTTCCATGCACTCCTTGCACATGTGCAAACATCTTCCAATGACGTCCATGATACCTTCATATGCAATGTTCTTGATTCAAACATGTTGCGCCACCTCTTAATCAACTCAACCACAATTCCTCCAGAACTTGGTTGTTGAACCTCATCTTCTCCCTAAGACTAGTTCAATGCATCACGTCACCAGCCATGTCTTGAAATCAAGCAACACCTACACATGAATAAACAACCAATACATTCGAGCACAAGTCCTCGACTTGACTCTCATTAGTTCCGATAACCACAACACTTTTCGTGAGCACCTTACATAAGCATGTTGCAAACCATAGCGAAATGATATCAGTCATAACCACCAAAACACACCAAAAATTTAGTAAAAGAAAACTAAAAAACTTTCCATAATCCAAAAAGCAACTTCGAAACATTGCAAATTAGAAGCAGAACCACTGCAATCAATCTCCAAACCTTGCCAAAGCTAACCGGATCTTGAACCGGAGCTTACCAAAACTAATAGTATCTAGCACCGGAATTTACCAAAGCTAGTAGGACCTAGCGCCGGAGCTGACCAAAACTAGTGGGACCTAGCGCCGGAGCTAACCAAAGCTAGTCGGACCTAGCATCGGAGCTTACCAAAGCTAGTCGGACCTAGACAAAGAAGTCGGACCTAGCCAAAGCAAGTCAGACATTACGCCAGACCTTGCCGGTGCTACCCAAAACAAGCTGGACCTATCGTCGGACCTTGCTGGAGCTCGGACCTAGAGTCGAACCTTGATGATAAAGGTGTATTGGTATAATTCAAAACTTTTATCGCCATAGCCAATGTACTCAACACACATAGGTCTCACAATCTCCCCCTTGATGAATGCATTAGCAACACAATTTAAAATCCAAAGATTGGCTTATTCACATGAAAAGTTTTGAAAACAATTTCTCCCCCTTTTTGAAAATCAAATGAGATAGAAAGAAATTTCTCCCCCTATACATATTTCTCCCCCTTGCATAATTCTCCCTCTTAGACAATGTATTTAGCAAGGTACAAAAGAGAAATTTTAATTTGGTATGAGCACATTATAACATATACATATACAACAAAGCTCATCCAAGTCATACTATCAAGTAACTTACACTATAACAATAATGAGATACATAAAGTAGTGTAAGCCATGCTAGACATCAAATGTAATTTTCAATTTAAGCAAGTCATCATCTCACAAACTTAACTATTTAAAAACCTGAAAGCATGACACTTGTTGCTGCATTTTATTATATTTCAAAGAATAAATTTAGATCATATGATATTTGCAAGAGATAATATGCGCATCTGCCTTATTCTAACCAACCAAGCCAAGCCTATGTCATTTGACAATCAGAAGCTTAAGGGCATGGTTTTAGTCATACACAACTTCTTCCAAGTTCATATCTAAGTGCAATGATAAGCCATCTCAAAAGAAGAAGTGCAATGCATGCATATTCTCTTGATATTTTCTCATTTTTTATTTGTTCATAAAACTAAACATGTGGGTTGATTACTTAGTTAATTAATTATAAAAAGCACTTGTGATCATGCAACAAGTTCTAAACAGCAAGAAAGTTCGATCATGACCAGATTTAGTGTAAGCACTTATCCCAATTACTTGTCATGGCAAAAACTACAAAACGTATAACATGAGTAATGTAGTAAGAACTTTCAGCATGTAAATGGAATCACAAAGTCATATATGTATGAAATACTATGCTCATATTATTTTAAATTCAGATTCACACATGAACTTCCCAAGTTTCAAAACTCCCCCTCAATTTAAGCCATGTGGATGCATAACCCCTATTTCACTACAAATGTAACAAAAACGAGTGAAATCCAAAGGTTTTGTGAAAATATCAGCCAATTGTTGTTCGGTATCTACATGCTGAAGCACAATGTTTCCTTTTTCAACATTATCATGGAGAAAGTGATACCTAATATCAATGTGCTTGGTTCTAGAATGTTGCACGGTCTTTTTGAAAGTGCATCTAGGCATCCCTTGTTTGTTTTGGTCGATTTATGACAAACAAATGAGATCCTAACCAAATTGTTGAGATGAGTGCAGATTTTAATGAAAACATGGAGAAAGCGCAAAAAGAAAGGAGATTGAGAAATCAAGGTTGAAAGAGCTCAAGAGATGAATAGAATAATCTTTGTGTATGAAGTGTGTTGGAGTAACACACCACAAGAGCTCAAGCAAATTTTAATCCTCTCACTGCACAAATTCATACAGGTCCGGACTAGTCTGATATATCTAGACCAGTCCAATAATCCCTCTGTCTAGAATCAGGCAAGTCCTCCCAGTGCGGACATGTCTGCACAGTCCAGGTTTACACAGACCAAACTAGTCCGATATCACCACGGACTAGTCTGATATCTATCTAACTAAAATCGGACTACTCCTCCCCAGTGTGGACTAGTCCTCAGCACTTCAAAGTTTGCACGAAATCGGACAAGTTTGATATCACCAGGGACTAGTCCGATATGTTTCTGACCAAAATCAAACAAGTCCGATATCTCCACGGATTAGTCCGAAAACCTTCTAACTAAAATCGGACAAGTCCTCCAAGTGCGAACTTGTCCACAACTCACTAAGGGTTTCACCACCGATGAACTAGTCCGATATGTGCCGGACTAGACCGATCATTTCCAGAGACAAAATCAGACTAGTGCGGCCCTGGCCGGACAAGTCCGATAATTCGGGACACTTAGAGTTTACCACACTCCGCACACTGGGATAGCGCGGAGTCCACCACGGACTAGTCCAGACTATGAAAACCCTAACGGTAACCTTTGGAAACCCTAGTATAAATAGAGGTGCACGACCCCTAATCAATATCTCTCGACCCCTGTGCCATCACACCCTCCAAGAGCCTAGAAAACACGTCTTTCCACACAATCCAATGCAAGAAAGATCAAATCCTTAAGGATTAACTTTAGATCAAAGGAGAGACACGATTTTTCATGTTTTGAGCTCTTGGCTTTGCTCTCGCACACTCTTGTTCTTTATTGCATATAATTCGAGTGTGTTGGTGGTGTATTCTGTTGTAAATCTTGGGGAGCCCTCAACCTGTGAGAAGGCCCTTTGAACTTGGTGATTTGCCCTTGGTGATTAGTAAAAGAGAATTGGCCTCCGTGGCGATTCGACGAGGGTAGGGTTGGTGAAGACCCAATCCTTTCTCATTTTCCGCCATGGTTGAATCGATTCAATCGTCTTGGATAGTATTCCCACTCATGGTGCACCCTTCTACTGTGAAGATGTCGTGGGTGAGTTTCCGTCTACTGTTCTTTGGCCGAAAGCCTGAGGTGATCAAAAAAGTCTCAACAAAAGCTTCCCAAGGTACATCGGTTTCCTGGACCCCATATATCCAGTATGACTCTGGTATAGTTCAAACTTGATCAGCAGAGTAGCATACGGATCGGTCCTTAACTGACACAGACAGGGCTACGCACCCAAGACCACGTCTTGCTGCATCCTACGCTCTTGCCCGGTCTTATTTTCAGATTACTGCTTCATTCTCTTTGAACCAATCCCGTGTGAAAAAGTCCTAGCCATGCGAGTAGATTCGAACTACTCGACTTCTGTCGAATCCTATACAACATTTAGCATAGCATAGTCTACACGATGACTTGACAACTAACCAAATACTCCATAGGTTGATCTGTTCATGCAAGTGGGTTTTCAATAACCTTAGCCCTAATGCACATAACTCACCCTAGACATAGGTGATACAAATCAAAATTTTGTAATAGCTCTTAAATGCAAATCGGGGCTTGCCTTTGGTTGCAAGACAGTATCAAAGTTAATCTCCATAGGGATGACATCAAGTAGCTCCGGGATCCTCTTGAGCTCGGCAACTAATCGATATGCAAATAATTATGCAAGTGAATCAATACCGGTATTATGATATAACTTAATGGAAAGACAGTTAAGTATATTAATTTAAGCCCAATGGTTCTTGTATTTTTACAGGAGACACTCTGTACTATGGGTGAGGTTCTTGCCAAAATTGGGATCAATTCATAGAAGTTAAAGTTGCATAAAATTCAAGGAACCTAAATAATTCCCAGAATTTTGAAGGACAAACTGTAGCATCTACATTGCCAAAAGTTGGAGTTCTATTTATAGGAGGTCAAGATTGACTCAACAAAATTGATTTCATAATTTTCTAAGCATCCTACTGTGAGATATTGAATTTACAAGTTTGGATAATTTACTAAAATGTTTCTGTTGTTTTTGGGGCATTCTATAACTAGCTAGGCAAATTTTTAGATTGAACTAGGTCAATAAAGTCAAATGAAGATGAAACTTTTTACAGGTGTTCAGAAACTTACTAAATAATATTTTGGCAAAATTCCAGGTTTTTATATGAAGTGAATTATCAGATAAAAATCAAACTTCATTTTGCTTTAAAGGGCTCTACAGGAAAATCTAGGGATTTTCATGAAGTTTGGGTTGCAGTTCTGGTTAGTGTGGATAAAGAGCAAACCAACAAAGTTAATTTGACAAAATTTGAAGCTTTCAACTGAGAGATATTCAAGTTAGAAGTTTGCACATGTTTTTGTACAAATTCTAAATGAATTTGGCTATTTTTATGTGCATAGAGGATACACAGGTGCTCAGACCATGTAAATGAAGTCCAATGACCCTGAAATTTTTAGTGGAGTTCAAGGATATACAAATAAAGGTTCTGGAAAATTTTTGTAATTTTCCAAAGAGCAGAACTATAGGAATTAACGCTATAAGCATTTTGCTTAGTTGAATTATGGAGAAATTCCAATGGACTTTCATAAATTCCAAGTGCACCACTCGAAAGTATTCTTCATGCTGGTTCTAACAAAATTTATTTAGGAATTTTTGGACAATTCTGCTAGTAGATATGGATTTTTGGCGTGGGGACCAAATCTGGACTTTAATTTACATGGGAAATATTTGAATAAAGGGAGGGGGGGCCACGGGTTTAAAATGGACCAATCGGGATTAAGCAACACAGGGCCACAGGGTTCAGGGATGTAGCTACACGGGATCCTCGGGCTGCACCAGATCTGGGGCGCGCCTTCCTCTCACTGACGGCTGGGCCCTACAGAGTCATCGTCTACCTCCAGCCGCGCGCGCGACCGCGGCGGTGCCTCGCCGGAGGTCTCGCCACCCGTCGATCCACGGCACGTCTCCTCGCCAAACTTGCCGCCTAACCCTATTTTGAGGTGCTGAGCACGCCGGTTGGGTCAGCGCACGCCAGAAATGGCCGGAAGGGCTTGCGCGACGGCGGCGGCGGCGATTAGGGTTTTGGCCATGTCGGTCGAGCCCTACGACAGGTTAAACTGATCGGGGAGACCTCGGGAAGCTTCATGGAACCATGGGGAAGATGTATAGGGGACGAAAATTGAGTGGAAATGTCGGCAACGTCGAGTTCACCAGGGAGCCATCAGAGTTTTACCAAGGCGGCTACGAAAATTGGATTCCTGACTAAATAACTGGATGGGTTGCTCTTATTTTTTGTCTTCAGCTGCGTATGGAGGTCTAGTTCCTAATCCTTAACTGGATTGAAAAATGTTTGCACGCACAAACTGAATTAAACACGAAGCCTAGCATCATCGCTCATACTGGGTCAAAAAGAAAAATGGAATCTCTACTTCAAGGAGGAATTAAAGTGGATGGGGTTTTCGCCTTGATCAAGAGGGTGGACAAGCGCCTCTTTTTGCTGTTGGGAGCAGCTTGTGACTCGGTCTAGATCGGCGGCGCCACGGTTGCAGAGAGGCGGTAAAACAGGGGAGCTTCTCTGGCGGCCACAGTTTCACTTCTATTGGCATCGGGGAGGCTCCGGCTGGACAAGGGAATGGCCAGGGAGGTGCACCAAAAGCTTGAGGAGTAACCTAGTGCGAAGAAATGGGATCCTTACCGATGATATTTGACGGATTTCGAGGGGGAGGAGAAGAACTCGCCAGGAGTGAAGTTTCTGCCCCAAGAACGAAATAAGGAGGAAGAACTCGACTTGGGGGCTGAGGAGATGATAATGAGGAGTCTGGGGGTAGGTTGTAGGCATCTGGAGGTGAAGCAGAGAGGCAACCAGCTCGGTGTCGACTGCATGCCGGGTGGTGGCGCCATGGGAAAGACAGGGGCGAAATTGGCCCACTGACCAGTGAATCCCACCTCTCTATTCAACTCTATCTTCTCTGGACACTGAATTCTACCACCTACTTGCGTCCAACGATTCTAGAAATTTTATGGTAGACTAATTTGAAGGTTTAGAAATTGATTCTAAAATCAGATTGTTGATTTGACAAAGTTTCCATTGAATTCAAATTTGAATTTGATTTTGAGTTGAATTCAATGAAGCTATTGAATTAAATCGCAAACTTGCTTCAAAAATTATGAAACTTTGCAGGGATGCTATTTGGAATATTTGGAATCTATTGGTCAACTCAAATCTTTATGTTAACTTCATTTGAACAGTAGCTAATTTTATATTTTTGAATTTCCTCTTTTGGTGTTTGAATTAATTTGTTTTTCTCATTTCCTTTTAATTATTTTTATCATTCAGAATTTTTGTCCTAACTGAAGTTTGAATTATGGAAAATTAGGGCTTTTACATTCCCCCCCCCCCTGCTAAAAGAATCTCGTCCCGAGATTACAATAAAGAGATGAAAGTAGGAGAGAAATTACCAGCTATGAGACGATAAGAAATCCGGATAGTTGGAGAGGAGATATTCTCCAGTTTCCCATGTTGCTTCTTCAGCGGTATGGTTGCTCCATAACACTTTATAAAACCACAGAGTGCGGTTCCGCGTTGTTCGAGCCTTCTCGTCGAGAATCTGAACCAGATGTTTGGAGTACGTCAACCGGCTACAATTCACCGATTTCATCGGTGTGGACTGCAGCTATGAACTTGACACATTTCCGTAGCTGAGATATGTGGAAAATGTAGTGTATACCAGTGAGAGATGCCGGTAGTTCCAACTGATAAGCCACAGGTCCGCACTTCTCCGTGATAGCAAATGGGCCAATAAATCCGGGGGCGAGCTTCCCTTTTACTCAAAACCGCTGAATTCCTTTCATTGGCGACACGTGGAGATAAACGTGATCGCCTACATCTTAGTGCAGCGGGCGATGCCGCTTGTCCGCATAATTCTTCTGTCGAGATTGAGCCGCTCTTAAGTTCGCTTGAATGATCCGAACTTGTTCATCGGCTTCGTTGACTAGATCAATCCCGAACATCACCCACTCGCCGGACTCACACCAATTCATCGGTGTGCGGCATTTCCAGCCGTAGAGAGCTTCGTATGGTGCCATCTTGATACTCACTTGATAACCGTTGTTGTACGAGAATTCCGCCAATGGTAAATGATCATCCCAATTTTTACCGTGGTGGATGTCACATGCACGCAACATGTCTTCAAGGACTTGGTTCACCCTCTCGGTTTTCCATCGGTGTGGTGGTGATATGCGGAGCTTCTAATCAGTTTAGTACCCAATGAGGCATGCAGCTGCTCCCAGAATCGAGCAATGAACAGCGAGCCTCATTCTGAAATAATCGTGCGAGGAATGCCGTGTAGGCACATGATTCTTGATATGTACAACTCCTCATATTTCTTGGCATTGAATCCGACATTTACTGGAATGAAGTGTGCTGATTTGGTTAGTCGGTCAACTATCATCCAAATCGAATAATGCTTCCGGAATATGAGTGGCAATCCAACTATGAAATCCATACTCACATCCTCCCATTTCCATGCCGGAATATTCAGCGGTTGCAGCTGTCCCGCTTTCTTCATATGGTCGACCTTCACTTGCCGACACGTATCACACTCGGATACGTACTTTGCTATTTCCCGCTTCATCCATGTCCACCAAAACTTGGTCTTTAAATCCTGATACATTTTATTGCTGCCCGAATGAATAGAAAATTTTGACATGTGATCTTCATCCAATATTTTCTTCCGTAGCTTAACATCTCGGGGTACAACTATCTGGTCCTTGACCATAATGTACCTTGATTATCTTTCCGGAAATATTTTACCTCCCCGCTGTCCACTCTTTCTCGTATGTGTGACATGCCCTTTTACTTCTTTTGGGCTTCAATAATTTCCTCTCGGATGGTGGGAATGAGAGCAAGATTATTGAGAGACCCATATGGAATCACATACAGACTTGGTTCCTCATCTTCCATTTCGGCCAGGGTGGTGTTGTGGACATGGTCTTTCCGACTAAGCGCGTCGGCAACCACGTTCGCTTTACCGGGGTGGTAATGAATTTCAATTTCGTAATCTTTGATCAGCTCTAACCACCTTTGTTGTCTCATATTCAGCTCCTGCGTGAAAATATATTTCAAAATCGTGTCGTCAGTGTAGAGGTGTACAAGATTTCCAAGCAAGTAATGCATCCACATTTTTAATGCCAATACCACAGCAGCGAGCTCAAGGTCATGAGTCGGATAGTGCTGCTCATTGTTTTGGAGCTGTTGAGATCCATACGCAACCACACGTCCTCCTTGCATAAGAACACAACCAAGTCTGATGCCGGATGCATCACAAGAAACGTCGAACAGTTTTGTCGTGTCCGGCTGAGCAAGAACCGGGGCTGTTGTAAAGTGATGTACTAATGTCTTGAACGCTTCTTCACAAGCTGAACACCAAATATATTTGGTGCCATTTTTCAGCAGCTCCGTCATCGGCTTAGCAATTTTTGAAAAGTTCAGGATGAACCTCCGATAATATCCTGCTAAACCGAGGAAAATTCGGACTACATGTATGGACTTCAGAGATTGCCATTTCAGTACTTAAACAATTTTACTTGGGTCCACAGTGATGCCCTCCGCTGAAATAATGTTTCCCACGAATGGCACTTGGCTGATCAAAAATTCACACTTGCTGAATTTTGCGTATAACTTGTGATCTCTTAAAAGTTGCAACACAATATGCAAATGTTCAGCATGCTCTTCCTCTGACTTGGAATAAACCAATATGTCATCGATGAAGACCACAATGAACGTGTCCAACTCCGGCATGAATACCGAATTCATGAGATACATAAAGTGAGTTGGAGCATTGGTGAGACCAAAAGACATGACAAGATACTCGTATGATCCGTATCGCGTCGAGAATGCCGTTTTCAGTATATCCTCTGGTCGGATTTTGATTTGATGATATCCGGACCAAAGATCCATCTTTGAGAACACCCTCGCACCAAAAAGTTGGTCGAAAAGAATGTCGATGCGGGGCAGCGGGTACTTGTTTTTTATAGTCACGGTGTTGAGTGGTCGATAATCCATGCATAACCGCAATGTTTCATCCTTCTTCTTGACAAACAGTGCCGAGCAACCCCAATGTGATGAGCTTGGGCGAATAAAACCCTTGTCCAAAAGATATTTCAAATGCTCCTTTAATTCAGATAGCTCATTAGGCACCATTTGATACGGTCTTCAAGATATCAGTGTGGTTCCCGGTACAAGTTCAATCTTGAACTCAATGTCACGTTCGGGCGGCATGCTCGGTAAGTCATCTGGAAACACATCGGGAAATTCACGGACCACTAGAATATCTTCAAGTTTAGTTGCTTCCGTGTTATATGCAGCTGCACTGTCCCGCTCCATGCTGTCCAAAACCAGTTTGTGCTGTCCGTGTATCGGAGAGTCAATTTGGACAGTCCAGGTACCGATATTAAAAATGGCACCATGATGGTTCAACCATGACATCCCCAATATTATGTTGATCTTCTGTCCATCCAATATAACCAGCGACGTTGGACATATTTGCCCCCCCCCCATACATAAAGCTCCTCAGGGAACAATGTGACTAGCCGAGATACTTCCACCCGGTGAGCTTATAAGATAACTTTTCTTGGTAGTATTGGTGGATAATTGGTGCTGATCCACACATGATTTACTGATAAAATTGTGGGTAGCACCAGAATCAAAGAGTATGAGGATGGGTATGTCTTTGATAGCAAACATGTCCGCTAACACCGGTGCTCCCTCCGGAACACTCTTGATCGCTATGTGTTGAACACTTCCAGTTTGCAGTGCTGTCCCTTTGGTTGAATACTGGGCTGAATACACCATTTTACTGGTACTTTCCCGTTGCTCAACATCTTCTCTAGGCAATCCTTAGTATAGTGCCCAACACGATCACAGGTGACACACTTATACTGATTCAACGGCCCGCTGACTTGAGGCCTGAATTGTCATGCATCTTGCTGTGAGATAAATGCCCCTGGAACAAATTGGGACTCTTCTTGCTGCTGATGTATTGCTGGTTGGAAATCTGATACTTCAAACGGCCGACTCCGGTACGACCTCGGTTGTGCAGCCAGATGCCATATCTGACCGGACAGTGATCGGTACACCACACAGTATTCCTGAGGAACATTATGTGTGTTGTCCTGCACAGCAAGTCTCTTTTTGACTCATCCGCGATCCGCTCATGTGTGGCATCCTCTTGCGTAATCGCGGCATTAAGCATAGTGTTGAATGAACCGTGATTGAACAATGCAAGCTTGTCTTTCAACATGGGGCTTAGACCCCGATAGAAGTACTCTCGCTTCTGACCCTCCGTACTCACATACTCCGATGCATATTGTGCTAGATCAACAAAGACTTTGGATTATTCTTGAGCACTCATTACTCCTTGCTTCAAATCAAGATGTTCCTGATGCTTCCTTCTCATAATGGCAGGAGGAACATGATAGGCATAGAATGCCTTTCGGAACGCTGTCCAAGTGATTTGTTGTCCGGCGGCCAAGGAGGCGATGTATTTCGCCCACCAAGCACTGGCGATGCCATGTAGTTATTGTGCTGCATATAGAACCTTCATATGATCATTGAACTGTAGCAGTCCAAACTTAGCTTCTACGGTGCGGAGCCAATGGACCGCGTCTAGAGGTTCACCATCACCACTGAATACGGGAGGTGCAGTCGCGAAGAATTTTGGATATGTTGCTTGCTGAGGTTGATGATTGCCTTCAGCTTGACGTCCCCCCTGATTGTACATAATATGCACGAGGGTTCACAGCAGTTCGGTCCGCTCGTCACGCGAACCCAGCATGGCTGCGATATCATCTGCCAATGTAAGCGGAGACGGAGGTGGCGGTTGCGCCGGTTGTTCTGGTTCTCAGAAGTCATTCCCTCAATGACTTGAACCACGGACCTCGTATGTTGCATGAGTGTGCACCATTCTGCAGTTACAATCATTAATCCAACATGAGACGTGATATTGCAAGATCACACTAGGCTGAAAACAATAGCGTGTGTATTGATAACCAAACATGCATAACGGTAACATATATTGATAAAGTATAAATTTTATACACAATACATCATCCCTGGACCAATGTTACAATAGCGAGCTCCAAAATAATGAACTCCACAGATCGAAGTTCATTTCGACTATCGTTGGTCGCGACGGGACGTTATGCGCGTTATCGTGCGGATACACATTTTTATTTTTAATATAACACGAACATGGTCATAAAAGAAAAGAGGTTCGAGTGAGTCAAACCATCAATTCCACTGATAAATAGTTGTGTATTGACAACTGGTCTGTTATGATGCTTCTCGAAGTAAAATCGAGGACCAGATTCATAACAAGACCAAATTAGGTCATACCGATAAAGTTTCTGTTGAAACCTGACCAGCTTGTACTCAAATCCAAATTTAACCCAGTAAATGGCAGAATCAGATCTTGAGGTGAACTACAAAGTTGAAGTACACTTCAAGAACTTTCCAAAAAGTATTGGTTTGCCTCCAGATCGTTTTTTCTAGAAATTTGACAGCACCTCCTTTGTTTATGCTGATTTTGGGCCACAATTTCCAGATATAAAACAGCAGAATTTACAAAAGACACAATTTACAAATTTGTATTAAATATTACAAGGTTTCCATAAATGTCTTGCACGATCCGGTTCAAATTTTCTAGAGTGAGATATGGTGAAAACAATCAGGAGTCCAGAAAGGGTTCTAGTTTCTTTCCAGTTTTGGCAGAGTTTGAAACATTGAAATTTTGAACAGGTTAGAGGGAAATTCAGTTGTGGAGTTGAACATAACAGTTATAAAGGTCTTCCTAAAATTTCCACCCATGTATGTTACACATTCATTGGAGTTATATACTGGGAGATATGTTTTCTCAAATTCAGGTCTATTACGGCAGAAAACAGAACACTCTGTTTTTGAATTGGTGACTTCCAAACCTACTCCAAAATTGAAAACTTAGTTCGAACTCAGAGCTCAATAGCTAATATAAGTAGCTTTACATCTTCTCAGTTCCATTTTACAGAAAAGTGGTTAATGCACCAATGGATTATATGTCGGTACTACGTGCCTCTCAAAGCAAAAATTCTAAGCCGGTATTCCGGCATACGTCTCGATGGTGGCCTTAATGATGTTCACTCGCAAACTATTTCTAAACGCAATACGATCACGTGGTCAGTGTACCTATCACTACACACAAACTACTGATCAATCATATGGTGGCTTACAACACATCCCGCAAGAGCGAACAGTTCACAATAATATAGATGAAAGTAAAAACATTCGTCCCGTATCATTCTATACGAGCTGCTCCGATTTAAGCCACGTCTCGAGGTACATAACCGAATTTTCTACCACCCGACAGGGTCCCACGTCTTTGCATAGTGCTGCACCAGTAGGAGGCGCATCGGGTTATATCCCACCCGACGGCGGCTCCCACTAACCTTGAAGCACGCTGGGGTACAACGTGTCATATGTTCTCAGAAACATGGAAAATTTCATAGACTCATATTGACTCTTCTGTGCAAAGCCACGGAAAGATTTCCATGCTACCTCTCGCATGGTGAGCTTACCGCAATTGACCCGCTTGCGGTGGCGTACCTTACCTCTTACCTGACGTCGGAGCGTCATTACATAATATAATAACACATAGTTTAGATTTTCCACCTTAATAACCTATGCTACTATAGTCTTTATGTGGGCCTAGTATCGTATCCTCACCGTATCATATGTTTTTCTCGTAATACAATCATTATTTAGTGTGCTACAATGCGGCTCTGATACCATGTTTGGGGGGATCGGAGTCCACACTTTCCAGGAATCGCATTGGGTGGTGCCATGCGATGCAACACCCAACAGCACACATGTAAAGGAACGTGTATTACATAAATCATTTGCTGAAATTAACAAAGATATTCAGTTTACAAATAGTTTATAAAAATAAACTACACCAGAAGATAAGATTACAACTCTCGTACTCCAGTCTAATAAGCAAAAGAGAAGCCGTCCAGCCCACAGACGCTCCACACTAGCCACGAAAACCAAACAGCAGTGGCACGGTTCCCACATGAGTATATCACTCGGAGAGTCCCGAGTCTCATCGGACAACCATAAACATAAGCACAGAAGCTAGTACCTGCAAAACAACTTATATAGCAACCGTGAGTACGGAGGCTCAGCAAGACTTAACCGTCTCACCTAAACATGAAACTCTACATGACGGTAAAGACATAAACATAGGATGGCAGATTTGCATAATGAACTCACCTAAACGTGGGCCCTTATTTTCATATTTATAGCAGCAGCTTAAACCTTGTGTGGGGCAACATCGTAACTCCACAATCAAAAAAGAAACGCTTCATCACAATGTTGCATGCCCAAGGCAGAAAAATAAATTTAGTGAGAATTATACTAATACATACAACATAGCAATAACATGATAATATAATGTTCATAACATCAGCAATTAATTCTCATCTCAAGTGCAAGTATTACTACATCACAACTCAGTGAACAAGTGGTACTCATATCTGCGAGGGACGGTGATTCAAAGCAATGATACCCGGAATACACGACACATACGCCGTACTGGAAGTCACCTACGTGCACTCCATGGACGTCGTACGCAGCCACCTTTCTCAAGTTCCGCCCGAGTTGAATCAATTCAATCGTCTAGGACAGTATTCCCACTCACGATGCACCCTTCCACTCTGAAGATGTCATGAGCGAGTTTCTGTCTACTGTGCTGCGGCCAAAACTCTGAGGCGATCGAAAAAGTCTCAAGAGAAGCTTCCCAAGGTACATCGGTTTATTGGACCCCATATATCCAGTATGACTCTGGTACAGTTCAAACTTGCTCAACAGGGCGGCATACGGATCAGTCCTCAACCGACACAGGCAGGGCTACGCACCCAAGACCACGTCTTGCGGCATCCTACGCCCCTGCCCGGTCTAATTTTCGGATTACTACTTCATTCTCTTTGAATCAATCCCGTGTGAAAAGGTCCTAGCCTTGCGAGAAGATTCCAACTACTCGACTACTACAGAATCATATACAACATTTACCACAAATCACTACAGGAAACGCGGTCATTTGCGACGGCCGACCGTATTTGCTACGGCCCGCACATGGCCATGGAAAATAATTTAAACCATCGCAAATAAGCCTATATTTGCAATGGTTCCTAAAGTGGTCGTTGCAACTAAGGAGGCCGTCGCAAATAAAGATTATTTGCGACGGCCTTTTCCGTTAGCCATCGCAAATAGTATTAATTGTGACGGCCAACCCTAGGGTCGTCACAAATAAGCTGGCCGTCGCAAGTGAAAGCCCTATAGCATCGGGCCAAACCGTTCCCTTCGTCATATCCTTACCACCGCCACCGCCGCTCCGCTCCGCCCCCGGCCCCGCCTCCCCCGCTCCCACTGCAGTCCCGCCGCACCGCCGCTGCCCCGGCCTCGCACCCCCCGGCCCGCCGCGCCCCCCCACCCCGCGCCACCGACTACACTATTGTCGCGCCGCACCCCGCCGCCCCCGCTCCTGCTGCCTGCCCGCCGCGCCACCGCAGCCCCGACCTTGCTGCCCCTGGCCTGCCGCGCCCCCCGCCGCCCCCGGCCTCGCCGGCCCCTATCCGCTGTGCCCCCGACTACACTGCCGCCATGCCGCCGCCGTTCCAGGTACGCCCCCTCTCTCACGTCGACCCCTCGGATCCTAATTTATACCATGGTATGCAAAATGAGAATTAGATGCTAATATAGGAATATATGTGTGCAATATGATGGTATATATGATTATGGGTAATTGGAGGTCCAAACAATGTCCTCCATATCACCAGGATATGGTTGTTGCTGACTCCGGCCCAAGTCAAGAGTGAGGTCCTACTTGTCGGCATGGAAGGATGGGAGAAATGCCAACCACGGCCTAGCACTGTAGCGCTGTTCACACTTGTACGTACTACTCTCCCTCCGCCATTAACGGCGAAGGCGGTGCACTGCTTATTTTTACCATGGCAGTTTCCCCGTTTTTCCAAAGAGAACCACCAATGATGATCTCTGTCCTGTCCAGAGTCATCGTCGAGTAGCTTTGGTTGTTTCGGCAATCAGCTTAGCTTAATCACATGTGCCATTCCCGACCGGTCGTCTTGCCGTTTTTAATTTTGAAAGAGATAGATCGCTGGCTGGTGCGGAAAATTCTGGGCTGACCGTTTAATAGTGGTCGTTATGTCAAGCGACGGCAGGCGGCGGCGATCTCCTAGTAGTATTCGTTCCATCACGATGACCGCCGGGCCATGGTATCGAGATGATGGTTCGGCGACTTTGACCGTGTCTCTCGCGCGGCTCCTCAGCTCACAGCCATATGGTCACGTACACACTGCCGACACGTGGGTTTGGCAGCCCGCTGCCATCCATTGGCACGGGGTTGAAGTTTTCTCGCACACCACTCTCTTCGTACATGAAATTGCCTGGTTCTTGCAATACGATCGAGCATCGTTGCTGTAGGATGGAACTCCTCTCCACATAGAAGCCCCGCGCCGCGTCGTGCTGCCCCACTGCCCCGCGCTCGCCCTCCTCTACTCCTTTATGCCGCACCGCTGCCCCGCGCTCGCCCTCCTCTGCCCTGTACGCCATGCCGCGCAGCACTCGCCCTCTTCTGTCCGCCGCGCTGCCTCCCTCCGGCGCGCCTCTAGCCTCCCAGTTGGAGTCGAACGATGCCTGGATGCGACGCCTGGACGATAGAAGACTAACAAGTCATCTCAGTCGGGCGCCTGGACCGTTCCAGGCAAGGCGAGGAGGCATGGCGTCCGGTCCGAAGCGACTGGATGCCTAGGTGCCGCCTAGGCGACGCCTGGATAACACTGAACGCAATTACTACAAATTTTTTCTGTTTAGCACTAGAGTAACCTCTTACAGCTGAAAATTAGGTTATTAACCATTGTGTTTTAGCGATGGAGGGACTTGCTTTTGGATCAACCAAAAGCATCATAATATGATGATCTAGCTAGCCCAATTATATTCAGTTCTTTGAGTGTTCTAGCTATTTTTATCAAATCGGTCTTGACATAATGCATTTTCTTTACATTGCTCAGGTCCCCTGCCCACCGTGCACACTCAGATCCACTTCACTGCTCAGGTATGGAACCATTATTCTTCTCATATTGTATATGACAGAGTACAGTGCTTTTAGCTGTATATGACGACTTGTTGCTCTTATAGTAGCTGCCCTGATATGTATAATGTTCCAACTATTTTTTATCAAACTTTTACTGATGTAACACATTTTCTTTAGATTTGCATCACCATGTTACTAGTTCATCCTATGTCAAGTGTGTGATCTAGATGTTGCTAGATGATTATGTTTTTTAGGTTTAGATAATTTTCTGTCATGCTTTGGTAAATATGTTTATTATGCAGGTTACTAAAATTAATAATTTTTTTCTCTTGTTCCTTTGATTGCGTGAGTGTTTAGAATTAATAATGTTTTCTATTCTGTTTAGTGTATGTTTGGACTTTAGTGCATTCATATAATGTTTTTGAGTGACTACTTAATATATATAAATAAAGGGGTTTTGGGTCGGCTCTGACCAACCCGGAAGGGCAAGACACGTAATAAGTGTGATCGTGCCGTGTAGACCATTGTAGTGGTACCGTATGCGTCAAGTCGACATGGAAGCGAACAGGTTGGTAAGGACGTCAATGACCCGCGATTGCGTGGATGGTGGAAATGGATGTGGAATTGTCATCTAAGACCAACTTTCCTCTTACTCTTTCTCTAGTTCTTTCCTCTCTTTTAAATGACCTCAAAATGAAAATGAGCAACGTAACCTATATCAATGTATTATCCGTTTCGGATCGGCACGTCTCACATGCCATTGGCATGTGAGACGTGCAGGTTCGGAATTGTCCCTTTTTGGACAGCCTCGGAGTGACCGACTACGAGGTTACGATACATTTGTTTGCACTCATGGAACTCGAGAAAACCAATTTGGAATGGTGGAACTGAAACATAAGGACCGACTACGAGGTTACGATACATTTTTTCTTGCACATCAAGTGGAACAAGTGTATTATCTACCTTATCCATGCACGAAGCCCATTGCTTGGTGGGTGGTATATAAGGTGAATCCTCGTGAGCGGTTATATACTCCTGGGGATGATGGTTACCATGATAGCGAAGACGTTGAAGAAGTGTTCCAAGAAGAAGAGTTGCCAGACACTTTTATCGTCGAGCTTGGTGCAGGACTCGATCAATTAGTTGGAGATGTTGAAGACGTTGAAGATGTAGAGGTAGATGATATGCGAAAACGGAAATTAGAACAGGCCACGATGGAAGATCGTTGGGCTTGTTTAAGGAGTAGGGCACAAGCACATGATAATGATGTTGATGAATTTTGAAAGTGATCACAAGTAATGTTTTCTTGAAGATAGTAACATGAATTTTGTATATTTTATTTGCATATTTACTGATTATCTAATTAAAACAGGATGGCGTCAAAGAAGAGTAAGAAGGTGCCGGCGACGAGGGGGTTCTACCCCTCTAGACCTGAGGACGCTTTCGCTGGTGCCTCGTCGACTAGGAGCAGACGCTCTCAACTGCTGGGGCACGTTCTGAGCAGCTCTAGAGCTTTGTCACAGGTAAATTTCACTCGCTTTTAACAAATTCTTTAAATTCAATTTCACATTAATCTTACTTATGAATCATTTGAATGTTGTAGTCCTCACCGGCTGACTCAGAGGCTGCAGCGCCAGTTGACCTTTGCTACCCTTTGGTGAGCCAGCCCTCGGCCAGCTAGCCCTCGGCGAGCCAGCCCTTGGCCAGCCAGCCCTCGGCTGACGATCCTTCTGTTCCTGAGGCCTTTGGCCCGGCTGGTGAGGAGCCATCTGGGTCACCTGCCGTTGCGCCCCAACAGACGCGGAGGACGAGGAGGACTCACTTTGTCAGTCCTCCTGTGGTCCCCTCACAGAGGATCGTGATTCGTCTAGTTGAAGACAGGTAATAAAAATTATAGTGTTCAATTTTAGTTTCTTTTGGTTACTTAAGTAATCAATCAATAAATATCTTACAGGGTTTGGGACGACACGTCTTTCACTGATGAGAGACACCAAAGACTGGTGAACGGTGTCCTCGGGTCCTTAATGCGTTTGTACTATCCCAGGGTCATCAATGAGGTGCCTGCTCTTTCGTGGGAGGACTACGCACGTGTCCATCACCAGGAGAACGGCAACCTTCAGGAGGCCGTATGGGCCAATTTTATGGTAAGTATGTTAAAAATAGTTTATGTGTTTTAACTTTTAACTCTTTTAATGAACATCTCTTCAATATATTCTTTATCGCAGGCAAGATATATTTTAGAGGACCCGAACGACCCTCACCTGTTTGAGGATGAGAGGCGAGTGTTTCACTACAACGCTGCCAAGGCGCTTCGACAAGCTTTGTCGAACGCCCATGTTTAAATTATTAATGAGCACTTGAAGGCGAACCAGCAGCACGTGCTACACTTCCGGCAAGAGAGCGAGAGGCACCTGACGAAGGAGGAGTATGCACAGGTACGTGGGGTGTAGTAAGTATTTTTTTCTGATAATTTCCTTGATGGTAATTTTAACGACTTCCAACTATGTGCAGGGCCACGTGAGCTGGTTGCAGGGTCAGACCAATGCTTTTTGGGCCCTTTGTCGCTACTGGGCTAGCGATGAGTTTAAAGCTAAGTCTGAGAAGGCTCGAGAGTGCAGAGGGGTCGAGGGGAAGAGCAGGCACGGGCAAGATAACCACTTGCATTTAGCTAAACGCATGGTAAGTGTATGTAACTTATGTTTATACATTCATAATATATTGTTCGTACTAACACGTATTCATAGGAGCGCGAGACGGGGGTGTCGCCGACTCCTGCTGAGATCTAGAAGAGAGGTCACAGGGACCCTTCTCAGCCGACGGGGTGCAGTCAGGCTGCAGCCGAGCGATTGGTAAGTTTAGAAATCATTCAAATTAAATATAACTATATAGATTCTTGAACTTAGACGGTTTTATTGTTTTTAAGGCTAAGTACGGGGAGGAGGCTAGGAAGATACAAGGTAAAGATTTTGATTGGGAACGTCAACCAATCGATTCTCAAGCTGCGTATGCAAGCGGGGGTGGAAAAGCACATGGAAGGTGATTTTACAAGTCATTTTATGATTTTCAATTCAAAGTATTCAAGATATTTTGATTTCATATTACTGACTCTTTTTTTTATAGTCTCGCCATATTCGACGGAGTTGTCGACTCGAGGGCGGGGAGACCTGCGAGAGGCAGCTCCACGCAGGCTTCTTCGGTGGACACGACTGGTCGTCGCGCCTCACAGAGGGACATTGAGATGCAGTCCCTCTTCAGGCGACAGGAGGAGGCGGAACGCCAAAGGATCGCGATAGAGGCCACGAACCAAACCCAAGCAGCAACATTGGCGCAGATGCGGGAAGCAATGGAGGTAAGAAAATAAAAACTAAAGTTCTCATTAATTTAGAGTAAATAACTTACTAATAGATAGCATTTAATTTTTGCAATGACAGGCCATGGCTCAGGCGTAAGGTCTAGGGATCCAGCTACCAGTACTACCACCGATCCTTCCAGGCGATCCTTCTTCTACGGGTTAGGTAATTTTCTATGTAATCCTTCTTCCCCAGCGTAAAAAGATTGAGATAGAAGAAAGAGGGAGATAGTTAGATAGAAGAAAAATATTGAGATAGAAGAAAGAGAGAGAAAGAAGAAAGGGAGAGACAAAAGAAAGAGTGAAAGATAGTTAGATAGAGTAGGAGAGGAATGAAGAGAGAGAGGAAGATGTAGATGGAGATACAGGGAGGGGATGATAGAGGGAGGGAGATGTAGATGGAGATAGAGGGAGGAAGATAGAGGGAAAAGGATAGCAATAGAGAGATAGAGTGAGAGAGAAAGATAGAGGGAGAGAGAAAGAGAGAAATGAAAAGAGAGAGTAAGAGAGGGGGATCTAGATGAAGATAGAGGGAGAGGAAGGGAGGGAGAGAGATGTTGATGCATTTATATTCTTACTCTAAGTTTCATTAATTGCGAGGATCTGCGACGGCTGCACAAACACCGTCACCGTTGCTACCGCCACCTGGAATGAGGCGTGACAACGACTTCGACTTCGGAGGTGGCTCCGGAGGTGGCTATGGAGGTCAGACGGGCGAGTGAGCCCATGTTTAGTTAGTTGATGTTGGTGCCATGTTTTGATGATGTGTTTTGATGTGTTATAAGACTGTTGTGATGTGTTAAGATGTTTATATTGCCTGTTCTGTGATTCTGGCCATCGAGTCGGGTAGTATATTCTGTTTTTCTAAAAAAATAAAAAACCTTATTTGCGACGGCTTTTTGTACAATACCGTCGCAAATAAGGATCATGGCCGTCGCAATTAAGCCACTGCTATTTGCGACGGCCGGGCGTCGCAAATAAGCATTAATTGCGACGGCCAGGCCGTCGCAAATAGGGGCATGGGTCCCAAGGGATGACACGTGGACCCTGCCGGCAGAACTTATTTGTGACGGCCTGGCCGTCGCAAATACTATTGCGGGTCCCACCAGCCCACTGGCGATAACTTGCGACGGCCACTTTGAGCCGTCGCAATTAATTTTATTTGCGACAGTGCCTGTCGCAAATAAGCTTAATTGCGATGACTTATTCGCGATGGCTAGAAGCCATTGGAAATAAGGAAAGCCGTCACAAATTGCTTATTTGCAACGATATTTGCCTTATCGGCGATGGCCCTGGCCAACGCAAATCGTCGAGATTCCTGTAGTGCATAGTCTACATGATGACTTGACAACTAACCAAATACTCTATTAGTTTATCTGGTCATGCAAGTGGGTTTTCAATCACCTTAGCCCTAATGCACATAACTCACCCCAGACATAGGTGATTCAAATTGAAATTTTGTAATAGCGCTTAAATGCAAACCGGGGCTTGCCTTTGGTTATGATACAATATCAAAGTTAATCTCCAGAGGTATGACTTCAAGTAACTTCGGGATCCTCTTGAGCTCGGTAACTAATCGATATGCAAAGAATTATGCAAGTGAATCAATACCGGTATTATGATATAGCTTAATGGAAAGACAGTTAAGTATATTAATTTTAGCCCAATGGTTCTGGAATTTTTACAGGAGACACTAGGTACTATGGGCGAGGTTTTGGCAAAAATTGGGAGCAATTCATAGAAGTTACAGTTGCATAAAATTCAAGGAACCTAAATATCTCCCAGAATTTTGAGGAACAAACTGTAGCTTTGACATGGCCAAAAGTTGGAGTTCTGTTTAGAGGAGGTCAAGTGTGACACAACAAAATTGGTTTCGTAATTTTCTAAGCACCTACTTTGAGATATGGAATTTACAAGTTTGGATAATTTACTGAAATGTTTCCGTTGTTTTTGGGGCATTCTATAACCAGTTAGGGTAATCCTCAGATTGAACTAGGTTAATAAAGTCCAATGAAGATGAATTTTTTACAGATGTTCAGAAACTTACTAAAGAATATTTTGGCAAAATTTCAGATTTTTATATGAAGTGAATCATCAGATAAAATCAAACATGATTTTGCTTTAAAGGGCTCTACAGTAAAATTTAGGGATTTTTATGAAGATTGGGTTGCATTTTTGGTTAGTGTGGATAAAGAGCAAACCAACAATGTTAGTTTGATAAAATTTGAAGCTTTCTACTGAGAGATATTCAAGTTAGAAGTTTGCACAAGTTTCTGTACAAATTCTAAATAAATTTAGCTATTTTATGTTCATAGAGGATACACAGGTGATCAGACCATGTAAGTGAAGTTTAGTGACCCTTAAACTTTTACTGGAGTTCAAGCATATTCAAAGGAAGGATCTTGAAAAATTTGGTAATTTTCCAAAGAGCAGAACTATAGGAATTAATTCTATAAGCATTTTTCTTAGTTGAATTATGGAGAAATTCCTATGGACTTTCATAACATTCCAAGTGCACCACTGGAAAGTATTCTTCATGCTTGTTCTAACAGAAGTTATTTGGGAATTTTTGGACAATTCTTCTAGGAGATATGTATTTTTGGAGTGGGGACAAAATCTGAAATTTAATTTACATGGGAAATATTTGAATAAAGGGAGGGGGGCCACGGGTTTAAAATGGACAAATCGGGATTAAGCAACATAGGGCCACAGGTTTCAGGGATATAGCCACATGAGATCCTCGGACCACACAAGATCCGAGGCCCGCTTTCCTCGCACTGACGACTGGGCCCTACTGGAGCTCTCGCCTCCCGTCGATCCACGGCACGGCTCCTCACCAAACTCGCGCCTAAACCTATTCAGAGGTGTTGAGCATGCCGGTGGGGTCAGCGCACACCGATGATGGCCGGAAGGGCTTGCGCGACGGCGGTGGCGGCGATTAGGGTTTCGGCCATGTCGGTCGAGCTCTACGACGGGTTAAATGATCGGGGAGACCTCGGGAAGCTTCATGGAAGCATGGGGAATGTGTCTAGTGGATGAAAATTGAGTGGAAATGTCGGCAACATCGAGTTCACCAGAGAGTCATCCGAGTTTTGCAATGGCAACTACGAAAACTCGATTCCTGAATAAATTACTCGATGGGTTGCTCTGATTTTTGGTCCTCAGCTGCGTATGGAGGTCTAGTTCCTAATCCTTAACTGGATTGGAAAATGTTTGCACGTACAAACTGAATTAAACGTGAAGCCTAGCATCATCGCTCGGACTAGGCCGAAAAGAAAAATGGAATCTCTACATCGAGGAGGAATGAAAGTAGATGGGGTTTTCACCTTGATCAAGAGGGTGGACAAGCGCTTCTTTTTGCTGTTGGGAGAAGCTCGTGACCCGGTCTAGATCGGCGGCGCCACGGTTGCAGAGAGGCAGCAAAACAGGGGAGCTTCTCCGTCGGCCACGGTTCCACTTCCATTGGCATTGGGGAGGCTCCAACTGGACAAGGGAATGGTTAGGGAGGTGCGCCAAAGCTTGAGGAGTAACTCAGTGCAAAGAAACGGGAGCATTACCGGTGATATTTGCCGGATTTTGAGGGGGAGGGGAAGAACTCGACAGGAGTGAAGTTTCTGCACCAGGGACGAAATAAGGGGGAAGAACTCGACTTGGGGGCTGAGGTGATGATAAGGAGGAGTCTAAGGTGGGTTGTATGCAGCTGGAGTTGAAGCAGACAGGCAAGAAGCTCGGTGTCGACTGCATGTTGGGAGGTGGCGCCACGGGAAAGACAGGGGCGAAATTGACCCACTGACCAGTGGGTCCCACCTCTCTATTCAACTCTATCTTCTCTGGACACTGAATTATCCCACCTACTTGTGTCCAAAAATTCTAGAAATTTAATGGTAGACTAATTTGAAGGTTTAGAAATCGATTCCGAAATCAAATTGTTGATTTGACAAAGTTTCCATTGAATTCAAATTTGAATTTGAATCTGAGTTGAATTTAATGAAGCTATTGAATTAAATAGCAAACTTGCTTCAAAAATTATGAAACTTTGCAGGGATGCTATTTGTATTGTTTGGAATCCATTGGTTGACTCAAATCTTCAGGTTAACTTAATTTGAACAGTAGCTAATTTTATGTATTTGATTCCCCTCTTTTGGAGTTTGAATTAATTTGTTTTTCTCTTTTCCTTTTTAATTCTTTTTATCGTTCAGAATTTTTGTCCTAACTAAAGTTTGAATTATGGAAAATTAGTGCTTTTACAAGGTGGTGTAACTTCGACCTCCTTGATGTGTTTGACATTCGGGCCATACTTGATTTTGATCTTGGAGTTGCTCCTTCCTTGGCTGAAAGTCAAACTTTTCCTCCTTGCAATTGATATGGAAGTGGATTTCTCCGGCTCCAACATTGATGCGAGCATCTGCGGTGCTAAGGAAAGGGCACCCAAGAGTGAGCTGGGTTTCCTTCTCGACCTCCATGTCGAGCACCACGAAGTCCACGGGTATGATGTAGTTCCAAATTCTCAATGGAACATCTTATGCAATACTAGCGAGATAGCGGACTGATGAATCGGCCAGCTGAACTTGCATCGAAGTTTGAGATAATATGTTGAAGTTCATGTTGTTGAATACCACGTCTGGCATGACACTAACACTTGCACGAAGGTCACAAAGTGCCTTGTCACAGTGTTGTGTACAAATGGAGCAGGATATAGTGGGATATCCTGGGTCCTTTAGCCAGTTGCCCTCCCGTATGGAAATCATGTTGATGTTCTCCATGGGAGGCTCCGATTGCCCTGGCATATTGCCATTCTATAATGGTGGGATAGCAATTGACATTTGAGATAATTGAGTCTCCAACATCTTGTTGAAGCTCAACTTGTTCTTGAGGGCAGAAACTAATCCTTTAACCATGGCATTGATGCTTTCTAGGGTCTTGTCATTAGCCGACAATTTCTTGGATAAGGCATCATTGATCTTGAGTTGGCTAATGGCAAGTCCCTCAAGGTTGGCTTGTTTCAATTGCCATTTTTTATGTTGTAGCCCCCTTGAAAGAAAAGGTGTGGTTGGCCCCACCCTTGACCTCCTGGAAGGTAGCCATTGTTGAAATTCCCATTGTTGGTTAAGTAAAGGGCATCCTCATGGGTCTCGGAGCAGTCACATCATGTGAGAGTCTAAGGTCTCGATGGTGCCAAATACTTAACCATTGGCATGACAGTGCAACTTCTTCATCAGAAGGTCCAATTTGGCAGCAATCATGTTCACCTCTTTCAAGGTGTGCATGCCTCACTGCCGGGATAGGAAACACTCATCGCTCCAACCCATGCTGGAAACCATCTTCTCAATCAACTCTTTGACTTTGGGCACTGTAAGCGATAAGAAGGCTCCTCCAACAGCGGCATCCACACGTCAGGATGTACTACTACAGCCTTTCCTACGGCCTCGGGAATGGACTCCTTGGGCTCTTGCTGGAAGCATGAAATCCTTCTACGACATTATTCTTGCCCAGTGGAAAGAACTTGGTGATGAATGTTGTGGAACACTATTTTCTCATGTGTTTATAGCACTTTAGTTTGTGTAGAACCACTGGTTCGCTCTCCCAAGGAGGGAGAATGGAATCAAAGACGAATGGCATCAGGCATGACATCCTTAATCCTGAAAGTGCTACAAATCTCAAGGAATTGTTGCAAGTGAGCACTGGCATCCTCGTTGGCTTTTCTAAAGAAGGGATTAGCCTGCACCGTAGTGATTAGGCCAGTCTAGATTTTGAAGTTTACATCTCCCGTGTTGACATTGGGCTTAATAGGCTCATTGTCAGCAGAGGGAGCTGAAAACTCGCGAAGGGTCTTCCGGGCCATTGGCTTGTAGCGTGATGTTTTAGAGATGATGGGTTTCCTTGCCGACAAGATCCCCTGAGGAGGAAACACACGAGGTCAAACTTTTCTCAGCATTGACTCGAGATCTTCTACGTAGTTTGCCGGCAAATGGAAATCGATCATACACTACCTTGTTTTCACATCAAAGATTGCAAAAACAATGCAAGTTTATCCTACTAAAGACCTACTAGAATCCTATCTACCATATGATCATGCAAATCTTATGTGCCTTCCCCGGCAATGGTGCCAGAAATGCTTGTTGGTATTTCTTTACATCTAAAGTTCATCCTAGCAGCAAATGCTAGTTCCGTAGGGCACTAGGCTAACCTAACTTAATGCAATATGAGTTCCGCGAGTGCACGGAAAGTACCACTATATCATTTTACCCAAGAGTATCCCCTAGGATATTGTATATGTTTATTACAAAGGAAGGCAAAGGGAAGATTGGCAAGATCAAGGGGAGAATAGGTTATTCTTATGAGGGATCTAGTGGGATGGGTAAATGATGTAGTGGGGTAGTGTGACACACACCTAAGCAATTCTACTCTAAAGGGGTAATAATGTCCTAGTGGAGGTCAAGTTAGAGATGGAGCTACTCCTACTGTGCTTTAAGTATTCATATACATAGCCTATTAGTGTAAACATGAGTATACTAATGATGAGTACTAGGGCTTATTGGTCCAACACATCAGTCATGGGTTTACCCCTGACAATATCAAGATGATTCCAGCCTCGAGCATGTGGCGTTGCCGAACGTGTGTATTACAAATGACAGACAGGGCTGTCACCACCTGTTACCAATCCCTACAAATCGTGGGTCTACGAGACATCCAACGCTACTTAACGATCTAAGCACCACGCTTACATGTTAAGTAAATACCTTAAGAGATCCAATACAAGTACCTTCCTAAGGCAATGACTAACCTAAACATCGTTGAAACCAATGTTGGGACCAAGCACTAACTTACTTATATTAACATAATCATATTAATAACTAATTAGACTATAGCGGTGGTGTATGATGTTTATGATGACATGATATGAGCATTATGACTAGATCATAACAACATCTACACCTAGCACATACATGGACTCCAGTCCACAACCAAACAAGAAATGTTTTGCCCATGTATATGATTGAGTAAAGACTAATAATAAAATTATCATAAAGCATAAAATCACAAATAAAATAAAAGATACATGAGCCATACCTTCCCGAAACTGAACATGGGACTAGAGGCTCCTCTCTATAGCCTAACCTCCACTAAGGACTACGAGAGCATTAGTGTAATACAAGAGAGAATGCTTGAGTGCTGTGTGTGGGAGAAGTGAGGCACCCACCCTATTTATACATGGAGTAGAGGTTGTTCCCACCACAATTAGTGCACGAATCCGTCTTCACAGTCTTGAAGGCACCACAGGAGCGTGTCACGTGTCGGCTGACCGGGTTTGGCGCCAGGACAGTATCGGCCGAGCGAGGGGTTGGACGACCTGGTCCTGGCCCCTCTTAGTTGTGCTTCCAACGAGTAGTTGATAAGTGGGCCCATGCTTCATCCCGTGTCAATTGTTGTTGGATTCCTTCAGTTACGCTTGGGAATGGGTCCGTGGATCCATGTGATGCCACATGTCGTCGTGTGATTGGCTGAGGTGGCACTTTTCAGAATTGCTCCCCTCATTCTCAATCAATTTTGCATGAAAACTCCTGCATGCACTATTTCTCCAAGTATACGTGGAATTATGTCAAATCTAACTATGACGTGTGCAAGAAATATTTACTCCCTCACATATTTGAGGTTTATTGATGGTCAAAATTGGTATATAACGACTGTCAACAGCAAACAAAACAAAAGAACTGTATTCCATCACTACAAAAGCACCCGAAGGTGCAGCTATTTACATCAAGAAGGACGACTAGACCACCCTACATCCAGCCCATCCTATGGGCCATCTCCACCTCCAATGTGTAGAAGACGAGGTGACAAAGCGAGGAAGCAACAGGCTCACACTCCCGTTGCAGTGCCTCCAACTCTGCCCCCACGGCGTGGAGATCGATGGCATCATAATCAGATGTCATGATCGTGAGGGTGAGGCTCGCCCTAAGGCTCGCCCCGATGGTGGCAACAACATTGAGTTGCGACGCCATCGTGTTTGGGAGCTCTGCCATCTGGGCACCTAGCTGTGACACAAAAGAAGCCCTGTATGCTGCCCCACATAAAGCAAGCCTGGAGGAGAGAAGCCCCGGAAGCTCCGCTGCCACCTCTGTGTGGCAATGAGGGATCTCCTGGAGCCTAGCCACTAGAGCAGCATCGTCCAGCATGCCAGTTTCCAGTCGGTCGAGCGCCTAATCACACGCTGCAACCTCCGCCTCCCAGACTCCCGCAATCTCCCCCTCGACGATGATGAAGTGGGTCGGGATCTCCCAAAGGTGAACATTTGGCTCCATGCTCAGCTGGGACAGACCAAGCACTGCCCCGAACAATGCGAAAACAGAGGCGTGAAGGGCCTAGAGCTCCTCGGTGGTCTGCGATGCCTCGTCGCGAGTTGCGACAACCGCGGCACCTAGCCATGCCAACTCCACGTGCGCCCCTTAGGGCCTGTCCAGGCTGCTTTCGCTCCTGCCTGGGCCTGCTCGAGCTCAATAGACAATGCGTCTCGCTCGACTTGTGATGAGGACATCACTTCTATGGATACAAACAACACTCCATTGAACATACAAGATGCAGTCAATAGAGTTCATACACAACAATTAATTTCAGAGGTGAATTCGTTCTTATATATTTCCTTATATGTTTTTGAGCATAGATTGCTACTTAATGATTTAATTGTGATTAGGATCCATGGAGAGGTTCAAGGATTACTTGGAGGAAGTATTAGGGACGTGGAAGACCAGAGAATTCGTTCAAAGAAGATGGGAACCAAACCAAACTCCAAATCGCATCCAACTCGGAGTCCAGGAGCAGTACGCACTAAAACGAGAGCCCAGGATGCATACCAATTCCGTTTTGGACGTTCTACGTATGAACGCAAAGGGGAGAGGATAACCTTTCCAATGGCACCGGTCCCATGTCAAAATCCCTTCGGTGTCGACGGGAATCATCGAAACAAAATCAAGGACAGAATCTGTCAGGGTGCTGCGCCACCGTATTGGGCCATTGGGCCATGTATCAAGTCTAAGTCCATTATTTTTGTATATTAGGGTTAGGTCACGACCCCAACACCCCCTTGGACGTCCTCCCACCTATATATACTCCATAGTAGCTACCATAAACAATTGGGTTTTGCTTAGATTAATAATATTGCCGTTTATCGGTTTGTGAAACCCCAATTCAGCAATTTCAGATTGCTTCTTCTACGTTCTTGCTTGTGTTCTCGGTTGCACTTGCAGGAATTAGCCTTCTTGGCAAGGTCAATCGTGTGCAGCACGGTTGATAACCAACGGAGCGGTGGTGTAGTGATTGCAGGGGTTTTTTGTGTTCTACTCGAGAGCCTCAGATCATCAACGTCGAGATCTCCACATCAATCGACTTATCCATTACCTTTCGGAAGATCGGGACTCATCTTTTTCCTATCACCCTGTCCGAAACTCGAGCCACTTTCATGTGGAAGTTGTTGATAGCTATTATATCCAAATTTCACCCGTCAATATAACTCAATTATGTAAAAAAAGATCATTTCTTGCACACATCACATTTCTACATAACCAATTTCCACTTGTCCTTGGAAGAATAGTGCATGTAGGCATTTTATGCAGGAAATGATGCAAAAGAGAGGGAGCAATCCTATAAATTATCATCCCAGCCAATCAAGCAGTGACACATGACATCACACGGATCAAATGGCCTACAAACAGTAGCATCCGAGGCAATCTAACGCTGTATCATATCAGTCAATGGAACCCACTTGGAAGTCACCTCGAGGAAGCACACTAGAATTGGTCAGAAGACCAGTTCGGCCGAACTCCCTGTTCGGCCAAAGTGGAAATTGCGCCAAACACGGTCAACGTCCACGTGTCGACTCCATGTGGTGCCCTCATCACGATGAAGACTGATTCGCGTGCTTTTGGTGGTGGGAACCAACATTTCTCCAACTATAAATAGGACCCCCTACTCTCAATTTTCACACACACCACTTGAGCATCATTCTATTGTATACACTATATTCCACAGTCTTAGAGGAGTTTAGGCTGTAGAGAGGAGAGTCTCTAATCCTTAGTCCAAATTAGGGAAGGAGTCTCTCTTCCCAGTTCCAAGTGGGAAATGTGTGGCTCACATATTCCTTATTGTATTTGTGACTTTATGCATAACAAATATGTTATGTTTAGTCTTTTTTTATTCATATACTTGTATGAAGTTTTTTTGATTGTCGATTCCATGATGTGGTAGGAGTAGTCTTTATGATTATGCCATAACAATCTTTGTCTATCATCATAAACACAACAAACCTCCATATAGTCTAATTAGTTATGATATGATCATGTTAATGTAAATAACTTAGGATGTTTAGGTTAGTAATTGCCTTAGGATGACTTGTGCGTAGGCTCTTAAGGTATTTTCTTAGTATGCTAGCATGGTGCTAGGATAGTAAGTAGCGGTGGATGTCTCATAGACCCACAGATTGAAGGGGTAGGCAGTAGGTGGTGACAGCCTTATATGTCCTTTGTAATCCTCAACGTTCGGCTATTGATAAGGAGGTTTAGGCCCGATCTTTTGAAAGGTAATGGATAAGATGATTGATGGAGATCTCGACATTGATGATCCGAGGCTATCGAGTAGAACACGAAAAAACCCCGCCATCACTACACCACCCTCTGTTGGTTATCAACCATGCTGCACAAAATTGACCTCGCAAAGAAGGTTAATCTCTGCAAGTGCAACCAAGAACACAAGCAAAAACGTAGAAGACACGATCTGAAATCGCGAAGTTGGGGTTTCACAAACCATAGAACGGCGATATTATTAATCTAAGAAAAACCCAATTGTTTATGGCGGCCACCATGGAGTATATATAAGTTGGAGGACGTCTAAGGAGGTTTTGGGGTCGTGACCTAACCCTAATACACGAAAATAATAGACTTAGGCTTCATACAAGGCCGATTGGCCTAATACGGTGGCGCAGCACTAAGACAGATTTTGAACTAGAATTTGTTTCGATGATTTCTGACAACTCCTAAGGAACTTTGACATGGTACCAACGGCATTGTAAAAATTATCCTCTCCCCTTTCCATGCATATACAGAACATCCAAAACGGAGATCGTATGCATCATGGACGTCCGTTTTGGGGCGAACTACTCCTGGACTCTGAGATGGACAGGATTTTGAGTTGGGCTCGGTTTCCATCTTCTTTGAACGTATTCTCTTGTCCTCCACGTCCCTAATACTTCCTCCAAGTACTCCTTGAACCTATCCATGGATTCTAATCATAATTAAATCATTAAGTGGCAATCTATGCTAAAAACATATAAGGAAACATATGAGAACGAGCTCACCTCTGAAATTAATTGTTGTGTGTGAACTCTATTGATTGCATATTGTATGTTCAATAGAGTGTTGTTTGTATCCATAGAAGTGATGTCCTCATCATCCTCCCCTTCTTGAATTGGAGTTGTCCTTGACTCAGGTTCATCTTCTCTCATGTGTTGGTCCAAATATGCAACACCATCAAATCTTCATGTATGTATGAAAGGAGGAGGCCAAGGTGGTGGAAGACATAGTGCACCATCTTGATCTTGTCTATCAAATAAGAGCGCACATTCACTTGAGCCAGGATCCCAGATAAATAAACATTGTGCCATGTTTGTAGGTGCAAGGATTACGTGCATGATCTCGTCATTCTCCCTTTCTTTATGACAAGCCGTCATCGGCTTGCTCTTATGTCCAGGAAAGAGGCTTTTGGGGATAGTATGAGCGCTGTCCATATTGCACATTCGCAGCGAACAAAGCTTCTCTTTTATCTGTTGTCCCCGCTTCAAGGAAAAAAATAATAGAAAACTTAACAAGGCATTATTAGCATTAGTGCATTCATTTACTTTTACCATGGTGTCGTAGCACAAAAGGAGCTTGCTCATTTGAACATATGTAAACTTTATGCACCATAAACATACCACTATATTCATATTTGCTTATAGCATGAAAAGTATTTCTTGTCAACAAAAGTAATTCAGTTTCCAAAAATATTCTTCTTTCTACATTATCTCGATCACAGAGAATGTCAAATTCAATATAACCCAAAGTATTTAGTGAAGACAACAATTTCAGCTCCTCATTTTAAACAGTAATGGGAATCAAATTATTAACATCAGCACAAGTAGGTGAATACAAAACAGAATCATCAAGTTCACTAACTTGTTTCCGCATAGGTATAATAGAATTATTAGCACACAATTATTTCTTAACGCATGGATCAGTAGGAAAATCAACACATAGAAATGGTGTATCAATAAACGTTTCCACTAGTTGCTCCTCGACAATAGCATGATTGGTAGGAAAATCCAGAACATCTAAAAACTCCTCACCTTCAACAAGTATGTTGTGATATTTGTTACCTTTATTCTTATTTTCAGCGGGAAGTTTAGATGCATTATGGGTTCGTTCGTCAAACAATTGAGAAGAGTTGTTCAACACCTCCTCTTTTGCATAGTTTCTTGTGGAAGGAGTAGTGGAGGTAGCCTGAAGATCATGTAAAGTGTCAGTTGGTCTGTGATCCAAATTTGCCAATCTTACCTTTCTTCGTGCTTCCCTCTTGTCTAGCAGCTCCAACATTTTATCCACTAGGTTACGGAACAACGCATTATTTTTGGTGAACACCTCTGTCATACTGTTCATCATGTTATGCAACCCAACATTTGAAATTCCATCACCATTATTTCCCGCCATTGTTAGTAGTACAAAAAAAAAGACAACAGGAAGATGTTATCCCTATGAACTACAAAGAGTAGTGGCAATGTGATATGTGGAAGGACAATGTCTCTCATTCAAGCGTCTTACCACGCTCCTACAAGTGTTCTTACCGACACAGGAGGTAGTGTGGACGGTGAGATGAACCAATGAAACGTGGGATGATTGCAAAAGGTACCCTTTCTTATCAAGAGAAAGTGGAGCTTGGATGGCACTTTATATTTAGCAAGGATTAGCAACAATGCAATCGGATAGTAAAGTTGAATAAGTGTCCAGAGTACTTGTCAAAGTTGTTGGCCTAAATTTGTTCCTAGTAGTTCAAGCTTGCAAGATATGAAACAAAACTATAGGACACAAGGATGCAAGCACTTCCTTTTTATTTTTCTTCGTTTTTCTTTTCTTTTTTGTTTGGCTTTTGTATCTATTTTTTTTTTGCACTTGCCTTTTTCTTTTGTCTTCTTTGTTTTTTTACAAAATGTACTGCAAAAGAAGGACACAATGCAAAGCAATCAAAGATATCTCGTAGGTATGTTACAGATTTTCTGCTCAATCTTCTATGGAAAATTAAGCACCTTTAGGCCCCAAATGTAAAAAGTTTGAACAACAAGATTATAGATCTATCTCTCCTTTTTAATTTCAGTATATGGAAGTTCTATTTTGGATCAGAACAATAGGAGATATTGCCCCCGAAATGCAGTCTGTTCGGAATTTCTATGTCAATAACAAATTCGGATCGAATGCAATTTCGACCTTCATAACTCTATTTTCTAGGAAGCTGATGAATATAGAAAGCTATAGAGAACTTCTTACGCTTTCTAGAAAGTACAGGAACAGTAAAATTCGAGTTCGTTTGAGCGAGATATGATGAAAATACTGAACTAGACAGAGATGAATCTAATCTGGACGTGATGACGTGATTCAAAAGGATGTCTCATAGACCCATGGATTGAAAAGGTAGGCAGCAGGTTGATAGCCCTATCTGTCCTTTGTAATCCTCCATGTTCAGCTATTGATAAGGATTTTTAGGCCCGATCTTCCGAAAGGTAATGGATAAGTCGATTGATGGAGATCTCGATGTTGATAATCCGAGGCTCTCGAATAGAGCACAATAAACCCCTGCAATCACTACACCACCCCTCCGTGTGTTATCAACCTTCCTACACACAATTGACCTCACCAAGAAGGCTAATCCATGCAAGTGCAACAAAGACCACAAGCAAGAACGTAGAAGACACGATCTGAAATCGCGAAGTTGGGGTTTCACAAACCATAGAATGGCGATATTATTAATCTAAGAAAAACCCAATTGTTTATGGTGGCCACCATGGAGTATAAATAAGTGGTAGGACGTCTAAGGAGATTTTGGGGTCGTGACCTAACCCTAATACACGAAAATAATAGACTTAGGCTTGATACAAGGCCCAATGGCCCAATACAGTGGTGCGACACCCTGACAGATTTTGTACTCGGTATTTGTTTCGATGATTCCTGTCCACTCCGATGGAATTTTGACATGTGACCAGTGGCATTGGAAATTTCATCCTCTCCCCTTTCCATTCATATATAGACATGCAAAACAGAGATCGTATGCATCCTGGACATCCGTTTTGGTGCGAACTACTCCTGGACTCTGAGATGGACATGATTTTGAGTTGGGCTCGATTTCCATCTTCTTTGAATTTATTCTCTTGTCCTCCACGTCTCTAATACTTCCTACAAGTATTCCTTGAACTTCTCCATGGATTCTAAGGATAATTAAATCATTAAGTAGCAATCTATGCTCAAAAATATATAGGGAAACATATAAGAATGAGCTCACCTCTAAAATTAATTTTTGTGTGTGAACTCTATTGATTGCATCTTGAAAGTTCAATGGAGTGTTGTTTGTATCCATAAAAGTGATGTCCTCATCAGCTATGCAACAGGACCTTGGCGGGAGTCGCCCTAGTATTGCTAGGGGTAAGCCCGTGCCCGATGTGTTGAACAACTTAGCATAAAGTTCACCATTGACATACTCATTAGTATCTAACCTAGGCTATTTATATGTATATTAGAAGCATTGTAGGAGCAAATCACCAACTCTTAGTCTAATCTCCATTAGGACCCATCTACCCTCTACAATAGATTGTTTATGCGTATGTCACACTACCCATATTATCAACTTACTCCCGTCTTTATAATTGATTAGTATCCCATAGCTTGATCATAAGAGTAGTGTTTACTTTACTTCATTGCCTTCCTTTGGAATAAATACGATACCCTTGTGAATACTCATGGGTAAAATGCTACAATAGTATCTTCCGTGTGCTTGTGGATCTCATCTCTTTCAAGAGATAATTTGTGGTGTTAAGAACCGTCAAAAAGCATTTCTGGCGCCGTTGCTGGGGAAGGCAAAAGGAAGTGAAGGATAGCTATCACTTGTGATTAATCTATAAGTACTAATAATTATTATATAGGATTACCATGTCTACTATCTCCTTTTTTGTGAAAACAGGGTAGTGTTGGCTAACCCATTTCATGGGATGGCCAACGAGGACGAAAGTGCTCAACTACAAGATGATTCAAGGCCTTGATAGTTGGTAACACCATTGCCCTTAACGGAAGAATATCAGCTTCCAGCAGGAGCCAAAGATATCCATTCCCAAGCTTGGGGAGCCTCCAAGAGTACTTCTTGGTTTGCCTTCATCATGGGCGGTAATTGGCTCTTCATCCAACACTCAAGTCATGGGTTGGCTTCACCAATCCGTGACCACACTCATGCTGGAGCTGAAGGAGCCCTATTATCATTCATCATGGATGAGAATATGGTCTCTACCAAGGGGTGGAATGAAGAATGCCTAGTTCCTTAGCTCAGGATGCACACCATTTAGCAAGGTGGACATGCTATCTATGGAACTACACTTCCCATTGATGTATCATGAAGACCAAGCCAATGAAGAAGTGTTTGGGATGATCCAGGTCATTGATATTCACATAATTTGTGAAAATCCATGTCAACATGGGACGCTTGGGAATTATTCCCCTAAGACCCATGCGGATCTTTCATTTCAAAACAGTAACTCCAATGGCTATCACACACAAGGAGGTCAAGGGTGGAACCAACATCACCTTTGTAATCAAGGAGTCTATGGGGATTTTAAGGGATTTATGTTCAACTAGCCTACCATGAAGTATCATGTCCATGGCCAAGCAAGAAATCAAGACAAGATTTACATGATGTTCTTGGCCTGAGAAAAGAAACTTAAAGAGCACTCAAGATCCAAGATGTCTCACAATCACTTGTTGGGATTCCTACACTTCAACCGAACCCATGCAACCTAAGGTAAGTGACATTGTGGATGAAGCATTTCTTGTTTGATTGTGGAGTCTACATGTCATCATTCCCAAGGAAGTCTTTGATCCATGATCAAAGTATGGGTAAACTCAAAGGAACATCAAGAAGGACGAGCCTCACCATGCTCATAAGAGAATATTTTCAAGAGGGATATGCCGTTGCTACATTAACAAGTCTTCATCAAGGCGACAAAGAGGCTAGGGCCACCATATAGCCCCCATGTCCGAATGACAGCCAAAACAATTTTGGCATGTCAGACAGGAGAAGTTTTCCACATCTTCAACTCCGGGATTGGACAACAAATCATGTCACAAAACAGACAGAGGTAAGTTCCACTCATCAGACTTTAAAAATTCGGTGAGTCCTTGCCAATATGTTAATTGGTAGTAATCTCATATTTGTTTCCCAATTGCATATTTGAATTTCCCATCAAATCTTGCATTGACATTTAGCATGTAGGAATTTCCACTCTTGCATGTTGGAAAGTAAAATTTCCAACCATCTAAAACTAAAACTTTTAATTAGGGAAGAAATTTAATTGGATATGAATTTTGGGCATGACCACTTAAATTTATTTTCCTAATTCAAAACAAAAAGATTTGCTTTATGCCTCATTGCATTCACAAGTTGTTTCAAGTCGGGCAAAACAATTTGACAATAGAGTTCTATTTGCTTTTGGCTAACGTAACCCGTTTTTGATTGTTTTGTTTGTTCTTGATTAAATTGCAGCAGGACAAAAATTGTAAACAGGTGGTTTGGCAAGGAATAGGAGCAAGAAGGAGCCTCAACCAAATACATCACCAATCCAACCTCAACTTGGCAAATGACATTGAACATCAAGCCTACACCAAACTCGAAGGGTGTGAGTTTCTCACACAAAGGCCTTCATCACCAATTGCTCTTCAAATAAGGTATGAGTTCATGATTTTTCATTGTTTTGTTTGCCTTAGAATTGAATGCCCTTGCTTGCAATTATGAGGAAGGTTGTCGCTTCCTCATCACTCAATTATCATGCATCCTCGCAAGACTAAGTGTTGGTATTATCTTTTGGATCTCCAAAAGGGAAGACCACCTTACTTGGAAAAAACTAAAAAAGTACCTAAAACCCCTTAAGTATTGTTTTATAGAGTTAGTAACTTTTGCCTAGGTTTAGAAAACAAAACTTTTTGTCATAATTTAATATGTGAATTGGCATGTAGCAACCGAATAGTGATGACCATGATTTTGATTTGAGCTTCGTACATATATGGTGTCAATCAATTTCAAACTCATAGGAATAAGTGATATCTTTTATCTTAATTTGAATTACATGTTTATGTGGAATCACTAACTTTCAAATTCTTAGAAAAGTTTAGGAGGATAAAATTGAGAATATTGTTTGCCATGATCCAAATGATAACATTTTCTTTTGTGTAAAAGCTATGATGGTTAGAAACTCTACAAGATGAAGGGATCTATATAGTGTATTTATATCACTTGCATTGCTATGAGTAGAAGATTTAGAAAATGTGCAAATTGATTTATCCGTAAAACCCCACTCTTATCATTGAATAATACATTGTTCATGAATACACTTGAAATTGAACCCAATGCATCTTTCATTTTGTTCTTCCTCGTACGTACAAATGAAGATTTGGTTACCTAACCCAAAAATTCATTTGTACGAGTATCGGGAGCTAACCATCCCTCTCTATCATAGATGGGAAGTCTGTAGGAGTAATATTACTATGCAGGCATTCAAAGATCCGATTGTTGGGAACCCTCTATGATCAACCAATGGAGGGCTACGAATATGTGAGAGTATTATGCTCTCCACTATTCTAAGCACTCATTCAAGCTCAAGGAAATTGCCATTTTTAATGGGTGTAAGTTATTCTGTTGTGGCTAAAAGGTATGATGTACCTCAACCAAGGAATGACAGATCACATCCAATATATATTGGGTGCAAGTTGTTCCTATGTGGCCAAAAGGTATTTTATACTTTAGCCAAGGAACAACAAATCACGATCAACCCATGTTGAGTGCACGTGATCCCTTTTTGGTTATAGATATATTGTACCTTAGCCAAGGAATGACGGATCACACCCAATGCATCAGAGGTACAAGTTATTCCTTTATGGCAAGAAGGTATGATACACCTTAGTCAAAGAATGACGGAACACACTCAACACATGTTGAGTGCACGTCATTCCTTTGTATGTAAAGGTTATCATTACCATATCCATGGAATAACAAAGTACACTCAATGCATGCGAGACCATGAGGTGCGGATAAGCGACATCAACAACACTTTCTTCAACCACACTCATGGTACACAAGGGAGGCCACATGTAACACCGTCATTTTAATCAATCATGCATTGCATACATTCTTATACCTGTCTAACATGATGCAAAACAAAAGGAACAAGATAAAAATTAATTGGGAGCAAAACAGCAATTAAAAACATGATTCAGTGCGGACTTGTCCGGATTGGACCCCGTACTAGTGCGATTTAGCCACTGTTGTCCCCGAACTTTCCTGTTAATTGCTGTGGATTAGTCCGGGATTCGTTTGTGATGTCCTCCGGACTTGTCTGTTAATTCTTGCGGACTAATCCGGTTTTGGTTTTGTACCCGTCCGAACTTGTCTGTTGCTTGTACGGACTAGTCTGATGATATTTGCGGAAAACTCCCAAAAGCTTTGTCTGATTTCGATACTAGACAATCCTGGACTTGTCCGGTCCGAAATCGGACTTGTGCGATTGCCTTTCTAATGTTGAACAGACTTGTCTGTCTCTGTACCGGACTTTTCTTTTTAACTTTTTGGAACCTCGAACCAATTTGTCCGGCCTCCTACGGTGTAGTCCAGTCTTGAAGGTTTCGACTTGGATTCTATTTTTCCTACATGACAGGTTGATGGGTAATTTACCTATTTGGGCCCATGTACGTCGTGTCCTGCCCAAAGAAGCCCAAGTGGGACCCCACCAATATTTCTGCCGCCTTCTACTTGAATTCCATGAAACCCTACAACTTCTACCCCTATATAAACACCCCACCACCATTTCATCCCTTTGTAACATTAGAAGAAACCCTAGACCCTTGTTTAAGTGAGAGCAGCAAACAAGAAGAGTTCACCGCATGAAGAGAAAGGACGGAGGAGGATCAAGCGAGATCTTTGCCGCTGCTACGATCCTCATCATCAATTCTTCACCATCAACATCCTTCTTCATCAATTCTCTGTCTTCATCGGATCTAGATGTCAAGTTCTCGAGTTTTGTCAATCCTCAGCCCTTGAACCCTAGAATTGTCGGTAAATACCTTAGATCCATCTTTTATACGTAAATTATGGTTCTAAATTAACTCAAACTGTACTCTAGTTGGAAATTCGTCTAAATCCTAGCCACGGCGGACTTGTCCGGTCCCGTGTAGACTAGTCCGTTCAACTTTCTGGTCCAGAGCGGACATGTTCGGCCCATAATGCAGACTAGTGCGGTCTCCCAAATCTGGAAATTTCTGGAACTTCTTTAATACTCTCCAAAATGACTTAAAACTTTTTATAACGTGTAAGACTTAATTGTAACTAGTTAGTAAGCAATGATGGCAACTTGATAACATGCATTGCCACATAAATTGCATCTTCGATGCATGTCATGGCATATAGAGTCATATATGAGCATTTGTTGATTGTAATGTTTGTTTTGTATGTTGTTGCGCGGATTAGAAGGTAACACTCTAGAGGGTGCATTCAAGGACCTCCAACACCTGAACTTCGAAGCTTTTGATCCTAACAATTCTCAAGAGCAAGGTAAGTGTCCTTGATCATTTTGATCCTGTTTTGAATTTTTTTGGTTGCAAAATTGCATGCTTATGTCAGATTGTAGGGAAACCTATGATAGGTGTTTACTAGTATTGTTTGACCATCATCATCGCTTGGAATACATTGTAGAGAGTCGGGAAGCGCATTTTTACCACTTTGCTTGGCTCTAATTAATTAGGATGGGAAAACAACCAAATGGCTCATCTATGAATTAATGCACTTATTGATGGTATGAAATGATGAATATGGTTAATTGGTAACATGGGAATGGGAGATCTAAGCAAGCATGGTTTGCAGATTGGGTTGGAAGATATGGTGGTTTCGCTTGCTCTAGATCTAAGGACCGGTTTGTGGAGTGACAACCCATGTTTTACAGTGCCACCACAGGGCCAAGTATGGGTGCATCTTAGCCAATTAATTAGGTATACTGGCAGCATTGTTTAATTCAATTGGGTGAGCTAGGAATGGGAGCCGATTGGGGTTGCGAGGGGGCCTTTGATTGGATGTGCTCAGTTGGAGGCATCACCACCGGTGAAACCTTAGTGGGTTTGAATATGCTGGTAGTCCCTTTGTAAAGTATATTTTGTGATCTCTTGGCCACACACCTATGGAAGTGTGTAATTTGACCGACGGGTCAAGGGCATGATGGAGGTTCCTTAGTCATCGAAAGGTGATGAAATCATAAACTTGTGGGTAAAGCGGTACAACTCTGCTGAATGTGAAAAACTATCATGATATCTGCTATCGAAGTGTAGACTAAGACACAAACCCTGGTACTACAATGAAGTAGTCCGCAAAGGTTCGTATTCAGATGGGGCGCTAATCAAGATCAAGAATAAGGGTGAACACAGAGGATTTTATGTGGTTCAGCCCGCCTGAGCGTTATACCCTACTCCAAAGGGTGTGTGTTGATTGTATGAACCTACTCCTGCCTCATGTACCGGCGTTCAAGCTCCGGTTGAAGGTCCTGAGTCTGGAGCCTGGACACCGTGTGAGTATGATGAGCCCTGGAGGGCAGTGACGTTGCGTGCTGAGAGGATGCACGTCTCTTGAGCTACGATGCCGCAGGACCAAGGCTTTCAGACAAGGTCCTTTTACGTGAAGGTTCCTGTGCTGCATGGGGTAGACCTTGGTTGTTGATCACAGTGGTTGCGGCTGCAACCATATGCTCAACATTAGCACACCACTATTCTAGCGCGGCTGGGGGAGCTCCCAGCGCTGGAGGACACTGAAGTAGAGTCCACGCTGCGTTCAACACGTTCTCCGGGTTGTTCGTCGATGCTATGATTGACGCGAAATGTCCATCCTATTGTCCAGCATTGGCTGCTGCAGGAGATGGTGGTGGTGGTGGAACGACGCCTATCAGAACAACAACGTTGGCTGGGTGCTGAACATTAGAGGGGTTTCCTCCAACAGCATGTGCACCCGACCCGTTGGAAGCAGCGGTTGAGTTCACCATCTTGGAGATCTTGAAATTGAGCTCCCCCTACCTGGAGCACCAAATCTCGATGTGTATACTAAGACACTTCCCCCGGTACTTCTATGAAGTAGTTCGAGGAGGTTCGTATTTGGATGAAACACTAATTAAGATCAAGAACAAGGGTTAACACAAAGGATTTTGTGTGGTTCGGGCCGCCTAAACGTAATACCCTACTCAACAAGGGTGTGTGTTGGTTATATGGACTTGAGTAAGCCTGAGCGTAGTCTGGAATGACTTGTGATTGCATAGCTTGAGTTCTACCGTGCAGCGCAACCCTTTTATATACCAATGACTTGCTATTACATTATGCGCCGTGACCCAAATGGTGACCCCCGATGTAATAAACCACCCTATACACAGTCTATGGAGTTAAGGGTGGTTAATAGTGTGATAAAGTTCCTTAACAGCAGCGTTACAAGTCTTGATAGTCCTCTGATCGTGCGTCATTAATATAGCATTAATGACGCGTTAACTAGGTCTTGTAACGATCGATTGATAGCCCTTGAATGTCCACACGGTTGGAGATCCCGCTGCCTTCCCGTTGCAAACTTAAGTCTGAGTGCCGACACGTGGTAGCTACGGAGCTTCCTTCTACGGGGAGACACGTCCGAAGCTAATTGACACATGGCAGCACCAGAGCTTCTGCTGTTGGGGAGTCAGGTCCAGCGCCCTGGGACACATGGCAGTGCTGGAGCCACCGTAAGAAGGGAGGTAGGTACAGCACTACGAGACACGTGGCAGCACCAGAACCACCCTAAGAAGGGAGGTAGGTCTGGCACTGTGGGACACGTGTTGCCTTCGGAAGTCCATAATACAGGAAGGTGGAACTCAACGCGTCTTCTTTTGGTATGAAGGGATACCTGGTATGCACGGTATCGACAGTGGCCGTCGGGCCCACCTCTGGTGCTACTATGAGGTTTCGATGCTAGACGTGGGTCCATTATCTCTTCGCATTGCTGCTTTAAGATTCCACTTGGGGCATGTGACCATTCTTGATTTGGTAGGTGAGATGCATGACGTGCTGATATCACGAAATTGAAGGTCGCCAGTTCCCAATAAGATTTTCGTATAGGTTCCCAACATAATCTGTGTAGCACTGTCTGGCCGCCACCCTTAGGCTTCCAACTTCCCATCATCACAACGGTTTTCCTGGTGCGACTTTTTAACAAAGTGGACCCAGGCCCCCTGGTCATTGACGAGGTAACTTCGTAGAGTACGACTATAGTCTAGGTGCAGTTGCCATCCAAGTGTTCCGGAGGCTTAATAAAGAGAGAGGCACTGCAAGGAGAGATAACTCTTATGCACTGATCTATTCTTGCCATAGAGTTCTCCGCGTGAACCCTTGTGTCGTGCTCCCACTTTTGCTCTACTTTGCAGTGATGTAACTCGGACTCCCCCCCCCCCCCCCCCCCCCCGCCCAGCAAGATCATGAGTGGTGAAGATCTCACCAGAGTCTAAAAGCTGAGGGGCTGGCAAAGCGACTCCATCAACAATGCCATTCGTTGCGGCAAGCTCCCATTCAAGAAGGAGTCTGCCAGTATCAAACTTCCTGTTGATGCTGCTGAAGTCGTACGGACTCCAACTGTATCACCTCGGATTTAACTCCATCTTGCTGGTGGCGATCTTCGTCCACTTCTATGAGATGTGGGTGGGTGTGCCGCCCTGCATCCCTCTCTTCCGGACCTTCTTCACTCACTAGATGAACGGCAAAGGTAACAGCTTGTTAGGGTTCTACTATTTCGTAAAGCGTAGAAATGCCCCATACAAATACACGAAGACCTTTCCTTCTGGGAAGTGGGATGTGTGGAAGACCAATTGTGTGGTGATCCGAGTGGACCCTCACGACCGGCTAGAGCTGCCAGAAGGACATCCAATGACGGATTCTGACTACCGGATGGAGCTCCCAGAGCTGTGTGAGAAGTACAAGCCACTTCCTGACCAATCGCTTGGCGCCTCTCAAGGAGCGAGAGTTTGCAGCTTGGACTTTCTCTAGAGAAATGGATTTCCTCCAAATTGAAGTCGACCTAGGTACCAATCTTGATGAACACGCTTTAAATCTCCATCTGTAGAAGCTGAACATAGGGGCTTTCTTCAAGGGATGACCTCAGACCTACGACCAAATTACTGCCTCTGAACATAGTTCTGGAGGTCAGAAGAGAGTTGCTAAAGAAGATATTGCGGCTTGAAGACACAGGTCTTGCGGTGCATCAGAGGAGCACTTCATCAGTAGGGATTTTGATCCCCAGAGCTTCAGAGGGCAAGGCTCCTGCAGCTTCAAGCTAGAAGAAACCTGACCCGAGTCAGGGTAAAGGAAAGGAGCCCGTCGACATCTCTAGCCGAAAGAGGAAGCTGTTGCGGTCTGATGGCAGTTCCGGTAGATCAGGTCTGATAGAGCTAGTGATGGCGGCTCGCCCAACCCTCAAGTCAATACTGGTAGTTCCTCCAGCATCAACGGCTCCATCTCCAACCACCAAATCATCTTCAGATCCAGTGTCCACAGGGGGCACTAGGTTCGACAAGTCTACTCTGGTCCCGGTGCCAGCAGCAGGTGCTGAGTCTGGATTAATTCCTCTAACGATGGAGATACCAGCTGAGGTAGCACTGGTGGCTGCCGCAACTCTTGGGACGAAGCTCGAAGCGCCTGCCACACCGATGATAGTTTGTTCTGACTCCAGGCGTCGAAGGAAGAAGTTTTGTGCCGACTGGAGTGGCAGTGTCCATAGGTAATAATTGGCACCTGAACTTCAGTCTTGTTTTAGCTTTTCGCTTTTTCTTGAACTCTCTATTCCTCTATTTCCATATTATCGAGAGCTTCTGCTCCAGCACCTGCCAGCGCCACAGCATTAGATATTGCACCATCCGGAGCCTCCGCTATCGAAACGGCAACTCCGGTGATTGAGGCAGTCGACCCCGCAGCTTTGACGCCTACTAGCATCAAGATGACCTCGGTACCAACAGCCAAAGAAGAAGTCGCAGTTGCACCGGAGCAAGCATCAACTGCTCTGGAGCCAACACTAGAGGTACCGATGCTAGTGTCGGAGACTTCAGAAGCTGCAGTTGAAACTCTGATACCAGCTCCAGAGGTGACGGTGTCATTGGCTGAAGATCCGTCTGCGGGAACTTCCTCGTTTGCATCAGAGGTAGATGAGGTTCTGAAGATCAGCCTTGCCGACATCGAGCTGCTGGAGTACATGCTCATGCCATGAGCTTCAACGACTATCCCAGAAGACCCAAAGGAACCAGAGGATGAATCTCATACGGGTCCGGAGCCAGTCCCTCTGGCATTGTCAATTGACAACGCCTGCTCCAGCCTTCGCCAGGTCCACCTCACCTTTGACTACGAGCCCATGTCTCTTGAGGAAGAGTGCGATCTTGTTGATATGTCCAAGAGGCAATCATAACAATTCGGTTTAAGGCATGTTGGATATTTGACCCATAAGCAATTAGGGTACTAATGGGCATGTGACCTAAAAGCCTATTACTACGCCTATAAATACAAGGGCTAGGGTTAGGGGCTAATTACTTCACGGCAAGACAGCCCTGGCCGCCACCCCTCACAGGCCAAATGTTGAAACCCTTGTTGCGCATGCGGTGCTAGTACATCGGACACGACGTTCCTTTTAGTACGTGTGGACTCCTTGGATGTGTTGTTACTACTGTTGCGCTGATCAGCTACGATGAACGTTATTGCATACCTGTTGTTGTGACGAGGACGAGGAGGAGACGAGCGAGATCATCTGCTTTCCCTACACCGACGCGCGTCTATGTTCCGCTGCACTACGCATCTAGTTGTAACGATCCGTGACCTCTGTACTCCCATGTTTCCTGGGTGATGCGGTAGAATTGCTAGAGTAGCGTACCGCCTATTTCCCTGCAGCAACATTAGAGCCGACCTGCGTAGTTTTTGGTCTGGATCTTATTAGTAGATGGGATCTAACACAGACATGTTCATATGATGAATTTTATTGCACGGTTTTTGTGGTTTGGAATTGGTTAGAGTAGATTGCAATTGTATATGACTAAAGGGTCAGTTTGTGCTCCTTTAAAAAGAGGAAAATGCCACTCATGTGATGATGGTACAAAAGGAAAATAAAAAGAGGAAGTGTGTGACACATCCTAAAGGCAAAGGCAAGGGAAAGGTTCCCGATGAGCCTTCAAGCTCAAAGTCTATGCCAAAGGGCAAATTTGACCCTTCTCCTGATGATGAATGCTTTCACTACCATGCTAAGGGGCACTGGTCTAGGAACTGCAAGAAGTACTTGGAGGATACAAAGAAGAAGAAGAAGGGAAGTGAGACTTCCACTTTAGGTATAAATGTTATAGAAATTAACATTGCATTAACACTTGAGCGAGAGAGATTGTTTTCTTCCACCTTTCACATTGTCACTGTAGTTGATAGGGATAACAAATTTTTGTTGTCTTTTGTTTCCTACTAACAATAGCGGGAGAAGACAATGATGATGAATGTTTTCAACATGCTGAGTTACGTGATATGATGAAGACCATGACAGATATGTTCGCCAAATACAACGCAGCAACAGAGGAGTCATTGGCGAACTTGACTCGCCAATTTGATGACCTTGCTCTTCGGATGAATACTTTTGAGGCTCGATTGCCTCTCACTGGAAGACATGAAGACAATTCTTATGATGATATGGAAGATCACAATAATCAGCCAGACTACCACTTTATCATCGAGGTATGGGAGGTAATAATCATCATAACAATTATAATCGTCCCCCTGATGATCCTTTTGCTAAAGTGAAATTTACTATACCCCCTTTTTCTGGTGCTTATGATGCTAAGGCTTATCTTGATTGGGAGATGACAGTAGAGCAAAAATTTAATGCCCATCTTGTTCCCGAACAACATAGAGTTCGTCAAGCCACTAGTGAGTTTAAGGACTTTGTTATCATATGGTGGAATGAACTTGTTAAAACTAGAACTGATCCTCCAACATGGGATAGATTAAAGGAAGCTATGCATGTTCGATTTGTTCCTCCTTCTTTTCAGCGGGACCTTCGCAAAAAATTGCAGCGCTTAGACCAAGGTAACAGCACCATCTTCGACCTCCTCCCCTCCCGTGTAGCGACTACACCATCCAATTGCGGCCAATGAACTATACCTGCTGCTTGACCATCTCGTGTGCTGGAAGGCAGAAAGGCGACATCATTCAAGCCTTCATCGTCCACTCCTTATACGGGTCATACTTCCGACATTAAGTGTCACCACTGCCAAGGACTTGGTCATATGATGAGAGATTGCCCTAGCAAACGAGCATACATAGCACGCGATGATGGCGGGTATGATAATACCTCGGATGTTTAAGATGAATATTATCTTGCTACTGACTTTACAGATCCAAATGACGAACAAACCGAAGAAGAGGTACTTGGTACAGCGGCGACAGAGAACTATAGAAGCATCATTGTGCTGCATGCCTTGAGCTCCAAATTGGAGAATGACGACTGTTGACGGCTGTTATATACCAATTTCATCTGTCAATTTAACTCCATTATGTGAAGGATTTGTTATTTCATGCACACATCACCTTTCTATCAAACCCAATTCCACTTGGACTTGGAGAAATATGTGTATGCAGCATTTTATGCAAGAAATGAGGAAATGTAGAGGGACCAATCATATAAAATATCATCCCAGCAGATCAGGCGACGACACGTGGCATCCCATGGATCAAATGGCCCACAAACAGAAGTATCCAAGGATATCCAACAGTATATCACCCATGTACATCAAAGGGACCCACCTAGCAACCACCTGAAGAAAGCACACGAGAAATGGTGCAATGAGCAGGTCGGCCGAACCAGGGGGTTCGCCGACCTAGTCTTTGCACCAAACTAGGTCAGCCTCCACGTGTTGGCTCCTCCCGGCTCCCCGGAGTCAATGGTGACTGACTCGCACGCTTTTGGTGGCGGGAACCAACCTCAACACTAGTATAAATAGGACCCCATACCCCTCGCTTCAAAACACACCACTTGGGCATCATTCTATTGTATACAGTATCTTCCATAGTCCTTAGAGGAGTTAGGATGTAGAGAGGAGAGCCTCTAGTCCGAACTCCAAATTGGGAAAGGAGTAGAAGGAGTCTCTCTTCCCAATTCCACATTGGGAAAGGTATGGATTATGTATTCCTTCTTGTATTTGTGACTTTGTGGTTAATAAAGATATTATCTTTAGTCTTCTTTTATACGCATACTTGGACAATGCGTTTCTTGTTTGATTGTGGAGTCCATGTATGTGGAAGGTATAATCTTTATGATTTCACTCTCATGATCACATCTTATGGTCATAAGCACTATAGACTCCCACTATAGTCTATGTAGTTATGATATTATTATGTTAATATGAATGACTTATGCAATGCTTCAACAATGGTTCAATGATGTTTAGGTTAGTCATTGCCTTAGGATGGCTTGTGCCATGGCTCCTAAGGTATTTGCTTAGTATGCTAGCATGGTGCTAGGGTATTTAAGTAGCGTGGGATGTCTCGTAGACCCATGGATTGAAGAGGTAGGCAGTAGGTGGTGACATCCCTATCTATCCTTTGTAATCCTCCACGTTCAGCTATGCCACAGGCTCTTGGAGGGAGTCGCCCTAGTATTGCTAGGGGTAAGCCCGTGCCCGATTTGTTGAATAGCGTTGCATAGGAATTCATCATTGACATGACCATTAGTATCTACCATAGGCTATGTATATGTATTAGAAGCGTTGAAGGAGCAACTCTCTAACTCTCAATCCAATCTCCCTCTAGGACCCATTTTACCCTTTTGAACAGATTACCTAGGTGTGTGTCACACTACCCCTATTATCAACTTACCCCTGTCCAGATAATGGATTAGTATCCCATAGCTTGACCATAAGAGTAGTATATTCTTTACTCCATTGCCTTCCTTTGGGATAAATATGATACCCTTGGGAATACTCATGTGTGAAATGCTACAACGGTATCTTCCGTGCTCTTGCAGATCTCATCTCTTTACTGGAGATGATCTATGGTGTTAAGAAATACCAACAAGCATTTCTGGCGCCATTGCTAGGAATGATTTGTTAGTATATCTTAGAAGCCATCAACAAGCATTTCTGGCGCCATTGCCGGGGAAGGCAAAGGAAGTGAAGGATAGCTATCACTTGTGATTAAGCTATAGGTACTAATAGTTATTAGACAGGATTACCCTTGTTTGTTTTCTCCTTTGTGTGAAAACAGGGTAGTGTTGGCCAACCCATTGTATGGGATGGCCAACGAGGACGCAAGTGCTAAACTGCAAGATGATTTAAGGTGTACCTCAACAAATGTCCGCTAGGCAACACCATTGCCTTTTTGCGGGAGAATTTCAGCTTTTAGTAGGAGCCAAAGTCATCCATACCCAAGCTTGGGGAAGGCTCCAAGAAGCTCTTCTTGGTTTGCCTCCACCATGGGGAGGATAGCTGGCTCTTCATACAACACTCGTGTCATGGGTTGCTCCACCAATCCATGACAACATTCATGCTGGATATAAAGGAATCCTATTCTCATTCATCATGGATGAGAAGAAGGTCTCCACTCAAGGGGTGGATTGAAGGATGCTCGAGTTCCCATAGCTTGTCATGCACACCACTTCACAAGGTGGATATGCTAGTTATGGAACTACACCTCCCATTGAAGTGTCATGAATATCCAAGTCGTTGGAGATTTGTTTGGATAATCCAAGTCGTGGATACTCACATGATTTGCGAAAATCCATGTCATCATGGGACGTGTGGGAATTGTTTCCCTAAGACCCATGAGGACCATTTTTCAAACAACAACTCCAATGGCTACCATTCACAAGGAGGTCAAGGGTGTAATTAACATCACCATTGTATTCAAGGAGGCTATGGATTTCCAAGGGATTTAAGTTCAACTAGCCTACCTTGAAGTATCTTGGCCAAGCAGAAATCGAGGCAACATTCACATGAAGATCTTGGCCAAGGACAAGAACTTAAGGAGCATTCAAAGTCCATGATATCCCACATCACTTGTTGGGATTCCCACACTTCGACCAAACCCATTCAACCTAGGGCAAGTGACATTGTAGATGAAGCGTTTCTCGTTTGATTGTGGATTTCACATGTCATCATGCCCAAGGAAGCCTTTGACCCATGACCAAGGTATGGGTTGATAAAGTGGAATATCAATATGGTCAGAGTGGAACCCCTAAGAAGGACAAAGCCTCACCATGCTCATGAAGGAATACATTCAAGAGGGAGAACGTGTGCTACAACAACATGTCTATATCTATACAACGGGGAGAGGCTAGGGCCACCATGTGGCCCACATGTCCGAATGACAGCCAAATGGTTTGGCATGTCAAAACAGAAAATCTTCCACATCTTCAACTCCAAGATTGGACAACAACTCATCGCGCAGAACAGAACGGAGTTAAGTCCTACTCACCGGACTTCAAAAATTCGGTGAGTCCTTGCCAATAGGTTAATTGGTAGTTATCACTCACCGGACTTCAAAAATTTGGTGAGTCCTTGCCAATCGGTTAATTGGTAGTTATCTCATATTGGTTTTCCAAATTGCATCAACCCTTGCATTTGCATGTTTGAAATTCCACACTTGCATGTTGGAAAGTAAAATTTCCAACCATTATAAAACTAAAATTTTGAATTAGGGGAGAAATTTAATTGGATATGAACTACTTGCATGACCACTTGAATTTATCTTCCTAGTTCAAACCAAAATGATTTGCTTTGACCCTCATTGAATTTACAAGTTATTTCAAGCTGGGCAAGACAATTTGAAAATTGGTTTCAATTTGCTTTTGGCTAACGTAACCCGTTTTTGAGTTGTTTTATGTGTTCCTGATTAAAGTGCAGCTAGGTCAAAATTGTGAAGAGGTGGTTTGGCAAGAAAGTGGAAGGTTTCATCAAGCTCAAGTCACCATTGGGAGGATTTCAGAACACTTCTCTCCTTCAAACTCATTTTGAGTCTGAGGAAGAGAAATGTTCAAGAGGATGACCCAATGGAGGAGCCAGAACTAAATCCATCGCCAAATCCAACCTCAACTTGGCATTTGACATCAACCATCAAGCCTACGCCAAAAATCAAGGTTGTGAGTTTCTGACACAAAGACCTTCGTCACCAACTGTTCTTCAAATGAGGTATGAGTTTAGAATTCTACATTGTTTGGTTTGCCATAGAATTGAATGCATTTGCTTGCATTTGTAAGGAAGGTTGACACTTCCTCATCATTCAATTCTCAAGCATCCTCACAAGAGTAAGCTGGGTATTGACTTTTGGATCTCCAAAAGGAAATCCCACCTTACTTGGAAAAAATCTCAAACAAGTACCTAGAATCCTTTAAGGATTGTTTTGTAAACTTAGTCATTTTTTATCAAGGTTTAGAAAAAAAACTTTTGGGCATGACTCAATTGGTTCATTGGCATACAGGAACTTGGGCATAGTGACAGCCATAATTTTTAACTAAGCTTCTTGCATAGATGGTGTCACTAGATTTCAAACTCCTAGGGATAAGTGATATCCTTGCTCTAAAATTGAATTGCATTTTTTAGAGGAGTCACTAAATTTCAAATTCCTAGTGAGGTTCAGGAGGATAAAATTGAGAATCTTGTTTGTCATGGTCTAAATCATAAAAAATTTGCTCTTGAAAGCTAAGATGGTTAGAAACTTTAAAAGATGTAGGGATCCATATAGTGTATTTCTATCACAGGCATTGCTATGAGTAGGAGCTTTAGAAAATATGCAACATGGGTTATCCATAAAGCTCCACTCTTATCAATGAATAACACATTGATCATGGATACACTTGACATTGGAACCAATGCATATTTGATTTTGTTCTTCCCCGTATGTACAAATGGAAGTTCGGTTACCTAACCGGAACGTTCATTTGTACAAGTATCAGAAGCTAACCATCCCTCTCTATTCAAGAGAGGAAGTTTGCAGGAGTAATATTACTATGCAGGCATTCAAGAAGCTGATTGTTGGAATCCCTAGAGGATCCCATTTCAACATCTCTTGGCCATGGAGTAAATGAGGATGGTTGCTACCTATCAGAAATTATGCCCGAAGGTCAATCATAACTATAAGAGGCTAGAGATTTGAAATGGGAACCCTCCATGAGCAACCATTGGGCTGGCACGAATGGGTGAGAGCATTATGCTCTCAACTATTCAAAGCACTCATTCAAGCTCAAGGATTTGCCACCATCATTGGGTACAAGTTATTCCTATGTGGGTAAGAGTTATGATGTACCATGTTCAAGGAATTACAAGATCACACCCAATTTATATTGGGCGCAAGTTGTTCGTATGTGGCTAGAAGGTATGTCATGCCTTAGCCAAGGAACAACAGATCACACTCGATCCATGTTGAGTGCATGTCATTCCTTTGTGGTTCTAGGTATGTTGTATCTTACCCAAGGAACAACCTATCATACCCAATGAATGTTCGGCACATGTCACTCCCTTATGGCAAAAAGATATGATACACCTTAGCCAAAGAATGACGAACATACTCTATGTATGATGAGTGCACATCATTCCTTTGGATCTAAATGTTATCATTATCCTAGCCAAGGAATGACAAATCCCACCCAACACATGGAGACCCTGATGTGCGGAATCAACATCGGAAACACTCTATTCAACCACACTCATGGTGTCAATGGGAGGCAACACAACAATCAACACTCAACCCTCCATTGTCATAGCCATGCTGCAACAGGGATAGGCCAACTCATGGCCTACCTCCATTGTTAGGGTTTCAACCCATATCACGGACCTTGATCAAGAATAAGCTTGGGGGAGGAACCCCACTTGAGGTAACTTGTATCACACACACTACATTTTTATTTCAAATCATCCATTGCATATTTTCCATCCATCCATCATCCACCTTGCATATATATATATATATATATATATATATATATATATATATATATATATATATATATATATATATAGGTTAGATTTGCTTTCATCAAATAAAGATGTGCGGTAAGAATGATTTAGAATTCACATAGATGAAATGATGAATAGTTGCTCTGTTTTATTTTCCTAAGTCTCTAGTTTACAACTTGTTACTCTCCGAATATTGTTTTCATTGGTTTGAAATACTTTTACCTTAATTTGGAAGTTTTTGGTAGCAAAAGCTTAATCTAATTCTAGGTTGTTGCAAGATTAGAATTAGTAATAGGGCTGCTAGTCCTAGTTTGAAAGTAAAACTTAGATTTTCGGAGAAATTCTAAAAACATTTAAGTTTCCCTCAATTGATGGGAAATACCTACCAAAGAGTCCTACTCATCGGACTCATCGGACTTCAAAAATTCACCGGACTTCAAAAATTCGGTGAGTCCTTGCCAATAGGTTAATTGGTAGTTATCACTCACCGAACTTCAAAAATTTGGTGAGTCCTTGCCAATCGGTTAATTGGTAGTTATCTCATATTGGTTTTCCAAATTGCATCAACCCTTGCATTTACATGTTTGGAATTCCACACTTGCATGTTGGAAAGTAAAATTTCCAACCATTATAAAACTAAAATTTTGAATTAGGGGAGAAATTTAATTGGATATGAACTACTTGCATGACCACTTGAATTTATCTTCCTAGTTCAAACCAAAATGATTTGCTTTGACCCTCATTGCATTTACAAGTTATTTCTAGCTGGGCAAGACAATTTGAAAATTGGTTTCAATTTGCTTTTGGCTAACGTAACCCGTTTTTGAGTTGTTTTATGTGTTTCTGATTAAAGTGCAGCTAGGTCAAAATTGTGAAAAGGTGGTTTGGCAAGAAAGTGGAAGGTTTCATCAAGCTCAAGTCACCATTGGGAGGATTTGAGAATACTTCTCTCCTTCAAACTCATTTTGAGTCTGAGGAAGAGAAATGTTCAAGAGGATGACCCAATGGAGGAGCCAAAACTAAATCCATCGCCAAATCCAACCTCAACTTAGCATTTGACATCAACCATCAAGCCTACGCCAAAAATCAAGGTTGTGAGTTTCTCACACAAAGACCTTCGTCACCAACTGTTCTTCAAATGAGGTATGAGTTTAGAATTTTACATTGTTTGGTTTGCCATAGAATTAAATGCATTTGCTTGCATTTGTGAGGAAGGTTGACACTTCCTCATCATTCAATTCTCAAGCATCCTCACAAGAGTAAGCTGGGTATTGACTTTTGGATCTCCAAAAGGAAATTCCACCTTACTTGGAAAAAATCTCAAACGAGTACCTAGAATCCTTTAAGGATTGTTTTTTAAACTTAGTCATTTTTTATCAAGGTTTTGAAAACAAAACTTTTGGGCATGACTTAATTGGTGCATTGGCATACAGGAACTTGGGCATAGTGACAGCCATAATTTTTAACTAAGCTTCATGCATAGATGGTGTCACTAGAATTCAAACCCCTAGGAACAAGTGATATCCTTGCTCTAAAATTGAATTGCATTTTTTAGAGGAGTCAATAAATTTCAAATTCCTAGTGAGGTTCAGGAGGATAAAATTGAGAATCTTGTTTGTCATGGTCTAAATGATAAAAAATTTGCTCTTGAAAGCTAAGATGGTTAGAAACTTTAAAAGATGTAGGGATCCATATAGTGTATTTCTATCACATGCATTGCTATGAGTAGGAGCTCTAGAAAATATGCAACATGGGTTATCCATAAAGCTCCACTCTTATCAATGAATAACACATTGATCATGGATACACTTGACATTGGAACCAATGCATCTTTGATTTTGTTCTTCCCCGTATGTACAAATAGAAGTTCGTTTACCTAACCCGAACGTTCATTTGTACAAGTATCGGAAGCCAACCATCCCTCTCTATTCAAGAGAGGAAGTTTGCAGGAGTAATATTACTATGCAGGCATTCAAGAAGCTGATTGTTGGGATCCCTAGAGGATCCCATTTCAACATCTCTTGGCCAAGGAGTAAATGAGGATGGTTGCTACCTATCGGAAATTATGCCCGAAGGTCAATCATAAGTATACGAGGCTAGAGATTTGAAATGGGAACCCTCCATGAGCAACCATTGGGCTGCCACGAATGGGTGAGAGCATTATGCTCTCAACTATTCAAAGCACTCATTCAAGCTCAAGGGATTTGCCACCATCATTGGGTACAAGTTATTCCTATGTGGCTAAGAGTTATGATGTACCATGACCAACGAATGACAAGATCACACCCAATATATATTGGGTGCAAGTTGTTCCTATGTGGCTAGAAGGTATGTCATGCCTTAGCCAAGGATCAACAGATCACACTCAACCCATGTTGAGTGCATGTCATTCCTTTGTGGTTCTAGGTATGTTGTACCTTACCCAAGGAACAACTGATCATACCCAATGAATGTTAGGCACATGTCACACCCTTATGGCAAAAACATATGATACACCTTAGCCAAATAATGACGAACATACTCTATGTATGATGAGTGCACGTCATTCCTTTGGATCTAAAGGTTATCATTATCCTAGCCAAGGAATGACAAATCCCACCCAACACATGGAGACCCTGATGTGCGGAATCAACATCGGAAACACTCTATTCAACCACACTCATTGTGTCAATGGGAGGCAACACAACAATCAACACTCAACCCTCCATTGTCAAAGCCATGCTGCAACAAGGATAGGCCAACTCATGGCCTACCTCCATTGTTAGGGTTTCAACCCATATCACGGACCTTGATCAAGAATAAGCTTGGGGGAGGAACCCCACTTGAGGTAACTTGTATCACACACACTACATTTTTATTTCAAATCATCCATTGCATATTTGCATATTTTCCATCCTTCCATCATCCACCTTGCACATATATATATATATATATATAGATATATATATATATATATATATATATAGGTTAGATTTGCTTCATCAAATAAAGATGTGCGGTAAGAATGATTTAGAATTCACATAGATGAAATGATGAATAGTTGCTCTGTTTTATTTTCCTAAGTCTCTAGTTTACAACTTGTTACTCTCCGAATATTGCTTTCATGTGTTTGAAATACTTTTACCTTAATTTGGAAGTTTTTGGTAGCAAAAGCTTAATCTAATTCTAGGTTGTTGCAAGATTAGAATTAGTAATAGGGCTGCTAGTCCTAGTTTGAAAGTAAAACTTAGATTTTCGCAGAAATTCTAAAAAGATTTAAGTTTCCCTCAATTGATTGGAAATACCTACCAAAGCCATATGATGTCCATACATAGACAAAACCTTACGCATATGCTATTTGCGTTCACATTGAGCCTAGTCAAACTAGTATAGACCTATGTGAGAAATCATTCAACTCTTTTTGAATTCAAGACTTCACTTGCACATGTTATACTTCTACACTAGTAGTAAGCAAAACGTCCATCATATCCACCATACCACAAAAAAGAGAGAAACTCCATGTTATTCATGTTTAGCACTCTGTTCAAAATCCATTGCAAAGAAAGGGAGTAGAAGACATGGCTACAAAAAGAAAATGAAAAAAAAAGAGCATGCTTACATCATAAGCATGAGAAAAAAAAGAGAGAAAAGAAAAGTAGCCATGTTTCATCCCTGCAAAAGAAAGAGAGAATATACCAATAAGGAGTTATCTCAAGTATCCACATCCACCTCAACTCCATCACACATGCACTAGTCTTGAATCAAAAAGTTTTGATTTGAATTCTCCTCAGGCTTGCTCTTTTGACTTAGCAATATATGTGATGGAAATATGCCTACTTACTTTCCTTACCAAGCTCCACATACAAGACATATTTAGTGAGTAGGAATAGTAGAGGCACAATGCTTTGGTGAGGAAATATTCCCACTATCCACAAATGAGTGATTGAGAGAATCAAATTGAGGTACTTAATATCCAAATTGGATTCTCTGGGATTTAAGTGGAACTTGATTTCTAGGCTATGTTTGCTCCATTTGCTATTCTATCTTTCAACTACTCATGAATATTAAAAAGCATAAGCCCCATGATATCTTAAGAAAGGTAGGGTATCATAGCCAATTTCTGCAATACTAGGTAGAATATCATGTTGTGCATTAGATACTATTGAAAATAAGATATTGTAGCAACTCCTGATCGTCAACCAAAAGTATTTACATTGGTCGGGACGAGCAAAGGATAAGCTTGGGGGGAGTTTGTTGATGGCTGTTATATACCAATTTCATCCGTCAATTTAACTCAATTATGTGAAGGATTTGTCATTTCTTGCACACATCACCTTTCTATCTAACCCAATTCCACTTGGACTTGGAGAAATATGTGTATGCAGCATTTTATGCAGGAAATGAGGAAATGTAGAGGGACCAATCCTATAAAATATCATCCCAGCCAATCCGGCGACGACACGTGGCATCCCATAGATCAAATGGACCACAAACAGAAGTATCCAAGGAGATCCATTGGTGTATCACCCATATACATCAATGGGACCCACCTGGCAGCCACCTGGAGAAAGCACACGAGAAACGGTGCAATGACCAGGTCGGCCGAACCAGGGGGTCGACTGACCTCGTCTTTGCACCAAACTCGGTCAGCCACCACGTGTTGGCTCCTCTCGGCTCCCTGGAGTCAATGGTGACTGATTCGCGCGCTTTTGTTGGCGGGAACCAACCTCAACACTGGTATAAATAGGACACCATACCCCTCACTTCAACACACACCACTTGGGCATCATTCTATTGTATACACTATCTTCCATAGTCCTTAGAGGAGTTAGGATGTAGAGAGGAGAGCCTCTAGTCCCAACTCCAAATTGGGAAAGGAGTACAAGGAGTCTCTCTTCCCAATTCCACATTGGGAAAGGTATGGCTTATGTATTCCTTCTTGTTTTTTTTTTGACTTTGTGGTTAATAAAGATATTATCTTTAGTCTTCTTTTATATGTATACTTGGACAAAGCATTTCTTGTTTGATTGTGGGGTCCATGTATGTGGAAGGTATAATCTTTATGATTTCACTTTCGTGATCACATCTTATGGTCATAAACACTATATACTCCCACTATAGTCTATGTAGTTATGATATGATTATGTTAATATGAATGACTTATGCTATGCTTCAACATTGGTTCAACGATGTTTAGGTTAGTAATTGCCTTAGGATGGCTTGTGCCATGGCTCCTAAGGTATTTGCTTAGTATGCTAGCATGGTGCTAGGGTATTTAAGTAGCATTGGATGTCTCATAGACCATCGGATTGAAGAGGTAGGCAGTAGGTGGTGACAGCCCTATCTGTCCTTTGTAATCCTCCACGTTCGGCTATGCAACAGGCTCTTGGCGGGAGTCGCCCTAGTATTGCTAGGGGTAAGCCCGTGCCCGATGTGTTGAATAGCATTGCATAGGAATTCATCATTGACATGGCCATTAGTATCTACCATAGGCTATGTATATGTATTAGAAGCATTGAAGGAGAAACTCTCTAACTCTCAATCCACTCACCCTTTAGGACCCATTTTACCCTTTAGAATACATAGGTGTGTGTCAGACTACCCCTATTATCAACTTACCCCTGTCCGGATAATGGATTAGTATCCCATAGCTTGACCATAAGAGTATTATATTCTGTACTCCATTGCCTTCCTTTGGGATAAATATGATACCCTTGGGAATACTCATGGGTGAAATGCTACACCGGTATCATTCATGCACTTGTGGATCTCATCTCTTTACTGGAGATGATCTATGGTGTTAAGAAATACCAACAAGCATTTCTGGCACCATTGCCAGGAATGATTTGTTAGTATATCTTAGGAGCCGTCAACAACGACAAGCTACAACGACACAACCTCTTCCACATGCTTTTCGTCGTCAAGGACTGTTGTGTACACACTATAATTGTTGGAGGTAGCTGCAATAACTTGGTGAACACGGACGTCGTCAATAAACTTGGTTTGACAACAAGAGCACACCCTCATCCGTACCACATTCAATGGTTCCACAACAGCGGTAAGGTTCGGGTAACACAAATAGCGAGAATACATTTTTCAATTGGTTCTTACCATGATTTTGCTGATTTTGATGTTGTTCCTATGGATGCTTGTTCTCTTTTATTGGGTCGTCCTTGGGAATTTGATACAGATGCTATTCATCATTGTAAAACCAATAAATAAACTCTCATGCATAAGCGAAAGAAAATCACTTTGCTCCCCATGACTCCTGCTAAAGTTGTGCATTATGAGAAGAGTAAAATTCATGATGGCAAAGCAACAAAATTAGAATCTGAAAACAACTAGTCATTAAGTTAAAATCACCATCGTTGCTCGCAACTAAATCTGACCTTGCTGATTTATTAGATGCTAAGGGGATATGCTATGCTTTAGTTTGCAAAGAAGCCGTGTTTTCACTTCAATTGTCTATTGCATTGCCCCTTGCTGTTGCTAACCTTTTGCAGGAGTTTGAGGATGTGTTTCCCTCCGAGATACCCTGTGGTTTACCACCGATGCTAGGCATTGAACACAAGATCGATTTGATTCCAGGAGCAAGTTTGCCAAACCGTGCAGCATACAGGGCGAATCCATAGGAAACTAAGGAAATTCAGCGACAAGTCCAAGATCTTTTGGACCGCGGGTACATTCGTGAAAGCCTTAGCCCTTGTTTCGTTCCTGTTCTTTTGGTTCCTAAGAAAGATGGTAGTTGGCGCATGTGTGTTGATTGTCGAGCGATTAATAACATCACCATTCAACATCGTTATCCTATTCCTCGCTTAGATGACATGCTTGTTGAATTGAGTGGTGCTATCATCTTCACAAAAATGGACTTGCGTAGTAGTTACCACCAAATTAGAATGGCACTAGGAGATGAATGGAAAACTGCATTTAAAACCAAGTTTGGACTTTATGAGTGGTTAGTCATGCCTTTTGGTTTAACTAATGCACCCAACACCTTTATGCGTTTAATGAACGAGGTTTTACGTGCTTTCATTGGACAATTTGTGGTGGTTTACTTCGATGATATCCTCATTTTCAGCAAGTCATATGATGAACATCTTGATCATTTACGTGCTGTTTTTACTGTTTTGAGAGATGCACATTTGTTTGGTAACCTCAAAAAGTGCGTCTTTTGCAACAATCGAGTCTCGTTTCTTGGCTACGTTGTTTCCTCGCAGGGAATTGAGATGGATGAGGCAAAAAAATTGAAGCAATCACCAGCTGGCCAGCCCCAACAATTGTCACGCAGGTTTGTAGTTTTCTTGGTCTTGCAGGTTTTTATCGGCGTTTTGTGCGGGATTTCATCACCATTGCAGCACCTCTACATGAGCTAACGAAGAAGGGAGTGCCATTTCGATGGGCGAACAGCAACAAAAAGCTTTTGATGCTCTCAAATCGAAGCATACACAAGCACCATTGCTACAATATCCTGATTTTGACAAGACCTTTGAGCTAAAATGTGATGCAAGCGTCATTGGTATTGGAGGTGTTCTCATACAAGGAGGTAAACCCGTTACTTTCTTTAGTGAAAAACTTCATGGTCCTTCTCTGAATTATTCCACTTATGATAAGGAATTGTATGCCTTAGTGCGACTATTACAAACTTGGCAACATTATCTTTGGTCTAAGGAGTTTGTCATACATTCCGATCATGAATCATTGAAGTATCTTAAGTGTCAAACAAATCTGAATAAACGACATGCTAAATGGATTGAATTCATAGAGTCGTTCCCATACATCATTAAGCATAAGAAAGGGAAGGAAAATATCATTGCCGATGCATCATCTAGGCGTGATACCATGTTGTCCCAACTTGATCATAAAATCTTTGGTTTGGAAACAATAAAAGCATTATATCCTACTGATTTGTAATTCAAAGATGCTTTTGAAAATTGTAGAGAAGGAAGAACTTGGAATAAATAAGTGTTGCGAGAGGGTCTTCTCTATCGTGCTAACAAGCTATGTGTTCCAGCTAGCCCCGTTTGTCTATTACATTTACATGAAGCACATGGAGGAAGCTTGATGGGACATTTTGGAGTGAAGAAAACTGAAGATGTGTTGTCCTCACACTTCTTTTGGCCAAAGATGAGGCGTGATGTCGAGCACTACGTGTCACGATGCACTACTTGCAACAAAGCTAAGTCTCGCCTTAACACATATGGTCTTTATATGTCTCTTCCTGTTCCTAATGTACCTTGGGAGGATATTTCTATGGACTTTGTTTTGGGATTGCCTAGGACTAAGAGAGGGAGGGATAGTATTTTTGTAGTTGTTGATCATTTTTGCAAAATGGCACACTTTATACCATGTCATAAGAATGATAATGCCTTACACATTGCTGATTTATTTATGACGGAAATTGTGCGTTTACATGGTGTGCCAAATACCATTGTTTCTGATCGTGATGCAAAATTTTTAAGTCATTTTTGGAGAACTTTGTGGTATAAATTGGGAACCAAGTTGCTGTTTTCAACTATATGTCACCCACAAACGGATGGACAAACCGAGGTAGTTAATCGTACTTTATCCACTATGTTGCGGGCTGTCTTGAAAATAAATTTGAAGTTGTGGGAGGAGTATTTACCACATATAGAATTTGCTTACAACAGATCCGTTCACTCCACGACAAAGGTAAGTCCATTCCAGGTAGTGTATGGTTTCAATCCCCGTGCTCCTATTGATTTATTACCTTTGCCTCCTTCTAAAACTATAAATTTGGATGCTACACAACGATCTGAATTCATTTTAAGATGCATGAAACTAAAAAGAAAAATATTGAAAAGATGAATGAGAAGTATAGGATTGCAGGTAGTAAAGGTAGAAAGGAAGTAAAACTTGAACCCGGTGATTTGGTGTGGTTACACTTGAGAAAAGAGAGATTCCCTGACTTTAGAAAATCTAAACTTATGCCACGAGCTGCTGGTCCTTTTAAAATTGTTGAAAAATTAATGATAACGCATATAAGCTTGAAATGCCTCCCGATTTTGGGGTTAGTCCTACATTTAATATTTCAGATTTGCTACCGTACTTGGGAGAAGAAGATGAACTTGAGTCGAGGACGACTCCAATTCAAGAGGGGAGGATGATGAGGACATCACAACAGCGGAGACGCACATTGAACTGCAAGGACCAATCACGAGAGCACGAGCACAGTTAATAAATCAGCAGGTGAATTGGTTCCTAACTTCTTATGCATGTGAGTTTGAGAATAGATTGCTATGTGATGATCTAATTGTTATTAGAAATAATGGAGAAGATCAACAAGTGAAGGAAAGAGGCCTTGGGAGCATGGAGAACCAGCTGGGACGCCCACGAGTTGATGGAAACAGTTTACAACTCGGACTCGAGTTCAACTTGGAGTCTAGGGGCGGTCCACCTTAAAACGGACGTCCAGGAGGCATACGGACTCCATTTTCAACGTTCTACGTATGAACGGAAAGAGGAGATTAACTTTAAAATGGCTCTGGTCCCACATAAAAAATTCCTTTGGAGTCAATGGGAATAGTCGAAACAAGTCAAGTCTAGATTTCTGTCTTGTGCTGCGCCACCGAATCTGGACTTTGGGCCTTGTATCCCGTAAGAGTCCATTAGGGACGCATCTAATCATGTTTTAGCCGAACCCTAGCCTTTAAATATTGCAGCCGCAGGTCATATTTTGTGTGTTTTGCTTAGATCAATAATATCGCCGTTCTACGGTTTGTGAGACCCCAACTTCAAGATTTCAGATTGTGTCTTCGACGTTCTTGCAAGTTTTCTCGGTTGCACTTGCATGTGCAGCACGGTTGGTAACCAACGGAGCTGTAATGTAGTGATTGCAGGGGTACTGGAACCGCTCGAGTGCCGCGGATCATCAACGTCGAGATCTCCACCCCAATCGATTTTACCTTTCGGAAAATCGGGCCTAAACCTACTCATCACAATGTGAGAAAGAGTGACCTTGGGGAGGTATGAAATGAGGTGAAGTGTGAGGAGAAGTGCCCCTCACAACCAACATTTATAGTGTACACACCCCAACGGTCACTGGGGTACAAAATGTAGCCATTGGAGGAGAGATCCAAAATGGCTCTTTCCCCTAGTCGGCCGAACAGAGGGGTCGACTGCACTAACAAGTGGGCACCCTGTTCTCCCTTTTAGCTGGTGGCTCCCCAACGGCTATGGGATTAGCACGTTGGCGAATTACCACTTTTGCAGCCCAGAAAAATTGTTTTCCGAATAAAAACTCCTTTTTCAAAACCCAACAATTTTATTTTTGTGAAATAAAGAAATAAAAATGATAGTTGAAAATATAAGATTCTCAACATACTGAGAAAAACCAAATATGCAGTGGAGAAAAATCAAACTAAAAGGGGAGAACCAAATAAAGAGTAATGAAAAACAAAAGAAATGATAACTACCAATTTAACCTATTGGCTAGATCTCACCATCGTCCGATGAGATGGACATTCCTCCTTATTCATTTCTTGGCATCCGGGCCCGGAGGGATGGGTTCGGACGTCTTGTCTTTCTTCTTCTGCTATACCTTCTTTGGCGGCTTGGTGTACTTGGGCCTTTATGGGAGGCCCGGACTTCTTTGTCTTCTTGGGGTGTCGGCGTGGACGATAAGACAGGTTTTCCGCATAGATCAAATTCCTCATAAATGCAATCAGCGGGTCCACCTTTGGAGGTGTGATTTCAACCTCTTGGATGTGCTTAACATTCGGCCCATATTTTATACGGATCATGGAGCATTGCTCCAACTTTGGCCGAAAGTTAATCATCTCCTCCTTGCCATTGATATGGAAGTGGATTTCTCCGACTCCCACATCCATGTGAGCCTTTGCGGTGCTTATGAATGGTCACCCAAGAATGAGAAGTGTATCCTTCTCGACCTCCATGTAAAGCACCACAAAATCCACGAGTATGCAGCAATTTTAGATTTTCACCGGACATCATTAGCGATAGCCACCTTATAATAGACTGAAGAATCAGCCAGTTGGAGCTGCATTGGTGTTGGAGTAAGCTCTGTGAAGTTTAGCTGGTCGAAAACCATTATGGGCATTACACTCACACTTCCTCCAAGGTCACAAAGAGCCTTGTCAAAGTGGTGAGCCCCAATTGAGCATGATATTGTAGGACATCCAGGGTCCTTCAGCCAGTTGCCTCCTTGTAGAAAAATCATGTTGGCCCTCTCCAAGAGAGGATCGGGTTGTCCTGGCATCTTGCCATTCTGCACTGGAGGAACAGCAGCTGCCAGTTGAGCCAACTGAGTTTCCAACATCTTGTTGAAACTCAATTGATTCTTGAAGGCTGGGGATAGTCCTTCAGTCTTGGCATTAATGCTCTATAGGGTCTTGTCATTGGTCGACAGTTTCTTGGAATAAGCCTCATTGATATTCAGCTAGCCAATGGCATGTTCTCTTAAGTTGGGTTGATTTCCATTGTTGTCATTGTTGTTGTATCCTCCTTGAAAGAATGGGTGTGGTTGGCCCCACCCTTGACCTCCTGGACGATAGCCATTGTTGTTTCCATTGTTGGCTATCTATAAGGCATCCTCACGAGTTTCTGGGCAGTCATTGCCTAAATGGCCCGTGTTTCCACAAAGTTCACAAGTGATATGAGAGTCTATGGCATAGGCATTGCCACATAAATCACCATTGCCTTTTCCATCAATCTTCTTCATAAGGAGGTCCAATTTGGCAACAATCATGTCCACCTCCTTCAAGGTATACATGCCTCGCTGGCGAGTATGGAGACGCTCGTAACTCCATCCCATGTTTGACACCATCTTCTCAATTAAATATTTGTCTTTGGGCACCGTCAATGAGAAAAAGGCACCTCCAGCAGCAGCATCAACATGGTCACAGGCAGAAGGGATCAGCCCGTTCTAGAAGTTTTGGATAATCAGCCAATCATCCATGCCATGGTGGGGACAGGCAAGGATGTACTCCTCAAGACTTTCCCAAGCTTCGGGAATAGATTCCTTGGCATCTTGCTAGAAGTTGGAAATTTTTCCACGTAGGGCATTGGTCTTGCCCAATGGGAAAAACATGACGAGGAATGCCATAGAACACTTCTCCCAAGTGTCTATAGCACTTCAGTTCACGTAGAACCACTGTTTGGCACTCCTAAGAAGAGACTACAGAAATAGACAAAGACGAACAACATCAGGAGATATGTCCTTGATCTTAAAAGTGCTGCAGATCTCAAAGAACTATTGCAGGTGAGCACTTGCATCCTCGTTAGCCTTCCCACAAAATTGGTTGGCTTGCACCATAGTGATCAGGCCAGTCTTGATTTCGAAGTTTATGTCTCCCGTGTTAACAGTGGGCCCAATAGGCACATTGTTAGCATAGGGAGCAAAAAAATCACGAAGGTCTTTTGGGCCATTAGTGTTTCGGTTGTCGGTGCAGTTGCGCTGGCCTGCTTTTGTACTCGAAGCTTCTGAGGAGTAACGACATGAGGTCGATCTCTCATAAGGGATTCGGGATCTTCAACAAAGTTTTCCGGCAAGCGAAAACCCAACATACACTACCCTGTTTTCACATAAACTACAAAAACAAAGAAGGGCTATCCTACTAAAACCTACCACGGTCCTATCCTATTCACTCAATAATGCAATACTTCGGCTGCCTTCCCTTGCAATGGTGTTAGAAATGCTTGTTGACAGTTCCTACGCACTACTTAGAATTCATCCTTAGCGGTGGTGTATCAGATCAGAATGTGGAAGAGGTCTCTTGTGTATCATTCAACCATTCCTTTTAGAGTACAAGGACTAACTGTTACATCATCAGCCTGGCCTGACATGTGGCCCTGGCGGTTACTGATGTCTAATATACAGTTAATGTGTTTAATTCCCCTCAACAGCGTGGTAATGCGCCTTGATGGTGGTGTTACTGGTATTAAGGGTCCTCCGATCGTGTGTTATTAAGATAGCATTAATGACACATAATCGGGTCCTGAAGCTTTAATTGTTCCTTGAAGGTCCGAGCCGTTGGAGGTCCACCAGTCTGCCTATTGAGCTCGAAGGTCTGGCGGTTGGACGCGTGGCAGCTCCGGAGCTTACAGTCTTGGACGTGTAGGTCCGGTGCTGTTGTACACGTGTCGTACTGGAGCTTCCATCTGTCGGGGGTTAGGTCCGGGGGTGCCACACAGGTATCTAGCCCGGAGCTTTCCCATGTATGGAATGTAGCTCCGGTTTTATGATACACGTGGCGGCACTGGGACTAACCATAGAAGGGAGGTAGGTCCGGTTCCGAGTGAAACGTGGGCCCTTCAGAGGTCTTCAACCCAGATAGGTGGAGTTCCTCTGCACTCCTTGCAGTCCCAAGGGGTATCCGGTACGCAGGGTACCGATAGTGGCCCCCTGGGCCCACCTCTGGGATAGACCTTTTGAATTAAGTCATTCTGCCGGAGGTGGGTCCATCTTTCGATTTCCGCGCCATGTCTTCAAGGGTTTTTAGATGTGCTGTTGGGGTGGTGGTTCGCAGTTAAACCATCGCCGCGTGGCATATCTAGGATGCGGCAGGTGAGATCTGCGCGTGCGGATCTCATGCAATTGAAGGTCGTCGGTTCCCAATACGAATACCATATCGGTTCCGCGCGCCCTGTCAGGCCGCCGCCCTCGGGTTTCCCACCGCTCATGATGACAACTGTTTGCCTGGGGTGAGTACCTCGACTTGATCGTCTGGGTGGCCCCGGGCCCCCTTGTCATTGGCAGGGTGAAGTTTTTGAACTGTATCTTTGGCACTTCGACAGTTTCAACCCAAGCATTGCGGCAGCATACTTAAGAAGGAAAGCGCGCACCGTTTGGGGATTCCTTACACCTTCTTTTGAAGTTGTGCTCGAATCCTCAAACATTCGCTTGCTTTTCCTCTCTCGCCCCGCCGTGCCGCGATGGAGTTGGGACTCCGCAAGAGCCGTCTCACAACCGACGATGATTTGAAGAAGGTCCAAACCTACATGGGGTGGTCCAGTGACTCCTTCAACCACCAGGTCCTCGCCAGCAAGCTTCCATTCAAGAAGAAGCGCGCTGGCGACATGGTGTATTTTTCTGCGTACGCCATGGTGGTACTGATCCCATCTTTCTCCACTTTTCTCTTGATGCTGTTAGAATTCTATGGTCTGCAGTTGTACCACCTTGGCCCTCACTCCCTTCTTCTTGTGTCCACATTTGTCAACTTCTGCGAGATATGGGTGGGTATTCCCCCCTGCGTCGAGCTTTTCCGCACCTTCTTCACCATCCACACTACCGGCAAGAGTGACGAGTACCTTGGCTTCTACTATTTTGTGAAGCACAAGAAGTGCCCCCACACGTACTTGATGTCGTTTCCTTCTGTCAAGTGGGACGACTGGAAGAAGGATTGAATTCTCGTCACGGCAGAGGAGCACGAGAGGCTGGAGCTGCCGGAGGGTCTTCCCAATGTTGACACGGAAGCATGGAGTGAGGTCCCAATGCTATCGGAAGCCTTCAACCCTGCCTTGACAAGGATCTGCCAATGTGTGGAAGGAGGGGTAACCCCCCAAACGGTCTTCTGCAACTTCCTGGTCAATAGGTGGGCTCCGCTGAAGAAGAGGGAGAAGCTCGCTTGGGCCCTCAACAGTGTGATGGATGATGACCGGATTGAAACAGGTTTGAAGTCCAATTTGGAAGGCGCTTCTTTGGAGCTTCATGTGAAGAAGTTCCAGCATGGAATCAACGTCGAGGGTGATGATTTGACTCCGCCAGTGGCTTTCCTCCCTCTGAACATGGAGTCGGAGTTCAGCAGGGAGCTCTGGCGGAAGATCCTGGAGCTTGACGACCTCGGTGAAGTTGAGAGGCGTCCGACCACCAACCTGGCGATCCCCGGGGCTTCCGAGGGTGGCCCTGCTATTACTCCGAGACAGAGGGTTGAAGTCGTAGGGAAGGACAAAGAGTTGTCTGAGCCCTCCAGCCGAAAGAGGAAGTTGAAGCACTCTGACGGGAGGTCCGTCAGACCTGCTCCTTCCACAACGGATCCTTCTCCCCAGCAGGGGAGGTCTTCAACGGAGACACCAAGTCTAGAATCGGCGTCTCCCTGGGATGCCAGCTCCTACCATGTGACTCCAGTACCAGGGCCATCTAAGGGCTCTAGGTCCGAGGGTCCTCCTCAGTCGAGGGGGGCCTCAACCAAGACGTCGCTGATGGCGGCGGCAAGCTCCAAAGAGCCTTCCGGAGCTACTAAGACAGTAGCGACAGGGTCGGGCCCTGAGCATCCGGTGAAGAGGTTCCGCGCTAGCTGGAGCGGAAGCCTTCCAAGGTAAATTTGATTTTTTAACTTAGTTAATTGTTTTTGTTGTAATCATATTTTGAGTTTCTTCGTCCTTCATCCACAGAGTACCAAAAAAGGGGATGAAGCTCTGGTTCCTGCAACAGTGGCTAATGCTATGTAGGCGGAGGCTCCGGCTCCAATTCCAGCGCCGCCCCAGGTGGTGGCTGAGGTCGCGGCAGCTCAGGAACCGGCTGTCGTGGTTCTTGACCTCGACTCATCTCCCGATGTACCCGTGGTAGCGCCGGACCACGGGAATGAAGATGTACCAGCGGCACCAGCTCCGGAGGTTGAAGCTCCGGTTTTGGATGATGTGATGACGGACGCTCTGGCCTCAGAGCCAGAGGTAGCTGCAATTCCGACCCTAGAGCCGGATATTATTTAATCCCCGGCGGCGGAGCCGGTGGTTGATGAAGTTCTTGCGCCTGATCCGATTGTCACGGAAGTGATGGTGATCGAGCCGGTGGAGGTTGAAGTGCCAGCTCCTGAACCGGCGGTGGAGGAGGCACCAGCGTCAGAGCCGGAAGTGGCCTCAGCTCCGGTCGAATCTTCAACGCCTATCCCAGAGGCAGTGGTTCTGGAGGTACCAGTGTCCGAGCCAGGATGCCCAGACGAAGCGATCGGTCCTTTGCCAGAGTGACCAGTTGCTGATGACCTGGCGGTGGGACCTTCAGAGCCGACTCCGGAGGTAGGAACTTCTGTTGCAGGACCTTCCTCGGCGGCGACCTAGGGTATCCCGGAGGGCGTCCCTAGTGCCGCGGAAGGTCAGGGAACCGCTCTTGTAGAGTGGGACCCAATTTTCATTATGGAGAACCCACTAGAGCCAGTAGAGAGGACCCCGGCAGGTCCGGAGCCAATCCCCTTATCGTTATCCATCGACAACGCCTGCTCCAGCCTTCGTCAGGTTTAGCTGGCCTTTTAGCACGACAGCAAGGCCCTCGAGGAGGAGTGCCAAACCCTTAGGAGGTGGCGCAACCGACTCCAATTCAAGACCAAGCTGGCGCAAACTAGGCTGGCTGATGACAAGGAGTGGGTCAAAAGGGAGAAGGCCCGGATGTAGTACTGGGGCCAGCTGCTAGACGAGAGGGAGAGCATGGTGCTATCCCTTGACAACTAGTCCCGGGCCATCCACGAACAGGTTGTGGATGCTAATGAAGCAGCGAATGATTGCCAGGAGAAGCTCAGTGCAATCCACGACAGCCTCGTCAAGCGCGGGGAGGCTCTTGAAGAGCGGGAGAAAAAGCTCGAAGATGAAGAGCAAAAACTCCTAGAGCTGCGGGATGACCTTGTGAAGAGGGAGGCGGAGCTTGCCCAAAGGCTAGCTCTGGGTGACAAGAGCCTCGCGGAGCGCATCAAGAAGCTGGAGGAGCTCTGCGAGAGCGAGGACAAGAAGGCCTGGCAACGGGGACATGACCTCAACAAGAGGGAGAATGAAGTTGCTGCCAGGGAGAAGAAAGTGCGGGGACGGGAGAGAGACTTGGTCGACCGCCGGAACAAGATCCACGTCCGGGACAAGGAGCTTGCTAAACTCGAAAGGCAAGTTGCTGAAAAGATTCAGCAGCACGCCAAAGAGGTTTAGCGCCTTGCCTGGGAGGGTTCGGAGCTTGCGGCGACCAAGAGGTCCTTGGAAGAGGTGGGAGGCTCAAGGGCTGCAGAGTCCCAACAAGTATGGAATTTCTTGCGCAAAGCCAATGATGCGCTGACGCCGCTGGGCTTTAGTCCCGTGCGTCGGAATGATCCGGAATTGGAGCTGGACCAGGCGTTGTAGGCGTTGAGCTCAGCGGGCAGCAAACTCAAAAAGATGGGCGATGTCATCGCGGATCAGTTCGAAACTGAAGGGAAATCCCTTGCGCAGAACATCGAAGAGTACATGCTGACGTGCTACACAAGTTAGGATCCTCACTTCCCACTGGATCCGGTGCTTGAAGGTCCAATCGAAGGAGAGGGAGGTGCCGCCAAGGCCAGCGTGTCGGAGGTTGCCCAGAAGGTGGCCTCATTCTTCCATAAGATTTAGGACTTTCTCTTTGTATCTCCCACCTGTATCTTCTCTTCTTTTCATCAATTTTGTAATCTCTTGTCCTGAGATGAATGAAATCCAAGAATTTTATGAATTTCATTTTTTGTCTTCAACCTTTGTCTCACTTGGCCCCTCGGTAGATGTACACAATTTGATTGTGAACATGTACCAAAAGGATGTAGCATTTTGTTGAAGACTTGAGTGCTACAAACTTGTAGAGTGTAGGTCCAAAGTCATTGACAGCAGGGGCCCCCTGAGGTTGTCAGAGCTTAGTAGCCCCGGCAGTGACCCTTGTCAACACGTAGAGCTTCGACAGATGATCCTCTGGGGTTGTTGAAGCTTAGTAGCTCTGGCAGTTACCACTGCCAACATGCAGAGCGTTGGCAGCAGACCCCATTGGGGTGCCTCCTACCATCTCTTATTCACGTTGACAGTTGGCCCCCTGAATTTGCCGAAACATGATAGCTCTGGCGACGCCTACCACCAGTGTTTGAAACATCGACAGTGGGCCACCATAGGGGATGTCGAAGCTTTGGTAGCTCCGGCATCATCCACCATCATCATGAGATTTTTATTTTTCCTGCACACCGAAGTCAAGAAAAATGGTAAAATCCATTTCTTATCTATAACTCGTTTGCGGCTTACTATTCCGGAAGAAATTTTTATGTCAATAGCAATTCTATATACAATCAAGTGAATTTGTTTATTTTCTCCAGGTCCGATTGTTTCCTGGACTCACCTTACTCAGGCTTGTTGGGGTGTAGGTATAGTGGCGTACTTAGGGTGCAGGACCAGACTAAGTCGATAGCACACTTCGGACCTAGATTGCCATGGCGATCAACCGAGTAGGCCATTCAACAATGTTAAGACCCGAATGAATTAACGATGCAACATGACTTATATATGAATTGTTCGAGCTAAAGTTTCTTGAGAATTGCACAACTTTGTTATATACATAAAGGAGAAAAATAAAAAATAATTAGCCTGTACAAAATAAATGCATGTGGAGTATGTTTTCACATAATGATGTCTTTCATTATAGGCCCGGGGTACAGGGGAAACAAGTACACTCTTAGGGTACGGAACCAGGCTATGTGTGTTGTATTTCTTGTTTGACCCAAGGTAACTAGCTACACTTTTAGTTCTGAGACTGTGTAAAATGTTGCCTGAACTTTGCAGACCTTCCAGGAAAGGTCCGGTTCTTCTCCCGGAGGAGCTACCCGACTCTGTACAATGACGTTATAACATACATCACATGTAACTACAGACTCCCTCCGTGATATTAAGCGTAGAACTTACGGAGGTGCTCAATGTTCCAAGGATTAGGGAGAGGTGTCCCATCCTCAGTTGCCAAGCGAACGCATCCGGGACGGGATACTTTGATCACTCGGAAGGGGCCTTCCCAACTGTGGTAGAGTTTGTTTAACCCTTATCCGGATTGTATTCTCCGTAGCACCAGGTCGCCTTCCTCGAGCTATCAGCTATGCACATGCCTTTGGTGATAGCGCTGGAGCACTTGGCGGTATCGTGCATTTCGAACAGCTGCTCGGCACCTTCCCTCTTAGAAGAGGTCAAGGTCTTCACGTCGGAGTTGGTCCTGCATGTCTTCGTCAAAGGTCCGGACTCAGAGTGACCCCATGGTGATTTCCGGAGGAAGGTCTTCTTCAGCTTCGTACACCACGAAGAAGGGTGTCTCTCCAGTTGACCGGTTTGGAGTTGTCTTGTTTGCCCACAAGGTGGGCAGAATCTCATCAATCCAGTTGGCTCCATGTTTTTTCAGGCGCTCATATGTGCGCGTCTTGAGTCCTTTTAGGATTTCTGCATTTGCTCTCTCAGCTTGGCCATTGCTTGTTGGGTGAGCTACGAAAGCGTAGCTGACTTGAATGCCGAGGTCTTCGCAATATCCTTGGAATGCAGAGCTTGTGAATTGGGTCCCATTGTCAGTTATGATCTTGATTGGGACTCCAAATCTGCATACTATGCACTGCAAGAAATTGATAGTTGATTGCTTGTTTTTTGTCACAACTGGAGTTGCGTCCGGCCACTTGGTGAACTTGTCGATGGCGACATACAGGAACTAGTAACCTCCGACGGCTCTTGGGAAAGGTCCCAAGTTATCCATCCCCCACACAATGAATGGACATGTAGGAGGTATCATTTGTAGAGGTTGAGCTAGTGCGTGAAATTGCTTCGCATAAAACAGGCATGCCTCGCATTTCTTCACTAGCTCGGTTGCATCCTGGAGTGCTGTAGGTTAGTAAAAACCATGCCGGAAGGCTTTACCGACCAACGTGCGGGAAGACGCGTGGTTCCCACACTCGCCTCCATGGATTTCCACAAGGAGCTCGCGGCCTTCTTCCCTTGTAATGCACCGCATTAGGACGCCATTGGCACCATGCCGGTAGAGATCCCCTTCTACCAGTGTGTATCTTTTAGCCAATCTGACTATCCGATCAGCGGATACATTATCTTCAGGAAGCATGTTGTCTTTCGCGTAGCTCCAGATCTTTGAGATCCATGCATCGGAGCTAACTTGAGCATCTGAGTCTTGCGTGCTTGGTTGCTTGGAGCTTCCTGCAGCACCTACGACCCTTGATGGATGCCATGGTAACAGGGCCAACGGGACCGCTAGCTTCGAGGTGCTGGTCTCGCCCCCTTTGCTCAATTCGGCAGGCTGAGCTGTTGGTATTGACAATCTTTGGATGAAGGTTCAGTTGGGAGCCGGAGCTCCGGTTGAAGCTTTCATCGAGAGTTCGTCAGCTTCAGCGTTGTTGAGACACTGGACATGGCAGAGATCAAGGACTTCGAAGTCCTTCTAAGGCTTCTGGACTTCAAGTAGGTATACAGCAAGCTGAGGGTTGTTGTAGCAGCATTCACCTTTGACTTGTTTTATTACTAGCTGCGAATCACCCTTTACCAATAGCTGCTTGACACCATATGATAGTGCCACCTTGAGCCCATAGATTAATGCTTCATACTCCGCCATGTTGTTGGTTGCCTTGAAGTCAAGGTGAACCATGTATTTGACCTTCTCCCCGATCGGAGCGAGGAGAAGGATTCCAGCTCCGGCCCCCTGCTTCTGCATGGAGCCGTAAAAGTAGAGAGTCCAGTGGGGCTCGGTGAAGACCGGAACCTTGGGTTCTAGTTTTTGCTCACTGGGGCCCCCAGGATTTTATGGAGAGAGGGACCATTTCGCCAAGAAGTCCGCCAATGCTTGACTCTTGATCGCTTGTCTTGGGACAAATTCAACATCTAACTCAGCCAATTCCGCTGCCCACTTTGCAATGTTTCCAGTAGAGTTGGGATTATGCAAGATTGCACGCAGTGGATAAGAGGTTACCACTGAAATCTTGTGAGCTTGGAAGTAGTGACGAAGTTTCCTAGAGGCAAAAAGTACTGCGTAGAGCAGCTTATGCACCTCTAAGTACTGAGTCTTGGTGTCATGAAGTACTTCATTGATGAATTACACTGGGCGTTGGACTGTCCGGATCCTCCTGGAGGGGCCTAGAGCTTTCTCCTCATCAACCCAGACCCTCCCGGAAGGGTCCGAACCTTCTTTGGGGACCTCCTGGTTCCTGCTAGAGGAATCCAAAGCTTCTTCTGAAGTGACCTGGACCTTCCTGGAAGGATCCGGATCTTCTTGTTCAGGAATAGTAACTCCTTAATTTGAAGGAGGCTGATCCTCCGATGTCTTCCCTCGAGGATCTAGGTCTGGGGGCTGGGACCCAGACTCACCTTCAGGTAGTTCCAGACCCTCTCGGAGGGGTCTGGATTCCTGAACTGGGGATGGTTCTGGTCTTTCCGCAACCAGGACTATGCTAACAACTTCGTTAGTTGCTGAAATATAAAGCTGAAGTGGCTCACCAGGGTTTGGAGCTATCGAAGTTGGTAGAGTGGTGAGGAGCTACTTCAGCTCTTGGAATGCCTTTTCTGCTTCTTCGGACCATTGGAATGGTCCGGACTTCCTCAATAACTTGAAGAAGGGTAGTGCCTGTTCTGCCAGTCTTGAAATGAACCGGCTGTGGGTAGCTAGACATCCAGTCATCTTCTGGACATCCTTGATGCGAGCTGGTGGTCGCATGTCTTCAATAGCTTTAATCTTCACCGGATTCGCCTCTATTCCTCGGTGGGTCACCAAGAATCCAAGAAGCTTCCCGGAGCTAACCCCGAAGACACACTTGTCCGGGTTTAGCTTCGTGCGTGTGATTCGCAACTTGTCGAAGACAGCTTCCAAGGTGTAAAGGAATGACTCCTTGTTCTTGATCTTGATGACGATGTCATCAACATACACTTCCACTACATCTTTGATGAGCTCTCCAAAAGTTTTGTACATAGCTCGCACAAACGTTGAAGCAGCATTTTTGAGACCGAATCACATGGCAGTGTAACAGTATAATCCATCTACTGTGATGAAGGAAGTATGCTCTTCATCTTTCCTAGACATTCTGATTTGATGATACCCAAAATATGCATCTAGGAAACACAGTAATTCACTCCCGGGGGTGGAATCCACTATCTAATCTATTCTAGGTAGTGGAAATGGATCCTTTGGACATGCCTTATTCAGTGTTGTGTAGTAGATACACATTCGAAGCTTCCCGTCCGCCTTGGGTACAACGACTGGGTTTACCTGCCATTTTGGGTGGAAGACTTCCCGGATGAATCCAGCGCGAGTTCCTATTTATCGTTTAGACCTCCTAATATACGGGTGGTCTGAGCAGTGTCAGAACCAATTTGGACGACTTTGACGGGAATGTCGGTGTCGCCGCTTGGTTGCACACGAGGTGCGGAGGTTGAGCCTCGATGATGAATGCTCGGAGGCTTCAGAGTTTGATCTTTTCTGGGTTCTTCCTCCTGCGTTGTAGCAAGCGCATGGAGTTCTTCTAGAGCAATAACTCTGACAATACGAGCTACGCGGATCCGGAGAACACCTGAGGGTGTTGGAATCTTCCACACCAGGTTGCCATAATAAGCAGCATCCATGAATTTGTACAAAGTTGGCCTGCCCAAGATTGCATTGAATGGTAAGTTAATCTACGCCACATCGAAGACCAACTTCTCGGTCCTAGAATTCTCCTGAGTTCCGAAGGTCACCGGGAGAGTAATTGCACAGAGTGGACCTATGGCCCCCGGACCTACTCCGGAGAAAGGTCGGGAGGGGCAAAGATCCGAAGGTCAGAGCTGAAGCTTGACAAAGGCCTCGAAGCTTATGAGGTTCAGCTTCGAACCTCCATGCACCATTACATGGTGGAGGTGGATGTTATTGATGGTCGGAGATACCATCAGTGGAAGTTGGCCAGCTCCGATCATGTTCTGAGGGCAGTCCGAAGCATCAAAAGTGATGGCAGTGTACATCCACTTCTGGTGAGGCACCGCCCTGGCAGTGGGAGCTACAGAGGCCATGTTTCACCGCATTGTCTTGAGGACAGGGCGGGAGGTTATGTCCCACGAACCACCAAAGATGGTGTTCATGGTCTTCCGGCGCTCGTGTCGGAGACGTCGGAGTCATCATCAACGGAGGTGTAAACAGCTTTTAAGACCTTTTTAGGGTCCTGAAAGCCTATCTCCTCTTCAGCCGGAGCTTCGTCGACTTTTTGTTTTCCTTCCCTTTGATGGAAAGGAGTTTCTTCACGGTGCTTGTTGTAGCGCTCGCTGAGGTTCTGGACCTCTCGGCAGTTTTCCATGTTGTGCCTGTCCGTCTTGTGTATGGGACACCAGATCTTGGAGCTGCCACCGTCTTCAGATGACGGCCGAGGTCGTTTCTCAGGGCGTGGCCCCCGACCACCTGGAGCTGCGGCAGCAGCGGTAGAGGGTGTGCTGGCCGATGGCTTCTTCTTGCCGTTGGACTTTTTCTTCATCTTGCCACTCCCGGAGGTAGTGGCTCCACCCTTGGAGGACTTTTTGTTGTCCTCCGGAGGTGGTTGTGAGTGCATTTCACGGCCCTCCGCAGCTTTGGCACACTTGTCTGCCAAGCTGAAGAGTTCGGTGACGCTGGTGACTTCCTTGGTCGCCAGCTTCTCCAGCATCTTCTTGTCTCGAACGCCCTGTCTGAGTGCCACAATAACAGAAGCACTTGAGATAGAAGGGATGGTATTTCGTACCTTGGAGAACCTCTGGATGAAAGATCGCAAGGACTCTCCCCCTTTTTGCTTGACAGCAAAAAGATCCAGTTATGTGCCTGGTCGGGTGTATGAGCTCCTGAAATTGGGGGTGAACTGTTGGCACAACTCTGCTCAACTGTTGATGCAGTCAGGCGGTAGGCTCATGAACCAATACCTATCGGTCCAAGTCAAAGCCACGGGAAAATAATTGGCCATTACGACCTCATTGCCCCCAGCCGCAAGGATAGCGGTGGAGTAGATTTGGAGAAATTTGGCGGGATTGACAGTCTCGTCAAATTTCTCCGGCAGGTGAGGCCAGAACTTCTGCGGCCATCTGACCATGCGTAGGTCCATGGCCAAGGCAGAACAGCCTCCTCCTACTCCTCCAGGAGTAGGATTGTCCCGAGCCTCTCGCCTCTCGCGAGCGTGCTCGATGTAGATGCGGCTGTCCTATTGACGGTAACGACGATCGAGCTCCGCCCAGAGGTCATGAGTCAAAAGCCTTGTTATCGAGTGAGTACGTCGCGCTCCGAAGGGCAGCGACGTCGCCTGTTGAGACGCAACACGTCTCCTGTGCTGCGAAGCGTGCGGACCAAGTCTACCCGACAAGGTCCGATGCTGAGATGGGACCCGCTCTGAGGTGGGAGGACCTTGATTGCTGATGCCATCGGCTGTTGCTGCAACTAAATGTTCCACATCGGCTCTCCACTGCTCCATTGCACCATGGGGTGCTCCTGGAGGCGGTGGACATTGAAGAAGAGCACGCGCGGCATTATTCGCGTGTTCAGGGTTGTGGTTTGCCGATGCAGTGACCGACGCAGACGCCCCATCTTGACGTCTAGCTTGATTCACCGGAGAGGATGGTTGCGGTGGTGGCATGACTCTTGCTGGAACCACGGCACCTGCTGGCTGCTGCATGTTGGAGGGATTACCTCCAGCAGGTTGCACAACATGGTTACCATTGGATGATCCAGTAGCAGAGTTCACCATGTTTGAACCTCGGGCACCCCCTTCGTGGCGCACCAACTATCAGAGTGTGATTCCAGCAATTCTCCTGGTACTACCATTGGCAGCCCGCGGAGTTTTGTAGTTCGGTTCGGGCGCGCAGAGACTCAGAACAAGATGGTGAGTTGACACGAGGATTTACGTGGTTCGGGCCGTCTTAGTGTAATACCCTACTCCACGGGGGTGTGTTGTCGTATTGAGCATACGTGTTTAGTGCTTGTGAATCAGATCAGAGTGTGGAAGAGGTCTCTTGTGTATCGTTAGGCCAGTCCTTTTATAGTACAAGGACTGGTCGTTACATCATCAGCCTGGCCCGACATGTGGCCCTGGCGGTTACTGATGCCTAATACATAGTTAATGTGTTTAATTCCCGTTAACAGCGTGGTAACGCGCCTTGATGGTGGCGTTACTAGTATTAAGGGTCCTCTGATCGTGTGTCATTAAGATATCATTAATGACACATAATCAGGTCTTGAAGCTTTAATTGTTTCTTGAAGGTCCGAGCCGTTGGAGGTCCACCGGTCTGCCTATAGACTTTGAAGGTCCGACGGTTGGACGCGTGGCAGCTCTGGAGCTTACAGTCTCGGACGTGTAGGTCTGGTGCTATTGTACATGTGTCGGTACTGGAACTTCCCTCTGTCGGGGGTTAGGGCCGGGGGTGCCACACAGGTATGTAGCCTGGAGCTTTCCCATGTATGGAATGTAGCTTCGGTTTTATGATACACGTGGTGGCACTGGGACTATCCATAGAAGGGAGGCAGGTCCAGTTCCGAGTGACACGTGGGGCCTTCGGAGGTCTTCAACACAGATAGGTGGAGTTCCTCTGCACTCCTTGCAGTCCCAAGGGGTATCTGGTATGCAGGGTACCGACACTATCGATGTAGCATTTCCCCTCTAAGAGTATTCCCAAATGGTTTCATTTATATTCTCCATAAGGACAACTAGATGGAAGTAAAGCAATCATCAAGTGGAGAAGCTAGGTTGTCTAGGTAAGGTTCTAGCGAGGATGGATAAATGATAGTTGGAGTAGTGTGACACACACAAGAGCATTGTATCCTAAGGGAGGTAAATGAGGTAAAGAAGGACTAGGGTAGGTGTTAGGTAGAGACTCCTACTATGCTTCTAATGTACATATACAGAGCCTAATATAGTTACTAATGATTATATTAATTATGAATTCTAATGCTAAGTGGTTAACACATTGGGCACGGGTTTACCCCCAGCGATACTAGGATGACTCCCGCGAAGAGCCGTGGTTACTCCTCAGAAGCTTCGAGGGGCAATTCAAGCTAGCGCAACTGCACAGCCAACCCAAACGCTAATGGCCCAGAAGACCCATCATGAGTTTTTTGGCTCCCTCTGCTAACAATGTGCCTGTTGGGCCCACTATTAACACGGGGGACGTGGACATTGAAATCAAGACTGGTCTGATCACTATGGCGCAAGCCAACCCATTTTGTTGGAATGCTAACGAGGATGCAAGTGCTCACTTGAAAGAGTTCCTTGATATATGTAGCACTTTTAAGATCAAGGACGTATCTCCTAATGTTTTTCGTCTTAGGTTGTTTCCATTCTCTCTTCTTCATGGAGTGAAAAGTTGTTCTACGCGAACCGAAGTGTTTTAGAAATTTGGGAGAAGTTTTCTAAAACATTCCTCGCCAAGTTTTTCTCATCGTGCAAGACCAATGTCCTACGTGGAAGAATTTCCAGCTTCCAGCAAGATGCCAAGGAGTTTATTCCCGAGGCTTGGGAAAGGCTTTAGGATTATATCCTAGCCTGTCCCCACCATGGTATGGATCATTGGCTCATTATCCAAAACTTCTACAATGGGCTGATCCCTTCTGCCCATGACCATGTTGATGCTGCTGCTGGAGGTGCCTTCCTCTCATTGAGGGTGCCCAAATATAAAGATGTGATTGAAAAGATGGTGTCAAAAATGGGATGGAGCGACGAGCATCTCCATACCCGCCAGTGAGGCATGCACACCTTGAAGGACATGGACATGATCACTGCCAAATTGGATCTCCTTGTGAAGAAGATAGATGGACAAGGCAATGGTGAGGTATGTAGCAATGTCTATGCCTTGGACTCTCATATCACTTCCGATGTCTATGGCAACACATGCCATTTGTGCAATGATGGCCCAGAAACCTGTGAGGATGTCCTATATGTAGCCAACAATGGAAACGACTATGGCTATCGTCTAGGAGGTCAAGGGTTGGGCCAACCACGCCCATTCATTCAAGGAGGGTACAACAATAATGGCAATAATGGAAATCAACCCAACTTGAGAGAACTTTCCATTGGCCAGCTGAAGATCAATGACGCTATATCCAAGAAGCTTTCGGCTAATGACAAGTTCCTAGAAAGCAATAATGCCAAGATTGAAGGACTATCTTTTGACAACCGCATCTGAAAAACAAACCAAGTGCAGTGTATGTGTGTCCAGGATGTTGCTTCACACATACACATCAACATCACAAATGATAATCAAATTTAACCATGTCACAAATAATAAATATACCTTGATTCTATAGCAGCGGTAATCTAGCGTAGGCGACTCCAACTCCACAGGCAATCGACGGTAGTACGCATGCCTAGTGCTCCACATTGTCTTCCAAAAATCTCTTGTAACTTAATTAATTGTGGGAATAGCAAGGTTGAGGACATGTCGTACTCAACAAGCATGGGAAAGTATGACATGTAGCTTAAAACAAGGAATGATAATAAATGGCTATCTGCTGAAAAGTACATTTAAAACATAAAAAAAGTACCCTACAATGTCTATGTGAATTAATCCCATCATATCCCAAATAATTATCATAATATGAACCCATCATCATTATTTACTATCATATCACATCCATCAATATTTATCCCTCCATGTACCAATTTCTTACCATCATCATCAGCCGTGTTCAGTTATCACAACTCAAACCATAACTATAACCATAACCATACCATCCCGAATCCCAAGTTCTACTCTAATCATGTAGGGTCTAGGTTGCTCATAATCAGGAGCACAACTATCATGATAGTTTTTAACACTCTGCAGAGGTTGTACCACTTTACCTACAAGTTTGTGATTGCGTCCCCTTTCGGTGACTAAGGAACCTCCATTATGCCTGTGCCCTGTCGGTCACATTACACACTTCTGCCGGTGTGCGGCCAAGAGATCACAAAATAGCCTTTAAAAAGTGATTACTAGCATATTTAGACCCCACCGAGATTTCACCGGTGGTGTTGTCTCCAACTGAGCACATCCAACCAAGGGTCCCCTCTTGGGCCGTTCGGATCCAAGGGTAGTCCCACCAATCTGTACAAACCCATCCAACTACCCCTTCCTCGAGCATTCTTAATGATCAAAATAGTACTGGCAATACACTAATTAGTCAGCTAAGTCGCACCCATACTTGGCCCTGTGGTGGCACTATAAATCCTGGATGGTCACTCCATGAACCGGTTCTTAGATCTAAATCAAGCAAAACCACCAAAACAGTCCAACCCATTCCACATAACTGGCTTGCTTAGATCCCTAGGCATCATTGCTAAAGGGTCAATATTATCAATTCTCATCATTCATATGTCCATTAGTTAATAATTAAGTAATATGATTGTTTCTCAAACCCAATTAAGTATAGCAAGGCAAAAAAGTATAAAATACCCTTCACGACTCTCTATATTGTATTCAAGCAACAAAGATGGTCAAACAAGACTAGTAAACACCTATTATGGGTTTCCCATCATTTTGACACAAGCATACAGTTTTGCAAACAAAACATTTTTAAAAAACAGGATCAAGATGGTCAAGAAAACTTGTCTTAATATTCTGCAATTTGGTGGCTCAAGCAATTCGAAGTCTTGCGCGTGAAGATCCTCAAATACTCGCTTCTCGATTGTAACCTCTTGAGCAATCCGTGTACTCGACATAAAGCACATATACAAACCATCAACAATGCAATCAATAATATGCACATATATTAATCAATATGCCATGATGGATGCATGCACAATTATAAGTTTAACACACGTATTAATTCACTATTGTTTTTTACTAATTAGGTTTAACTAGTTCTCAAGTGGTAATGTGAGTTCTAGGTCAATTATAGTGGTTGTTGAGACAATTAGGTATTGCTGAAATTTTAATACCAGACTAGTCTGTAGTAGGGTCGGACTAGTCCGCACTGCACCAAACAAGTCCGCTGTAAAAGCCCTAGTTTTCATGTGCTCATCTCAGATATGAAATGTGATGTTAGAAAAGAAATCAAAATGGCAATCGAAAGATCAAATTAATTAAACCTAAAGTGAGGGGTTAAAATTAAAAATTTACTACTGTTCAAACTTTGTCAAAATAAATATTTGAGTTTCCCAATAAACTTCTCATAATTCAAAAAGTGTCTTTGTTGATTTTCATAATTTTTGAAGTATGTTTACCATTTGATTCAATGGTGGCATTGAATTGCTATTTGAATGTGGCCTAGAGGGAAAGGGGGGGGGGGGCGAATAGGCCTTTTTGAAATTTGTCGGAACCTGCAACACTTAAGAACCAGATCAAAACTAGAGATATCGGACTAGTCCGGTAAAGTGCGGACTACTCCGGTGTGTACCAACTAGGTTGATTAAGTTTGATCTATTAATTTGATTCTACGATGTATGCAGTGGAAATATACAGTTAATTGAAGTGTTGCAATATTATGGACTAGGATATATCACAATTCAATCTTCTACTTAATGATTCAACGTGAAGTAACAATATTGATTCAAACCCTAGATTATTGTGATGAATAAGAATGATAAACACAAAGCAAGAACACAAACGATTTATCCCGTGGTTCGGCTCCCACAGAGGCAACCCACATCCACGTTGAGGAGTCCACAAAAAGACTAGTTCTTCTCCAACCCTACCCTCGTCGGATCGCCACGAAGGCCAATCCTCTTCTCTTATCACAAAGGGTGAATAACCAAATTCAGGGGGCCTTCTCACACGTTGGGGGCTCCCCTAGATTACAATGACAACTCCACCAAGAACACACTCAAAAGATTACAATGAAAATCACAGAAGTTTGTTAGAGAATCAAACCAAGAGCTCAATGAGTGTTGAACGTGTCTCTCCAATTATCTAGAGTGTATCCTCAAAGGATTGATCTTTGTTGCACTTAATTTCGTGGTGAGATGTGTTTTTGAGGCTCTTTGGAGGTGTGACGGTGCTAGGGTTCGAGGGAGTTTGAAGTTTGGGCCGTGCACCTCTATTTATAGGGGTTTCCAAAAGTGACCGTTAGGGTTTAGGAATATCGGACTAGTCCGTGGTGGTCACCGGACTAGTCCAGTGTGCTTTGTGTAGCAAACTCTAAGTGTCGCGAAATATCGGACTAGTCCGGCTAGGAGCGGACTTGTCCGATTTCGCTTCTAGAAATCTTCGGACTAGTTTGATAGTAATCGGACTTGTCCGGACATGTGAAACACTAGGAGAATCGGGTGACAAGTCTGCACTTGGAGGACTTGTCCGATTTAGGTCAGAGGGTTTTCGGACTAGTCCGGGCAAATATCGGACTTGCCCGATTTAAATCAGAATGATATCAGACTAGTCCGATGGGTGATCGTACTTGTCCGATTTTGTGTAGCATGTGAAGTGTTTTGAGGACTAGTCCGCACCGGGGAGGACTAGTTTGATTCATGTCAGAGAAATATCGGACTAGCCTTGTGGTGATATCAGACTTGTCCAACCTTGTGCAGAGGGGATATCGGACTAGCCCGATGGCAGTCGGACTAGTCCAGTCCTGTATAAATTCGTACAATGTGTGTGTTTAATTGTGATTGAGATCTTAGGGCGTGTTTCCTTAACACACCCCATACACAATGATCTACTATTCTTCTTCCTTGAGCTCATTTCCACTTTGCTCCTCATTCTCACTTCTTTTTGGCACTTTGCTTATTTTGCTATTAAAACCTGTGCTCATCTCAACAAAGAGGTTAGGATCTCATTTGCTTGTCATAAATCATCCAAAACCCACAAGGGATTCCTAGATGCACTTTCAATCTCCCCCTTTTTGGTGATTGATGAAAACCAATTGAAAGTGTATCTAGGAATCCCTTGTGGGTTTTGGATGATTTATGACAAGCAAATGAGATCCTAACCTCTTTGTTGAGATGAGCATAGGTTTTAATAGCAAAATAAGCAAAGTGTCAAAAAGAATGAAGAATGAGGAGCAAAGTGGAAATGAGCTAAAGGAAGAAGAATAGTAGATCATTGTGTATGGAGTGTGTTAAGGAAACACACCCCAAGAGCTCAATCACAATTAAACACACACATTACAGAAAGTTATACAGGACCGGACTAGTTCGAATGTCACCGGACTAGTCTGATATCCTCTCTGCACAAGATCGGACAAGTCCAATATCCATCGGACTAGTCCGATATCTCTCTAACTAGAATCGGACTAGTCCTCCCTAGTGCGGACTAGTCCTCGAAACACTTCACAAGTTACTTAAAATCAGACAAGTCCGATCGCCTTCGGACTAGTCCGATATTCGTTCTGATCTAAATTGGACAAGTCCGATTTTAGCACGGACTAGTCCAAAAAACTTTCAGACCTAAATCGGACAAGTCCTCCAAGTGCGGACTTGTCCTCATAACCACTTACAGTTTCACTGTGCGGACAAGTCTGATGACCATCGGACTAGTCCGAAGATTTCCAGAAGTGAAATCGAACAAGTCCGCTCCTAGTCGGACTAGTATGATATTTCGGGACACTTAGGGTTTGCTACACACAGCACACCAGACTAGTCCGGTGTCCACCACGGACTAGTCCAATCTTTCTAAACCCTAACGGTCACTTTTAGAAACCCCATATAAATAGAGGTGCACGGCCCAACTTCAAACTCTCTCGAACCCTAGCGCCGTCACACCTCCCAAGAGAGTTAAAAACACATCTCTCCACGAAATTAAGTGCAACAAAGATCAATCCTTTGAGGATACACTCTAGATCATTGGAGAGACACGTTCAACACTCATTGAGCTCTTGGTTTGATTCTCTAACACACTCCTGTGATTTCATTGTATTCTTTTGAGTGTGTTCTTGGTGGTATTTCATGTTGTAATCTAGGGGAGCCCTCAACGTGTGAGAAGGCCCCTTTGAATTCGGATATTCACCCCTTTGTGATAAGTGGAAGAGGATTGGCCTTCGTGGCGATCCGACGAGGATAGGGTTGGAGAAGACCCGGTCCGTTTGTGGACTCCTCAACGTGGATGTAGGTTGCCTCTGTGGGAGCCGAACCACGTGATAAATCACTTGTGTCTTGCTTTATGTTCATTGTTCTTATTCATTACAACAATCTAGGGTTTGAATCAATATTGCTTACTTTACATTGAATCACTAAGTATAATATTGAATTATGATATATCCTAGTACATCATCTTGCAACACTTAAACTAACTGTATATTTCTGCTGCATACATCGTAGAATCAAAGTAATCTATCAAACTTAATCAACCTAGTCGGTACACACTGGACTAGTCCACACTTTATCGGACTAGTCCGATATCTCAAGTTTTGACCTGGTGATTAAGTGTTGTAGGTTTCGACAAATTTCAAAAAGGCCTATTCACCCCCCCTCTAGGCCACACTCAATTGGTATCAGAGCAGGTTCTTCAAGAAAGAGACTAATCGCGCGAAGAATATCATGTCGGACATGAAGGACATCCAAAAGAGCAATAACCAAGAAAAGGTTGATGATGACAACAACCAAAAGGTGGAGAAGCTCCTCGAAGCCATTCAAGACTTTGAGGACGACGATGAGGAGACGCTGGAACTAAAGGCGCTCCTAAGAAAGAAGACAATTTCCAAAGGGAAAGTAAAGATTGAAGAGAAAAAGAAGGGGAGTAATCACACCAACTACTCCCGATATCCTTTTAACTATGATTGTCTCAATTCCAACAATAATCATTACATGTCTATTCCACTTGGAAAATCCCCACACTTTGACGGAAGTGATTACTCAATGTGGAGGCAAAATATGAAAATGCATCTAATCTCTCTCAATCCAAGTCTATGGCATATTGTGTGCACAGGAATAGATATCTCGGACGACGACGAAGAACTCACACCAAGCCAAGAGCAGGCCATTCACCGAAATGCTCAAGCCGCGGCAGTAATCACCTCTACACTCAGTCGGGAAGAGTTCACCAAGGTGGATGGACTCGAGATTGCTAAAGAGATATGGGACACACTGCAAACTGCACATGAAGGTGACCGGCATGTGCGTGAAGCAAAGATCGAAATGATCGAAGGCGAATTAGGAAGATTCGCAATCGAAGAAGACGAGTCAACTCAAGATATGTACAACCGATTAAAGACACTCGTCAACAAGGTTCGATCTTATGGAAGCAAGAAGTGGAATGACCATGACGTGGTGAATCTAATCCTTAGAGCTTTCATGCCTCGCAACGTCAACCTATGCTCAATGATTAGAGAAATCCCCGGATACAAGAAAATGACTCTGGATGAATTACTTGGAAAAATCATCAATCTCGAGATGATGGAAAAACAAGCAAAACATGTCAAGGAAATTGCCGACCTCACCTCGGCAAACAAGAAAGGGGTTGCTTTGAAGTCCACCCTCATGCCCCTATCTAAAGATGCTCGAGAAGCTAAGCTAGAAGAAGACAGTGATGATGAGAGCAGTGAATTAGATGAAGAAGACATGATATTGTTCATGAAGAAATTCAATAGAGTAATGAAGAAGATACAAGGTGCTAAATCAAGCGAAGGAAAGTACAAGGAAAGAACAAAGACAAAGTTGAGGCGGACATGCTATAATTGTGGTGAGTATAGCCACTTTATAGTTGATTGCCCATATGAAGAGAACAAGAAAAAGACCAACGAAGCCAAGCCTCAACCCAAGAAATTCTTCAAGAAGAAGAAACAAGCCAAACAAGCTCACATAGGGAAAGAGTGGGACTCAAATGATGAGTCCTCATCATTCGAGGAATAATAGATGACTAGCATAGCCATCGAGAAGACATCCAAGAAGTCTACCCTCTTCCCTACTCTCGGCGCATGGAAGAGAGATGGCACTTGCCTTATGGCTAAGGAAGGTAAACGCAAGTTAACCATTAAATCCCCTTCCGTACATTCCTATTCTACTGATGATGAAATCAATAGTGATAATGAGGATATGCTTGTTTGACTAGATAGGAAAACTGCCACAAAAATGAAAGTTTTACTTGATCAACTTTTTGAGAAGGAGATGTTGATACAACATCAAGAGGACATGATCATCTCCCAAAAGGAGGAATATGTCGAACTTGAAAAGCTTCTATAACTTGAAAAGGAACGAAGCAGTTCACTAGAGCTTGAGTTACCTTCATGCAAGGAAACTTGCTTGGAGTTAACTGACTCAACTGATGCAATCAAGAACCAACTTGCTGACCTGATCAAGGTTAACAAGATCTTTGAAGTGCAAGTTGAGTCACTCAAGCAAGATGAACCTTCATCCTCTTTAAGTTCACCTTCTCAACCCACTAAAACCGAGGTTGCTTATACTTGTACATGTAATAAACTTGACACCAGTTTGAACGACAAGCCAACCTCAATAAAAGATATGCATCCTCTCCAAAGTGGCATATTTGACAAGGAGAAGATCAAATATGCATGTAGTGCATAGTTGGTCACAAGACCTCCAAATGTCAAATATGGCATTGGTTACTCTCATGGTGAAAAGCAACAAGCTAGAAGCCATAAGAATAACAGGGATAGCAATGTCTTTGTAAAGGGAGGAGCCTTCCAAGCTGGAAAATCAGAAATTAATAAGTACAAAATGCATGACCGTCGGACCAGTCCGGTGGGGGTCCGGACAAGTCCGGTACTCCGGACAAGTCCAGCCTCCCAGACTAGTCCTGCGTATAAATAACAAAAGTTACTTTTCAATACTTTTGATGCCTCGAATGTCTTAATGAGAAATAATTTTGGCAAAGTTTATGCTCATTATGTTGGGCCACACCATGAGAACACCAAGTCTCATGTGTGGGTGCCCAAATGTCTTGTAACTAACCTACAAGGACCCAAGCAAGCTTGGGTACCTAAAGCCAAAGCATATTTTTTTTTGCAAGCTTATTCCTCCGGTGGATCTAAATGGATGCTAGACAGTGGCTGCACCAACCATATGACCGGAGAAAAAAGAATGTTCGTGGAATATGAAGAGAATGAGGATCCAAATGAGGGTATCTATTTTGGAGATACTAGTTAAGGGAAGGTGATCGATACTAGTAAAATTGCCATATCATCTAAGAACACACTTTCTCATGTATTACATGTCGATTCCTCGGATTATAACCTGCTGTCCATATGTCAATTATGTGACAAGGGATATAATTGCTTGTTCACTAACGAGGGTGTGACCGTTTCTAGGAGGAGTGATGGTTCCACTGCATTCAAGGGTGTGTTAAAGGGAAAGATCTATCTTGTTGACTTCAACAAGGATAAAGACGAACTTGACACATGCTTCATTGCAAAGACCAACATGGGTTGGCTGTGGCATAGACGGCTAGCGCATGTTGGTATGAGGAACCTTGAAAAACTCCTCAAAGGCGATCACATCCGAGGTTTAAAGTATGTTGTGTTTGAGAAAGACAGGCATTGTAGTGCATGCCAAGCCGGGAAGCAAGTTGGAGCACCTCACCCCACCATGAACGTCATGACTACAACAAGACCGCTCGAGCTACTTCACATGGACTTATTTCATCCAATTGCCTACATAAGCATCAGCGGTAACAAATATGGTTTAGTAGTTGTTGATGATTTTTCTCACTTCACTTGGGTTTTCTTTTTGCATGATAAGTCAGAAACACAAGGAATACTCAAGAAGTTCTTCAAGCGAGCTCAAAACGAATTCTCATTGACAATCAAGAACATTCGAAGCGACAATGGCACGGAGTTCAAGAACACACAAGTGGAAGAGTACCTTGATGAAGAAGGCATAAAGCACGAGTTTTCAGCCCCAATACTCCCCACAACAAAACGGAGTTGCCAAAAGAAAGAACCGAACTCTCATAGAGATGGCAAGAAAAATGCTCGATGAGTACAAGACCTCGGATCGATTTTGGGCGGAAGCGATTGACATCGCTTGCCACGCCGTAAATCAATATTATCTTCATCGACTACTCAAGAAGACATCATATGAGCTACTCACCGGTAACAAGCCTAATATTTCATATTTTCGAGTTTTCGGTTCTCCATGTTATAATTACACAAATAGCCCAGGACTTCAAAGTTCTCTTGGAAGTCCGATGAAGGTTTCTTGCTTGGTTATGATTCAAACACTTACGCCTATCGTGTTCTCAACAAGACCTCCAGACTTGTTGATGTAGCACATGATGTAGTGTTCGATGAAACTAATGGCTCCCAAAAGGAGCAAGTTGATCCATGTGTGCTAGATAAAGAAGAAGCTCCTTGTCAAGCATTGAAAAAAATGGCCTTAGGTCAAGTTCGACCACAAGAGTCACCTCTACACGTGCATGAGGAAGATGAACCACAAGAGAAGGTCAACAATCAAGGGGGAGCTTCCACACAAGATCAACCACAAGAATATGAAGATGATCAACGAATCAATGAGGTCAACCATATAGGGGGAGAAGAAGATGATCATGAAGATACAACGCCTCAAGTGCCACACCCAAGAGTACACCAGTGCGTCCAAAGGGATCACCCAATCGACAATATCATCGGTGACATCCAAAAGGGAGTAACCACTAGATCTCGTATAGCTAACTTTTGTGAGCACTATTCGTTTGTATCCTTTTTGGAACTGCGCAGGGTTGAGGATGCACTGAAGGATCCGAACTGGGTGGTGGCAATGCATGAAGAATTGAACAACTTCAAGCGGAACGAGGTGTGGGAACTTGTGGCAAGACCAAATGCGAACATCGTCGGCACCAAGTGGGTCTTCCACAACAAACAAGATGAACACGGGGTGGTGACAAGGAACAAGGCACGACTTTTGGTCAAAGGGTGTTCACAAGTTGAAGGTTTGGATTTCGATGAAACCTTTGCTCCTGTAGCTAGACTTGAATCTACTAGAATACTACTTGCATATGCTACTCACCATGATTTCAATCTCTATCAAATGGATGTGAAAAGCGCCTTCCTCAACGTACCAATCAAGGAGGAGGTGTACGTGGAGCAACCCCCTGGGTTTGAAGACGAAGAGTTCCCCGACCACATGTTTAAATTGCTAAAATCATGACAGATAGGTTTGAGATGTCCATGATGGGAGAGCTAAAGTACTTCTTGGGATTCCAAGTAAGACAACAAAGGGAACGGACTTTCATAAGCCAAACGAAGTACACTCAAGACATACTCAAGAAGTTTGGGATGGACAAGGCGAAGCCCATAAAGACTCCCATGGCAACGAATGGCCACTTGGATCTCAATGAAGATGGACCTAGCATCGACCAAAAGGTATATCGCTCCATGATTGGATCTCTACTATATTTATGTGCATCTAGGCCAGACATTATGTTGAGTGTATGATTGTGTGCAAGGTTTCAAGCCAATCCTAAGGAGTGTCACTTGACAGCCATAAAAAGGATCTTGAGATATTTAGTTCATACACCCAACCTTGGTCTTTGGTACCCAAAAGGCTCAAAATTCAGTCTCATTGGTTACTCTGTTGCAGATAATGCTGGATGCAAAGTAGATAGAAAAATTACCTCCGGTAGATGCCAATTCCTAGGGAGATCTTTAGTTTCTTGGTCCTCCAAGAAACAAAATTCCATTGCCTTATCCACAACCGAAGCGGAGTATGTTGCAGCCAGGAGTTGTTGTGCATAACTCCTTTGGATGCGACATTCTCTAAGGGATTACGGTTACAATATGAACTGTATTCCACTCCTTTGTGACAATGAGAGTGCCATTAAAATTGCCCATAATCCCGTTGAGCACTCTAGAACCAAACACATAGACATAAGGCATCAGTTCTTGAGAGACCACTCCATGAAAGGAGATATAGCCATTTCCCATGTCAACACCCAAAAGCAATTGGCCGACATATTCACCAAGCCACTTGATGAAAAGCGCTTTTGTGAACTCTGAAATGAGCTAAACATCCTTGATTCTTGGAGTGTGGCTTGAAATGTTGCATACCTGTGTGAATTATTCAAAATATGTTGATTGGATTGTGAAAATCATCTCTCTCAATTTTCTTCCAAAAACTATGTCAATTACTAGATCTTGGTGAATTATGATCATTGCTTGATTGTTGTATGCTTACTGATCATATTTATCAAGATTATTTGATTTGATTTGCCTCCCTATTTTCTAAATATGTACCTTAAAATATAAATGAATGGGCTAAGAAACTCTTGCCTGGTGACCACGGACTAGTCCGTGATTACCCGGACCAGTCCGCCCATGCAGACTAGTCTGTAGAGTGCCGGTTAGGCCGGACTAGTCTAGTAGACCACGGACTAGTCCGATATGGCCTCTGGAAAAGTTTGGACTAGTCCGGTCATCTCCGGACTTGTCCGATTTTTCGTGTCTTTAACCCTAGCTGCCGCCAAACCCTAATCCCTTCATCCTCACTCTTGCCTCACGCTTTCTCTCTCTCAAACTCGAGCTCCCAAGGCGATTTTGCATCCCCTCCACCAAGAAGCTCCGCATTTGGGTGGAAATCAAGCTTCCTCCCTCGAAGATTGAAGTTCTCGGACAAGTCCGGAATTCAACACCGTCTTCTTCGAGAATGAAGCGAATTCCTTGGTAATTTTCACTCAAACCCTAGAAATCCCTAATTTCTTAATTGCTGATCGAATACCTAGCATATTTCACTATATACATGCCTCCTTGATGTATTACGTTTGTGCTAAGCCAGTTGTGCATTAGGAATCACCATTCTTCTAGTTGCATTAGGAGAAATTCAATGGGAAGGGTAGTGATGCGGTGGCAAAGTTCAGGAGCATTGATTGGTATGGCCGTCCGAAGCAAGCTGACTATGGCAGATTTTGGAGCAATTTCCATGCAGATTTCTACAAATCTGTGTATCTCCCAATGAAGACACTGGTACTGCGCAGTCAATGGATTGATTGGGCACATTTGGAGAAAAAGGGCTGCTCCCTGTTCATTGAAGTGGTGGAAGCAATTGAGAGACATGGACTGAAGGACCTCTTTGCCTTCAGAAACAATTGGAATGACGAGGTCATTGCGCAATTCTTTGCAACATACCACTTCTCGAGTGAAGAAGAAGAGAGTGTTACATGGATGACTCACGGATCCAAGTACAGTATAACTCAAGAATATTTTGCAAGCCCGCTTAACCTTGACACCTCAAGACCTGACTGCTTGATCATCCACAACATAGGTGCCATTGAGAAGGATAGGATGAAGTTCCTATATGAGCCAAACTCCAAGTTCAACCCTCCCTCCACAAAGAACATGAAGCCTTTCTTTGTGGTTCTGAATAGAGTCTTGAGGAAGACTATTGCTCCCAAGGATGGAGATGCTGGGAGTGTGCAGGGTTATCTCTGGACCCTGATGAGGGTCATAAGCAAGGATCGTCAGTTTGATGTGGCGGATTATATCTGGAATGACATAAACAACATATCTTGCACTCCCAACATGTCATGTGGCTATGCTCCCTATCTTATGTTTATGATTGAGAAAGTCACAGGCATAGAGTTTGTGAAAGATGTGGAGCACATACCTTTGAGGCCTCAAATGCCACAGAAGCCAAGCATCCAGGTTGATCGCTCTCCGGCCTCCAGTCTTGAGGCTCTGGCGAGAAGAAATGAAGATGCAAGGGCTGCCCCTTGCTACTAGAGCAGCTCCTCAAAGGGGATCTGCTAGTGGAATCTTCAAGTACTTGGCTGCTATATTTGCTTCTTGCAAAAAGGCCGAAGTGAGGGCCCACAAGATGAACAAGAAGAGAAAGGAAGACATGAAGTATGTCAAGGCAAATGTGAAGTAGATTTGCTAGAAGCTGGAGATCAACCCCATTGGACCTCCATTGAATTTTGAGGACTCCGACCCTGACATCACCGAGCTCGGGCCCTTGACCCCCTCCGAGCTTGCCTACTTTGGCATTGGGGGCTCAAGTGGCTCCGCACGTCGTCCTTCTCCTCCTCATCAGCCCGATGACGACGATGAAGACGATGAGAGGACCGACAGCGAGGAATGAAGGCTTTAGGACCCTCCTCTCCTTCTTTTTGGTGTCTTGATGCCAAAGAGGGAGAGATTGAGGGGGAGTCTTAGTCTTAGCTGTAGGATGCAAGGAGAGAGCTCTCTTTTATGCTTTTTGAATTTTTTTGTGGGTTGTAAAGCTTCAACTATGTTCTTAAGTTAATTATAGTCCTGTGATGCATTATTTTGATCTACTTGAGAAGTAATCGTTGAAAACTGTGTTGTTGCTCATAGAATGACATATATGCTTGGTTTTGGTTGATTAATGTCAATTACGTAATTTTCATTGTTTCAATATACTTAGTTATGCATCCCACCATAAAGAATGCACATATGGATTATGTTTTCATTGTTTGATGTATTTTAAACTCATATGTGAATACTTTATGAAAATCTCAACTTTTATCATATTTTGTGAAATCTCAATTGGTTGTCATCAATCACCAAAAAGAGGGAAATTGAAAGTGCATCTAGGAATATCTTGTGGGTTTTGGATGATTTATGACAAGCAAATGAGATCCTAACCTCTTTGTTGAGATGAGCCTAGGTTTTAATAGCAAAATAAGCAAAGTGCCAAAAAGAAGGAAGAATGAGGAGCAAAGTGGAAATGAGCTCAAGGAAGAAGAATAGTAGATCATTGTGTATGGAGTGTGTTAAGGAAACCCACCCCAAGAGCTCAATCACAATTAAACACACACATTGCACAAATTTATACAGGATCGGACTAGTTCAAATGTTATCGGACTAGTTCGATATCCTCTCTGCACAAGATCGGACAAATCCGATAGCCATCGGACTAGTCCGATATCCGTCTAACTAGAATCGGACTATTCGTCCCTAGTGTGGACTAGTCCTTAAAACACTTCACAAGTCAAACAAAATCGGACAAGTCCGATCGCCTCCGGACTAGTTCGATATTCGTTTTGATCTAAATCGGACAAGTCCGATATTAGCACGGACTAGTCCGAAAAACTCTCTGACCTAAATCGGACAAGTCCTCCAAGTGCGGACTTGTCCTCATAACCACTTAGGGTTTCACTGTGTGGATAAGTCCGATGTCCATCGGACTAGTCTAAAGATTTCCAGAAGCGAAATCAGACAAGTCCGCTCCTAGCCGGACTAGTCCGATATTTCGGGACACTTAGGGTTTGCTGCACACAGCACACCGGACTAGTCCGGTGCCCACCACGGACTAGTCCGATCTTTCTAAACCCTAAGAGTCACTTTTAGAAACCCCATATAAATAGAGGTGCACGGCCCAACTTCAAACTCTCTCGAACCCTAGTGCTGTCACACCTCCCAAGAGCCTCAAAAACACATCTCTCCACAAAATTAAGTGCAACAAAGATCAATCCTTTGAGAATACACTCTAGATCATTGGAGAGACACGTTCAACACTCATTGAGCTCTTGGTTTGATTCTCTAACACACTCCTGTGATTTCATTCTAATCTTTTGAGTGTGTTCTTGGTGGTATATCGTGTTGTAATCTAGGGGAGCCCTCAACGTGTGAGAAGGCCCCTTTGAATTCGGTTATTCACCCCTTTGTGATAAGTGGAAGAGGATTGGCCTTCATGGTGATCCGACAAGGGTAGGGTTGGAGAAGACCTAGTCCTTTTGTGGACTCCTCAACGTGGCTGTAGGTTGCCTCTATGGGAGCCGAACCACGGGATAAATCACTTGTGTCTTGCTTTGTGTTCATTGTTCTTATTCATTACAACAATCTAGGGTTTGAATCAATATTGCTTACTTTACATTGAATCACTAAGTATAATATTGAATTGTGATATATCCTAGTACATCATCTTGCAACACTTAAATTAACTGTATATTTCCGCTACATACATCGTAGAATCAAAGTAATCGATCAAACTTGATAAACCTAGTCGGTACACACCGGACTAGTCCGCACTTTACCGGACTAGTCCGATATCTCAAGTTTTGATCTGGTGATTAAGTGTTGCAAGTTCCGACAAATTTCAAAAAGTCCTATTCACCCCCCCCTCTAGGCCACATTCACATCGTCATCTTTGTGCTGATAAGGAGGATGAGGAGGTGCGGAGCCACTCGAGCCCCCAATGCTAAAGTAGGCAAGCCCGGAGGGGGTCAAGGGCCCGAGCTCGGTGAAGTCTGAATCGGAATCATCAGAGATTATTGGAGATCCAATGGGCTCAATCTCCAGTTTCTGGCATATCTGCTTCACATTGGCCTTCACATACTTCATGTCATGTCTTCAGGTGTCAAGGTAAAGCAGGCTTGCAAAATCTTCTTGAGTTATATTGTACTTGGATCTTTGAGTCATCCAAGTAACACTTTCTTCATCTTCACTTGAGAAATGGCAAGTTGCAAAGAATTGAGCTATGACTTCATCATTCTAGTTGTTCCTGAAGGCAAAGATATCCTTCAGGCCATGCCTCTCAATTGCTTCCACCACTTCAATGAACGGGGAGCAACCCTTCTTCTCAAAATGTGCCCAATCAATCCATTGGCTGCCCACTACCTGTGTCTTCATGGGGAGGTACACAGACATGTAGAAATCTGCATGGAAATTGCACCAAAATCTTCTATCGGCGGCATGCTTGGGATGGCCATACCAATCAATACTTCTGAATTTCGCAGCCGAATCACTGCCCTTCCCATTGAATCTTTCTTCAGTGGGTCCCTGACCCCTTCCCTTGGAGCATTCAGCTTTAGGGGGCCAACCGGGCCCGTTGCTACTCCCTTGCTGTTGCCTTTAGCTTGGCGAGGGCCACTTGTTGCTGCAGCAGCCTTGGAAACTGGCTTCTTTGCCAGCACCTTCCGACGAGCCTGAGGAGGAGATGGAGCTGGCTCGGAAGGATGCTCTTGGCGTTTCTTGCCAAAGCTTGTCGAGGGCCGAGGTGCGACCTCATGGTCCATCCCGGCCTCGAAATCGGAAATCTCGTCGTTTGAGCTCGACATGTCCTGAGAATGAATTGTTCAAGGCGTGAATGAGAATTGATGATTCAAGGCATGGGTGAGAAAGAGTAATAAGGAATTGCATCGAGGAATTGAAAGGTTAGGTTTTGGGTTCAGAAAAATCGGACTTGTCCGGTGTACAGGCATGGACTAGTTTGGGTGACTGGACTTGTCCGTGCATGGACCGGACTATTCCAGTATTCATCCTCAAAAACCTAACATATGAGACAAATGGACTATCTCAATGCAAAATTAACTTAACAGCAATGTAATACATCAAGGACACTAGTATTAGGTGAAAGAAGCTAGGCTATTCGATCAACATTGAAGAAAATAGGGATTTCTAGGGTTTGGGCGAAAATTACCGAAGAAATCGCTTGAAACATGGAGATAAGGGTGTTGAAGTCTGGACAAGTCCGTGAACTTCAATCTTCGAGCAAGGAATATTGATTTCCGCCCAAATGCGAAGCTTTTTGGTGGAGAAAGCAAGAAATCGCCTTGGGAGCTCGAGTGTGAAGAGAGAGAACGCAAGAGGCAAGAGTGGAGGTGAAGGATTTAGGGTTTGGCGGTAGCTAGAGGTATGGACACGAAAAATCGGACAAGTCCGGAAATGACCGGACTAGTCCAAACTTTTCCAGAGGCTATATCGGACTAGTCCGTGGTCTACCGGACTAGTTAGGCCTAACCGGTGCTCTGCGAAATAGTCTGCATGTGCGGACCAGTCCGGGTAACCATGGACTAGTCCGTGGTCACCAGACAAGAATTTCTTAGCCCATTCATATATATTTGAAGGTACATATTTAGAGAATAGGGAGACAAATCAAATCAAATAATCTTGATGAATATGATCAGTAAGCATACAACAATCAAGCAATGACCATAATTCACCAAGATCTAGTAATTGACATAGTTTTTCGAAAAAAATTGAGAGAGATGATTTTCGCAATCCAATCAACATATTTTGAAGAAATCATACAGGTATGCAAATTTTCAAGCCACACTCCGAGCATCAAGGATATTTACTTCATTTCAGAGTTCACAAAAGCGCTTTTCACCAAGTGGTTTGGTGAATATGTTGGCCAATTGCTTTTGGGTGTTGACATGGGAAATGGCTATATCTCCTTTCATGGAGTGGTCTCTCAAGAAGTGATGTCGGATGTCTATGTGTTTGGTTCTAGAGTGCTCAACTGGATTGTGGGCAATTTTAATGGCACTCTCATTGTCACAAAGGAGTGGAATACGGTTCATATTGTAACTGTAATCCCTTAGAGTTTGCCGCATCCAAAGGAGTTGTGCACAATAACTCCCAGCTGCAACGTACTCCGCTTCGGCTGTGGATAAGGCAATGGATTGTTGTTTCTTGGAGGACCAAGAAACTAGGGATCTACCTAGGAATTGGCATGTACCGGAGGTACTTTTTCTATCTACTTTGCATCCGACATAATCTGCATCGGAGTAGCCAATGAGGATGGATTTAGAGCCTTTTGGATATCAAAGACCAAGATTGGGTGTATGAACTAAATATCTCAAGATCCTTTTTACGGCTGTCAAGTGACACTCCTTAGGATTGGCTTGAAATCTTGCACAAAAACATACACTCAACATAATGGCTGGCCTAGATGCACATAAATAGAGTAGAGATCCAATCATGGAATGATATACCTTTTGGTCGACGCTAGATCCATCTTCATTGAGATCCAAGTGGCCATTTGTTGCCATGGGAGTCTTTATAGGCTTCATCTTGTCCATTCCAAACTTCTTGAGTATGTCTTGTGTGTACTTGGTTTGGCTTATGAATGTCCCTTCCTTTTGTTGTCGCAATTGGAATCCCAAGAAGTACTTTAGCTCTCCCATCATTGACATTTCAAACCTATCTGTCATGATTTTACTAAATTCCTCACAGAAGGATGGGTTAGTTGAACCAAAGATTATATCATCAACATAGATTTGACAAATAAAGAGATCATTGTCAAAGTTCTTTGTAAAAAATATATAATCTACTTTACCAATCTTAAAACCATTTTAAATTAAGAAATCTCTAATGCACTCATACTAAGCTCTAGGAGCTTGTTTGAGGCCGTAGAGAGCCTTACGCAATTTAAATACATGGTTGGCGAACTCTTCATCTTCGAAACCGGGGGGTTGCTCCACATACACCTCCTCCTTCATTGGTCCGTTGAGGAAGGCGCTTTTCACATCCATTTGATAGAGCTTGAAATCATGGTGAGTAGCATATGCAAGTAATATTCTAATAGATTCAAGTCTAGCTACGGAATCAAAGGTTTCATCGAAATCCAAACCATCGACTTGTGAATACCCTTTGGCCACAAGTCGTGCCTTGTTCCTTGTGACCACCCCGTGTTCATCTTTTTGTTGCGGAAGACCCACTTGGTTCTGACAATGTTCGCATTGGGTCTTGCCACGAGTTCCCACACCTCGTTCCGCTTGAAGTTGTTCAATACTTCTTGCATTGCCACCACCCAGTCCGGATCATTCAATGCATCCTCAACCCTGCGTGGTTCCAAAAAGGATACAAACGAATAGTGCTCACAAAAGTTAGCTATGCGAGATCTAGTGGTTACTCCCTTTTGGATGTCACCGATGATATTGTTGACTGGGTGATCCCTTTGGACGCATTGGTGTACTCTTGGGTGTGGCACTTGAGGCGTTGTATCTTCATGATCATCTTCTTCTCCCCCTTAATGGTTGTCCTCATTGATTTGTTGATCATCTTCGTATTCTTGTGGTTGATCTTGTGTGGAAGCTCCCCCTTGCTCGTTGACCTCCTCTTGTGGTTCATCTTCCTCATACACGTGTAGAGGTGACTCTTGTGGTCGAACTTCACCTAAGGCCATTCTTTTCAATGCTTGACAAGGAGCTTCTTCTTTACCTAGTACACATGGATCGACTTGCTCCTTTTGGGAGCCATTAGTTTCATCGAATGCTACGTCACATGCTACTTCAACAAGTCCGGAGGTCTGGTTGAAAACACGATAGGCGTAAGTGTTCGAATCATAACAATGCAAGAAACCTTCATCGGACTTCGAATCGAACTTTGAAGTCCTAGGCTTCTTGATTAAAATATAGCATGGGGAACCGAAAACTCGAAAATAGAAAATATTGGGTTTGTTACCGGTGAGTAGCTCATAGGATGTCTTCTTGAGTAGTCGATGAAGATAAAGTCGATTTGTGGCGTGGCAAGCGGTGTTAATCGCTTCCGCCCAAAATTGATCCAAGGTCTTGTACTCATCGAGCATTGTTCTTGCCATCTCTATGAGAGTTCAGTTCTTTTGTTCGGCAACTCCATTTCTATGAGGGGAGTATGGAGCCGAGAACTCCTGCTTTATTCCTTCTTCATCTAGGTACTCCTTCACTTGTGCGTTCTTAAACTTCGTTCTGTTGTCGCTTTGAATGTTCTTGATTGTCAATGAGAATTCATTTGGAGAACTTCTTGAGTATTCCTTGTGTTTCTGACTTGTCATGCAAAAATAAAACCCAAATGAAGCGAGAAAAGTCATCAACAACTACTAAACCATATTTTTTACTGCCGATGCTTATGTAGGCAATTGGGCTAAATAAGTCCATGTGAAGTACCTCGAGCGGTCTTGTTGTAGTTATGACGTTCTTCGCGGGGTGAGGTGCCCCAACTTACTTCCCGACTTGGCACGCGCTACAAGGCCTGTCTTTCTCAAACACAACATCCTTTAAACCTTGGATGTGATCGCCCTTGAGGAGTTTTTGAAGATTTCTCATACCAACATGCGCTAGCCGTCTATGCCACAGCCAACCAATGTTGGTCTTTGCAATCAAGCATGTGTCAAGATCGGCTTTATCCTTGTTGAAGTCAACAAGATAAAGCTTTCCCTTCAACATACCCTTGAATGCAATGGAACCATCACTACTCCTAGAGACGATCACACCCTCGTTAGTGAACAAGCAATTATAACCTTTGTCACATAATTGAGATATGGACAGCAGGTTATAATCTAAGGAATCAACATGTAATACATGAGAAACTGTGTGTTGAGATGATATGGCAATTTTACCGGTATCGAGCACCTTCCCTTGACTATTGTCTCCGAAGTATATGCCCTCATTTGGATCCTCATTTTCTTCATACTCAACGAACATTCTTCTTTCTCTGATCATATGGTTGGTGCAGCCACTGTCTAGCACCCATTTAGATCCACTGGATGAATAGACCTGCAAAAACAATTTATGCCTTGGTTTTAGGTACCCAAGTTTGCTTGGGTCCTCGGAGGTTAGTCACAAGAGATTTGTGCACCCACACATGAGATTTGGTGTTCTCATGGTGTGGCACAACATAATGAGCATAAACCTTTCCATAATTAATTTTCATTTAGACATAGGATGCATCGAAAGTACTGAAAAGTAACTTTTGTTGTTTATGCACATGACTAGTCTGGGAGGCCGGACTTGTCCGGACCCTGACCGGACTAGTCCGTCGGTCATGCGTGTTGTGATTATTAATTTTTTATTTTCCAGTTTGGAAGACTCCTCCCTTTACAAAGACATTACTATTCCTGTTATTCTTATTGCTTCTAGCTTGTTGCTTTTCACCATAAGAGTAACCAATGCCATATTTGACATTTGGAGGTCTTGTGACCAAGTATGCACTACGTGCATATTTGATCTTCTCCTTGTCAAATATGCCAGTTTGTGCAGGATGCTTGTCCTTGGTGGAGAGTGACTTGTCTTTCAAACTGTTGTCAATTTTACCACTTGTACAAGTAGAAGCAATTTCAGTTTTAATGTGATGAGGAGGTGAACTTGAAGAGGATGAAGGGTCACCTTGCTTGAGTGACTCAACTTCCACTTCAAGGATCTTGTTAACCTTGATTAGGTTAGCAAGTTCTTCCTTGATTGCAACATTTGTATAAGACCTATGCGTGCTGAATACATTGGCTTGTAGTGAATACACTTGCTTTGACGATAAAAGTTTTGAATATCACCAAAACACCTTTTTATTAAGGTCTGACTAGCTTTGGTCAGCTCCAGTGAGTTTTGTCTTTAGCTCCGACATGTCTTTGATAGCTCCGGCATGTTTTTGCTAAGCTCCGGCGCTAGGTTCTACTAGCTTTTGTTAGCTCTGGCTCAAGGTTCGGGTTGCTCTGGCAAGGTCCAAAACTTGACCACAGTGCTTCTGTTTTTCATTTGCAATGTTTCGTACTTGCTTTACATTGTTGGAAAGATGGCTTAGTATTCATTTGCTAAGTTTTTGGTGCGTTTTGGTTGATATGAATGATATCGTGTTACTGTGGTTTTGCAACATGCTTATGTGAGGTTCTCACGTAAGGTGTTGTGTTCGGAACTAACTTGAGTTAAGTCGAGGACTTGGGCACGTATCTATTGGTTGTTTATTCATGTGCAGGTGTTTCTTGAGTTAAAGAAATGGCTGGTGACGGGATCCATTGAACTAGTCTTAGGGAGAAGATGAGGTTCAACAACCAAGTTCTGGAGGAATTGTGGTTGAGCTGATCAAGAGGTTGTGCAGCATGATTGAATCAAGAACAATGCATGTGAAAGTATCGTGGACGTCATTGGAAGATGTTTCCACGTGTGCAAGGTGTGCATTGACGTGGCTACATGGTTCCGAGACGTGGTGAAGAGATGTGGACGTAAGGAGTTGGTCGGAAAGGTCCAACCGACTAGGTTATGGACTCAGGCTGCGGCTGAGTCGGGTTTGACTCAAATATGGAAAGATTTTGAGTTGGTTATGATAGGATTTCGTGTGGGTCACTAATTTGAGTTGTTTAGGAATGTGGGATACGTTCCTAAGGTGTTTGGAAGTCTTAAGATTGCTTCTACCTGCGTATAGAAGAATCCTAAGCAGTTATAGAAAGTTACGATTCGTAAACAGAGTAGGATTAGGTTCCTAATCTGAGTTGAGTTGGCTTTCGAGCTGGTTATATAAGCAAGGGAGCCCAGAGCTAGTGGTGCACGACTTTGGGGCTATTCCTCTTGTGTTCTATTGAATAAAATTCGTAGTTTGAAGGAACATTTGTGCCTTGTTTGTCAGACTTGTTCCAGACAAGTTTTACTCATCGAGTTTCTCGACAGCACTATCTTTTGTTGGTGGTTTTATCATAACCCGAGTTTTACAGATCCAATTGACGTGATTCTTTTTGGGTTGTCTTCACAACTTGATTATCTATCATCTATCAAAATTTCACGGTCATTGGATTTGTGGTCTATGATCTACTGGAGTTTCTTTGCACCGTTCCAGAACTGTTTTTTTCGGGAAGGGCAGATTGACCTTTGTTTGATCTTTCGATCATAACTTAAGTTTTTCTCGACGGATTTGAGTGATTCTTGTTGTGTTGTCTTAGTGACTTGATTCTCTCTGATATCTATCACTTTTGTCAGGATGAAACACGTTTAGATTAGTCTCACACATGATTTCTTTAACAGATCGTTTTTCTGCCGAAGTGGTTGGGGTTTAATTGTTTCCGCTGCGTAAGATTTTTTAAATCTACCATTCACCCCCCTCTGGTAGCTTTTCACGTGCTCTTCGATCCTACAATTGGTATCAGAGCCACGGTGCTCTAATCTTTGTGATTTGCACGTGTTTTTGACTAATCATCATGGAGAAGTACTCTGTCAAACCTTGTGTGTTCGCTGGTATTGATTTTCAGGTTTGGAAGGCACGCATGGAGGCTTTCATCTAGGCACAACGCTTTGCAATATGGGAGAAGGTATACAAGCCTTACGAAGTGCCATCAAACGATCATGTTATAGCTACAAATCTGAGAGATGTCGACAACAACAACAAGGCTCGGAACTTGATCATAAAAGTATTAACACAAAGCGACTTCGACCGTGTTGCACACCTCCGATCTGCATACGATGTGTGGAAAGCACTTTGTGACTACCAAGAAGGGTCCAACACTATCAAAGAGGTAAGGCAAGACATGTTCAAGAAAGAATACATGCGCTTCGAGATGCAACCCGGTGAGTCTATTGATGACCTTTTTGCTCGCTTTAATAAGATTCTCAGCAACTTGCGTAGTGTCAATGTTAATTTTTCAGATGCTGAAAATGCTAGGCAATTGCTAAGTGCATTAGATATGTCAATTTGGGAGATGAAAGTCACATCTATTCGTGATTCTACTGTCATGAGTTCAGTTACTTTAGATGTGCTATATTCCAAGTTAAAAACTCATGAAATTTACATAATCTCTCGTAAGAACCCCAACAAGTCTATTGCTTTTGTTTCTCAACGTGACATGCCTAGCTCCGGTCAAACATCATCTTGTGGTACACTTGTTTTGCTGTCCTCTCTAACCCTTGAACAGATTGAGGAGTTTCCTGAGGAGGAGCTAGTGCTCATCTCTACCCGGTTCTCAAAAGCATTGAAAAATGTGAGAACTAGAAGGAGAGGAAGCTCCATACCTCAACGATGCTTTGAATGTGGTAAGATAGGACATTTTTGTTCAGATTGCCCTAACTTTTCAGGTCCTACTTCCCGGGATGAAAAGAAAACAAGAACGAAGCACTCCTCTGCAAAAGATATGAAGAAAAATAAGGGTTTTACAGGATGTCAATTGGTGAGCAGTTTTATCTCAGCACTCCAGGAACTTGGCTCAAGCGATGTGGACATTGGAAGTGATGAATATGAAGATGATTTGGCAAATTTGTGCTTCATGGCGGGCAAGTCAAGATCAAGTATGGAGGACGCAGAACACAACAGCGACAATGAAGAGGTATGTCCTACTTGCGAAGAAATGTGTGATGCTATTTCTCGTGCCACTGTTATTGTTAAGAAAAAGGACAAAAATCAGAGGGACAATGCTGTTAAAATTGAGTCACTAGAATCTGAAATTAATCGTTTGAAATCCTTGATTCCAAGTGATGATTCTTGTTCCTCATGTGACTTAATATATGAACAATTGTCCTCCCTAAGAAGTGCACATACCTCCACACTTGATAAACTTGAACTTGAAACTGAAAAGAACAAAAAGCTTGCTGCACTTAATATTGGAAACATAAAAGATGCTTCTTGTTCTACAATTGATTTGCATTGTTCTAGTTGTGATGATCTTGATAAGAAACTGCAAGATGCTATGAATGAAATCTCTATATTGAACAATGCTTTACGTTGTCATGAAGTTAAATATTGTTCCAATTGCAAATTAAAAGGAAAAACTTCATATGAAAATTGCCTTGATTTGTCCAATAAACTTGATACCATGCATAAGACATTTGATCGGTTTTGTAATGGGAATAAGAACCTAAACTTGCTGATGAATTCATCCAAGTCTTACAATGATAAAACTGGTTTAGGTTTTGATTCTCATGCTCATGCTAAGGCACATCCACCTAAAAGTGTAAAGTTATTAGGAAGTGGTTTGATTCAAACAGCTCCTAAACAAATAGAAGTGGTTTTCAAATCTGCAGGAGTATCTCATTCCGTTTCATATAAAAATGTTGTTTGCTCATCTAGACATGAACACAAAGTTAAATTTCATTGTACCTATTGTGGTAGAGATGGTCATGTCATAGATTTTTGTTATATACTATCTAAACAACATAAAAGGGAAAGAATGGTTGCTAGATCTCATAACTTTCATGCAAAATTTGCTGCACATATTGAACCGAATGTACAACCTGCTGTTTTGAGTCAAAAACATTCAAAGTTTACCTCTGGACCTTCTGTTTTTGCCTCCGGAGCTACTGATTTTTGTGCTACACAAGTAACACCTTATAGGTCAGTAGTTAAGAATAAAAAGTTTCAAACTTTGACTCATAAACCTGCTGTTTTTTCTCAGCTTTCGCGTGTTTTTCCTGCTGCACGTCGCATGACTCAGTACTGGATTCCTAAATGTCTTTTGACTAACCCCAGTATTGAGTCATCGATGTATTGTGCTTCTTTGTAGGTTACACGTTTGAGGAAGGAGAATATTTGGATTGTGGATTCAGGTTGCTCATGCCACATGACCGGTAACAAAGATTTGTTCTCCTCCCTCTCTTCTGTGTCATGTGTAGAGAATATTACTTTTGCCGATAATTCTTCAAATCATATAATTGCTAAGGGTTCGGTTAGATAAATGATCACTACACTTTGAAGGAAGTGGCACTTGTAAAAAATTTGAAATACAACTTGCTTTCTATTTCACAATTGCTAGATGAAAATCTGGAAATTGTTTTCAATAAAAATTGCTGCAAAGTTGTAAGTTCAAATAGTGAGCTTATTTTTAACATGTATCCGTTTGGTAGAGTTTTTAAAGCTGATTTTTATATGTCTTCCTCTAAGCATAGGTGTCTAGTTGCTAATGATTCAAAGGACCTATATTTTTGGCATCGTAGACTTGGTCACGTAGGCTTTGATCACCTAATGTGTGTTAGTGCTCTTGATTGCATACGTGGGCTGCCTAAGCTTAAAGGGGACAAAGAAATTGTGTGCTCTTCTTGTAGACATGCTAAGATGGTTGCAGGTTCACATACTCCTCTCACAATGATCATGACAACTGTCAACTTTTGCATCTTGACACTGTAGGACCTTCACGTGTTCAATCCTTCGGAGGTAAATGGTATGTACTTGTGATTGTTGATGATTATTCTAGATACTCTTGGATTTACTTTATGGCGTCTAAGAATGAAGTTTTTAGTCACTTTAGAACTTTATTTCTTAGATTATCAATTGATTACCCAGGATCTTTAAAAGCAATTAGAAGTGATAATAGAACTGAATTTAAAAATCAATCTTTTGATCACTTTTGTGCTGAAAATAGAATAGATCATCAATTTTCTTCACCATATGTACCTCAACAAAACGGTGTTGTAGAAAGAAAGAACATAACCTTAGTTGAGATGGCTAGGACTATGCTTGATGAATATCAAACTCCTAGGAAATTTTGGGCTGATGCGTTAGCAACCGCTTGTTATGTCTCAAATCGTGTTTTCTTGCGTGCTAAGCTAGGTAAAACACCATATGAGCTCCAGTTTGGACATAGGCCTAGTGTTACACACTTTCGGGTCTTTGGTTGCAAATGCTTTGTTAAGAAACATGATAATCTTGATAAATTTGAACCTAGATCCATTGATGGCATGTTTCTTGGTTATCCATCTCATACTAGAGGCTACCGTGTGCTTTTACTTGACAATAACAAAATTGTGGAGACTTGTGAAGTGTCTTTTGATAAAGCTAGCCCAGGTACTAGCTCAAACATTGCAGGTCCAAATCCATATCTGCAGGGGGGGGGGGCATTTTCGTTGAAGATGAGGAAGAATTGTAGCTGCTGCCCGAAAATTCAGCAGCTAAAGACTTTGGTTCAGCTCCGGATGTTAATTCTCAACCAGCACCGACAACCATCAATGTTGATTCAAATCATCCTCAAGTCACAAGCTCATCTATTTTTGATGAACATGAAGAAGAAGAAGCTTGTGAGACATCTATTCCCCTACATTTTACAAAGATCATCCCCCACAACAGATGATTGGAAGCTTGCACGAACGAGTCACACGGTCCAGGTTTTGTGATCCAAACTCTTATGCTCATTCTGCTTTTGTTGCTTCTTTTGAACACAAAGATATATCACACGCACTCACTAATGAATCTTGGATATTACCATGCAAGAAGAGTTAGAAAATTTTGAAATAAATAATGTTTGGAAACTTGTACCTCCACCTCAAGGTCAAACTTTAATTGGAACTAAATGGGTATTTAAAAATAAACAAAGTGAGGATGGGGTTGTGGTTAGGAATAAGGCTAGGTTGGTTGCTCAAGGTTTCACTCAAGTTGAAGGTCTAGATTTTGATGAAACATTTGCTCATGTTGCTAGATTAGAAGCCATAAGAATTTTGCTAGCTTTTGCTGCATCAAATGGTTTTAAGCTATATCAAATGGACGTTAAAAGTGCTTTTCTTAATGGCTACATATATGAGGAGGTTTATGTGAAACAACCACTGAGTTTTGAAAATCCAGATTTTCCTAATCATGTTTACAAACTGTCCAAAGCCTTGTACGGTCTCAAACAAGCCCCTAGAGCATTGTATGATAGGTTAAAAACATTCTTACTTGAAAAAGGTATTACCATGGGCAAGGTTGATAAAACTCCTTTTGTGCTTAAGCATGGCAATGACTCATTATTCGTTCAAGTGTATGTGGATGATATTATGTTTGGTTGTGCTTCTCATGATCTTGTGTCCAAGTTTTCAGCAATGATGAGTTCTGAATTTGAAATGAGTATGATGGGTGAACTCACTTACTTTTTGGGGCTGCAAATCAAGCAAACCAAGGAGGGTACCTTTGTGCATCAGACAAAGTATACAAAAGACCTCCTAAGGCGCTTCGACATGGACAAAAGCAAGCCTCTTCGGACACCAATGGGAACAGCAACAACACTTGAACTTTATGAAGATGGTGAACCAGTGGATCAAAAAGAATATAGAAGTATGATTGGATCACTTTTATACCTCACGGCATCAAGAGCAGACATACAATTCAGCGTATGTCTTTGTGCACGGTTTCAAGCTTCCCCACGTGCTTCACATCGTCAAGCCGTCAAAAGGATTCTCAGGTACTTACATGGAACTCAAGAATTTGGAATCTTTCTTCCTTCTTCCTCAACTGTTACTTTGAAAGCTTTTTCGGATGCTGATTTTGGGGGTTGTAGGAATGATAGGAAAAGTACTTCCGGTGCTTGCTATTTTCTTGGTAATTCTCTTGTTGCTTGGTCTTCTAGAAAACAAAATTCAGTTGTACAATCCACAGCCGAATCTAAATATGTAGCTGCTGCTAGTGCTTGCTCACAAATTCTTTGGATTGTTCAAACACATAAGGACTATGGGGTTGATCTAGATAGTGTTCCACTGTTCTATGATAACACTAGTGCCATTTGCATTGCTAAAAACCCCGTGCAACATTCTAGAACTAAGCACATTGACATTAGGTATTACTTTCATCGAGATAATGTTGAAAAAGGAAACGTTGTGCTTCACCATGTAGATACCGAACAACAATTGGCTGACATTTTTACAAAACCTTTGGATTTCACTCGTTTTTGTTACATTCGTAGTGAAATAGGGGTTATGCATCCTCATGGCTTCAATTGAGGGGGAGTTTTGAAATTTAGGAAGTCTATTTACGAATCTGAAATTAAAATAATATGAGCATAGTATTTCATACATATATGACTTTGTGATTCCTTTTACATGCTGAAAGTTCTTACTACATTACTCATGTTATACATTTTGTAGTTTTTGCCATGTCTAGTAATTGGAATAATTACTTACACTAAAACTGGTCATGGTCGGACTTTCTTGCTGTTTTGAACTTGTTACATGTTCACAAGTGCTTTTAATCATTAAGAATTAATCAAGTAATCAACTCACATGTTGAGTTTTTATGAACAAATATAAATTGAGAAAAGATCAAGAGAATATTCATGCATCGCACTTCTTCTTTTGAGATGGCTTATCATTGCACTTAGATATGAACTTGGAAGAAGTTGTGTATGACTAAAACCATGTCCTTAAGCTTCTGATTGTCAAATGATATAGGCTTGGCTTGGTTGGTTAGAATAAGGCAGATGCACATATAATCTCTTGCAAATATCATATGATCTAAATTTATGCTTTGAAAAATAATAAAATGCAGCAACTAGTGTCATGATTTCAGGTTTTGAAATAGTTAAGTTTGTGAGATCATGACATGCTAAAATTGAAAAATACATTTGATCTCAAGCATGGCTTACACTACTTTATGTATTTCATTGATATGATAATGTAAGGTACTTGATAGTATGACTTGGATGAGCTTTGTTGATATGTATATGTTATAATATGCTCATAACAACTAAAGGAGGAGATATAATTTGTTTATATGCTCATGACTTGCTGAATACATTGTCAAAGGGGGAGAGATAAACATGAAGAGAAACAGAATATGTGCATAAGGAGAGATAATAAAGGGGGAGAGATAATATGGGATAATTTTTGGATTTTCTTCTCATTTTACTTATGATTTACAAAGGGGGAGAAATTGCCTTCAAAACATTTATGTGAATAAGCCAATGTTCAGATTGTAAATGGTGTTGCCAATGCATTCATCAAGGGGGAGATTGTAAGACCTATGTGTGCTCAATACATTGGCTTGTAGTGAATACACTTGCTTTGACGATAAAAGTTTTGAATATCACCAAAACACCTTTTTATTAAAGTCCGACTAGCTTTGGTCAGGTCCATTGAGTTTTGTCTTTAGCTCCGACATGTCTTTCATAGCTCGGGCATGTTTTTGCTAAGCTCCGGCGCTAGGTTCTACTAGCTTTTGTTAGCTCCGGCTCAAGGTCTGGGTTGCTCTGCCAAGGTCCGGAACTTGACCACAGTGCTTATGTTTTTCATTTGCAATGTTTCGTACTTGCTTTACATTGTTGGAAAGATTGCTTAGTATTCATTTGCTAAGTTTTTGGTGCATTTTGGTTGATATGGATGATATCGTGTTACTGTGGTTTTGCAACATGCTTATGTGAGGTTCTCACGTAAGGTGTTGTGTTAGGAACCAACTTGAGACAAGTCGAGGACTTGGGCTTGTATGGATTGGTTGTTTATTCATGTGCAGGTGTTGCTTGAGTTCAAGACATGGCTGGTGATGGGATCCATTGATCTAGTCTTAGGGAGAAGATGAGCTTCAACAACCAAGTTCGGGAGGAATTGTTGTTGAGCTGATCAAGAGGTTGCGCAGCATGATTGAATCAAGAACAATGCATGTGAAAGTATCGTGGACGTCATTGGAAGATGTTTGCACGTGTGCAAGGAGTTCGTTGACGTGGCTACATGGTTCCGAGACGTGATGAAGAGATATGGACGTAAGGAGTTGGTCGGAAAGGTCCAACCGACTAGGTTATAGACTCAGGCTGTGGCTGAGTCGGGTTTGATTCAAATATGGATAGATTTGAGTTGGTTATGATAGGATTTGGTGTGGGTCACGAATTTGAGTTGTTTAGAAATGTGGGATACGTTCCTAAGGTGTTTGGAAGTCTTAATATTGCTTCTATCTGCGTATAGAAGAATCCTAAGCAGTTATGGAAAGTTACGATTCGTAAACAGAGTAGGATTAGGTTCCTGATCTGAGTTGAGTTGGCTTTCGAGCCGGTTATATAAGCAAGGGAGCCCAGAGCTCGTGGCGCACGACTTTGGAGCTGTTCCTCTTGTGTTCTATTGAATAAAATTCGTGGTTTGAAGGAACTTTTGTGCCTTGTTCGTCAGACTTGTTCTAGACAAGTTTTACTCGTCGAGTTTCTGGATAGCACTACCTTTCGTCGGTGGTTTTATCATAACTCGAGTTTTACAGATCCAATTGGCGTGATTCTTTTTGGGTTGTCTTCAAAACTTGATTATCTATCATCTGTCAAATTTCACGGTCATTGGATTTGTGGTCTATGATCTACACGAGTTTCTTTGCAGCGTTCCAGAACTGTTTTTTTCGGGAAGGGCAGATTGACCTTTGTTTGATCTTTCGATCATAACTTGAGTTTTTCTTGACGGATTTGAGTGACTCTTGTTGTGTTGTCTTCGTGACTTGATTCTCTATGATATCTATCACTTTTTTCACGATGAAACACGTTTATATTAGTCTCACACACGATTTCTTTAATAGATTGTTTTTCTGCCAAAGGGGTTGGGGTTTAATTGTTTCCGCTGTGTAAGATTTTTAAATCTACCATTCACCTCCTCCCCCTCTGGTAGATTTTCACGTGCTCTTCGATCCTACAATTTGATTCATTTAACCCCAAGCAAGTTTCCTTTCTTGAAGCTAACTCAACCTCTAGTGACTTGCTTCACTCCTTTTCAAGCTCTAGAAGTTTGTCAAGTTCGACATGTTCCTCCTTTTGGGAGATAATCATGTCCTCTTGACAATGTATCAACCTCTCCTTCTCAACAAGTTTATTAAGTATAAATTTCATTTTTGTGGCAGTTTTCCTATCTAATCCAATAAGCATATCATCATTATCACTATTGATTTCATCGTCGCTAGAATAGGAATGCACTGAAGGTGGTTTGGTGTTTACCTTGCGTTTACCTTCCTTTGCCATGAGGCAAGTCCCATTGACCTTCCATGTGCCCAGTGTAGGGAATAGAGTACACTTCTTGGATGTCCTCGATGGCTATTCTAGCCATCTCTTCTTCTTCGGATGATGAGGACTCATCATTTGAGTCCCACTCTTTCCTTATGCGCACTTGTTCGGCTTGTTTCTTCTTCTTGAAGAATTTCATGGGTTGAGGCTTGGCTTCTTTGTTCTTCTTCTTGTTCTCTTCATATGGGCAATCAACTATAAAGTGGCTATGCTCACCACAATTATAGCATGCCCGCCTCAACTTCGGCTTTGTTCTTTCCTTGTATTTTCCTTCGCTTGATTTAGTACCTTGTCTCTTCTTTATTATTCTCTTGAATTTCTTCATGAACAGTATCATTTCTTCTTCATCTAATTCACTGCTCTCATCATCACCGTCTTCTTCTAGTTGAGCTTCTTGAGCTTCTTTAGATAGGGGCTTGAGGGTGTACTTCAAAGCAACCCCTTTCTTCTTTGCCGAGGTGAGGTCGGCAATTTCATTGACATGCTTTGCTTGTTTTTCCAACATCTCGAAATTGACGATTTTTCCAAGTAATTCATCCGGAGTCATTTTCTTGTATTCGGGGCTTTCTCAAATCATTGAGCATAGAGTGACGTTGCGAGGCATGAAAGCTCTAAGGATGAGCTTCACCACCTCGTGGTAATTCCACTTCTTGCTTCCATATGATTGAACCTTGTTGACGAGTGCCTTTAATCGGTCTACATATCTTGAGGTGACTCGTCTTCTTCAAATGTGAATCTTCCTAATTCTCCTTCGATCATTTCGATCTTTGCTTCATGCACATGACGGTCACCTTCATGTGCAGTTTGCAATGTGTCCATATCTCTTTCGCAATCTCGATTCCATCCACCTTGGTGAACTCGTCCCGACTGAGCGAAGAGGTAATGACTGCAGCGGCTTGAGCATTTTGATGAATTGCGTGCTCTTGGCTTGGTGTAAGTTCTTCATCGTCGTTCGGGATATCTACCCCTGTGCACACAATATGCCATAAACTTGGATTGAGAGAGATTAGATGCATTTTCATATTTTTCCTCCACATTGAGTAATCACTTCCATCGAAGTGTGGGGCTTTTCCTAGAGGGATAGATAAATAATGATTATTGCTGGGATTAAGATGATCATAGTTGAAAGGATATCGGGAGCAGTCGGTGAGACTACTCCCCTTCTTCTTCTCTTCAGTCTTTACTTTCCCTTTGGAAAGTGTCTTCTTTCTTAGGAGCGCCTTTAGTTCCAACGTCTCCTCATCGTCGTCCTCAAAGTCTTGAATGGCTTCGAGGAGCTTTTTAACTTTCTGATTCTTGTCATCATCAACCTTCTCTTTGTTGATTCTCTTGTGTACATCCTTCATGTCCGACATGATCTTCTTCGAGCGATTAGTTTCTTTCTTGAAGAACCTGCTCTGATACCAATTGAATGTGGCCTAGAGGGGGGTGAATAGGCCTTTTTGAAATTTGTCGGAAACTGCAACACTTAACAACCAGATCAAAACCAGAGATATCGGACTAGTTCGGTAAAGTGCGGACTAGTACGGTGTGTACCGACTAGGTTGATTAAGTTTGATCGATTAATATGATTCTACTATGTATGCAGCAGAAATATAAAGTTAATTGAAGTGTTGCAAGATTATGGACTAGGGTATATCACAATTCAATCTTCTACTTAATGATTCAACGTAAAGTATCAATATTTATTCAAAACCTAGATTATTGTGATGAATAAGAACGATGAACACAAAGCAAGAACACAAACAATTTATCCCGTGGTTCGGCTCCCACAGAGGCAACCTACATCCACGTTGAGGAGTCCACAAAAGGACGGGGTTTTCTCCAACCCTACACCCGTTGGATCGCCACGAAGGCCAATCCTCTTATCTTATCACAAAGGCTGAATAACCAAATTCAAGGGGCCTTCTCACACGTTGAGGGCTCCCCTAGATTACAATGAAAAGTACACCAAGAACACACTCAAAAGATTACAATGAAAATCACAGGAGTGTGTTAGATAATCAAACCAAGAGCTCAATGAGTGTTGAACGTGTCTCTCCAATTATCTAGAGTGTATCCTCAAAGGATTGATCTTTGTTGCACTTAATTTCGTGGAGAGATGTGTTTTTGAGGTGCTTGGGATGTGTGATGGCGCTAGGGTTCAAGAGAGTTTGAAGTTTGGGCTGTGCACCTCTATTTATAGGGGTTTCTAAAAGTGACCGTTAGGGTTTAGGAATATCGGACTAGTCCGTGGTGGTTACCGTACTAGTCCGGTGTGCTGTGTGTAGCAAACCCTAAGTGTTTCGAAATATCGGACTAGTCCAGCTAGGAGCGGACTTGTCCGATTTTGCTTCTAAAAATCTTCGGACTAGTCCAATAGTCATCGAACTTGTCCGTACATGTGAAACCTTAGGTGAATTGGGTGACAAGTCCGCACTTGGAGGACATGTCCGATTTAGGTCAGAGGGTTTTCGGACTAGTCCGGACAAATATCGGACTTGTCCGATTTAGATCAGAATGATATCGAACTAGTCCGATGGGTGATCGGACTTGTCCGATTTTGTGTAGCATGTGAAGTGTTTCGAGGACTAGTCCGCACAGGGGAGGACTAGTACGATTCTAGTTAGAGAGATATCGGACTATTCTGATTCTAGTCAGAGATTATCAGACTAGTCCGGTGGTGATATCGAACTTGTCCAATCTTGTGCATATGGGATATCAGACTAGTCCGGTGGCAGTTGGACTAGTCCGGTCCTGTGTAAATTTGAGCAATGTGTGTGTTTAATTGTGATTGTGCTCTTGGGGCATTTTTCCTTAACACACTCCATACACAATGATCTACTATTCTTCTTCCTTGAGCTCATTTCCACTTTGCTCCTCATTCTTCCCTCTTTTTGGCACTTTGCTTATTTTGCTATAAAAACCTGTGCTCATCTCAACAAAGAGGTTAGGATCTCATTTGCTTGTCATAAATCATCCAAAACCCACAAGGGATTCCTAGATGCACTTTCACCATTGAATTCAAATACAAATTTGAATTCAATTGAAACGTTGTCAAATGGGGATTTCGAATCCAGATTTGGATTCTGCATATTTAAATTGAGCTACTAGAAAATATCTTAGAATTTTGGACACAATCTGGTGAGGGAATTAAGTTACCAGAGAAGAGGATGAGTATGGACCATGTGGGACCCACTGGTCAGTGGCTCTTTTGAGCTGAACCGACTGAGCAGTGTTCTCTGTTTTCTTCTCACCTGTGCCTCAACATTGCTGGTCGATTCCAGCTTCCACACACCACCTCACGCCCTCATCACTTCATCCTTACCGTCTCCTGGTCTTCCTCAAGCACCAGAGACGAAAAAGATCTCTCTGTTTCTCTCCCTTCATGCACAAGCTTACAACCCAAGGCGTTCTTCATATCTGGCTGGAATCAGGCAAGGATAGCCGGTTTTGTTTAGTGTTCTTCGTCCCTCCCTGCTCACAAACCTCTGGCGCAGCTGGGTGATCGTTTTAGTTGACAGCTTACACCTCCCCAAAGCTCCTCAGAGTGGAACCACGGCTGCCGTGGAGAGCTCCCCTGTTCGCCATCTCCAGTTCATCGTTGCAGCAGCAGCTCAGGCCTTGTTTATTGGGGCTCCCAAAAGCTAAAAGGTGCACAAGCCCCAGCTTGTACATCCAAACCAAGTCTCTCTTCATTTCCTCGAGTATAGCATCGGTAATTACCGTTTTCCCAACAGCAAGTTCATAGATTTGCAGCTAGTTTTTCCATTGATTCTGTTTCTAGATAGAATCATACTCTAATTCAGATAGAATTTATCTTTTATAATAGCAAGCTCATCAGGTAGACTAAAAATCATAGAATATAGTCAAGAGATTAAGCCAGGCTTCGAGTTTTCCCCTCCGCTTTTGAAAACTCTCTGGTTCGCCATCGAGCTTGTAGTTTCAGGCCATCGCAACCAATTTTCACCTTATATTCGTCCTCCCCATTATCCTTCGATCGATCTCCAAGCAGTTTGAGCAACGGGGCAGTGGTTCCGACATCGCCAGAACCCTAGCCGCCTCCGCTGCCGTCGTGCACTGTTTCCCGGCCTTTGTCGAGGGATATGCTCGTCGCCTTCATGTTATACGTCTAAAATTACACCCTAGGGGCTAGTTCCAGCAGTAACGGTGGCCGTCGCCGTAGTCTGGCGAGGTTGCGCCGTCGGGCGCCATGGGGCGCCGCCATCTGCGCTGCCTCGGTCAAGAGGTAGGAGAAAGGGGATGGGCCCCAGTGTCAGCCTCTCCTCTACGGCGGGGATCCTATGTGGCCCCGGATGTTGTGCGGTCACCCTATGGCCCAGCTGTCTCTCAAATATCATTGGTCCATTTCAAACAGAAGGCCGCATTTGAATTAATTCAAACTTTTAGATTTAGAAATATTTCCAGATTTCAATGAAACTTATAAATTCAATTTATAATAGTATACTTGCTCAAATAATTCCAAATAAATTATCATAGACTCATATTGTTCCACAGTTTGCAGTGGTACAATTGTTTGGACATGAAAGTCCCAGTATTTTTGTAATTTATTCCCTTGAGCCATTTTTTTTGGAAATTAATTACAACTGTTCTGTTAACTGCAGAATTCCCAATTTTTGTTAGAACCCTCACTCTAATACACTTGACTTACAATAAAAATTTCAAGTTCATTGGAGTTGGATTCCTAGGTCAAACAGTGTTCTAAACGTCTATGTTCATCTAGAATTCAAAAATGAACAGAAACTTTTTCAGAAAATGTATCAAATTTGTAAAAATCATATATCACTCCAGCAACCTTAGGAAAATGTGAAACAAATTTTGTTAGACTCCTTTCGAGCAACACTTTCTGGAAAACCAACTTTGAGGAATGACAAAGCTTCAATGTTTCCAGAAAAATTCAGTGAATCCTAAATCTTTATGATTTTTGTAGACCACATTCTGTCATTGCTTTAGCTGAAAATCGGCTAACACATTTCTCATGACATGTTTGGACTACACTTTGTCTTCATCAGATTATGACATGAGTGTGTTTGCTCTACATAAAGGTCATAATGAAGCTCCTAATCCCATTGCTCCAATTAAACTTTGTTAAACCCCATATTCTCTACCAGAAGTTGAATACCAAATAGATCATGTATTTAGCCCCGTAAAGCATGTCATTTTTATTCTTCAACTTTATACAGTTTCGTCGTTGCTAAACTATATTCTTATGATTTGCATCTCATATCGAATAGTAATCGAGACGAAGGAATTGGAGGTCTTGGAGGGGAGATTTCTATTGGAAGGACCAGCAGCTGATTGTGTTTTCATCGCACTGACTTTGACTAACTATTGAGCAAGGCAAGCCCCGGTTCACATTTAAGAGCTTTAATAAAATTTTGCTTTGTATCACATTACGTCTTGGAGATGAACTGTGCATTAAGTCTAGATGATTTTGATACTCCACTTGCATAACCAGAACACCCATGGAGTATTTGGGTAGCTGTTAAGTCCTCATGTAGCTGCTGCTATGCTAAATGTTGTATAAAAATCCGGTAGAAGTCGTGTAGTTGGAATCTAGTCGCGAGATAGGTTTGACCTCACACAGGATTGGCTTATGGTATAGAATGACTTATGGAAATGAATATGAGACCGGGCAGCGGGGTAGGATGTGTAGCCCTGCCCGTGTCGATTGAGGACCGATCCGTGTGCGGCCCTGTTGGGCAAGTTTGAGCTGTACCAGATGCATATTGGTATATAGGACCCAGGAAACTGATGTAACTCGTAGACCTTGGTGTGGAAACTTCCGCTGTCTTTGAATGGAGTTGAGAAGGCATAAAGGTGTAAATCTTCTAGCAGACAACTTCGACGTGTCCGTGTAGGGGACCTTTTGCTCGGGATTGAGAGTTAATTCCATGTAAGGGTCTCATGTGAAAAGTGGATGCATATGGCGCAGAGTGAAGTGCTCCGACATGTCTTCCTTGCAGGCATATGTGTCTTGCATTCCGAGTTGTTATTGATTGCAATCACCGTCGCTCCCGGTTATAGAATGAGCATACTTGTTTGCTGAGTCATGACGTAGTAAATTAAGAATAATGGAATTGTATGAATTATGTTCTATGCTTAATCATTGTTTACTACTTGTATGATGTAGTTATATTGCTAACTAAATTTATTTTATGGAACTGTAAACTGCTGCTAAAATCTGAAAATAAAGGATATAATTTAGGCGAGTTTCTTCTATACAAATTCAGCTGCCTATGTACTAGAGTTTCCAGCATGTAGAGTTGCATGTTTAGTTGAGACTGTTAAGTCTTGGTGAGCGTCATGCTCACAGTTTGTGGATTAATAGGTTTTGCAGGTAACATCGCATATGACGGGTTCCATTGTGCGGCATCACCCCACAAGCCGCTGCTTTGCTTCGTGTTGCTAGTGTGAGGTATTCCGGTCCGAATACTCTCACTTATGCAGTAGCTAGGTTTGAATGAGTGTATTATGTATCTTTCGCTGCTTATGTACTCCTTATGTACATTATTTTGTAAACTCGCTTATCTTAAGAAATAAAACTTTGGTTTTTATGTACTCTTTCCGTGTGTGCTGTCGGGTGTCGCATCGCACAGTACCACGCAATGCGATTCCTAGAATGTTGGGACCCCGGTCCTCACATCCTAGTATCGGAGGTGCATTGGGAATAGTACACTCGAAAAGAGCTATTTTTGAAAACTTATAAGTAGTCGAGTGAGATTAGTCACTATGCCCGCATGTGGTCTATTATAGTATTAGTTACTTAAGGTGGCAAGCTAACATACTTTTTATTATATTCTGTAACAATGCGACGCTACAACGTCAGGTAAGAGGTAAGGTACGCTACTGCAAGTGGATCAATTGTGGTATGCTCACCATGCGAGAGGTAGCTTTTGATTGTCCCCCGTGGCTTGGCACGAGAGTTAATATGAGTCTCTGAACCTTCTCATGGTTCTGAGAACATATGAAAATGTTGTTCTCCGTCGTGCTTCAGGCAAAAGCATGGATACCCCATTGTGTGGTCAAAAACACGAAGTATGTCACTTTTTAAACGTTCAATGTTCAAAGGGCCCTACGCAGCACTGATCCCTAGCGCAAGAGATAAATTACGTGGCCGCCTATCGTGCGGTTGAAAAGCACGTATTGTGTTTTTTAATAAACACGCGAAAGCGCCTCCTTCTGGTGCAACCTTAGGCAAAGACGTGAGACCCCGTCAGGTGGTACATAACCCGATGCACCTCCTACTGGTGCAGCATTATGCAAAGATGTGGGACCGCTGTCGGGTGGCAGAAAACCCGGTCACGTACCTCGAGACGTGGCTCGGCTCGGGGCTACCCGTATGGAATGATACGGGACGGATGTCTTACTTTCATATATATTATTGTGACTCCCTGAAATGATCGCCCGTGCGGGCCGTGCGGTATGGCACCATAATGAGTGTTTTGTAAATTGGGTGTATTATTAAGGTACACTAACTGTGATATTGTATTGCGCATAGAAAACATTTGCGAGTGACCGTTTATAGTGCCACTGATTTGGAGGTATATGCCGGTATAATCGGGTTGGGATTTTCACTTTTGTGAGGCACGTAGTACCGACATGTATTCCATCAATGCATTATAAAGATCACTATAAGATGAACTCAATAAGGTGTAATAATGCAGGTATTAGCTATTGATCTCTGATTTTGAACTAAGTTTCAAAGTTGGAGTAGGTTTAAACTAATGTGATTCAAAAAGCAGAGTCTCTATTTTCTGTCAGGAATTTTACCTGCTTTGAAAATCCATAACTCCCAGAATAAAAGTCTAATGAAGGTTTCTTTTACATGGATGGAAAGATTCGGAAGTCTTTTACAACTTTTCTGTTGAACTCCACAGCAGAATCCCCTTCTAACCCATTGAAAAATTCAAAGTTCCAAAGTCTGGCAAACTGAACAGAAACTGGAACCCCCTCTCTGTACCTGTTACTATTTTTGTTATATCTCTTAGTAGACAAATGGAATGGCTTCATGTGATGCATTTGTGGAATCCTTTTTATGTGTGTTACAATGTTGTAATTTAATGTTTTGGCAAATTTTGATATTATCTGTTTGTAAAATTGTGGCCAAATCCACACATACAAAGGAGGTGCTGTCAAAATTTCCCTGGAAAACTGGGAACTTTGTCAAACTTTAAAAATCCATATCTCCTCAACCAGAAACTCTATGGAGGCAAGTAAATACATTCCAGAAATTTTTCGAGTGTACGACAACTTTGTAGTTCAACTCGGGTCCTGATCTTGCCTCTAACTGGATGAAAATTTCAAATGTCTCCAGACTGTTTGGTTTGAACAGAAACTTGATCGGTTACGCGTACTTTGAGATGTGTTCTAGCATGAGTATTGTTATACTTTCACAAAGACCATAACATGATCATGTTTTGATTATCTATACCTTACTGCTGAGTTTGAATTTTAACTCAATTCAAAATCCATTTCATGCAGTATGGTGCGTACGCGTTCTCAACCCGAGGTTGGAGAGTCTAGTCAAGGCATGAATGCCACGACTTCATCACAGGCACCACCGTCCACCGAATTGAGGGCAATATTATCCAAGATGGAGGAGTCTCTGTGAATCCATGTACAACAAGGTATAGACTGGATACTCAACAATGTGCTCCAACTTCGAGCACTTATTTGGATTTTCTGGCGACGCAACCGCCTATCTTCTCGGAAGCAAAAGTACCTTTGGAGTCAAATCATTGGCTCCGGGTTATTGAATACAAGTTCGATCAGCTCCGATGTGATGAGTATCAAAAGGCTTCACATGCTGCTCAACAACTTCACGGAGCCGCTGGAGCTTGGTGGGCGGAATATCTCGCCACTCTTCCTGATGATCATTGTGTGACGTGGGATGAATTTCAGAATGCTTTCCGTGCACCTCACGTCTGTTCCGGAATCATTAGAACAAAGTTTGAAGACTTCATGGAGTTAAAGCAAGAATAAATGAGTGCTTACGAGTATTTCAAAGAGTTCAACCGCTTGATGAAGTATGAAACTCATCATGTGGACTCGGAAACTATGAAATGTGATTACTTTTTCCGAGGCTTGAGTGCTGAACTTAAGGAGCAAGTGGTCTTATTTAATAACAGTAACTACAACGAATTGGTTAATGCTGCTATTGTTAAAGAAGATAAGCATCTCTGTGGTGAAGTGGTCAAGGAGCAAATCACAGGACTTTAATAGTGACATTCCTCCGAGATATCGGGTGAGGTATTATTTGTCATCCGGTCAGGAAATTCAGTCCGGGGTACAACCATCGCAACAACAGCTGCAGTAAATGACTTGTGCTCCTCCACCTCGGCTAAGGACACAAATATCTTCTACACCTCTGCAGCAACAACCAAATATTATCCGTGCAGCCCTACCACAACGTGAAGTGCAAGAGTTATGTCCACCTCAATTCAGTGGGACGCAGATGGTTCATTTAACACGGAATTGTCGTAAAGCTGAGCAGAGCCGCAGTCATATGCTGTCTCAAAAAAGCTCAGACCAGCACCGTGATCATTTAAAGAAAAGTCTTATCAAAGTCTGGTAGCATTAATTATGCTGCAATTGAGGACATCTCGGAAGGCGGACCCATTTTAGCGGGCAGGTTCACTTTACATGAGCAACCAGTTGTCATTCTATTCGATTCTGGTGCCACCCATAATTTCATTAGCAATGACTTTGTGCTGAACAACCATATACCGTTCACCACCATAAAGTATCTATTTCATAACAGCTCACCCAGAAGCAATATTTCATCCGATGAAATTGTCTCCCGGGCACCTCTATGTTTGGATCGAAAAACATATCCTGCGAGTCTTATCATACTCAAGGATGAAAAGGTTGATCTCATTTTGGGAATGTCATAGTTGACACAGTATGGAGCTATCTTCGATATCGGCTCTCAAACTGTTAAATTGAATTCCCCAATACATGGCTGCAACACATTGAATCTTGTGGTTCCATCTCAGCAAATTTCAGCAGTGTATAATATTGAAACATCCATTCATGAATATCCGGACATGTTTCCCGATGACTTACCGGATATGCCACCGGACAGGGACATAGTGTTCAAGATTGAGCTTGTTCTGGGAACCATGCCTATTTCTCGAAGGCCGTATAAAATGGCCTTGAATGAATTAGCGGAGTTGACAGAACATTTGAAGGACCTGCTGGACAAAGGTCTAATACGCCAAAGTTCATCACCTTGGGGCTGCTCCGCACTATTTGTGAAGAAGAAAGACATGATGTTACGTCTATGTGTGGATTATCGGCCACTCAACGCCGTGACGATCATGAACAAGTATCCACTACCGCGCATCGACATCTTATTCGATCAACTAGTGGGTGCTAAAGTATTCTCAAAGATGGATCTTTGGTGCAGATATCATCAGATTAAGATCTGACAGAAAGATATTCTGAAGACTGCATTCTCGACGAGATGCGGGCTCTATGAATATCTTGTCATGTCGTTTGGACTTACCAACGCGCCGGCTCACTTCATGTATCTCATGAATTATGTGTTCATGCCAGAGTTGGACAACTTTGTCATGGTCTTCATCGACGACATTCTAGTTTATTCTAAATCGGAGGAAGAACACACCAAAAACTTGCATATCGTTGTCCAACGATTGCAAGATCAAAATCTTTATGCGAATTCAGCAAATGGGAGTTTTGGATCAACCAAGTGCCATTTCTGGGGCATATTATTTCAGCGGATGGTATCAATGTTGATCCAAGCAAGATTGTACAAGTGCTGACATGGGAGTATCCAAAGTCCGTTCATGAAGTTCGCAGCTTCCTCGGATTAGCGGAATTTTATCGGAGGTTCATTCCGAGCAATTCAAAAGTCGTTAAACCGATGTTGGAGCTGCTGAAAAATGGGACTAAATATATTTGGAGCAAGGCATGTGAGGATGCTTTTCAGGCGTTGGTGAAACACGTCACAACAGCCCCAATGCTAGATCAGCCGGATACGACCAAATCTTTCATCATTTATTGTGATGCGTCCGGTATCGGTCTCGGTTGCGTATTAATGCAAGAAGGATGCGTGATCGCATATGGATCACGACAGCTCTGGAATCATGAGCAACATTATCCAACTCATGACCTTGAGCTCACTGCTTTGGTACTTGCACTTAAAATGTGGAGGCATTATTTGCTAGGCAATATTGTACACCTCTACACCGATCACAAAAGTCTAAAATATATCTCAACTCAGAAGGAGTTGAATATGTGGCAACAAAGATGGTTAGAGCTGATCAAAGATTATGAGATTGAAATTCACTACCATTCCGTTGAGATGATTGTGGTTGCCGATGCATTAAGCCAAAAGTCACATGTCAACAATTTGTTTGTTATTCTGATGGAAAAGGACAAGCCGAGTTTATACTTGGTTCCATATGGAGAGTTATATAATCTTGCTCTCATCCCTACGATACACGAGCAGATTATGGAAGCTCGGAGAGAAGACAAAGGGATGTGTCACATACGTGAGAGAATGGACAAATGTGAGATGAACCGAAAGGATGATCATGGTACCCTATGGTTTAACAACCGTATAGTGGTACCCCGTCATACGACAATTCAGAAGAAAATCATGGATGAAGCTCAGTTGTCCAAGTATTCCATTCATCCGGGCAGCAACAAGATGTACCAAGATTTAAAGACTAAAATTTGGTGGACACGGATGAAACAGGAAATAGCTAAATACGTATCCGAATTGATACGTTTCGGCGTGTAAAAACCGATCATATGAGGAAGTCAGGGCTGCTGCAGCCATTGAAAATTCCCGCATGGAAATGGGAGGATGTGAGTATGGACTTCATTGTCGGATTACCTCTCACATTCCGGAAGCATGATTTCATTTGGATGATCATGGACCTATTAACTAAATCAGCTCACGTCATCCCGGTAAATATTGGATTCGATGCCAAAAAGTATGCGGAGTTGTATATTGCACAGATCTTGTGCTTACACGAAGTTCCAAAGACCATTATCTCAGATTGCGGTGCGCTGTTTGTTGCTCGTTTTTGGGAGCAGCTGCACGCGTCATTGGGAACCAAACTAATTAGAAGCTCTGCATATCACACGCAAACTGATAGACAAACTGAGAGGATGAATCATGTTTTGGAAGACATGTCGAGAGCATGTGCCGTCCACCACGGTAAAAATTTGGATGATCATTTACCAATGGCAGAATTCTCATACAAAAATGGTTATCAAGCAAGTATCAAGATGGCACCGTATGAGGCTCTCTACGGCCGGAGGTGTCGCACACCACTGAATTGGTGTGAATACGGTGAACAGGTGACGTTCGGAATTGATCTCGTTAACAAAGCCGAGGAACAAGTTCGAGTCATCCAAGCAAACTTTAAGGCTGCATGAGAACATCATAAAAGTTACGCAGATCAGAGACGTCGACTCTGCATTTCGACATCGGAGAGCATGTTTATCTCCGTGTGTCTCTGATGAAGGGAATTCACTGGTTCGTTGTTAAGGGGAAGCTTTCTCCCCGATTTATTGGTCCGTTTGCTATCACGGAGAAGTGCGGACCCGTAGCCTACCGGCTGGAATTATCAGCAACCCTTGCCGGTGTACATGACGTTTTTCACATGTCACAACTCCGGAACTGTCTCAGGTACACCGCTGCTGTCCGCACCGAATCAATTGACGAGTTGCAACCGGATCTCACCCACACAGAACATCCGACTCAGATTATAGATGAAAAGACTCACACCACAAGAAACCAGACTTTGTGCTTCTAGAAAGTCTTGTGGAACAACCATACCGCTGAAGATGCGACATGGAAAAGCGAGGATTATCTCTGATCAAACTATCCGGATTTGCTATCATCATATCGGTAACCTCTCCTCCTTCGTCTCTCTCATTTTGTAATCTCGGGACGAGATTCTTTTAAGGGGGGAGGAATGTAAAAGCCCTAAATTTCATGTGCTCATCTCAGCTATGAAATGTGATGTTAGAAAAGAAATCAAAATGGCAATCGAAAGATCAAATTAATCCAACCTAAAGTGATGGTTTAAAATTTCAAAATTTACTACTGTTCATACTTTGTCAAAATAAAGATTTGAGTTTCCCAATAAACTTCTCATAATTCAAAAGTGTCTCTGTTGGTTTTCATATTTTTTGAAGTATGTTTACCATTTGATTCAATGGGGGCATTGAATTGCCATTGAATTCAAATACAAATTTGAATTCAATTGAAACGTTGTCAAATGGGGATTTTGAATCCAGATTTAAATTCTGCATATTTAAATTGAGCTACTAGAAAATATCTTAGAATTTTGGACACAATCTGGTGAGGGAATTAAGTTACCAAAGAAGAGGATGAGTATGGACCATGTGGGACCCACTGGTCATTGCTCTTTTGAGCTGAACCGACTGAGCAGTGTTCTCTGTTTTCTTCTCACCTGCGCCTCAACATTGCTGCTCGATTCCAGCTGCAACACACCACCTCACGCCCTCATCACTTCATCCTTACCCTCTCCTGGTCCTCCTCAAGCACCAGAGACGAAAAAGATCTCTCTGTTTCTCTTTTTTCGCGCACAAGCTTGCAACCAAAGGCGTTCTTCATCTCTGGCCGGAATCAGGAAAGGATAGCCAGCTTTGATTAGTGTTCATCGTCCCTCCCTGCTCACAAACCTGTGGCACAGCTGGGTGATCGTTTTAGTTGACAGCTTACACCTCCACAAAGCTCCTCGGAGTGGAACCGCGGCTGCCGTGGAGAGCTCCCCTGTTCGCCGTCTTCAGTTCATAGTTGCAGCAGCAGCTCAGGCCTTGTTTTGTGCGGCTCCCAAAAGCTAAAATGTGTGCAGGCCCCAGCTTGTACTTCCAGACCAAGTCTCTCCTCATTTCCTCGAGTATAGCATCGGTAATTCCCATTTTCCCAACAGCAAGTTCATAGCTTTGCAGCTAGGTATTTCCGTTGATACTGTTTCTAGGTAGAATCATACTCTAATTAAGATATAATTTATCTTCTATAATACCAAGCTCATCAGGTAGACCAAAAATCAAAGGATATAATCAAGAGATTAAGTCGGGCTTCGAGTATTCCCTTCCGCTTTTGAAAACTCTCTGGTTCGCCGTCGAGCTTCTAGTTTCAGGCCATCCCACCTAATTTTCACCTTATATTCATCCTCCCCATTATCCTAGAAACATTTTTGACCAATTTCGAAGCAGTTTGAGCAACGGGGCAGCGGTTCCGACATCGCCGAAACCCTAGCCGTCGCTATTGGTGATGTGCCCAAGAGGCAATCATAACAATTCAGGTTAAGGCCTATTGGATATTTGATCTATAAGCAATTAGGATTCTAATGGGCCTGTGACCAAAAATCCCATTAGTACGCCTATAAATATGAGGGGTAGGGTTAGGGGCTAATCATCCCACCACGTGACAGCCCTAGCCGCCACCCCTCGCAGGCCTCACGCTGAGACTCTTGCCGCGCGCGCGGTGCTAGCACACCGGCGCACGGCGTTGCTCTTCGTATGTGTTGACTCCGTGGAGGCGCTGCTACTACTGCTGCGCTGATCGGCTACGACGAACGTGTTTGTCTACTGCTGCTGAGAAGAGGGCGAGGAGGAGATGAACAGGATCGTCTACTTCTCCTACACTGACGCGCGTCTGCGTTCTGCTGTGCTGCGCGTCTAGTGGTAACGATCCATGACCTCTGTACTCGCATGTTTCCTGGATGATGCGGTAGAGTTGCTAGAGTAGCATACCGCTGATTTCCCAACAGTGGTATCAGAGCCGACTTGCGTAGTTTTTGGTCTGGATCTTGTTATTAGATGGGATCTACTTCAGCCATATTCAAACTATGAATTTTATCGTATGGTTTTTGGGGTTTCGAATTGGTTAGAGTAGATTGTGATCGTATATGACTAAAGGGTCAATTCGTGCTCCTTCTCTGCTCTGTGCGCAACCTGTCCCTATCGGCTGGAATCACCATCGAGACTAATCGCGTACATAGCTAACAGATTGAGCCAACAGAACACGGTCATGAGTCGCGATCTACTCATGAATAACCAATCAAATAAAAAATTGAGGCATTCTGAATGGCTTAGATTCGGGTTGATTTGATCAATCTAATGAGATTTTCATAGTGATTTCATAGATGCGATCTATATAATTCCATTTGGTGTTCAGGGCGCTGCCCTGAAACCCGCAGGGGGCGGCTATAGTGATTACATAACATAGTTTCGCGCTAGAAATCGTTCTATGCTTAACTCGTTTTTGCAGGGAATGATGTGAATGGTATGGCCTTAGTGTGATGTGATGATCTTTGTGTAAATTCGTCCAACCCGCCTGTTGCAAACTTAACACAGCCGAGTTGAGGTTGTCACATAATTGTATAACAACCTGCGTATCGACCTGCGATGTTTGATCTCTCATGTAATTTAATTGGTAGCTATTAGTTGTATTAGCTTCTTTTATTATCATGGAGATGTCTTCAAGCATGGTGGAGATGGAGATCACCACAAGAAGGGAGGCATGCCAGCTCAGATCTTGATGGAACCATGGTGATGGAGACCATTATTATTCTAAAGGCCATACTATTCATAATGTGATGATCATATACCTGTGATTTTTACGTATTACTATTCTTTTCATGTTTTTCATATGGTAAATGTTTTGTCATGATAGAATAGCTTCCCTCACAAAAGTTGAGTATTTGATGTCATTTACCAATAACTGCACTTATGTTATTTTGATTGTTGTGTGGTAGGTTGGCCAAAGCAATGTACCATCATCTATCATAATGCATAGGGTGAATGTTGGACATTCACATGCATAGTGTTGGTTCACTCAACAAAGCTATCAAAATGGTTTTGGGCTTTATGGCATAGAGTTGGGAGCTGGGGCATTGGATGTCACCCAACAAACAAGAGTCATATAGGGATATGATTAACAATAGTTGTTTACCTATGTCACTAATTTCCTAGCGGTGAAGTCAAAGCTCAATAGGAATTAGTGAATATGGATCTTGAACCAGTATATGTTGTTAGAGGGAAGATGATGATCATATAGTGATGATATCTTTTATTAAACTGTTAATAGAAGATTGATACATAACATAGTGCTAAACCTTGTATATTTATTTTCTATTGTAGATAATGTCTGCTAGTAACAATTGCAGTTTCAATTTGCGATCTGTGCTTGTAAAGGAAAAGCTCAATGGAGCTAACTTTATCGATTGGTACTACATCCTGAGAATCGTTCTTAGGCAAGAGAAAACCGAGTACATTCTTCTGCAGCCTTACCCTGATGACCTCCCAGCTGATGGAAATAATGCAGCACGTAGAGCTTATACGAAGCCCTACGATAATACGCTTAATGTAAGCTGCCTCATGCTCGCCACTATGTCCCCTGATATGCAAGAACAGTATGAGCATACAGATGCTTATTCTATGATTGAGGGACTGCGTGGAATGTTTGAGAATCAAGCAAGGGCTGAGAGATACAACATCTCAAAGTTCTTGTTCTCATGCAAGCTGGCAGAGGGTAGCCCGGCCTGCCTTCATGTAATCAAGATGATTGGTTACATTGAAACTTTGGGCAAACTTGGTTCTGAACTCAAGGATGATCTGGCTATTGACATTGTTCTCCAGTCGCTCCGACTGAGCTACGAGCCATTCATATTGAATTTTCAAATGAATGGCATGGAGAAAACTTTGGCTGGATTGCATGGGTTGCTTAAAACAGTCGTAGAAAGCATTAAGAAAAACCCCACTCATGTGATGATGGTGCAAAAGGAGAATAAAAAAAGGAAGCGTGTGACGCATCCTAAAGGCAAAGGCAAGGGAAAGGTTCCCGATGAGCCCTCAAGCTCAAAGTCTAAGCCAAAGGGAAAATATGGCCCTTATCCTGATGATGAATACTTTCACTGTCATGGTAAGGGGCACTGGTCTAGGAACTGCAAGAAGTACTTGGAGGATATGAAGAAGAAGAAGGGAAGTGAGACTTCCGCTTCAGGAATAAATGTCATAGAAATTAACATTGCATTATCTTCTAGTGAATCATGGGTATTTGATACCGGATCGATGATTCACACTTGCAAATCGTTGTAGGGTCTAAGTGAGACTAGATGATTTGCAAAAGGCGAGTTGGATTTTTGTGTCAGCAATGGAGCAAAGATTGCGGTCATAGCTGTCAGAACTTACCACTTGTCATTACCCTCAGGATTAGTTTCAGAATTGAATAATTGTTATTGCATTCATACTTTGAGCAAGAACATTATCTCTTCTTCATGTTTAGAAGAAGTTGATGGTTATGAGATTGTAATAAAGAACAAATGTTGTTCTATTTACTACAGTAATATTTTATGTGCTCAATGTTCATTGGTGAATGGATTATATGTCCTTGATCTTGAGGATAAAACTGTCTGTAGCATTAATATCAAAAGAGCTCGACAAAATGATCTAAATCACACTTTTATTTGGCATTGTTGCTTAGGTCATATAAATGAGAAACGGATTGAAAAACTCCATAAAGATGGTTTACTAAGCTCATTTGATTTTGAATCACTTGACACATGCGAATCTTGTTTGCTTGGGAAGATGACCAAAGCACCCTTCACTGGTCAAAGTGAGAGGGCAACTGACTTGTTGGGACTTATACATACAGATGTATGTGGACCAATGAGTTCAATTGCCAGAGGTGGTTTTCAATACTTCATCACATTTACCGATGACTTTAGTAGATATGGTTATGTCTACCTAATGAGGCACAAGTCTGAATCATTTGAAAAGTTCAAAGAATTTCAGAATGAAGTACAGAATCAATAGGGCAAGACAATTAAACTTCTACGATCTGATCGTGGGGGTGAATATTTAAGCCATGAATTTTATGATCACTTAAAACAATGTGGAATTGTTCCACAGTTGACTCCACCTGGAACGCCTCAATGGAATGTGTTGTCTGAGCAGAGGAATCGAATCTTTTTGGACATGGTTAGGTCAATGATGAGTTAAGCAGATCTTCCACTATCCTTTTGGGGTTTGCTCTTGAAACTGCTGCGTTTACACTAAACAGAGTCCCAACCAAGTCTGTTGAGAAAACACCATATGAGATGTGGACCGGAAAATGTCCCAAATTGACTTTTCTCAAAGTTTGGGGATGTGATGTTTATGTCAAACATTTGACGTCAGACAAACTCACTCCAAAATCAGACAAATGCTTCTTCGTGGGATATCCTAGGGAACCCAAAGGTATTATTTTTATAATAAAATAGGGGGTAAAGTGTTTACCGCTCGCAATGGTGTCTGCTTGGAGAGAGAGTTTCTCTCAAAAGGAGTTAGTGGGAGCAAGGTGCATCATGAAGAAATTCAAGAAATACCTGAAAATGTTTCAGCATCCACTGATCCATACAAGATGTACAAGATGTTGTGCAACCAGTTGATGAAACACCAGCCCCACAGAGGTCTACGAGGGTACGTCGTGCGGCTGAAAAGTTAACTCTTCTAACCACAGAGTATCATGACATGGTATTGTTGGACAATAATGAGCCCATGACCTATACTGAAGCAATGATGGGACCTGACTCTGGGAAGTGGCTTGGAGCCATGGAATCCGAAATTGAATCCATGCATGAAAATCAAGTTTGGAACTTGGTTGATCCAATCGAAGGTGTGAGACCTATCGATTGCAAATGGATTTTCAAGAAAAAGACTGATATGAATGGAAATGTTCACATCTATAAAGCGTGATTGGTGGCGAAAGGTTCCAAACAAATTCAAGGTGTTGATTATGATGAAATTTTCTCACCCATTCCAATGCTTAAGTCTGTTCGGATTCTTCTAGCAATTACTGCATATTTTGATTATGAAATATGGAAGATGGATGTCAAAACAGCCTTTCTTAATGGAAGTCTGACTGAGGATGTGTACATGACACAACCTGAGGGTTTTGTCGATCCTAAAAATGCTAATAAAATATGCAAGCTTCAAAAGTCCATTTATGGACTGAAGCAAGCATCTAGGAGTTGGAATCTAAGTTTTGATGAAGTAATCAAAGGGTTTGGTTTCATCAAGAACGTAGAAGAAACTTGTATTTACAAGAAGTTTAGTGGGAGTGCACATGTATTTCTGGTCCTATATGTAGATGACATATTATTGATCGGAAATGACATTCCAATGCTTGATGATGTTAAATCCTCACTAAGAAAAAGTTTCTCAATGAAGGATTTAGGAGAGGTAGCGTATATTTTGGGCATAAAGATATATAGAGGTAGATCTAAAAGGCTAATTGGATTAAGCCAAGATACATATATTGATGAGATATTGAATCGATTCAATATGCAAGATTCCAAGAAAGGTTTCTTGCCAATGTCACATGGCATCAGTCTAAGCAAGAGTCAGTGTCCTTTGACACCTGATGAGCAAAAGAGGATGAGGGCGATTCCTTATGCTTTGGCTATTGGATCCATCATGTATGCCATGCTATGTACACGCCCAGATGTATCTTATGCTCTAAGTATCACAAGTAGGTATCAATCAGATTATGGTGAGACTCATTGGACCGTTGTAAAAAACATCCTTAAGTACTTGAGAAGAACTAAGGATGCATTTTTAGTGCTTGGAGGTGAAGAAAAACTCGTTGTAAAAGGTTACACCGATGCCAGCTTCCAAACTGATAAGGATGATTCTAGATCGTAATCCAGATTTGTGTTCTGCCTCAATATAGTTGTAGTGAGCTGGAAAAGTTCCAAGCAAGATACAGTAACAGATTCAACCACAGAGGCGGAGTACATTGCAGCTTCTGAAGCTGCAAAGGAAGCTGTCTGGATCAGAAATTTTTTTTTTGAGTTGGGTGTTGTTCCTAGCGCGTCCAGTCCTGTGGATCTCTACTGTGACAATAGTGGAGCCATCGCACAGGCAAAAGAGCCTAGATCACACAAACGATCCAAACACATACTACGACGCTATCACCTCATTCGAGAGATCATCGACCGAGGTGATGTGAAGATATACAAGGTGCACACAGATTTGAATGTTGCAGATCCGTTGACAAAGCCTCTTCCTCAATCAAAGCATGAGGCACACACGAGATCTATGGGTATTAGATACTTACATGAGTGATCATAGTGTGTAGTGGGAGACTTGTGTCACATCTATGTTTATGTACTATTAAATAAATTGTTATCTGAGTAATCATTATTTATATTGATCATCAAGTATGTTACTTGTTCGTGAAACTCTTTGTTAAAAGTAACGTTACTCTAGATGATCCCTAGTCTATATCATTATATGAGATAATAATTGCATATAGACTAGCACATGTATTAATTGATGATCACGTTTCAGGGATCGACATGGAGATATCTAATTAATAATGTGAAAACATGTTACTGAACATGATGTTGGATTGACCCACTCCGAGACACTGTTGGGATTGTTATTTTCATATGTGCCATCAGTTGGTCTTGAGTAATACACCTGCTAGATCCTTAGACTTGAGATTGCCATTGTTTCTCACTATGCGTAGTTGTATACTTTGAGACTACCAAACGCTACTCCGTAACTGGGTAGTCATAAAAGTAGTCTTCAGGTATATAATGAAACATAGAATGGGATGTGCGCGGATCAAGATGGGATTTGCCCCACCTTAATAACAGGAGAGATATCTCTGGCCCCTTGAGATAGTTGGATTTGAAAGTGCATGTCCATGCTAGAGTGATTAAAGGTTAATCACAGTGACTAAAAGTTAGTCATGGAATGAATCCACTATTTGATCGAGTGAAAGGTTGAGCTATCACAAGGATGGCACGCATCTCGCCTTGAGCTTGACTGGTATCGTGAGGCAAAGGGATTAGCATGTTGAATGTATCTAGGTTCGGCCGATATGATCTTTATGTACATTCGGGAGTCAGTATGTCCTGCTAGGTACCTCTACTGACTTGTGGTTGGAAACGGTTTCTATTCACAGCCGACTGCACATGAACCTAACGGGTCACACACTTAAGGAGTTCAAATATCAAAAATCTTGGCTAGATGATTGTCTCTAGTGCAAGTGGGAGATTGTTGGTGATGTGCCCAAGAGGCAACCATAACAATTCAGGTTAAGGCCTATTGGATAATTGATCCATAAGCAATTAGGATACTAATGGGCCTGTGACCTAAAAGCCCATTAGTACGCCTATAAATATGAGGGGTAGGGTTAGGGGCTAATTATCTCACCACATGAACACCCTAGCCACCACCCCTCGGAGGGCTCACACCGTGACCCCTGCCGCACGTGCGGTGCTAGCACTCCGGCGCACGGCGTTCCTCTTCGTATGTGTGAACTCTGTAGAGGCGTTGCTACTACTTCTGCGCTGATCGGCTACGACGAACGTGTCCGTCTACTGCTGCTGAGAAGAGGGCGAGGAGGAGACGAATGGGATTGTCTACTTCCCCTACACTGACGCGTGTCTACGTTCCGCTGTGCTGCGCGTCTAGTGGTAACGATCCATGACCTCTGTACTCGCATGTTTCTTGGGTGATGCGGTAGAGTTGCTAGAGTAGCATACCGCCGATTTCCCAACAACCGCCACTTCTGCCGCCCACTGTTTTCCGGTGGTTGCCGAGGGATATGCTCGTCGCCTTCATGTTATACGTCTGAAATTACACCCTAGAGGCAAGTTCCAGCAGTGACGGTGGCAGTCGCTGTAGTCCGGCGAGGTTGCGCCGCCGGGCGCCGCCACCCGTGTTGCCTCGGTCAGGAGGTAGGAGAAAGGGGATGGGCCCCAGTGTCAGCCTCTCCTCCACTGCGGGGATCCTTTGTGGTGTCGGATCTTGTGCTGTCACCCTATGGCCCAGCTGTGGCCCAGATATCATTGGTCCATTTCAAACAGAGGGCCGCATTTGAATTAATTCAAACTTTCCTATTTAGAAATATTTCCAGATTTCAATGAAACTTCTAAATTTAATATCTACTAGTATACTTGCTCAAATAATTCCAAATAAATTCTGGTAGACTCATATTGTTCCACACTTTGCAGTGTTGCAATTGTTTTGACATGAAACTCCTATTATTTTTGTAATTTATTCCTTTGAGCCATTTTCTTGGGAAATTAATTACAACTGTTCTGTTAATTGGAAAATTCCCAATTTTGTCAGAACCCTCATTCCAATGCACTTGATTTACAATAAAAATTTCAAGTTCATTAGAATTCAATTACTAGGTCAAACAGTGTTCTAAACTTCTATGTTCCTTGAGAAATCAAACATGAACATAAAATTTTTCAGAAAATGTGTCAAAATTGTAAAAATCATATATCTCTCTAGGAAACTTAGAAAAATGTGATAACATTTTGTTGGACTCCTTTCGAGCAACACTTTCGGGAAACCAACTTTGAGGCATGACAAAGCTTCAATGTTTCCAGAAAAATTCAGTGAAGCCTAAATGTTTATGATTTATGTAGACCACATTCTGTTATTGCTTTAGCTGAAAATTGGCTAACACCTTTCTTATGACATGTGTGAACTACTACAAAACCCCAGCAACATTACACTTTGTCTTCATCAGATTATGACATGAGTGTCTTTGCTCTACATAAAGGTCATAATGAAGTTCCTAATCCCATTGCTCAAAATCAACTTTGTTAAACCCCATATTCTCTACCAGAAGTTGAATACCACATAGATCATGTCTTTAGTCCTGTACAGCATGTCATTTTCATTCTTCAACTTTATACAGTTTTGTCGTTGCTAAACTATATTCTTATGATTTGCATCTCATATTGAATAGTAATCGAGATGAAGGACTTGGAGGAGGGACTTCTATTGGAAAGACCAGCACCTGATTGTGTTCTCATCGCACTGACTTTGACTAACTATTGAGCAAGGAAAGCCCCAGTTTGCATTTAAGAGCTTTTATAGAATTTTGCTTTGTATTGATGGTTGATCGGTGGTACACTACTCCAGAAACTCTACCGCATCACCCAGGAAACATGCGAGTACAGAGGTCATGTATCGTTACCACTAGACGCGTAGCGCAGCGGAACATAGATGTGTGTCAGTGTAGGGGAAGTAGACGATCTTATTCATCTCCTTCTTGTCCTCGTCACAGCAGCAGGTAGACGATCACGATCGTCATAGCCGATCAGCGCAGCAGTAGCAGTAGCGCCTCCACGGAGTCCACACGTACGGAGAGGAACGCCGTGCGCCGGTGTGCTAGCACCGCGCGCGCGGCAAGGGTCTCGGCGTGAGGCCTTCGAGGGGTGGCGGCTAGGGCTATCACGTGGTGGGGTGATTAGCCCCTAACCCTACCCCTCATATTTATAGGCGTACTAATGGGCTTTTAGGTCGCAGGCCCATTAGTACCCTAATTGCTTATGGATCAAAAATTCAATAGGCCTTAAACCGAATTGTTATGATTGCCTCTTGGGCACATCGCAAACAATCTCCCACTTGCACTAGAGACAATCATCTAGCCAAGACTTTCGATATTCCAACTCCTTAAGTGTGTGACCTGTTAGGTTCATGTGCAGTCGGTTGTGAATGGAGACCATTTCCAACCACAAGTCACTAGAGGTACCTAGCAGGACATACTGACTCCCGAATGTACATAAAGATCATACCGACCAAACCTAGATACATTTAACTTGCTAATCCCTTTGCCTCGCGATACCACTCAAGCTCAAGGTGAGATGCGTGCCATCCTTGTGATAGCTCGACCATTCACTCGATCAAATAGCGGTTCGTTTTGTGACTAACTTTTAGTCACTGTGATTAACCATTAATCACTTTGGCATGGCCATGCACTATCAAATCCAACTATCTCGAGGGGCCCAGAGATATCTCTCCTGTTATTAAGGAGGGGCAAATCCCATCTTGATCCGCGCACATACCATTCTATGTTTCATTATATACCCGAAGACTACTTTTATGACTACCCAGTTACGGAGTAGCGTTTGGTAGTCTCAAAGTACAAAACTACACATAGTGAGAAACAATGGCGATCTCATGTCTAAGGATCTAGCAGGTGTATCACTCAAGACCAACTAATGGCACATATGGAAATAACAATCCAAGCAGTGTCTCGGAGTGGGTCAATCCAACACCATGTTCACTAACATGTGTTCACATTATTAATTCGATATCTCCATATCTATGATCTGTGAAACGTGATCATCAATTAATACATGTGCTAGTTTGTATGCAATTATTATCTCATATAATGATATAGACTAGGGATTATCTAGAGTAACATTACTTTTAACAAAGAGTTTCACGAACAAGTCACATACTTGATGATCAATGTAAATAATGATTACTCATATAACAATTTATTTAATAGTACATAAACATAGCTGTGACACAAGTCTCCTACTACACACTATGATTACTGATGTAAGTATCTAATACCCATAGATCTCGTGTGTGCCTCATGCTTTGATTGTGGAAGAGGCTTTGTCAACGGATCTGCAACATTCAAATCCGTGTGCACCTTGCATATCTTCACATCACCTCGGTCGATGATCTCTCGAATGAGGTGATAGCGTCGTAGTATGTGTTTGGATCGTTTGTGTGATCTAGGCTCCTTTGCCTGTGCGATGGCTCCACTGTTGTCACAGTAGAGATCCACAGGACTGGACGCGCTAGGAACAACACCCAACTCAGAAACAGATTTTCTGATCCAAACAGCTTCCTTTGCAGCTTCAGAAGCTGCAATATACTCCGCCTCTGTGGTTGAATCTGCTATTGTATCTTGCTTGGAACTTTTCCAGCTCACTGCCCCTCCATTGAGGCAGAACACAAATCCGGATTGCGATCTACAATCATCCTTATCAGTTTGGAAGCTGGCATCGGTGTAACCTTTTACAACAAGCTCTTCTTCACCTCCAAACACTAAGAATGCATCCTTAGTTCCTCTCAAGTACTTAAGGATGTTTTTGACAACGGTCCAATGAGCCTCACCATAATTTGATTGATACCTACTCGTGATTCTTAGAGCATAAGATACATCTGGGCATGTACATAGCATGGCATACATGATGGATCCAATAGCCGAAGCATAAGGAATCGCTCTCATCCTCTTTTGCTCATCAGGCATCAAAGGACACTGACTCTTGCTTAGAGTAATGCCATGTGACATTGGCAAGAAACCTTTCTTGGAATCTTGCATATTGAACCGATTCAATATCTTGTCAATATATGTATCTTGGCTTAATCCAATTAGCCTTTTAGATCTATCTCCATAGATCTTTATGCCCAAAATGTACGCTGCCTATCCTAAATCCTTCATTGAGAAACATTTTCTTAATGAGGATTTAACATCATCAAGCATTAGAATGTCATTTCCGATCAATAATATGTCATCCGCATATGGGACCAGAAATACATGTGCGCTCCCACAAAACTTCTTGTAAATACAAGGTTCTTCTATGTTCTTGATGAAACCAAACCCTTTGATTACTTCATCAAAATGAAGATTCCAACTCCGATATGCTTGCTTTAGTCCATAGATGGACTTTTGAAGCTTGCATATTTTACTAGCATTTTTAGGATCGACAAAACCCTCAGGTTGTGTCATGTACACATCCTCAGTCAGACTTCCATTATGAAAGGCTGTTTTGACATCCATCTGCCATATTTCATAATCAAAATATGCAGCAATTGCTAGAAGACTCCAAACAGACTTAAGCATTGCACCGGGTGAGAAAGTTTCATCATAATCAACACCTTGAATTTGTTTGAAACCTTTCGACACCAATCGCGCTTTATAGATGTGAACATTTCCATCCATATCAGTCTTTTTCTTGAAAATCCATTTACAAACGATAGGTCTCACACCTTTGATTGGATCAACCAAGATCCAAACTTGATTTTCATGCATGGATTCAATTTCGGATTCCATGGCTCCAAGCCACTTCTCAGAGTCGGGTTCCATCATTGCTTCAGTATAGGTCGTGGGCTCATTATTGTCCAACAATACCATGTCATGCTGCTCCGTGGTTAGAAGCGTTAACTTTTCAGTCGCACGACGTACCCTCGTAGACCTTCGTGGGGCTGGTGTTTCATCAACTGGTTGTACAACATCTTGTACATCCTGTATAGGATCAGTGGATGCCGAAACATTTTCAGGTATTTCTTGAATTTCTTTAAGATGCACCTTGCTCCCACTAACTCCTTTTGAGAGAAACTCTTTCTCCAAGAAGACACCATTGCGAGCGGTAAACACTTTACCCTCTATTTTATTATAAAAATAATATCCTTTGGTTTCCCAAGGATATCCCACAAAGAAGCATTTGTCTGATTTTGGAGTGAGTTTGTCTGATGTCAAAAGTTTGACATAAACATCACATCCCCAAACTTTGAGGAAAGACAATCCGGGACGTTTCCCGGTCCACATCTCATATGGTGTCTTTTCAACAGACTTAGTTGGGACTCTATTTAGTGTAAATGCAGCAGTTTCAAGAGCATAACCCCAAAAGGATAGTTGAAGATTTGCTTGGCTCATCATCGACCTAACCATGTCCAACAAGGTTTGGTTCCTCCGCTCGGACACCCCATTCCATTGAGGCGTTCCAGGTGGAGTCAACTGTGGAACAATTCCACATTGTTTTAAATGATCATGAAATTCATGGCTCAGATATTCACCCCCACGATCAGATCGTAGAAGTTTACCAATTGATTTTGTACTTCATTCCGAAATTCTTTGAACTTTTCAAAGGATTCAGACTTGTTCCTCATTAGGTAGACATAACCATATCTACTAAAGTCAGCGGTAAATGTGATGAAGTACTGAAAACCACCTCTGGCAATTGAACTTATTGGTCCACATACATCTGTATGTATAAGTCCCAATAAGTTAGTCGCCCTCTCACTTTGGCCAGTGAAGGGTGCTTTGGTCATCTTCCCAAGCAAACTAGATTCGCATGTGTCAAGTGATTCAAAATCAAATGAGCTTAGTAAACCATCTTTATGGAGTTTTTCAATGCATTTCTCATTTACATGACCTAAGCGACAATGCGAAATCAAAGTGGGATTTAGATCATTACGTCGATCCCTTTTGGTATTAATGTTATAGATAGTTTTTTCCTCAAGATCAAGAACATATAATCCATTCACCAATGGACATTGAGCATAGAAAATATTATTGTAATAAATAGAACAACATTTGTTCTTTATTACAATATCATAACCAGCAACTTCTTCTAAATACGAAGAAGAGATAATGTTCTTACTCAAAGTACGAATGAAATAACAATTATTCAATTCCAAAACTAATCCTGAGGGTAATGACAAGTGGTAAGTTCCGACCGCTATGATCGCAACCTTTGCTCCATTGCTGACACGGACATCCAACTCGCCTTTTGCAAATCTTCTAGTCTCACTTATACCCTGCGACGATTTACAAGTGTGAATCATCGATCCGGTATCAAATACACATGATTCACTAGAAGATAATGCAATGTTAATTTCTATAACATTTATACCTGAAGCGGAAGTCTCACTTCCCTTCTTCTTCTTCATATCCTCCAAGTACTTCTTGCAGTTCCTAGACCAGTGCCCCTTATCAAGACAGTTGTAAAAGCCCGTTTTTCGGAAGAACAAAAACGCAAAAATGCGAACTTAAAAATTTTGAAAATAGACTTGGAAATCCAAACTCACATGAGCCATATGAGTTAAACTATGTTCACTAAAAATAGGGACTTGTTAAAACTTTACATATAGAACATGGTTGCTGATGTGGAATGGAACTTAAGGTGAAGAATCCTTAATTTCCAAGTATTCACATTTTAAATGAAAAATTAAAGGAGAAAAGAAAACAAAATAGAGAGAAAGAAAAAGGAATTATTCCAACCCTAAAATGGGACATCCAAAAATATTCAAATCTCCTGCCGTAAATTTTTCTATGACCTACTAATATTCCAATTAGACTCTCGGTAAAGTTTCAAAATTTTTGAAGCCCATTTCCCATTTATTGGACACGTACTGAGAGTTTAATCAACGTGGACTTAAAATTTAAACTTTGGGCTCAACCTTGTCCAAATCAACTCCAAATTTTTCCAGAGGTCCCTTATGGTTCAAAAAGGTTAACTTCAAAGTTTCAGGATTTTTGAACCTAATCTACTATTTATTTCCTTGAGTCAAGTATCACCACTTGAATTCAAATTTAAATCTGAGTTCAAATTCAACTTGCTCAGTTATGAAATCTGATTGCACCATAAAATTCTCCACATTTTATTTAGTCACTGGGCCAAATTTGACTATTTTTGAAGCATGCTTGCTAGCCCTATTGGAATTTTGGAAAGAAGAGGGAAGTGGGTCCCACAGATGGTCCCCACCAGTCAGGTCGGCAAGGCTTCCTCTCTCCTCCCCTGCCTCCACGCGACTGCATGCAGAGCCACCTCGACGTTCCTCTCCTGTCCTTATGACCGCGTCGGTTCTCGGCTGGTCCCTGCCGCGCCACACTTCTGCTCCCCCGCCTCCGCGCACGCCCCTCCATCTCCCGGCTCTGCACGCCGCCGGCTGTCCACGGCGCCGCATCCCCCACGGCAACTCACGCCGCACCTCCTCCACGCCGGCTCGTGCGCCGCCCCGCCTCTCCTCCGGCGCCCTGGCCGCTCCCGACCGCCGGCACCCATGTCCCTTGCCCCCGACTCCTCCCGTCGGTCGCGCCCCACGTCGGCCGCCTCCTCATCGCCCACGACACTCCCGACGGCGCGCTCACCGCCGCCTCGTCTCCCGGCCACCGCTCGCCCTGTACCACGGCATCGCCATCCCGCCGCCAGCGCCTGACTTCGCCCCCGCCAGCTCGCGCGTCCGCCAGGTCCGCGCGCCTCCTCCGCGTTTGGCCGCCGCCTCGTCTTCCTGCCAGCGCCGCGCCTCCTCCTCGCCAATTCTGTTCGCGCCGCTCCCGTCGGCTTGCCTCCCGACCGCCGCGACGTCGCCCCACGCTGGCTGCCGCTCGCCCGACCCCGCGCACCGCCATCCCACCGCGGCCTCGCACCAGCTCGCTCGTCCACCGTGGCGTCGCTCCGCGCCCGCGTCCCAGCGCCCGTGCGCCTGGCCGGCGACTGGCCGTCGTTCCTGCTCGCCCCCTGCACATGTGCGCTCCCCGGCCGAGCAACCCAACCGCCCTTGCTGTTGTCCAGAACCAGCACCACACGCAGACACCCGGCCGCCGTGTCCTTGCTGGCTGCGCCTTTCCGGGCCGACCGCGAGCACCATGACGCCATGTCCGCGTTCTGCGCCGTGGATATGTCCTGGAAGCAAAGCAAGTATTGAATGAGATGCACAGGATTCGGGAACACGTCGTTGACATAATGGTATCGACCATTAATCCAAGGTTAGCTCTTATTTTGCAAGAGTGATTGGATCGATGACTGCAGCCAAGGTGTTCGATGAAATGGTTACAAGGCGAAACTGAGTGTGTTGCCGTTCAATGCTGGTCTATGGATGCAGGTCTGCTGGTCTATGGATGCAGGTCTATTCTGGGGTGGCAATTGATAAGTACATGTGCCAAGATACCCTTTGAATGGTGATGACGCGATGGAACCCTAGTACACACCAAGATGTTCGGCGAAATGCATACAAGGTGAGCCTTACCCTGAAATACCTTGCTTGATGTCACCGACGTCCGTTCGTCGTGATCGCTAAGGTTACTCATGTGTCGTCAAGTCGTACATCCAGTTTCTGCATTGATATCATTCCTATAGGAGTCCCTAAGTTGACCTCCTTTATCGTTTGTATCACGTTGGCCTGTCCGTGCGTGCTCGTGATGCTCCACCATGAGCCGTGTCGTCGTCGTTGACCATATGACATCGTCGTGACGCTCCGAGCCGTTATCGTGTCCTGGCATCGAGATGAAGGATGCTTGTGATGTGTGTGGTGCTGAAACACCAGCACGACTCGTCGTACAATGGTCGTTTAGCCAAATTAGGGTTTAGTCGAGGTGAGACTCGTCGAGTCCTAGGTGTAGCCTAGATGCTAGATGAAATGCCTTCTAGGTCAAACCGAGTGTATTGGTGACCACCGATGACCTATGGTAGAATAATGCGAGAACGTCGCGACCGACAAGGAGAACTAGACCAGGGGTAACCATGGATAAGAGTTCCTTGGTTGTGTTGAGGATGTTCCCTAACCGATCACAGGATTGGTTAACTTGGTGTACCACTTCATCGACGACAGGTTCGTCGAGTCCCTTATCAACAACCGAGTCGACATCACTAGCCTTAAGACTCACAAGGTGGTGTTCGGGATTCTGCTCACCCCCTTTGACGAGTCCGGGTCGATGTGGACCTGGCTAATCTGATCTTCCCGTGATGGCAAAGCATGACCTTCACGACAAGGTCTCGCATCATGTTCGAGTTCTAGGAGTTCACCGAGCTCATCTGGACAATCTTGCAAAGGACACTGCAATAGTGTCACGTAAGCACTTGAACGATGCTCGAGAAGCTTGCCGTAGAAACTACTTTACCTAAAGGTCATTTGAACGTTGTCTCGGTATTCACGTCAGGTTAACAAGGCTCGTTATGACGTCTTAAGTCCAAAGAATGTTGACCTCACTTCACTCCCAGGTGTCGCTAGGGTTTCACCCTGGTTCATCCTTAGCAGAACCCTGCGACCCCACTTGTCACGTAATTAGATTTACTCCTTAATGAGTTTGTGTAACTTCATTGGTCGACTTCTAAGTCACAACCTCTTGTAGCACAGTTCACTCATGCCTTAAGCTTTCAATGCTCCATCTTGATCGCTTAGTCTTCCTTACATCACACAGTCCACTAATACTTCTTCACCATTCTACCTTATCACTCTTTGTGTGGCATAGCTCCAAGTGTCGAGTGCTAAATTGCGATGTGTCATTACATTGCACCTTTTAGTGCTTATCTCGACACTACTATGCCACCTTGACTCTTAGGTCATCCTTACCCTACCAGTCCAACACTTTCACACCATTCAGCTGTATCGTCCTTGAGTGGCATAGCGTCGAGTGTTGAGTGCCAAGTTGCAATGTGTGCTTACATTGCACCTTTCAATTCACATCTCGATACTACTATGACCACTTGACTTCATCCTTTGTTCATTCACACAACAAAGGCATATATGTCCTTCCTAGTTGAACTCCTCATTCTTAGAGTTTACACAACCCCGTGGAGTCTTTTCTTAAATTACTTAATTACTTATATGCATATCATGTCGATAGGAACGTGCTGATAGGTGATCGACAAGAAACTTCGCTTGGAGGAGAAGGCCAAGTTGTTTCCACTAAGGTTCCATGACCGGTTCTTCGGAGGAAGATCAAGCCCTAACAATTGACATTTGTTCAGTCGCAAACTAAGGCAAGCCCCGGTTTGCATTTAAGTCGTTTATAAACTTTTGCTTTATCACTATGATGAGTAGTATATGAATTGTGCATTACGTTTAGGGTGAATGATACTCCACATGCATGACCAAAAATCCCAGGGTTTATTTGGCACGAGTTACAGTTTGACCTGTAGTAACTGCTTTGCTAATGCATAGGAAATCCGGTAGAAGTCGAGTAGTTGGAATCTACTCGCGAGAGATGTATCTCACAGGATTGGTTGAATAGAAAATGGCTTAATATAATGAAATTGAGACCGGGCAGGGAATGGATAGGAAGCGGCGAGAATTGAGTCTCGGTCGCATAGCCCTGCCTGTGTCGATTAAGGCCCGTCCGTATGCAGCCCCTTCGGACAAGCTTCAATTGTACCGGCAACATAATGGACATATGGAATCCAATAAACTGACGTAGCTTGGTCACTTGGGTGTCGAGGCATACCGTTCCGTTTTATAGGTGTGGGTTGAGGGTAGCAAGGTGTAAATCCGCTGGTGGGCACGTCAGAGTACGCCCCACGCCGGGACCTCCTGCCCGTGACGGATCGACCAGTTCGGCATTTGAGTGTCTTGCGAAAGGTTGCCATATACGCCTAATACTGAAGTGTTATGTAGGTACGGGTGTGCTCGCTGACACTTCCGAACGACGTATGTGTCGTGTTGTCCGGGTGTGTCCTGATTGCAATCACTGTCCCTCGCAGTAATAGAGTACCACTTGTTCACTGAGCGGTGACGTAGTAAATACTAAAGAAGCCAGAAAGTCATATTGTATTGAATTATAATTACTTTGCAACCTTGTATGATTTAGAGATAGTATAATTAAAAGTTTACAGTTTCCCCATACTTTAGCTGTAATAGCATTATGTGTTTTGGGCATGTCATATCATCGGTAAAGCGTTTCTTGTTTGATTGTGGAGCCCATGATGTGCCGTGCTCAGAGAATGTCATTTGCTACTTAAAACTTGATTATAAGGATCCACTTGTAGGCGAGTCATTTATGCTATTCCTTACCTATGTTTAGTGTCCCCTTGCATATGTCTAGTGAGACGGTTAAGTCTTGCTGAGCCTTATGCTCACGTTTGCGCTTTAATGATTTTTGCAGGTATTAGTTTTATTTCTGCTGTTCAGGTTGTACATGAGACTCGAGGTGTTGAGATAAATCTCATGTGAGCCACGCCGCTGCTGTATGTCCTTCGTGTTGCTAGTGAGAATCGTCCTAGGGCATGGACGTCTTCTCTCATGCTTAGTTAGGTGAGATTTTGAGTATGTATTTTCCACTGCGTGTGTACCCTTGTTGTACACTCTTTTGTAAACTCTTCTTATTATGAAATGAAAACTTTATATGTTTTGGTATCCTTTTCATGTGTGCTGTTAGGTGTCGCATCGCACGGCACCACCCAATGAGATCCTCGGATGTGTGGACTCTGGTCCCCACAGACATGGTATCAGAGCTTCATTGGGAATAGCACGCTCGAAAAGAGCCCATTTTTGAAAAACTCCGAAGTAGTCGAGTGAAGTTTAGCTATATGCCCATTAAGGACTATTACTAGTATAAGTTATAAAGGTGGTGAACTAACTTGTTATATTATTCTGTAACGACGCTCTGTCTTCAAGGTAAGAGGTAAGGTACGCCGCCGAGAGCGGATCAATCTCGGTAAACTCTGCATACGAGATATGGTATGTGAAATTTCCGTGGCTTAGCACGGAAAGTCAATATGAGTCTCTGAAACTTTCCATGTTTCTGAGAACATATGACACGCGGTACCCCAGCGTGACACAAAATTAGTGGGAGCCCCCGTCGGGTGGTGTATAACCCGATAGTATGCATCTCTAGAACTATTCATGTTCTATGGGATCATGCGAAACACGTATGCCCGAGCGTGTATAAGCCGGTTCGTACGGGAGTCTTTGCTGTACAGACGTATTTACAGCCATGTACCTCGAGACATGACCTCGCTCGAGGGCGACTCACACCCGAGTCGTATGCATTTACTTTTAATTATATCTTATTGTGATTGCCTGTCGTGTTTCCCCGTGCCGCCCTTGAGGTGTGAAGGTGTGAAAGGGGATTGTTTGTCTTCTGCAGGTACACTAACTCCGGTAGCGACCCGTGTAGCAAACGTTTGCGAGTGATCGGTATTAGGACCACCTATAGACGTATCCGGATGTATCGGGTTAGACTTTTCTTTTGGTAAGGCACGTAGTACCATCAGTATCACAATCGATACTTTGACCATCCCCCACGAGAGAAATGGCTTCATATTCATATTAAGTCCAAGTATCAGTTGCTGATATCCTGTGGACGAAGTAAAATGTTTCTTTTCAAGAGTAGGTGAACCAATGTCCTTTGCTCCTGGCGAGAGTTTAGCTCGACTTCGCCGGAGTAAGACTTTTGTTAAGTTTGAAGATCCATAGTGATATGCTATGGATAAGAAGGTCGTCAAGTCTCTTTTAAGATTCCATTTGGTTCTAAAGGAAATGATTAGTTGTGAATCAAGTTCTAGCTATCGGACTTGAGTTTTGAGCTAAGTTTCAAAATTTGAGTTTGTTCCCCAAATTCTTGTGTTTCGAAGCCGTGAGTTCTGTTTTCGAACAGAATTGACCTGACTTTGAAATTCCATATCTCTTCAACCTGGAGGGCTTTGGAGGCAAGTGAATACTTTTTGAAAATCTTTTGGAGTCTTCTAATAGTTTCCTATTGACCTCCAATCCAAAAGATGCTTTTATGGTGATGAAAATGCACCATTATCACAGCAGCTGCTGTTCTGAAACTACACGGACCAGCATCTGAATTTTTGTCATATTTCCTTGGAGAGAGCTCTTCTATTACATTATGATACATTTCTAGGAAAGGGGAAGAGCTATTCTACAACTTTTTTATTCAGTGATACCTCAAATTCACTTTAAAACTAATTAAAAACAGAGTTGAAGATAGTAAATGTATATCGGTGCTATCTGAAACAGCCAGAAACATTTTGAACTTTAAATAGCCATAACTGTTAAACTAGAAATGCAAACTATGCATGTTTATACATGCATGGAAATCTTAAAGAGTCCTCTACCAACTTCCTATTCAACACGAAGGCTAAAACTCGCAATAACATGGTCTAAATTGAAGTATCGTTTAAGGTGTCGAAACAGTTCAGAATATGGACCGTTACCTATTCAGTTACTGTTTCGATTATAATTCCTAGTAGAATTGTCGAATGGATTCGTATTTTACATTTCTGGAATCTTGAGAATGTATGCAACATGTTTTCTATGTATTACTTTTGCAAATATTGATGTTTGTATATCTGAAATTTGTGGACAAAATCAGCCTTAAACAAAGGAGGTGCTGTCCAAATTTTCAGAAAAACTGTCAACTTGCAAATGCCGTATCTTCTCAACCAGAAATGCTACGAGGGCAAGTAAATACTCTTTAGAAATATTTGGAAGTCCTCTACATGTTTTACGTTCAACACCAGACCAGAATCCTTTTCTAAATGGGTGAAATTTGGATAATCGCAGAGACTGTCCAGGCACACCCAAACTGGACAGCAATCTGTACACCTCTGAATTTAATCCATAACTCGCAGACCCTTGATCCAATGGTGTCACGCGAGTAACCGTTGGAGAGTTTAGAGAGTCAGCTACAATTTTTGCAATTGGCTCCAGACCTGAATCGGTCATCTACCTATTCCAAATCGAGTTTGAATACAGAGTGGTCAATCTGAACTGAATTCAATTCTGAATGCTGAAATTTTACCCAATTTCAAAAATTCATATCTTTTGAACCAGAGCTGATATGAAGACAAGTAAGTACATTCTGGAAAGCTTATTACATTGGCTACAACTTTGTAAATAAGAATATTTCCATATTTCCCTCAGAACAGCGTGAGAACTTTAGATCAAAACTGCTACTGTTTAAGCAGATTCTGCTGAAAGTGCAGAGCAATCTGCTAACTTTAAAATTTCATAACTTGCAAACCAGAGATGATCTAGAGGCAATCCAATACTTTTTGGAAGGGTATTGAAGTTTACTTTAACTTTGTTGTTCACCTCAAGATCAGATTTTGCCATTTACTTGGCCAAAATCGAAGTTGCGTCCAAGCTGTTCATCCTCCACCAGGATTTAACCGGGTGATGACCCTTCCGGGTGTTTATGGATTTGGTTCTCGAGTTCAACTCGAGGAGTTTCATAACATCCCAGGTGTTGCAACCCAATAATATTTACCTTTAGAGTTGAGTATTACACTAAGTCAAATCCCTTTTGCTCGGATGCACATGCTAGTGTTTTGACTATGCAACCTTGCATCTCACAATTTAGTTGTGCATTGAGCATGTATGACACTTCCCTTAGTTGGACGACCCTCCCCATAAATATTGCTTGGAGCAAGTTTCTTGCTCACCTAGCTTGAATCTTAAGGGGGAAGGAGTTCATCTAGTAATTGAAGTGTTACGTTCACCTAGGTGTCATACCAAGGTACATCGACACCGAACCAACGTGCTGGGAGCAATGCTCAAGTAAGTAGGACCGAGTACAATATTGACTCATTAAGTCAATGCGAAGATTAAGTAACGGATCACCTTGAACCCCGTTTCTTGTGGAACTCGATCAACGAGTTAAAGGAGTCAGTTGATTCTTCACGCTAAACCACTCCTTTGCTTCAGTCTTTGAGACGAGAAGCCATAAGTGAGTAGTACGAGCTGGAAATTCTTTAGCAAGAACGTGGATTACTAACCAAGGTCGTGCCTAGCACAGTAACTTGTCAACCACTTAGTGCAACCTACGGAAGTGAGGAGAACCTTACTCTTCAAAGGTTACTCTCTTTGCCACTTCTGAAGGCAACCCTACCGCACCTTTTAAGGGGTAGACATAGTACTTTAAGAAAACTACGAGATGAAAAACCTGACCCATTGTTAGGGAACCACAATTACCTGTAGGTTGTGATTAACAAGCTTTAGGGAACTTCCGATCAACAAGAAGTTCAATCACTTTGTTCCATTTTGTACACTCCGTTGCCTTGAGATGAACCTCACCATTCCTTGCTAATACTTTTACCTTGAAACCATCGAACTTGGTCGAGATATGAAAGTAGCAAGTCTTTTCTAGCGCCTTTCATGCCCAAGTTTAATCAATCCTCCTGTATTTGGGATACTTCTGACTGTGTTTGGATTGTCTTACCTATTTTTGCTCAAAGTATAATACTGAATGCACCATACCTTGCATAATTATCCGCGGAGTTGCATTGTGTCTGCATAACATCATCCGGTTTGTGATGCATCATAAAATGTAATTACTAAGGAGTTTTGAGCAAGAATATGTGACCCCGTTCAGATACTTAAGTAGTGCCTAACATTTTTGAGTTGTGATCAATTTTATCGTTCGCAACGCCTTCGACTGGTTTCATTATCTTGAGTAGCACAAGGGACACCTTGTGACTAAATCACAGTTGAGTCTTTGTCCTTGACTTGTTGAAACTCAAATCGCCTTGAGTACTTGCAACTAAACAAACACTTGGACTTCCATCCTTGACTTGTTAGGTTCATGTACCTTGATTGTTGCAACTATACCGTTCGTCATCGAGTAGTCATCAGTTCGATGATCAACCTTGTAAAATCCATGAAATCTCCTTCCTCGCGAGGATACCGTTCGTTTGTCAACCTCGTGAAACTCTTTGGGTCCATCTAAGATCTTATGTTGTTATATGGTAACCTTGCTATACTAATTACCTTGTAGTTACCATATGATTGAGTTCTTTGCTGTGTTGAAACATATGAGGATACTGAATCCTTACATCCTCATGTGCCACCGCAAAAAGGTCTTCATCTTTTGCTTCTATTGTTTGAAGATGTTGATATACCCAGAAACCTTGTAGTCGTCATATCTTCAATATTCCTGCTGTTTTGATTACATAAGAGTGTTGAGTGTCTTGCTACTCTTATGCTACGGCTAAGGAATCCTATGGTTGACTAAACATCAAACGAGGTTAATGATTGTTGTTTAACCTCGTAAACCATCTTAACTCGTATCAAGGGAAATACCACATTAAGTTGAAAGGACCTATGCAAAACCAAGCAAGCAACCAAGAATCAATGCAAGAAAAGTTTCAAACTATCAAGGTGACCTAGAGAAGCAAAGAACAAGTGCAAATTCTTCAAATCAAGACTAGGACAGGACAAGATGTCATGTCAGTGCAAGAGTACAACAATAAAGGATCAGTAACAGACATGAAAGTTTTACGATGTGATATTGTCATGTCGAGCATCCTGTCAGGGCTATCAACCTAAAGACTGGAATCTCCTGAAGCAGACTTTAGAATTTCTTAAGATGCCTGAAGATAATCACTATTTCGTAGAACCCAAGTTTTTAAGGGCATTGCCATTTTCCTTAGTCAATGACCCTCTTTTACGGATCGTTTCCTCATCGTTCTGTTATTCTACCTGTTAGAATCTCGGGACGAGATTCCTTTAAGGGGGAAGGATTGTAAAAGCCCGTTTTTCGGAAGAACAAAAACGCAAAAATGCGAACTTAAAAATTTTGAAAATAGACTTGGAAATCCAAACTCACATGAGCCATATGAGTTAAACTATGTTCACTAAAAATAGGGACTTGTTAAAACTTTACATATAGAACATGGTTGCTGATGTGGAATGGAACTTAAGGTGAAGAATCCTTAATTTCCAAGTATTCACATTTTCAATGAAAAATTAAAGGAGAAAAGAAAACAAAATAGAGAGAAAGAAAAAGGAATTATTCCAACCCTAAAATGGGACATCCAAAAATATTCAAATCTCCTGCCGTAAATTTTTCTATGACCTGCTAATATTCCAATTAGACTCTCGGTAAAGTTTCAAAATTTTTGAAGCCCATTTCCCATTTATTGGACACGTACTGAGAGTTTAATCAACGTGGACTTAAAATTTAAACTTTGGGCTCAACCTTGTCCAAATCAACTCCAAATTTTTCCGGAGGTCCCTTATGGTTCAAAAAGGTTAACTTCAAAGTTTCAGGATTTTTGAACCTAATCTACTATTTATTTCCTTGAGTCAAGTATCACCACTTGAATTCAAATTTAAATCTGAGTTCAAATTCAACTTGCTCAGTTTTGAAATCTGATTGCACCATAAAATTCTCCACATTTTATTTAGTCACTGGGCCAAATTTGACTATTTTTGAAGCATGCTTGCTAGCCCTATTGGAATTTTGGAAAGAAGAGGGAAGTGGGTCCCACAGATGGTCCCCACCAGTCAGGTCGGCAAGGCTTCCTCTCTCCTCCCCTGCCTCCACGAGACTGCATGCAGAGCCACCTCGACGTTCCTCTCCTGTCCTTATCACCGCGTCGGTTCCCGGCTGGTCCCTGCCGCGCCCCACTTCTGCTCCCCCGCCTCCGCGCACGCCCCTCCATCTCCCGGCTCTGCACGCCACCGGCTGTCCACGGCGTCGCATCCCCCATGGCAACTCACGCCGCACCTCCTCCACGCCGGCTCGCGCGCCGCCCTGCCTCTCCTCCGGCGCCCTGGCCGCTCCCGACCGCCGGCACCCATGTCCCTTGCCCCCGACTCCTCCCGTCCGTCGCGCCCCACGTCGGCCGCCTCCTCGTCGCCCACGACACTCCCGACGGCGCGCTCACCGCCACCTCGTCTCCCGCCCACCGCTCGCCCTGTACCACGGCATCGCCATCCTGCTGCCAGCGCCTGACTTCGCCCCCGCCAGCTCGCGCGTCCGCCAGATCCGCGCGCCTCCTCCGCGTTTGGCCGCCGCCTCGTCTTCCCGCCAGCGCCGCGCCTCCTCCTCGCCAATTCTGTTCGCGCCGCTCCCGTCGGCTTGCCTCCCGACCGCCGCGACGTCGCCCCACGCTGGCTGCCGCTCGCACGACCCCGCGCGCCGCCATCCCACCGCGGCCTCGCACCAGCTCGCTCGTCCACCGTGGCGTCGCTCCGCGCCCGCGTCCCAGCGCCTGTGCGCCTGGCCGGCGACTGGCCGTCGTTCCTGCTCGCCCCCTGCACATGTGCGCTCCCCGGCCGAGCAACCCAGCCGCCCTTGCTGTTGTCCAGAACCAGCACCACACGCAGACACCCGGCCGCCGTGTCCTTGCTGGCTGCGCCTTTCCGGGCGGACCGCGAGCACCATGACGCCATGTCCGCGTTCTGCGCCGTGGCTATGTCCTGGAAGCAAAGCAAGTATTGAATGAGATGCACAGGATTCGGGAACACGTCGTTGACATAATGGTATCGACCATTAATCCAAGGTTAGCTCTTATTTTGCAAGAGTGATTGGATCGATGACTGCAGCCAAGGTGTTCGATGAAATGGTTACAAGGCGAAACTGAGTGTGTTGCCGTTCAATGCTGGTCTATGGATGCAGGTCTGCTGGTCTATGGATGCAGGTCTATTCTGGGGTGGCAATTGACAAGTACATGTGCCAAGATACCCTTTGAATGGTGATGACGCGATGGAACCCTAGTACACACCAAGATGTTCGGCGAAATGCATACAAGGTGAGCCTTACCCTGAAATACCTTGCTTGATGTCACCGACGTCCGTTCGTCGTGATCGCTAAGGTTACTCATGTGTCGTCAAGTCGTACATCCAGTTTCTGCATCGATATCATTCCTATAGGAGTCCCTAAGTTGACCTCCTTTATCGTTTGTATCACGTTGGCCTGTCCGTGCGTGCTCGTGATGCTCCACCATGAGCCGCGTCGTCGTCGTTGACCATATGACATCGTCGTGACGCTCCGAGCCGTTATCGTGTCCTGGCATCGAGATGAAGGATGCTTGTGATGTGTGTGGTGCTGAAACACCAGCACGACTCGTCGTACAATGGTCGTTTAGCCAAATTAGGGTTTAGTCGAGGTGAGACTCGTCGAGTCCTAGGTGTAGCCTAGATGCTAGATGAAATGCCTTCTAGGTCAAACCGAGTGTATTGGTGACCACCGATGACCTATGGTAGAATAATGCGAGAACGTCGCGACCGACAAGGAGAACTAGACCAGGGGTAACCTTGGATAAGAGTTCCTTGGTTGTGTTGAGGATGTTCCCTAACCGATCACAGGATTGGTTAACTTGGTGTACCACTTCATCGACGACAGGTTCGTTGAGTCCCTTATCAACAACCGAGTCGACATCACTAGCCTTAAGACTCACAAGGTGGTGTTCGGGATTCTGCTCACCCCCTTTGACGAGTCCGGGTCGATGTGGACCTGGCTAATCTGATTTTCCCGTGATGGCAAAGCATGACCGTCACGACAAGGTCTCGCATCATGTTCGAGTTCTAGGAGTTCACCGAGCTCATCTGGACAATCTTGCAAAGGACACTACAATAGTGTCACGTAAGCACTTGAACGATGCTCGAGAAGCTTGCCGTAGAAACTACTTTACCTAAAGGTCATTTGAACGTTGTCTCGGTATTCACGTCAGGTTAACAAGGCTCGTTATGACGTCTTAAGTCCAAAGAATGTTGACCTCACTTCACTCCCAAGTGTCGCTAGGGTTTCACCCTGGTTCATCCTTAGCAGAACCCTGCGACCCCACTTGTCACGTAATTAGATTTACTCCTTAATGAGTTTGTGTAACTTCATTGGTCGACTTCTAAGTCACAACCTCTTGTTGCACAGTTCACTCATGCCTTAAGCTTTCAATGCTCCATCTTGATCGCTTAGTCTTCCTTACATCACACAGTCCACTAATACTTCTTCACCATTCTACCTTATCACTCTTTGTGTGGCATAGCTCCAAGTGTCGACTGCTAAATTGCGATGTGTCATTACATTGCACCTTTCAGTGCTTATCTCGACACTACTATGCCACCTTGACTCTTAGGTCATCCTTACCCTACCAGTCCAACACTTTCACACCATTCAGCTGTATCGTCCTTGAGTTGCATAGCGTCGAGTGTTGAGTGCCAAGTTGCAATGTGTGCTTACATTACACCTTTCAATTCACATCTCGATACTACTATGACCACTTGACTTCATCCTTTGTTCATTCACACAACAAAGGCATATCTGTCCTTCCTAGTCGAACTCCTCATTCTTAGAGTTTACACAACCCCGTGGAGTCTTTTCTTAAATTACTTAATTACTTATATGCATATCATGTCGATAGGAACGTGCTGATAGGTGATCGACAAGAAACTTCGCTTGGAGGAGAAGGCCAAGTTGTTTCCACTAAGGTTCCATGACCGGTTCTTCGGAGGAAGATCAAGCCCTAACAATTGACATTTGTTCAGTCGCAAACTAAGGCAAGCCCCGGTTTGCATTTAAGTCGTTTATAAACTTTTGCTTTATCACTATGATGAGTAGTATATGAATTGTGCATTACGTTTAGGGTGAATGATACTCCACATGCATGACCAAAAATCCCAGGGTTTATTTGGCACGAGTTACAGTTTGACCTGTAGTAACTGCTTTGCTAATGCATAGGAAATCCGGTAGAAGTCGAGTAGTTGGAATCTACTCGCGAGAGATGTATCTCACAGGATTGGTTGAATAGAAAATGGCTTAATATAATGAAATTGAGACCGGGCAGGGAATGGATAGGAAGCGGCGAGAATTGAGTCTCGGTCGCATAGCCCTGCCTGTGTCGATTAAGGCCCGTCCGTATGCAGCCCCTTCGGACAAGCTTGAATTGTACCGGCAACATAATGGACATATGGAATCCAATAAACTGACGTAGCTTGGTCACTTGGGTGTCGAGGCATACCGTTCCGTTTTATAGGTGTGGGTTGAGGGTAGCAAGGTGTAAATCCGCTGGTGGGCACGTCAGAGTACGCCCCACGCCGGGACCTCCTGCCCGTGACGGATCGACCGGTTCGGCATTTGAGTGTCTTGCGAAAGGTTGCCATATACGCCTAGTACTGAAGTGTTATGTAGGTACGGGTGTGCTCGCTGACACTTCCGAACGACGTATGTGTCGTGTTGTCCGGGTGTGTCCTGATTGCAATCACTGTCCCTCGCAGTAATAGAGTACCACTTGTTCACTGAGCGGTGACGTAGTAAATACTAAAGAAGCCAGAAAGTCATATTGTATTGAATTATAATTACTTTGCAACCTTGTATGATTTAGAGATAGTATAATTAAAAGTTTACAGTTTCCCCATACTTTAGCTGTAATAGCATTATGTGTTTTGGGCATGTCATATCATCGGTAAAGCGTTTCTTGTTTGATTGTGGAGCCCATGATGTGCCGTGCTCAGAGAATGTCATTTGCTACTTAAAACTTGATTATAAGGATCCACTTGTAGGCGAGTCATTTATGCTATTCCTTACCTATGTTTAGTGTCCCCTTGCATATGTCTAGTGAGACGGTTAAGTCTTGCTGAGCCTTATGCTCACGTTTGCGCTTTAACGATTTTTGCAGGTATTAGTTTTATTTCTGCTGTTCAGGTTGTACATGAGACTCGAGGTGTCGAGATAAATCTCATGTGAGCCACGCCGCTGCTGTATGTCCTTCGTGTTGCTAGTGAGAATCGTCCTAGGGCATGGACGTCTTCTCTCGTGCTTAGTTAGGTGAGATTTTGAGTATGTATTTTCCGCTGCGTGTGTACCCTTGTTGTACACTCTTTTGTAAACTCTTCTTATTATGAAATGAAAACTTTATATGTTTTGGTATCCTTTTCATGTGTGCTGTTAGGTGTCGCATCGCACGGCACCACCCAATGAGATCCTCGGATGTGTGGACTCTGGTCCCCACAACAGTGAAAACATTCATCATCGGGAGAAGGGCCAGATTTGCCCTTTGGCTTAGACTTTGAGCTTGAGGGCTCATCGGGAACCTTTCCCTTGCCTTTGGCTTTAGGATGCGTCACACGCTTCCTCTTCTTACTCTCCTTTTGCACCATCATCACATGAGTGGCGTTTTTCTTAATGCTTTCTTCGGCTGTTTTAAGCATCCCATGCAATTTAGCCAATGTTTTCTCCATGCCATTGATTTGAAAATTCAATATGAATGGCTCGTAGCTCAGTGGGAGCGACTAGAGAACCACGTCAATAGCCAGATCATCCTTGAGTTCAGAACCAAGTTTGTCCAAAGTTTCAATGTAACCAATCATCTTGATTACATGAGGGCTGACCGGGCTACCCTCTGCTAGCTTGCATGAGAACAAGGACTTTGAGATGTTGTATCTCTCAGTCCTTGCTTGATTCTCAAACATTCCAAGCAGTCCCTCAATCATAGAATAAGCATGTATATGCTCATACTGTTTTTGCAGATCAGGGGACATAGTGGCGAGCATGAGGCAGCTTACATTAAGCGCATCATCGCAGTGCTTCGTATAAGCTCTACGTTCTGCATTAGTTGCATTAGCTGGGAGGTCATCAGGGTAAGGCTGCAGAAGAACATACTCGGTTTTCTCTTGCCTAAGAATGATTCTCAGGTTGCGGTACCAATCGATAAAGTTAGCTCCACTGAGCTTTTCCTTTTCAAGCATAGATCGCAAATTGAAGCCGGAATTGTTACTAGCAGACATTATCTACAATAGAAAATAAATATGCAAGGTTTAGCACTATGTTATGTACCAATCTTCTATTAACAGTTTAATAAAAGATATCACCACTATATGATCATCGTCTTCCCTCTAACGACATATAGTGGTTCAAGATCCATATTCACTACTTCCTAGTGAGCTTTGGCTTCACTGCTAGGAAATTAGTGATATAGGTAAACATCCATTGTTAATCATATCTCTATATGACTCCTGTTTGTTGGGTGACATCCAATGCCCCGGCTCCCAACTCTATGCCATAATGCCCAAAACCGTTTTGATAGCTTTGTTGAGTAAACCAACACTATACATGTGAATGTACAACATTCACCCTATGAATTATGATAGATGATGGTACTTTGCTTTGGCAAACCTACCACACAACGATCAAAATAACATAGGTGCAGCTATTGGTAAATGGCATCAAATGCTCAACTTTTGTGAGGGAAGCTATTCTATCATGACAAAACATCCACCATATGAAAAGCATGGAAAGAATAGTAATAAGCATCACAGGCATATGATCATATCACATTGTGAATAGTATGGCCTTTAGAATCATAATGGTCTCCATCGCCATGGTTCCATCAAGATCTTAGCTGCCATGCCTCCCTTCTTGTGGTGATCTCCATCTCCACCATGCTTGAAGACATCTCCATGATAATAAAAGAAGCTAATACAACTAATATCTACCAAATAAATTACATGAGAGATCAAACATCACAGGTCGACATGCAGGTCGTTATACAATTATGTGACAACCTCAACCCGGTTGTGTTAAATTTGCAACATGCAGGCTGCACGAATTTACACAAAGATCATCACATCACATTAAGGCCATACCATTCACATCATTCCCTACAAAAACGAGTTAAGCATAAAACGATTTCTAGCGCGAAACTATATTATGTAATCGCTATAGCAGACACCAAACGGTATTACATAGATCGCATCTATGAAATCACTATGAAAATCTCATCGGATTGATCAAATCAAACCGAATCCGAGCCATTCAGAATGCCTCAATTTTCAATGTGACCGGTTATCCATGAGTAGATCGCGACTCATGGCCATGGTCTGTTGGCTCAATCTGTTAGCTATGTACACGATTAGTCCCGATGGTCATTCTAGCCGGTAGGGACAGGTTGCGCACACAACAAAGAAGGAGCACAAACTGACCCTTTAGTCATATACAATCACAATCTACTCTAACCAATTCCAGACACCAAAAATCGTACGATAAAATTCATCGTATGAATATGTCTGCAGTAGATCCCATCTACTAACAAGATCCAGACCAGAAACTACGCAAGTCGGCTCTGATACCACTGTTGGTTGATCGGCGGTACACTACTCTAGCAACTCTACCGCATCACCCAGGAAACATGCGAGTACAAAGGTCATGGATCGTTACCACTAGACGCGCAGCACAGCGGAACGTAGATGCGTGTCAGTGTAGGGGAAGTAGACTATCTTGTTCTTCTCCTCCTCGTCCTCGTCACGACAGCAGGTAGACGATCACGATCGTCGTAGCCGATCAGCGCAGCGGTAGCAGCAGGGCCTCCACGGAGTCCACACGTACAGAGAGGAACGCCGTGCGCCGGTGTGCTAGCACCGCGCGCGCGGCAAGGGTCTCGGCATGAGGCCTTCGAGGGGTGGCGGCTAGGGCTGTCACGTGGTGGGGTGATTTGCCCCTAATCCTACCCCTCATATTTATAGGCGTACTAATGGGCTTTTAGGTCACAGGCCCATTAATATCCTAATTGTATATGTATCAAATATCCAATAGGCCTTAAACCAAATTGTTATGATTGCCTCTTGGGCACATCACCAACATGTATCACATTACGTCTTGGAGATGAATTGTGTATTAAGTCTAAATGATTTTGATACTCCACTTGCATAATCAGAACACCCATGGAGTATTTGGGTAGCTGTTAAGTCCTCCTGTAGCTGCTGCTATGCTAAATGTTGTATAAAAATCTGGTAGAAGTCGAGTAGTTGAAATCTGCTCGCGGGATATGTTTGACCTCACACGAGATTCACTACAGGAATCCATTAATAGGCCGTCGGCCATATGGCCGTCGGTTGGCTACAGTAGCCGACGCATCTAAATTAAAAGTGTCGGTTTACCAACGGTGATATCTGACGGCCTTTATTCGGCGTATTTAACATCTAAAGCCGTCTGGCCCGACGCTTATAGAGGTTAAGACCGTTGGTTTGATTGCACCGTCGGTCCTACTTACTTTTCGCATCTATGACTGTCGGCCTGGTCCCCGTCGCATTTAAGCCGCTATAGACGTCGGGCTCGGCGGAACCCGACGATCATAAGAATTATGACCATCGGCTTGTGGGCCCAACCGACGCTTTTAATGCCATTATGACCGTCGGTTACCGACGGCAATGCTGTCGGTTTTATCATTAGAGCTGTCGGTTTCTAGTGAAACTGACGGACATAATTTGTTTTTTTATGACGCTACTCGCGCTCCCTCCCCAGTTGGGGAGCCTCCAGGCCCTCACATTATACATGCATTTTATACAGCATACCAGAGATCATACCAAAGTTCTTTGTATACAGACTAAACAGCAACAAGCTCAAATTTCATACCAGACCCAAACTCCATAGAGCCACATACAGAACAGATCGAACACATAGTTCATACAAAGACAGTACAAAGCACATAGTTCATAACAAACACTAAGTTGTGAACACAAAAGCACAATGCAATGACATAGTTAAGTATAAGTGAAACCACAATAGAAACGACATTAGATCAATCTGTGACGTTGTTTGAACCTCTGCCACTCGCATCTCCAGCATTGACATTGAGAAAACCATAATCGTTAGGTTTTCTTGGAGCACCCTGCAACAAACATATCATAAGCTCTATTTGCTAATGCTTATAAAAAACTGAAGAAAGAACTATAAGACCAAGTTTAGTGGATATTGTTAGAATAGGTGCATGCACATCCCACAAAAAATGAAAACTTTACGTGAATTTAATCATATGGGTCAAAACAAAATGGAGTAACACATAAAGGGGTCCTTTGGGGAAATGCTATGTAGCAGATCTTTGAACGGTTAGAATGAATCAAAACTACAGAAATTAATGGTTTAGAACTCACACCGCTACCATTGAGGAACTGATGGTTGAGGTTGCTCTGGAGCGAATTGCATCGGTGGGAAAACATGTGGATAAGATTGAAATCCAGTTCCGACAAACATCGCCATAAATCCTTGTGGTTGTGGGACACATGGCTGACCACTTTGAGAACCCTGTTACATGTATGATTGCAGAATTTATGGTTACAACTTTGCATTATAAGTCAAACTAATAAGATTTGTTATACCAGTGATGAAGAGCCAATTTGAAGTCCTGGCTGGGTTGGACGAGACATACCGAACTGAGAAACGGGAAACTGCATCAAGTCAAAATATTTAGTTAATTAGTTTAACACACATATGGTAAAGAGAGTTCTAATTTTAAGAAGACTGACAAGTTTACCTGAGACATCGTGTCGAATTGAGACGGCATAGCAAACTGAGTAGCAGTGTTGCCATGAGACAAAAACTACATCAATCAATTTATTCGTGAGATTTTAAACAGAAGTATTTTGGAACTGAATGAATTGCTCAATTGTTAATATTACATGTTACTTGTGCCATATAGAGATATTGCATCTGTTGTATCTGCTCCCTGTTGCATCTCACTTCTTCTTTTAATTGCTCATTCTCCACACTCACTTGTTGGGAATGACTAGAACTTGTAGTGGAGGACCGTCGTCGTCTAGCGTACGTATCACGCTCCACGTACCCGTCGCCTAACCCAAGTCTACAAAAAATACAAGTGTGGTAAATTGACATTCATTAATATATAAGCCATCAATAGTTTTACACATACCTCCCATGCAGTAGACCTCTGCCGGCTTTGTACGCGACATCCACATCTAACGGCGCTCTTGTGTATCTGAATTAGCTCCATGATTCTTTTTGAAACAATCAACATATTTTGCTTGCGTATATACATTTAGTTCACAAATATATGAATCAAAAGAAAACTTGACTGTATAGATAGATATAAAAATCAATGATAATACTTACCAGTTTTTGTGTTGTTGCCTCATCACACAGCTGCTCTGGGCGATTCCGATCCGGACCTTTATGCCCCATAAGGTAAACTTCAAAAAACAAAGGAGCGACTCCAGTTTCAGCTTCCTAAAAAACAAAATGCAAAAGTTTAATCAGTAGACATATTTGAAACAATCTAAGTTTAATTGCAAGAATTTATACCATTCTTTGTTCTTTTTGAGCATGTCCATCGGGGCCATAATAGTGTTTTTCGGACTTGCTCTTCCGGTTTTTCTTGTTTCTATCCGAAACATGTTTGAACTCCTCCGACGCCCAAGCTTCTGGATCGGCACAAATCCAATCCACGTAGTTGTCCAGGTACTCCCCCTTTGTTAGATGTATTGTGGCTGCTACCTTGTTTGTCATGGGCTCAAACAACTTTGTCTTGTAGTACACGGTCACAGCTTTGATCCGTTCATCCGAGAAGGAGTCTTTTGCACGTCTTTTTGCTGACTCTTGATAAACTGCTCTTGCATATGGTAAACTCGTACCCTCCTCCAAACGAAACAAACCCTACATAGAAGCAACATTTTGTATCAATGAAAACAAGAAGATATATGATTGAGAAAATAAAAACAAACTTACCCAAAAAGATCTCCGAAACATTGTCCTGACAAGTAACCGAACTACCATACTCTTTCAGCGCATAGTGATCCCAACAATGTGTCGCAATTCTTTGATCGCCCGCTACGACCATCCCAGGATAACAATACCAAAGGGAATTCCCCAACTCCATGTTAATTACTCACCGACGCCCCTTGTTGCTCCAACCAGGCTCGATCCAGCACTTAGTACCCTTCAGCCTTATAACAGTCCGCACATCAGGGGCTTTAGTTGGAGCACATAAAAGGTGCCTCCGTAGCCTGTATAAAAAAAATTAGTTTATGTATCAACTAAAATATAGCTTATGTATCAATTAATCCTAAATAGTACCTGAAGGGGCATCGAGCGGGCGTCCCCTATCTTGACTCACGTAGCTCTGCCAGTCTTACCAACCTCTTATCTCACGCGGGGTCATCAACCTCTTCTTCATCGCCGCCCCTCATCATCCCCCTCATCACCACCCTCAGTGGAGGACTGTCCAAAGAAACCCGCAGTCGTACAGTCTCTCGTGCCTGCACTAGAGTCTCCTCCCTGATCTGACGACTGTGTCACAACATTTCTCTCCTCGTTCACCTCCTCGTCCGTCAGACTCGACTCTCGTGCAGGCTGGCTCAGTGCCTGCTCTGTGACACACTGCATAAGTTGCCTCTGTCTTTCCACATTCACGCTAGTACCCTGCAAATGCAAATAAACATGTAAGAAATATTTTGTTGATAAATATATTATTGAAATGCATTTAAAAACAAATACCTGAAACAAGTCGGTGTGCTCCGAACTACTACTGCTGTGAGACGTGGAAGACGGAGTGCCACTGCGCTTTTCCTTCCAATTTTCATATGCTTCAACATCTGCATAAATTTCAAAATAATGATTAATATACAAAACGCATAATAAGACAAATAAGAATAACAAGATGCATATAATAAGAATCAAAATTTAATAGAACGCATACGATACGAATAAAAAATTATCAGCATCAGAATCCACTTCAGCCACACGTGCATGAAGATGTTCATGTATCTCTTGTTCTTCCGTCTCTTCTTCAAACTCTTCTTCACTATCTTTATGAAATCTCCCTTGGTCATCTATAATCCTTTTCTTCTTATCAATAATCCTTTGTGACCGCTGGATACGTTTTCTCGAAGGGCCGGTCTGTTCGTGAGGCATTAACTCTATAGTACCACTAGCTAATTCTATGAGTACTGTCCCACAAGATATCCTAAAATCTTCTACTTCCTCGACTTCATCTTGGTAGACACCACCACCATCATCTTCCTAACTCTCTATATACTCATCATAACGACGAGAGTGCACTTCAGGATTAACTTTGTACACAACCCACCAATTTTTGAAACATGGGTGAGGATAACTTAAATAGTACACTTGTTCCACTTGATGCGCAAGTACAACATTGTTGTTATGGGCTGTGTACCTCGAGTTGTGGTTGATCTCCATATTTCCAAAATCATCCACTCGCGTGCCCCAATATGGGATCAAACCACTGATAGTCGAAAATCACAAACTGAAGTGTTTTCGGACCGTCAAATGTGTACTCAATTATTTTTTGAAGAACAGAGTGTATGCATTCACTTCACCACTACCCTCCGTTGTCGTTGTCATTACTCCACTGTTTGATGTGGATGCAAGTGGGCGGCTTGCTTTTAAACTTTCCGTTCGAAAACGATATATGTTGATATCGTATCTGTGAAATTCCCTTGCTTTCATTGTCCATGCGCCATTTGTCGCAAGTCATCTAAGATGTTGCGATCTTGCATACACTACATAAATAGACAAAGTTAGCATCTTATGATAAGCGTGTGAATTATGATAGAAGAAAAAAGATGGATAGAAATATTACATGATTACGGAACCATGTCACGATGTTTGGTCCACCATTTATGCCATGCTGATGCAGCTTATCCAATTGACTTTGCGTAGGTCTTCGTTAAGATGTACAATACAGCTTGTCAAACATTTCAAAATATGGTAAGACCTCTTCCATGTTGAAAAACAGGTAAGGAAAGGTGTAGTTCCTTTCTTGATCTGAAATATAATGAGAAGTGGGAGCCCCAACACCTTTACCCTTCCAATGGAAAATCTGAAGCTCAGTAATACATTGGTCATCTACATCATGATATCGTGTCATAGATGCATTCACATTGTTAGCACGTGAAAAATAGTTGCTAGTAAAGTTTATAATCTCTTTAGCCACAAATGCCTCAGCAATACACCCTTCAACTCTTGCCTTGTTACGCACTGTAGCTCTAAGTTTTTTTAATTCTCTTTCTTGACTATACATCATCTGAGTGCAAGACCTGCTACTAAGCTTCATAAGGTAAATGTACCAACAAATGTTGCATAACATTCATAAATCCAGGTGGGAAGACTTTTCCTATATTACATACAAGCACAACGATTTCTTTCTCCCACTGCCGCATCATCTTTTTTGACACTTCCTTAGCACATATCTGCCTATAAAGGTAGCTAAGTTCAACAAATATCTTCCATAAATCGGGTTTCAAGTAGCCACGAAACATTACGGGCACAAGTCTCTCCATCATTATTCTTGCACGCATCAATCTTCTCATAATTCATGCCCAGATCGGCCAAAATCTTCTTAGAATGTTATATGTCTTTCGACATCTTATGATTCGACGAAAGGAGATCATGAATCAATTTCAATATACCATTGTATCAATTGTTTGCAAAATTGAACTTGGACTGCATCGCCATAAGTCGTGTCACCGCCTGCAAAACGGTCAATTTCACTCCATCATACACTTTTTCATTTGCGTCGGCAAGAAGCTTGTAAAACGTCTCCACCTCCTTCGGCAGTGACTGCTCTTCGTACTCTCTAGCAACGTCCGCTAACATCTCATCCATCCGATCTTCATCCTCATTTTCCTGGAACTCACTTTCATGATCCATCTCCCTATGCTCGTGCCACACTGAGTAGTCGGGCGTAAATCGATGCTTGCAAAGGTGCACCTCAATTTCAAACTTATACAGACGTCGACGATTACGACACTTGGTACACGGACACTTTGCAAAGCGAGCACCACTAGCAAAGGCTTGCTTAATGAAAACATCCACTATACGAGCCCATTCTGTAGTGTGTGCACCAGTTGAACTCCAACCATCATACATCACCTTACGATCATCACTCATTTTCATCTTATACCTTCAAAGCAGACAAATCACCATTAGTTTATTTTTATGTTATGTGATGGCCCCTACAATTAGTCAGATAGGTCCGAAAACCACCCAAGAGTGATCGAGTAAACGTGTTAGTGACGATACACGGAGTCCAAATCCGGACGAAATTTCGGTAGCATAACCCCGCTGTTCTCCACTGCACGCCCAAAAATGGTGCAGCAAAGAACATCAGGGTTATGTTGTCGAGATCACATCTGGATCCCGACCCTGTACCTATATCTCGTCATAAGCACGTCCTCGGTCACTCTCAGGCTGTCCAAAAAGGGACAATTCCGAATCTGCACGCTTCACATGCCTATCGCATGTGAAACTTGCCGATTCAGAACGGGTAATCAAATTTCTATAGGTTACGTTGCTCATTTTCATGATTAAGTCATTTACGAGAGAGGGAGGGGGAAAGTTGGTCAGAGTTAAAAGTTCCAAGTCCGAGTCCATCGTCCACAAGCCTCCGTACTCGTCTTGACGCATATGTTACGACTAGAATCATCTTTTACGACATGAACGCATTTAATGTGTGTTGTGTCGGGTTGAGGCATAACATGCACTAACGCACGTACGCCATAATACATTAATCAACATACAAAATCTTCAAACTAAACATTCAAAGTCACATAATGTACAAGTTCAATTATTACACCTTAAATTAGTACAAGTTATATTATCAAATTACAATGAAACTTACATTTACACATTAACTATTGCTAATTCAACTTGCATTGTGTGAATATTAATGTGACATATATATATATATATATATATATATATATATATATATACATATATATATAAGTGACACATACATATTAGTGTGACATATATATATATATATATATATATATATATATATATATATATATATATATATATATATATATATATATATATATATATAAGTGACACATACATATTAGTGTGACAATATAAACTCGCATATACATTTAACATGCTTATACATTCAATTCTCATATACATTTAACCAATGCAAGCTCACATAATCATATTAGTGTGACAATATCAACAAGTAATCATCGTCATCAATCATTAATTAACTTGTAAAAAACAGAAAGAAAAAGTTAACAAGTAACAATCGGGATTACCTTAACCTCTCCAACGGAAGGCGTCGCTGCATGGGAGGCATCGCTGCTCGTGAGGCCAGGGCTCGGGAGGCGGGCGGCGGACTTGGGAGGCCGGGGCTAGGGCGGCGGGGGCGGGGCTCGGGAAGCCTGGGCTCAGGAAGCCGAAATTCGATAGTGAAAGTGCATCTAGGTTCCCCGTGGGTTTTGGATGATTGATGACGACAATTAAGTCGCTAATGAGCTCAAGTGATCTTAGCACAGGTGTGGACTCGATCGGAGACGCAAACCCTCAAAAAGGAAAAGGAAGGAAACGGAGTCGACTCGAAGCGTAGAAACTAGGGTTTCTAGAGTGTTGAGTTAGACTAGCCGTAGAAATAGAAGGGTGTGTGCGTAAAGTGCAAAGAGATCAAAGTAGGAGCTCAAGAGTGGTGGTTTAGGTAGAAATCCCGTTTAGAGTTGAAGTTAGAGTAGTCTGGCAGGAAGGCCGGAATAGTCCGCCTGGGTGGTCGGACTAGTCCGCTCCTGGCCAGACTAGTCCATTTTCACACGGACCAGAAGGTCCTGTGTGACTTCGGACTAGTCCGTAGTGGGACGGACTAGTCCGTGGTACCCCTTAGGGTGGAGTTTCGGGACTAAGTCCTAGAGAGCGGACTTGTCCGTTTTGGGGCGGACCAAAAGGTCCTGTGTGAGATCGGACTAGTCCGTCCGTGGGCCGGACTAGTCCGAGGTGCTGAGTGCAGAGAGGTTTGCGACTAAGTCCTGGAGGACGGACTAGTCCGCCTGGGTGGTCGGACTAGTCCGCACCTCCAGACTAGTCCGTTTCTCCACAGAACAAAAGGTTCTGTGTGAGAACGGACTAGTCCGCTGTTGGGCGGACTAGTCCGTGGTCTATGCGACCGTTGGAATTTGAAGTTTGGCGGGTAGCGTGACGATCGCCGCGACAGTTGTCGGGACCTAACAGAGGTCAGTGGTCCCCGTTGGCCGGACTAGTCCGGGCCTGAGGCCAGACTAGTCCGCCCTTTTGCTGAAGTTAGCAGTTTGGGCTCGGGACCCCTATAAAAAGGGGACCCCCGGCCTCATTTCAAAATGACAAGAACCCTAGCGCCGCCACAGCCAACTTGGAGCATTCTTAAGCCTCTTTCCTGCCTACTTTCCCTCTAAAACTAATTCTTGAGTGGATTAGGGTTTAGTGAGGTAGAGAAGAGGAAGAACACCGCGCTTGTGCTCCCGGTTTGATCTCTTGCACTCATTGAGTCGTTGTAACCTGTGTGTTGAGTGTGTTTCATTGTGTTGATCACCTTTGTGGTGTGGGAGCCTCAGATTGTGAGAAGCCCCAACGAATCTTGTATTCACCCTTTGTGATAGTGGAGAACCAAGTTAGGCCCGTGTGGTAAACTTGGTGAGGGAAGGGTTGTTGAACCCGGTCCTTTGTGGACTCCTCAACGAGGACGTAGATTCCTTGTGTGGAATCGAACCTCGGGATAAAATATTTGTGCCTTCGTGTTGTTCGCATTTCTTTTATCGATTATTTCGTTCTAGGGTTGCTAGTTTTGTTTCGTGCTTCACATTGCTATAATCTTGTTGAAACTTGACTCACTCTTGTGTTGGTAGTTGCTAAACTTGACATAAACATATCCTCACCTGTAGCCTCGAGAAAATCCCCTTAAAACTTGCTAGAAACACTTTTTAGGGTTCTTCACGCAGGCTGACCGGACTAGTCCGCCCCCAGACCGGACTAGTCCGCCCCCTGTGATTTAATCTCGTTTTATTAAGTCATTTGCAGGTCGATTAGCCTATTCACCCCCCCTCTAGGCAACTTCCAATTGGTATCAGAGCAGGACTCTCCACAAAGAGTCTAACAACTCGGAGAGATGGCCGGAGTGGTGAATGACGACGCGTCGAGCAACGGCTACGAGGCATCCCGTGAGGAGACGTTGGCTTATCAAGACAAGCCAACGGACGATGAGGAGACTCGCCAACTCAAGGCGAAGCTCCGGGAGAAGCTGAAGATCTCCAAGATCGATCCGTCAAACACATCAAGTGGTAGTGGCGGAGTCAACTACAACCGACAAGGGTTCAACTATGAACGCCTTGCCGCCAACAACCACTACCTCTCCATCCCATTGCGGAAACCTCCTCAATTCGATGGAACCGACTACGGGATGTGGAAGCACAACATGAAGATCCACCTCGTGTCACTCAATCCGGCATTGTGGCAAATTGTGATGACCGGGGTGGAGATCCCGAAGGATGAGGATGTACCAACCACATGATCGGAGAGAGGAGCATGTTCATAGAGTATGAGGAGAATGAGGACCCAAGTGAAGGAATCTTCTTTGGGGATAATAGCCAAGGGAAAATCCTTGGCTCTGGTAAAATTGCTATCTCCTCTTCACATACTCTATCTAATGTTTTGCATGTTGATTCCCTAGAATATAACCTCCTATCCATATCACAACTATGTGATAAAGGATATAAGTGTGTATTTACTAGTGAGGGTGTGAGCGTTCTTAGAGAGGGTAATGACTCGATAGCCTTTAAGGGAGTGCTCGAGGGAAAGCTCTATCTCGTGGACTTTACCACGGATAAGGCTCAACTTGACACATGCTTAATGGCGAAAGCCAACATGGGATGGCTTTGGCATAGAAGGCTAGCCCATGTTGGAATGAGGAACCTTCAAAAGCTCCTTAAGGGAGAGCACGTTCGTGGCCTAAATGATGTGGTATTTGAAAAGGATAGGCCATGTAGTGCATGCCAAGCTGGAAAGCAAGTAGGAGCTCAACACCCCTCTAAGAATGTCATGACGACAACTAGACCTTTGGAGTTACTCCATATGGATCTTTTTGGCCCCATTGCTTATATTAGCATTGGTGGCAACAAGTATGGTCTAGTCATCGTTGATGACTTCTCTAGATATACTTGGGTGTTCTTCTTGCATGATAAGAGTGAAACCCCCGGTGTCCCCAAGAAATTCCTAAGGAGAGCTCAAAATGAGCTCACCTTACGGATAAAGGCTATAAGGAGTGACAATGGCACCGAATTCAAGAACATGCAAGTAGAAGAGTTCCTAGATGAGGAGGGAATCAAGCATGAGTTTTCCGCTCCCTATTCTCCTCAACAAAATGGAATTGCCGAAAGAAAGAATAGGTCGCTTATTGAGATGTCAAGGACGATGCTAGATGAGTACAAAACATCGGACCAATTTTGGGCGGAAGCGGTTAACACCGCTTGCCACGCCGTAAATCGATTGTACCTTCATCGCCTCCTCAAGAAGACTCCTTATGAGCTTCTCGTTGGTAAGAAACCCAATGTTTCTTACTTTTGTGTCTTTGGTAGCAAGTGTTATATCCTCAACAAGAAGCCTAGGACTTCGAAGTTTGCTTCAAAGTCCGATGAGGGTTTCTTGCTTGGATATGACTCAAACACTCATGCGTACGGTGTGTTCAACAAATCCTCCGGAATTGTTGAAATAGCACGTGACGTGGTGTTTGATGAAACCAATGGCTCTCAAGTGGAGCAAGTTGATCAACATGCCATTGATCAAGAGGAACCTCCACTAGAAGCTCTAAAGAGAATGGCACTTGGAGATGTTCGCCCACAAGAACCATCTCAAAGCCCAAGTGACCATCCTCACTATGAAGTAGGTCAAACCCCCATTGGACAAGTTGGAGATCCACTAGATGCTCCCCAAAGTGATAATGGGAATGAAGATCAAGGGGGAGGCATGGATCAAGGGGGAGACCAAAAGAAGAAGATGAAGAAAGTGGTTCAAGAGCTCAACCTCCGCATCCTCGTGTTCATCAAAGTGTTCAACGGGATCATCCCGTTGACAACATTCTAGGAGATATCACAAAAGGAGTAACAACACGTTCACGTGTTGCAAACTTTTGTGAGCATTTCTCCTTTGTCTCATCCTTGGAACCTCATAAGGTTGAAGATGCCTTAAGATATCTGGATTGGGTAGTTGCCATGCAAGAGGAGCTCAATAACTTTGAAAGGAACAAGGTTTGGGAGCTTGTCAAGCGCCCACAAGCTAATGTTGTTGGAACCAAGTGGGTGTTCCGCAACAAACAAGATGAGCATGGCGTGGTAACTAGGAACAAGGCACGACTTGTGGCAAGAGGGTACTCACAAGTTGAAGGATTGGATTTTGATGAGACATTTGCCCCCGTAGCTAGGCTTGAGTCAATTCGGATATTACTAGCCTTTGCTACTCATCATGACTTCAAGCTCTACCAAAAGGATGTTAAGAGTGCATTCCTTAACGGCCCAATCAAGGAAGAAGTTTATGTAGAGCAACCTCCGGGGTTTGAACACCAAGACTATCCTAACCATGTTTACAAATTGCGAAAGGCTCTTTATGGCCTCAAGCAAGCTCCTAGAGCTTGGTATGAGTGCCTAAGAGACTTTCTAGTTGAAAATGGTTTTAGGATAGGCAAAGCAGATTATACCCTTTTCACAAAGCACTTCAACGAGGATCTTTTTGTGTTCCAAATATATGTGGATGACATCATATTTGGTTCCACAAATAAGGTGTTTTGTGATGAGTTCTCCAAGATAATGACGGAGAGGATTGAAATGTCCATGATGGGTGAGTTGAAGTTCTTTCTAGGATTTCAAGTAAAACAACTCAAAGAAGGGACGTTCATAAGTCAAACTAAGTATACACAAGATATTCTAAGGAAGTTTGACATGGATAAGGCAAAACCCATCAAAACCCCTATGGGGACAAATGGACACCTAGACCTAAATGAGGACGGTCCAAGTGTGGATCAAAAGTTATATAGGTCTATGATTGGTTCACTTCTCTATCTTTCTGCATCTAGGCCCGATATCATGCTAAGTGTGTGTATGTGTGCACGCTTTCAAGTGGCACCTAAGGATTGTCATTTGACCGCCGTTAAAAGGATCTTGAGATATCTAGTACACACACATTCCCTAGGACTTTGGTACCCCAAAGGATCCAAGTTTAACCTCATTGGATATTCCGATGCGGACTATGCGGGGTACAAAGTTGATAGGAAGAGCACATCGGGTACATGCCAATTCTTGGGTCGATCTCTAGTGTCTTGGCCCTCTAAGAAGCAAAACTCTATTGCTCTCTCCACCGCCGAAGCGGAATATGTTGCAGTCGGAAGTTGTTGTGCACAACTTCTTTAGATGCGACAAACCCATAGGGATTATGGGATTAACTCGCACAACATTCCACTCTTGTGTGACAACGAGAGTGCCATAAAGATAGCCCATAATCCGGTGGAGCACTCTAGGACCAAACACATAGACATACGACATCACTTCTTGAGAGACCACTCAATGAAGGGAGATATTGTGATTTCTCATGTGAGGACGGAACATCAACTTGCGGATATCTTCACCAAGCCTCTTGATGAGAAGCGTTTCTGTGAGCTAAGAAGTGAGCTCAACATTTTGGATTCTAGGAATGTGGCTTAAACCACATTCCTCATATATTTTGAGCTATATTTCAAAAAACTCTTCTCTATCTTGATTTCTCTTCAAAAACTATTTGAGAAAACTATTTTCTTAGAACATGATCATGGATTTATCATATACTCCTCAATAATCATGTTTGTAATGCAATATTTGTCCAAAAGGACCGATAGTTAGTGGGCAAAACTCATATATATGGTTTTCAGCCCAGTAGGACCGGACTAGTCCGCCCTATGGACAGACAAGTCCGGAGGAAGACTAGTCCGCGGCTGGTCCGCACACCGGACTAGTCCGCCTGCTACCGGACTAGTCCGGCCCTTGGGGACTTAAACCCCCAGGGCGGCCCAGACCCCCTCCTCTCTCCTCTCACTCTCGCCTCTCTCTCTCCCGCGCGCTAGAAACCGCCTCCCTTGGCGATTTTTCGTTCCAACCACCAAATCTCGATTCCAATCCGTGCATTGGAGTCTTAGGGAGTGAGGGATCGTTTCTCCGCATTCCACCTTTGCGATCCATCTCCGAATTCATCGATTCTCACGGATTTGAGGAGGTATTCCCTCTTTTTCAAAAACTTTCCCCATTCTTGATTCTTGAAGTTTTTGATAGGAACACCTTCATTAATGTTGCTCCATATATCCTTGCGATCATAGCCTAGGAGTATTGCACGCTGATTTGATGATTTTTTGAAGAATCGATTAGGGTTAGGGTTCATCCTGTGCATCTCGGACTAGTCCGGCCCCTGGCGGACAAGTCCGGTTTGCACAGGGCAAACCCTGGTCCTAGTCTTCTCTCGAGATTTCTTTCGCAACGCTCCCTCTCCTTGGACTCATATCTTCTTTTCTCTGTGTTTTCCGTAGCATGTCGAACTCGGAGCGTTCCCCTCCTCGTCTCAACCCCGCGGGCGAGGAAGAACGCGTTGAGACCTATCGGCGCCGCACCGAGGAGAGAGGTGCTGAAGTGCCCCGGGAGGGCCACACCAAAGCACAAACCGTCGAGGCAAGGACGAAGGCTGCCCTCATTAAGGTGCAGAAGGCAAAGGAAGAAAGGCAGCTGAAGGCACTTGAAGCCTCCAAAGTAGCCGCAACCATTTACAATGAAGAAGAAGCTATAGCACGAGCAACTACAGAATCTCTTAATGAGCTGAGGAAGAAGAAGAGGCAAGATAGGGAGGCTCACAATTCCAAGGCCGCTGAGGCAAATGCTCCCAAAAGGAAGAAGCTCGTCACCAAAGGCGAGCAAGCCAAGGGCAAGGAGCAAGCCCAAGGGGCAACAGAGCCTAGGGTCGAGCGTGATCCTAAGAAGGGAAAGGCCCCGGCTCCCATCGAGCCGAAAAAGAAGAAACCGGCAGTGAATGTCTCAGCCAAGAAGGCAGCTGGGGGGTTTGTGATTCGAGAGCAGGGAAAGGACAAGGAACCTGGCCCCCTCAAGATGCATTCACCTGCCAGAAACCGAAACCGTCAGCCCAACCTCTCAGCCAACACATTCAAAGGAAAAGGGGCAGAAAAGGCAAGATGGCTGAGAACAGACAAAGTGTACTCTTATGAGAAGAGCACAGCTGACCCGCGGTTCTGGAATGACTTTCACTGCGATTATTATCGCCTTGTCTACATGAAGATGAAGACTCCTGTGACTGATGCACAGTGGGTTGACTGGGCCTACATGGCTCAGAAGAAGCATGCTGCATTTGATGCTGTGATCAATGCAGCGGGACGGCATGGAATCAAGGATATTATGGGATTCCAGTACGACTGGAACATTGAGGTGATTGTCCAGTTCTACACAACTGTCTACTTTCACCCTTTTGGAGATCGCCGGATGACTTGGATGACAGATGGAGAGCAGTACACTGTCACATTTGAAGACTTTGCCAAGATTCTAGGATTGGAGGAGCACCTTGAGCATGAGGTCATCATCTCTAACCTCAAGGCCCTAGACCGAGATGCCCTTGACTTCATGTATCCAAGCCATCTTCCTTATGAGGCAGGATTGGCAAGGAACATCAAGCCATTTTTTAGTGTGCTCAACCGTCTCCTTTGGAAGACCATTGCCCCGAAGGATGGGGATGCCGGAGTCATCCAGGGCAACATGAGGCACTTGATGGTGCTGATAGATGGGGAAGAGAGCTTCAACTTAGCTGAGTACATCTATGATGATATCTTCAACATATCTCATACCCCCAACAGGTCTTGTGGCCATGCTCCTTATGTGATGTGCCTTATCGAGAAAGTCTTCGGAATTACCTTCAAGAAGGATGTCTCACATAAGAGACTGCGTCCTCAGATTCCTCCACCTCTGCCTCCTCCTCCGCGCCGGAAGAACGCGGATCCTCCATCTCAGCCGGAGGAACCTCTTGTTGGAGCCTCTAGCCGTGCCTCTCACTCACCCAGTGGCTCCTCTAGCAGCGGAGTCCTTAAGTTCCTTCGGTCTATCTTCACCTCATGCCGCAAAGCTGAGGTGCGAGCTCAGCGGACTGAGCGATACGTGAGGAAGCTCTGCGACAAGCTAGAGATCCCGATGAGTCCTGAGGCCTCCGATGACGAGCTCACTCCATACCCCCTTCTCACCCCCGACGAGTTGTCACTCTTTGGTGAGACGGAGGGTACCTCCGCACCGAGCTCCGACGACGACGACGACGATGCCAACTATAATGAGGAAGACGTCGAAGACCCCGAGGCCACGGAGAGTGGCAGTGGCGAGGACGAGGACTAGCTTCTAGGTCCTAGTTCCCCCCTTCTTTTCCTTTTTGGTGCCTTGATGCCAAAGGGGGAGAGTTAAGCGGGAGGTAGTCTTTTGTGGTGTGCTTTTGGCATTCGGACTTGATTTTTAATATATTCATGCTACTTGGATGTTTACATTTGTGCAAGACTTGTTAGTGTTGTTTAATATCAATATAATGTTCTTATTGTCAATCTTATGATTATATTGATGTTCTTTATGTCTTCTCACAATTGTTGAGCACATCACGTAGGCACCCCACCATAACGTGTGTGGGTATGAAAGATCTCCTCCACCTCTTTTACATGCTGCATACATTGAGGGGGAGTCATTCATACGCACACAAGTTATGAAAACCAAATATTATACTCTTTATTGTGAAGGACTTGATGTGTTGTCATCAATCACCAAAAAAGGGGGAGATTGAAAGTGCATCTAGGTTCCCCGTGGGTTTTGGATGATTGATGACGACAATTAAGTCGCTAATGAGCTCAAGTGATCTTAGCACAGGTGTGGACTCGTTCGAAGACGCAAACCCTCAAAAAGGAAAAGGAAGGAAACGGAGTCGACTCGAAGCGTAGAAACTAGGGTTTCTAGCGTGTTGAGTTAGACTAGCCGTAGAAATAGGAGGGTGTGTGCGTAAAGTGCAAATAGATCAAAGTAGGAGCTCAAGAGTGGTGGTTTAGGTAGAAACCCCGTTTAGAGTTGAAGTTAGAGTAGTCTGGCAGGAAGGCCGGACTAGTCCGCCTGGGTGGCCGGACTAGTCCGCTCCTGGCCAGACTAGTCCGTTTTCACACGGACCAGAAGGTCCTGTGTGACTTTGGACTAGTCCGTAGTGGGAAGGGCTAGTCCGTGGTACCCCTTAGGGTGGAGTTTCGGGACTAAGTCCTAAAGAGCGGACTTGTCCGTTTTGGGGCGGATCAAAAGGTCCTGTGTGAGATCGGACTAGTCCGTCCGTGGGCCGGACTAGTCCGTGGTGCTGAGTGCAGAGAGGTTTGCGACTAAGTCCTGGAGGACGGACTAGTCTGCCTGGGTGGCCGGACTAGTCTGCACCTCCAGACTAGTCCGTTTCTCCACAGAACAAAAGGTTCTGTGTGAGAACGGACTAGTCCGCTGTTGGGCGGACTAGTCCGTGGTCTATGTGACCGTTTGAATTTGAAGTTTGGCGGGTATCGTGACGATCACCGCGACAGTTGTCGGGACCTAACAGAGGTCAGTGGTCCCCGTAGGCCAGAGTTGTCCGGGCCTGAGGCCGGACTAGTCCGCGCTTTTGCTGAAGTCAGTAGTTTGGGCTCGGGACCCCTATAAAAAGGGGACCCCCGGCCTCATTTCAAAATGACAAGAACCCTAGCGCCGCCACAGCCAACTTCGAGCATTCTTAAGCCTCTTTCTTGCCTACTTTCCGTCTAAAACTAATTCTTGAGTGGATTAGGGTTTAGTGAGGTGGAGAAGAGGAAGAAAACCGCGCTTGTGCTCCCGGTTTGATCTCTTGCACTCATTGAGTCGTTGTGACCTGTGTATTGAGTGTGTTTCGTGGTGGTGATCACCTTTGTGGTGTGGGAGCCTCAGATTGTGAGAAGCCCCAACGAATCTTTTATTCACCCTTTGTGATAGTGGAGAACCAAGTTAGGCCCGTGCGGTAAACTTGGTGAGGGAAGGGTTGTTGAACCCGGTCTTTTGTGGACTCCTCAACGAGGACATAGATTCCTTGTGTGGAATCGAACCTCGGGATAAAATCTTTGTGCCTTCGTGTTCTTCGCACTTCTTTTATCGATTATTTCGTTCTAGGGTTGCTAGTTTTGTTTCGTGCTTCACATTGCTATAATCTTGTTGAAACTTGACTCACTCTTGTGTTTGTAGTTGCTAAACTTGACATAAACATATCCTCACCTTTAGCCTCGAGAAAATCCCCTTAAAACTTGCTAGAAACACTTTTTAGGGTTCTTCACGCAGGCTGACTGGACTAGTCCGCCCCCAGACCGGACTAGTCCGCCCCCTGTGATTTAATCTCGTTTTATTATGTCATTTGTAGGTCGATTAGCCTATTCACCCCCCTCTAGGCAACTTTCAGATAGGTCGGGGTTCGGGAGGCGAGCGGCACGCTCGGGAGGCTGGCGCTCGAGAGGTCGGGGCTCGGTTGGCGGACGGCGGGGCTCGGGAGGCCGGAGCTCGGGAGGCTGGGGCGGCTAGGCTCGAGAGGCCGGGACTCGGGAGGTCAGGACTGGGAGGCGGGCGGTGGGGCTCGACGGCGGCGGCGTGAGGCCGGGGCTCTGAGCTAGGGAAGCGGGGCTCGGCGATGACGGTGAGGAGGCGGCGGCGTGAGGCCTGGTGTGGGGACACGCGGGAGCGAATAGGGTTTGGGGGTCACGCAGGAGTGAAATCGATCCTCTAGCGAGACCCACTAATATGACCATCGGCCTCCTGGCCAACGATTTTACTACAAGCGTCGGTTTAGTCGATGGGACTGACGGCTCTATTAGAGACGTCGGTTTTTTCAATTGCCCCGATGGTTATGAACTATATTCGTCGGTTGCGCCGGGGTAGCCGATGGCTATAACTTACATGTGTCCTTACGTCTAAACCGACAGTCTTAACTCGACTATATATGTCGGCCCCGACGGCTCTAAGATACCCGACGGCCTGTTTCCCATTTCTTGTAGTGATTGGTTTATTGTAGAGAATGACTTATGGGAATGAATATGAGACCAGATAGCGGGATAGGATGTGTAGCTCTGCCTGTGTCGATTGAGGACCGATCCATGTGCGACCCTGTTGGGCAAGTTTTAGCCGTACCGGATGCATACTGGTATATGGCACCCAGGAAACTGATTTAACTCGTAGACCTTGATGCAGAAACTTCTCCGTTGTCTTTGAATAGAGTTGAGAAGGCATAAAGGTGTAAATCTTCTAGCGGGCAGCTTCGACTCGTCCGTGTAAGGGACCTTTTTTTCGGGATGGAGAGTTGATTCCATGTTAGGGCCACTTGTGAAAAGTGGCTGCATATGGCGTAGAGTGAAGCACCGACGTGGCTTCCTTCCGGGCGTATGTGTCGTGCATTATGGGTTGTTATTAATTGCAATCACCGTCGCTCGCGGTTATGGACTGAGCATACTTGTTCGCTGAGTCGTGACGTAGTAAATTAAGAATAATGGAATCATATAAATTATGCTCTATGCTTAATCATTGTTTACTACTTGTATGCTATAGTTATATTGCTAACTAAATTTATTTTATGGAATTATAAACTGCTGCTAAAATCTGAAAATAAAGGATATACTTTAGGCAAGTTTCTTCTATGCAAATTTAGTTGCCTATGTACTAGAGTTTCCAGCATGTAGAGTTGCATGTTTAGGTGAGATGGTTAAGTCTTGTTCAGCGTTATGCTCACGGTTTGTGGATTAATATGTTTTGCATGTAACATCGCATATGTCGGGTTTCGTAGTGTGGCATCACAACTCTCAGATTGTATTGCCGAGCGGAAATCCCACAAGCCGCTGCCTTGCTTCATGTTGCTAGTGTGAGGTCTTCCAGGCTGAATACTCTCACTTGTGCAGTAGCTAGATTCGAATGAGTGTATTATGTATTTTCCGCTGCTTATGTACTCCTTATGTATATTATTTTGTAAACTCGTTTATCTTATGAAATAAAACTTTTGTATGTTTCACGTATTCTTTTCGTGTGTGCTATTGGGTGTCGCATCGCACGGCACCATCTAAGAATGTCGGGTCCCCGGTCCTCGCATCCGCATAGGACCGGACTAGTCCATGGCAGTACAACAAGACAGGATAAAATAAGTTTGGACATGATTTGTTCGAACGGTATGATAAATTTTATCGTAAAAAATCTGAACCGTAAAATCTACCGGTTGTGCGGCTAGTCTTGACGGTCGTGAACAGTGACGTAGCGATTCCATCGAAGATTTGTGGCGCGATGTATACGAAATAGATGACGATGAAATGTCGATGAAGGAAACGACTGTGATGTAGCAATCTCTCGTGGAGAATGGCGGCGTCACGACTATCTCCGGCGAAAACAGCGGCTCCTCCTTTTCATTCTTCTCCTCCTCTCATTTTTCTCTGGCGGCTGCCCTAGGTTGGCCTTTTTTTCTTGGTGTCGGCTGCTGCCCTAGGGCTTTTTTTTCCTAAACGGTGGCACACGGTGCAAGGCGGCGGCAGGGTTTTTTTTCCCGTGAGCAGTGCTCCTTTTATAGGGGCTGGGGCTACTGGAGGAACCCAATTGGACTCGGTCTGGTAGGGCAGCCATCGCTCTGGCCTCAGTTGACTTTTTTTTTCGACAGTTGCCTACAGCCTACATGAAAAAAGAGGGCAGCGACGGGAGTCTTCACGGGCACGTGGGCAGTGGATTTCCCCTACTGGGGAGGACCACGATGGCCTCCTCTTTTTATAGGGGTGGGGCCCTGGTGTTGCGTCCTATGGGACTCGGCTCTTGCGAATCTCTTATTTTCTTCCTTTTCCTTTGGCTGGCAGTGGTTCTTTTTTTTTTCCTTTTTGATTGTAGCGCCAGGGCTGTCGTTGACTTCATTTTCTTTTTTGTTTTCTTTCATATTATTTGTCTATTATTTATTTATTTTACTTAATTAATATTTATCTTTTCTTTCTTTTCATTTATTATTATTTATTATGCATATACATATTTTATATCTTTTGTTATTCTTATTTTTCTTTTTTATTATTTTCTTTTAAGATGCGGCAAGGCTCTTTGTGCGACAAGTGATCTGATCAACGGTTGATTTTTTGTTATTATTTAATTATTTAGTGTGGTGAAGTGTTAAATAAACCAAACTCTAAGGTACTGGACTAATCTGTTTAATACCGGACAAGTTCATTCCGCTACAGAGAGGTATATCGGACAAGTCTGGTATGGTGTCGGACAAGTTTGGGGTTGTACAATAAGGAACTTCGGACTAGTCTATTGTTTTAACGGACAAGTCTGTGGTGGGGGGAATTTGATTAAATTTGTGCATACCGGACTAATCCGGTATTTTACGAGACAAGTCTGTTTTGTCCAGTGAGGGTGTTTGGACTAGTCCATTATTTTCTGGACTAATCAGGTGTTTGGCTCGATTTTACTTGCATCTTTATTTCTAATTTTGTTACGTTTGTTCCTTCTCATCCTACTTAATTATTTTTGTAAGAATTATATTATTAAAATAGTATGTATATATATATTTAGTTGCATCTATGTCTATTATCTCATATTTGTTATGACAAATAAATTATTTTTAGTGTATTTATTTTGGTAACTAATTTTCAATGCTTGAGGATGAATGAAAAATGCAATATGAGATGCATATATTTTATATTTTTCTTTATACAAACAATTTCCTTCCTATTATTAATTTTAAATTCCTATTTAAATTTTAATTTGCCAAAACTCGAAAATCAGGGTGTTACAATTCTATCCCCTTTAAAATGAATCCCGCCCTCGAGATTCAGATGGATTTGACAAGAGATTTGAAAATAAAATTTTAAATCTACTTTTAAATTTGAATTAGCCAAGTTTGAAAATTTCGGGATGTTACAATCTACTCCCCTTAAAAGGAACCTCGTCCTCGAGGTTCGAACGGATTAGAGAAAAGATGAGAAAACTCTTGATAACATCTTCATGCTCCCATGTAGCTTCGTCTTGGATAGTGATTCTTCTATGGTGACCATCTTAAGCAGGAGTCGAGATGAGAACGAAGGAAGATAGAAGGAATCCCAACCTATATGCATGCATCAAGGTATGTGATCCTAAGTTATGCATTAATGGATGAGGATGTGGATATATATATCTATATATGTTAAAGTGTTCCACAATAAACATCCAAACAAACAAACATACAAGGAAGCAATCAAACAATTATCACAGCTCCTAATCTAGTGCACTAACAAACTAAGTGGTTATGAGGACAAGTCCGCAGTTGGACGACTTGTCCGATTTAGGTCATAGAGTTTTACGGACTAGTCCGTGCTAATATCAGACTTGTCCGATTGACATCAGAAAGATATCGGACTAGTCCCGTGTGTGATCGGACTTGTCCGATTTTGTGTGACTTGTGAAATGTTTTGAGGACTAGTCCGATTCTAGTCAGAGAGATATTGGACTAGTCCATGGTGATATCGGACTTGTCCGATCTTGTGCAGAGAGATATCAGACTAGTCTGCTGTCAGTCGGACTAGTCCGGTCCTATATAAATTTGTGCAATGTGTGTGTGTTTATTTGTGTTTGAGCTCTTGGGGTGTGTTTCCTTAACACACTCCACACACAATGATCTACTACTCTTGTTCCTTGAGCTCTTCTTCATATTGCTCCTCATTCTCCCTTCTTTTTGGCACTTTGCTTGTTTTCAACTTAAAACTTGTGCTCATATCAACAAAGCAGTTAGGATCTCATTTGCTTGTCATAAATCATCCAAAACCCACACGGGATTCCTAGATGAACTTTCACAATGGCCAAGCCGAGAGAGCAAATGCAAAAATCCTAAAAGGACTCAAGACGCGCACATATGAGCGCCTGAAAAAACATGGAGCCAACTGGATCGAAGAGCTTCCGCCCGCCCTATGGGCTAACAGGACAACTCCAAACCGGTCAACTGGAGAGACATCCTTCTTCTTGGTGTACAGAGCTAAAGCAGTCCTTCCTCCGGAGATCACCTTGGGGTCACTCCAGGTCTGGACCCTCGACAATGCCACACAGGAACAGCTCCGGCGTGAAGACCTTGACCTCATCGAAGAGGAATGGTGCTGAGCAGCTGTTCGGAATGCCCGCTACCACCAAGCTCTTCGGCGCTATCACCAAAGGAATGTGCATAGCCGACAGCTCGAGGAAGGCGATCTGGTGCTACAGAGAATACAAACTCGAGAAGGGTTGAACAAACTCTCCCGCAGTTGGGGAGGACCCTTCCGACTGATCAAAGTATCCCGTCCCAGATGCGTTCGCTTGGCAACCGAGGATGGGACACCGCTCCCTAATCCTTGGAACATCAAGCACCTCCATTAGTTCTATGCTTAATATCACGGAGGTGAGTCTGTAATTACATGTGATGTATGTTATAGCGTTATTGTACAGAGTCGGGTAGCTCCTCCGGGAGGACAGCCGGACCTTCCCAGGAAGGTCCGCAAAGTCTAAGCAACACTTGTCACAGTCCTAGAACTAAAAGTCTAGCTAGCTACCCTAAGTCAAACGAGAAATGCAACACACTTAGCCTGGTTCCGTATCCTAAGAGTGTACTTGTTTCCCCTATACCCCAGACATATAATTAAAGACATCATTATGTGAAAACAGACTCCACATGCATTTATTTTGTAGAGGCTCGATATTTTTTATTTTTCTCTTTCTTGTCTATAATAAAGTTGTGCAATTCTCAAGAAACTTTAGCTCGAACAATTCATGTGTGATTCAAGTTGCATTGTTAATTCTTTCGGTTCTTAGCATTGTTGAATGGCCCACTCGCTTGAATGCCGCCAAGCCAATCTAGGTCCGGAGTGTGCTATCGACTTAGCCTGGTCTTGCACCCTAAGAACGCCACTCTACCTACACCCCGGCAGGCCAAAGTAAGGAGAGTCCAGGAATGATCGGGCCTGAAGAAAACAAACAAATGTGCTTGATTGTATTTAGAAATGCTGTCGATCTAAAATTTGTTTCAGGAATAGTAAGCTACAATTGAGTTATAGACAGGAAATGAATTTTAATGTGTTTCTTGACTTAAGTGTGCAGGAAAAATAAAAACCTTGCGATGATGGTGGACAAACCGGAGCTATCAAAGCTCCGACAACCCCAGAGGACTTGCTATCAACGCTCTACGTGTTGACAGTGGCTACTAGCGGAGCTACTAAGCTCCGACGATGGTCGCTACCAGAGCTACTAAGCTTCGACAACCGTAGGGGGCCTCTGCTGTCGACACATCAAGACTCGGACCTACGCTCTACATGTTCGAAGCACTCAAGTCTTCAACAACTGCTACATCCTCCATGTACATGTTCACAATCAAATTGTGTACATCTACTAGGGGGCCAAGTGGGAAGGACAAAGGTGTTGAAGACAAAAAATGAAATTCATAAAATACTTGGATTTCATTCATCTGGAGACAAGAGATTACAAAATTGAGGAAAAGAAGAGAAAACACAAGTGGGAGCTACAAAGAGAGAGACCTAGACCCTACAAAGAACGAGGCAACCTTCTGGGCAACCTCCGACACGCTGGATTTGGCCGCTTCTCCCTCCCCGTCGATGGGGCCTTCAAGCACCGGGTCTAGTGGGAAGTGAAGATCCCGACTGGTGTAGCACGTCAGCATGAACTCTGCGACATTAATCGCCAGGGATTGTCCTTCGGTTTCCAACTAGTCCATGATGCCATCGCCCATCTTGGAGAGCTTGTTGCCCGCCGAGCTCAACACCTACAATGCCAGGTCCAGCTCCGGCTCCAGGTCATCCGGACACACGGGACTAAAGCCCAGCAGCGTTAGCCCATCATTGGCTTTGCCCAGGAAATCCCATACTTGTTGGGACTCTGCAGCCCTTGAGCCTCGTAGCTCTTCCAAGGACCTCTTGGTCGCCGTAAGCTCCGAATAATCCCGGGCATAGCGCTCGACCTCTTTGGCATTCTGCTGAATCTTTTCAGCAACTTGCCTTTCGAGTTTACCAAGCTCCTCTTCCCGGACGTGGATCTTGTTCCGCCGATTGACCAGGTCTCTCTCTCAGCCCCGCACTTTCTTCTCCTTGGCAGAAACTTCGTTCTCCCTCTTGGTGAGGTCCTTTCCCCGCTGCTAGGCCCTCTTCTCCTTGTTCTCATAGCGCTCCTCCAGCTTCTTGGTGCGCTCCGCGAGACTCTTGTCACCCAGAGTCAGCCTCTAAGTAAGCTCCTCCTCCCTCTTAACGAGTGTAAGGATCGAAACGCCCAAGGGGGGGGGGGGTGAATTGGGCTTTCTTTCAAATTTTAAGGTAATTAAAAGCTTACAACTTAAAGTCCAATTCCCTATGCGATTAATCTATGCAATCAATGTAAATTAAAGTTGCGGAATGAAGATTGCATAAATGTAAAAGGGAGAGGGATGCAAACACTCAAGGGACACGAAGTTTATCCCGTGGTTCGGCACGATCACAAGGGTCTTCCTACATCCACGTTGTGGCACCCACCGAATGGTTTTGCCACTCCCAAGTCATCGAGACAAGGGGGTCTTCACCATTCTTCTCCGTTCGCCAACCTTGGCAAGGTGGAGCTCAAGCCTTGTACACTTTGAGTCCTCCGGGCTTCCACAATCCTCTTGGCAAGCTCCGGAAGTCACACACACCAAGGGACACTCCCTTATGGCTCTCACTACACTAGAGACTCCAATCACCTAGAATGGAGGCACACAAGCACTATCTCTAGCTAGTTCTAGCCTATCTCTTGGTGTACAAATGATGAACAATGATGTGAGAGTGGTAGCTCTATGTCTTGAATGCTCTAGGATGTGTAGAGTATGTCTGGGCTTCAAGTCTTGTCGATTTGACAGGTTGAAGGGGTATAAATAGCCAGCCTCCATGAAATAGCCGTTGGAAAAGTAGGCTGACATCACTTCTCTGCGAACACCGGATGATCCGATGTCTCCCTTTTAGTTAACATCGGTCAAAGACAAATTAGCTGATGTCACTGTGTCAGATATGACCATTGTTAGACCGATGTTGACCTGCCTTCTCGTCGGATGATCCGGTGGCTCTTTCTCCAGAATTTTGCTTGATCTTGAAGCTTACTGGAGTGATCGACCGATGTATGTAATTCTGCACGTCGGATGATCCGGTGCTTCACTTGGTCCAATGGTATTGCAAACTGTGATGATGGACCGATGTCACTAAGCCACTCACATCGGATGATCCGGTGAGTGCATTTGTCTGAGGTCTTCTTCTTCTGTTGACACAACTCGACCGATGCAGTCAACTCAACAAACATCGGATGATCTGGTGTGTTCAATCTGTTGACTTCGAGTTATTTTGAGTTGTTCTTTTGGAAATTGAACTTGTGACCTCTTTGACACTTGATTGAAGTGTTGTTTTGATAGTCTTCAAGTATCAAGTTAGAGCTTTCACTTCTTGTCTTCGTATGATTCGTTTTGATCTCTTTGGTTGATTTTATATGGGTCTCCAATGTAATATTGATTTCATTTGATTGAGTGTTATTGGGACCTTGCATTCACAAATTCATTAGTAATATCGAATGGTTGTCATTAATCACCGAAACCGTACCTCATGGGGCCTAGATGCTTTCAATCTCCACCTTTTTGGTGATTGATGACAACACAATAATTTAAAGTGCAATAATAATGAATTTGATGGTGCAATACTCAAGTAGATATGCAATGAATACAAGATAGGACACATTAAGCTTGTAAAAATCAAATGAAATTAATGGTGCGAAAAGCTCAATCGATTAATAACATAAGCAAATGTGACAAGCGGAAGAGTTCTCAATTAAAATTACATGAGAGTACACAAGCACGAATACAAAAGATAAACACACGAGAATACAAAGAGCAAACTCAAACTCCCCCTGAGACTACTACTACCACTACCCCTGACTCCTCTACCTCTTCTCTCCCTTTGGCATCAAGACACCAAAAAGGGATTAGAGAGCCTACAGACCCTGAGAGCTGGGCGCGATGACGAACTGGTCACCGTCGCAATAGTCGGAGCTGGAGTCGCCGGTCGTAGGAGCTGCCGGAGCGGAGGGAGCAGGGGGGTCCGCTGCCGGTGCTAGAGGAGAGGAAACAGGTACTGGAGGCGCCGGTGGAGCTGGAGGAAGTGGAGCGCTCACCACGGATGCCGGCGTCTGCTGGAACAGAGTCATCGCCGGCAGAGGTGAGTGAATCGGTGCGCTGGGTGCCAGAAGTGGTGACATACTGATCGAAGTAATAGGAGTAGTGGGCACCTGAGCAACACCTGGAGCCAGTCCCAGTCCAGGCTGCTGTGGAGGAAGGGCGATCCCGGTCTGAGTGTAAAGGTTGGTGATCAACCCTAGGATCCCCATCATGGCTTGCTGGGTCTGCTGCTGCTGGTCGAGAGTACGCCGGTGCATCTGTTCAACGAGGTCTGTGAACCGGTCCGTATCCTCTCGCCTCTGTCGTGCGATCTCCAGCTGAAACTCCTGCTGCTGCCTCTGCAGCTGTGCCAGGTGAGCAGCCTGCTCTGCCCTGGCCTGCTCAGCAGCGAGTCTGTCCTGGCACTGCTGCTCTATCATCTGCTGGAGTAGTGTCGACAGCTCTGACGGCTGTGACACCTGCGCCTCGGACACAGGAGGTGGAGTTGGCGGTGGAGCAGCTGATACTCCTACCTCGGCATCGTGCTGCCTCGGTGAGGGTGGAGGAGGAGGGAAGTACTCCTCAACACTCTCGTCTGTGTCGCTCTCGGACTAGACGTGCTGCAGATCTCCTCCTTGAGCTTCCGCCTCAGCTAGTCGCTCATCCTCTCTCTCAAGGTCAGACCAGTCCTCCTCAGTCAGTCGGGCCCTGACCTGACGCTCAACTGGACGGCCAAGGCGGCGGTCACCAGGAGCTGGAGCTCGGTAGTGTCCGAACCGTGACACACTCTCGTCAGAGAGACGGTCGTGTGCGGCGGACCCCTCGGGAACCATCATAGTGAGCAGGTAGCTGATCCAGTGCCCGTATGCTAGCTGCCTCATCATGCCCACTCCATCTGTGATGACATCCTCCATCTCGCAGATAATGACATCCACTATATCAAAGTCCATCCCGTTCATGATGTAGAACAGGATCGTCTGCTGAAGGCTAGTGAACACCTCATGATAGCCGGACCTCGGCAGGAGAGAGCGACACAGGGCAAGGTGCACCGTGCACGCTGCAGGAGTTAGCAAGGCCGGGACTCTCGGCTGGTCTGGAGAGAAAGTAGGTCCAAAGAGAGATATGATCTCCTCCAGAGCAAGAGCCACTCCTCCAGTGAGCGGCCTCCTCGGCGGGTCTGCCTGACCGTAGACTCTCTCATGGATGCAGATGTCGTGCAAGTCTACTCCAAGCAACTGTCCCAACGTCTGCCTCGACAGGTGGTAGTGCTGACCCATGAACATGATGTCAATGGATCGTCTGCCCTCAGAGACGTAGAGGGTGGCGTAGAACACGCGGACCCAATCCTCTACGTAAGCACTCCGCTCATATGACAGCAACTGCACCAGGCCCCTGTACCTCTCAAAGAACGGCCTGATCTCTGTCCCTGCGGCTACTTCAAGCTGAACCCAATCCATGTAGTTGTGTTGGATCAGCTTGTGGCCACGGCATCTTTAGGTCTCGTAGAGAGACGCCTGTGTGAACGTCCAGAACCGACTGTCCACCATAGCTTCCCGGGGCTGCGGGTACCACTCCTCAAGCAACACACTCCATCTGAGCTTCCGGAATTGCTTGGCCTTCATCTATCGGTAGTCCGTAAGACGGACTCCCTCACCGACACGGACTGCCGTGTCCATCTCGTAGATGGCCCTCTCGGCCTCCCTGTCCTCACGACGGTCGGCAGCCGTCGGTCTCGGATGAGGAGCAGCCTCGATGTGACCTCCACGTGTCCGGGCTGAGCACCGGCGGACGAGAGGCTCAATCGGCTCCTCTTCAGCCTCGGAGTCGTCGATCACAGGAGGCTGCCTCGGGCGAGCCTCGCGGATCCTCAGGGACCCTCCTCGGCCACGCTCACGCTCCTCGGCGGCGCGAGCGTCCATCAAGGCCTTCTTCTCCTCCTTGGATAGCTTCTGCTTCTCCGCGGTGGGCTCCTCGATGGCCTTGCCCTTGTTCTTCTTGTCGCGAGCCATTGCGATCAAGTGTTGCACGAGAACGAGGAAGGATCACGGCCGGCAACCCTAGCGATGAGGAATCGACGACCGTGGAGGCACCACGACGGTGAGGTGTGCGCGTGGGGTAGTGGAGGCGGTGTGGCGAAGGAAAGAGCAGTGGCAGCGCTTGGATGCGGTGGAGAGGCGCGTGGAGGCAGCGGTGCGACGAGCGACGCGAGTGTGGAGGCGGCGGCGCGGCGCTTGGAGGTGAGGCGGCGCGGGTGTGCGGCGGCGGCGCCCGGTGGAAGCACGACGGCGGCGCTGGGGGCGGCGGCGGCGGCGGCGACCGGCGGCAGAGGAGGTGGCTGCGCGGTCGGCTGCGGCGAGGTGGGCGAGAGACGGCGGCGTTGGCACGGGAGAGCGAGGCGTCGGGGACAGAGAGAAAAGGCGACGGCGCGCGGGTTAAATAGTGGACCCCAAACCCTAGCCGTTATTTTAACACCGGATGGACCGATGCTAGATAATATGAACATCAGTCGAATGCAACAGTAAGGATATTCAAGAATTGCTGTTGACACCGGAAGGACCGACGTCTAGGGTTTTGATCATCGGTCGAATATCACAGTAAGGGTGTTCAACAGAGTGATGTTGACACCAGATGATCCGACGTAGGGGGAAGTAAACATCGGTTGAATTGACCACAGCTCCAGAAGAGTGAACATCGGATGGACCGATGTTTTCCAGAATGAACGCGTCGGATCATTTGAGGTTCTGACTGAACTGGCCCTTGAAGAATGAACACCTATTGATCCGATGATGGATGGGTTTAGGCATCGGATAATCCGATGACAACAGAACAGAAACATCCCATATATGTCCTTTGACCAAACAAACAATCAAAGAGAAACACATGTCTTAGGACTTTTTGGGCAACCCCTTACCCCTCAAAAAGCTAATATGCCAATAGCTTGGCTAAACCTTAAAGCAAATAGAACACCGAGAAAAATGGAGGAAAAAATTATCCAAATAAAATGTAAGGCCCATGCTTTGTGAGGTAGAGTATGAAGACTTCTATCTCTTTGAAGCATGTTCCTCTAGGCATTAACGTACCTAACATTTTGTTCTTTCCACCTTATATGAGTTGAGATATTGTATTTTAAACAAGTCTCCGTCTCATGAGGTGGGTTCCCCTTTGTGACCTTCTACCGTATGCAATGCCAAACAAGTTATAGTGCAAGAAATTAAATCAGTGCAAGTCTATATGGCAGGGATCATGCAAGGTATAAAATAAATCTATCTTGCCAAGTTTAAACCTTCCAAAGGCTTCCTCAGGGAAAACTATTTCTAGCTCACCACTATCCTTTGGGAGTTAGACGAGACCTATATGATATGCATCCTTACATGAACATGGCAACTTACGTGACGTTAGATGCATCTAGCACATTTAATTCACTTCTAAGTCTAGAAAAGGTTTTCTCATCAAGTGGTTTTGTGAAGATATCCGCCAATTGTTCTTCGGATCTAACACCATGCAAAGTGATGTCTCCTTTAGCCTCATGATCCCGCAAGAAGTGATGGTGAATATCGATGTGCTTAGTGCGGGGGTGTTGAACGGGGTTTCTAGCTATCTTAACCGCACTTTCATTGTCACAAAGGAGAGGCACACAACCAAATTTAATTCCAAAGTCCAAAAGGGTTTGCTTCATATATAGAATTTAGGCACAACATGCATCGGCCGCTATATACTCCGCCTCCATGGTGGACAAAGCCACGGAATTTTTCTTTTTGCTTGACCAAGATACTAGGGAACGCCCAAGTAAGTGGCACCCACCGGAGGTACTCTTGCGATCCACACGGCATCCGGCAAAGTCCGAATCCGAGTATCCCAAGAGATGGAAACTAGCGTTCTTGGGGTACCACAAACCTACACTTGGGGTATGCTTGAGATACCGAAATATCCTAAAGACCTCCTTCTTATGTGATTCTTTAGGTGCCGCTTGAAAGCGTGCACACAAGCACACACTAAACATAATATCAGACCTAGATGCGGTAAGGTATAACAATGAACCAATCATGGAACGGTAGTGAGATTGATCAATAGGTTTACCGTCCAAGTCCGCGTCGAGATGACAATTTGTCGCCATTGGAGTACTTCTTGTGCTACAATCTCCCATCTCAAATTTCTTCAAGAGGTCCTTGGTGTACTTCTCTTGGTAGATGAAGGTCCCCTCTTGAAGTTGCTTGATTTGAAAGCCAAGGAAGAAGTTGAGCTCTCCAATCATTGACATCTCGAGTTCCCTAGACATCATGGTGCCAAACTCATGGCTAAGAGATTTGTTAGTTGAGCCAAAAATTATATCATCGACATAAATTTGACAAATAAATAAATCCCCGTCGATGTCCTTGGTGAAGAGTGTGGTGTCCACCCTCCCGATCTTGAATCCTTGCATGACCAAGAAATCCCTTAGACGTTCATACCACGCCCTAGGTGCTTGCTTGAGCCCGTAGAGCGCCTTGTGTAACCTATACAGATGGTTAGGATTCCTCGGATCTTCAAACCCGGGAGGTTGCTCAACATAAACAAGCTCGTTAATATAGCCATTAAGAAAGGCACTTTTAACATCCATTTGATAAAGCATTATATTGTGATGTAAGCAAAAGCAAGGAGTATACGAATAGCTTCTAACCGAGCGACCGGAGCGAATGTTTCTCCAAAGTCTAGTCCTTCAACTTGTGAAAAACCCTTGGCCACAAGTCTTGCCTTGTTGCGGACCACAACGCCATTCTCATCTTGCTTGTTGCGGTACACCCACTTCGTTTCGATGACGTTCTTGTCCTTGGGTCGCTCCTCCAATACCCAAACTTCATTGCGGGTGAAGTTGTTGAGTTCTTCTTGCATGGCCATCACCCAATTTGGATCTTGGAGTGCTTCCTCTATATGAGTGGGTTCTACACACGAAACAAAGGAGTAGTGCTCACAAAATGAAGCGACATGGCGAGAACGAGTACTTACTCCCCGTGACGAACTTCCAATGATTTGATCAATCGGATGCGCCTTGGAGATGCGTCCATGCCTCATTGGTGATTGTGATGCACTTGGCGGTGGTGAAACATCTTGCTCGTCTTGTGGTTGGACTTGATTATGGACTTCTTCTTTTTGTTGTTGGTGTTGTGTGGATTGTTAATCTTGCATTGGCAATAGATCATCTTTCTCTTCTTCTTCATCAACTTGAGGTGCCATGGAGGTGTTGAAGTTGGAACTTGATGCTCCCCCTTGATCATGGCTCTCCTCAACTTCGGGCTTGATGTCTCCAATGGTCATGTTTTTCATGGCTTCTCGTAGAGGCTCATCATCTATATCATCATGACCAAAACTCTCCTCTTGGGAGCCATTAGACTCATCAAACTCAACATCACAACTTTCTTCAACTAACCCGGAGGTTTGGTTGAATACTCGATATGATTTTGAGTTTGACGCATAACCAAGAAAGATACCAACATCACACCTTCTTTCAAACTTACCGAGCCTTTTCTTGCGGTAGATGTAGCACTTGCACCCCAAGACTCGGAAGTAGGAGATATTGGGCTTTCTCCCAATGAGGAGCTCATATGGGGTCTTTTGAAGTAGTCGATGAAGATAGACCCTATTTGCGGCATGGCACGCCGTGTTGATTGCTTCGGCCCAAAACTTCTCTGACGTGCCATAGTCATCAAGCATTGCTCTAGCAAGGGTGATGAGAGTCTTGTTCTTCCTTTCAACGACACCGTTTTGTTGAGGGGTGTATGTGGCCGAAAACTCATGCTTCACGCCTTCACGATCACACCACTCCCCAATGTTGTAGTTTTTGAACTCGGTGCCGTTGTCACTCCGGACCTTAATGATGGGAAGTTGAAATTCCCTTTGAGCACGTTTAGCAAAGGTCTTGAAGACTTCCGGAGTTTCACCCTTGTCACCTAGAAACAAGGTCCAAGCATATCTAGAATAGTCATCAACAATAACAAGACAATAGAAATTACCACCAAGACTTTGATATGTGGACGGTCCGAAGAGGTCCATGTGGAGTAGTTCAAGCGGCTTGGAGGTTGACACCATTGTCTTCATTGGGTGGTGTGAAGCAACTTGCTTCCCGGCTTGACAAGCGCTACAAAGCTTGTTCTTCTCAAACGTGACATCCTTCACGCCAGTCACCATCCCAAGCTTGAACGACTTCTTAAGCTTGCTCATCCCAATGGGAGCAATGCGTCGATGCCATAGCCAACCCAAGCTTGTCTTAGTGAAAGGACAAGTGGTCAAGCTAGCATCCTTGTTGGAGAAGTCCACCAAGTAAAGATGTCCATGCCGAAAACCATTGAAGATTAGTTCTTTGCTTGATTCACTAGTTACTACAACACCATTCTTGTCAAAGGTGCACGTTAGTACAAGATCACATAGTTGTGCAATGGAAAGTAGATTGAAACTAAGTGACTTAACATATAGTACATTAGAAATGGACAAATCATGCGAAATAGCAATTTTACCTAAACCAATTACCTTCCCCTTTGAGTTGTCACCAAAGGTGACTTGTTCATGATTATCGGGGTTCTCTATGGTGGTGAACATACCATCATTGCCGGTCATATGTTGAGTGCACCCGCTATCGAGTACCCAATGCTTTCCTCCGGCTTTGTAGTTCACCTACACACATGAAGTTAGTTTTTGAGTTTAGGCACCCAAGCCAACTTAGGTCCTTGTATGTGTGATACAAGTGATTTTGGGACCCAAAGTTGCTTGGGGAGCTTCCCCTTCATGCTCTTAATGTCTTTGCCGATGAACCTTGCCTTCACCTTGCCACCTACTTTGCTCAAGAGATAGTGGTAATCATTGAAAGTAGATTTGTAGTTAGGAGGCAATGTGGGAGAAGGACGGTTGGGAAGAGGACACTCCCTCGTGTGATGTCCGGTGACCTCACAATGTTGGCAATAGGAACCAACTTCTTTGATGAAGCTCGTCCTAAGCTCCGGTGAGGGCACCTTCCCTTTGTTGAGCACCGGGAAGGATCCAAGTCCTCTCTTGTTGAAGCCTTTAGCTTGTTGGTAGAGGATTTCCTTGTGCTTGTCCTCCCCCTTAGAAAGTCGTGCCACACTAGTGCGGAGACTTTCAATCTCGTCCATCAACTCCTTCTCCCTAAGGCTTGCTTTCAAAGGCAAAGACTTATCCAAAATATTAGTGGCATGTGAAGTAGTTGATACTTTGCCATCAAGGGTTTCCTTTTTCATGTTTTTCATTTTTAGTTCAATTGCTTCATAAGCACGGTTAAGCACTTCATGTTCTTGAACCAAGTCATTGAGCTTTCCCAAGAGTGCTTGGTTTGCTAAGTCAAGCTCATGATGATCAAACTTGATTTGAGCATTTTCCTCCTCGATTTGCTTGACATGTGTTTTGAGCGTGTCATGCTCTTTAAGTATGGTTACATACTTGTCATGCAAATCGAGCTTCGCACTCTCAAGCTTAGCACAAGCTTGTTCAAGTGCCTTAACCTTGCTCTTTTCCCTTTTTATGATGACATGGTATTCATTAATCATAGATGCTAATTCATCGGGGGAGAGCTCATCATCATCATCGCTAGAGTCATCACGTACCTTAGTGTTACCTTTTGCCATGAGGCACATAGGAGGTGGACGAAGAGGTGAGTTGTCCTTGTCGATGATGGCAAGGCCCGCCAAGTTTTCTTCATCTTCACTCTCTTCGTCGCTTGATTCTTCATCCGTGATCCACTCATTGGCCTCGCACATGAATACTTTTTGAGGCCCTCTTCTTTTCTTTGGAAAGAGCTTGGTCTTCTTGCCTTTGTCAAATTTCTTCTTTCCAAAGGAGCGCTTGGGCTTGACCTCTTCTTCATCTTCATAACTTTCTTCTAGCTTTCGATGCTTTCCCTTGTGGTTGTCCTTCCTCTTGTCCGGTCTTGGACAATCATATGATATGTGGCCTTGATCACCACAATTAAAGCATGTCTTGTTTTCATCTTTTCTTGGGAGGAAGGCTTTCTTCTTGGGATCAAAAGAGTATCCCTTCTTTGCGATCTTGGATTTTAAACGCGAAAATTTCCTCATCATCAACGCAAGCTCGTCATCGTCCTCTTCGCTTGTTGCTTGCTCTTCTTCACTTGAGCTAGGCTCAACCACTCTCTTCTTCTTGGGAGTTGTCTTCTTGGTTGAGGCCTTGAGAGCAATGGTTTTTGACGATGACTCCTCCATCATTCCAAGTACGCTCATCTCATGAGCATGAATTTCTCCAATGAGCTCCGAGACTTCAATGTTGTCAAGTGATTCCTTTTGGAGCATTGAATTGATAATGTTGTACTTGGGCTGGGGTAGAAGCATGAGGATCTTGCGGTTGATAAGTCCCTTAACAAGAGAAGCAATGTCAAGTGCGTTAATCTCCTCAATGAGCACATTTAAACGAGAAAACATTTGGTTAACATTCTCATGAGGAAGCATTTTGAATTCATCATACTTGGATTTAAGCAAGTGATATTTGAGTTCTTTAACACGAGATGAGCCCTCATGTATTTCAATTAAACATGCCCAAATTTCACAAGCTTTCTCTTTACTAGCAATTCTAGCAAATACGTCTTGACTTATGCATTCATAGATAGCATTTCTAGCCTTAGCATCCCATTTTAGTTGATCACCAACATAATTGAGATCTCCAAATCCCGCATGGGTCGCTTCCCAAACTTCGGGAGCAATAGCCTCTAGGTAGGCACGCATGCGTGCTTTCCAATAGGCAAAGTTCTTGCCCTCGAAGGTAGGAACCGAACCCCCATTCTTGGCCATTTAAGCTCTCTAGCGGTGAAGCTAGAATGATCCAATGAGCAACAAGGCTCTGATACCAATTGTAAGGATCGAAACGCCCAAGATGGGGGGTGAATTGGGCTTTCTTTCAAATTTTAAGGTAATTAAAAGCTTACAACTTAAAGTCCAATTCCCTATGCAATTAATCTATGCAATCAATGTAAATTAATGTTGCGGAATGAAGATTGCATACATGTAAAAGGGAGAGGGATGCAAACGCTCAAGGGACACGGAGTTTATCCCGTGGTTCAGCAAGATCACAAGGATCTTCCTACATCCACGTTGTGGCACCCACCGAAGGGTTTTGCCACTCCCAAGTCACCGAGACAAGGGGGTCTTCACTATTCTTCTCCGTTCGCCAACCTTGGCAAGGTGGAGCTCAAGCCTTGTACACTTTGAGTCCTCCGGGCTTCCACAATCCTCTTGGCAAGCTCCGGAAGTCACACACACCAAGGGACACTCCCTTATGGCTCTCACTACACTAGAGACTCCAATCACCTAGAATGGAGGCACACAAGCACTATCTCTAGCTAATTCTAGCCTATCTCTTGGTGTACAAATGATGAACAATGATGTGAGAGTGGTAGCTCTATGTCTTGAATGCTCTAGGATGTGTAGAGTATGTCTGGGCTTCAAGTCTTGTCGATTTGACAGGTTGAAGGGGTATAAATAGCCAGCCTCCACGAAATAGCCGTTGGAAAAGTAGGCTGACATCACTTCTTTGCGAACACCGGATGATCCGATGTCTCCATTTCAGTTAACATCGGTCAAAGCCAAATTAGCTGATGTCACTGTGTTAGATATGACCGTTGTTAGACCGATGTTGACCTGTCTTCTCGTCGGATGATCCGGTGGCTCTTTCTCCAGAATTTTGCTTGATCTTGAAGCTTACTGGAGTGATCGACCGATGTATGTAATTCTGCACGTCGGATGATCCGGTGCTTCACTTGGTCCAATGGTATTGCAAACTGTGATGATGGACCGATGTCACTGAGCCACTCACATCGGATGATCCAGTGAGTGCATTTGTCTGAGGTCTTCTTCTTCTGTTGACACAACTCGACCGATGCAGTCAACTCAACAAACATCGGATGATCCGGTGTGTTCAATCTATTGACTTCGAGTTGTTTTGAGTTGTTCTTTTGGAAATTGAACTTGTGACCTCTTTGACACATGATTGAAGTGTTGTTTTGATAGTCTTCAAGTATCAAGTTAGAGCTTTCACTTCTTGTCTTCGTATGATTCGATTTGATCTCATTGGTTGATTTTATATGGGTCTCCAATGTAATATTGATTTCATTTGATTGAGTGTTATTAGGAACTTGCATTCACAAATTCATTAGTAATATCCAATGGTTGTCATTAATCACCGAAACTGTACCTCATGGGGCCTAGATGCTTTCAACGAGGTCATCCCGCAGCTTCAGGAGTTTTTGCTCTTCATCTTCGAGCTTTTTCTCCTGCTCCTCAAGAGCCTCCCGACGCTTGACGAGGCTGTCGTGGATGGTGCTGAGCTTCACTTGGCGATCATTCACTGCATTATTAGCCGCTCTGGCCTGTTCGTGGATTGCCCTGGATTGGTTGTCGTGCGGTTGCACCATGATTTCCCTCTCGTCCAGCAGCTGGCCTCAGTACTCCATACGCGCCTTCTCCCTTTTCATCCACTCCTTGTCATCAGACAGCCGGGTTTGCGCCAGCTTGGTCTCAAATTGGAGCCGGTTTCGCCACCTCCTAAGGGTTTGGCGCTCCTCCTTGAGGGCCTTGCTGTCGCGGAAGAAGGCCAGCTGCTCTTGACGAAGGCTGGAGCAGGCGTTGTCGATAGACAATGACAGGGGCATTGGCTCCGGACCTGCCACGGTCCTCTCTGCTGGCTCCAGACCTGCCACGGTCCTCTCCGCTGGCTCTAGCGGGCTCTCCACAACAAAAATCGGGTCCCACTCTACAAGAGTGGTCCCCTGAACTTTCACGGCGCTAGGGCCACCCTCTTGGATAGCCTCGGTCACCGCCGAGGAAGGTCTTGCAGCGGAAGCTTCTACCTCTAGAGTCGGCTCCGAAGGTCCCGCCGCCAGATCGTCAGCAGCTGGTCCCTCATGCGTGGTACCGGCAGCTTCATCTTGGCGCCATGGCTCAGGCGCGAGTACCTACGGGACCACCACCTTCGGGGCAGGCAATTAAGATTCAGCCGGAGCTGAGGCAACTTCCGGCTCCAGTGCTGGCGCCTCCTCCACCGCCATTTTAGGCGCCGATGCTTCAACCTCCACCGGCTCGGGCGCCGACACTACTACAACAACCGACTCAGGCGCCGAAACTTCATCAACAACTGGCTCGGGCGCCGGAACTTCATCAGCACCCGGCTCCGCTACCAGGGCTTCAAAAACATCCGTCTCTTGGGCCGGTACTGCAGCTGCCTCCGGCTCTGAGGATGGAGCGTCTATCATCACACCATCCAAAACCGAAGCTTCGACCTCCGGTGCTGGTGCCGCTGGTACATCTTCATTCCCGTGGTCCGGTGCTACCACGGGTGCTTTGGGAGATGATTCGAGGTCCAGGACCACGACAGCTGGTGCCGGGGCTGCCGCGACCTCAGCCACCACCTGGGGCGGCGCTAGGATTGGAGCCGGAGCCTCCGCCTGCATAGCCTCAGCTGCTACTGCATGAACCAGAGCTTCAGCCCCTTTCATGGGTACCCTGTGGATGAAGGACAAAGAAACTCAAAACATGATTACAACAAAAACAATCAACTGAGGTAAAATCAAACTTACCTTGGAAGGCTTCCGCTCCAGCTAGCGCGGAACCTCTTCACCGGACGCTCAGGACTGGACCGTATTGCCACTAGCGTGGTAGCTCCGGAAGGCTCCCCGGAGCTTGCTCCCGCCGTCAGCGACGTCTTGGTTGAGGCTTCCCTCAACCAGGAAGGATCCTTAGACCTAGAGCCCTCAGGTGGCCCTGGTACCAGAGCCACATGGCCGGAGCTGACGTCCGGGGAGATGTCGATGCTGGAGTGGTTGCCGCCGTCGAAGACCTCCTCCGTGGGGGAGAAGGAGCTGTCGTGGAAGGAGAAGGTCTGACGGACCTCCTGTCAGCATGCTTCAACTTCCTCATGCGGCTCGAGGGCTTGGCCAACTCCTTGCCCTTGCCTACGACTTCATCTCTTGGTTTCGGGATAGGAGTCGAGCCACCCTCTCAAGCTCCGGGGATAGCCACTCTAGAGGTTGATCGCCTCTCCACTAGGCCCAAGTCGTCCAGTAGCGGCATCTTCCTACGGAGCACTCTACACTCCTCTGGTATCATATTCAAAGGAAGGAAGGCCGCCGGTGGAGACAAGTTGCCAGGGCCGATGTTCCTAGGTTGGAACTTCTTGAGATGGGTCTTCAAGGCTTCACCAGTCAAGTTGGTGTCCATGCCGACCTCAATGTGGTTGGTATCCATCTCACTATTGAAGGCCCAGGCATGTCGCCCCCTGGCCCTCAGTGGGGCCCACCTGTTCGTCAAGAAGTTGCCGAAGACCATCTCGGGGGTCACCCCACCTTCGACACACTCCTGGATTCTTTCCAGAATGGGTCTGTACTCTCTCGATAGCTCCGGCACGTCACTCCAAGTGTTGGTGTCGACGCGGGGGAGGCCTTTAGGCAGCTCCAGCCTCTCGTGTCCCTCCACGGTGATGACCACCCAGTCTTTCTTCCAGTCGTCCCACTTGCTGGAAGGAAAGGACCTCAAATACTTGAGGGGGGAGTTCTTCTGCTTCACGAAGTGGTACAAGCCGATGAACTCATCACTATTCCCGGTCGGGTGGACAGTGAAGAAGGTCCGGAACAACTCCACGCAAGGGGCACACCCACCCACATCCCACAAAAGTGGACGAAAGTTGCCACCAGCAAGATTGAGTGGGGGCCAAGATGGTGGAGCTGCAGACCATAGAAATCTAGCAGCATCAGAAAGAAAGTGGAGAAAGGCGGCATCAAACCCGCCATGGCATACCCAAAGAAGTACAACATATCTCTGGCTCGCTCCTTCTCGAAGGGAAGCTTGCCACAACAAATGTCATTGTTGAAGGAGTCACTGGACCATCCCATGTAGGTCCGGACCCTAGACAACTCCTTCTTGCTCCCGATGCGGCTCTTGGGAAGTCCCAACTTCATCGCAGCACAGCGTGGCGAGCGGAAAAGCAAGCGAATGTTTGGAGGATTTGAGCGCAAGTTCATATGAAGGTGTAAGGAATCCCCAAATGGTGCACGCTTTCCTTCTTAAGTAAGCCCCACAACGCTTGGATGGAAATCGCAGAGGAGCTGACGACACAGTTCAAAAACCTCACCCTGCCGATGACAAGGGGGCCCGGGTCCACCCCGATGATCAAGTCAAGGTACTTACTCCAGGCGAACAGTTGTCATCATGAGAGGCGGGAAACCCAAGGGCAGCGGCCTGACAGAGCGCGCGGAATCGATACAGTTTTCATATTGGGAACAGGCGACCTTCAATTGCGTGAGATCCGCACGCATAGATCTCACCTGCCGCATCCAAGATATGCCACGAGGCGATGGTCTAACTATGAACCATCACCCCAACGGCACATCCAAAAGCCCTTGAAGACACAGTGCGAAAATCGAAAGATGGACCCACCTCTGGCAGAATGACCTAATCCAAAAGGTCTCTCCCAAATGTGGTCCCAGGGGGCCACTGTCGGTACCCTGCGTACCGGATACCCCTTGGGACTGCAAAGAGTGCTAAGGAACTCCACCTATCAGTGTTGGATACCTTCGAAGGCCCCACGTGTCATACGGAACCGGACCTGCCTCCCATCTATGGTTAGTCCCGGTGCCACCATGTGTATCATAAAACCTGGAGCTACAATCCCTACACGGGAAAGCTCCAGACTAGATACCGGTGTGGCACCCCCAGACCTAACCCCCGACAGAGGGAAGCTCCGGTACTGACACGTGTACTACAGCACCGGACCTACCCGTCCTAGACGGTAAGCTCCAAAGCTGCCACATGTCCAACCGCCAGACCTTCGACTTCAACAGGCTGATTGGCGGACCTCCAAAGGCTCGGACCTTCAAGGGACAATAAAGCTTCAAGACCTGATTAAGTGTCATTAATGATGTCTTAATGACACACAATCAGAGGACCCTTAACACCAGTAACACCACTATCAAGGCGCGTTACCACGATCTTAAGGCTCATTGATTGTGTATTTAGCATCAGTAACCGCCAGGTCCACATGTCGGGCCAGGCTAACAGTGTAACGGTCAGTCCTTGTACTATAAAAGGACTAGTCAAGTGATACACATGGGGAGAGACACGCGCTCAAGACACTCTAGCCTATGACACTCTAGTGCTCAGACACTCAATACAACAACACACACCCGTGGAGTAGGGTATTACACTCAGGCGGCCCGAACCACATAAATCCTAATGTCAACTTGCCACCTTCTTCTGAAACTCTCCGTGCCCACTACCGAACTACAAACTCTGCGGGCTACCAACAGTAGTACCAGGAGAATTGCCAGAAACAAACACCGACACTTATGCTGGTATTGGTTATTTAAGTTGAAATTGATGTTATATTGGTTATTTCGAGAAGGACCCCACTTAATGATCATATAATTGCATTTTCAACTATTTTGAATATACTTTTATGCAATTAGCATATTTATCTATCATTCCATGTTATTTTCTCAAACTTGCTGAGTACGACATGTGCAAACTTGCTGAGTTCTTGTTGAAGTTTGGGAGTACCCTGAGGATAATGCGGAGTACTAGGCTGTGTGCTGCCATCGACTTGCTTGTGGTGTTGCTTGAGCCGCGCTATTCCCCTAAGCTTAGTTGCTTAGTTTGCTTAGTTGCCTAAGTAGATTATTTCTGCTGCATTAGTTTTCGGAACTTATTAATAATGATCATTAGAACTGTAATCCAAGGATTATTTGGATGTTGTAATAAAAGTACTTAATTAACTTGCGCTATGGTAATTTTCTGTATATCGTTTGTGATGCACTCGTGTATGTTTGTTGAACATCCTGGGCACACATATGCAATACGCTTTGTTCATTTTCAGAATCGGGTGTCATAAATTGGTATCAGAGCCGTGTTTGACCGTAGGATGCACGCCTAGGTAGATTGGACTCCACAAATCACTTAGGACTTCTTCCCGATTCAAAATTAGTCTGTTTTGCACTATTTTTCCTTCCACTAGCTATATAAAGTGGAAAAATTTGTGCTTTTTGCTGCTGCTGCAATTTTTGCTAATTTTCCATCTTTTTGAGCAAATGCACATCTTCTCATCTTAATTTATGGCTGCTGCAATTTCATAATTCATATTTGTGTTTTCCTCTATCTCTGTCATGTTTTCTTGTAGATGGCTCACACCAAAATGACAGCCTGCGAGAGAGCTCGTTTGCCACCCCTTGGAAGCAAGCTTAGGCCTTGAAAGGAGCCGCAAATGGAACCAGCCCAAGAGGAGGAAGAAGTGAGTTCTCCCGCAAAGGATGTTGAGCATGAAAACTCCAACACGGCTGAGGAAGATCTTGAAATGGTGGAGTACTATGATGATGAGGAGGAAGAGGAAGATCCGGAGATGGTAGAAATCTATGATAGTGAGGAAGAGGAAGGTGAAGCACATGAGGAAAATGAAGTTGAAGCCCAAGATGAGGAGGAACCAAAAGAGGATGAACCCGCTGCACATGAAGAAATAACCGAAGCCCAAAGGAATGCATCGTAGCCTAGTGAAGCCAAAAAGGAGGACAAATGCATAGTTTATCGTGATGCCCAAGAATTCAGTTCCGACGGCACCGATGGAGGATTTGCAGCTAAGCAATTGAAGGAGTTCCTTGATCTATGCAAAATGCACCCAGAGTATTATGCTAAGAGGATCCCTCACCATGGACGTGAAGAATGGAGGGCTCAAGTTTTGTTCTTGCTGGAGATGAGGTGGTTACCTGACACTTTGCATCAAGATGGATAAGCACTAGGGAGCAAGCTATTGATGATGTTGCTTGGGATGCACTTACTAGATTATGATGCATCTATCGGGAGCAAGTTGGAGATACTAGTTTTGCGCTGCATCCGCAATGCAAGAAGGGAACAAGGGAATTCTTAATATCGCAAGATGGAGCTCAAGTCAGTTCTCGTGCCATTGACAGATCTCAGGAAGTATGTTGATGCCATGGAAGAGATCCGTGACCTCCGTAAGAAGTTGTTCATCACGAAGAAGCATGAGGTGGTCCGAGCCACCGTAGAAGTCAATAGTGTGGCAACCACTCCAGCGCCTACATGGACGGCCAACTCACCCTAGCACGCCCATGTATGCCTCGCCGACTCACGACCAAGACAACCACAACTCACATAATAAGTCTAGGACTCTTGTCTAGAAATTAGGAAAGCGGTTAGATCATCTTAGTCATATTTAGTGTGGTGTGGTGTGCTTAATTTTCCTGGTGTGTGCTTGAGTTGTGTGCTTGGTGCGAGTTGTGGGATGTCTAGCGTTTTGTCCACATCCGCACGTAGTAGAGAGTTGTGGGATTCTTGTCCACATCCTCTAATAGGGTTTATAGTATTAATAAAGGAGTTGTGTAGTTACATATATATTGATGCATATAGTTGGGGCATTTCTTTCCAAATTCTAAATTCTCCTGTATCTACTATTCTTTCACCAACACATGCCGAGGACATGCAACTAAAGGAATGCCAATGGGAGGAGGAGAACAATGAAGCACCCCAGAACAACAATGGACCAGCACAGGGAGCTATCAACCTTGAGCAGCTGTGGGCCATGCAGAACAATCTCATGCAGACCATGATACAAACAATGGGATAGCTACAAGCTAGAAACAACAATCAGCCTCACATGCCTCCACCGTCACTACCCCTGCCACACTACAACCATTTGGGAGAGTTCATGAGGACAAAGCCGCCTACCTTTGCCCAAGCCACAGATCCTATGGAAGCAGATGGGGCTGAAGTCTGTTGAGAAGAAACTTGCCATTGTCCAGTGCAGTGACAGAGAAGTTTCTTTTTGCCTCACACCAGTTGGTTGGAGCTGCTGTAGATTGGTGGGAATCCCATTGCAATGCCCACGCAAATCATGAAGGAATCACATGGGCTGAATTTAAAGAGAAGTTCCGCTCTCACTATGTGCCAGAGGGAGTCATGATACTGAGAAGACAAGAATTTGAAAACCTCAAGCAAGAAAGGATGAGTGTGAGTGAGTACCTCAATAAATTCACTCAACTGTCAAGATATGCTCCAGAAGACATCAGTACGGATAGCAGGAAGCAATATCTGTTCATGAGGGGTCTCAAAAATGAAATAAAAGTTTATTTGCTCAATGCTGAATATAAAAATTTCCACAAGCTGGTTGAGAAGGCCATTATTGTTAAGAAGAGCTAGACCACAAGAGGAATATGTCATATCAAGGATAGTCTCAAGGAAGCAATGTCCATCCACGCTATGCATCGCCTACTGCACTGTGACACCCGATTCCTAAAATGAACCAAGTGAATGCATATATGTGCCCAGGACGTTCAACAGACATACACGAGTGCATTCACAAAAGAATATATAGAAAATTACCACAAAACAAGATTAATTAAGCACTTTTATTAGGCAATTCAGAATATCCTCAAATAGGAGCTCTAATGATTATTAATGACAAGTTTGCACTAATGCATCGGAAAATAAACTAAATAAGCAAACTAAGCAGCTAAGCAAATAAGCATAAGGGTAACGCAACTCCAATCAACATCACAGGCAAGCTGATAGCAGACACGTCTTAGAACTCCACATTATCATCCTTATACTCCCATTCCTGACTTGCAACTGTTGGTGAGGGAATTGCTAGGGTGAGTACATGTCGTACTCAGCAAGTGTGGAATGTATGACATGTAGCTGATTCAAATGATGATAATAATAAAGGCTAAGTGCTGAAAAGTACATTAAAACATTTCAAAAAGCTATATATTGTATGTATGTGAAGTAAATCCATCATAAACCAAGTAGTTATCATAACTCCAATCCATATTCCATTACTATCATCCATGTACAAGGTTCCTCATTACCATTAAACATATCCAATACCATAATTCAATCCATAACCAGTACCAAACCATAACCAAACCATACCAAATCCCAAATTTTCTTCTAATCATGGAAGTTGTCCAGGTGCTCATAACCGGGAGCACGACTATCATGATAGTTTTTTTAACACTCTGCAGAGGTTATACCACTTTACCCACGTGTTTGTGATTTCATCACCCGTCGGCGACTAAAGGAAACCTCCATTATGCCAAAACACTAAAATAGGTGTATGGCCAAGAGATCAAAAAATAGCGTTTATAAAGGGACTACCAGCATGTACAGACCCACTGAGGTTTCACCGGTGGCGATGTCTCCCACTGATCACATCTTCAACCAAGGGCTCCTTCTTGTGCCATTCGGATCGCAGGGAGTCTCGCCACAATTCCAAACCCAATCTGACTCCCCTTTCCCGGTGCGCCAAATGATCCATGCAATACTAGCAATACCCTAATTAATCAGCTACGTCGCACCCATACTTGGCCTCGGAGGGTGGCACTGTTGTCCAAGCTTATTCTCGCATGAACCGGTCCTTAGATCTAAAGCAGGCACACCACCATAGCATCTAACCCAATCCACATACCATGCTTGCTTAGATCACCCATTACCATATCATATTGACCAGCTCATATTAACCATAATCTCATTAATGCACAATTAAATGGTATAGTTGTTCTCCCATCCCAATTGATTAAGCGAATCAAAAAGGTAAAAAGCCCTTCCCGACTCTCTACCATGGTTCCAGGTGACAAGGGTGGTCAAACAAAGCTAGTAAACTTCCTATCATAGGATTCCCACTAAATTGACACAAGCATGCAATTTTGCAAACAAAACATTTATATTAGAAACAGGATTAATATGTTCAAGGACACTTGCCTTGCTCTTGAGCTTGTTTTGGATCAAAGACATCAAATTCTTGGTGCTGGAGGTCCTCCATGGCACTCTCTAGCGCAAATCCGTCTAAACTGCGCAACGAACATACAAGACAAGAATCACAATCAATAAGTGCACATATAGTACTCAATATGGCATGACATGCATGATTAATGCAAATGCAAAGAAAAAATATTTAATAAGTTTTAATAATGTTTACTAATCAATTACAATGGTTATTAACAAGTCTACACAGGTTTGGAGTTGTTTCGAATCAATTTAGAATTAATTCACCAGGAACCAGATTGCAAAATCGGACTAGTTCGCTTGGGATCACACTAGTCCACCCTTCGCAGAAACAACAAACTAGGGTTTTCTAGACCGATGTGAATTTGGAGAAACGGGGTTGAATTCACAAGATAAAAAGGAAGTAAAAGGTATACCAGGTGTTTAGAACTCCTATGAATCAAGGGTTTTGTAGGCAACACTTGGATCTTGATGATCTAGGGCTGATGAACAACTTGATGGTGGATTGTTGATGAAGAACAAAAACTTGATGGAGATCTTGATCTCTTGACCCTCTTTCGTTTCCTCCTGTTCTTCTTCTTGCTCGGAATCTCCTTCTCACTCGTTGATGGCGGCTCTCCACGGACTGGAGTTTGGGTGGACTTTTAATTGAGGCAAAAAGATGTAAAGTCAAGGGGTGGGGTTGTTTATATAAGGGTGGATGCTAGGGTTTGATGGAATTCGAGTTTGGGGAGGGTGGAGGCTAGTGTGGGGTCCCAAATGAGCTTCAAAAAGAGTTAGACACGACGTTCTTTGGCCCACTTAAGGTAAAACTGAAAAACAAGTCGTGAAACAAAAGATCAACTCGGAATTGCGATTACCGGACAAGTCCGCTAGAGGTTGGACTAGTCCGAAGGTAGACAAAGGGATATCAGACAAGTCCGGACAATAACAGACAAGTCCGAACTTGGTCATAAGAAAATCAGACAAGTCTGGCAAAAACCGGACAAGTCCGATTTTAGTCAGAGGGAAAATAGACAAGTCAGCTAGATGTCGGACAAGTTCGGACAAGTGTAGGGACTTGGCGAAATTTTCAAGGAATTGGGATACCGGACTAGTACGCAATGGACCGGACAAGTCCGAAACTGTACAGAGGCAGAAACTGGAATAGTCCGCACTAAAACGAACATGTCCGAGCGAGGACAGAGAGAAATCGGACTAGTCCACACTCCTCAGAACTTTTGAGTGCGGTTTTGCTTCTAATTAATTTTAAACTTATTTCTTTTTATATGTATTATTGTTAAACATGTAATAGAATGTATGCAATTCATGATGGATGAAAATGAGGGTGTTACAAATCTACCCCCCCCCCCCCCTTAAAATGAATCTCACCCTAGAGATTCAACGCATAAGAGAAGAGATAGGGAAATTCCTTCTTGAGATCATCCTCGAGCTCCCAAGTTGCCTCTGATTCTGTGTGATGCTTCCATTGTACTTTTCACCATCGAATAACCTTGTTCCTTGTGACCCTCTCCTTTGTCTCCAAGATTTTGACAGGTTGCTCGGTATAAGTCAAATCTATCTCTAACTCCAATTCTTCCATTGTCACTTGTTCTTTTGGTACCCTTAAACACTTCTTGAGCTTGGAAATATGAAACACATCATGAACATCTAATAAGTGAGTTGGCATCTCCAACTTATATGCCACTTCTCCTCTTTTGTCCAAAAAATCTTGAATGGTCCAAAATAGCGAGGTACTAGCTTGCCTCTGATATTAAACCTCTTATAACCTCTCATTGGTGAAACCTTGAGGTAGACAAAATCTCCCACTTCAATGGCCAGTTTCCTTCTCCTATTGTCCGCATAGCCTTTTTTCCTTGATTAAGCAGCCCTCAAGTTTTCACGGATAATCTGGACTTGCTTCTCAGCTTCCCGCAGCATATGTGTTCCAAATACTTGATTTTCTCTTGTCACATTCTAGAACAAAGGTGTCCTACACTTCCTTCCGTATAGTGCTTCATATGGTGACATCTTCAAGCTTGCTTGGTAACTATTGTTATATGACAATTCTGCATATGGCAAGCTCTAGTCCCAACTTTTCCCATGCTTCAAAGCACAAGATCTTAACATATACTCTAAAATCAGATTGGTCCTCTCGGTTTGTCCATCCGTTTGAGGGTGATATGCCAAGCTAAAACTCATCTTTGTTCCCAATGTTTCATGCAATTTCTGCAAAAACCTGGAGGTAAATTGAGAACCACTGTCCGACACTATCCTCTTTGGAATCCCATGTCAGCACACAATATGCTCCATGTATAATTCGCCTAATTGTGTAGCGGTATACTTGGTCTTGACAGGGATGAAATGAGCTGACTTGGTCAAACGATCCAAAATAACCAAAATTGAGTCATAACCGGACTGGGTACGCGGTAAACCAACTATAAAGTCCATACCAATTTCTTCCCACTTCCATTCTGGAAACTTTAATGGCTGCAATAATCCAGCCGATCTTTCATGTTCCTCCTTGACTCGTTGGCACACATGACATAACACTACGTATTCAGCTATGTCCTTTTTCATGCTAGCCCACCAATAACAAGTCTTCAAGTCCTTGTACATCTTTGTACAACCGGGATGAATTGAGTATGGCGAGTCATGTGCCTCTTTTAGTACTGTCTCCCGAATATTCTTCACATTAGGCATGACAATTCTCTTCCCAAGCCATAATGTACCATGGTCATCCTCATCAAATCTGAATTATCTCCCCTCTCGTGTCCTTTCCTTGATTTCTTGGATTTCCTCATCCTTTGTTTGACCCTCTCGAATTTCTTGCTCCATGGTCGAATGTAACTCCATTATTCACATCTCATTCACAAATCCAAGATTTAACCGTTCAAACTTCTTACATAAGTCGGATGGCAGCTGTCGAACCGTAAGCTGATGACTTACCCCTTTCCTACTCAAAGCATCGGCCACGACATTAGCCTTTCCTGAATGATAGTTGATTACCACATCATAATCCTTGATGAGCTCCAAACATCTTTGTTGCCTCAAATTTAGGTCCGTTTGTTTGAAAATATACTTGAGACTCTTATGATCCGTATAAATTTCACACCTATGTCCATGTACATAGTGTCTCCAAATCTTCAATGCCTGTACCACGGCTGCAAGTTTCAAATCATGTGTTGGATAATTCCGCTCATGTTTCTTCAACTGTATCAATGCATATGCAACCACTTGTCCCTCTTGCATGAGCACACATCCAAGTCCCTGTCTTGATGCATTGTGTTAAATATCAAAACTTTTGCTTACATCCGGCAAAACTAACACGAGCGTGGTGGTTAGATCTTCTTCAACTCCTCGAAACTGTCTTGACAAGCTTGAGTCCATTGGAAAGCCTTCCCCTTCATTAGCAATTCCGTCATTGGCTTGACTATTTTGGAAAAGTCCTTGATGAACCAACGGTAATATCCAGCCATTCCAAGAAAGCTCTTTATTTCCTTGACATTCTGCAGGGGTTCCCATTTCAACACGTCTCTCACTTTTCTTAGGTCAACCGATACTCCTCCACTTGAGATGATATGACCCAAAAATGACACCTCTTTCAACCAAAACTAGCACATGCTAAACTTGGTGTACAATTGATGCTCCGTCAATTTCTTCAACGTAAGCCTCATGTGTTCCTCATGCTCCTTCTCATCCTTCGAGTAGATCATAATGTCATCAATAAACACCACGACAAACTTATCCAAGTACTCCATGAAGACCTTATTCATGAGGTACAAAAAGTAGGCATGTGCATTGGTCAATCCAAAGGACATGACGTTGTGCTCATTGGATCCATACCATGTCCGAAAAGCTGTCTTGGGTATGTCCGATGGTCTATTCTTGATTTGAAAGTATCCAAACCTCAAATCAATCTTGGAGAAGACACAAGCACCCTTCATCTGGTCGAACAAATATTATATGCGGGGCGAAGTGTACTTGTTCTTGATTGTTACCTCGTTCAGAGCTCGGTATCCACACACATCCTCTGTGATCCATCCTTCTTATCCACAAAAAGAATGGGTGATCCCCAAGGTGAAGAAGTTGGTTGAATAAAACCCTTCTCTAGTTGCTCTTGAATTAGCTTCTTGAGCTCCGCTAACTCCTTAGGAGGAATCCTATATGGCCTCTTAGCTATAGGTGCAGTTCCAGGCATTAATTCAATAACGAACTCAATGTCTCCATCAGGTGGCACACCTGGCAATACATCTAGAAACACATCCAAGAATTCACACGCCACCGGAATCTCCTCAATTGCGACACCGTCCATGTGATTCAACTCCAATGGTGATCCCTTCCTCATTGTTTAACTTCATCGTCTTTGTGGCACATTCAATAACTCTATTGTGCTTCCTCACCCTGTCCATACCAAGTATAATGTCCAATCCTTGAGAATCCAAGACAATGAGGTTGGCGAAGAAGTCTGCCCCCCTTATTCTAAGGCTTATTTTGGGACATACTATATTTGTCCCCATCTCTCCTCTAGGAGACTTAACCAATAGAGTAAAATTCATATGAGAGATAGGCAAACTATACTTGGCAACATATTTCGATGCAATGAATGAATGCGATGCTCCTGAATCAAATAACATAGTCATCAGGTTGGAGTTTGCGAGAAACATACCAGCAACCACGTCATCCGCTTGTTGCGCTTCCTTCATGGAGACATGGTTCACGTTGCCTTGAGCAAGATTCTGTTGTCCACAGTTCTGTTGCGGCTCTCCTCCATTGGGTCTTGGGTTCTGTCTTTGAGCATTGTTTCCTTGACTAGGGCCCGAATTAGGACATTGATGTGCAAAATATCCTTCTTCTCCACATGTATAGCACTTCCTAACCGCACCAGAATTTGGACGGACTTAATTCTGCGCATTGACACCAGGAAAGTTGGCACGAGGTGCATAAGGCATTGGACGCCTAGGTTCTTGCATGACAGGGCACTGCTGCACAAACTGAGCTGGGTGCGGTGCATAACCAGGGCGCTGTACATGAGCGGAAGAGCTGTAATAAGGCACATTGGGTGGCACAAAGCGAGGGCGCACATTACTTCCTTGTTGTTGTCCTTGATATGGTGCCTTCCTCTTGTTATCTAGCTCCATCTCATGGACCTTGTTCTCAACCACAATTGCTTTGTCCACAAGCTTCTGAAAGTTGGCATAATAACAATTCAGCAATTGCACTTGGATCTCATTGTTCAAGCCCCTCATGAACAAGTATTGCTTCCTACTGTCCCACTCACATCCTCAGGCACATACCTTGAAAGTTGAGTGAATTTGTTGAGATATTCACCCACACTCGATCTTCCTTCACTCAAGTTCTCAAATTCTTGCCTCTTCAAAATCATAACACCCTCGGGCACACAATGAGAACAGAAGCTCTCCTTGAACTCAACCCAAGTAATTCTCTCTTGGTTCTCATGAGTATTGCATAGTGAATCCCACCAATTGGCAGCTGCTCCAACAATTTCATGAGATGCGAATAGCACCTTCTCCCGGTCACTTCATTGAACTATTGCAAGTTTATTCTCTACGGACTTGAGCCAATCATCGACATCCATAGGGTCAACAACTTGAGCAAAGGTTGGTGGCCTAGTCCTCATGAACACCCCCAATCGGTTGTGGGGAGGTGGGGGTGGCGGTGGAGGCTTGTGGGGCTGATTGTTGTTGTTGCCAACCTGTAGTTGTCCCATAGTCTATATCATGCTCTGCATGAGCTGATTTTGCATGGCCAACAACTGCTCAATATTGATAGCTCCCTGGGCTGGTCCTTGTCCATTGTTGTTCTGAGGTGCTCCATTGTTCTCCTCCTCATAATTTCCATCCCTGTGGTTGAGAGTCCTCACCATCTGAAGAAAAGCAGGAGATAAGAATTTAGAAAACGCCCCAACTATATGCATCAAGGGATATGAAACTAAGCAACTACCTATACTATCCTACATGGATATGGCAATACTAAAGCATCCCAAAATCCTCTATTAAGCACTCAAACAGGAATACAAAGAAAACAACACACCAAAGAAAAACACATCGATTCCTGAGTGTTCCTATGTGCTTTAAAGTGTCCGTTCTATCTAGGCTGCGTCCTATGGTCAACCTATGGCTCTGATACCAATTTGTGACGCCTGGTTCCAGAAATGAACCAAGTGAATGCATATGTGTGCACAAGACGTTCAACACACATACACGAGTGCATTCACAAAAGGATATACAAAAAATTACCACCGAACAAGACTAATTAAGCACTTTTATTACACAATTCAGAACATCCTCAAATACAAGCTCTAATGATTATTAATGACAAGTTTCACTTAATGCAGTGGAAAATAAACTAAATAAGCAAACTAAGCAGCTAAACAAATAAGCATAAGGCTAGCGCAGCTCCAATCAACACCACATTCAAGCTGATGGCAGACACGGCCTAGAACTCCGCATTATCGTCATTATACTCCCAATCCTGACCTGCAACTATTGATGAGGGAATTGCAAGGGTGAGTACATGTCATACTCAGCAAGTGTGGAAAGTATGACATGTAGCTGATTCAAATGACGACAATAATAAAGGCCAAGTGCTGAAAAGTACAATGAAACATTTGAAAAACCAATATATTATATGTATGTGAAGTAAACCCATCATAAACCAAGTAGTTATAACTACTGTCCATATTCCATTACCATCATCCATGTACCAGGTTCCTCATTACCATTAACCATATCCAATACCATAATTCAATCGATAACCAGTACCAAACCATACTAAATCCCAAATTTTCTTCTAATCATGGAAGTTGTCTAGGTGCTCATAACAAGGAGCACGGCTATCATGGTAGTTTTTTTAACACTCTGCAGAGGCTGTACCACTTTACCCACGTGTTTGTGATTTCGTCACCCGTCGGCGACTAAAGGAAACCTCCATTATGCCAAGACACTACCATAGGTGTATGGCCAATAGATCATAGAATGGCCTTTACAAAGGGACTAATAGCATGTACGGACCCATTGAGGTTTCACCGGTGGCGATGTCTCCCACTCAGCACATCTTCAACCAAGGGCTCCCTCTTGTGCCATTCGGATCCCAGGGAGTCCAGCCTCAAATCCAAACCCAATCTGACTCCCCTTCCCCGGTGTGCCAAATGATCCATGCAATACTAGCAATACCCCAATTAATCAGCTACACCGCACCCATACTTGGCCTCGTGGTGGCACTATTGTCTTGGCTTATTCATGCATGAACCGGTCCTTAGATCTAAAGCAAGCAAACCACCATAGCATCCAACCCAATCCACATACCATGCTTGCTTAGATCACCCATTACCATATCATATTGACCAGTTCATATTAACCATAATCTCATTAATGTAGTTAATTAATCAAAGCAAAATGGTTAAAAGCTCTTCCCGATTCTCTACCATGAATTCCAGGTGACAAGGGGGGTCAAACAAAGCTAGTAAACTTCCTATCATAGGATTCCCATCAAATTGACACAAGCTTGCAGTTTTGCAAACAAAAGATTTATTTTAGAAACAGGATCAATATGTTCAAGGACACTTGCCTTGCTCTTAAACTTGGTTTGGATCAAAGACTTCAAATTTTTGGTGCTGGAGGTCCTCCGCAGCACTCTCTAGCGCAAATCCGTCTAAACCGCACAACGAACATACAAGACAAGAATCACAATCAATAAGTGCACATATTGTACTCAACATGGCATGACATGCATGATTATTGCAAATGCGACTAAAAACTAGTTAATGAGTTGTTATTAATGTTTACTTATCAATTCTAATGGTTATTAACAAGTCTACATAGGTTTGGAGTTGATTCAAATCGATTTACAATTAATTCAGCAGGAACCAAATTGCCAAATCGGACTAGTCCGCTTGGGACCGGACTAGTTTGCCCTTCGCAGGAACAACAAACTAGAGTTTTCTAGATCGACGTGAATTTGGAGAAATGGGGTTGAATTAACGTGAGAAAACGGAAGTAGAAGGTATACCAGGTGTTTAGAACTCCAATGAATCAAGAGTTTTGGAGGCAACACTTGGATCTTGACGATATAGGGTTGATGAAGAACTTGATGGTATATTGTTGATGAAGAACGAAAACTTGATGGAGATCTTGATATCCTGACCCTCTTTGTTTCCTCCTCTTCTTCTTCTTGCTCTGGATATCCTTCTCCCTCCTTGATGGCGGGTCTCCACAAACTAGGGTTTGTGTAGACTTATAATTGAGGCAAAAGGATGTAAAGTCAAGGGGTGGGGTTGTTTATATAAGGGTGGAGGCAAGGGTTTGATGGAATTCGAGTTTGGGGAGGGTAGAGGACGGCGTGGGGTCCCACATGGGCTCCTAAAGGAGTTAGATACGACGTCCTTAGGCCCACTTAAGGTAAAACCCAAAAACAAGTCATGAAACAAAAGATCAACTTGGAATCACGATTACTCGACAAGTCTGCAAGATGTCAGAGTAGTCCAAAGATAGACAGAGGGATATCGTACAAGTCCGGACTATAACGGACAAGTCTGAACTTGGCAGAAGAAAATTAGACTTGGCGAATCCGGACAACTCTAGTGACTTGGCGAAATTTTCAAGGAATTGGGATACCGGACCAGTCCACAATGGATCGGACAAGTTCGAAATTGTATAGAGGAAAAAACCGGAATAGTCCGCACTAAGACGGACATGTCCGAGCAAGGATAGTGAGAAATCGGACTAGTCCGCACCAAAAACAGACTAGTCTGCACTTCTCAAAACTTTTGAGTGCGGTCTTACTTCTAATTCAATTTAAACTTATTTCTTTTTATGTGGATTAATGTCAAACATGTATTAGAATGTATGCAATGCATGATGGTTGAAAATGAGAGTGTTACATGCACCATATTACAACCCAACTGCTGCTGCATAACGCTCTGCTTATCCACCACGACCACAACAGCTAATGCAGCAACGCCCACCCAGACAAGCACCTCGCTTACCTATGCAGCCTACGCCGCGCCCAAATATGCCTGCCTATGCTCAGAATCAGCCCTGCCCTAACTTTGCTAGCGCCACTGGTGGAAAGCATTGATGTGCCTGTGGTCAAGCGGGACATTTTGCAAATCAATGCCTAAGATTAGATCAATGTCAGATAAACAATGTTCTGTGGGATCGAAGAGCACGTGAAAAGCTACCAGAGGGGGGGGGGGGTGAATGGTAGATTTAAAAATCTTACGCAGTGAAAACAATTAAACCCCAACCCCTTCGGCAGAAAAATGATCTATTAAAGAAATCGTGTGTGAGACTAATATAAACGTGTTTCACCGTGACAAAAGTGATAGATATAAGATAGAATCAAGCCACGAAGACAACACAACTAGAATCACTCAAATCCATCGAGAAAAACTCAAGTTATGATCGAACGATCTAACAAAGGTCAATCTGCCTACCCGAGAAAAACAGTTCTGGAACGCTGCAAAGAAACTCGTGTAGATCCGAAACCACAAATCCAATGACCGTGAAATTTTTACAGATGATAGATAATCAAGATTTGAAGACAACTCAAAAATAATCACGTCATTTGGATCTGTAAAACTCGATTTATGATAAAACCACCGACGAAATGTAGTGCTGTCCAGAAACTCGATGAGTAAAACTTGTCTGAAACAAGTCGGACGAACAAGGCACAAAAGTTCCTATAAACTACGAATTTTATTCAATAGAACACAAGAGGAACAGCCCCAAAGTCGTGCACCACGAGCTCTGGGCTCCCTTGCTTATATAACCAGCTTGAAAGCCAACTCAACTTAAATAAGGAACCTAATCCTACTCTGTTCACGAATCGTAACTTTCTATAACTGCTTAGGATTCTTCTATACGCAGATAGAAGCTATCTTAAGACTTCCAAACACCTTAGGAACGTATCCCACATTCCTAAACAACTCAAATTCGTGACCCACATGAAATCCTATCATAACCAACTCAAATCTTTCCATATTCGAGTCAAACCCGACTCAGCAGTAGCCTAAGTCCATAACCTAGTCGGTTGGACCTTTCCGACCAACTCTTTACGTCCACATCTCTTCATCACATCTCGGAACCATGCAGCCACGTCCATGCACTTCTTGCACACGTGCAAATATCTTCCAATGACGTCCACGATACCTTCACATGCATTGTTCTTGATTCAATCATGCCGCGCAACCTCTTGATCAGCTCAACCACAATTCCTCCTGAATTTGGTTGTTGGAACCTCATCTCCTCTCCGAGACTAGTCCAATGGATCCCATCACCAGCCATGTCTTGAACTCAAGCAACACCTGCACATGAATAAACAACCAATCCATACGAGCCCAAGTCCTCGACTTGACTCAAGTTAGTTCCGAACACAACACCTTACTTGAGAACCTCACATAAGCATGTTGCAAAACCACAGTAACACGATATCATCCATGTCAACCAAAAACGCACCAAAGACTTAGCAAATGAATACTAAGCAACCTTTCCAACAATGTAAAGCAAGTACGAAACATTGCAAATGAAAAACAGAAGCAATGCGGTCAAGTTCCGGACCTTGCCAGAGCAACCCGGACCTCGAGCCGGAGCTAACAAAAGCTAGTAGAACCTCGCGCCAGAACTTACCAAAACTAGTATAACTAAGCTCCCGCCGGAGCTTACAAAACTAGCAGGACCTTAATAAAAAGGTGTTTTGGTGATATTCAAAACTTTTATCGTTAAAGAAAGTGTGTTCACTACAAGCCAATGTATTCAGCACACATAGGTCTTACAATCTCCCCCTTGATGAATGCATTGGCAACACCATTTAAAATCCGAACATTGGCTTATTCACATAAAATTTTTGAAGGCAATTTCTCCCCCTTTGTAAATCAAAAGTAAAATGAGAAGAAAATCCAAAAATTATCCCATATTATCTCTCCCCCTTTATTATCTCTCCTTATGCACATATTCTCTTTTTCTTCATGCTTATCTCTCCCCCTTTGACAATGTATTCAGCAAGTCATGAGCATATAAACAAATTACCTCTCCCCCTTTAGTTGTTATGAGCATATTATAACATATACATATAAACAAAGCTCATCCAAGTCATACTATCAAGTACCTTACATTATCACATCAATGAAATACATAAAGTAGTGTAAGCCATGCTAGAGATCAAATGTAATTTTCAATTTAAGCAAGTCATGATCTCACAAACTTAACTATTTCATAACTTGAAAGCATGACACTAGTTGCTGAATTTTATTATTTTTCAAAACATAAATTTAGATCATATGATATTTGCAAGAGATTATATGCGCATCTGCCTTATTCTAACCAACCAAGCCAAGCCTATGACATTTGACAATCAGAAGCTTGAGGACATGGTTTTAGTCATACACAACTTCTTCCAAAATCATATCTAAGTGCAATGATAAGCCATCTCAAAAGAAGAAGTGCGATGCATGCATATTCTCTTGATCTTTTCTCAATTTATATTTGTTCATAAAAACTCAACATGTGAGTTGATTACTTGATTAATTCTTAATGATTAAAAGCACTTGTGAACATGCAACAAGTTCAAAACAGAAAGAAAGTTCGACCATGACCAGATTTAGTGTAAGTAATTGTTCCAATTATGAGACATTGCAAAAACTACAAAATGTATAACACGAGTAATGTAGTAAGAACTTTCAGCATGTAAAAGGAATCACAAAGTCATATATGTATGAAATACTATGCTCGTATTATTTTAATTTCAGATTCACACATAGACTTCCCAAGTTTCAAAACTCCCCCTCAATTTAAGCCATGAGGATGCATAACCCCTATTTCACTACAAATGTAACTAAAATGAGTGAAATCCAAAGGTTTTGTAAAAATGTCAGCCAATTGTTGTTCGGTATCTACATGGTGAAGCACAATGTTTCCTTTTTCAACATTATCTCGGAGAAAGTGATACTTAATTTCAATGTGCTTAGTTCTAGAGTGTTGCACAGGGTTTTTAGCAATGCAAATGGCACTAGTCTTATTACAGAACAGTGGAACACTATCTAGATCAACCCCATAGTCCTTAAGTGTTTGAACAATCCAAAGGATTTGTGAGCAAGCACTAGAAGCAGCTACATATTCAGATTCGGCTGTGGATTGTGCAACTGAATTTTGTTTTCTAGAGGACCAAGCAACAAGAGAATTACCATGAAAATGAAAAGCACCGGAAGTACTTTTCCTATCCATCCTACAACCCCCAAAATCAGCATCCAAAAAAGCTTTCAAAGTAACAGTTGAGGAAGAAGGAAGAAAAATTCCAAATTCTTGAGTTCCATGTAAGTACCTGAGAATCCTTTTGATGGCTTGACGATGTGAAGCACCTGGGGAGGCTTGAAACCATGCACAAAGACATACACTGAATTGTAAGGCTGGTCTTGATGCCGTGAGGTATAAAAGTGATCCAATCATGCTTCTATATTCTTATTGATCCACTGGTTCACCATCTTCATCAAGTTCAAGTGTTGTTGCTATTCCCATTGGTGTCCGAAGAGGCTTGCTTTTGTCCATGTTGAAGCGCCTTAGGAGGTCTTTTGTATACTTCGTCTGATGCACAAAGGTACCCACCTTGGTTTGCTTGATTTGCAGCCCCAAACAGAAAGTGAGTTCACCCATCATACTCATTTCAAATTTGGAACTCATCATTGCTGAAAACTTGGACACAAGATCATGAGAAGCACAACCAAAGATAATATCATCCACATACACTTGAACGAATAATGAGTCATTGCCATGCTTAAGCACAAAAAGAGTTTTATCAACCTTGCCCATGGTAAACCCTTTTTAATGTATGAATGTTTTTAACCTATCATACCATGCTCTAGGGGCTTGTTTGAGACCGTACAAGACTTTGAAAAGTTTGTAAACATGATTAGGAAAATCTGGATTTTCAAAACCCGATGGTTGTTTCACATAAACCTCCTCGTCTATGTAGCCATTAAGAAAAGCACGTTTAACATCCATTTGATATAGCTTAAAACCAATAGATGCAGCAAAAGCTAACAAAATTCTTATGGCTTCTAATCTAGCAACAGGAGCACATGTTTCATCAAAATCTAGACCTTCAACTTGAGTGAAACCTTGAGCAACCAACCTAGCCTTATTCCTAACCACAACCCCATCCTCACTTTGTTTATTTTTAAATACCCATTTAGTTCCAATTAAAGTGTGACCTTGAGGTGGAAGTACAAGTTTCCAAACATTATTTCTTTCAAAATTTTCTGACTCTTCTTGCATGGCAATAATCCAAGATTCATCAGTGAGTGCATGTGATATATCTTTGGGTTCAAAAGAAGAAACAACAGCGAAATGAGCATAAGAGTTTGGATCGCAAAACCTGGACCGTGTGACTCGTTCGTGCAAGCTTCCAATCATCTGTCGTGGGGGATGATCTTTGTAAAACCGTAGGGGAACAGATGTCTCACAAGCTTCTTCTTCTTCATGTTCATCACAAATCAATGAGCTTGTGACTTGAGGATGATTTGAATCAGCATTGATGGTTGTCGGTGCTGGTTGAGAATTAACATCCGGAGCTGAACCAAAGTCTTTAGCAGCTGAATTTTTGGGCAGCAGCTCCAATTCTTCCCCATCTTCAACTAAAATGCTCCCCCCTGCGGATATGGATCTGGACCTGCAATGTTTGAGCTAGTACCTGGGCTAGCATCATCAAAAGACACTTCACAAGTCTCCACAATTTTGTTAGTGTCAAGTAAAAGCACACGGTAGCCTCTAGTATGAGATGGATAACCAAGAAACATGCCATCAATGGATCTAGGTTCAAATTTATCAAGATTACCATGTTTCTTAACAAAGAATTTGCAACCAAAGACCCGAAAGTGTGTAACACTAGGCCTATGTCCAAACCGGAGCTCATATGGTGTTTTACCTAGCTTAGCACGCAGGAAAACACGATTTGAGACATAACAAGCGGTTGCTAACGCTTCAGCCCAAAATTTCCTAGGAGTTTGATATTCATCAAGCACAGTCCTAGCCATCTCAACTAAGGTTCTGTTCTTTCTTTCTACAACACCATTTTGTTGAGGTACATATGGTGAAGAAAATTGATGATCTATTGTATTTTCAGCATAAAAGTGATCAAATGATTGATTTTTAAATTCAGTTCCATTATCACTTCTAATTGCTTTTAAAGATCCTGGGTAATCAATTGATAATCTAAGAAATAAAGTTCTAGAGTGACTAAAAACTTTATTCTTAGATGCCATAAAGTAAACCCAAGAGTATCTAGAATAATCATCAACAATCACAAGTACACACCACTTACCTCCGAAAGATTGAACACGTGAAGGTCCTACGGTGTCAAGGTGCAAAAGTTGACATGGTTCAGTTATCATGATCATTGTCAGAGGAGTATGTGAACCTGCAACCATCTTAGCATGTTTACAAGAAGAGCACACAATTTCTTTGTCCCCGTTAAGCTTAGGCAGCCCACATATGCGATTAAGAGCACTAACATGCATTAGGTGATCCAAGCCTACGTGACCAAGTCTACGATGCAAAAAATATAGGTCCTTTGAATCATTAGCAACTAGACACCTATGCTTAGAGGAAGACATATCAAAATCAGCTTTAAAAACTCTTCCCAATCGAGACATGTTAAAAATAAGCTCACTATTTGAACTTACAACTTTGCAGCGGTTTTTATTGAAAATAATTTCCAGATTTTCATCTAGAAATTGTGAAACAGAAAGCAAGTTGTATTTCAAATTTTTGACAAGTGCCACATCCTTCAAAGTGTAGTGATCATTTACTCTAACCGAACCCTTAGCAATTATAGGAGTTGAAGAATTATCGGCAAAAGTAACATTCTCTACACGTGACACAAAAGAGAGAGAGGAGAACCAATCTTTGTTATCGGTCATGTTGCGTGAGCAACCTGAATCCACAATCCAAGTGTTCTCCTTCCACAAACGTGTAACCTACATAGAAGCACAATACGTCGATGACTCAATACTGGGGTTAGTCAAAAGGCATTTAGGAATCCAGTACTGAGTCACGCGACGTGCAGCAGGAAAAACATGCGAAAGCTTAGACAAAACAGCAGGTTTATGAGTCAAAGGTTGAGATTTTTTATTCTTAACTACTGACCTATAAGGTGTCACTTGTGTAGCACAAAAATCAGTAGCTCCGGAGGCAAAAACAGAAGGTCTGGAGCTAAACTTTGAATGTTTTTGACTAAAAACAGCAGGTTGTACATTCGGTTCAATATGTGCAGCAAATTTTGCATGGAAGTTATGAGATCTAGCAACCATTCTTTCCCTTTTCTGTTGTTTAGCTAGTCTATAACAAAAATCTATGACATGACCATTTCTACCACGGTAGGTACAATGAAATTTAACTTTGTGTTCATGTCTAGATGAGCAAACCACATTTTTATTTGAAACCGAATGAGACAATACTCGTGCAGATTTGAAAACCACTTCTTTTTGTTTAGGAACTGTTTGAATCAAACCACTTCCTAATGACTTTAAAATTTTAGGTGGATGTTCCTTAGCATGAGCATGAGAATCAAAACCTAAACCAGTTTTATCATTGCAAGACATGGATGAATTCAGCAGCAAGTTTAGGTTCTTATTCCCATTACAAAACCAATCAAATGTCTTATGCATCTTATCAAGTTTACTGGACAGATCAAGGCAATTTTCACATGAAGTTTTTATTTTTAATTTGCAATTTGAACAATATTTAACATCATGACAATGTAAAGCATTGTTCAATATAGAGATTTCTTTCATGGCATCTTGCAGTTTCTTATCAAGATCATCACAACTAGAACAATGCAAATCAATTGTAGAACAAGAAGCATCTTTTAAGTTTCCAATATTAAGTGCAGCAAGCTTTTTGTTCTTTTCAATTTCAAGTTCAAGTTTATCAAGTGTGGAGGTATGTGCACTTCTTAGGGAGGACAATTGTTTATATATTAAGTCAAATGAGGAACAAGAATCATCACTAGGAATCAAGGATTTCAAACGATTAATTCCAAATTCTAGTGACTCAATTTTAACAGCATTGTCCCTAGGCTTTTTGTCCTTTTTTCTTAACAATAACAGTGACACGAGAAATAGCATCACACATTTCTTCGCAAGTAGGACATACCTCTTCATTGTCGCTGTTGTGTTCTGCCTCCTCCATACTTGATCTTGACTTGCCCGCCATGAAGCACAAGTTTGCCAAATCATCTTCATCTTCATCACTTCCAATGTCCACGTCGCTTGAGCCAAGTTCCAGGAGTGCTGAGATAAAACTGCTCACCAATTGATGTCGTGTAAAACCCTTCTTTTTCTTCGTATCTTTTGCAGAGGAGTGCTTCGTTCTTGTTTTCTTTTCATCCCGGGAAGTAGGACCTGAAAGGTTAGGGCAATATGAACGAAAATGTCCTGTCTTACCACATTCAAAGCATCATTGAGTTCCGGAGCTTCCTCTCCTTCTAGTTCTCACATTTTGCAACGCTTTTGAGAACCGGGTAGATATGAGCGCTAGCTCCTCCTCTGGAAACTCATCAATATGTTCAAGGGTTAGAGAGGACAGCAAAGAAAGTGTACCACAAGATGATGTTTTACCGAAACTAGGCATGTCACGTTGAGAAACAAAAGCAATAGACTTGTTGGGGTTCTTACGTGAGATTATGTCAATTTCATGAGTTTTTAACTTGGAATATAGCACATCTAAAGTAATTGAACTCATGATAGTAGATTCACGAATAGATGTGACTTTCAACTCCCAAATTGACATATATAATGCACTTAGCAATTTCCTAGCATTTTCAGCATCTGAAAAATTAACATTGACACTACGCAAGTTGCTGAGAATCTTATTAAAGCGAGCAAAAAGGTCATCAATAGACTCACCGGGTTGCATCTCGAAGCGCATGTATTCTTTCTTGAACATGTCTTGCCTTACCTCTTTAAAATTGTTGGATCTTTCATGGTAGTCACAATGTGCTTTTCACACATCGTATGCAGATCGGAGGTGTGCAACACGGTCGAAGTCGCTTTGTGTTAATCCTTGTATGATCAAGTTCCGAGCGTTGTTGTTGTTGTCGACATACCTCAAATTTGTAGCTACAACTTGATCGTTTGATGGCACTTCGTAAGTCTTGTATACCTTCTCCCATGTTGCAAAGCCTTGTGCGTGGATGAAAGCGTCCATGCGTGCCTTCCAAACCTGAAAATCAATACCAGCGAACACACAAGGTTTGGCAGAGTACTTCTCTATGATGATTAGTCAAAAACACATGCAAATCACAAAGATTAGAGTGCCGTGGCTCTGATACCAATTGTAGGATAGAAGAGCATGTGAAAAGCTACCATAGGGGGGGTGAATGGTAGATTTAAAAATCTTACGCAGCGGAAACAATAAAACCCCAACCCCTTCGGCAGAAAAACGATCTGTTAAAGAAATCGTGTGTGAGACTAATCTAAACGTCTTTCACCATGAAAAAAGTGATAGATATCAGATAGAATCAAGTCACGAAGACAACACAACATGAATCACTCAAATCTGTCGAGAAAAACTCAAGTTATGATCGAAAGATCAAACAAAGGTCAATCTGCCCTACCCGAGAAAAACAGTTCTGGAACGCTGCAAAGAAACTTGTGTAGATCAGAAACCACAAATCCAATGACCGTGAATTTTTTACAGATGATAGATAATCAAATTGTGAAGACAAATAAAAAAGAATCACGTCAATTGGATCTATAAAATACGAGTTATGATAAAACCACCGACAAAATGTAGTGCTGTCCAGGAACTCGATGAGTAAATCTTGTTCGAAACAAATCGGACGAACAAGGCACAAAAGTTCCTTCAAACTATGAATTTTATTCAATAGAACACAATAGGAACAGCCCCAAAGTCGTTCACCACGATCTTTGGGCTCCCTTGCTTATATAACCAGCTCGAAAGCCAACTCAACTCAAATCAGGAACCAAATCCTACTCTGTTCACGAATCGTAACTTTCCATAACCGCTTAGGATTCTTCTATACGCAGATAGAAGCAATCTTAAGACTTCCAAACACCTTAGGAACGTATCCCACATTCCTAAACAACTCAAATTCGTGACCCACGCAAAATCCTATCATAACCAACTCAAATCTTTCCATATTCGAGTCAAACCTGACTCAGCCGTAGGCTAAGTCCATAACCTAGTCGGTTGGACCTTTCCGACCAACTCTTTACATCCACATCTCTTCATCACGTCTCGGAACCATGCAGCCACGTCCATGCACTTCTTGCTCATGTGCAAACATCTTCCAATGACGTCCACGATACCTTCACATGCATTGTTCTTGATTCAATCATGCTGCGCAACCTCCTGATCAACTCAACCACAATTCCTCCTGAATTTGGTTGTTGGAACCTCATCTCCTCCCTGAGACTAGTCCAATGGATCCCATCACCAGCCATGTCTTGAACTCAAGCAACACCTGCACATGAATAAACAACCAATCCATACGAGCCCAAGTCCTCGACTTTACTCAAGTTAGTTCCAAACACAACACCTTACGTGAGAACCTCACATAAGCATGTTGCAAAACCACAGTAACACGATATCATCCATGTGAACCAAAAACACACAAAAGAGTTAGCAAATGAATACTAAGAAATCTTTCTAACAATGTAAAGCAATTATGAAACATTGCAAATAAAAAACAGAAGCAATGCGGTCAAGTTCGGGATCATGCCAGAGCAACCCGGACCTTGAGCCGGAGCTAACAAAAGCTAGTAGAACCTAGCGTCGGAACTTACCAAGACTAGTATAACTAAGCTCCCACCGGAGCTTACAAAACTAGCAGGACCTTAATAAAAAGGTGTTTTGGTGATATTCAAAACTTCTATCGTTAAAGCAAGTGTATTTACAACAAGCGAATGTATTCAGCACACATAGGTCTTACATGTTCCAAGGCAGAATCCAAGGCCCAATGGAGGAGCAACTCAAGGCAATCGTGGACTGCAAAATTTCCCTCGTGGCAAAGTGAACCATGTATCTGCAGAAGAGGCCAATCAAGCTGAAGATGTTGTGATTGATATGTTTCTCGCAAACTCCAACCCCACAAGTAGATTATTTGATTCTGGAGCATCCCATTCATTCATCTCATCAATGTATGTTGCAAAGCATAGCATGCCTATATAATACTTGAAGTTTACCCTATTGGTTAAATCTTTTGGAGGAGATATGAGGATGAATATAAGATTTCCAAAAGTAAGTACTTCCATAAGGGTGGTAGAGTTCCTCGCCAACCTTATAGTCTCGAATTCGCAAGGCTTGGACATCATAATTGGAATGGATTGCATAAGGAAGCATAACAGAGTGATTCAGTGTGCCACTCGGACAATACAACTGACAAACGAAGATGGAGTTAGTGTAGATTTCAAGGTAGTTCAGCTGACAACAGAGAAGGCAATGGTAAATCAAGCAGAAGGAGTATCTTTGGAGGAAATTCTAGTTGTTCATGAGTATCCATATGTGTTTCCTAAAGAATTGCCAGGTATGCCACCTGATCATGACATCGAGTTCGTCATTGATTTAATACCTTGAACTGCACCTATTGCAGAGAGGACATAAGGGATGCCTCCTAAGGAATTAGTGGAGCTTATGAAGCAAATTCAAGAGCAGTTAGAGAAGGGTTTTATACACCCAACCTCGTCGCCATGGGGAACCCCAGTGCTTTTCATAGATAAGAAGGATAGATCCCAGAGAATGTGTGTGGATTTTCGATCTCTCAACGAGGTGATAATCAAGAATAAGTACACGTTGCCCTGAATAGAGGATCTGTTCGACTAGATGAAGGGAGCTATAATATTCTCTAAGATTGATCCTCGGTCAGGACATTTCCTAATGAGTATTAGACCATCACACATACCAAGAAAGGATTTTAGGACATGGTATGGATCCTATGAGTATACATTCCTGTCATTTGGTTTGACTAATGCATCAGTGTACTTCATGTATCTCATGAACAAGGTTTTCATGGATTATTTGGATAAGTTCGTGGTAGTGTTCATTGATGACATCATGATCTACTCGGAAAGTGAAGAATAGCATGAAGAACATCTAAGGCTGACGTTGCAAAAATTGTGAGAGCACCAGTTGTATGCCAAGTTTATGAAATGCCAATTCTAGTTGAGGGAGATATCATTCCTAGGTCATGTCATAACTGATAGAGGAGCATCAGTTGACCCAGGAATGGTTAGAGATGTGCTAAGGTGAGAATCACCGCAGAATGTGAAGGAAATAAAGGAGTTTTCTTGGAATGGCAGGATACTACCGTCGGTTCATTAAGGACTTTTCCAAGATAATAAAGCCCATGACCGAACTGTTAATGAAGGAGAAACCATTCAGGTGGACTCAAGCTTGCCACAACAGTTTTTAGGAGCTAAAGAAGAGATCAACAACAGAAACTATGTTAGTATTGCCAGATGTGAGCAAGAGCTTTGATATCTATTGCGACGCTTCAAGGCAAGGACTTGATTGTGTATTGATGCAAGAAGGTTGAGTAGTAGCCTATGCATCCAGGAAATTGAAGAAACATGAGCAGAATTATCCTATGCATGATCTCATACGTGCAGTCGTAGTGCCTGCATTAAAGATTTGGAGACATTATGTTCTTTGTCAGAGATGCGAGATTTATACGGGTCATAAGAGTCTCAAGTACATATTCACGCAAACGATCTAAATTTGATGGAGCAAAGATGGTTGGAACTCATTAAGGATTATGATGTGAGAATTAATTATAATCCAGAAGAAGCCAACGTAGTGGCTGATGCTTTGAGTCGAAAGGGAGCAGGCCACCAGCTCACCGTTAGGGAGATGCCGCCCAAGCTATGCAAGGAGGTTGAATGGTTGAATCTTGGATTTGTAAATGACATGGGGGCAATGGAAGTAAATCCATCTTTGGAGTAGGAAATTCGGGAAGGTCAAAGGAAGGACAAGGAAACCCAGGAAATCAAGGTTAGAAACCAGGAAGGAAGAGAATTCAGATTTTATGAGGATGACCATGGTACTCTATGGCTTGGAAAATGGATTGTTGCGCCTAATGATAACAGTCTCCGACTGTTGATATTATAAGAGGCACATGACTCACTTTAGTCCATCCATCCTGGTTGTACAAAGATGTACAAGGACCGGAAGACACAATATTGGTGAGATGGTATGAAGAGGGACATAGCTGAATATGTCGCATTGTGTGATGTATGACAACGAGTCAAGGCTGAACACCACATGCCAGCTGGATTATTGCAGCCATTGAAGATTCGGGAATGGAAGTGGGAAGAGGTTGGTATGGATTTCACAGTTGGCCTTCCTCGCACTTCAGCAGGCTATGATTCAATATGGGTTATTGTGGATCGGTTGACAAAATCAACGCATTTTATTCCTGTCAAGACTACCGATAGTGGAACGAAGCTGGTGGAATTATATATGGAAAGAATAGTGTGCTTACACGGAGTGCCCAAGAAGATTGTGTCCAATAGAGGTTCTCAATTTACCTCAAGGTTCTGACAAAAGCTGCATGAATCAATGGGAACTCAATTGAATTTCAGTTCTGCCTATCACCCTCAAACGGATGGACAGAACCAGAGAACAAATCATATGTTGGAGGACATGCTAAGGGCTTGCGCGTTAAAGTATGGGGGAAGTTGGGACAAGAGCTTTCCATATGTTGAATTTTCCTACAACAACAGTTATCAAGCAAGCTTGAAGATGTCACCATACGAAGCACTGTATGGGAGAAGGTGTAGAACACCCTTGTTTTGGAATGAAACTGGAGAAACTCAAGTGTTTGGAGATGATGTAATACAGGATGCTGAAAAGCAAGTTCAGACAACTGGTGAAAACTTAAGAGCTGCTCAGTCTAGACAAAAAGGTGATGCGGATAATAGACGAATAATCCTATCTTTTGAGGTGGGAGACTTTGTATACCTCGAAGTGTCAGCCATGCGAGGTCACAAGAGGTTTAATATCAAAGGCAAGTTGGCACCTCGCTATATTGGACCATTCAAGATACTGGACAAACGACAAGAGGTAGCCTATAAATTGGAGATGTCTACACATCTTTCCGATGTCCATGGTGTAATTCATGTTTCTCAGCTTAAGAAAGGCTTGAGGGTACGGAAGAGCTGTTACCGTTGGAAGAATTGGAGCTTGAGGAAGATTTGAACTATGCCGAGAAACTTATCAAAATTTTGTACACCATGGAAAGGTTGATGAGGAACAAGGTAATTAGGTGGTGCAAAGTGTGAAAGTGCATCTAGGAATCCCTTGTGGGTTTTGGATGATTTATGACAAGCAAATGAGATCCTAACCACTTTGTTGAGATGAGCACAGGTTCTAATGAGAAAATGAGCAAAGTGCCAAAAAGAAAGGAGAATGAGGAGCAATGTTGAAAAGGGTTCAAGAAACAAGTGTAGTAGATCATTGTGTATGGAGTGTGTGAAGGAAACACACCCCAAGAGCTCAATCACAATTATTCTCACACGTTGCACAAATCCATACAGGACCGGACTAGTCCGACTCACCCCGTACTAGCCTGATATCTTTTTGCACAAGATCAGACAAATCCTCACAATGCGGACTTGTCCTCACAATCCAGTTTTTCACTGACCAGACAAGTCCGATATTACGACGGACTAGTCCAATATCTCTCTGACTAGAATCGGACTAGTCCTCCCCAGGGCGGGCTAGTCCTCCAAACACCTCACAAGTTGCACAAAATCGGACAAGTCCGATCACACACCAGACTAGTCCGATATCATTCTGATGTCAATCGGACAAGTCAAATATTAGCACGGACTAGTCTGAGAAACCCACTAATCTAAATCGGACAAGTCCTCCAAGTGCGAACATGTTCAAAATTCACTCAGGGTTTCATATAAATCGGACAAGTCCGATATGTATCGGACTAGTCCGAAGATTTCCAGAACCAAAATCGGACAAGTCCGCTTTCATCCAGACAAGTCCGATATTTCGGGACACCTAGGGTTTGCTACACAAAGCACACCGGACTAGTCCGTTGTCCACCACGGACTAGTCCGATCTTTCTAAACCCTAACAGTAACTTTTGGGAACCCCATATAAATAGGTGTACACGACCCATCTTTCATAACACTCGACCCTCTGCACTGTCACACCTCCCAAGAGCCTAGAAATCACCTCTCTCCACGAAATCAAACGCAAGAAAGATCAATCCCTTGAGGATACACTTTGGATCATTGGAGAGACACGGTTCATCACTCATTGAGCTTTTGGTTTGATTCCCTAACACACTCCTGTGGTTTTCATTGTGATCTTGAGAGTGTGTTCTTGGTGGTGTTCACATTGTAATCTTCGGGAGACCTCAAAGTGTGAGAAGGCCCCTTGAATTTGGTTATTTGCCCTTTGTGATTAGTGAAGAGGATTGGCCTACGTGGCGATCTGATGAGGGTAGGGTTGGAGAAGACCCGGTCCTTTTGTGGACTCCTCAACGTGGATGTAGGTTGCCTCTGTGGGAACTGAACCACAGGATAAAGTGCTTGGGTTCTTACTTTGCGCCCATCATTCTTATACTTTATATCAATCTAGGGTTTCAATCAATCTTTTTCACTTTACATTGAAACATTAAATATAAGATTAACTTGTGGTACATCGTGTAACACTTCAATTACAAGTATATTTCCGCTGCATAAATCCTAGGATCAAGATAATTGATCAAATTCGATCAACCTAGTCTGTATACACCGGACTAGTCCGCACTCGACCGGACTAGTCTGATATCTCGAGATTTGATCTGGTTGTTAAGTGTTGCAGGTTCTGACAGAAAATCAAAAAGGCCTATTCACCCCCCCCTCTTGGCCACATTCAATTGGTATCGGGGCAGGACCCTTCAAAAGGAGACTAATCGCTCGAAGAGATCATGTCAGACATGAAGGACGTACACAAGAGCATAAACCAAGAGAAGGTTGAAGAATAAAAGAACCAAGAATTTGGAGAGGCTCCTCGAGGCCATTCAAGACTTCGAGGATGATGATGAGGAGACACTGGAACTCAAGGCGCTCCTAAGAAAGAAAACCCTCTCCAAAGGAAAAGTAAAGATCGAAGATGAGAAGACGAAGAAGGGGAGTAGTCACACCGACTACTCCCGATATCCTTTTAATTGTGATCGCCTAAATTCTAAAAACAATCATTATCTATCTATTCCGCTTGGAAAAGCCCCACACTTTGACGGCAATGACTACTCAATGTGGAGGCAAAACATGAAAATGCATTTGATTCTCTCAATCCATGTTTGTGGCACATAGTATGCACAGGAATAGATATCCCCGACGATGATGAGGAGCTCACACCTAGCCAAGAGCAAGCAATCTATCGAATAGCTCAAGCTGCTGTAGTCATCACCTCATCACTTAGTCGGGACGAGTTCACAAAGGTGGATGGACTCGAGATCGCAAAGGAGATATGGGATACATTGCAAACTGCACATGAAGGTGATCGTCATGTGCGAGAAGTGAAGATTGAGATGATTGAAGACGAGTTGAGAAGATTCACCATCGAAGAAGACGATTCGCCACAAGATATGTACAACCGACTAAAGACGCTCATCAACAAGGTGCGAGCATACGGAAGCAAGAAGTGGAACGACCACGAGGTGGTAAAGCTCATTCTTAGATCTTTCATGCCTCGCAATGTCACCTTGTGCTCGATGATACGAGAAAGCCCTGAGTACAAGAAGATGACTCCGGATGAGCTACTTGGGAAAATCATCAACTTTGAGATGATGGAAAAGCAAGCCAAGCATGTAAAGGAGATTGCTGATCTCACCTCGGCAAAGAAGAAAGGGGTAGCTTTGAAGTCCACATTCAAGCCCTTGTCTACAGAGGCTCGAGAAACTCAATTAGAAGAAGACGCTGACGATGAGAGCGGCGACTTGGATGAAGATGACATGATACTATTGATGAAGAAATTCAAAAGAATGATAAAGAAAAGACAAGGGGCTAAATCAAGTGAAGGAAAGTACAAGGTAAAATCAAACCAAAGTTGAGGCGGGCATGCTATAACTCTGGTGAGTATAGCCACTTTATAGTTGATTGCCCATATGAAGAGAGCAAAAAGAAGACCAAGGAAACGAAGCCTCAACCCAAGAAGTTATTCAAGAAGAAGAAGCAAGCCGAGCAAGCACATCTAGGGAAAGAGTGGGACTCAAATGATGAGTCCTCATCCGAAGAAGAAGAAGAGATGGCTAGCATATCCATCGAGAAGACATCCAAGAAGTCCACTCTCTTCCCTACTCTCGGTGCATGGAAAGGGAGCGACACTTGCCTCATGGCAAAGGAAGGTAAACGCAAGGTAACAACAAAACCCTCTTTCGTACATTCTTATTCTAGTGATAATGAAATTGCTAGTGATAACGAAGATATGCTCATCGGCTTAGACAAGAAAACTGTTGCAAAAATGAAATTTTTACTTGATCAACTTGTTGAGAAGGAGAAGCTGATAAACCGTCAAGAAGACATGATTATCTCCCAAAAGGAGGAATATGTTGAACTTGACAAGCTTCTAGAACTTGAAAAGGAGCGAAGCAAGTCACTAGAGCTTGACTTAGATTCAAGCAAGGAAGCTTGCTTGGAGTTAAGCGACTCAAATCCTACAATCAAGGATGAACTTTCTAACCTAATCAAGGTTAACAAGATTTTTTAAGTATAAGTTGAGGTTGAGTCACTGAAGCAAGGTGACCCTTCATCCTCTTCATGCTCACCTTCTCAACCACTTAAAACTGAATCTATCATCACTTGTTCATGTGGTAAAGTTCACACCAGCTTGAAAGACAAGTCAACCTCTACCAAGGACAAGAATCTCCCACAAAGTGACATGTTTGACAACTAGAAGATCAAATATGCATGTAGTGCATACTTGGTCACAAGACCTCCAAATGTCAAATATTGAAGGATCGAAGAGCACATGAAAAGCTACCAGAGGGGGGGGGGGTGAATGGTAGATTTAAAAATCTTACGCAGCGGAAACAATTAAACCCCAAACCCTTTCGGCAGAAAAACGATCTGTTAAAGAAATCGTGTGTGAGACTAATCTAAACGTGTTTCACCGTGACAAAAGTGATAGATATCAGAGAGAATCAAGTCACGAAGACAACACAAAAATAATCACTCAAATCCATCGAGAAAAACTCAAGTTATGATCGAAAGATCAAACAATGGTCAATCTGCCCTACCCGAGAAAAAACAGTTCTGGAACGCTGCAAAGAAACTCGTGTAGATCATAGACCTCAAATCCAATGACTGTGAAATTTTGAAAGACGATATACAATCATGTTTTGAAGACAACCCAAAAAGAATCAACCTTTCCCATGGTAAACCCCTTTTCAAGTAAGAATGTTTTTAACCTATCATACCATGCTCTACGGGCTTGTTTGAGACCGTATAAGGCTTTGGATAGTTTGTAAACATGATTAGGAAAATTTGGATTTTCAAAATTTGGTGGTTGTTTGACATAAATCTCCTCATCTATGTAGCCATTAAGAAAAGCACTTTTATCATCCATTTGATATAGCTTAAAACCTTTAGATGCTGCAAAAGCTAACAAAATTCTTATGGCTTCTAATCTAGCAACGGGAGCAAAAGTTTCATCAAAATCTAGACCTTCAACTTGAGTGAAACCTTGAGCAACCAACCTAGCTTTATTCCTAACCACAACTCCATCCTCACTTTGTTTATATTTAAATACCCATATAGTTCCAATTAAAGTGTGACCTTGAGGTGGAGGTACAAGTTTCCAAACATTATTTCTTTCAAAATTTTCTAACTCTTCTTGCATGGCAATAATCCAAGATTCATTAGTGAGTGCGTGTGATATATCTCTGGGTTCAAAAGAAGCAACAAAAGCAGAATGAGCATGAGAGTTTGGATCGCAAAACCTGGACCGTGTGACTCGTTCGTGCAAGCTTCCAATCATCTTTTGTGGGGGATGATCTTTGTAAAACCGTAGGGGCACAGATGTCTCACAAGCTTCTTCTTCTTCTTTTTCATCACAAATCGATGAGCTTGTGGCTTGAGGATGATTTGAATCAGCATTGATGGTTGTCGGTGCTGGTTGAGAATTAACATCTGGAGCTAAACCAAAGTCTTTAGCTGCTGAATTTTCTGGCAGCAACTCCAATTCTTCCTCATCTTCAATGAAAATGCGCTCCCCCTGCGGATATGGATCTTGACATGCAATGTTTCAGTTAGTACCTGGGCTAGATTCATCAAAAGACACTTCACAAGTCTCCACAATTTTGTTAGTGTCAAGTAAAAGCACACGATAGCCTCTAGTATGAGATGGATAACCAAGAAACATGCCATCAATGGATCTAGGTTCAAATTTATCAAGATTACCATGTTTCTTAACAAAGCATTTGCAACCAAAGACCCAAAAGTGTGTAATACTAGGCCTGTGTCCAAACCGTAGCTCATATGGTGTTTTACCTAGCTTAGCATGCAAGAAAACACGATTTGAGACATAACAAGCGGTTGCTAACGCATCAGCCCAAAATTTCCTAGGAGTTTGATATTCATCAAGCATAGTCCTAGCCATCTCAACTAGGGTTCTGTTCTTTCTTTCTACAACACCGTTTTGTTGAGGTACATATGGTAAAGAGAATTGATGATCTATTCTATTTTAAGCACAAAAGTGATCAAAAGATTGATTTTTAAATTCAGTTCCATTATCACTTCTAATTGCTTTTAATGATCCTGGGTGATCAATTGATAATCTAAGAAATAAATTTCTAAAGTGACTAAAAACTTCATTCTTAGATGCCATAAAGTAAACCCAAGAATATCTATAATAATCATCAACAATAACAAGAACATACCATTTACCTCCGAAGGATCGAACACGTGAAGGTCCTACGGTGTCAAGATGCAAAAGTTGACATGGTTCAGTTGTCATGATCATTGTGAGAGGAGTATGTGAACCTGCAACCATCTTAGCATGTCTACAAGAAGAGCACACAATTTCTTTGTCCCCTTTAAGCTTAGGCAGCCCACGTAGGCGATCAAGAGTGCTAACACGCGTTAGGTGATCAAAGCCTACGTGACCAAGTCTACGATGCCAAAAATATAAGTCCTTTCAATCATTAGCAACTAGACACCTATGCTTAGAGAAGGACATATCAAAGCTAGCTTTAAAAACTCTTCCAAACTGAGACATGTTAAAAATAAGCTCACTATTTGAACCTACAACTTTGCAGCAGTTTTTATTGAAAATAATTTCTAGATTTTCATCCAGCAATTGTGCAACAGAAAGCAAGTTGTATTTCAAATTTTTGACAAGTGCCACATCCTTCAAAATGTAGTGATCATTACTCTAACCGAACCCTTAGCAATTGTAGGAGTTGAAGAATTATCGGCAAAAGTAACATTCTCTACACGTGACATAAAAGAGACGGAGGAGAACCAATCTTTGTTACCGGTCATGTGGCGTGAGCAACCTGAATCCACAATCCAAATGTTCTCCTTCCTCAAACGTGTAACCTACATAAAAGCACAATACGTCGATGACTCAATATTGGGGTTAGTCAAAAGGCATTTAGGAATCCAGTACTCAGTCACGCGACGTGCAGCAGGAAAAACACGCGAAAGCTGAGACAAAACAGCAGGTTTATGAGCCAAAGTTTGGGATTTTTTATTCTTAACTACTGACCTATAAGATGTTACTTGTGTAGCACAAAAATCAGTAGCTCCGGAGTCAAAAACAGAAGATCCGGAGGTAAACTTTGAATGTTTTTGACTCAAAATAGCAGGTTGTACATTCGGTTCAATATGTGCAGCAAATTTTGCATGAAAGTTATGAGATCTAGCAACCATTCTTTCCCTTTTCTGTTGTTTAGCTAGTTTATAACAAAAATTTATGACATGACCATCTCTACCAAAGTAGGTACAATGAAATATAACTTTGTGTTCATGTCTAGATGAGCAAGCAATATTTTTATTTGAAACCAAATGAGACAACACTCCTGCAGATTTGAAAACCACTCCTTTTTGTTTAGGAACTGTTTGAATCAAACCACTTCCTAATGACATTACAATTTTAGGTGGATGTGCCTTAGCATGAGCATGAGAATCAAAACCTAAACCAGTTTTATCATTGCAAGACTTGGAAGAATTCATCAGTAAGTTTATGTTCTTATTCCCATTACAAAACTGATCTAATGTCCTATGCATGTCATCAAGTTTATTGGACAGATCAAGGCAATTTTTTACATGAAGTTTTTCCTTTTAGTTTGCAATTGGAACAAAATTTAACTTCATGAGAACATAAAGCATTGTTCAATATAGAAATTTCATTCATAGCATCCTATAGTTTCTTATCAAGATCATCACAAGTAGAACAATGCAAATCAATTGTAGAACATCTAGCATCTTTCAAGTTTTTATCATTAAGTGCAGAAAGCTCTTTGTTCTTTTCAATTTCTAACTCAAGTTTATCAAGTGTGGAGGTGCGCGCACTTCTTAATGAGGACAATTGTTCATATATTAAATCACTTGAGGAACATGCATCATCAATAGGAATCAAAGTTTTTGAACGGTTGATTTCAGATTCTAGTGATTCAATTTTAGCAGCACTATCCCTAAGCTTTTTGTCCTTTTTCTTAACAATAATAGTGGCACGAGAAATGGCATCACACATTTCTTGGCAAGTAGGACATACCTCTTCATTGTCGTTGTTGTGTTCTGCCTCCTCCATACTTGATCTTGACTTGCCCGCCATAAAGCACAAGTTTGCCAAATCATCTTCATCTTCATCACTTCCAATGTCCACGTCGCTTGAACTGAACTCTTGAAGTGCGGTGATGAAACTGTTGATCATCTTGCGTCCTATGGTACCTTTCTTCTTCTTGTTGGAATTTCCATAGGAGGTCTGAACCTTGCTTTGTTTTTCTTCGCGGGTGGTCGGACCTGAAAGGTAAAGGCATTCTGTACGAAAGTGTCCTGTTTTACCACATTCAATACAGCGTCGAGGTCCGGAGCTTCCTCTCCTTCTCGTTCTCACATTTTGCAATTCTTTTGAGAATCTAGTAGAGATGAGTGCCAACTCCTCTTCTGGAATTTCTTCGATATGCTCCAGGGTTAGTGAGGACAACAAAGCAAGAGTATTGCAAGATGATGATCTGCCGGAGCTAGACATATCACGTTGTGAAACAAATGCAATAGACTTATTGGGGTTCTTACGTGAGATTATGTCAATTTCATGAGTTTTTAACTTGGAATATAGCACATCTAAAGTAAGTGAACTCATGAAAGTAGATTCACGAATAGATGGGACTTTCATATCCCAAATTGACATATCTAATGCACTTAGCAATTGCCTAGCATTTTCAGCATCTGAAAATTTAACATTGACATTATGCAAGTTGCTGAGAATCTTATTAAAGCGAGCAAAAAGGTCATCAATAGACTCACCGGGTTGCATCTCAAAGCGCATGTATTCTTTCTTGAACATGTCTTGCCTTACCTCTTTGATCGTGTTAGATCCTTCGTGGTAGTCACAAAGTGCTTTGCACACATCGTATGCAGATCGGAGGTGTGCAACACAGTCAAAGTCGCTTTGTGTTAATCCTTGTATGATCAAGTTCCGAGCCTTGTTGTTGTTGTCGACATCTCTCGGATTTGTAGCTGTACCTTGATCGTTTGATGGCACTTAGTAAGGCTTGTATACCTTCTCCCATATTGCAAAGCCTTGTGCCTGGATGAAAGCCTCCATGCGTGCCTTCCAAACCTGAAAATCAATACCAGCAAACACACAAGGCTTGGCGGAGTACTTCTCCATGATCATTAGTCAAAAACACGTGCAAATCACAAAGATTAGAGCAACGTGGCTCTGATACCAATTGTAGGATCGAAGAGCACATGAAAAGCTACCAGAGGGGGGGTGAATGGTAGATTTAAAAATCTTACGCAGCGGAAACAATTACACCCTAAACCCTATCAGCAGAAAAACAATCTGTTAAAGAAATCGTGTGTGAGACTAATCTAAACGTGTTTCACCGTGACAAAAGTGATAGATATCAGAGAGAATCAATTCACGAAGACAACACAAAAAGAATCGCTCAAATCCGTCGTGAAAAACTTAAGTTATGATCGAAAGATCAAACAATGGTCAATCTGCCCTATACCCGAGAAAAAACGGTTCTGGAACGCTGCAAAGAAACTCGTGTAGATCATAGACCACAAATCCAATGACCGTGAAATTTTTACGGATGATAAACAATCAAGTTGTGAAGACAACCCAAAAAGAATCACGTCAATTAAAACTCGAGTTATGATAAAACCACTGATGAAAGGTAGTGTTGTCCAGAAACTCGACGAGTAAAACTTGTCTGGAACAAGTCGGACAAACAAGGCACAAAAAGTTCCTTCAAACTACGAATTTTATTCAATAGTACACAAGAAGAACAGCCCCAAAGTCGTGCTCCACGAGCTCTGGGCTCCCTTGCTTATATAACCAGCTCAAAAGCCAACTCAACTCAAATCAGGAACGTAATCCTACTCTGTTCATGAATCGTAACTTTCCATAACTGCTTAGGACTCTTCTATATGCAGATAGAAGCAATCTTAAGACTTCCAAACACCTTAGAACATATCCAACATTCCTAAACAAGTCAAATTCGTGACCCACATGAAATCCTATCATAACCAACTCAAATCTTTCCATATTTGAGTCAAACCCGACTCAGCCGCAGCCTGAGTCCATAACCTAGTCGGTTGGATCTTTCCGACCAATTCTTTACGTCCACATCTCTTCATCACGTCTTGGAACCATGTATCCACGTCCATGCACTCCTTGCACATGTGCAAATATCTTCCAATGACGTCCATGATACCTTCATATGCATTGTTCTTGATTCAATCAAACTGCGCAACCTCCTGATCAGCTCAACCAAAATTCATCCTGAATTTGGTTGTTGGAACCTCATCTCCTCCCTGAGACTAGTCCAATGGATCCCGTCACCAGCCATGTCTTGAACTCAAGCAACACCTGCACATGAATAAACAACCAATCCATACGAGCACAAGTCCTTGACTTGACTCAAGTTAGTTCCGAACACAACACCATACGTGAGAACCTCACATAAGCATGTTGCAAAGCATAGCAAAACGATATAGCCATATCATCCAAAACGAACCAAAAACTTAGTAAAAGAATACTAAGCAAACTTTCCAACAATGTAAAGCAAGTACAAAACATTGTAAATGAAAAGTAGGAGCACTACGGTCAAGTTCTGGACCTTGCCAGAGCAACCCGGACCTTGAGCCGGAGCTAACAAAAGCTAGTAGAACCTAGCGCCAGAGCTTACCAAAACTAGTAAAACCAAGCTCCCGCTGGAGCTTACAAAACTAGCAGGACCTAGCGCCGGAGCTAACCAGAACTAGTCGGAACTAGTAATCCCAAAAGCCGGAGCTAGAAAAATCAACTTCGGAGCTTAGCAAAAACATGGCGGAGCTATCAAAAACATGTCGGAGCTAAAGACAAAACTTCACCGGAGCTAACCGAAGCTAGTCGGACCTTGCTGTAGCTAGGAGCTAGAGTCGGACCTTGATAAAAAGGTGTTTTGGTGATATTCAAAACTTTTATCATCAGGGCCAAGTGTATTCACGACAAGCCAATGTATTCAACACACATAGGTCTCACAAATATGACATTGGGTATTCCTATGGTGGAAAGCAAAATGCTAGGAGCCATAAGAATAACAAGGAAAGCATTACCTTTGTAAAGGGAAGACCCTCTCAAACTGGAAAATCCAAAGTCAACACATCCAACACGCATGATCATCGGACTAGTCCGGTTGGGATACGCACAAGTCCGGTCCTCCGGACAAATCCGATTTCCTAGACTAGTCCTATTTATAAACAACAACAGTTGCTATTTAGATCTTTTGATGCATCTTATGTTTTAATGAGAAGTAATTTTGGAAAAGTATATGCTCATTATGTTGGGCCACACCATGGGAACACCAAGTCTCATGTGTGGGTGCCTAAATCCCTTGTGACTAACCTAAAAGGACCCAAACAAGCTTGGGTACCTAAAACCAAGGCATGATTTGTTTTTGTAGGCCTATTCCTCCGGTGGATCTAAATGGGTGCTAGACAATGGCTGCACCAACAACATGACCGGAGAAAGAAGGATGTTCGTTGAGTATGAAGAAAATGAGGATCCAAGGAAGGGCATCTAGTTTGGAGACAATAGTCAAGGAAAGGTGCTCGATACCGGTAAAATTGCCATATCATCTCAACATACTCTTTCTCATGTGTTACATGTTGATTCCTTAGATTATAACCTACTGTCCATATCTCAATTATGTGACAAAGGTTATAATTGTTTGTTCACTAACGAGGGTGTGACCGTCTCTAGAAGGAGTGATGGTTCCATTGCATTCAAGGGTATGTTAAAGGGAAAGCATTACCCTGTTGACTTCAACAAAGATAAAGCCGCACTTGACACATGCTTGATTGCAAAGACCAACATGGGTTGGCTGTGGTATAGACGGCTAGCACATGTTGGTATGAGGAATCTTCAAAAACTCCTCAAGGGCGATCACATCCGAGGTTTGAAGGATGTTGTTTTTGAGAAAGACAGGCCTTGTAGCGCGTGCCAAGCCGGGATGCAAGTTGGAGCACCCCATCCTGCTAAGAACGTCATGACTACAACAAGACCGCTCGAGCTACTCCACATGGACTTATTCAGTCCAATTGCTTACATAAGCATCGGCGGTAACAAATATGGTTTAGTGATTGTCGATGATTTTTCATACTTCACTTGGGTTTTCTTTTTGCATGATAAGGCAGAAACACAAGGAATCTTGAAGAAAATTTTCAAGCGTGCTCAAAACGAGTTTTCATTGACAATCAAGAACATTCGAAGCGACAACGGCACAAAGTTCAAGATGTAAGACCTATGTGTGCTGAATACATTGGCTTGTAGTGAATACACTTGCTTTGACGATAAAAGTTTTGAATATCACCAAAACACGTTTTTATCAAGGTCCAACTCTAGCACCGAGCTACAGCAAGGTCGGACAGTAGGTTCGGCTTGTTTTGGGTAGCTCCGGATACGTTAGATGCTAGGTCCAACTTGTTGGTAAGGTCCGACTAGTTTTTGTTAGCTCCGTCTGAAGGTTCGGATGTTCTGGCAAGGTCTGGAACTTGACCGCAATGCTTCTGTTTTTCATTTGCAATGTTTCGTACTTGCTTTACATCTCTGGAAAGTTTGCTTAATATTCATTTGCTAGGTCATTGGTGCGTTTTTGGTTGACATGGATGATATCGTGTTACTGTGGTTTTGCAACATGCTTATGTGAGGTTCTCACGTAAGGTGTTGTGTTCGGAACTAACTTGAGTCAAGTCGAGGACTTGGGCTCGTATGGATTGGTTGTTTATTCATGTGCAGGTGTTGCTTGAGTTCAAGACATGGCTGGTGATGGGATCCATTGGACTAGTCTCAGGGAGGAGATGAGGTTCCAACAACCAAATTCAGGAGGAATTGTGGTTGAGCTGATCAGGAGGTTGCGCAGCATGATTGAATCAAGAACAATGCATGTGAAGGTATCGTGGAAATTGTTGGAAGATGTTTGCACGTGTGCAAGGAGTGCATGGATGTGGATGCATGGTTCCAAGGTGTGATGAAGAGATGTGGACGTAAAGAATTGGTCGGAAAGGTCCAACTGAGTAGGTTATGGACTCAGACTGTGGCTGAGTCGGGTTTGACTCAAATATGGAAAGTTTTGAGTTGGTTATGATAGGATTTCGTGTGGGTCACGAATTTGAGTTGTTTTAGGAATGTGGAATACATTCCTAAGGTGTTTGGAAGTCTTAAGATTGCTTCTATCTGCGTATAGAAGAATCCTAAGCAGTTATGGAAAGTTACGATTCGTAAACAGAGTAGGATTAGGTTCCTGATCTGAGTTGAGTTGGCTTTCGAGCTGGTTATATAAGAAAGGGAGCTCATAGCTCGTGGTTCACCACTTTGGGGCTGTTCCTCTTGTGTTATATTGAATAAAATTCGTAGTTTGAAGGAACTTTTGTGCCTTGCTCATCAGACTTGTTCCAGACAAGTTTTACTCGTCGAGTTTCTGAACAGCACTAGATTTCGTCGGTGGTTTTATCATAACTCTTGTTTTACAGATCCAATTGACGTGATTCTTTTTGGGTTGTCTTCACAACTTGATTATCTTTCATCTGTAAAAATTTCACGGTCATTGGATTTGTTGTCTATGATCTACATGAGTTTCTTTGCAGCATTCCAGAACTGTTTTTTTTCTCGGGTAGGGCAGATTGACCTTTGTTTGATCTTTTGATCATAACTTGAGTTTTTCTCGACGGATTTTAGTGATTCTTGTTGTGTTTTCTTCGTGACATGATTCTATATTATATCTATCACTTTTTTCACAGTGAAACACGTTTAGATTAGTCTCACACACGATATTTTTAACAGATCGTTTTTCTGCTGAAGGGGTTGGGGTTTAATTGTTTCCGCTGCGTAAGATTTTTAAATCTACCATTCACCCCCCGCTGGTAGCTTTTCACGTGCTCTTCAATCCTACAATTGGTATCAGAGCCATGGTGCTCTAATCATTGTGATTTGCGCGTGTTGTTGACTAATCATCATGGAGAAGTACTCTGCCAAACCTTGTGTGTTCGCTGGTATTGATTTTCAGGTTTGGAAGGCACGCATGGAGGCTTTCATCCAGGCACAAGGCTTTGCAATATGGGAGAAGGTATACAAGCCTTATGAAGTGCCATCAAACGATCAAGTTACAGCTACAAATCTGAGAGATGTCGACAACAACTACAAGGCTCGGAACATTATCATACAAGGATTAACAAAAAGCGACTTCGACCGCGTTGCACACCTTCGATCTGCATACGATGTGTGGAAAGCACATTGTGACTACCACGAAGGATCCAACACGATCAAAGAGGTAAGGCAAGACATGTTCAAGAAAGAATACATGCGCTTCGAGATGCAACCCGGTGAGTCTATTGATGACCTTTTTGCTCGCTTTAATAAGATTCTCAGCAACTTGTGTAGTGTCAATGTTAATTTTTCAGATGCTGAAAATGCTAGGCAATTGCTAAGTGCATTAGATATGTCAATTCGGGTAATGAAAGTCACATCTATTCGTGAATCTACTGTCATGAGTTCACTGACTTTAGATGTGCTATATTCTAAGCTAAAAACTCATGAAATTGACAAAATATCATGTAAGAACCCCAACAAGTCTATTGCTTTTGTTTCTCAACGTGATATGCCTAGCTCCGGCCAATCTTCATCTTGTGGTACACTTGCTTTGTTGTCCTCTCTAACCCTTGAACAGATTGAGGAGTTTCCAAAGGAGGAGCTAGCACTTCTCTCTACGAGGTTCTCAAAAGAATTGCAAAATGTGAGAACTAGAAGGAGAGGAAGCTCCGAACCTCAACGATGCTTCGAATGTGGTAAGACAGGACACTTTCGCACAGATTGTCCTAACCTTTCAGGTCCTACCTCCCGGGAAGAAAAACAATCAAGGTTAAAGCACTCCTCAACAAACGATAAGAAGAAAAAGAAGGGCTTTACAGGTCGTAAATTGGTGAGCAGTTTTATCTCAGCACTCGAGGAACTTGGCTCAAGCGACGTGGACATTGGAAGTGATGAAGATGATTTGGCAAACTTGTGCTTCATGGTGGGCAAGTCAAGATCAAGTATGGAGGAGGCAGAACACAACAGCGACAATGAAGAGGTATGTCCTACTTGCGAAGAAATGTGTGATGCTACTTCTCGTGCCACAATTATTGTTAAGAAAAAGGACAAAAAGCTTAGGGACAATGCTATTAAAATTGAGTCACTAGAATCTGAAATTAATCGTCTGAAATCCTTGATTCCTAGTGATGATTCTTGTTCCTCATGTGACTTAATATATGAACAATTGTCCTCCCTAAGAAGTGCACATAGCTCCACACTTGATAAACTTGAACTTGAAATTGAAAAGAACAAAAAGCTTGCTGCACTTAATATTAGAAACTTAAAAGATGCTTCTTGTTCTACAATTGATTTGCATTGTTCTGGTTGTGATGATCTTGATAAAAAATTGCAAGATGCTATGAATGAAATTTCTATATTGAACAATGATTTACGTTCTCATGAAGTTAAATATTGCTCCAATTGCAAACTAAAAGGAAAAACTTCATGTGCAAACTGCCTAGACTTGTCTAAGAGACTTGATGACATGAATAGGACACTAGATCGGTTTTGTAATGGTAATAAGAAACTAAACTTGCTGCTAAATTCTTCCAAGTCTTGCAATGATAAAACTGGTTTAGGTTTTGATTCTCAAGCTCATGCTAAGGCACATCCACCTAAAATTGCAAAGTCATTAGGAAATGGTTTGATTCAAACAGTTCCTAAACAAAAAGGAGTTGTTTTCAAATCTGCAGGAGTGTTGTCTCATTCGGTTTCAAATAAAAATATTGCTTGCTCATCTATACATGAACACAAAGTTAAATTTCATTGTACCTACTGTGGTAGAGATGGTCATGTCATAGATTTTTGTTATAGACTAGCTAAACAACAGAAAAGGGAAAGAATGGTTGCTAGATCTCATAACTTTCATGCAAAATTTGCTGCACATATTGAGTTGAATGTACAACCTGCTGTTTTGAGTCAAAAATCTTCAAAGTTTATCTCCGGACCTTCTGTTTTTGCCTCTGGAGCTACTGATTTTTGTGCTACACAAGTAACACCTTATAGGTCAGTAGTTAAGAATAAAAAATCTCAAACTTTGACTCATAAACCTGCTGTTTTGTCTCAGCTTTCGCATGTTTTTCCTGCTGCACATCGCGTGACTCATTACTGGATTCCTAAATGCCTTTTGACTAACCCCAGTATTGAGTCATCGACGTATTGTGCTTCTATGTAGGTTACACGTTTGAGGAAGGAGAATATTTGGATTGTGGATTGAGGTTGCTCAAGCCACATGACTGGTCCAGATCCATATCCACAGGGGGGAGCATTTTCATTGAAGATAAGGAAGAATTGGAGCTGCTGCCCAAAAATTCAGCAGCTAAAGACTTTGGTTCAGCTCCGGATGTTAATTCTCAACCAGCACCGACAACCATCAATGCTTATTCAAATCATCCTCAAGTCACAAGCTCATCGATTTGTGATGAACATGAAGAAGAAGAAGCTTGTGAGACATTTGTTCCTCTACAGTTTTACAAAGATCATCCCCCACGACAGATGATTGGAAGCTTGCACGAACGAGTGATACAGTCCAGGTTTTGCGATCCAAACTCTTATGCTCATTCTGCTTTTGTTGCTTCTTTTGAACCCAAAGATATATCACACGCACTCACTAATGAATCTTGGATTATTGCCATGCAAGAAGAGTTAGAAAATTTTGAAAGAAATAATGTTTGGAAACTTGTACCTCCACCTCAAGGTCACACTTTAATTGGAACTAAATGGGTATTTATAAATAAACAAAGTGAGGATGGGGTTGTGGTTAGGAATAAGGCTAGGTTGGTTGCTCAAGGTTTCACTCAAATTGAAGGTCTAGATTTTTATGAAACTTTTGCTCCCGTTGCTAGATTAGAAGCCATAAGAATTTTGTTAGCTTTTGCAGCATCTAAAGGTTTTAAGCTATATTAAATGGATATTAAAAGTGCTTTTCTTAATGGCTACATATATGAGGAGGTTTATGTCAAACAATCACCGGATTTTGAAAATCCAGATTTTCCTAATCATGTTTACAAACAGTCCAAAGCCTTGTACGGTCTCAAACAAGCCCCTAGAGCATGGTATGAAAGGTTAAAAACATTCTTACTTGAAAAAGGGTTTACCATGGGCAAGGTTGATAAAACTCTTTTTGTACTTAAGCATGGCAATGACTCATTATTCGTTCAAGTGTATGTGGATGATATTATCTTTGGTTGTGCTTCTCATGATCTTGTGTCCATGTTTTCAGCAATGATGAGTTCCAAATTTGAAATGAGTATGATGGGTGAACTCACTTACTTTTTGGGGCTGCAAATCAAGCAAACAAAGGAGGGTACCTTTGTGCATCAAACGAAGTATACAAAAAATCTCCTAAGGCGCTTCAACATGGACAACAGCAAGCCTCTTCCGACACCAATGGGAACAGCAACAACACTTGGACTTGATGAAGATTGTGAACCCGTGGAACAAAAAGAATATAGAAGCATGATCGGATCACATTTGTACCTCACGGCATCAAGACCAGACATACAATTCAGCGTATGTCTTTGTGCACGGTTTCAAGCCTCCCCACGTGCTTCACATCGTCAAGCCGTCAAAAAGATTCACAGGTACTTACATGGAACTCAAGAATTTGGAATTTTTCTTCCTTCTTCCTCAACAGTTACTTTGAAAGCTTTTTCGGATGCTGATTTTGGGGGTTGTAGGATTGATAGGAAAAGTACTTCCGGTGCTTGTCATTTTCTTGGTAATTCTCTTGTTGCTTGGTCCTCTAGAAAACAAAATTCAGTTGCACAATCCACAACCGAATCTGAATATGTAGCTGCTGCTAGTGCTTGCTCACAAATTCTTTGGATTGTTCAAACACTTAAGGACTATGGGGTTGATCTAGATAGTGATTCACTGTTTTGTGATAACACTAGTGCCATTTGCATTGCTAAAAACCCTGTGCAACATTCTAGAACTAAGCACATTGACATTAGGTATCACTTTCTCCGAGATAATGTTGAAAAAGGAAACATTGTGCTTCACCATGTAGATACCCAACAACAATTGGCTGACATTTTTACAAAACCTTTGGATTTCACTCATTTTTGTTACATTCATAGTGAAATAGGGGTTATGCATCCTCATGGCTTAAATTGAGGGGGAGTTTTGAAACTTGGGAAGTCTATGTGTGGATCCGAAATTAAAATAATATGAGCATAGTATTTCGTACATATATGACTTTGTGATTCCTTTTACATACTAAAAGTTCTTACTACATTGCTCGTGTTATACATTTTGTAGTTTTTGCCATGTCTAGTAATTGGAATAATTACTTACACTAAAACTGGTCATGGTCAAACTTTCTTGCTATTTTGAACTTGTTACATGTTCACAAGTGCTTTTAATCATTAAGAATTAATCAAGTAATCAACTCACATGTTGAGTTTTTATGAACAAATATAAACTGAGAAAAGATCAAGAGAATATGCATGCATCACACTTCTTCTTTTGAGATAGCTTATCATTGCACTTAGATATGAACTTGGAAGAAGTTGTGTATGACTAAAACCATGTCCTTAAGGTTCTCATTGTCAAATGACATAGGCTTGGCTTGGTTGGTTAGAATAAGGCAGATGCACATATAATATCTTGCAAATATCATATGATCTAAGTTTATGCTTTGAAAAATAATAAAATGCAGCAACTAGTGTCATGATTTCAGGTTTTGAAATAGTTAAGTTTGTGAGATCATGACTTACTTAAATTGAGAATTACATTTGATCTCTAGCATGGCTTACACTACTTTATGTATTTCATTGATGTGATAATATAAGGTACTTGATAGTATGACTTGGATGAGCTTTGTTTATATGTATATGTTATAATATGCTCATAACAACTAAAGGGGGAGATATAATTTGATTATATGCTCATGACTTGCTGAATACATTGTCAAAGGGGGAGAGATAAGCATGAAGAGAAAGAGAATATGTGCATAAGGAGAGATAATAAAGGGGGAGAGATAATATGGGATAATTTTTGGATTTTCTTCTCATTTTACTTTTGGATTTTCTTCTTATTTTACTTTTGATTTAAAAAGGGGAGAAATTGCCTTCAAAACTTTTATGTGAATAAGGCAATGTTCAGATTTTAAATGGTGTTGCCAATGCATTCAACAAGGGGGAGATTTTAAGACCTATGTGTGCTGAATACATTGGCTTGTAGTGAATACACTTGCTTTGACGATAAAAGTTTTGAATATTAGCAAAACACTTTTTTATCAAGGTCCGACTCTAGCACCGAGCTACAGCAAAGTCCGACGGTAGGTTTGTTTTGGGTAGCTCTGGCTACGTTAGATGCTAGGTCCGACTTGTTGTTAAGGTCCGACTAGTTTTTGTTAGCTCTGGCTCAAGGTCCGGGTTGTTCTGGCAAGGTCTGGAACTTGACCGCAATGCTTCTTTTTTTCATTTGCAATGTTTCGTACTTGCTTTACATCTCTAGAAAGATTGCTTAGTATTCATTTGCTAAGTATTTGGTGCGTTTTTGGTTGACATGGATGATATCGTGTTACTGTGGTTTTGCAACATGCTTATGTGAGGTTCTCACGTAAGGTGTTGTGTTCAGAACTGACTTGAGTCAAGTCGAGGACTTGGGCTCGTATGGATTGGTTGTTTATTCATGTGCAGGTGTTGCTTGAGTTCAAGACATGGCTGGTGATGGGATCCATTGGACTAGTCTCGGAGAGGAGATGAGGTTCCAACAACCAAATTCAGGAGGAATTGTGGTTGAGAATCCTAAGCAGTTATGGAAAGTTACGATTCATGAACAGAGTAGGATTAGGTTCCTGATCTGAGTTGAGTTGGCTTTCGAGCTAGTTATATAAGCAAGGGAGCCCAGAGCTCATGGTGCACGACTTTGGGGATGTTCCTCTTGTGTTCTATTGAATAAAATTTGTAGTTTGAAGGAACTTTTGTGCCTTGTTCGTCAGACTTGTTCCAGACAAGTTTTACTCGTCGAGTTTTTGAACAGCGCTACCTTTCGTCGGTGGTTTTATCATAACTTGAGTTTTACAGATCCAATTGACGTGATTCTTTTTGGGTTGTCTTCACAACTAGTCCGATTTAGGTCATAGAGTTTTTGGACTAGTCCATGCTAATATCAGACTTGTCCGATTGACATCAGAAAGATATCGGACTAGTCCGGTGTGTGATCGAACTTGTCCGATTTTGTGTGACTTGTGAAGTGATTTGAGGACTAGTCCGTGCTGGGGAGGACTAGTCCGATTCTAGTCAGAGAGATATTGGACTAGTATGTGGTGATATCGGACTTGTCCGATCTTGTGCAGAGAGATATCAGACTAGTCCGCTGTCTGTCGGACTAGTCCGGTCCTGTATAAATTTGTGCAATGTGTGTGTGTTTATTTGTGTTTGAGCTCTTGGGGTGTGTTTCCTTAACACACTCCACACACAATGATCTACTACTCTTGTTCCTTGAGCTCTTCTTCATATTGCTCTCTCATTCTCCCTTCTTTTTGGCACTTTGCTTGTTTTCAACTTAAAACCTGTGCTCATATCAACAAAGCAGTTAGGATCTCATTTGCTTGTCATAAATCATCCAAAACCCACAAGGGATTCCTAGATGAACTTTCACAATGGCCAAGCTGAGAGAGCAAATGTAGAAATCCTAAAAAGACTCAAGACGCGCACATATGAGCGCCTGAAAAAACATGGAGCCAACTGGATCGAAGAGCTTCCGCCCGCCCTATGGGCCAACAGGACAACTCCAAACCGGTCAACTGGAGAGACACCCTTCTTCTTGGTGTACAGAGCTAAAGCAGTCCTTCCTCCGGAGATCACCTTGGGGTCACTCCAGGTCTGGACCTTCGACGATGCCACACAGGAACAGCTCCGACGTGAAGACCTTGACCTCGTCGAAGAGGAAAGGTGCTGAGCAGCTGTTCAGAATGCCCGATACCACCAAGCTCTTCGGCGCTATCACCAAAGGCATGTGCATAGACGACAGCTCGAGGAAGGCGATCTGGTGCTACAGAGAATACAAACTCGAGAAGGGTTGAACAAACTCTCCCGCAGTTGGGGAGGACCCTTCCGAGTGATCAAAGTATCCCGTCCCAGATGCGTTCGCTTGGCAACCGAGGATGGGACACCGCTCCCTAATCCTTGGAACATCAAGCACCTCCATAAGTTCTACGCTTAATATCACGGAGGTGAGTCTGTAATTACATGTGATGTATGTTATAGCGTTATTGTACAGAGTCGGGTAGCTCCTCCGGGCAGACAGCCGGACCTTCCCCGGAAGGTCCGCAAAGTCCAAGCAACACTTGTCACAGTCCTAGAACTAAAAGTGTAGCTAGCTACCCTAAGTCAGACAAGAAATGCAACACACTTAGCCTGGTTCTGTATCCTAAGAGTGTACTTGTTTCCCCTGTACCCCAGACATATAATGAAAGACATTATTATGTGAAAACAGACTTCACATGCATTTATTTTGTACAGGCTCGATATTTTTTATTTTTCTCTTTCTTGTCTATAACAAAGTTGTGCAATTCTCAAGAAACTTTAGCTCGAACAATTCATGTGTGATTCAAGTTGCATTGTTAATTCTTTCGGTTCTTAGCATTGTTGAATGGCCCACTCGCCTGAATGCCGCCAAGCCAATCTAGGTCCGGAGTATGCTACCGACTTAGCCTGGTCTTGCACCCTAAGAACGCCACTCTACCTACACCCCGGCAGGCCGAAGTAAGGTGAGTCCAGGAATGATCGGGCCTGTAGAAAACAAACAAATGTGCTTGATTGTATTTAGAAATGCTGTCGATCTAAAATTTGTTTCAGGAATAGTAAGCCGCAATTGAGCTATAGACAGGAAATGGATTTTACTGTCTTTCTTGACTTAAGTGTGCAGGAAAAATATGATGGTGGACAATGCCGGAGCTATCAAAGCTCCGACAACCCCAGAGGACTTGCTATCAACACTCTACGTGTTGACAGTGGCTACTGGCGGAGCTACTAAGCTCCGACGATGGTCACTACCGGAGCTACTAAGCTTCAACAATCTCAGGGGTCCTCTGCTGTCGACACAACAAGACTCGGACCTACGCTCTACAAGTTCGAAGCACTCAAGTCTTCAACAACTGCTACATCCTCTTGGTACATGTTCGCAATCAAATTGTGTACATCTACCAGGGGGCCAAGTGGGAAGGACAAAGGTGTTGAAGACAAAAAATGGAATTCATAAAATACTTGGATTTCATTCATCTGGAGACAAGAGATTACAAAATTGAGGAAAAGAAGAGAAAACACAAGTGGGAGCTACAAAGAGAGAGACCTAGACCCTACAAAGAACGAGGCAACCTTCTGGGCAACCTCCGACACACTTGATTTGGCGGCTTCTCCCTCCCTGTCGATGGGGCCTTCAAGCACCGGGTCTAGTGGGAAGTGAAGATCCCGACTGGTGTAGCACGACAGCATGAACTCTACGACAGTATTCGCCAAGGATTGTCCTTTGGTTTCCAACTGGTCCACAATGCCATCGCCCATCTTGGAGAGCTTGTTGCCCGCCGAGCTCAACACCTACAATGCCAGGTCCAGCTCCGGCTCCGGGTCATCCGGACACACGGGACTAAAGCCCAGCGGCGTTAGCCTATCATTGGCTTTGCCTTGGAAATCCCATACTTGTTGGGACTCTGTAGCCCTTGAGCCTCGTAGCTCTTCCAAGGACCTCTTAGTCGCCGTAAGCTCCGAATCATCCCGGGCATAGCGCTCGACCTCTTTGGCGTTCTGCTAAATCTTTTCAGCAACATGCCATTAGAGTTTACTAAGCTCCTCTTCCCGGACGTGGATCTTGTTCTGCCGATTGACCAGGTCTCTCTCTCAGCCCCGCACTTTCTTCTCCTTGGCAGCAACTTTGTTCTCCCTCTTGGTGAGGTCCTTTCCCCGCTGCTAGGCCCTCTTCTCCTTGTTCTCATAGCGCTCCTCCAACATCTTGGTGCGCTCCATGAGACTCTTGTCACCCAGAGTCAGCCTCTAAGTAAGCTCCTCCTCCCTCTTCACGAGGTCATCCCGTAGCTTCAGGAGTTTTTGCTCTTCATCTTCGAGCTTTTTCTCCCGCTCCTCAAGAGCCTCCCGACGCTTGACGAGGCTGCCGTGGATGGCGCTGAGCTTCACTTGGCGATCATTCGGTGCATTATTAGCAGCTACGGCCTGTTCGTGGATTGCCCTGGAATGGTTGTCGTGGGATTGCACCATGATTTCCCTCTTGTCCAGCAGCTGGCCCCAGTACTCCATACGCGCCTTCTCCCTTTTCATCCACTCCTTGTCATCAGACAACCTGGTTTGCGCCAGCTTGGTCTCAAATTGGAGCCGGTTTCGCCACCTCCTAAGGGTTTGGCGCTCCTCCTTGAGGGCCTTGCTGTCGCGGAAGAAAGCCAGCTGCACTTGACGAAGGCTGGAGCAGGCGTTGTCGATAGACAATGACAGGGGGATTGGCTCCGGACCTTCCACGGTCCTCTCCGCTGGCTCCAACGGGTTCTCCACAACAAAAATCGGGTCCCACTCTACAAGAGTGGTCCGCTGAACTTTCACGGTGCTAGGGCCGCCCTCTTGGATAGCCTCGGTCACCGCCGAGGAAGGTCCTGCAGCGGAAGCTTCTACCTCTAAAGTCGGCTCCGAAGGTCCCGCTGCCAGATCGTCAACAGCTGGTCCCTCAGGCGGGGTACCGGCAGCTTCATCTTGGCGCCATGGCTCAGGCGCGAGTACCTACGGGACCACCACCTTTGGGGCAGGCATTGAAGATTCAGCGTGAGCTGAGGCAACTTCCGGCTCCAGTGCTGGCATCTCCTCCACCGCCAGTTTAGGCGCCGATGCTTCAACCTCCACCGGCTCGGGCGCCGACACTACTGCAACAACCGACTCAGGCGCCGAAACTTCATCAACAACCGGCTCGGGCACCGGAACTTCATCAGCACCCGGCTCTGCTACCAGGGCTTCAAAACCATCCGTCTCTTGGGCCGGAACTGTAGTTGCCTCCGGCTCTGAGGCTGGAGCGTCTATCATCACAGCATCCAAAACCGATGCTTCGACCTCTGGTGCTGGTGCCGCTAGTACATCTTCATTCCCGTGGTCCGGCGCTACCACGGGTGGTTTGGGAGATGAGTCGAGGTCCAGGACCACGACAGCTGGTGTTGGGGCTGCCGCGACCTCAGCCACCACCTGGGGCGGCGCTAGGATTGGAGCCGGAGCCTCCGCCTGCATAGCCTCAGCTGCTACTGCAGGAACCAGAGCTTCATCCCCTTTCATGTGTACCCTGTGGATGAATGACAAATAAACTTGAAACATGATTACAACAAAAACAATCAACTGAGGTAAAAAATCAAACTTACCTTGGAAGGCTTCCGCTCCAGCTAGCGCGGAACCTCTTCACCGGACGCTCAGGACTGGACCCTATTGCCACTGGCGTGGTAGCCCCGGAAGGCTCCCCGGAGCTTGCTCCCGCCGTCAGCGACGTCTTGGTTGAGGCTCCCCTCAACCAGGAAGGATCCTCAGACCTAGAGCCCTCAGGTGGCCCTGGTACCAGAGCCACATGGCCGGAGCTGACGTCCGGGGAGATGTCGATGCTGGAGTGGTTGCCGCCGTCGAAGACCTCCTCCGTGGGGGAGAAGGAGCTGTCGTGGAAGGATAAGGTCTGACTGACCTCCCGTCAGCATGCTTCAACTTCCTCATGCGGCTCGAGGGCTCGGCCAACTCCTTGCCCTTGCCTACGACTTCATCTCTTGGTTTCGGGGTAGGAGCGGAGCCACCCTCTGAAGCTCTAGGGATAGCCACCCCAGAGGTTGATCGCCTCTCCATTAGGCCCAAGTCGTCCAGTAGCGGCATCTTCCTACGGAGCTCTCTGCACTCCTCTGGTATCATATTCAAAGGATGGAAGGCCGCCGATGGAGACACGTTGCCAGGGCCGATGTTCCCAGGCTGGAACTTCTTGAGATGGGTCTTCAAGGCTTCACCAGTCAAGTTGGTGTCCATGCCGACCTCAATGTGGTTGGTATCCATCTCACTATTGAAGGCCCAGGCAGGTCGCCCCCTGGCCCTCAGTGGGGCCCACCTATTCGTCAAGAAGTTGCCGAAGACCATCTGGGGGGGCCACCCCACCTTCGACACACTCCTGGATTATTTCCAGAATGGGTCTGTACTCCCTCGATAGCTCCGACACGTCACTCCAAGTGTCAGTGTCAACGCGGGGGAGGCCTTTAGGCAGCTCCAGCCTCTCGTGTCCCTCCACGGTGATGACCACCCAGTCTTTCTTCCAGCCGTCCCACTTGCTGGAAGGAAAGGACCTCAAATACTTGAGGGGGGAGTTCTTTTGCTTCACAAAGTGGTACAAGCCGATGAACTCATCACTATTCCCGGTCGGGTGGATAGTGAAGAAGGTCTGGAACAACTCCACGCAAGGGGGCACACCCACCCACATCTCACAAAAGTGGACGAAAGTTGCCACCAGCAAGATTGAGTGGGGGCCAAGATGGTGGAGCTGCAGACCATAGAAATCTAGCAGCATCAGAAAGAAAGTGGAGAAAGGCGGGATCAAACCCGCCATGGCATAACCAAGGAAGTACACCATATATCTAGCTCGCTCCTTCTAGAAGGGAAGCTTGCCACAACAAATGTCATTGTTGAAGGAGTCACTGGACCATCCCATGTAGGTCCGGACCCTAGACAACTCCTTCTTGCTCCCGATGCGGCTCTTGGGAAGTCCCAACTTCATCGCAGCACAGCGTGGCGAGAGGAAAAGCAAGCAAAAGTTTGGAGGATTTGAGCGCAAGTTCATATGAAGGTGTAAGGAATCCCCAAACGGTGCACGCTTTCCTTCTTAAGTAAGCCCCCGCAACGCTTGGATGGAAATCGCAGAGGAGCCGACGACACAGTTCAAAAACCTCACCCTGCCGATGACAAGGGGGCCCGGGTCCACCCCGACGATCAAGTCGAGGTACTTACTCCAGGCGAACAGTTGTCATCATGAGAGGCGGGAAACCCAAGGGCGGCGGCCTGACAGGCCGCGCGGAATCGATACAGTTTTCGTATTGGGAACCGGCAACCTTCAATTGCGTGAGATCCGCACGCATAGATCTCACCTGCCGCATCCCAGATATGCCACGCGGCAGTGGTTTAACTATGAACCATCACCCCAACGGCACATCCAAAAGCCCTTGAAGACACGGTGCGAAAATCGAAAGATGGACCCACCTCTCGCAGAATGACCTAATCCAAAAGGTCTCTCCCAGAGGTGGGCCCAGGGGGCCACTGTCGGTACCCTGCGTACCGGATACCCCTTGGGAATGCAAAGAGTGCTAGGGAACTCCACCTATCAGTGTTGGAGACCTTCGAAGGCCCCATGTGTCATACGGAACCGGACCTGCCTCCCTTCTATGGTTAGTCCCGGTGTCGCCATGTGTATCATAAAACCTGGAGCTACAATCCCTACACGGGAAAGCTCCAGACTAGATACATGTGTGGCACCCCCGGACCTAACCCCCGACAGAGGGAAGCTCCGGTACTGACACGTGTACTACAGCATCGGACCTACCCGTCCTAGACGGTAAGCTCCGAAGCTGCCACATGTCCAACCGCCAGACCTTCGACTTCAACAGGCTAATTGGCGGACCTCCAATGGCTCGGACCTTCAAGGGACAATAAAGCTTCAAGACCCGATTAAGTGTAATTAATGTTGTCTTAATGACACACAATCAGAGGACCCTTAACACCAGTAACACCACTATCAAGGCGCGTTACCACGCTCTTAAGGGTAATTAAGCTCATTAATTGTGTATTTAGCATCAGTAACCGCCAGGTCCACATGTCGGGCCAGGCTAACGGTGTAACGGTCAGTCCTTGTACTATAAAAGTATTGGTCAAGCGATACACAAGGGGAGAGACACGCGCTCAAGACACTCTAGCCTATGACACTCTAGTGCTAAGACACTCAATACAACAACACACACCCGTGGAGTAGGGTATTACACTCAGGCGGCCCGAACCACGTAAATCCTCATGTCAACTTGCCACCTTCTTCTGAATCTCTCTGTGCCCACTACCGAACTACAAACTCCGCGGGCTACCAATAGTAGTACCGGGAGAATTGCCAGAAACAAACACCGACACTTATGCTGGTATTGGTTATTTAAGTTGAAATTGATGTTATATTGGTTATTTCGAGAAGGACCACACTTAATGATCATATAATTGCATTTTCAACTATTTTGAATATACTTTTATTCAATTAGCATATTTATCTATCATTCCTTGTTTAAGCTACATGTCATTATTTTTTCAAACTTGCTGAGTACGACATGTGCAAACCCTTGCAATTCCCCCACCAACAGTTCTTGTTGAAGTTTGGGAGTACCCTGAGGATAATGCGGAGTACTAGGTTGTGTGCTGCCATCGACTTGCCTGTGGTGTTCTTTGGAGCCGCGCTATTCCCCTAAGCTTAGTTGCTTAAGTAGATTATTTCTGCTGCATTAGTTTTCAGAACTTATTAATAATGATCATTAGAACTGTAATCCAAGGATTATTTGGATGTTATAATAAAAGTTATAATTAACTTGAACTATGGTAATTTTCTGTATATCCTTTGTGATGCACTCGTGTATGTTTGTTGAACATCCTGGGCACACATACGCAATATGCTTGGTTCATTTTCAGAATCGGGTGTCATAAATTGGTATCAGAGCTGAGTTTGACCATAGGATGCACGCCTAGGTAGATTGGACTCCACAAATCACTTAGTACTTCTTCCCGATTCAAAATTAGTCTGTTTTGCACTATTTTGCCTTCCACTAGCTATATAAAGTGGAAAAATTTGTGCTTTTTGCTGCTGCTGCAATTTTTGCTACTTTTCCATCTTTTTGAGCAAATGCACATCTTCTCATCTTAATTTATGGCTGCTGCAATTTCAGAATTGATATTTGTGTTTTTCTCTATCTCTGTCATGTTTTCTTGTAGATGGCTCACACCAAAATGACAGCCTGTGAGAGAGCTCGTTTGCCACCCCTTGGAAGCAAGCTTAGGCCTTGAAAGGAGCCGCAAATGGAACCAGCCCAAGAGGAGGAAGAAGTGAGTTCTCCCGCAAAGGAAGTTGAGCATGAAAACTCCAACACGGCTGAGGAAGATCTTGAAATGGTGGAGTACTATGATGATGAGGAGGAAGAGGAAGATCCAGAGATGGTAGAAATCTATGATAGTGAGGAAGAGGAAGGTGAAGCACATGAGGAAAATGAAGTTGAAGCCCAAGATGAGGAGGAACCAAAAGAGGATGAACCCGCTGCACATGAAGAAATAACTGAAGCCCAAAGGAATGCATCGTAGCCTAGTGAAGCCAAAAAGGAGGACAAATGCATAGTTTATCGTGATGCCCAAGAATTCAGTTCCGATGGCACCGATGGAGGATTTGCAGCTAAGCAATTAAAGGAGTTCCTTGATCTATGCAAAATGCACCCAGAGTATTATGCTAAGAGGATCCCTCACCATGGACGTGAAGAATGGAGGACTCAAGTTTTGTTCTTGCTGGAGATGAGGTGGTTACCTGACACTTTGCATCAAGATGGAGAAGCACTAGGGAGCAAGCTATTGATGATGTTGCTTGGGATGCACTTACTAGATTATGCTAGATCTATTGAGAGCAAGTTGGAGATACTAGTTTTGCGCTGCATCCACAACGCAAGAAGGGAACAAGGGAATTCTTAAGATCGCAAGATGGAGCTCAAGTCAGTTCTCGTGCCATTGACAGATCTCAGGAAGTATGTTGATGCCATGGAAGAGATCCGTTACCTCCGTAAGAAGTTGTTCATCACGAAGAAGCATGAGGTAGTCCGAGCCATCGTAGAAGCCAATAGTGTGGCAACCACTCCAGCGCCTACATGGACGGCCAACTCACCCTAGCGCGCCCATGTATGCCTCGCCGACTCACGACCAAGACAACCACAACTCACATAATAAGTCTAGGACTCCTGTCTAGAAATTAGGAAAGCGGTTAGATCGTCTTAGTCATATTTAGTGTGGTGTGGTGTGCTTAATTTTCCCGGTGTGTGCTTGAGTTGTGTGCTTGGTGTGAGTTGTGGGATGTCTAGCGTTTTGTCCACATCCGCACGTAGTAGAGAGTTGTGGGATTCTTGTCCACATCCTCTAATAGGTTTTATAGTAATAATAAAGGAGTTTTGTAGTTACATATATCTTGATGCATATAGTTGGGGCATTTCTTTCCAAATTCTAAATTCTCCTGTATCTACTATTCTTTCACCAACACATGCCGAGGACATGCAACTAAAGGAATGCCAATGGGAGGAGGAGAACAATGAAGCACCCCAGAACAACAATGGACCAGCACAGGGAGCTATCAACCTTGAGTAGTTGTTGGCCATGCAGAACAATCTCATGCAGACCATGATACAAACAATGGGATAGCTACAAGCTAGCAACAACAATCAGCCTCACATGCCTCCACCGTCACCACCCCTGCCACACTACAACCCTTTGGGAGAGTTCATGAGGACAAAGCCGCCTACCTTTGCCCAAGCCACAGATCCTATGGAAGCAGATGGGGCTGAAGTCTGTTGAGAAGAAACTTGCCATTGTCCAGTGCAGTGACAGAGAGAAGTTTCTTTTTGCCTCACACCAGTTGGTTGGAGCTGCTGTAGATTGGTGGGAATCCCATTGCAATGCCCATGCAAATCATAAAGGAATCACATGGGCTGAATTTAAAGAGAAGTTCCGCTCTCACTATGTGCCAGAGGGAGTCATGATACTGAGAAGACAAGAATTTGAAAACCTCAAGCAAGAAAGGATGAGTGTGAGTGAGTACCTCAATAAATTCACTCAACTGTCAAGATATGCTCCAGAAGACATCAGTACGGATAGCAGGAAGCAATATCTGTTCATGAGGGGTCTCAAAAATGAAATAAAAGTTTATTTGCTCAATGCTGACTATAAAAATTTCCAGAAGCTGGTTGAGAAGGCCATTATTGTTAAGAAGAGCTAGACCACAAGAGGAATATGGCATATCAGGGACAGCCTCAAGGAAGCAATGTCCGTCCACGCTATGCATCGCCTGCTGCACTGTGACACCCGATTCCTAAAATGAACCAAGTGAACGCATATATGTGCCCAAGACGTTCAATAGACATACACGAGTGCATTCACAAAAGAATATATAGAAAATTACCACAGAACAAGATTAATTAAGAACTTTTATTAGACAATTCAGAATATCCTCAAATAGGAGCTCTAATGATTATTAATGACAATTTTGCACTAGTGCATCGGAAAATAAACTAAATAAGCAAACTAAGCAGCTAATCAAATAAGCATAAGGGTAGCGCAACTCCAATCAACATCACAGGCAAGCTGACAGCAGACATGTCTTAGAACTCCGCATTATCATCGTTATACTCCCAATCCTGACTTGCAACTGTTGGTGAGGGAATTGCTAGGGTGAGTACATGTTGTACTCAGCAAGTGTGGAAAGTATGACATGTAGCTGATTCAAATGATGACAATAATAAAGGCTAAGTGCTGAAAAGTATATTAAAACATTTGAAAAAGCAATATATTGTATGTATGTGACGTAAATCCATCATAAACCAAGTAGTTATCATAACTCCAATCCATATTCCATTACTATCATCCATGTACAAGATTCCTCATTACCATTAAACATATCCAATACCATAATTCAATCCATAACCAGTACCAAACCATAACCAAACCATACCAAATCCCAAATTTCCTTCTAATCATGGAAGTGGTCCAGGTGCTCATAATCGGGAGCACGACTATCATGATAGTTTTTTTAAAACTCTGCAGAGGTTGTACCACTTTACCCACGTGTTTGTGATTTCATCACCCGTCGGCGACTATAAGAAACCTCCATTATGCCAAAACACTACCATAGGTGTATGGCCAAGAGATCAAAAAATAGCGTTTATAAAGGGACTACCAGCATGTACAGACCCACTGAGGTTTCACCGGTGGCGATGTCTCCCACTGATCACATCTTCGACCAAGGGCTCCTTCTTGTGCCATTCGGATAGCAGGGAGTCTCGCCACAATTCCAAACCCAATCTGACTCCCCTTTCCCGGTGCGCCAAATGATCCATGCAATACTAGCAATACCCTAATTAATCAGCTACGCCGCACCCATACTTGGCCTCGTGGTGGCACCGTTGTCCAAGTTTATTCTCGCATGAACCGGTCCTTAGATCTAAAGCAGGCAAACCACCATTGCATCTAACCCAATCCACATACCATGCTTGCTTAGATCACCAATTACCATATCATAATGACCAGTTCATATTAACCATAATCTCATTAATGCACAATTAAATGGTATAGTTGTTCTCCCAACCCAATTGATTAAGCGAATCAAAAAGGTAAAAAGCCCTTCCCGACTCTCTACCATGGTTCCAGGTGATAAGGGTGGTCAAACAAAGCTAGTAAACTTCCTATCATAGGATTCCCATTAAATTGACACAAGCATGCAATTTTGCAAACAAAACATTTATATTAGAAACAGGATCAATGTGTTCAAGGACACTTGCCTTGCTCTTGAGCTTGTTTTGAATCAAAGACTTCAAATTCTTGGTGCTGGAGGTCCTCCATGGCACTATCTAGCGCAAATCCGTCTAAACTGCGCAACGAACATACAAGACAAGAACCACAATCAATAAGTGCACATATAGTACTCAATATGGCATGACATGCATGATTAATGCAAATGCGAAGAAAAAATATTTAATAAGTTTTTAATAATGTTTACTAATCAATTACAATGGTTATTAACAAGTCTACATAGGTTTGGAGTTGTTTTGAATCAATTTAGAATTAATTCACCAGGAACCAGATTGCAAAATCGGACTAGTTCGCTTGGGATCACACTAGTCCACCCTTCGCAGAAACAACAAACTAGGGTTTTCTAGACCGACGTGAATTTGGAGAAACGGGGTTGAATTCACAAGATAAAAAGGAAGTAAAAGGTATACCAGGTGTTTAGAACTCCTATGAATCAAGGGTTTTGTAGGCAACACTTGGATCTTGATGATCTAGGGCGGATGAACAACTTGATGGTGGATTGTTGATGAAGAACAAAAACTTGATGGAGATATTGATCTCTTGACCCTCTTTCGTTTCCTCCTGTTCTTCTTCTTGCTCGGAATCTCCTTCTCACTCGTTGATGGCGGCTCTCCACGGACTAGAGTTTGGGTGGACTTTGAATTGAGGCAAAAAGATGTAAAGTCAAGGGGTGGGGTTGTTTATATAAGGGTGGATGCTAGGGTTTGATGGAATTCGAGTTTGGGGAGGGTGGAGGCTAGTGTGGGGTCCCACATGAGCTTCAGAAAGAGTTAGACACGATGTCCTTTGGCCCACTTAAGGTAAAACTGAAAAACAAGTCATGAAACAAAAGATCAACTCGGAACTACGATTACCGAACAAGTCCGCAAGAGGTTGGACTAGTCCGAAGTTAGACAATGGGATATCAGACAAGTCCGGGCAATAACAGACAAGTCCAAACTTGGTCATAAGAAAATCAGACAAGTCTGGCAAAAACCGGACAAGTCCGATTTTAGTCAGAGGGAAAATAGACAAGTCAACTAGATGTCGGATAAGTTCGGACAAGTGTAGGGACTTGGCGAAATTTTCAAGGAATTGGGATACCGGACTAGTACGCAATGGACCGGACAAGTCCAAAACTGTACAGAGGCAGAAACTGGAATAGTCCGCACTAAAACGGACATGTCCGAGCGAGGACAGAGAGAAATCGGACTATTCCACACTCCTCGGAACTTTTGAGTGCGGTATTGCTTCTAATTAATTTTAAACTTATTTCTTTTTATATGTATTATTGTTAACATGTAATAGAATGTATGCAATGCATGATGGATGAAAATGAGGGTGTTACAAATCTACCCCCCCCCCACTTAAAATGAATCTCACCCTAGAGATTCAACGCATAAGAGAAGAGATAGGGAAATTCCTTCTTGAGATCATCCTCGAGCCCCCAAGTTTCCTCCGATTCTGTGTGATGCTTCCATTGTACTTTGCACCATCGAATAACCTTGTTCCTTGTGACCCTCTCCTTTGTTTCCAAGATTTTGACAGGTTGCTCGGTATAAGTCAAATCTGTCTCTAACTCCAATTCTTCCATTGTCATGTGTTCTTTTGGTACCCTTAAACACTTATTGAGCTTGGAAATATGAAACACAACATGAACATCTAATAAGTGAGTTGGCATCTCCAACTTATATGCCACTTCTCCTCTTTTGTCCAAAAAATCTTGAATGGTCCAAAATAGCGAGGTGCTAGCTTGCCTCTGATATTAAACCTCTTATGACCTCTCATTGGTGACACCTTGAGGTAGACAAAATCTCCCACTTCAATGGCCAATTTCCTTCTCCTATTGTCCGCATAGCCTTTTTTCCTTGATTAAGCAACCCTCAAGTTTTCACGGATAATCTTGACTTGCTTCTCAGCTTCGCGCAGCATATCTGTTCCAAATACTTGATTTTCTCTTGTCTCATTCTAGAACAAAGGTGGCCTACACTTCCTTCCATATAGTGCTTCATATGGTGACATCTTCAAGCTTGCTTGGTAACTATTGTTATATGAGAATTCTGCATATGGCAAGCTCTAGTCCCAACTTTTCCCATGCTTCAAAGCACAAGATCTTAACATATACTCTAAAATCAGATTGGTCCTCTTAGTTTGTCCATCCGTTTGAGGGTGATATGCCGAGCTAAAACTCATCTTTGTTCCCAATGTTTCATGCAATTTCTGCCAAAACCTGGAGGTAAATTGAGAACCACTGTCCGACACTATCCTCTTTGGAATCCCATGTCGGCACACAATATGCTCCATGTATAATTTGGCTAATTGTGCAGCGGTATACTTCGTCTTGACAGGGATGAAATGAGCTGACTTGGTCAAACGATCCACAATAACCAAAATTGAGTCATAACTGGACTGGGTACGCGGTAAACCAACTATAAAGTCCATACCAATTTCTTCCCACTTCCATTCCGGAAACATTAATGGCTGCAATAATCCAGCCGATCTTTCATGTTCCGCCTTGACTCGTTGGCACACATCACACAACACTACGTATTCAGCTATGTCCTTTCTCATGCTAGCCCACCAATAACAAGTCTTCAAGTCCTTGTACATCTTTGTACAACCGGGATTAATTGAGTATGGTGAGTCATGTGCCTCTTTTAGTACTGTCTCCCGAATATGCTTTACATTAGGCATGACAATTCTCTTCCCAAGCCAAAATGTACCATGGTCATCCTCATCAAATCCGAATTCTCTCCCCTCTCGTGTCCTTTCCTTGATTTCTTGGATTTCCTCATCCTTTGTTTGACCCTCTCGAATTTCTTGCTCCAAGGTCGAATGTAACTCCATTATTCACATCTCATTCACAAATCCAAGATTTAACCGTTCAAACTTCTTACATAAGTCGGATGGCAGCTGTCGAACCGTAAGCTGATGACATACCCCTTTCCTACTCAAAGCATCGGCCACGACATTAGTCTTTCCTGGATGATAGTTGATCCCCACATCATAATCCTTGATGAGCTCCAAACATCTTTGTTGCCTCAAATTCAGGTCTGTTTGTTTGAAAATATACTTAAGACTCTTATGATCCGTATAAATTTCACACCTATGTCCAAGTACATAGTGTCTCCAAATCTTCAATGCGTGTACCACGGCTGCAAGTTTCAAATCATGTGTTGGATAATTCTGCTCATGTTTCTTCAATTGTCTCAATGCATATGCAACCACTTGTCCCTCTTGCATGAGCACACATCCAAGTCCTTTTCTTGATGCATTGCGTTAAATATCAAAACTGTTGCTTACATCCGGCAAAACTAACACGGGCGTGGTGGTTAGATCTTCTTCAACTCCTCAAAACTTTCTTGACAAGCTTGAGTCCATTGGAAAGCCTTCCCCTTCATTAGAAATTCCGTCATTGGCTTGACTATTTTGGAAAAGTCCTTGATGAACCGACGGTAATATCCAGCCATTCCAAGAAAGCTCCTTATTTCCTTGACATTCTGCGGGGGTTCCCATTTCAACACGTCTCTCACTTTTCTTAGGTCAACCGATACTCCTCCACTTGAGATGATATGACCCAAAAATGACACCTCTTTCAACCAAAACTAGCACATGCTAAACTTGGCGTACAATTGATGCTCCGTCAATTTCTTCAACGTAAGCCTCAAGTGTTGCTCATGCTCCTTCTCATCCTTCGAGTAGATCATAATGTCATCAATAAACACCATGAAAAACTTATCCAAGTACTCCATGAAGACCTTATTCATGAGGTACAAAAAGTAGGCATGTGCATTGGTCAATCCGAAGGACATGACGTTGTGCTCATTGGATTCATACCATGTCAGAAAAGCTATCTTGGGTATGTACGATGGTCTTTTCTTGATTTGAATGTATACCAACCTCAAATAAATCTTGGAGAAGACACAAGCACCCTTCATCTGGTCAAACAAATATTCTATGCGGGGGCGAAGTGTAGTTGTTCTTGATTGTTACCTCGATCAGAGCTCGGTAATCCACACACATCCTTTGTGATCCATCCTTCTTATCCACGAAAAGAATGGGTGATCCCCAAGATGAAGAAGTTGGTTGAATAAAACCCTTCTCTAGTTGCTCTTGAATTAGCTTCTTGAGCTCAGCTAACTCCTTAGGAGGCATCCTATATGGCCTCTTAGCTATAGGTGCAGTTCCAGGCATTAATTCAATAACGAACTCAATGTCTCCATCAGGTGGCACACCTGGCAATTCATCTGGAAACACATCCAAGAATTCACACACCACCGGAATCTCCTCAATTGCGACACCGTCCATGTGATTCAACTCCAATGGTGATCCCTTCCTCATTGGTTAACTTCATCGTATTTGTGGCACATTCAATAACTCTATTGTGCTTCCTCAACCAATCCATACCAAGTATAATGTCCAATCCTTGAGAATCCAAGACAATGAGGTTGGCGAAGAAGTCTGCCCCCCTTATTATAAGGCTTACTTTGGGACATACATATTTGTCCTCATCTCTCCTCTAGGAGACTTAACCAATAGAGTAAAATTCATATGAGAGATAGGCAAACTATACTTGGCAACATATTTAGATGCAATGAATGAATGCGATGCTCTAGAATCAAATAACATAGTCATCGGGTTGGAGTTTGCGAGAAACATACCAGCAACCACGTCATCCGCTTGTTGCGCTTCCTTCATGGAGACATTGTTCATGTTGCCTTGAGCAAGATTATGTTGTCCACAGTTCTGTTGCGGCTTTCCTCCATTGGGTCTTGGGTTCTATCTTTGAGCATTGTTTCCTTGACCAGGGCCCGACTTAGGACATTGATGTGCAAAATATCCTTCTTCTCCACATGTATAGCACTTCCTAACCGCACCAGAATTTGGACGGACTTGATTCTGCGCATTGGCACCAAGAAAGTTGGCACGAGGTGCATAAGGCATTGGACGCCTAGGTGCTTGCATGATAGGGCACTGCTCCACAAACTGAGCTGGGTGCAGTGCATAACCAGGGCGCTGTACAGGAGCGGAAGAGCTGTAATAAGGCACATTGGGTGGCGCAAAGCGAGGGCGCACATTACTTCCTTGTTGTTTTCCTTGATATGGCGCCTTCCTCTTGTTATCTAGCTCCATCTCACGGACCTTGTTCTCAACCACAATTGCTTTGTCCACAAGCTTCTGAAAGTTGGCATAATAACAATTCAGCAATTGCACTTGGATCTCATTGTTCAAGCCCCTCATGAATAAGTATTGCTTCCTACTGTCCCGCTCACATCCTCAGGCACATACCTTGAAAGTTGAGTGAATTTGTTGAGATATTCACCCACACTCGATCTTCCTTCCCTCAAGTTCTTAAATTCTTGCCTCTTCAAAATCATAACACCCTCGGGCACACAATGAGAACAGAAGCTCTCCTTGAACTCAACCCAAGTAATTCTCTCTTGGTTCTCATGAGCATTGCATAGCGAATCCCACCAATTGGCAGCTGCTCCAACAATTTCATGAGATGCGAATAGCACCTTCTCCCGGTCACTTCATTGAACTATTGCAAGTTTATTCTCTACGGACTTGAGCCAATCATCGACATCCATAGGGTCAACAACTTGAGCAAAGGTTGGTGGCCTAGTCCTCATGAAAACCCCCAATTGGTTGTGAGGAGGTGGGGGTGGCGGTGCAGGCTTGTGGGGCTGATTGTTGTTGTTGCCAACGTGTAGTTGTCCCATAGTCTATATCATGCTCTGCATGAGCTGATTTTGCATGGCCAACAACTGCTCAATATTGATAGCTCCCTAGGCTGGTCCTTGTCCATTGTTGTTCTGAGGTGCTCCATTGTTCTCCTCCTCATCATTGCCATCCCTGTGGTTGCGAGTCCTCACCATCTGAAAAAAAAAGCAGGAGATAAGAATTTAGAAAACGCCCCAACTATATGCATCAAGGGATATGGAATTAAGCAAATACCTATACTATCATACATGGATATGGCAATACTAAAGCATCCCAAAATCCTCTATTAAGCACTCAAACAGGAATACAAAGAAAAAAACACACCAAACAAAAACACATCGATTCCTAAGTGTTCCTATATGCTTTAAAATGTCCGTTCTATCTAGGCTGCGTCCTACGGTCAACCTATGGCTCTGATACCAATTTGTGACACCTGGTTCCAAAAATGAACCAAGTGAATGCATATGTGTGCACAAGACATTCAACACACATATACGAGTGCATTCACAAAAGGATATACAAAAAATTACCACAGAACAAGACTAATTAAGCACTTTTATTACACAATTCAGAACATCCTCAAATACAAGCTCTAATGATTATTAATGACAAGTTTGACTTAATGCAGTGGAAAATAAACTAAATAAGCAAACTAAGCAGCTAAACAAATAAGCATAAGGCTAGCGCATCTCCAATCAACACCACATTCAAGCTGATGGCAGACACGGCCTAGAACTCCGCATTATCATCATTATACTCCCAATCCTGACCTGCAACTATTGGTGAGGGAATTGCAAGGGTGAGTACATGTCGTACTCAGCAAGTGTGGAAAGTATGCATGTAGCTGATTCAAATGACGACAATAATAAAGGCCAAGTGCTGAAAAGTACAATGAAACATTTGAAAAACCAATATATTATATGTATGTGAAGTAAACCCATCATAAACAAAGTAGTTATAACTACAGTCCATAGTTCATTACCATCATCCATGTACCAGGTTCCTCATTACCATTAACCATATCCAATACCATAATTCAATCGATAACCAGTACCAAACCATAACCAAACCATACTAAATCCCAAATTTTCTTCTAATCATGGAAGTTGTCTAGGTGCTCATAACTAGGAGCACGGCTATCATGGTAGTTTTTTTTAACACTTTGCAGAGGCTGTACCACTTTACCCACGTGTTTGTGATTTCGTCACCCGTCGGCGACTAAAGGAAACCTCCATTATGCCAAGACACTACCATAGGTGTATGGCCAATAGATCATAGAATGGCCTTTACAAAGGGACTAATAGCATGTACGGACCCATTGAGGTTTCACCGTTGGCGATGTCTCCCACTCAGCACATCTTCAACCAAGGGCTCCCTCTTGTGCCATTCGGATCCCAGGGAGTCCAGCCTCAAATCCAAACCCAACCCGACTCCCCTTCCCCGGTGCGCCAAATGATCCATGCAATACTAGCAATACCCCAACTAATCAGCTACACCGCACCCATACGTGGCCTCGTGGTGGCACTATTGTCATGGCTTATTCACGCATGAACCGGTCCTTAGATCTAAAGCAAGCAAACCACCATAGCATCCAACCCAATCCACATACCGTGCTTGCTTAGATCACCCATTACCATATCATATTGACCAGTTCATATTAACCATAATATCATTAATGAAGTTAATTAAGCAAAGCAAAATGGTTAAAAGCTCTTCCCGATTCTCTACCATAAATTCCAGGTGACAAGGGTGGTCAAACAAAGCTAGTAAACTTCCAATCATAGGATTCCCATCAAATTGACACAAGCTTGCAGTTTTGCAAACAAAACATTTATTTTAGAAACAGGATCAATATGTTCAAGGACACTTGCCTTGCTCTTAAACTTGGTTTGGATCAAAGACTTCAAATTCTTGGTGCTGGAGGTCCTCCGCGGCACTCTCTAGCGCAAATCCGTCTAAACCGCGCAACGAACATACAAGAAAAGAATCACAATCAATAAGTGCACATATTGTACTCAACATGGCATGACATGCATGATTAATGCAAATGCGACTAAAAACTAGTTAATGAGTTATTATTAATGTTTACTAATCAATTACAATGGTTATTAACAAGTCTACATAGGATTGGAGTTGATTCAAATCGATTTAGAATTAATTCAGCAGGAACCAAATTGCCAAATCGGACTAGTTCGCTTGGGACCGGACTAGTCTGCCCTTCGCAGGAACAACAAACTAGAATTTTCTAGATCGACGTGAATTTGGAGAAACGGGGTTGAATTAACGTGAGAAAAAGGAAGTAGAAGGTATACCGGGTGTTTAGAACTCCAATGAATCAAGAGTTTTGGATGCAACACTTGGATCTTGACGATCTAAGGTTGATGAAGAACTTGATGGTATATTGTTGATGAAGAACGAAAACTTGATGGAGATCTTGATATCTTGACCCTCTTCATTTCCTCCTCTTCTTCTTCTTGCTTTGGATATCCTTCTCCCTCCTTGATGGTGGGTCTCCACGAACTAGGGTTTGTGTAGACTTTCAATTGAGGCAAAAGGATGTAAAGTCAAGGGGTGGGGTTTTTTATATAAGGGTGGAGGCAAGGGTTTGATGGAATTCGAGTGTGGGGAGGGTAGAGGACGGTGTGGGTTCCCACATGGGCTCCAAAAGGAGTTAGATATGACGTCCTTAGGCCCACTTAAGGTAAAACCCAAAAACAAGTCATGAAACAAAAGATCAACTAGGAATCACGATTACCTGACAAGTTAGCAAGATGTCAGAGTAGTCCGAAGTTAGACAGAGGGATATCGTACAAGTCCGGACTATAACGGACAAGTCCGAACTTGGCAGAAGAAAATCAGACAAGTCTGGCAAAAACCGGGCAAGTCCGATTTTAGTCAGAGGGGAAACAAACAAGTCTGCTAGATGTCGGACGAATCCGGACAACTCTATTGACTTGGCAAAATTTTCAAGGAATTGGGATACCGGACCAGTCCACAATGGATCGGACAAGTTCGAAATTCTATAGAGGAAAAAACCAGAATAGTCCGCACCAAAACGGACATGTCCGAGCAAGGATAGTGAGAAATCGGACTAGTCCGCACCAAAAACGGACTAGTCTGCACTTCTAAGAACTTTTGAGTGCGGTCTTACTTCTAATTCAATTTAAACTTAATTCTTTTTATGTGGATTAATGTCAAACATGTATTAGAATGTATGCAATGCATGATGGTTGAAAATGAGAGTGTTACATGCACCATATTACAACCCATCTGCTGCTGCATCACGCACTGCTTATTCACCACGACCACAACAGCTAATGCAGCAACGCCCATCTATACAAGCACCTCGCTTACCTATGCAGCCTGCACCGCGCCCAAATATGCCTGCCTATGCTCAGAATCAGCCCTGCCCTAACTTTGCTAGCGCCACTGGTGGAAAGCATTGTTGTGCCTGTGGTCAAGCGGGACATTTTGCAAATCAATGCCTAAGATTAGATCAATGTCAGATAAACAATGTTCTGTAGGATCGAAGAGCACGTGAAAAGCTACCAGATGGGGGGGTGAATGGTAGATTTAAAAATCTTACGCAGCGGAAACAATTAAACCCCAACCCCTTCGGCAGAAAAATGATCTGTTAAAGAAATTGTGTGTGAGCCTAATATAAACGTGTTTCACCGTGACAAAAGTGATAGATATAAAGGGGAATCAAGTCTCGAAGACAACACAACAAGAATCACTCAAATCCATCGAGAAAAACTCAAGTTATGATCGAGCGACCAAACATATGTCAATCTGCCCTACCCGAGAAAAACAGTTCTGGAACGCTGCAAAGAAACTCGTGTAGATCAGAAACCACAAATCCAATGACAGTGAAATTTTTACAGATGATAGATAATCAAGTTGTGAAGACAGATCAAAAATAATCACGTCAATTGGATCAGTAAAACTCGAGTTATGATAAAACCACCGACGAAATGTAGTGCTGTCCAGAAACTCGACGAGTAAAACTTGTCTGAAACAAGTCGGACGAACAAGGCACAAAAGTTCCTATAAACTACGAATTTTATTCAATATAACACAAGAGGAACAGCCCCAAAGTCGTGCACCACGAGCTCTGGGCTCCCTTGCTTATATAACCAGCTTGAAAGCCAACTCAACTCAAATCAGGAACCTAATCCTTCTCTGCTCACGAATCGTAACTTTCCATAACTGCTTAGGATTCTTCTATACGCAGATAGAAGCTATCTTAAGACTTCCAAACACCTTAGGAACGTATCCCACATTCCTAAACAACTCAAATTCGTGACCCACATGAAATCCTATCATAACCAACTCAAATCGTTCCATATTCGAGTCAAACCCGACTCAGCCGTAGCCTAAGTCCATAACCTAGTCGGTTGGACCTTTCTGACAAACTCTTTACGTCCACATCTCTTCATCACGTCTCGGAACCATGCAGCCACGTCCATGCACTTCTTGCACACGTGCAAATATCCTCCAATGACGTCCACGATACCTTCACATGCATTGTTCTTGATTCAATCATGTTGCGCAACCTCCTGATCAGCTCAACCACAATTCCTCCTGAATTTGGTTGTTGGAACCTCATCTCCTCTCCGAGACTAGTCCAATGGATCTCATCACCAGCCATGTCTTGAACTCAAGCAACACTTGCACATGAATAAACCACCAATCCATATGAGCCCAAGTCCTCGACTTGACTCAAGTTAGTTCCGAATACAACACCTTACGTGAGAACCTCACATAAGCATGTTGCAAAACCAAAGTAACACGATATCATCCATGTCAACCAAAAACGCACCAAAGACCTAGCAAAAGAATAGTAAGCAACCTTTCCAACAATGTAAAGCAAGTACGAAACATTGCAAATGAAAAACAGAAGCAATGCGGTCAAGTTCCGGACCTTGCTAGAGCAACCCGGACCTCGAGTCGGAGCTAACAAAAGCTAGTAGAACCTAGCGCTAGAACTTACCAAAACCAGTATAACTAAGCTCCCGCAGGAGCTTACAAAACTAGCAGGACCTTAATAAAAAGGTGTTTTGGTGATATTCAAAACTTTTATCGTTAAAGAAAGTGTATTCACTACAAGCCAATGTATTCAGCACACATAGGTCTTATAATCTCCCCCTTGATGAATGCATTGGCAACACCATTTAAAATCCGACCATTGGCTTTTTCACATAAAATTTTTGAAGGCAATTTCTCCCCCTTTGTAAATCAAAAGTAAAATGAGAAGAAAATCCAAAAATTATCTCATATTATCTCTCCCCCTTTATTATCTCTCCTTATGCACATATTCTCTTTTTCTTCATGCTTATCTCCCCCCCCTTTGACAATGTATTCAGCAACATGAGCATATAAACAAATTACCTCTCCCCCTTTAGTTGTTATGAGCATATTATAGCATATACATATAAACAAAGCTCATCCAAGTCATACTATCATGTACCTTACATTATCACATCAATGAAATACATAAAGTAGTGTAAGCCATGCTAGAGATCAAATGTAATTTTCAATTTAAGCATGTAAGGATCTCACAAACTTAACTATTTCATAACTTGAAAGCATGACACTAGTTGCTGAATTTTATTATTTTTCAAAACACAAATTTAGATCATATGATATTTGCAAGAGATTATATGCACATCTGCCTTATTCTAACCAACCAAGCCAAGCCTATGTCATTTGACAATTAGAAGCTTAAGGACATGGTTTTAGTCATACACAACTTCTTCCAAAACATATCTAAGTGCAATGATAAGCCATCTCAAAAGAAGAAGTGCGATGAATGCATATTCTCTTGATCTTTTCTCAATTTATATTTCTTCATAAAAACTCAACATGTGAGTTGATTACTTGATTAATTCTTAATGATTAAAAGCACTTGTGAACATGCAACAAGTTCAAAACAGCAAGAAAGTTCGACCATGACCAGATTTAGTGTAAGTAATTGTTCCAATTACGAGACATGGCAAAAACTACAAAATGTATAACACGAGTAATGTAGTAAGAACTTTCAGCATGTAAAAGGAATCATAAAGTCATATATGTATGAAATACTATGCTCATATTATTTTAATTTCAGATTCACACATAGACTTCCCAAGTTTCAAAACTCCCCCTCAATTTAAGCCATGAGGATGCATAACCCCTATTTCACTATGAATATAACTAAAACGAGTGAAATCCAAAGGTTTTGTAAAAATGTCAGCCAATTGTTGTTTGGTATCTACATGGTGAAGCACAATGTCTCCTTTTTCAACATTATCTCGGAGAAAGTGATACTTAATGTCAATGTGCTTAGTTCTAGAGTGTTGCACAGGGTTTTTAGCAATGGAAATGGCACTAGTCTTATTACAGAACAGTGGAACACTATCTAGATCAACCCCATAGTCCTTAAGTGTTTGAACAATCCAAAGAATTTGTGAGCAAGCACTAGCAGCAGCTACATATTCAGATTCGGCTGTGGATTGTGCAACTGAATTTTGTTTTCTAGAGGACCAAGCAACAAGAGAATTACCAAGAAAATGACAAGCACCGGAAGTACTTTTCCTATCAGTCCTACAACCCCCAAAATCAGCATCCGAAAAAGCTTTCAAAGTAACGGTTGAGGAAGAAGGAAGAAAAATTCCAAATTCTTGAGTTCCATGTAAGTACCTAAGAATCCTTTTGATGGCTTGACGATGTGAAGCACCTGGGGAGGCTTGAAACCGTGCACAAAGACATACACTGAATTGTAAGTCTGGTCTTGGTGCCGTGAGGTATAAAAGTGATCCAATCATGCTTCTATATTCTTATTGATCCACTGGTTCACCATTTTCATCAAGTTCAAGTGTTGTTGCTATTTCCATTGGTGTCCGAAGAGGCTTGCTTTTATCCATGTTGAAGCGCGTTAGGAGGCCTTTTGTATACTTCGTCTGATGCACAAAGGTACCCACCTTGGTTTGCTTGATTTGCAGCCCCAAAAAGTGAGTTCACCCATCATACTCATTTCAAATTCGGAACTCATCATTGCTGAAAACATGGACACAAGATCATGAGAAGAACAACCAAAGATAATATCATCCACATACACTTGAACGAATAATGAGTCATTGCCATGCTTAAGCACAAAAAGAGTTTTATCAACCTTGCCCATGGTAAACCCTTTTTCAAGTAAGAATGTTTTTAACCTATCATACCATGCTCTAGGGGCTTGTTTGAGACCGTACAAGACTTTGGAAAGTTTGTAAACATTATTAGGAAAATCTGGATTTTCAAAACCCGGTGGTTGTTTCACATAAACCTCCTCATCTATGTAGCCATTAAGAAAAGCACGTTTAACATCCATTTGATATAGCTTAAAACCAATAGATGCAGCAAAAGCTAACAAAATTCTTATGGCTTCTAATCTAGCAACTGGAGCAAAAGTTTCATCAAAATCTAGACATTCAACTTGAGTGAAACCTTAAGCAACCAACCTAGCCTTATTCCTAACCACAACCCCATCCTCACTTTGTTTATTTTTAAATACCCATTTTGTTCCAATTAAAGTGTGACCTTGAGGTGGAAGTACAAGTTTCCAAACATTATTTCTTTCAAAATTTTCTAACTCTTCTTGCGTGGCAATAATCCAAGATTCATCAGTGAGTGCGTGTGATATATCTTTGGGTTCAAAAGAAGAAACAACAGTGGAATGAGCATAAGAGTTTGGATTGCAAAACCTGGACCGTGTGACTCGTTCGTGCAAGCTTCCAATCATCTGTCGTGGGGGATGATCTTTTGTAAAACCGTAGGGGAACAGATGTCTCACAAGCTTCTTCTTCTTCATGTTCATCACAAATCGATGAGCTTGTGACTTGAGGATGATTTGAATCAGCATTGATGGTTGTCGGTGCTGGTTGAGAATTAACGTCCGGAGCTGAACCAAAGTCTTTAGCTGCTGAATTTTTGGGCAGCAGCTCCAATTCTTCCCCATCTTCAACTAAATGCTTCCCCCCTGCGGATATGGATCTAGACCTGCAATGTTTGAGCTAGTACCTGGGCTAGCTTCATCAAAAGACACTTCACAAGTCTCTACAATTTTGTTAGTGTCAAGTAAAAGCACACGGTAGCCTCTAGTATGAGATGGATAACCAAGAAACATGCCATCAATGGATCTAGGTTCAAATTTATCAAGATTACCATGTTTCTTAACAAAGAATTTCCAACCAAATACCCGAAAGTGTGTAACACTAGGCCTATGTCCAAACTGGAGCTCATATGGTGTTTTACCTAGCTTAGCACGCAGGAAAACACGATTTGAGACATAACAAGCGGTTGCTAACGCATCAGCCCAAAATTTCCTAGGAGTTTGATATTCATCAAGCACAGTCCTAGCCATCTCAACTAAGGTTCTATTCTTTCTTTCTACAACACCATTTTGTTGAGGTACATATGGTGAAGAAAATTGACGATCTATTCTATTTTCAGCATAAAAGTGATCAAAAGATTGATTTTTAAATACAGTTCCATTATCACTTCTAATTGCTTTTAAAGATCCTGGGTAATCAATTGATAATCTAAGAAATAAAGTTCTAAAGTGACTGAAAACTTTATTCTTAGATGCCATAAAGTAAACCCAAGAGTATCTAGAATAATCACCAACAATTACAAGTACATTCCATTTACCTCCGAAGGATTGAACACGTGAAGGTCCTACGATGTCAAGGTGCAAAAGTTGACATGGTTCAGTTATCATGATCATTGTGAGAGGAGTATGTGAACCTGCAACCATCTTAGCATGTTTACAAGAAGAGCACACAATTTCTTTGTGCCCTTTAAGCTTAGGCAGCCCACGTATGCGATTAAAAGCACTAACATGCATTAGGTGATCAAAGCCTACGTGACCAAGTCTACGATGCAAAAAATATAGGTCCATTGAATAATTAGCAACTAGACACCTATGCTTAGAGGAAGACATATCAAAATCAGCTTTAAAAACTCTTCCAAACCGAGACATGTTAAAAATAAGCTCATTATTTGAACTTACAACTTTGCAGCAGTTTTTATTGAAAATAATTTCTAGATTTTCATTTAGCAATTGTGAAACAGAAAGAAAGTTGTATTTCAAATTTTTGATAAGTGCCACATCCTTCAAAGTGTAGTGATCATTTACTCTAACCGAACCCTTAGCAATTATAGGAGTTGAAGAATTATCGGCAAAAGTAAAATTCTCTACACGTGACACAAAAGAGAGAGAGGAGAACCAATCTTTGTTACCGGTCATGTTGCGTGATCAACCTGAATCCACAATCCAAATGTTCTCCTTCCTCAAACGTGTAACCTACATAGAAGCACAATACGTCGATGACTCAATACTGGGGTTAGTCAAAAGGCATTTAGGAATCCAGTACTGAGTCACGCGACGTGCAGCAGGAAAAACATGTGAAAGCTTAGACAAAACAGCAGGTTTATGAGTCAAAGTTTGAGATTTTTTATTCTTAACTACTGACCTATAAGGTGTCACTTGTGTAGCACAAAAATCAGTAGCTCCGGAGGCAAAAACAGAAGGTCTGGAGCTAAACTTTGAATGTTTTTGACTAAAAACAGCAGGTTGTACATTTGGTTCAATATGTGCAGCAAATTTTGCATGGAAGTTATGAGATCTAGCAACCATTCTTTCCCTTTTCTGTTGTTTACCTAGTCTATAACAAAAATCTATGACATAATCATTTCTACCACGGTAGGTACAATGAAATTTAACTTTGTGTTCATGTCTAGATGAGCAAACCACATTTTTATTTGAAACCGAATGAGACAATACTCCTGCAGATTTGAAAACCACTTCTTTTTGTTTAAGAACTGTTTGAATCAAACCACTTCCTAATGACTTTAAAATTTTAGGTGGATGTGCCTTAGCATGAGCATGAGAATCAAAACCTAAACCAGTTTTATCATTGCAAGACTTGGATGAATTCAGCAGCAAGTTTAGGTTCTTATTCCCATTACAAAACCAATCAAATGTCTTATGCATCTTATCAAGTTTATTGGACAGATCAAGGCAATTTTCACATGAAGTTTTTATTTTTAATTTGCAATTGGAACAATATTTAACTTCATGACAACGTAAAGCATTGTTCAATATAGAGATTTCATTCATAGCATCTTGCAGTTTCTTATGAAGATCATCACAACTAGAACAATGCAAATCAATTGTAGAACAAGAAGCATCTTTTATGTTTCCAATATTAGTGCAGCAAGCTTTTTGTTCTTTTCAATTTCAAGTTCAAGTTTATCAAGTGTGGAGGTATGTGCACTTCTTAGGGAGGACAATTGTTTATATATTAAGTCACATGAGGAACAAGAATCATCACTAGGAATCAAGGATTTCAAACGATTAATTTCAGATTCTAGTGACTCAATTTTAACACCATTGTCTCTAGGCTTTTTGTCCTTTTTCTTAACAATAACAGTGGCACGAGAAATAGCATCACACATTTCTTCGAAATTAGGACATACCTCTTCATTGTCGCTGTTGTGTTCTGCCTCCTCCATACTTGATCTTGACTTGCCCGCCATGAAGCACAAGTTTGCCAAATCATCTTCATCTTCATCACTTCCAATGTCCACGTCGCTTGAGCCATGTTCCAGGAGTGCTAAGATAAAACTGCTCACCAATTGATGTCTTGTAAAACCCTTCTTTTTCTTCGTATCTTTTGCAGAGGAATGCTTCGTTCTTGTTTTCTTTTCATCTCGGGAAGTAGGACCTGAAAGGTTAGGGCAATATGAACGAAAATGTCCTGTCTTACCACATTCAAAGCATCATTGAGTTCCGGAGCTTCCTCTCCTTCTAGTTCTCACATTTTGCAATGCTTTTGAGAAGCAGGTAGAGATGAGCGCTAGCTCCTCCTCTGGAAACTCATCAATCTGTTCAAGGGTTAGAGAGGACAGCAAAGCAAGTGTACCAGAAGATGATGTTTGACCAGAACTAGGCATGTCACGTTGAGAAACAAAAGCAATAGACTTGTTGGGGTTCTTACGTGAGATTATGTCAATTTCATGAGTTTTTAACTTGGAATATAGCACATCTAAAGTAAGTGAACTCATGACAGTAGATTCACGAATAGATGTGACTTTCATCTCCCAAATTGACATATATAATGCACTTAGCAATTGCCTAGCATTTTTAGCATCTGAAAAATTAACATTGACACTACGCAAGTTGCTGAGAATCTAATTAAAGCGAGCAAAAAGGTCATCAATAGACTCACTGGGTTGCATCTCGAAGCGCATGTATTATTTCTTGAACATGTCTTGCCTTACCTCTTTGATAATGTTGGATCTTTCATGGTAGTCACAAAGTGCTTTCCGCACATCGTATGCAGATTGGAGGTGTGCAACACGGTCGAAGTCGCTTTGTGTTAATCTTTGTATGATCAAGTTCCGAGCGTTGTTGTTGTTGTCGACATACCTCAAATTTGTAGCTATAACTTGATCGTTTGATGGCACTTTGTAAGGCTTGTATACCTTCTCCCATATTGCAAAGCCTTGTTCCTGAATGAAAGCCTCCATGCGTGCCTTCCAGACCTGAAAATCAATACCAGCGAACACACAAGGTTTGACAGAGTACTTCTCTATGATGATTAGTCAAAAACACGTGCAAATCAGAAAGATTAGAGTGCCGTGGCTCTGATACCAATTGTAGGATCGAAGAGCATGTGAAAATCTACCATAGTTGGGGTGAATGGTAGATTTAAAAATCTTACGCAGCGGAAACAGTTAAACCCCAACCCCTTCTGCAGAAAAACGATCTGTTAAAGAAATCGTGTGTGAGACTAATCTAAACGTCTTTCACCGTGACAAAAGTGATAGATATCAGAGCGAATCAAGTCACGAAGACAAAACAACAGGAATCACTCAAATCTGTCGAGAAAAACTCAAGTTATGATCGAAAGATCAAACAAAGGTCAATCTGCCCTACCCGAGATAAACAGTTCTGGAACGCTGCAAAGAAACTTGTGTAGATCAGAAACCACAAATCCAATGACCGTGAAATTTTTACAGATGATAGATAATCAAGTTGTGAAGACAAATAAAAAAGAATCACGTCAATTGGATCTGTAAAATACGAGTTATGATAAAACCACCAACAAAATGTAGTGCTGTCCAGGAACTCGATGAGTAAAACTTGTTCGAAACAAGTCGGACGAACAAGGCACAAAAGTTCCTTCAAACTACGAATTTTATTCAATAGAACACAATAGGAACAGACCCAAAGTCGTTCACCACGAGCTCTGGGCTCCCTTGCTTATATAACCAGCTCGAAAGCCAACTCAACTCAAATCAGGAACCTAATCCTACTCTGTTCACGAATCGTAACTTTCCATAACTGCTTAGGATTCTTCTATATGCAGATAGAAGCAATCTTAAGACTTCCAAACACCTTAGGAACGTATCCCACATTCCTAAACAACTCATATTCGTGACCCACACAAAATCCTATCATAACCAACTCAAATCTTACCATATTTGAGTCAAACCCGACTCAGCCGTAGCCTAAGTCCATAACCTAGTCGGTTGGACCTTTCCGACCAACTCTTTACATCCACATCTCTTCATCACGTCTCGGAACCATGCAGCCACGTCCATGCACTTCTTGCTCATGTGCAAACATCTTCCAATGACGTCCACGATACTTTCACATGCATTGTTCTTGATTCAATCATGCTGCGCAACCTCCTGATCAACTCAACCACAATTCCTCCTGAATTTGGTTGTTGGAACCTCATCTCCTCCCTGAGACTAGTCCAATGGATCCCATCACCAGCCATGTCTTGAACTCAAGCAACACCTGCGCATGAATAAACAACCAATCCATACGAGCCCAAGTCCTCGACTTTACTCAAGTTAGTTCCAAACAAAACACCTTACGTGAGAACCTCACATAAGCATGTTGCAAAACCACAGTAACACGATATCATCCATGTCAACCAAAAATGCACCAAAGACTTAGCAAATGAATACTAAGCAATCTTTCCAACAATGTAAAGCAAGTACGAAACATTACAAATGAAAAACAGAAGCAATGCGGTCAAGTTCCGGATCTTGCCAGAGCAACCCGGACCTTGAGTCGGAGCTAACAAAAGCTAGTAGAACCTAGCGCCGGAACTTACCAAGACTAGTATAACTAAGCTCCCGCTGGAGCTTAAAAAATTAGCAGGACCTTAATAAAAAGGTGTTTTGGTGATATTCAAAACTTTTATCGTTAAAGCAAGTGTATTTACAACAAGCCAATGTATTTAGCACACATAGGTCTTACATGTTCCAAGGCAGAATCCAAGGCCCAATGGAGGAGCAACTCAAGGCAATCGTGGACCGCAAAATTTCCCTCGTGGCAAGGTGAACCATGTATCTGCAGAAGAGGACCAACAAGCTGAAGATGTTGTGATTGATATGTTTCTCGCAAACTCCAACCCCACAACTAGATTATTTGATTCTAGAGCATCCCATTCATTCATCTCATCAAAGTATGTTGCAAAGAATAGCACGCCTATATAATACTTGAAGTTTACCCTATTGGTTAAATCTTCTAGAGGAGATATGAGGATGAATATAAGATTTCCAAAAGTAAGTACTTCTATAAGGGTGGTAGAGTTCCTCGCCAACCTTATAGTCTCGAATTCGCAAGGCTTGGACATCATAATTGGAACGGATTGGATAAGGAAGCATAACAGAGTGATTCAGTGTGCCACTCGGACAATGCAATTGACAAACGAAGATGGAGTTAGTGTAGATTTCAAGGTAGTTCAGCTGACAACCGAGAAGGCAATGGTAAATCATGCAGAAGGAGTAACTTTGGAGGAAATTCTAGTTGTTCATGAGTATCCAAATGTGTTTCCTAAAGAATTGCCAGGTATGCCACCTGATCATGACATCGAGTTCGTCATTGATTTAATACCTTGAACTGCACCTATTGCAGAGAGGACATAAGGGATGCCTCCTAAGGAATTAGTGGAGCTTAAGAAGCAAATTCAAGAGCAATTAGAGAAGGGTTTTATACACCCAAGCTCGTCGCCATGGGGAACCCTAGTGCTTTTCATAGATAAGAAGGATAGATCCCAGAGAATGTGTGTGGATTTTCGATCTCTCAACGAGGTGATAATCAAGAATAAGTACACGTTGCCCTGAATAGAGGATCTGTTCGACTAGATGAAGGGAGCTAGAATATTCTCTAAGATTGATCCTCGGTCGGGACATTTCCTAATGAGGATTAGACCATCACACATACCAAAAATGGCTTTTAGGACATGGTATGGATCCTATGAGTATACAGTCATGTCATTTGGTTTGACTAAGCATCAGTGTACTTCATGTATCTCATGAACAAGGTTTTCATGGATTATTTGGATAAGTTCGTGGTAGTGTTCATTGATGACATCATGATCTACTCGGAAAGTGAAGAATAGCATGAAGAACATCTAAGGCTGACGCTGCAAAAATTGTGAGAGCACCAGTTGTATGCCAAGTTTAAGAAATGGCAATTCTAGTTGAGGGAGATATCATTCCTAGGTCATGTCATATCTGATAGAGGAGCATCAGTTGACCCAGGAATGGTTAGAGATGTGCTAAGGTGAGAATCTCCGCAGAATGTGAAGGAAATAAGGAGTTTTCTTGGAATGGCAGGATACTACCGTCGGTTCATTAAGGACTTTTCCAAGATAACAAAGCCCATGACCGAACTGTTAATGAAGGAGAAACCATCCAGGTGGACTCAAGCTTGCCACAACAGTTTTTAGGAGCTAAAGAAGAGATCAACAACAGAAACTATGTTAGTATTGCCAGATGTGAGCAAGAGCTTTGATATCTATTGCGACGCTTCAAGGCAAGGACTTGGTTGTGTATTGATGCAAGAAGGTTGAGTAGTAGCCTATGCATCCAGGCAATTGAAGAAACATGAGCAGAATTATTCTATGCATGATCTCATACGTGGAGTCGTAGTGCCTGCATTGAAGATTTGGAGATATTATATTCTTGGTCATAGATGCGAGATTTATACGGGTCATAAGAGTCTCAAGTACATATTCACACAAACGATCTGAATTTGATGCAGCAAGGATGGTTGGAACTCATTAAGGATTATGATGTGAGAATCAATTATCATCCAGGAGAAGCCAACATAGTGGCCGATGCTTTGAGTCGAAAGGGAGCAGGCCACCAGCTCACCGTTCGGGAGATGCCGCCCAAGCTATGCAAGGAGTTTGAATGGTTGAATCTTGGATTTATAAATGACATGGGAGCAATGGAAGTAAATCCATCTTTGGAGTAGGAAATTCAGGAAGGTCAAAGGAAGGACAAGGAAACCCAGGAAATGAAGGTTAGAACCCTGGAAGGAAGAGAATTCAGATTTTATGAGGATGACCATGGTACTCTATGACTTGGAAAATGGATTGTTCCGCCTAATGATAAGAGTCTCCGACTATTGATATTATAAGAGGCACATGACTCACTTTATTCCATCCATCCCGGTTGTACAAAGATGTACAAGGACCGGAAGACACAATATTGGTGAGATGGTATGAAGAGGGACATAGCTGAATATGTCGCATTATGTGATGTATGACAACGAGTCAAGGCTGAACACCAGAGGCCAGCTGGATTACTGCAGCCATTGAAGATTCGGGAATGGAAGTGGGAAGAGGTTGGTATGGATTTCACAGTTGGCCTTGCTCGCACTTCAGCAGGCTATGATTCAATAGGGGTTATTGTGGATCGGTTGACAAAATCAACGCATTTTATTCTTGTCAAGACTACCGATAGTGGAACGAAGCTGGCGGAATTATATATGGAAAGAATAGTGTGCTTACACGGAGTGCCCAAGAAGATTGTGTCCAATAGAAGTTCTCAATTTACCTCAAGGTTCTGACAAAAGCTGCACGAATCAATGGGAACTCAATTGAATTTCAGTTCTGCCTGTCACCCTTAAGTGGATGGATAGAACCAGAGAACAAATCATATGTTGGAGGACATGCTAAGGGCTTGCGCGTTAAAGAATGGGGGAAGTTGGGACAAGAGCTTTCCATATGCTGAATTTTCTACAACAACAGTTATCAAGCAAGCTTGAAGATGTCACCATATGAAGCACTGTATGGGAGAAGGTGTAGAACACCCTTGTTTTGGAATGAAACTGGAGAAACTCAAGTGTTTGGAGCTGATGTAATACAGGATGCCGAAAAGCAAGTTCAGACAACTGGTGAAAACTTAAGAGCTGCTCAGTCTAAACAAAAAGGTGATGCGGATAATAGATGAATAATCCTGTCTTTTAAGGTGGGAGACTTCGTATACCTCGAAGTGTCAGCCATGCGAGGTCACAAGCGGTTTAATATCAAAGGCAAGTTGGCACCTCGCTATATTGGACCATTCAAGATTCTGGACAAACGACGAGAGGTAGTCTATAAATTGGAGATGTCTACACATCTTTCCGATGTCCATGATGTATTTCATGTTTCTCAGCTTAAGAAAGGCTTGAGGGTACAGAAGAGCTGTTACCGTTGGAAGAATTGGAGCTTGAGGAAGATTTGAACTATGCCGAGAAACTTATCAAAATTTTGTACACCATGGAAAGGTTGATGAGGAACAAGGTAATTAGGTGGTGCAAAGTGTGAAAGTGCATCTAGGAATCCCTTGTGGGTTTTGGATGATTTATGACAAGAAAATGAGATCCTAACCACTTTGTTGAGATGAGCACAGGTTCTAATGAGAAAATGAGCAAAGTGCCAAAAAGAAAGGAGAATGAGAAGCAATGTTGAAAAGGGTTCAAGAAACAAGTGTAGTAGATCATTGTGTATGGAGTGTGTGAAGGAAACACACCCCAAGAGCTCAATCACAATTATTCTCACACGTTGCACAAATCCATACAGGACCGGACTAGTCCGACTCACCCCGTACTAGTCCGATATCTTTTTGCACAAGATCAGACAAATCCTCACAATGCGGACTTGTCCTCACAGTCCAGTTTTTCACTGACCAGACAAGTCCGATATTACGACGGACTAGTCCAATATCTCTCTAACTAGAATCGGACTAGTCCTCCCCAGGGCGGGCTAGTCCTCCAAACACCTCACAAGTTGCACAAAATCGGACAAGTCCGATCACACACCGGACTAGTCCGATATCATTCTGATGTCAATCGGACAAGTCCGATATTAGCACGGACTAGTCCGAGAAACCCTCTGATCTAAATTGGACAAGTCCTCCAAGTGCGAACATGTTCAAAATTCACTCAGGGTTTCACATAAATCGGACAAGTCCGATATGTATCGGACTAGTCCGAAGATTTCCAGAACCAAAATCGGACAAGTCCGCTTTCATCCGGACAAGTCTGATATTTCGGGACACCTAGGGTTTGCTACACAAAGCACACCGGACTAATCCGTTGTCCACCACGGAATAGTCCGATCTTTCTAAACCCTCACAGTAACTTTTGGGAACCCCATATAAATAGGTGTACACGACCCATCTTTCATAACACTCGACCCTCTGCGCCGTCACCCCTCCCAAGAGCCTAGAAATCACCCCTCTCCACGAAATCAAATGCAAGAAAGATCAATCCCTTGAGGATACACTTTGGATCATTGGAGAGACACGGTTCATCACTCATTGAGCTCTTGGTTTGATTCCCTAACACACTGCTGTGGTTTTCATTGTGATCTTGAGAGTGTGTTCTTGGTGGTGTTCACATTGTAATCTTGGGGAGACCTCAAAGTGTGAGAAGGCCCCTTGAATTTGGGTATTTGCCCTTTGTGATTAGTGAAGAGGATTGGCCTCCGTTGCGATCCGATGAGGGTAGGGTTGGAGATGACCCGATCCTTTTGTGGACTCCTCAACATGGATGTAGGTTGCCTCTGTGGGAACCGAACCACAGGATAAAGTGCTTGTGTTCTTACTTTGCGCCCATCGTTCTTATACTTTATATTAATCTAGGGTTTCAATCAATCTTGTTCACTTTACGTTGAAACATTAAATATAAGATTAACTTGTGGTACATCGTGTAACACTTCAATTACAAGTATATTTCTGCTGCATACATCCTAGGATCAAGATAATTGATCAAATTCGATCAACCTAGTCTGTATACACCGGACTAGTCCGCATCGACCGGACTAGTCTGATATCTTAAGATTTGATCTGGTTGTTAAGTGTTGCAGGTTCCGACAGAAAATCAAAAAGGCCTATTCACCCCCCTCTTTGCCACATTCAATTGGTATCGGAGCATGACCCTTCAAAAGGAGACTAATCACTCGAAGAGATCATGTCGGACATGAAGGACATACACAAGAGCATAAACCAAGAGAAGGTTGAAGAATAAAAGAACCAAGAATTTGGAGAGGCTCCTCGAGGCCATTCAAGACTTCGAGGATGACGATTAGGAGACACTAGAACTCATGGCGCTCCTAAGAAAGAAAACCCTCTCCAAAGGAAAAGTAAAGATCGAAGATGAGAATACGAAGAAGGGGAGTAGTCACACCGACTACTCCCGATATCCTTTTAATTATGATCGCCTAAATTCTAACAACAATCATTATCTATCTATTCCGCTTGGAAAAGCCCCACACTTTGACGGCAATGACTACTCAATGTGGAGGCAAAACATGAAAATGCATTTGATTCTCTCAATCCATGTTTGTGGCACATAGTATGCACAGGAATAGATATCCCCGACGATGATGAGGAGCTCACACCTAGCCAAGAGCAAGCAATCTATCGAATAGCTCAAGCTGCTGTAGTCATCACCTCATCACTTAGTCAGGACGAGTTCACAAAGGTGGATGGACTCAAGATCGCAAAGGAGATATGGGATACATTGCAAACTGCACATGAAGGCGATCGTCATGTGCGAGAAGTGAAGAGCGAGATGATTGAAGATGAGTTGAGAAGATTCGCCATCGAAGAAGACGAGTCGCCACAAGATATGTACAACCGACTAAAGACGCTCATCAACAAGGTGCGAGCATACGGAAGCAAGAAGTGGAACGACCACGAGATGGTAAAGCTCATTCTTAGATCTTTCGTGCCTTGCAATGTCACCTTGTGCTCGATGATACGAGAAAGCCCTGAGTACAAGAAGATGACTCCGAATGAGCTACTTGGGAAAATCATCAACTTTGAGATGATGGAAAAGCAAACCAAGCATGTAAAGGAGATTGCTGATCTCACCTCGGCAAAGAAGAAAGGGGTAGCTTTGAAGTCCACTCTCAAGCCCTTGTCTACAGAGGCTCGAGAAACTCAATTAGAAGAAGAGGGTGACGATGAGAGCAGCAACTTGGATGAAGATGACATGATAGTATTCATGAAGAAATTCAAAAGAATGATAAAGAAAAGACAAGGGGCTAAATCAAGTGAAGGAAAGTACAAGGTAAAATCAAACCAAAGTTGAGGCGGGCATGCTATAACTGTGGTGAGTATAGGCACTTTATAGTTGATTGCCCATATGAAGAGAGTAAAAAGAAGACCAAGGAAACGAAGCCTCAACCCAAGAAGTTCTTCAAGAAGAAGAAGCAAGCCGAGCAAGCGCATCTAGGGAGAGAGTGGGACTCAAATGATGAGCTCTCATTCGAAGAAGAAGAAGAGATGGCTAGCATATCCATCGAGAAGACATCCAAGAAGTCCACTCTCATCCCTACTCTCGGTGCATGGAAAGGGAGCGACACTTGCCTCATGGCAAAGGAAGGTAAACGCAAGGTAACAACAAAACCCTCTTTCGTACATTCTTATTCTAGTGATAGTGAAATTGCTAGTGATAACGAAGATATGCTCATAGGCTTAGACAAGAAAACTGTTGCAAAAATGAAATTTTTACTTGATCAACTTGTTGAGAAGGAGAAGCTGATAAACCGTCAAGAAAACATGATTATCTCCCAAAAGGAGGAATATGTTGAACTTGACAAGCTTCTAGAACTTGAAAAGGAGCAAAGCAAGTCACTAGAGCTCGACTTAGCTTCAAGCAAGGAAGCTTGCTTGGAGTTAAGCAACTCAAATGCTACAATCAAGGATGAACTTTCTAACCTAATCAAGGTTAACAAGATTTTTTAAGTATAAGTTGAGTCAATGAAGCAAGGTGACCCTTCATCCTCTTCATGCTCACCTTCTCAACCACTTAAAACTGAAGCTATCATCACTTGTTCATGTGGTAAAGTTCACACCAGCTTGAAAGACAAGTCAACCTCTACCAAGGACAAGCATCTCCCACAAAGTGACATATTTGACAAGGAGAAGATCAAATATGCATGTAGTGCATACTTGATCACAAGTCCTCCAAATGTTAAATATTGTAGGATCGAAGAGCACGTGAAAAGCTACCAGAGGGGGGGGTGAATGGTAGATTTAAAAATCTTACGCAGCGGAAACAATTAAACCCCAAACCCTTTCGGCAGAAAAATGATCTGTTAAAGAAATCGTGTGTGAGACTAATCTAAACGTGTTTCACCATGACAAAAGTGATAGATATAAGAGAAAATCAAGTCACGAAGACAACACAAAAAGAATCACTCAAATCCGTCGAGAAAAACTCATGTTATGATCGAAAGATCAAACAATGGTCAATCTGCCCTACCCGAAAAAAAACAGTTCTGGAACGCTGCAAAGAAACTCGTGTAGATCATTAGACCTCAAATCCAATGACTGTGAAATTTTGAAAGACGATATACAATAAAGTTTTGAAGTCAACCCAAAAAGAATCACGTCAATTGGATCTGTAAAACTCGAGTTATGATAAAACCACCGACGAAAGGTAGTGCTGTCCAGAAACTCGACGAGTAAAACTTGTCTGGAACAAGTCGGACGAACAAGGCACAAAAAGTTCCTTCAAACTACGAATTTTATTCAATAGTACACAAGAGGAACAGCCCCAAAGTCATGCTCCACGAGCTATGAGCCCCTTGCTTATATAACCAGCTTGAAAGCCAACTCAACTCAAATCAGGAACCTAATCCTACTCTTCACGAATCGTAACTTTCCATAACTGCTTAGGATTCTTCTATATGCAGATAGAAGCAATCTTAAGACTTCCAAACACCTTAGGAACGTATCCCAAATTCCTAAACAACTCAAATTTGTGACCCACACGAAATCCTATCATAACCAACTCAAATCTTTCCATATTTGAGTCAAACCCGACTCTGCCGCAGCCTGAGTCCATAACCTAGTCGGTTGGACCTTTCCGACCAATTCTCTACGTCCACATATCTTCATCACATCTCGGAACCATGTAGCCACGTCCATGCACTCCTTGCACACGTGCAAACATCTTCCAATGACGTCAACGATACCTTCATATGCATTGTTTTTGATTCAATCATGCTGCGCAACCTCCTGATCAGCTCAACCACATTTCCTCCTGAATTTGGTTGTTGGAACCTCATCTCCTCCCTGAGACTAGTCCAATGGATCCCGTCACCATCCATGTCTTGAACTCAAGCAACACCTGCACATGAATAAACAACCAATCCATACGAGCCCAAGTCCTTGACTTGACTCAAGTTAGTTCCGAACACAACACCTTACGTGAGAACCTCACATAAGCATGTTGCAAAGCATAGCAAAACGATATCAGCCATATCATCCAAAACGCACCAAAAAACTTAGTAAAAGAATACTAAGCAAACTTTCCAACAATGTAAAGAAAGTACAAAACATTGCAAATGAAAAGCAGGAGCACTACAATCAAGTTTCGGACCTTGCCAGAGCAACCCGGACCTTGAGCCGGAGCTAACAAAAGCTAGTAGAACCTAGCACCAAAGCTTACCAAAACTAGTACAACCAAGCTCCCGCCAGAGCTTACAAAACTAGCAGGACCTAGAGCCGGAGCTAACCAGAACTAGTCGGAACTAGTAATCCCAAAAACCGGAGCTAGAAAAATCAACTTCGGAGCTTAGCAAAAACACGGCGGAGCTATCAAAAACATGTCGGAGCTAAAGACAAAACTTCACCGGAGCTGACCAAAGCTAGTCGGACCTTGCTGTAGCTCGGAGCTAGAGTCGGACCTTGATAAAAAGGTGTTTTGGTGATATTCAAAACTTTTATCATCAAGGCCAAGTGTATTCACGACAAGCCAATGTATTCAGCACACATAGGTCTCACAATCTCCCCCTTGATGAATGCATTGTCAACACCACTTAAAATCCGAACATTGGCTTATTCATATAAAAGTTTTGAAGGCAATTTCTCCCCCTTTGTAAATCAAAAGTAAAATGAGAAGAAAAATTATCCCATATTATCTCTCCCCCTTTATTATCTCTCCTTATGCACATATTCTCTTTCTCTTCATGCATATCTCTCCCCCTTTGACAATGTATTCAGCAAGTCATGAGCATATAAACAAATTATCTCTCCCCCTTTAGTTGTTATGAGCATATTATAACATATACATATAAACAAAGCTCATCCAAGTCATATTATCAAGTAACTTACACTATCACATCAGTGAGATACATAAAGTAGTGTAAGCCATGCTAGAGATCTAGTGTAATTTTCAACTTTTAGCAGGTCATGATCTCACAAACTTAACTATTTCAAAACCTGAAAGCATGACACTTGTTGCTGCATTTTATTATTTTTCAAAGCACAGATTTAGATCATATGATATTTGCAAGAGATTATATGCGCATCTGCCTTATTCTAACCAACCAAGCCAAGCCTATGTCATTTGACAATCAGAAGCTTAAGGACATGGTTTTAGTCATACACAACTTCTTCCAAGTTCATATCTAAGTGCAATGATAAGCCATCTCAAAAGAAGAAGTGCGATGCATGCATATTCTCTTGATCTTTTCTCAATTTATATTTGTTCATAAAAACTCAACATGTGAGTTGATTACTTGATTAATTCTCAATGATTAAAAGCACTAGTGAACATGTAACAAGTTCAAAATAGCAAGAAAGTTCGATCATGACCAGTTTTAGTGAAAGTAATTATTTCAATTACTAGACATGGCAAAAACTACAAAATGTATAACACGAGTAATGTAGTAAGAACTTTCAGCATGTAAAAGGAATCACAAAGTCATATATGTATGAAATACTATGCTCATATTATTTTTATTTCAGATTCACACATAGACTTCCCAAGTTTCAAAACTCCCCCTCAATTTAAGCCATGAGGATGCATAACCCCTATTTCACTACGAATGTAACAAAAACGAGTGAAATCCAAAGGTTTTGTAAAAATGTCAGCCAATTGTTGTTCGGTATCGACATGGTGAAGCACAATGTTTCCTTTTTCAACATTATCTCGGAGAAAGTGATACCTAATGTCAATGTGCTTAGTTCTAGAATGTTGCACGGGGTTTTTAGCAATGCAAATGGTACTAGTGTTATCACAAAACAGTGGAACAATATCTAGATCAACTCCATAGTCCTTAAGTGTCTGAACAATCCAAAGAATTTGTGAACAAGCACTAGCAGCAGCTACATATTCAGATTCGGCTGTGGATTGTGCAACTGAGTTTTGTTTTCTAGAGGACCAAGCAACAAGAGAATTACCAAGAAAATGACAAGTACCGGAAGTACTTTTCCTATCAATCCTACAACCCCCAAAATCAGCATCCGAAAATGCTTTCAAAGTAACAGTTGAGGAAGAAGGAAGAAAAATTCCAAATTCTTGAGTTCCATGTAAGTACCTGAGAATCCTTTTGACAGCTTGACGATGTGAAGCACGTGGGGAGGCTAAAAACCGTGCAAAAAGACATACGCTGAATTGTATGTCCGGTCTTGATGCCGTGAGGTACAAAAGTGATCCAATCATGCTTCTATATTCTTTTTGATCCATGGGTTCACCATCTTCATGAAGTTCAAGTGTTTTTGCTGTTACCATTGGTGTCCGAAGAGGCTTGCTTTTGTCCATGTTGAAGCGCCTTAGGAGGTCTTTGGTATACTTCGTTTGATGAACAAAGGTGCCCTCCTTGGTTTGCTTGATTTGCAGCCCCAAAAAGTAAGTGAGTTCACCCATCATACTCATTTCAAATTCGGAACTCATCATTGCTGAAAACTTGGACACAAGATCATGAGAAGCACCACCAAAGATAATATCATCCACATACACTTGAACGAATAATGAGTCATTGCCATGCTTAAGCACAAAAAGAGTTTTATCAACCTTGCCCATGGTAAACCCCTTTTCAAGTAAGAATGTTTTTAACCTATCATACCATGCTCTAGGGGCTTGTTTGAGAACGTATAAGGCTTTGGATAATTTGTAAACATGATTAGGAAAATTTGGATTTTCAAAACCCGGTGGTTGTTTGACATAAATCTCCTCATCTATGTAGCCATTAAGAAAAGCACTTTTAACATCCATTTGATATAGCTTAAAACCTTTAGATGCTGCAAAAGCTAACAAAATTCTTATGGCTTCTAATCTAGCAACGGGAGCAAAAGTTTCATCAAAATCTAGACCTTCAACTTGAGTGAAACCTTGAGCAACCAACCTATCTTTATTCCTAACCACAACTCCATCCTCACTTTGTTTATTTTTAAATACCCATTTAGTTCCAATTAAAGTGTGACCTTGAGGTGGAGGTACAAGTTTCCAAACATTATTTCTTTCAAAATTTTCTAACTCTTCTTGCATGGCAATAATCCAAGATTCATTAGTAAGTGCGTGTGATATACCTCTGGGTTCAAAAGAAGCAACAAAAGCAGAATGAGCATGAGAGTTTGGATCGCAAAACCTGGACCGTGTGACTCGTTCATGCAAGCTTCCAATCATCTGTTGTGGGGGATGATCTTTGTAAACCCGTAGGGGAACAGATGTCTCACAAGCTCCTTCTTCTTCTTTTTATCACAAATCGATGAGCTTGTGGCTTGAGGATGATTTGAATCAGCATTGATGGTTGTCGGTTCTGGTTGAGAATTAACATCTAGAGCTAAACCAAAGTCTTTAGCTGCTGAATTTTCTAGCACCAACTCCAATTCTTCCTCATCTTCAATGAAAATGCGCTCCCCCTGCGGATATGGATCTGGACCTGCAATGTTTGAGCTAGTACCTGGGCTAGATTCATCAAAAGACACTTCACAAGTCTCCACAATTTTGTTAGTGTCAAGTAAAAGCACACGGTAGCCTCTAGTATGAGATGGATAACCAAGAAACATGCCATCAATGGATCTAGGTTCAAATTTATCAAGATTACCATGTTTCTTAGCAAAACATTTGCAACCAAAGACCCGAAAGTGTGTAACACTAGGCCTATGTCCAAACCGGAGCTCATATGGTGTTTTACCTAGCTTAGCATGCAAGAAAACACGATTTGAGACATAACAAGCGGTTGCTAATGCATCAGCCCAAAATTTCCTAGGAGTTTGATATTCATCCAGCATAGTCCTAGCCATCTCAACTAAGGTTTTGTTCTTTCTTTCTACAACACCGTTTTGTTGAGGTACACATGGTAAAGAGAATTGATGATCTATTCTATTTTAAGCACAAAAGTGATCAAAAGATTGATTTTTAAATTCAGTTCCATTATCACTTCTAATTGCTTTTAATGATCCTGGGTGATCAATTGATAATCTAAGAAATAAATTTCTAAAGTGACTAAAAACTTCATTCTTAGATGCCATAAAGTAAACCCAAGAGTATCTATAATAATCATCAACAATAACAAGAACATACCATTTACCTCCGAAGGATTGATTACGTGAAGGTCATACGGTGTCAAGATGCAAAAGTTGACATGGTTCAGTTGTCATGATCATTGTGAGAGGAGTATGTGAACCTGCAACCATCTTAGCATGTCTACAAGAAGAGCACACAATTTCTTTGTCCCCTTTAAGCTTAGGCAGCCCACGTAGGCGATCAAGAGTGCTAACACGCATTAGGTGATCAAAGCCTACGTGACCAAGTCTACGATGCCAAAAATATAAGTCCTTTGAATCATTAGCAACTAGACACCTATGCTTAGAGAAAGACATATCAAAACCAGCTTTAAAAACTCTTCCAAACCGAGACATGTTAAAAATAAGCTCACTATTTGAACCTACAACTTTGCAGCAGTTGTTATTGAAAATAATTTCTAGATTTTCATCCAGCAATTGTGCAACAGAAAGCAAGTTGTATTTCAAATTTTTGACAAGTGCCACATCCTTCAAAATGTAGTGATCATTTACTCTAACGGAACCCTTAGCAATCATAGGAGTTGAAGAATTATCGGCAAAAGTAGCATTCTCTACACGTGACACAAAAGAGAGGGAGGAGAACCAATCTTCGTTACCGGTCATGGGGCGTGAGCAACCTGAATCCACAATCCAAATGTTCTCCTTCCTCAAACGTGTAACCTACATAAAAGCACAATACGTCAATGACTCAATACTGGGGTTAGTCAAAAGGCATTTAGGAATCCAGTACTGAGTCACGCGACGTGCAGCAGGAAAAACACGCGAAAGCTGAGACAAAACAGCAGGTTTATAAGCCAAAGTTTGAGATTTTTTATTCTTAACTACTGACCTATAAGATGTTACTTGTGTAGCACAAAAATCAGTAGCTCCGGAGTCAAAAACAGAAGATCCGGAGGTAAACTGTGAATGTTTTTTACTAAAAATAGCAGGTTGTACATTCGGTTCAATATGTGCAGCAAATTTTGCATGAAAGTTATGAGATCTAGCAACCATTCTTTCCCTTTTCTGTTGTTTAGCTAGTCTATAACAAAAATTTATGACATGACCATCTCTACCACAGTAGGTACAATGAAATATAACTTTGTGTTCATGTCTAGATGAGCAAGCAATATTTTTATTTGAAACCGAATGAGACAACACTCCTGCAGATTTGAAAACCACTCCTTTTTGTTTAGGAACTGTTTGAATCAAACCACTTCCTAATGACATTACAATTTTAGGTGGATGTGCCTTAGCATGAGCATGAGAATCAAAACCTAAACCAGTTTTATCATTGCAAGAATTGGAAGAATTCAACAGTAAGTTTAGGTTCTTATTCCCATTACAAAACCGATCTAATGTCCTATGCATGTCATCAAGTTTATTGGACAGATCAAGGCAATTTTCACATGAAGTTTTTCCTTTTAGTTTGCAATTGGAACAAAATTTATCTTCATGAGAACGCAAAGCATTGTTCAATATAGAAATTTCATTCATAGCATCATGTAGTTTCTTATCAAGATCATCACAAGTAGAACAATGCAAATCAATTGTAGAACAGCTAGCATCTTTCAAGTTTTTATCATTAAGTGCAGCAAGCTCTTTGTTCTTTTCAATTTCTAACTCAAGTTTATCAAGTGTGGAGGTGTGTGCACTTCTTAATGAGGACAATTGTTCATATATTAAATCACATGAGGAACATGCATCATCACTAGGAATCAAAGTTTTTAAACGGTTGATTTCAGATGCTAGTGATTCAATTTTAGCAGCACTATCCCTAAGCTTTTTGTCCTTTTTCTTAACAATAATAGTGGCACGAGAAATGGCATCACACATTTCTTCGCAAGTAGGACATACCTCTTCATTGTCGCTGTTGTGTTCTGCCTCCTCCATACTTGATCTTGACTTGCCCGCCATAAAGCACAAGTTTGCCAAATCTTCTTCATCTTCACCACTTCCAATGTCCACGTCGCTTGAACTGAACTCTTGAAGTGCGGTGATGAAACTGTTGATCATCTTGCGTCCTATGGTACCTTTCTTCTTCTTGTTGGAATTTCCAGAGGAGGTCCGAACCTTGCTTTGTTTTTCTTCCCGGGTGGTCAGACCTGAAAGGTTAGGGCATTCTGTACGAAAGTGTCCTGTTTTACCACATTCAAAACAGCATTGAGGTCTAGAGCTTCCTCTCCTTCTCGTTCTCACATTTTGCAATGCTTTTGAGAATCTAGTAGAGATGAGTGCCAACTCCTCTTCTGGAATTTCTTCGATCTGCTCCAGGGTTAGTGAGGACAACAAAGCAAGAGTATTGCAAGATGATGATTTGCCAGAGCTAGACAAATCACGTTGTGAAACAAATGCAATAGTCTTATTGGGGTTCTTACGTGAGATTATGTCAATTTCATGAGTTTTTAACTTGGAATATAGCACATCTAAAGTAAGTGAACTCATGAAAGTAGATTCACGAATAGATGTGATTTTCATCTCCCAAATTGACATATCCAATGCACTTAGCAATTGCCTAGCATTTTCAGCATCTGAAAATTTAACATTGACACTATGCAAGTTGCTGAGAATCTTATTAAAGCGAGCAAAAAGGTCATCAATAGACTCACCGGGTTGCATCTCGAAGCGCATGTATTCTTTCTTGAACATGTCTTTCCTTACCTCTTTGATCATGTTAGATCCTTCGTGGTAGTCACAAAGTGCTTTCCACACATCGTATGCAGATCGGAGGTGTGCAACACAGCCAAAGTCGCTTTGTGTTAATCCTTGTATGATCAAGTTCCGAGCCTTGTTGTTGTTGTTGACATCTCTCAGATTTGTAGCTGTAACTTGATCGTTTGATGGCACTTAGTAAGGATTGTATACCTTCTCCCATATTGCAAAGCCTTGTGCCTGGATGAAAGCCTCCATGCGTGCCTTCCAAACCTGAAAATCAATACCAGCAAACACACAAGGTTTGGCGGAGTACTTCTCCATGATGATTAGTCAAAAACACGTGCAAATCACAAAGATTAGAGCAACGTGGCTCTGATACCAATTGTAGGATCGAAGAGCACGTGAAAAGCTACCAGAGGGGGGGTGAATGGTAGATTTAAAAATCTTACGCAGCGGAAACAATTAAACCCTAAACCCTTTCAGCAGAAAAACGATCTGTTAAAGAAATCGTGTGTGAGACTAAACTAAATGTGTTTCACCGTGACAAAAGTGATATATATCAGAGAGAATCAATTCACGAAGACAACACAAAAAGAATCACTCAAATCCGTCGAGAAAAACTCAAGTTATGATCGAAAGATCAAACAATGGTCAATCTGCCCTACCCGAGAAAAAACGGTTCTGGAATGCTGCAAAGAAACTCGTGTAGATCATAGACCACAAATCCAATAACCGTGAAATTTTGACAGATGATAGACAATCAAGTTGTGAAGACAACCCAAAAAGAATCACGTCAATTGTATCTGTAAAACTCGAGTTATGATAAAACCACTGATGAAAGGTAGTGCTGTCCAGAAACTCAACGTGTAAAACTTGTCTGGAACAAGTCGGACGAACAAGGCACAATAAGTTCCTTCAAACTACGAATTTTATTCAATAGTACACAAGAGGAACAGCCCCAAAGTCGTGCTCCACGAGCTCTGGGCTCCCTTGCTTATATAACCAGCTCGAAAGCCAACTCAACTCAAATCAGGAACCTAATCCTACTCTGTTCACGAATCGTAACTTTCCATAACTGCTTAGGATTCTTCTATATGCAGATAGAAGGAATCTTAAGACTTCCAAACACCTTAGGAATGTATCCCAAATTCCTAAACAACTTAAATTCGTGACCCACATGAAATCCTATCATAACCAACTCAAATCTTTCCATATTTGAGTCAAACCCGACTCAGCCGCAGCCTGAGTCCATAACCTAGTCGGTTGGACCTTTCCGACCAATTCTTTATGTCCACATCTCTTCATCACGTCTCGGAACCATGTATCCAAGTCCATGCACTCCTTGCACACGTGCAAATATCTTCCAATGACGTCCATGATACCTTCATATGCATTGTTCTTGATTCAATCATGCTGCGCAACCTCCTGATCAACTCAACCACAATTCCTCCTGAATTTGGTTTTGGAACCTCATCTCCTCCCTTAGACTAGTCCAATGGATCCCGTCACCAGCCATGTCTTGAACTCAAGCAAGACCTGCACATGAATAAACAACCAATCCATAAGAGCACAAGTCCTTGACTTGACTCAAGTTAGTTCCGAACACAATATCTTACGTGAGAACCTCACATAAGCATGTTGCAAAGCATAGCAAAACGATATCAGCCATATCATCCAAAACGCACCAAAAACATAGTAAAAGAATACTAAGCAAACTTTCCAACAATGTAAGACAAGTACAAAACATTGCAATTGAAAAGCAGGAGCACTACGGTCATGTTCCGGACCTTGCCAGAGCAACCCGGACCTTGAGTCGGAGCTAACAAAAGCTAGTAGAACCTAGCGCCGGAGCTTACCAAAACTAGTACAACCAAGCTCCCGCCGGAGCTTACAAAACTAGCAGGACCTAGCACCAGAGCTAACTAGAATTAGTCGGAACTAGTAATCCCAAAAGCCGGAGCTAGAAAAATCAACTTCGGAGCTTAGCAAAAACACGGCAGAGCTATCAAAAACATGTCGGAGCTAAAGACAAAACTTCACCGGAGCTGACCGAAGCTAGTCGGACCTTGCTGTAGCCCGGAGCTAGAGTCGGACCTTGATAAAAAGGTGTTTTGGTGATATTCAAAACTTTTATCATCAAGACCAAGTGTATTCACGACAAGCCAATGTATTCAACACACATAGGTCTCACAAATATGACATTGGGTATTCCTATGGTGGAAAGCAAAATGCTAGGAGCCATAAGAATAACAAGGAAAGCATTACCTTTGTAAAGGGAAGACCCTCTCAAACTGGAAAATCCAAAGTCAACACATCCAACACGCATGATCACCGGACTAGTCCGGTTGGGATCCGCACAAGTACGGTCCTCCGGACAAGTTTGATTTCCCAGACTAGTCCTATTTATAAACAACAACAATTGCTATTTAGATCTTTTGATGCATCTTATGTTTTAATGAGAAGTAATTTTGGAAAAGTATATGCTCATTATGTTGGGCCACACCATGGGAACACCAAGTCTCATGTGTGGGTGCCTAAATCCCTTGTGACTAACCTAAAAGGACCCAAACAAGCTTGGGTACCTAAAACCAAGGCATGATTTGTTTTTTGTAGGCCTATTCCTCCGGTGGATCTAAATGGGTGCTAGACAGTGGCTGCACCAACAACATGACCGGAGAAAGAAGGATGTTCGTTGAGTATGAAGAAAATGAGGATCCAAGCGAGGGCATCTAGTTTGGAGACAATAGTCAAGGAAAGGTGCTCGGTACCGGTAAAATTGCCATATCATCTCAACATACTCTTTCTCATGTGTTACATGTTGATTCCTTAGATTATAACCTACTGTCCATATCTCAATTATGTGACAAAGGTTATAATTGTTTGTTCACTAACGAGGGTGTGACCGTCTCTAGAAGGAGTGATGGTTCCATTGCATTCAAGGGTATGTTAAAGGGAAAGCATTACCCTGTTGACTTCAACAAAGATAAAGCCGCACTTGACACATGCTTGATTGCAAAGACCAACATGGGTTGGCTGTGGTATAGACGGCTAGCACATGTTGGTATGAGGAATCTTTAAAAACTCCTCAAGGGCGATCACATCCGAGGTTTGAAGGATGTTGTTTTTGAGAAAGACAGGCCTTATAGCGCGTGCCAAGCCGGGAAGCAAGTTGGAGCACCCCATCCTTCTAAGAATGTTATGACTACAACAAGACCGCTCGAGCTACCCCACATGGACTTATTCAGTCCAATTGCTTACATAAGCATCGACGGTAACAAATATGGTTTAGTGATTGTCGATGATTTTTCTTACTTCACTTGGGTTTTCTTTTTACATGATAAGGCAGAAACACAAGGAATCTTGAAGAAATTTTTCAAGCGTGATCAAAACGAGTTTTCATTGACAATCAAGAACATTTGAAGCAACAACTGCACGAAGTTCAATATGTAAGACCTATGTGTGCTGAATACATTGGCTTGTAGTGAATACACTTGCTTTGACGATAAATGTTTTGAATATCATCAAAACACCTTTTCATCAAGGTCCAATAGCACCGAGCTACAGCAAGGTCCGACGGTAGGTTCGGCTTGTCTTGGGTAGCACCGGCTACGTTAGATGCTAGGTCCGACTTGTTGGTAAGGTCCGACTAGTTTTTGTTAGCTCCGGCTCAAGGATCGGATGTTCTGGCAAGGTCTAGAACTTGACCGCAATGCTTCTGTTTTTCATTTGCAATGTTTCGTACTTGCTTTACATCTCTGGAAAGATTGCTTAGTATTCATTTGCTAAGTCTTTGGTGCATTTTTGGTTGACATGGATGATATCGTGTTACTGTGGTTTTGCAACATGCTTATGTGAGGTTCTCACATAAGGTGTTATGTTCGAAACTAACTTGAGTCAAGTCGAGGACTTGGGCTCGTATGGATTGGTTGTTTATTCATGTGCAGGTGTTGCTTGAGTTCAAGATATGGCTGGTGATGGGGTCCATTGGACTAGTCTCAGGGAGGAGATGAGGTTCCAACAACCAAATTCAGGAGGAATTGTGGTTGAGCTGATCAGGAGGTTGCGCAGCATGATTGAATCAAGAACAATGCATGTGAAGATATCGTGGACATTGTTGGAAGATGTTTGCACGTGCGCAAGGAGTGCATGGATGTGGCTGCATGGTTCCAAGGTGTGATGAAGAGATGTGGACGTAAAGAATTGGTCGGAAAGGTCCAACTGAGTAGGTTATGGACTCAGACTGTGGCTGAGTCGGGTTTGACTCAAATATGGAAAGTTTTGAGTTGGTTATGATAGCATTTCGTGTGGGTCACGAATTTGAGTTGTTTTAGGAATGTGGAATACATTCCTAAGGTGTTTGGAAGTCTTAAGATTGCTTCTATCTGCGTATAGAAGAATCCTAAGCAGTTATGGAAAGTTACAATTCGTGAACAGAGTAGGATTAGGTTCCTGATCTGAGTTGAGTTGGCTTTCGAGCTGGTTATATAAGCAAGGGAGCTCAGAGATCGTGGTGCACCACATTGGGGCTGTTCCTCTTGTGTTATATTGAATAAAATTCGTAGTTTGAAGGAACTTTTGTGCCTTGCTCATTAGACTTGTTCCAGACAAGTTTTACTCGTCGAGTTTCTGAACAGCACTACCTTTCGTTGGTGGTTTTATCATAACTCTAGTTTTACAGATCCAATTGACGTGATTATTTTTGAGTTGTCTTCACAACTTGATTAGCTATCATCTGTCAAAATTTCAAGGTCATTGGATTTGTGGTCTATGATCTACACGAGTTTCTTTGCAGCGTTCCAGAACTGTTTTTTTCTCGGGTAGGGCAGATTGACCTTTGTTTGATCTTTTGATCATAACTTGAGTTTTTCTCGACGGATTTTAGTGATTCTTGTTGTGTTGTCTTAGTGACTTGATTCTCTCTGATATATATCACTTTTTTCACAGTGAAACACGTTTAAATTAGTCTCACACACGATTTTTTTAACAGATCGTTTTTCTGCTGAAGGGGTTGGGGTTTAATTGTTTCCGCTGCGTAAGATTTTTAAATCTACCATTCACCCCCCGCTGGTAGCTTTTCACGTGCTCTTCGATCCTAGAATTGGTATCAGAGCCACGGTGCTCTAATCTTTGTGATTTGCCCGTATTTTTGACTAATCATCATGGAGAAGTACTCTGCCAAACCTTGTGTGTTCGCTGGTATTGATTTTCAGGTTTAGAAGGCACGCATGGAGGCTTTCATCCAGGCACAAGGCTTTGCAATATGGGAGAAGGTATACAGGCCTTATGAAGTGCCATCAAACGATCAAGTTACAGCTACAAATCTGAGAGATGTCGACAACAACAACAAGGCTCGGAACTTGATCATACAAGGATTAACACAAAGCGACTTCGACCGCGTTGCACACCTTCGATCTGCATACGATGTGTGGAAAGCACATTGTGACTACCACGAAGGATCCAACACGATGAAAGAGGTAAGGCAAGAAATGTTCAAGAAAGAATACATGCGCTTCGAGATGCAACCCGGTGAGTCTATTGATGACCTTTTTGTGATAGCCCTATCTGTCCTTTGTAATCCTCCATGTTCGGCTATTACACAGGCGCTTGGCGGGAGTCATCCTAATGTTGCTAGGGTTAAACCTATGGCTGATGTGTTAATCTGATTAGCATGAAAATGCATAATTAATATAATCATTAGTATCTAACTTAGGCTATGTATATTTACATTAGAAGCATAGTAGGAGTACCTACCTAACTCTTAGCCTAGTCCCTCTTTACCCCATATACACCCTTAGGATAGAATGCTCTTGTGTGTGTCACACTACCTACAAATTATCGTTTACCCATCCTTGCTAGAACCCTACCTAGACCAACCTAGCCACTCCATTTGATGATTGCTTTGCTTCCACCTAGCCTTCCTTTGGGAGAATATAAATGACACCCTTTGGAATACTCTAAAGGGGGAAATGCTACATCGATAGATTTCGTGCACTTGCGGACATACATTTGTAATCTAAAATCTATTAACAAGCATTTCTGGCACGACTGCTAGGAATGAATCATTAGTAGTGCGTAGGAAGTATCAACAGACATCTACCATGAGGAATTTGACAATGTCTTGAAAACCATATTGCTCTGAACTCATATCCAGTATGATAGCTCCGAGGTTAGAGGCTTGCTTTCAAAATCTCCGAGGACCCTTTATCACGTCGATGGCAGGCCCCCTAGAAGTTGTCGGAGCTTGTTTGCTTTGACGGCGCCCATTGTCAACGTTTAAAACATTGACGGTGGGCTCCCTGGGGTTGTTGGAGCTTAGTTGTTCTGACAATGCCCACTGTTGATCGTAAGATGTCGACAGCAGGCCCCTTGGGAGTTGTTGGAGATTAGTTGTTCTGATGACGCCGACTGTCATCGCATAAAACATCGACGGCAGGCCCCCTCGGGGTTGTCGGAGCTTAGTTGTTCCGACGGCGCCCACTGTCAGCGCGTTAAACATCGATGGCGGGCCCCCTGGGGGTTTTCGGATCTTAGTTGTTCGGACGACGCCCACTGTCGACGCGTAAAACATCAACAGCGGGCCGCCTGGGGGTTGTCGGAGCTTCGTTGTCCTGACAACTCTCAGTATCAACGAATGAAACATCGACGGTAGGCTCCTCAGGGTTGTTGGAGCTTGTTGCTTCGACAACATCCACTATCGCCATGCAGATTGCCATCAATTCTTCATTTTTTCTGCGCATGAGAGACAAGAAGAGCAGTACAATTCATCCTCTTGTCAATAGCTTAATTGTGTCTTATTATCCTTAATTGAAATTTAGGTCTTAACAAACTCACTGTGACAACATAAGTATATTGATTAAACATCCTTGGATCTTAATGCTTTCTAGACCCGCCTTACCGAGACCCACCACAATAGGTAGAATGGCGTACTTAGGGTGCTGGACCAAGCTAAGTTGATAGAGCACTCCGCACCTGTCATTGGCTTTGGTTTCCAGGCGAGTAGAACATCTAGCAATACTAAGATACTATCAAAGATTACCAATAAAACTTATATATCACGTGAATCTCTAGGACTAAATTTCAAGTGGATTGCACAACATTGTTATTGACAAGAAGGTAAAAGATGATAAAAATACTGAGCATGCACAAAACTAATGCACGTAGAGTCTGTTTGCACATAAATGTATTTCATTATAGGTCCAAATAACAGGGGAGACACGGACACGCTTAAAGTACAGGACCAAGTTATGTATGCTATTCATCTTGTACTACCCAGGGAAGGTAAAGGCACACCTAAAGTATAGGACCAAGTTAAGTGTGCCTTTGATCTAGGACCAACCCAACTCTGTTCATAGACTGTATGCAATACATTTTATACAAATACAGACTCACCTCCATGTAACTAAGTGTAGAACTTACGAAGGTGCTCTATGTTCCATGGGTTGGGAACTAGTATCCCATCCTCTGTTGCCAAGCAAACGCATCCGGGAGGGGAAACTTTGACTACTCGAAAGGGTCCTTCCCTGCTGGAGGAATGTTTGTTCATACCTTCATGAGTAAGTATTTGCCGCAGCACCAGAACACCTTCTTCCAACTGCCGGTTGCGCACATACCTTTGGTGATAGTGCCGGAGCACCTGGTGGTAGTGCGTGTTTCAGACAACTACTTGTCACCTTGCCTCGTCGACGAGGTCTAGGTCTTCATGCCAGAGCTAGTTCTGCATGGCTTCGTCAAAGATCTGGATCGGGAGAGAACCCATGGTGATCTCCGAAGGAAAGATTAATTCGGCTCTGTACACCAAGAAGAAGTGTGTTTCTCCTATCGCCCGGCTTGGTGTTGTTTGGCTCGCCCACAACATAGACGGAAGCTCTTCTATCCAGTTGGTTCCATGTCTCTTCAAGAACTTATAAATCCGCGTCTTGAGTCCCTTGAGTATTTCTATGTTTGCTCTCTCAGCTTGGCCATTGCTTGCCAGATGAGCTACTGATGCATAGCTGACTTTAATGCTGAGGTCTTTGCAGTACTCTTGGAATGTTGTGCTTGTGAACTTGGTTCCATCGTCAGTGATGACTCTGATCGAAACTCCAAATCTGCAAACAATAGACTTCATGAATTTGATGGCTGATTGCTTGTTGATAGTGACAACTGGAGTAGCTTCCGGCCACTTTGTGAATTTTTGATGGTGACATATAAGAACCGCTACCCCCCGATAGCTTTTGTTCAAGGTCCCAAAATGTCCATCCCCCACACACCGAATGGACAGATGGGGGGAATCATCTGCAGTGAGTGCGCCAGTGTGTGAATCTACTTTGCATGGAACTGGCATGCTTCACACTTCTTGAAAAGCTCGACAGCATCCTGGAGTGTTGTAGGCTAGTAAAAACCATGCCAGAAGGCCTTACTGACCAGTGTGCGGGATGATGCGTGATTCCCACACCCGCCTCCATGGATCCCTATGAGAAGCTCGCAGCCTTCTTCGCGGGAAATGCACCGCATTACAATGCTGCTGGCGCCACATTAGTAGAGATCATCTTCTACCAACGTGTATCTTTTAGCCAATATGACAATCCACTCAACTGATACACCGTATTTAGGAAGGATATTGTCTTTTAAGTAGTCCTGGACCACCAAGATCCATGCATCAGGACTGACTTGAGCTTCTGGATCTTGCGTGCTTGGTTGCTCGGAGCTTCCTGTAGCGCTTACAATCCTTGGTGGACGCCATGGTAACAGGGTCACCGGGACCGCCAGCTTCGGGGTGCTGGTCTCGCCCCCATCACTCAGTTCGGTAGGTTGAGTGGCAGGTTCTGGTAATCTCTTGACAAAATCCCCATCGAGTGCTTGAGCCCCGGTTGAAGCCTTCATCTACAGGTCATCAGCTTCAGGGTTGTTGAGACACTAGACATGGCAGAGATCCACGACATGAAAGTCTTTCTGCAACTTCTTGAATTCAAGTAGATATGAAGCAAGCCGAGGGTTATTGCAACTACATTCACCTTTGACTTGTTTGAGATGAGTTGCGAGCCACCCTTCACCAGTAGTTGCCGAACGCCATATGATAGCGCCACCTTGAGTCCAAAGTTGAGAGCTTCATATTCTGCCATGTTGTTTGTTGCCTTAAAGTCGAGGCATACCATGTACTTGACCTTATCCCAGGACGGAGCGAGGAGAAGTATTCCAAGTTCAGCCTCCTGCTTTTGCACAGAGCTGTCGAAGTAGAGAGTCCAGTGAGGCTTAGTGAAGACCGGAACCTTAGGTTCTGGCTTCTGCTCGTTGAGGCCGCCTGAAGTTGATGAAGAGGGTGTCCACTCTGCCACGAAGTCAACCAACGCCTTACTCTTGATTGCATGTTAGGGCAGGAATTCGAGGTTGAATTCTGCCAGCTCAGTAGCCCACTAGGCAATATTTCCTGTTCAATTGGGTTTATGTAAAATAGCTCGCGGTGGATAAGATGTTATTACTGATATCTTGTGGGCATGGAAGTAGTGATGAAGCTTCCTTGGGGCAATAAGGACTGCATATAGCAGCTTATGCACCTCAATGTATTGAGTCTTGGCATTGTGAAGTATTTCGCTGATGAAGTACACTAGTTGCAGGACAGGTCTGACCCTCCTGGAGGGGTACGAAGCTTCTTCTTCATCAACCTGGACCCTCCCTAAGGGGTTGATATCCTTCTCGAGTAGTAGATACTCCCTCGAATGTCAAAGGTTGATCCACAGGCATCTTGCCATTAGGATCCGTGCCTGGGGCTGGGACCCAGACTCGCCTTCAGGTAGCTCCAGACTCTCCCGAAGAGGTCGAAGCTCCTGAGTTGAAGATGTTTCTTGTTTTTCCGCAACCAGAACCATGCTGACAACCTCCGTATTTGCAACAATGTTAAGCAGAAGAGGCTCACCAGGCTCCAGAGCTACCATGATTGATAGTGTGGTGAGGAGTTGTTTGAGCTCTTGGAATGCCTTATTTGCTTCTTCAGACCAATGGAATGGTCCGAACTTCCTCAACAGCTTGAATAAGGGAAGCTCCCACTCTGCCAGTCTTGTGATGATCCAGCTAAGCGAAGAAAGACATCCAATAAGCTTCTGGACATCTTTGACACGGGATGGAGGCTGCATCGCTTTAATTGATCTGATGTTCACCGGGTTTGCTTCAATTCCTCGGTGAGTCACTAAGAAACCAAGAAACTTTCTAGAGTTTACACCGAAGACACACTTGTTGAGGTTGAGCTTCGTGCGTGTTATGCGCAGCTTGTCAAAGACGGATTGAAGGTTGTTGAGGAGTGTATCTTTGTTCTTCACCTTGACGACGATGTCATCGACGTAGACCTCCACTAGATCCCAAATGAGCTCCCCAAAGGTTTTGTGCATAGCTCGCACAAAAGTAGACAGTGCATTTTTTAGACCATAAGGCATCATTGTGTACAAATAGAGACCATCTAGCGTAATGAAAGCAGTGTGCTCTTCATCTTCCTTAGACATTGGAATTTGATGAAATCCAAAATATGCGTCTAAGAAACATAAAAGCTCACAGCCGGAGGTAGAATCCACTATTTGATCTATTCTCGGTAGTGGAAAGGGGTCTTTTGGACATGCCTTATTTAGTGTGGTTTAGTTGATGCACATCCAAAGCTTCCCGCCATCCTTTGATACAACAACTGGGTTTGCTATCCATTGTGGATGGTGAACCTCCCAGATGAATCCAGCGTTGAGCAACTTCTGAACTTCTTGTCAAATAATGTTTTGCCGCTAAACATATTGCTTTCGGGGCTTTTGTTGTATAGGCTGTGTGTTGCGGTAGATCTTCAGATGGTGCTCGATCACCTCCCTGGGGATCCCAGGCATCTGTGACGGTTGCCATGCAAACACATCTACATTTGCCCGGAGGAAAGTGACGAGAGCGAGTTCTTATTTGTCAGTCAAACCTCCAGGTATACGAGTGGTCTGTGCGGCATCAGAACCGATTTGGATGACTTTGATGGGAACATCGGTGTCGTTGCTTGGTTGCACACGACATGGAGAGGATGAGCCACGCTGTCGCAAGCTCGGTGGTTGTTGAGCAGGTTACTCCTTGCCGGATTCATCTTCTTGCGCTGTTGCAAGCGCAAGAAGTTTCTCCAGCGCAGTTACTCTAGTAGTGCAATCCCCTCAGATCCGAAGGATGCATGACGGAGTTGTCATCTTCAACATGAGGTAGCCATAGTGGGTGATGAGGACATCACAACAGTTAAGACGCACATTGAACTACAAGGACCAACCACAGGTGCACGAGCACGGTTAATAAATCAGCAGGTGAACTCGCTCCTAACTTCTTTTGCATGTGAGTTTGAGAATGGATTGCTATATGATGATTTAATTGTTATTAGGAACAATGGAGATGATCAACAAGTGAAGGGTAGAGGCCTTGGGAACATGGAGAACCATCTGGGACGTCCACAAGTTGATGGAATCAGTTTACAACTTGGACTCGAGTTCAACTCGGAGTCCAGGAGTAGTCCACCTTAAAATGGATGTCTAGGATGCATACGAACTCCATTTTCAACGTTCTACATGGAAAGAGGATATGATAAAATTTCCAATGTCTCTGGTCCCACCTCAAAACTTCTCCGGAGTCATCGGGAATCTTCGAAACAAGTCGAGTCCATATTTTTGTCTAGTGTTGTGCAACCGAATCGGGCCTTTGGGCCTTGTATCCCGTACGAGTCCATTTGGGACGCATCTATGAGTGTTTTGGCCGAACCCTAGCATTTAAATACTGCAGCTGCCGGTCATATTCAGTGAGTTTTGCCTAGAGTATTAATATCGCCGTTCTATGGTTGTGAGACCCCAACTTCACGATTTCAGATTGTGTCTTTACGTTCTTGCTTGTGTTCTCAGTTGCATTTGTAGGGATTAGCTTTCTTGGCGAGTTCAAGTGTGTGCAGCACGGTTGATAACCAACAGAGCAGTGGTGTACGGATTGACGGGTATTCGAACTGCTCGAGTGCCGCGGATCATCAACATCGAGTTCTCCACCCCAATCGACTTACCTTTCTGAAGATTGGTTCTAAACTACCCACCAATTTGTATCAGATTTCCAGGTTGCCCACGAGGTACCTTCAATTTCCTTCCATTAGATCGGTTTTGTTTCGTACCTAGAGTCTACAGAAAAGCCACAAAAAAATAAATCTTTTTTTACTGCTTCGTAGACTATAGTGCCTGCAGTTTCGTTTTTCAGTTTGCATTGTTGAGTTTGCATTCATGTGGTCGAGTCTTGTTGCTGGTTTAGCTTTGTGTTTTGGGTCCTAGTTATCGTGTTTCGTCCATGTTTTATTGCTGTTCGACACCTATTCCACAATCCGTAAACAACAAACCGATCCACGACATTCATTAGTTTGCCCTAGCTAGCCGCCTTGCGTGAACTCCCGCATCGCCAACCCTAGATTAGATGATAAACCATTGTGCCACTTATCCTTGAATCATAACACACCACCCCATTAGTTGCTTTGCAAATTCTGGATTGTTTTCGTATCCGATTGCAAGTTGTGTTCTAAAACCGTGTAGGAATAAACATCAAAAAACCGTAACTCGAACAGCCTACCTTAAAACGACCATAACTTTCGTATAAATTCAAAAAGGGCGTTTTTTTCAAATTGATCAATGCTAAATTTTGCTTCTGATTTTTTTGCTGCTTTGCCGCGTTCGGCAAAATTAGATTGCCCAAATTTCCATCAGAAGATAGGCTAGCCGGCTTCCAAAGTATTAGCACGAATTTTAAAGATTCTTCTTGATTTTCTATAGGACACATATTACATCCAATTGAGCTGCAAATTTGTGTGCTTCTTATTTTTGTTCTCCTGAGTAAAGAAAAAATATAAAAAATATTACAAAAAGAAAAAAAATAGTGAAGAGCACGCATATTAAAACAATTGGCCTATACAACTTGGTGCTGTTTTGTTGGTTATATCATTTCGTCTTTCTTTTGCCTTGCTACTTCCTTGTGTTGTGCTAGGCCCAAGAGCACTTGGTTGACCAGCAAAGTTTTCTACATTGAATACTTATTCAACTTTGTTTACCTGTTAACAATTTCTACTCATTAACCACCAAATTGTGCCATCCAAGCTCCACCTTTCTCTTGAGCATAACAGGTACATTGGTTCATTGGTTTGTCTCACCGTCCACACCACCTGCTGTGTCGGTTAGAACACTTGTAAGAGCGTGGTCAGATGCTTGAGCGAGAGAGATTGTTTTTCCCCCACCTTCCACATTGTCACTATAGTTGATAGGGTTAACATGTTCTTGTTGTCTTTTGTTTCCTAGTAAAAATGGCAGGAGAAAACAATTATGACGAATGTGTTCAACATGCTGAGTTATGTGATAGGAAGATATGTTAACAAAAAGCAACACATTAAAGGAGGAGTCATTGGCGAACTTGACTCGCCAACTTGATGACCTTGCTCTTCGGGTGAATACTCTTGAGGCTTGGTTGCCTCTCGCTGAAAGACATGAAGACAATGCTTATGATGATATGTAAGATCACAACAATCAGCCAAGAGTTCCACTTTATCGTTGAGATATGAGAGGTAATAATCATCATAACAATTATAATCATCCTCATGATGATCCTTTTGCTAAAGTGAAGTTTACTATACCCTCTTTTTCTGGTGCTTATGATGTTGATGCTTATATTGACCGGGAGATGACACCAGAGCAAAAATTTAATGCCCATCTTGTTCCTCAACAACATAGAGTTCGTCAAGCCACTGGTGAGTTTAAAAATTTTGCTACCATATGGTGGAATGAACTTGTTATAACTAGAACTGATCCTCCAACATGGGATAGATTAAAAGAGGCTATGCGTGTTTGATTTGTACCTCCTTCTTTTCAGCGGGACCTTCGCAAAAAATTGCGGCGCTTAGACCAAGGTAACACGTCCGTAGAGGAGTATTATTAAGAGTTACAAAAGGGTATGATGCATTGTGGGGTAGTAGAGGACATGGATGATAAAATAGCTCATTTTTAATGGGGGATTGAGGCGTGAAATTCAGGATATTGTTGATTACAAGGAATATGATACTGTTAACAGGTTATTTCAGCTTGCTATATTGGCAAAAAAAGAATTACAGGGCCGACAACAACATCAACAATGCACGATGAGCAACTTCACACCGCGTTCGACGTCTACACTATCTAAAACAGCACGATATTCGACTTTCCGTGCAGCGACTACACCATCCATTGGCGGCCAACGAACTACACCTGCTTCTCCACCTTCTCGCGTGCCGGATGGCAGCAAGATGACATCATTCAAGCCTTCATCATCCACTTCTTCTATGAGTCATACTTTTGACATTGAGTGTCATAGCTTCCAGGGACTTGGTCACACGATGAGAGATTGCCCAAGCAGACGAGCATACATAGCACGCGACGATGGCGGGTATGATAGTACTTCGGATGTTGAAGATGAGTATTCTCCTGCTACTAACATTGCAGACCCAAATAACAAACACACCGATGAAGAGGTACTTGGTACAGCAGCGACGGAGAACTATAGGAGCATCATTGTACAGCGTGCATTGAGCTCCAAAGTGGAGGCTGACGACAAGCTACAATGGCACAACCTCTTTCACATATTTCTGGTCGTCAAGGACTTCCGTGTACACACTATAATTGATAGAGTTAGCTGCAATAATTTGGTGAATACGGACGTCGTCAAGAAACTTGGTTTGACAACAAGAGCACGCCCTCATCCATACCACAATCAATGGTTCAACAACAGCGGTAAGGTTTGGGTAACACAAACAGCGAGAATACATTTTTTCAATTGGTTCTTACAATGATTTTGCTGATTGTGATGTCGTTCCTATGGATGCTTGTTCTCATTTATTGGGTTGTCCTTGGGAATTTGATACAAATGCTACTCATCATGGCAGAACTAATAAATATAGTCTCATGCATAAAGGAGAGAAAATCACTTTGCTTCCCATGACTCCTGCTGAAATTGTGCATTTTGAGTAGAGTAAAATTCGTGATGGCAAAGCAACAAAACTAGAATCTAAAAAACAGCCAGTCATTAAGTTAAAATCACCTTCGTTGCTCACAACTAAATCTGACCTTGCTGATTTATTTGATGCTAAGGGGATGTGCTATGCTTTACTGTGCAAAGAAGCCATGTTTTCACTTCATGAATTGTCTATTGCATTGCCTCCTGGTGTTGCTAACCTTTTGCAGAAGTTTGAGGATTTGATTTCCTCCAAGATACCCCTGGTTTACCACCCATGAGAGGGATTGAGAACAAGATCGATTTGATTCCTGGAACAAGTTTGCCAAATCGTGCAGCGTACAGGGCGAATCCAGAGGAAACTAAGGATATTCTGCGACAAGTCCAAGATCTTTTGATTGCGGGTACATTCGTGAAAGCCTTAGCCCTTGCTCTGTTTTGTTCTTTTGGTTCCTAAGAAATATGGTAGTTGGCGCATGTGTGTTGTTGTCGAGTGATTAATAACATCACCATTCGATATTGTTATCCTATTCCTCGCTTAGATGATATGCTTCATGAATTGAGTGGTGCTATCATCTTCACAAAAATTGACTTGCATAGGGGTACCACCAAATTAGAATGGCACTAGTAGATGAATGGAAAATAGCATTCAAAAACAAGTTTGGACTTTATGAGTGATTAGTCATGCCTTTTGGATTAACTAATGCACCTAACACCTTTATGCGCCTAATGAACGAGGTTTTAAGTGCTTTCATTGGACAATTTTTGGTGGTTTACTTCGATGATATCCTCATATACAGCAAGTCATATGATGAACATCTTGATCATTTACGTGCTGTTTTTACTGTTTTGAGAGATGCACGCCTATTTGGTAACATCGAAAAGTGCGTCTTTTGCACCAATCGAGTCTCGTTTCTTGGCTATGTCATTTCCTCGTAGGGAATTTAGATCGGTTTTGTTTTGTACCTAGAGTCTACAGAAAAGCCACAAAAAAATAAATCTTTTTTTACTGCTTCGTAGACTATAGTGCCTGCAGTTTCGTTTTTCAGTTTGCATTGTTGAGTTTGCATTCATGTGGTCGAGTCTTGTTGCTGGTTTAGCTTTGTGTTTTGGGTCCTAGTTATCGTGTTTCGTCCATGTTTTATTGCTGTTCGACACCTATTCCACAATCCGTAAACAACAAACCGATCCACGACATTCATTTGTTTGCCCTAGCTAGCCGCCTTGCGTGAACTCCCGCATCGCCAACCCTAGATTAAATGATAAACCATTGTGCCACTTATCCTTGAATCATAACACACCACCCCATTAGTTGCTTTGCAAATTCTGGATTGTTTTCGTATCCGATTGCAAGTTGTGTTCTAAAACCGTGTAGGAATAAACATCAAAAAACCGTAACTCGAACAGCCTACCTTAAAACGACCATAACTTTCGTATAAATTCAAAAAGGGCGTTTTTCTTCAAATTGATCAATGCTAAATTTTGCTTCTGATTTTTTTGCTGCTTTGCCGCGTTCGGCAAAATTAGATTGCCCAAATTTCCATCAGAAGATAGGCTAGCCGGCTTCCAAAGTATTAGCACGAATTTTAAAGATTCTTCTTGATTTTCTATAGGACACATATTACATCCAATTGAGCTGCAAATTTGTGTGCTTATTATTTTTGTTCTCCTGAGTAAAGAAAAAATATAAAAAATATTACAAAAAGAAAAAAAATAGTGAAGAGCACGCATATTAAAACAATTGGCCTATACAACTTGGTGCTGTTTTGTTGGTTATATCATTTCGTCTTTCTTTTGCCTTGCTACTTCCTTGTGTTGTGCTAGGCCCAAGAGCACTTGGTTGACCAGCAAAGTTTTCTACATTGAATACTTATTCAACTTTGTTTACCTGTTAACAATTTCTACTCATTAACCACCAAATTGTGCCATCCAAGCTCCACCTTTCTCTTGAGCATAACAGGTACATTGGTTCATTGGTTTGTCTCACCGTCCACACCACCTGCTGTGTCGGTTAGAACACTTGTAAGAGCGTGGTCAGATGCTTGAGCGAGAGAGATTGTTTTTCCTCCACCTTCCACATTGTCACTATAGTTGATAGGGTTAACATGTTCTTGTTGTCTTTTGTTTCCTAGTAAAAATGGCAGGAGAAAACAATTATGACGAATGTGTTCAACATGCTGAGTTATGTGATATGATGAAGGTGAAGGAAGATATGTTAACAAAAAGCAACACATTAAAGGAGGAGTCATTGGCGAACTTGACTCGCCAACTTGATGACCTTGCTCTTCGGGTGAATACTCTTGAGGCTTGGTTGCCTCTCGCTGAAAGACATGAAGACAATGCTTATGATGATATGTAAGATCACAACAATCAGCCAAGAGTTCCACTTTATCGTTGAGGTATGAGAGGTAATAATCATCATAACAATTATAATCATCCTCATGATGATCCTTTTGCTAAAGTGAAGTTTACTATACCCTCTTTTTCTGGTGCTTATGATGTTGATGCTTATATTGACCGGGAGATGACACCAGAGCAAAAATTTAATGCCCATCTTGTTCCTCAACAACATAGAGTTCGTCAAGCCGCTGGTGAGTTTAAAAATTTTGCTACCATATGGTGGAATGAACTTGTTATAACTAGAACTGATCCTCCAACATGGGATAGATTAAAAGAGGCTATGCGTGTTTGATTTGTACCTCCTTCTTTTCAGCGGGACCTTCGCAAAAAATTGCGGCGCTTAGACCAAGGTAACACGTCCGTAGAGGAGTATTATTAAGAGTTACAAAAGGGTATGATGCATTGTGGGGTAGTAGAGGACACGGATGATAAAATAGCTCATTTTTAATGGGGGATTGAGGCGTGAAATTCAGGATATTGTTGATTAAAAGGAATATGATACTGTTAACAGGTTATTTCAGCTTGCTATATTGGCAAAAAAAGAATTACAGGGCCGACAACAACATCAACAATGCACGATGAGCAACTTCACACCGCGTTCGACGTCTACACTATCTAAAACAGCACGATATTCGACTTTCCGTGCAGCGACTACACCATCCATTGGCGGCCAACGAACTACACCTGCTTCTCCACCTTCTCGCGTGCCGGATGGCAGCAAGATGACATCATTCAAGCCTTCATCATCCACTTCTTCTATGAGTCATACTTTTGACATTGAGTGTCATAGCTTCCAGGGACTTGGTCACACGATGAGAGATTGCCCAAGCAGACGAGCATACATAGCACGCGACGATGGCGGGTATGATAGTACTTCGGATGTTGAAGATGAGTATTCTCCTGCTACTAACATTGCAGACCAAAATAACAAACACACCGATGAAGAGGTACTTGGTACAGCAGCGACGGAGAACTATAGGAGCATCATTGTACAGCGTGCATTGAGCTCCAAAGTGGAGGCTGACGACAAGCTACAATGGCACAATCTCTTTCACATATTTCTGGTCGTCAAGGACTTCCGTGTACAAACTATAATTGATAGAGTTAGCTGCAATAATTTGGTGAATACGGACGTCGTCAAGAAACTTGGTTTGACAACAAGAGCACGCCCTCATCCATACCACAATCAATGGTTCAACAACAGCGGTAAGGTTTGGGTAACACAAACAGCGAGAATACATTTTTTCAATTGGTTCTTACAATGATTTTGCTGATTGTGATGTCATTCCTATGGATGCTTGTTCTCATTTATTGGGTTGTCCTTGGGAATTTGATACAAATGCTACTCATCATGGCAGAACTAATAAATATAGTCTCATGCATAAAGGAGAGAAAATCACTTTGCTTCCCATGACTCCTGCTGAAATTGTGCATTTTGAGTAGAGTAAAATTCGTGATGGCAAAGCAACAAAACTAGAATCTAAAAAACAGCCAGTCATTAAGTTAAAATCACCTTCGTTGCTCACAACTAAATCTGACCTTGCTGATTTATTTGATGCTAAGGGGATGTGCTATGCTTTACTGTGCAAAGAAGCCATGTTTTCACTTCATGAATTGTCTATTGCATTGCCTCCTGGTGTTGCTAACCTTTTGCAGAAGTTTGAGGATTTGATTTCCTCCAAGATACCCCTGGTTTACCACCCATGAGAGGGATTGAGAACAAGATCGATTTGATTCCTGGAACAAGTTTGCCAAATCGTGCAGCGTACAGGGCGAATCCAGAGGAAACTAAGGATATTCTGCGACAAGTCCAAGATCTTTTGATCGCGGGTACATTCGTGAAAGCCTTAGCCCTTGCTCTGTTTTGTTCTTTTGGTTCCTAAGAAATATGGTACTTGGCGCATGTGTGTTGTTGTCGAGTGATTAATAACATCACCATTCGATATTGTTATCCTATTCCTCGCTTAGATGATATGCTTCATGAATTGAGTGGTGCTATCATCTTCACAAAAATTGACTTGCATAGGGGTACCACCAAATTAGAATGGCACTAGTAGATGAATGGAAAATAGCATTCAAAAACAAGTTTGGACTTTATGAGTGATTAGTCATGCCTTTTGGATTAACTAATGCACCTAACACCTTTATGCGCCTAATGAACGAGGTTTTAAGTGCTTTCATTGGACAATTTTTGGTGGTTTACTTCGATGATATCCTCATATACAGCAAGTCATATGATGAACATCTTGATCATTTACGTGCTGTTTTTACTGTTTTGAGAGATGCACGCCTATTTGGTAACATCGAAAAGTGCGTCTTTTGCACCAATCGAGTCTCGTTTCTTGGCTATGTCGTTTCCTCGTAGGGAATTTAGATCGGTTTTGTTTCGTACCTAGAGTCTACAGAAAAGCCACAAAAAAATAAATCTTTTTTTACTGCTTCGTAGACTATAGTGCCTGCAGTTTCGTTTTTCAGTTTGCATTGTTGAGTTTGCATTCATGTGGTCGAGTCTTGTTGCTGGTTTAGCTTTGTGTTTTGGGTCCTAGTTATCGTGTTTCGTCCATGTTTTATTGCTGTTCGACACCTATTCCACAATCCGTAAACAACAAACCGATCCACGACATTCATTAGTTTGCCCTAGCTAGCCGCCTTGCGTGAACTCCCGCATCGCCAACCCTAGATTAAATGATAAACCATTGTGCCACTTATCCTTGAATCATAACACACCACCCCATTAGTTGCTTTGCAAATTCTGGATTGTTTTCGTATCCGATTGCAAGTTGTGTTCTAAAACCGTGTAGGAATAAACATCAAAAAACCGTAACTCGAACAGCCTACCTTAAAACGACCATAACTTTCGTATAAATTCAAAAAGGGCGTTTTTTTTCAAATTGATCAATGCTAAATTTTGCTTCTGATTTTTTTGCTGCTTTGCCGCGTTCAGCAAAATTAGATTGCCCAAATTTCCATCAGAAGATAGGCTAGCCGGCTTCCAAAGTATTAGCACGAATTTTAAAGATTCTTCTTGATTTTCTATAGGACACATATTACATCCAATTGAGCTGCAAATTTGTGTGCTTCTTATTTTTGTTCTCCTGAGTAAAGAAAAAATATAAAAAATATTACAAAAAGAAAAAAAATAGTGAAGAGCACGCATATTAAAACAATTGGCCTATACAACTTGGTGCTGTTTTGTTGGTTATATCATTTCGTCTTTCTTTTGCCTTGCTACTTCCTTGTGTTGTGCTAGGCCCAAGAGCACTTGGTTGACCAGCAAAGTTTTCTACATTGAATACTTATTCAACTTTGTTTACCTGTTAACAATTTCTACTCATTAACCACCAAATTGTGCCATCCAAGCTCCACCTTTCTCTTGAGCATAACAGGTACATTGGTTCATTGGTTTGTCTCACCGTCCACACCACCTGCTGTGTCGGTTAGAACACTTGTAAGAGCGTGGTCAGATGCTTGAGCGAGAGAGATTGTTTTTCCTCCACCTTCCACATTGTCACTATAGTTGATAGGGTTAACATGTTCTTGTTGTCTTTTGTTTCCTAGTAAAAATGGCAGGAGAAAACAATTATGACGAATGTGTTCAACATGCTGAGTTATGTGATATGATGAAGGTGAAGGAAGATATGTTAACAAAAAGCAACACATTAAAGGAGGAGTCATTGGCGAACTTGACTCGCCAACTTGATGACCTTGCTCTTCGGGTGAATACTCTTGAGGCTTGGTTGCCTCTCGCTGAAAGACATGAAGACAATGCTTATGATGATATGTAAGATCACAACAATCAGCCAAGAGTTCCACTTTATCGTTGAGGTATGAGAGGTAATAATCATCATAACAATTATAATCATCCTCATGATGATCCTTTTGCTAAAGTGAAGTTTACTATACCCTCTTTTTCTGGTGCTTATGATGTTGATGCTTATATTGACCGGGAGATGACACCAGAGCAAAAATTTAATGCCCATCTTGTTCCTCAACAACATAGAGTTCGTCAAGCCGCTGGTGAGTTTAAAAATTTTGCTACCATATGGTGGAATGAACTTGTTATAACTAGAACTGATCCTCCAACATGGGATAGATTAAAAGAGGCTATGTGTGTTTGATTTGTACCTCCTTCTTTTCAGCGGGACCTTCGCAAAAAATTGCGGCGCTTAGACCAAGGTAACACGTCCGTAGAGGAGTATTATTAAGAGTTACAAAAGGGTATGATGCATTGTGGGGTAGTAGAGGACACGGATGATAAAATAGCTCATTTTTAATGGGGGATTGAGGCGTGAAATTCAGGATATTGTTGATTAAAAGGAATATGATACTGTTAACAGGTTATTTCAGCTTGCTATATTGGCAAAAAAAGAATTACAGGGCCGACAACAACATCAACAATGCACGATGAGCAACTTCACACCGCGTTCGACGTCTACACTATCTAAAACAGCACGATATTCGACTTTCCGTGCAGCGACTACACCATCCATTGGCGGCCAACGAACTACACCTGCTTCTCCACCTTCTCGCGTGCCGGATGGCAGCAAGATGACATCATTCAAGCCTTCATCATCCACTTCTTCTATGAGTCATACTTTTGACATTGAGTGTCATAGCTTCCAGGGACTTGGTCACACGATGAGAGATTGCCCAAGCAGACGAGCATACATAGCACGCGACGATGGCGGGTATGATAGTACTTCGGATGTTGAAGATGAGTATTCTCCTGCTACTAACATTGCAGACCAAAATAACAAACACACCGATGAAGAGGTACTTGGTACAGCAGCGACGGAGAACTATAGGAGCATCATTGTACAGCGTGCATTGAGCTCCAAAGTGGAGGCTGACGACAAGCTACAATGGCACAACCTCTTTCACATATTTCTGGTCGTCAAGGACTTCCGTGTACAAACTATAATTGATAGAGTTAGCTGCAATAATTTGGTGAATACGGACGTCGTCAAGAAACTTGGTTTGACAACAAGAGCACGCCCTCATCCATACCACAATCAATGGTTCAACAACAGCGGTAAGGTTTGGGTAACACAAACAGCGAGAATACATTTTTTCAATTGGTTCTTACAATGATTTTGCTGATTGTGATGTCATTCCTATGGATGCTTGTTCTCATTTATTGGGTTGTCCTTGGGAATTTGATACAAATGCTACTCATCATGGCAGAACTAATAAATATAGTCTCATGCATAAAGGAGAGAAAATCACTTTGCTTCCCATGACTCCTGCTGAAATTGTGCATTTTGAGTAGAGTAAAATTCGTGATGGCAAAGCAACAAAACTAGAATCTAAAAAACAGCCAGTCATTAAGTTAAAATCACCTTCGTTGCTCACAACTAAATCTGACCTTGCTGATTTATTTGATGCTAAGGGGATGTGCTATGCTTTACTGTGCAAAGAAGCCATGTTTTCACTTCATGAATTGTCTATTGCATTGCCTCCTGGTGTTGCTAACCTTTTGCAGAAGTTTGAGGATTTGATTTCCTCCAAGATACCCCTGGTTTACCACCCATGAGAGGGATTGAGAACAAGATCGATTTGATTCCTGGAACAAGTTTGCCAAATCGTGCAGCGTACAGGGCGAATCCAGAGGAAACTAAGGATATTCTGCGACAAGTCCAAGATCTTTTGATCGCGGGTACATTCGTGAAAGCCTTAGCCCTTGCTCTGTTTTGTTCTTTTGGTTCCTAAGAAATATGGTACTTGGCGCATGTGTGTTGTTGTCGAGTGATTAATAACATCACCATTCGATATTGTTATCCTATTCCTCGCTTAGATGATATGCTTCATGAATTGAGTGGTGCTATCATCTTCACAAAAATTGACTTGCATAGGGGTACCACCAAATTAGAATGGCACTAGTAGATGAATGGAAAATAGCATTCAAAAACAAGTTTGGACTTTATGAGTGATTAGTCATGCCTTTTGGATTAACTAATGCACCTAACACCTTTATGCGCCTAATGAACGAGGTTTTAAGTGCTTTCATTGGACAATTTTTGGTGGTTTACTTCGATGATATCCTCATATACAGCAAGTCATATGATGAACATCTTGATCATTTACGTGCTGTTTTTACTGTTTTGAGAGATGCACGCCTATTTGGTAACATCGAAAAGTGCGTCTTTTGCACCAATCGAGTCTCGTTTCTTGGCTATGTCGTTTCCTCGTAGGGAATTTAGATGGATGAGGCAAAAATTGAAGCGATCACTAGCTGGCCAGCCCCAACAGCCGTCACGCAGGTTCGTAGTTTTCTTTGTCTTGCAGGTTTTTATCGCCGCTTTGTGCAGGATTCCAGCATCATTGCAACACCTCTACATGAGCTAACGAAGAAGGCAGTACCATTTCAATGGGGCGAACAGCAGCAACAAGCTTTTGATGCTCTCAAATCGAAGCTTACACAAGCACCATTGCTACAACTTCCTGTTTTTGACAAGACCTTTGAGCTAGAATGCGATGCAAGCAGCATTGGCGTTGGAGGCGTTCTAATACAAGGAGGTAAACCCGTTGCTTTCTTTAGTGAAAAACTTCATGGTCCTTCTCTGAATTATTCTACTTATGATATGAAATTGTATTCTTTACCGCGAGTATTAAAAACTTGGCAACATTATCTTTGGTCTAAGGAGTTTGTCATACATTCCGATCATGAATCATTGAAGTATCTTAAGTGTCAAACCAATATGAGTAAACGACATGCTAAATGGATTGAGTTCATAGAGTTGTTTCCATACATCATTAAGCATAAGAAAGGGAAGGAAAATGTCATTACCAATGCATTATCTAGATGTTATACCATGCTGTCCAAACTTGATCATAAAATCTTTGGTTTGGAAACAAAAACATTATATCCTACTGATTTGGACTTCAAAGATTCTTTTTAAAATTGTAGAGAAGGAAGAACATGGAATAAATATGTGTTGTGAGAGGGTCTCCTCTATCGTGCTAACAAGCTATGCGTTCCAGCTTGCTCCGTTCGTCTATTACTTTTGCAGGAAGCACATGGAGGAGGTTTGATGGGACATTTTAGAGTGAAGAAATCTGAGGCGTGCTGTCCACACACTTCTTCTGGCCGAAGATGAGGCATGATGTCGAGCGCTACGTGTCACGATGCACTACTTGCAATAAAGCTAAGTCTCGCCTTAACCCACATGGTCTTTATATGCCTCTTCCTAGTCCTAGTGTACCTTGGGAGGATATTTCTATGGACTTTGTTTTGGGATTGCCTTGGACTAAGAGGGGGAGGGATAGTATTTTTGTAGTTGTTGATCGTTTCTCCAAAATGGCACACTTTATACCTTGTCATAAGAATGATAATGCCCCACACATTGCTGATTTGTTTATGATGGAAATTGTTCGTTTACATGGTGTGCCAAACAACATTGTTTCTGATCGTGATGCAAAATTTTTAAGTCATTTTTGAAGAACTTTCTGGTATAAATTGGGAACCAAGTTGCTGTTTTCAACTACATGTCACCCACAAACGGTGGACAAATTGAGGTAGTTAAGCGTAATTTATCCACTATGTTGCAAGCGATCTTGAAAACAAATTTAAAGTTTTTGGAGGAGTGTTTAACACATATAAAATTTGCTTACAACAGATCCGTTCACTCCATGATGAAGGTAAGTCCATTCCAGGTAGTGTATGGTTTCAATCCCCGTGTTCCTATTGATTTACTACCTTTGCCTCCTTCTGAAACAATAAATTTGGATGCTACACAATGATCTAAATTCATTCTTAAAATGCATGAAAGTACAAAGAAAAATATTGAAAAGACGAATAGGAAGTATAGGATTGCAGGCAGTAAATGTAGAAAAGAAGTAAAACTTGAACCAGGTAATTTGGTGCGGTTACATTTGAGAAAAGAGTGATTCCCTAACTTGAGAAAATCTAAACTTATGCCACGGGCTGCTGGTTTTTTAAAGATTGTTGAAAAGATTAATGATAATGCATATAAGCTTGGGTTACCTCCCGATTTTGGGGTTAGTCTCACATTTAACATTCCAGATTTGCGATCGTACTCGGGAGAAGAAGATTAACTTAAGTCGAGGATGACTCCGATTCAAGAGGGGGAGAATGATGAGGACATCACAACAGCGGAGATGCACATTGAACTAAAAGGACCAGTCACAAGAGCACGAGCACGATTAATAAAATGGTAGGTGAACTCGCACCTAACTTCCTTTGCATGTGAGTTTGAGAATAGATTGCTATGTGATAATTTAATTGTTATTAGAAACAATGTGGAAGATCAACAAGTGAAGGGAAGAGGCCTCAGGAACGTGGAGAGCCATCTGGGACATCCGCAAGTTGATGGAATTAGTTTACAACTCGGACTCGAGTTCAACTCGGAGTCCAGGAGCAGTTCACCGTAAAAAGGACGCCCAAGATGCATAAGAACTCTATATTCAACATTCTACATATGCACAAAAAGAGGAGAAGATAAACTTTCCAATGGCTCTGGTCCAACCTCAAAATACCTCCGGAGTCATAGGGAATAGTCGAAACAAATTAAGTCCAGATTTCTATCTGGTGCTGCGCCATCGAATCAAGCCTTTGAGCCTTGTATCCCGTATGAGTCCATTAGGGATGCGTCTAAGAGTCTTTTGGCGAAACCTTAGCCTTAAAATACTGTAGCCGCCGGTCATATTTGGTGGGTTTTGCTTAGATTTCTAATATTGCCATTCTATGGTTTGTGTGACCCCAACTTCGCGATTTCATAACGTGTCTTCTACGTTCTTGCTTCTGTTCTCGGTTGCACTTGCAGGGATTAGCCTTCTTGGCGAGGTCAAGCGTGTGCAGCACAGTTGATAACCAACAGAGCAATGGTGTAGTGATTGCAGGGGTATTCGAACTGCTCGAGTGTCGCGGATCATCAACGTCGAGTTCTCCACCCCAATTGACTTACCTTTCGAAAGATCAGGCCTAAACTACTCATCAGTGGGCCACCGCCATAAACCTATACAGGGTTGGCCTGTGTAGGATAGCGTTGTATGGTAGATTGATGTGTGCTACATCAAACACTAGCTTCTCGGACCTATAGTTCATTGGTGTCCCGAAGGTCACTGGCAGAGTAACTGACCCAATAGGTTTGATAGCTCTTGGACCACTCCAGAGAATAGACGTGAGGGCCTGAGGTCCGAGATGCTGAGTTGGAGCTTCACAAAGGCTGCAAAGCTGATGAGGTTGAGTGTTGCGCCTCCATCCACCAAGACATGGAAGAGCTGAATATTGTTGATAGTCGGGGAGACCATGAGGGGCAGTTGTCCAGCTCTTGCGATGTTCTTCGGACATTCTAAAGTATCAAAGGTAATGGAAGTATCCATCTACTTCTGGTGAGGCTCTGCCTTGGCAGTAGGAGCAGCAGCAGCCATTTCCCGTCACATAGTCTTCAGAATGCACCGAGAGGTGATGTCCCAGGACCCTCCATACATCACAAGGAGAGTCTTCTGACGTTCATTGTCAGAGATGTTGGAGTTGTCGTCGACGATGTTGTAGACCACCTTTAACGCCTTCTTGGCATCTTGCATGCGTAGCTCCTTCCCTGACGAAGCTTCTTCGCCGACTTTCTGCTTCCCTTCCCGCTGGTAGAAAGGGGTCTCGTCTTGATGCTTGCTGTTAAATTCAGCAAGACTCTTGACCTCACGATTGTCTTCCAGATTGTGGCTTGTAGATTTGTGAATCAAGCACCATATCTTTTCACCATCCTCAGACGATTTCGGGGTCGCTTGTCGCGGTGTGGCCCCAGGCCACCAGGTGCTGCAGCAGCAGCAGCGGCATGTGTGCCGACAAGTGATTTTTCTTGCTACTTGACTTCTTCTTCTTTTTGCCACTGCTAGTGGCAGTAGCTTTGGCTTTGGAGGCAGATTGTCCAGCCTTCACATCTTGTTTGGAGTGCATTTCACGGCCCTCTACAGCTCTAGCACATTTGTCAGCCGAACTAAAGAGTTCTGTGACGTTGCTGACATCCTTGGTTTCCAGTTTCTCCAACATCTTTTTTACTCTAACTCTCTGTCGGAATGCAACCATGATAGAAGCGTTGGAGCTAGAAGGAATAGTATTCCGTACCTGAGAGAAAGGCAGGATGAACGATCGTAGTGACTCTCCCGACTTCTGCTGTACGGCAAACAAGTCCAGCTCGGTGCCTGGTCGGGTGTACGAGATCCCAAAGATGGAGTCAGGGGGTAAGCTCATAAACCAGGACCTTGCAGCCCCGGTCACAACCACTGGAAAGTACTTGGCCATTAGGACCTTATTCCCTCTAGCCGCAAGGATGGCGGTGGAGTAGATATGAGGAAACTCGATGGGGTTAACTGTCTCGTCGTATTTGTCTAGCAAATGAGGCTGGAAATTGGGTGGCCATTCTACCATGTGGAGATGCATGGAAAGAGTTGAACAACCACCACCCACTCCCAGAGCAGAGGGGTTTTCTTGAGCAAGTCACCTCTCGCAAGTACGCTCGATGTTGACACGATCGTCCAGCCTCATGTATCGGCATTTGAGCTCCGATCGAAGGTCGTGAGTCGGTAGCCTGGACGTCATGTGAGTACGATGAGCCCCGCAGGGCAGTGACGTCACATGCTGAAAGGGCGCACGTTTTCTAAGCTACGATGCTGCAAGACTGAGCCTTCCAGACAAGGTCCTGTTACGTGAAGCTGCCTGCCCTGCATGGGGCAGACCTTGGTTGTTGATCGCAGTGGCTACAACTCCAACCATATGCTCAACATCCGTGTTCCACTGTTCTAGCATGGCTTGAGGAGGTCTCAGCGCTTGAGGACACTGAAGTAGAGTCTGTGCTGCATTCAGCACGTTCTCTGAGTTGTTTGTAGATGCTTTGACCGACGCGAATTCACCATCCTACTATCCAGTATTGGTTGCTGCAGCAGATGGTGGTGGAGGTGGAACAATGCCCTCTTAAACAACAATGTTGGCCGGCTGCTTAACATTGGAGGGGTTTCCCCCAACAGCCTATGCAGCCGGTCCGTTTGAAGCGGGGGTTGAGTTCACCATCTTGGAGATCGTTAAATTGAGCTCCCCCTACCTAGAGCGCCAAATGTCGATGTGTAGACTAAGACACTTCCCCTGGTACTACTATGAAGTACTCCGAGGAGGTTTGTATTCGGATGGGGCGCTAATCAAGATGAAGAACAAGGGTGAACAGAAGAGGATTTTATGTGGTCCGGTCCACCTAAACGTAATATCCCACTCCACAGTATGTGTGTTGATTGTATGAACTTTAGTAAGCCTGAGCTTAGTCTGGAATGACTTGTGCATGCTTAGCTTGACTTTTACTATGAAGCGCAACCCTTTTATATGCCAAGGACCGGCTCTTACAGTATGCGCTGTGACCTGACTGGTTGCCCCGACTGTAATAAACCGCCCTATGCATGATATATGGTTTTAAGGGTGGTAAATAGTGTGATAACGTTCCTTAATAGTAGTGTTACCTGTCTTGATAGTCCTCTGATTATGTGTCATTAATATAGCATTAATGACGCATTAACCAGATCTTGGCCAATTGATAATGCTCCGCACTATTGGAGATCCTGCTATCTTCCCATTGCAGACTTAGGTTGGGGTGCAGACAGGTGGCAGCTCTAGAGTTTCCTTCTGCGGGGAGATAAGTTCGGAGCTACTGGACACATGGCAGCACTGGAGCTTCCCCTATCAGGGAGGCAGGTCCGGCGCCCCGAACACATGGCAGCGCTGGAGCCACCCTAAGAAGGGAGGTAGTTTCGACACTACAATCCACGTGACAGCATCAGAGCCACCCTAAGGAGGGAGGCAGGTCTGGCACAACGGAACACGTGTTGCCTCCGGATGTCCACAATACTAGAAGGTGGAACTCGACGCGTCTTCTTCTGGTATGAAGGGATACCTGGTATGCAGGGTAACTACTGCTGCGCTCCCGGTTATGAGCGACCTGGACCCTCACATGATTAGAGTGGAAATTGGGAATTTGGGATGGTTTGGTTATGGTTATGGTTTGGGTTATCATAAAAGGACATAGTTGATGATCATGGTAAGAGTGTGGTGTATGGAAGAATAAATATTGATGGATGTGATATGACGGTAAATGATGGTGTTGGACCTATAATTGATAATTATTTGGATATAATTGGATTAACTGACATAGACATTGTAGAATGCTTTTCATATGTTTTAAATGTACTTTTTGGCAAATAGACATTATTTATTATCATTCCTTGTTTAAGCTACATGTCATTATTTTCCCACACTTGCTGAGTACGACATGTGCTCACTCTTGCAATTCCCACACCGACAGTTTCAGGAGATGTTTGGTAGTACCACGAGGATAATGTCGAGTTCTAGGTTGTGTGTCGCCATTGACTTGCTTGTGGTTATGCTTGGAGCCGTGCTATCCCCATTTGCTTAGTTGCTTAGTTTAGATTATTTCTGCTACAGTATTATTAGTAGTAATGATCATTAGAGTTCGTATTTCAAGAACTGTTTGGAATATTGTAATTAAGTACTTAATTACTTGTTTGTGTTGTGGTAATTTTTTGTATATCGTTTGTGGTTTCTCCGTGTATGTGTGATGAACATCCTGGGCACACATATGCATTCACTTGGTTCATTTTTGGAACTGGGTGTCACAAAATGGTATCAGAGCCACCGGTTAACCGTAGAATGCAGCTTAGATAGAATGGACACTTTAGAGCACATAGGAGCACTTAAGAGTAGTTGAGGTTTGTTTGGTGTGCTGATTTGTATGTAATATTTGCTTATGTGCTTGTGTGCTTAGTAGACGATCGTGGGATGCTTCGGCATTTTCCATATCCATATAGGATTATACAGGTAGTTTCTAAGTTTCATATCCCTTGACGCATATAGTTGGGGACGTTTTCTAAAATCTTCCATCTCTTGCTCTTTCTTCAGATATCATGGACCCACAACCAAAGGAATGTCAGTGAGGAGGAGGAGAACAATGGGGCAGCTGAGAACAACAATAATGGACTTGGACCTGAGGCTAGCAACCTTGAGTGGTTGATGGCTATGCAGAATCAGCTTATGCAGACCGTAATGCAAACTTCCGGACAACTGCAAGCCAATAACAAAAATCAGCCCCACATGCCACCACCACCACCCCCACCGCCTCATAACAGATTGGGAGGGTTTATGAGGACTAGGCCACCTACTTTTGCTCAAGCCAATGATCCTATGGAAGCTAATGATTGGCTGAAATCTCTGGAGAAGAAGCTCGCTATTGTCCAATGCAATGACGAAGAGAAGGTTCTTTTTGCCTCCCATCAACTAGTTGGAGCAGCTGCGGATTGGTGGGAATCCCTTTGCAATGCCCATGAAAATAAAGAAAGGATCACTTGGCCTGAATTCAAGGAGAGCTTTCATTCTCACTTCCTTCCTGGAGGTGTTATGATCCTAAATAGGCAAAAATTTGAGAACCTAAGGCAAGGGAAGTCGAGTTTGAGTGAGTATCTCAATAAATTCACTCAAATCTCAAGGTATGCTCCAAAGGATGTTAACTGGGACAACAGCAAGCAATATTTGTTCATGAGAGGCCTAAATAATGAGATTCGAGTCCAATTGTGCAATTGTGACTATGCAAATTTTCAAAAGCTTGTGTACAAGGCTATTGTGGTTGATAACAAGGTTCGTGAGATGGATCAAGAAAATATGAGGAAGATGCCATATCAAGCATACCCACAAGGAAGCATTGTTCGCCCCCGCTTTGCCCCACCAAATGCACCATACTACAAACCCTCTGCTCCTGCATATCGCACTGCTATTCTACCGCGCCCAGCTCAGCCAATGCAACAACGGCTCGCCATGCAAGCACCTCGCCCTCTAATGCCTCATGGGCCCCGTGCCAACTTTACTGTTAATGCTCAAACCCAAGCTCGCCCAATCAATTTTGGTGCAGAAAGGTTGTGTTATACTTGTGGTGAGGTGGGACACTTTGCATCTCAATGACCTAAGTCAAGCATTGTTCCAAGAAACAATGCTCCAAGACAAGGCCCAAGACAAAACGGAGGAGCGCCATAAGGCAACCGTGAACCGCAAAGTTCTGTTCATGGCAAGGTGAACCATGTCTCTAGGGAGGAGGCCCAACAGGCGGATGATGTTGTGATTGATATGTTTCTCGCAAACTCAACCTGGCAACTATGTTATTTGATTCTGGAGCATCACATTCATTCATTGCATCAATGTACGTTGCCAAGTATAGTTTGCCCATATCCCACATGAAGTATACCTTGTTGGTTAAATCCCCTGGAGGGGAGATGAGGACGAATATAGTATGTCCAGAAGTAATCCTTATAAAAAGGGAGGTAGACTTCCTTGCCAACCTCTTTGTTTTGGAATCACAAGGATTGGACATAATGCTTGGAATGCATTGGTTACGGAAGCACAATGGGATGATTCAATGTTCCACAAAGACAGTAAAGTTGACAAATGAGGAAGGGGTCAACATAGAATTTGAAGCATCTCAACACACACCAAAGCAAGTGGAGCTGAATCAAATGGACGTTGCAACAATAGAGGAGATTCTAGTGGTGTGTGAATTTTCAGATGTGTTTCCGGATGAATTGCCAAGTATTCCACCTGATCATGACATAGAGCTTGTTATTGAATTAATAACTAGAACTGCACCTATAGCTACGAGACCATATAGGATGCCTCCTATTGAGTTAGCGGAGCATAAGAAGAAAATTCAAGAGCAGCTAGAGAAGGGTTTCATTCGCCCAAGCTCTTCACCTTGGGGAGCACCAGTGCTTTTTGTGGATCAGAAGGATGGATCCCGAAAGATGTGTGTGGATTACCGGGCTCTCAATGAGGTGATGATTAAGAACAAGTACACATTGCCCCGTATAGAGGATTTGTTTGATCAAATGAAGGCTCTTCTGTTTTCTCTATGATCGACTTGAGGTCAGGTTACTTTAAGATGATGATTAGACTGTCAGACACACCCAAAACGGCTTTTCGGACACGGTATGGATACTATGAGTACACCGTCATGTCTTTTGGATTGATTAATGCCCCTACATACTTTATGTACATCATGAATAAGGTATTCATGGAGTACGTATACAAATTCACCGTGGTGTTCATTGATGACATTATGATCTACTCGAGATGGGAGGAGGAGCATGAGGATCATTTAAGGCTCACATTGTAGAAACTGAGGGAAACTAGTTGTATGCCAAATTCAGCAAGTTCCAGTTTTGATTAAGGGAAGTATCATTTTTGGGACATATCATCTCTGGAGGAGGAGTATCGGTTGACCTGGGAAAAGTGAGGGATGTGCTAAAGTGGGAGCCACCACAAAATGTGAAGCAAATTTAAAGTTTTCTCGGAATAGATGGATATTACTGTTGGTTCATCAAATATTTCTCCAAAATAGCCAAGTCCGTGACAGAATTGTTAATGAAGGGAAAAGCATTCCAATGGACTAAAGCTTGTGAAAATGGTTTTGAGGAGTTAAAGAAGAGGTTAACCACTGCAATAGTCTTGGTTTTGCTTGATGTGAGTAACAGTTTTGATATTTATTGTGACGCTTCAAGACAAGGGCTTGGATGCGTGCTCAAGCAAGAAGGTCAAGTAGTAGCCTATGCATCGAGGCAATTGAAGAAACATGAGCGGAATTATCCTACTCATGTTCCTGAACTTGCATCCGTTGTACATGCCTTGAAGATATGGAGGCACTACATTCTTGGTCATAGATGTGAGATTTATACAAACCACGAGTGCTTCAAGTACATTTTCATGCAAACGGATCCGAATTTGAGGCCACGGAGATGGTCGGAACTCATTAAGGATTATGATGTGGGAATCAACTATCACCCGAGGAATGCTAATGTAGTGGCCGATGCTTTGAGTCGAAAAAGAGTAAGCCACCAACTCGCGATTCGAGAGTTGCCATCTGAGCTATGCAAAGTGTTTGAATAGTTGAATCTTGGATTCATAAATGAGATGGAATGATGGAGTTAAATCCGACCCTAGAACAGGAAATACAAGAGGGTCGAAAAAAATATGAGGAAATCCAAGAAATCAAGGAAAGGACTCAAGAAGGGAGAGAATTCAGGTTCAGTGAAGATGACCATGGTACACTATGGCTCGGGAACGGATCGTTGTGTCTAACGTGAAGCATCTCTGTGAGACAATATTAAAGGAGGCACATGACTCTCTTTTCTCAGTCCATCTAGGTTGCATGAAGATGTACAAGGATTTGAAAACTTGCTATTGGTGGGATGGCATGAAAAAGGACATAGCTGAATATGTTGCCTTATGTGACACGTGCCAACGAGTGAAGGTTGAACATCAAAGGCCAGCTTGGTTATTACAGGCATGGAAGATACTGGAATGAGAGTGGGAAGAAGTTGGTATGTACTTCATAGTTGGTTTACCATGCAACTCATCGGGATATGACTCAAGATGGGTTATTGTGGATAGGTTGAACAAATCTGTGCACTTTATTCCTGTTAAGACTACCTATATTGGAGCAAAATTGGCAGAATTGTATAGGGAAGGATAGTGTGTTTGCATAGAGTACCAAAGAAAATAGTGTCGGATAGAGGTTCTCAATTTATCTCAAGGTTTTGGCAAAAGCTCCACGTCTCTATGGGAACCTAAATGAATTTCTGTTCTGCATATCACACTCAAACGAATGGACAAACCCAAAGAACAAATCAGATATTGGATGACACGCTAAGAGCTTCTGCGCCAAAATATGGGGAAGTTAGGACAAAAGTCTGCCATATGCTAAATTCTCCTACAACAACAGTTATGAAGCAAGTTTAAAAATGTCACCATATGAAGCATTGTATGGTATAAGGTGTAGAACACCCTTATTTTGGAATGAGAAGATAGAAACTCAAGTATGTGGACCTGATGTAATATAGGATGCTGAACAGCAAGTTGAGACAATCCACGAGAATTTGAGGGCTGCTTAGTCAAGACAAAAGGGCTATGCAGATAATAGGCGAATAAACTTAGCTTTTGAAGTGGGAGACTTTGTATACCTCAATGTGTCGCCTATGCGAGATCATAAACGGTTTAACGTCAAAGGCAAGTTGGCACCTCGCTATATTGGACCATTCAAGATTTTGGACAAACGTGGAGAAGTAGCATATAAGTTGGAGATGCAAGCACATCTTTCTAATGTTCATAATGTGTTTCACGTTTCTCAGCTCAAGAAGTGCTTAAGAGTACAGGAAGAACAAGTACCAATGGAAGAATTGGAGCTCGAGGCAGATTTGACATATGTCGATCAACCGATCAAAATCTTGGAAACAAAGGAGAAAGTCACAAGGGACAAGGTGATTCGATGGTGCAAGGTACAATGGAAGCATCATACTGAACCTGAAGCAACTTGGGAGCTGGAAGATGACCTCAAGAGAGAATTTCCCTATCTCCCTTCTACATTGAATCTCAAGGGCGAGATTCATTTTAAGGTGGGTAGGTTTGTAACACCCTCATTTTCATCCATCATGCATTGCATACATTATTATACCTGTCTAACATGATGCAAAACAAATGGAATAAGATTAAAATGAATTGGTACCAAAACAACAATTAAAATCCTAATTTAGTGCAAACATGACCGGATTGGACCTCGAACTAGTTCAATTTAGCCACTGTTGTCCCCCAGACTTTTCCGTTAATTGCTACAGATTAGTCCAGCGTTCGTTTCTGACATCCTCCGTACTTGTCTGTTAATTCTTGCAAACTAATCCAGTTTTGGTTTTGTACCCATTTGGACTCGTTCGTTGCTTGCCTGATGATCTCTGCCAAAAACTCCTAAAAGCTTTGTTTGGGTTCAATACTTGACAATCCCGTACTTGTCCGGCCAGAAACCAGACTTGTTTGATTGCCTTTCTAGTCATGAATGGACTTGTGAGGCCTCCTACGGACTAGTCCGGTCTTGAGGGTTTCGAATCGTATTCTATTTTTTCCCCATGTCGGGTTGATGGGTAATTGACCTATTTGGTCCCAAGTACGTCGTGTCCTGCCCCTGAGGAGCTCAAGTTGGACCCCACCAAGGTCTCTACCGCCTTCTACTTAAATTCCACCAAACCCTACAACCTCTACCTCTATATAAACATCCGACCACCCACCCTTTCATCCCTTTGTCACATTAGAAGAAACCCTACACCCTTTTTCACGTGAGAGCCGCCAACACGAGGAGTTTACCGCAGGAAGGGGAAGGACAGAGGAGGATCAAGCAAGAACTTCGCCGTTGCTGCATCCTCATCATCAATTCTTCAACGTCAACATCCTTCTTCGTCAATTCTCTGTCTTCATCAAATCTAGATGTCAAGTTCTCGAGTTTTGTGGAAACTTCAACCCTTGAACCCTAGGATTCACGATAAATACCTTAGATCCATCTTTTTTACGTAAATTATGGTTCTAAATTAACTCAAATTGTACTCTAGTTGGAAATTCGCCAAAACTCTAGCAATAGCAGACTTGCTCGGTCTTGTGCGGACTAGTCCATTCAACTTTCTCGTGCAGAGCGCACATGTTCGACCCATGGTGCTGACTAGTCCGGTCTCCAAAATCTTGAAATTTCCTGAACTTCTTTAATATTCTCCAAAATGACTTAAAACTTGTTCTAACATGTAAGACTTAATTGTAACTAGTAAGTGAGCAATGATAGCAACTTGATAACATGCATTACTATTAATGTTTCGTAATGTGACAGATCATCTCTAGTAGGAGATGAGGTCTGCAAGCGCACAGAAACTGTCGTGTAGCATTTCACCCAAGAATATCCCCAAGGGTATCGTATTTATCCCAAAGGAAGGCAATGGAGTGATGTAGAGACTACTCTTATTATCAAGCTATGGGATATTAATCAATTATCAAGACAGGGGTAAGTTGTAATATGGGTAGTGTGACACACACTTAAGCAATCAATTCTAAGGGGAATGGGTGCTAATGTAGATTAGACTAAGAGTTTGGGAGTTACTACTACAATGCTTCTAATATATATATATATATATATATATATATATATATATATATATATATATATATATATATATATATATATATATATACATACATAGCCTAGGTTAGATACTGATGAGCATGTCAATGGTGAATACTTATGCTAAGTTGTTCAACATATCGCACACGGGTTTACACCTAGCAATACAAGACAACTCTCGGCAAGAGCCCGTGGCATAGCCAAACGTGGAGGATTACAAAGGACAGATAGGGCTGCCACCACCTATTGCCTACCTCTTCAATTTGTGGGTCTAGGAGAGATCCAACGTTACTTAACTACCCTATCACCATGCTAGCATATTAAGTAAATACCTTAAGAGTCATGACACAAGCCATCTTAAGGCAATGACTAACCTAAACATTGTTGAACAAATGTTGAGACATAGCATAAGTTATTCATATCAACATGATCATATCATAACTACTTAGACTATAGTGGGGTTTTGTAGTGTTTATGATGATAGATTAAGAGTGATATGGCATAATCATAAAGACTACTCCTACCACATACATGGAAGCCACAATCAAAGAAGAAACACTTCATCCAAGTATATGGATAAAAGAAGACTAAATATAATATCTTTATTATGCATATAGTTACAAATATAAGAAAAGATACATGAGCCATAGCTTTCCCAACTTTGACTTGGACTAGAGGCTCTCCTCTCTATATCCTAACTCCACTAAGGACTAAGAGAACTAATGTATACAATAGAATGATGCTCAAGTGGTGTGTATTGAAGTGACAGGTGAGGGGTCTTATTCATAGCTGGAGAAGGGTCGGTTCCAACCATCAAAAGTGCACGAATCAATCTTCATCTCTATCAGGGCACCACAAGGAGTCAACACATGGAAGTTGCCCGTGTTTGGCACCAAGACCTAGTCGGACGACTAGGGGAGTCGGCCGACCTGGTATTGGCTCCGCTTGCAGTGTGCTTCCTCTAGGTCACTTCCAGGTGGGTTCCAGTTACTGATATGGATGATACACCATTAGATGGCCTCAAATACTTCTGTTGGTGGCCCATTCGATCCATGTGATGCCACGTGTTGGCGCTTGATTAGCTGGGATGATAATTTATAGGATCCATCCCCTTGTTTCACCTCAATTCTATATAAAATACATGCATCCACTATTTTCTCCAAGTACAAGTGGAACTACGTTATTTATAACTATAATGTGTGTAAGAAATATTCATTTCATCGCATAATTTAGTTATATTGTGACACCCGGTTCCGAATATGAACCATGCGTAACGCATATGTGTGCCCAGGATGTTCATCACACATGCATGGATGCATCACAAACGGTATACAAAATTTAACCACGTCTTAACTTTTAATTAAGTTCCTTATTACCATAATCCTATAGTTCATGAATAACAAAACTCTAATTATTGCAGCAGAAAGTAAATTAAGTAGCATGACTCCATTCCACAGCAACTAACGGTGGTACACAACCTAGTACTCAACGTGACCCTCAGGGTACTCCCAATTATCTCCTGTAGCTATTGGTGGGGGAATTGCAAGGGTGAGTACGTGTCGTACTCAGCAAGTGTGGGAATAGATAACATGTAGCTAAACAAATGATTGGAATATAATGCCTAATTGAAGAAAAGTACATTTCATAAACATGTAAAAGCAGCCTACCATGTCTATGTGATATTAATTCTCATCATACCCCAGGTAATTATCATAATTCGTGTCCAACATTCTCATTTACCATTATGCCTCATATATAATTAACCAACAATTAATATCATAACCATATGCAAATCTCATAACTTCTCATAACCATCCTTACCCATATGACATAACCAAACCATACCGAACCATACCAGACCCAAGTCCAATCTAATCATAAAAGTTGTCCAGGTGCTCGTGACCGAGAGCACAGCTATCATGGTAGCTTTTAACACTCTGCAGAGGTTGTACTACTTTACCCACATGTTCACGATTTCATCACCTTTCGGTGACTAAAGAACCTCTATCATGCCCTTCAAAAGGGACTACTAGTATGTATGTGCCCACTATGGTTTCACCGGCAGGCTTGAATCTCCATTCTCCCACCCACAGGCCCCCTCGTGTGCCATGCGGATCCCAGGGTAGCCCTACTCAACTTCCATTCCTTGCGCCATCTAATGGTCCATACAATACTAGCAGCACTCCAGATTATTCAGCTACGCCACACCCATACTTGGCCTTGTGGTGGTACTATTGTCCTGGCTTATTCTCACATGAACCAGTCCTTAGATCTAAGGCAAGAAAAACCACTATGCCATCCAACCCATTCCACAAAACCATGCTTGCTTAGATCTCCTAAGTTCCATGTTGCTAATTTAATCATTATCTTATTACCATCCCAAATTCTCTTAATTAAAGTCGTCAAGCATATTATTTAAGTTATGCATAACCCGTGTAGCGATGCAGTGCAAAAAGGAAAATACCCATACCCGACTCATCATTTATATCCCGGCGACAAGGAGTGGCAAACAACGCTAGTAAACTCTTACGTATGGGTTTCTCATCATATTGACACGAGCATGCAATTTCGCAAACAAACATTTAATAAAACGGGATCAATATGATCAAGGACACTTGCTTTGCTCCAACGGATGGGGTTGCTCAAGCGCTTCGAAGTCTTGGTTCTGGAAATCCTCGTACACGGCCTCTTGAGCATGTCCCTCTACTCGTGATCACACATACAAGAAAATACATACAAATCAACACGATGCACACATATTAATCAATATGCAATAACATGAATGCATGCAAATTTCAATAATTAATTATCTACGGTCGTATATTAATTAGATCCAACTAGTTCATACGTGTTCATGCGAGTTTATAGGGGTTTTAGCGAAAACTAATGTTGCTGAAAATAAATATATCGGTGCACCTACAATTAAGTTATGTTTATTAGATCAAATACGTCACTAAAATTTGTGTCGAAAAACATATCCTACTATAGATGCAGCAGGTTCGAAGATCGAGGGGCGGAGGCATAGCGTAGACGAAGTAGACGGTGCAGCGTTCCTCTGGCGGCACGACAATGGCGGCGCGATGACCTCCGGCGGACGGCAGCTCCTTCCTCCTTTTCTTCTTCTTCCTCCTTTTTTTCTTCTCTTCTTTTTTTTCTCTCTGGCGCAGCCTCTATTCTCTCCCTTTTTCTTCTGGCACTAGGGTTTTCTGGTGGCGCTGGAATAGTTTCTGTCGACGAAAAACTACGGAGGCTACGACCGCTTTTATAGGCGGAGCGGCAACCATCGAGCCGCAACTGACTCAGGCGCACAGACACGCTAGTACGCGCGAGAACAAGCTCAGACGCACGTGTCCAACTCGGCCCCGCGGCCTGGCGCTGGCTCGGCCTGGTCCCGTTGGACTTGTAGCGCGCGCGATGGGCGGCTTAGGCGCGTGGGGTGCACGCGGTGGCTCGACCTGCTGGGGACTATTTGCCCAGAACATTCCGGGGTGAAGCAAAGCTTCCCCCAGAAACTTCTGGAAGTTTTCAGAAACCTTTTTTTTTACAGATTTCATACACATTTGTTTTATACATTATATATATATATATATATATATTGTCTATTTTTTTACATTTGTTTCCTATTATATTTTTTATATTTTTCTTTTCTTTTCTTGTTTCCTACATATATTTTGTATATATGTTTCATCTATTATTTTTCTTCCTTTATTCTGAAAATGATTAATGCATGAAAATGCTATGCAATGCAAGATGCTAAAAGAAAATTTAGTGTGTTACAAACCTACCCCACCTTAAAGTGGATCTCACCCTGGAGATTAGATAGCGTGGAGAAGAGATGAGGGATTTCTATCTTCAGGTCTTCTTCAGGTCTTCTGCACTATGTCGTCCACTACCTTGGCCTCCTCCTTTGATGCACACAAGAGGATTTGATGGCGTTGCACATTTGGACCAACACATATGAGAAGATGAACTTGACTCGAGGACGACTCCAATTCAAGAAGAGGAGGATGATGATAACATCACTTCTATGGATACAAACAACACTCCATTGAACATACAAGATGCAATCAATAGAGTTCATACGCAACAATTAATTTTAGAGGTGAGCTCATTCTTATATGTTTCCTTATATGTTTCTAAGCATAGATTGCTACCTAATGATTTAATTGTGATTAGGATCCATGGAGAGGTTCAAAGAGTACTTGGAGGAAGTATTAGGGACGTGGAAGACCAGAGAATTCGTTCATAGAAGATGGAAATCGAACCAAACTGAAAATCGTATCCAACTCGGAGTCTAGGAGCAGTACGCACTAAAACGGACGCCCAGGACGCATACAAACTCCGTTTTGGACGTTCCACATATGCACGGAAAGGGGAGAGGATAATCTTTCCAATGGAGCTGGTCTGATATCAAAATTACTTCGTAGTAATAGGGAATTGTCGAATCAATATCGAGTGCAGAATCTGTCACGGTGCGGCGCCACCGTATTGGGTCATTGGGCCTTGTATCAAGTCTAAGTCCATTATTTTCGTGTCTTAGAGTTAGGTCACGACCCTAACACCCCCTTGTACGTCCTCCCACCAATATATAATCTATAGTAGCCACCATAGACAATTGGGTTTTGCTTAGATCAATAATATCGCCGTTCTACGGTTTGTGAAACCCAAACTTCGCGGTTCCAGATCGTGTCTTCTATGTTCTTGCTTGTGTTCTCGGTTGCACTTGCAGGGATTAGCCTTCTTGGCGAGGTAAATCGTGTAAAGCACGGTTGATAACCAACAGAGCGGTGGTGTAGTGATTGCAGGGGTTTCTCGTGTTCTGCTCGAGAGCCTCGGATCATCAACGTCAAGATCTCCATCAATCGACTTACCCATTACCTATCAGAAGATCGGGCCTAAACCTACCTATTAATTGGTATCAGATTTCTAGGTTGCCTGTTAGGTAATTCATCTATCCATTACATTAGTTTTGTTTTTCATACTTAGAGTCCACAAAAAAAGCCACAAAAAACTTGCAGTTTAGTATATCTGTTCATTACTTTGTCCAAACCACCATTGAGCCTTTGCAACTTTCGTTTTCAGTTTGGTTTTATTGAGTTTGTGTCTATTGTTGAGTCATATGGCTGGTTGAGAATGTGTTTTTGGTCTTAGTTTGAGTTTTGCATTGTGTGATTCGTCCTTTTGAATCACGACATCACGTCCAGATTAGATTCACCTCTGTCCAGTTAGGTATTTTCATCATTTCTCGCACATACGAACTCGGTTTTTGGTGTTCTTGTACTTTCTAGAAATATTAGGAAGTGCTCTATAACTTTCATATTTATCATTTTCCCAGAAAATATAGTTATCGATGTCTAAATTGCATTAGATCCGAATCTATTATTGATCTAAAAATTATGAACAGTCTGTATTTCGGGGGCAATATCTCCTATTGTTCTTTTCCAAAATAGGTCTTCCATATATTGAAATTAAAGAGGAGAGATAAATCTACAATATTGCTGTTGTTAGTTTTTCTATTTGGAGCCTCTAAGTATGCCTATTTGTCCTTGGACGATTGATCAGAAAATCTGTGACAGAGCCACGAGATATCTTTGATTGATTTGCATTGTGTTCTTCCCTTGCAGCACATTCTGAAAAAAAAGAAGAAAAAAAGAAAAAGGCAAGTGCAAAACAAGAAACAAAAGCCGCACAAAAAAACAACAAAAAAAAACAGAAGTGCTTGTATTCTTTGTGTCATCTAGTTTTGTCTCATGTCTTGCTAGCTTGAACTACTAGGAACACATTTAGGCCAGCAACTTTGAGAAGTACTTTGGATACTTATTCAACTTTACTATCTGATTTCATTGTTGCTAATCCTAAGTGCCATCCAATCTACACTTTCCTCTTGAGCAGAATCGATACACCTTTGCAATCATCCCACGCTACATTGGTTTCTTCATACCGGCCACCGTTTGCCACCTGCAGTGTCAGTAAGGACACCTGTAAGTGCGTGGTAAGATGCTTAAGAGTGTGTGATTCCACTTCCACTTTGACATTATCCTTTGTAGTTGATAGGGATAACATATTTTTTTTGTTGTCTTCTGTTTGCTACTAACAATGTCAGGTACAAGCAAGAATCATGCATTATATGTTGAGATGATGGACATGATGAAGACGGCGATGGAGTTGCTCACTAAAAATCAAACATCAACCAAGGTTTCACATGACATTCAGACCACCTTTACAACACCTTCCATAAGAAGTAATTACATTCTCCCATCTCTTCCTTCTTATGATGGTTTTGGTTATGATGAATATATTACTTGGGAAATAGAGGTGGATAAATTTTTTGGACAATGTCATATGTGTGAGAGGAGAAAGATTAGAAATGTTGTAAGTGCATTAGTAGATTGTGCATTAACTTGGTGGAACAATTTAAATGAATTAGAAAAACCTCGAACATGGAAAGAAATGAAAATTCTTATGCGAGAAACTTTTGCTAATGTATCTATGTGCAAAGAAGAAATTCAGCGATTCGAGAAGAAATTTCTTGTTGTACCTCCTTTTGTGTCTAACGTTTTGCAGAACAATATAGAAAATAATATAAATGATGCAAAAGAGAACGAGACTTTCGATAACACTTGTGAAATTTTAGATGGATCAACTCATAATGCACTCGAAATCACTACTGAAAATTGTAAGGCAAAACATTCTACAAATACAGAAGGTGAGAAGTTTTTGGATGTTCTGAATTTTGCTACCAATCATGATATCGATGAGCCGCAACAAGATGAACCTTTTCATAATACACCTTTACCACTAGTTGATTTTCCTACTGATTCTTACAACAAAAATGAGTTGTGTGCTGATAATTATATTGTACCTATGCTACAACAACCAAATGAATATGATACTTTATCACTCACTTGTGCTGAAATTAAGCATTTGATTCCAATTACATGTGAAAGGGATGAGCTAAAATTGTTATCTTCTCTAAATACTTTGGGCTATATTGAATTTGACACACTTTATGATCTAGATATCTTAGAGAAGATATTATTTTCTCAACTTGAATTGCCTTTGTTAAGTAGACATATTTTTCATGCTATAGGCAAATATGAACATAGTGGTATGTTTATGGTGCATAAAGTTTACATATGTTCAAACGAGGAAGCTCCTTCTGTGCTGCAACAACATGGTCAAGTAAATGAATGTACTAACGCTAATAATGTCTTGTCAAGTTTTTCTAGTATTTTTTCCTTGCTGCGGGGACAACAAAAACATTATTCACTGCGGTTGTGCAATATGGATAGCGCTCACTCTATCCCCAAAAGCCTTTTTGCTGGACATACGAGCAAGCCGAGGATGGCTTGTCATCAAGAAGGGGAGAATGATGAGATCAAGCACATTGTCATTGCACATACAAGCATGGCACAATATTTATTTGTTTGATATCCTGGCTCGAGTCAATGTGCATGCATATTTGATGAAGAACATGGAGATGGTGCACTATGTCGTCCACAACCTTGGCCTCCTCCTTTGATGCACACAAGAGGATTTGATGGCGTTGCACATTTGGACCAACACATAAGAAAGATGAACTTGACTCGAGGACGACTCCAATTCAAGAAGGGGAGGATGATGATAACATCACTTCTATGGATACAAATAACACTCCATTGAACATACAAGATGCAATCAATAGAGTTCATACGCAACAATTAATTTTAGTGGTGAGCTCGTTCTTATATGTTTCCTTATATGTTTTTGAGCATAGATTGCTATCTAATGATTTAATTGTGATTAGGATCCATGTAGAGGTTCAAAGAGTACTTGGAGGAAGTATTAGGGACGTGGAAGACCAGAGAATTCGTTCAAATAAGATGGAAATCGAACCAAACTCAAAATCGTATCCAACTCGGAGTCCAGGAGCAGTACGCACTAGAACGGACGCCCAGGACGCATACAAACTCCGTTTTGGACGTTACACATATGCACGGAAAGAGGAGAGGATAATCTTTCCAATGGCGCTGGTATCATATCGAAATTCCTTCGTAGTAATCGGGAATTGTCGAAACAATATCGAGTACAGAATCTGTCAGGGTGCTGCGCCACCGTATTGTGTCATTGGGCTTTGTATCAAGTCTTAGTCCATTATTTTCGTGTCTTAGGGTTAGGTCACGATCCTAACACCCCCTTGTACGTCCTCCCACCAATATATAATCTATAGTAGCCACCATAGACAATTGGGTTTTGCATAGATCAATAATATCGCCGTTCTACAGTTTATGAAACCCCAACTTCGCGTTTTCAGATCGTGTCTTCTACGTTCTTGCTTGTGTTCTCGGTTGCACTTGCAGGGATTAGCCTTCTTGGAGATGAAATCGTTTGAAGCACGATTGATAACCAACGGAGCAGCGGTGTAGTGATTGCAGGGGTTTCTCGTGTTCTACTCGAGAGCCTCGGATCATCAATGTCAAGATCTCCATTAATCGACTTACCCATTACCTTTCAGATGATCGGGCCTAAACCTACCTATCACAACCATTCAAATTCCTTGCATAACTCCGATGGAATCTCTTGGATGAGTTGGTGGCTTACTCCTTTCCGACTCAACGTATAGGACACTACATTAGCCTTCCCCGAGTGATAGTTGATTCTCACATCATAATCCTTGATGAGCTCCAACCGTCGGCGTTGCCTCAGATTCAGATCCTTTTGCGTGAATATATACTTGAGGCTCTTGTGATCCGTATAAATCTGACATCAGTGACCAAAAACATAATGTCTCCACATCTTCAAGAAGTGTGTAGGATAATTCAGCTCATGTTTCTTTAGTTGCCTCGATGCGTAAGCTACCACTTAGCCTTCTTGCATGAGCACACATCCTAGTCCCTGTCTTGACGCATCACAATATATATCAAAGCTCTTGCTCACGTCCGGCAATACTAACACCGACGCGATTGAAACTTTCCATAACTGCTCAAGACTCTATACGCAGATAGAAGCAATCTTAAGACTTCCAAACACCTTAGGAACGTATTCCACATTCCTAAAACAACTCAAATTCGTGACCCACACGAAATTATATCATAACCAACTCAAATCTTTCCATATTTGAGTCAAAAACAACTCAGCCGCAACTTGAGTCCATAACATAGTTGGTTGGACCTTTCCGACCAATTCTTTACGTCCACATCATTTCATCACGCCTCGGAAACATGTATCCACGTCCATGCACTCCTTGCATATGTGCAAACATCTTCCAATGACATCTACCATACCTTTATATGCATTGTTCTTGATTCATGCATGCTGCACGACCTCCCGATCAACTCAACCACAATTCCTCCCGAACTTGGTTGTTGAACCTCATCTTCCCCCTAAGACTAGTTCAATGGTTCCCGTCACCAGCCATGTCTTAAACTCAAGAAACACATGCACATGAATAAACAACAAATACTTACGAGCACAAGTCCTCAACTTGACTCTCGTTAGTTCCGAACACAACACCTTACGTGAGCACCTCACATAAGCATGTTGCAAAACCATAGTAAAACGATATCAGCCATATCAACCAAAGTGCACCAAAAACATAGCAAATGAATACTAAGCAATATTTCCAACAATGTAAAATAAGTTTGAAACATTTTACGGTAAAAGCAGGAACATTGCAATCAAGCTCCGAACTTTGCCAAAGCTAACTGGAGCTTGAGCCGAGCTTACCCAAGCTAGTACAACCTAGCGTCGGAGCTTACCAAAGCTAGTACAACCTAGCGCTGGAGCTTATCAAAGCTAGTACAACCTAGCGCTGGAGCATACCAAAGCTAGTACAACCTAGTGTCATAGCTAACCAACATAAGTCGGACCTAGCAAAACATATCGGAGCTTAACAAAGACATGCCGGAGCTAAAGACACTGCTCATGGGAGCTACCCAAAAACATGTTGGACCTTGACAAAGGAAGTCGGACCTATTGTCGGACCTTGCAGAAGTTCGGAGCTAGAGCCAAACCTTGCTAAAAAGGGTGTTTTGGCAGAATTTTAGAACTAATATCATCAAAGCCAATGTATTCAGTACAAGCCAATGTATTCAGCACACATAGGTCGCACAATCTCCCCCTTTATGAATGCCTTGACAACACCACTTAAAATCCGAACATTGCCTTATTCACATTAAATGTTTTGAAAACAATTTCTCCCCCTTCGTAAAACAGAAATAAAATGAGAAGAAAAACAAATTCTCCCCCTGAGAAGAATTGTGCCAAAAAAAATTGTGAATACGTGCAATGTGTAGTCAAATTCTCCCCCTTGTGTACTTATCTTTAAAAAATCACATCTTATCTTTTATCTCTCCCCCTTTGACAATGTATTCATCAAGGTCCAAAAGAGAAATTTCAAATGTTATGAGCATATTATAACATATACATATAAAAAAAGCTCATCCAAGTCGTACTATCAAGTAACGTACACTATCACATCAATGAGATACATAAAGTAGTGTAAGCCAGGCTAGAGATCAAATGTAATTTTCAATTTAAGCAAGTCATGATCTCACAAACTTAACTATTTCAAAACCTGAAAGCATGATACTTGTTGCTGCATTTTATTATTTTTCAAAGCACAAATTTAGATCATTTGATATTTGCAAGATATTATATGTGCATCTGCATTATTCTAACCAACCAAGCCAAGCCTATGTCATTTTACAATCAGAAGCTTAAGGACATGGTTTTAGTCATACACAACTCCTTCCAAGTTCATATCTAAGTGCAATGATAAGCCATCTCAAAAGAAGAAGTGCGATGCATGCATATTCCTTGATCTTTTCTCATTCCTTCATTTGTTCATAAAACTCAACATGTGAGTTGATTACTTAATTAATTCATTATGATTAAAAGCACTTGTGATCATGCAACAAGTCCAAAACAGCAGGAAAGTTCAATCATTACCAGATTCAGTGTAAGTAATTATTCCAATTACTAGTCATGGCAAAAACTACAAAATGTATAACACGAGTAATGTAGTAAGAACTTTCAGAATGTAAAAGGAATCAGAAAGTCATATATGTATGAAATGTTATGCTCATATTGTTTTTAAATTCAGATCCCAAATTTGAAAGCTCCCCCTCAATTTAAACCATGAGGATGCATAACACCTATTTCACTACAAATGTAACAAAAATGAGTGAAATCCAAAGGTTTCGTAAAAATGCCAGGCAATTGTTGTGTCGGTATCTACATAGTGAAGCACAATGTTTCCTTTTTCAACATTATCGCGGAGAAAGTGATACCTCGTGTCAACGTGCTTTGTTCTTGAATGTTGCACAAGGTTTTTAGCAATGCAAATAGCACTAGTGTTGTCACAAAACAGTGGAACACTATCTAGATTAATCCCATAGTCCTTAAGTGTTTAACAATCCAAAGAATTTGTGAGCAAGCACTAGCAGCAGCTACATATTAAGATTCAGCTGTGGATTGTGCAACTGAGTTTTGTTTTCTAGAGGACCAAGCAACAAGTGAATTATCAAGAAAATGACAAGCACTAGAAGTACTTTTCCTATCAAACCTACAACCCCCAAAATCAGCATCCGAAAAAGCTTTCAAAGTAACGGTTGAGGAAGAAGGAAGGAAAATGCCAAATTCTTGAGTTCCATGTAAGTACCTGAGAATCCATTTTAGGGCTTGACGATGTGAAGCACGTGGGGAGGCTTGAAATTGTGCACAAAGACATACACTGAATTGTATGTCCAGTCTTGTTGCCATGAGGTACAAAAGTGATCCGATCATGCTTCTATATTCTTTTCGATCCACGGGTTCACCATCTTCATCAAGTTCAAGTGTTGTTGTTGTTCCCATTGTTGTCCGAAGAGGCTTGCTTTTGTCCATGTTGAAGCGCCTTAGAAGGTCTTTTGTATACTTCGTTTGATGCAAAAAGTTACCCTCCTTGGATTGCTTGATTTGTAGCCCCGAAAAGTACTTGAGTTCTCCCATCATACTCGTCTCAAATGTTGAACTCATCGTGGCTGAAAACTTGGACACAAGATCATGAGAAGCACAACCAAAGATAATATCATCCACATACACTTGAACGAATAATGAGTCATTGCCATGCTTAATCACAAAAAGAGTTTTTTCAAACTTGCCCATGGTAAACCTCTTTTCAAGTAAGAATGTTTTTAACCTATCATACGATGCTCTAGGGGCTTGTTTGAGACTGTACAATGTCTTGGACAGTTTATAAACATGATAAGGAAAATTTGGATTTTCAAAACCCGGTGGTTGTTTGACATGAACCTCCTCATCTATGTAGCCATTAAGAAAAGCACTTTTAACATCCATTTGATATAGCTTAAAACCTTTAGATGCAGCAAAAGCTAACAAAATTCTTATGGCTTATAATCTAGCAGCAGGAGCAAAAGTTTCATCAAAATCTAGACCTTCAACTTGAGTGAAACCTTGAGCAAACAACCTTGCCTTATTCCTAACCACAACACCATCCTCACTTTGTTTATTTTTAAACACCCATTTAGTTTCAAATAAAGTGTGACCTTGAGGTGGAGGTACAAGTTTCCAAACATTATTTCTTTCAAAATTTTCTAACTCTTCTTGCATGGCAATAATCCATGATTCATTAGTGAGTGCGTCTGATATATCCTTGGGTTCAAAAGAAGTAACAAAGGCAGAATGAGCATGAGAGTTTGGATCGCAAAACCTAGACCGTGTGACTTGTCCGTGCAAGCTTTCAATAATTTGTTGTGGAGGTTGACTTTTGAGAATCAGAGGGGAGTGGACACTTCACAAGCTTCTTCTTCTTCATGTTCATCAAAAATCGATGAGCTTGTGACTTGAGGAGGATCTGGACCAACAATGGCGGTCGTCAGTGCTGGCTGTGAATCAAAATCAGGAGCTGGAACAATGTCATTAGCTGCTGAATTTTCGGGCTGCAGCTCCACCTCTTCCCCATCTTCAACGAAAATGCTCTCCCCATGCAGATATGAATCCGGACCTGCAATGTTTGAGCTAGTACCTGGGCTAGCTTCACCAAAAGACAGCTCACAAGTCTCCACAATTTTGTTAGTGTCAAGTAAAAGCACACAGTAGCCTCTAGTATGAGATGGATAACCAAGAAACATGTCATCAATGGATCTAGGTTTAAATTTATCAAGATTACCATGTTTCTTAACAAAGCATTTGCAGCCAAATACCCGAAAGTGTGTAACACTAGGCCTATGTTCAAACCGGAGCTCATATGGTGTTTTACCTAGCTTAGCATGCAATAAAACACGATTTGAGACATAACAAGCGGTTGCAATTGCATCAGCCCAAAATTTCCTAGGAGTTTGATATTCATCAAGCATAGTCCTAGCCATCTCAACTAAGGTTCTGTTCTTTCTTTCTACAACACCGTTTTGTTGAGGTACATATGGTGAATAAAATTGATGATCTATTCCATTTTAAGCACAAAAGTGATCAAAAGATTGATATTTATATTTGATTCCGTTATCACATCTAATTGCTTTTAAAGATGTTGGGTGATCAACTTATAATCTAATAAAAAAGTTCTAAAGTGACTAAAAGATTCATTCTTAGATGCCATAAAGTAAACCCATGAGTATTTAGAATAATCATCAACAATCACAAGAACATACCATTTACCTCCGAAGGATTGAACACGTGAAGGTCCTACGGTGTCAAGGTGCAAAAGTTGACCCGTTTCAGCTGTCATGACCATTGTGAGAGGAGTATGTGAACCTGCAACCATCTAAGCATGTCTACAAGAAGAGTACATTATTTATTTGTCCCCTTTAACCTTAGGCAGCTCACATATGCGATCAAGAGCACTAACACGCGTGAGATGATCAAAGCCTACGTGACCAAGTCTACGATGCCAAAAATAAAAGCTTTGGAATCATTAGCAACTAGACACCTATGCTTAGAGGAAGACATATCAAAATCAACTTTAAAAACTCTTCCAAACCTAGACATGTTAAAAATAAGTTCACTATATGAACCTACAACTTTGCAGCAGTTTTTATCGAAAATAATTTCCAGATTTTGATCTAGCAATTGTAAAACAGAAAGCAAGTTGTATTTCAAATTTTTAACAAGTTTCACATCCTTCAAAGTGTAGTGATCATTTAATCTAAACGAACCCTTAGCAATTATAGGAGTTGAAGAATTATCGACAAAAGTAACATTCTCTACACGTGACAAAAAAGAGAGGGAGGAGAACTATTCTCTGTTACCGGTCATGTGCCGTGAGCAACCTGAATCCACAATCCAAATGTTCTCCTTTTTCGAGCATGTAACCTACATAGAAGCACAATATGTCGACGGCTCAATACTGGTGTTAGTCAAAAGACATTTAGGAATCCAGTACTGAGTCACACGACTTCCAGTTGGAATAACACGCGAAAGCTGAGACAAAACAACAGGTTTATGAGCCAAAGTTTGAGGATTTTTGTACCCAACTACTGACTTATGAGGTGTTACATGTGTAGCACAAAAAACAGTAGGTTTGGGAGCAAACTTTGCATGTTTTTGACTCATTACAGCAGGTTGCATGTTCATATCATTAGGTATAGCATGAGCAGCAAATTTTGCATGTAAGTTATGAGATGTAGCAATCATTCTTTCCTTTTTCTGTTGTTTAGCTAGTCTATAACAAAAATCTATGACGTGACCATCTCTACCACAGTAGGTACAATGAAATTTAACTTTGTGTTTATGTCTAGATGGGCAAGCAACATTTTTATTTGAAACCGAATGAGACAACACTCCTGCAGATATAAAAACCACTTCTTTTTGTTTAGGAACTGTTTGAATCAAACCACTTCCTAATGACTTTACAATTTTAGGTGGATGTGCCTTAGCATGAGCATGAGAATCAAAACCTAAACCAGTTTTATCATTGCAAGACTTGGAAGAATTCAGCAGCAAGTTTAGGTTCTTATTGCCATTATAAAACTGATCTAATGTCCTATGCATGTCATCAAATTTATTGGACAGATCAAGGCAATTTTTATGTGAAGTTTTTCCTTTTAATTTGCAATTGGAACGATATTTAACTTCATGAGAACGTAAAGCATTGTTCAATATAGAAATTTCATTCATAGCATCTTGTAGTTTTTTATCAAGATCATCACAAGTAGAACAATGCAAATCAATTTTAGAACAACTAACATCTTTGAAGTTTTTATCATTAAGTGCAGCAAGCTCTCTGTTCTTTTTAATTTCTATCTCAAGTTTATCAAGTGTGGAGGTGTGCCCACTTCTTAATGAGGACAATTGTTCATATATTAAATCACATGAGGAACAATAATCATCACTAGGAATCAAGGATTTTGAATGATTAATTTCAGATTCTAGTGACTCAATTTTAACAGCATTGTCCCTAAGCTTTTTGTCCCTTTTCTTAACTATAACAGTGGCACGAGAAATAGCATCACACATTTATTTGCAAGTATGACATACCTCTTCATTGTCGCTGTTGTGTTCAGCCTCCTCCATACTTGAACTTGACTTGCCTGCCATGAAGCACAAGTTTGCCAAATCATCTTTATCTTCGTCACTTCCAATGTCCACATCGCTTGAGCCAAGTTCTTGAAGTGTGGTGATGAAGCTGTTTATCATCTTGCATCCTATAGTACCCTTCTTTTTCTTCTTGGAGTTTCCAGAGGTGGTCTTGACCTCGTTCTTCTTTTCCTCACAGGTAGAAGGGCCTGAAAGATTAGGGCATTCTGTATGAATGTGTCCTATCTTACCACATTTAAAACAACGCTAAGGTCTGGATCTTCCTCTCCTTCTAGTTATCACATTTTGCAATGCTTTTGAGAATCTAGTAGAGATGAGTGCTAACTCATCTTCTAGAAATTCCTCGATCTGCTCTAGGGTTAGTGTGGACAAAAAAAGCAAGAGTATTGCAAGATGATGATTGGCCGGAGCTAGGCATTTCACGTTGTGAGACGAATGCAATAGACTTATTTGGATTCTTTTGTGATAAGATGTCAATTTCATGTGTTTTTAGTTTAGAGTAAAGTACATCTAATGTAAGTGTACTCATAACAGTAGATTCACGAATAGATGTGACTTTCATCCCCCAAATTGACATGTCTAATGCACTTAGTAGTTGCCTAGCATTTTTAGCATCTAAAAAATTAACATTGACGCTACGCAAGTTGCTAAGAATTTTATTAAAGTGATCAAAGAGGTCATCAATGGACTCACCGGGTTGCATCTCGAAGCACCTGTATTCTTTCTTGAACATGTCTTGCCTTACCTCCTTGATCGTGTTGGATCCTTCTTGGTAGTCACAAAGTGCTTTCCACACATCGTATGTAGATCAAAGGTGTGCAACACAGTCGAAGTCGCTTTGAGTTAATCCTTGTATGATCAAGTTCCGAGCCTTGTTGTTGTTGTCGACATCTCTCATATTTGTAGTTGTAAATTGATCGTTTGACGGCACTTCATAAGGCTTGTATACCTTCTCCCATGTTGCGAAGCCTTGTGCCTGGATGAAAGCTTCCATACGTGCCTTCCAAACCTGAAAATCAATACCACTAAGCACACAAAGTTTGGCGGAATATTTCTCTAGGATGATTAGCCAAAAACAAGTGCAAATCACAAAGATTAGAGCACCGTGGCTTTGATACCAATTGTAAGATCGATGAGCACGTGAAAAGCTACCTGAGTGGGGTGAATGGTAGATTAAAACTTTTTCAGCGGAAGCAATGAAAACCCCTCAGTAGAAAAACGATCATCGTGTGTAAGACTAATCTAAACGTTCTTCACCGTGACAAAAGTGATATATATCATACAGCATCAAGTCACGAAGACGACAAAAAAAGAATAACTAAAATCCGTCGAGAGAAATTCAAGTTACGATCGAAAGATCGAACAAAGGTCAGTCTGTCCTACTCGAGAAAAACAGTTTTGGAACACTGCAAAGAAACTCGTGTAGATCAGAAACCACAAATCCAATGATAGTGAAATTTTGACAGATGATAGACAACCAAAAAAGAATCACTTCAACTGGATCTGTAAAACTCGAGTGATGATAAAACCACTGAAGAAAGGTAGTGTTATGTAGAAAACTCAATGAGAAAAACTTGTCTGGAACAAGTCAGATGAACAAGGCACAAAAGTTCCTTTCAACTACGAATTTTATTCATTAGAACACAAGAGGAACAGACCCAAAGTCGTCTATCACGAGCTCTGGCCTCCCTTGCTTATATAACCGGCCCTTAGGTCAACCCAATCTCAACTAGGACTCTAATCCTACTTAAATGATGAATCGAAACTTTCCATAACTGCTCAAGACTCTTCTATACGCAGATAGAAGCAAACTTAAGACTTCCAAGCACCTTAGGAACATATCCCACATTCCTAAAACAACTTAAATTCGTGACCCGCATGAAATCCTATCATAACCAACTCAAATATTTCCATATTTGAGTCAAACACGACTCGGCTGCAGCTTGAGTCGATAACCTAGTCAGTTGGACCTTTCCGACCAATTCTTTACGTCCACACCTCTTCATCACACCTCAGAACCATGTAGCCACGCCCATGCACTCCTTGCATACGTGCAAACATCTTCCAATGAAATTTACGATACCTTCATATGCATTGTTCTTGATTCATACATGTGCACAACCTCTCGATCAACTCAACAACAATTCCTCCCGAACTTGGTTGTTGAACCTCATCTTCTGCCTAAGACTAGTTCAATGGATCGCGTCACCAGCAATGTCGTGAACTCAAGCAACACCTGCACATGAATAAACAACAAATACTTCCATGCACAAGTCCTCGACTTGACTATCATTAGTTCCGAACACAACACCTTACGTGAGCACCTCACATAAGCATGTTGCAAAACCACAGTAAAACGATATCAGCCATATAAACCAAAGCGCACCAAAAACATAGCAAATTAATACTAAGCAATCTTTCCAACAATGTAATGTAAGTTCGATACATTTCCCAGTAAAAGCAGGAACATTGCGATCAAGCTCTAAACCTTGCCAAAGCTAACCGGAGCTTGAGTCTGAGCTTACCCAAGCTAGTACAACCTAGTGCCGGAGCATACCAAAGCTAGTACAACCTAGCGCCGGAGCTTACCAAAGCTAGTACAACCTAGCGCTGGAGCTTACCAAAGTTATTACAATCTAGCATCGGAGCTAACCAACATAATTCGGACCTAGCAAAATATATCGGAGCTTAACAAAGACATGTCAGAGCTATCAAAGACATGCCAGAGCTAAAGACACTGCTCACGGGAGCTACCCAAAAACATGTTGGACCTTGACAAAGCAAGTCGGACCTATTGTCAAACCTTGCAGAAGCTCAGAGCTAGAGTCGAACCTTCCTAAAAAGGGTGATTTGGCAGAATTTTAGAACTTATATCATCAAAGCCAATGTATTCAGCACACATAGGTCTCACAAAGTCGATCTTTGAGAAAATACAGGCACCCTTCATTTGGTCGACTAAATCCTCTATATGGGGCAGCGAGTACTTGTTCTTGATCGTCACTTCGTTGAGAGACCTATAGTCCACACACATCCTTTGGCTTCCATCCTTCTTATCTACGAAGAGTACTGGTACTCCCCACAGTGATTAGCTTGGGTGTAGAAAATCCTTCTCTAGCTGCTCTTGAATTTGCTTCTTGAGCTCTGCTAATTCCTTAGGAGGCATCCAATACGGCCTATTAGCTATAGGTGCAGTTCTTGGTATCAACTTAATAGCAAATTCTATGTCACGATCACGTGGCATACCTGACAACTCATCCAAAAACACATATGGGTACTCGTGAACAACCGAGATGCTTTTAAATGTCACACCTTCCACTTCATTCAGCACATCCTTCTCTCTTGCATGTTGGGCTGCCTCAACTTCGATGCGTGTACCGTGTTCACTTGTCAACTGCACAATCCTCTCGGCACATTGGATGACTGCATTATACTTGCTCAGCCAGTCCATTCCAAGTATTATTTCTATTCCTTGAGAGTCCATGACTATGAGGTTTGCGAGAAAGTTTACCCCCCTTATGTTAATGCTTACTTTTGGACGTACTATATTTGTCCTCATCTCTCCGCAGGAGAACTTACTAGCATAGTTTGCTTCATATGAGATATAGGCAGATTATACTTGGCAACATACTTTGATGAGATGAATGAATGACATGCTCCCAAATCAAATAAAACAGTCACGGGGTTGGAGTTGGCGAGGAACATACCAATTACGATATCATCAGCTTGCTGGGCTTCCTCATTAGAGACATGATTCACATTGTCGGGAGCAAAATTTTGTTGTCCACGGTTGCCTTGCGGTGCTCCTCCCTTTGGCCGTGGGTAGTCTGGTCTTGGTGCATTGTTCATTGGTCCATAGCTTCTTTTGGGGCATTGACTTGCAAAGTGTGCGGCCTCTCCACAGACATAGCATGTCTTGCCGCTCGTAGCACTAGGAAAGTTTTGACGTAGGTTATTTTGTGCATTAGCCGCCATGTTAGGACGTGGCGCAGGTGGCATAGGATAGCGAGGCGCTTGCATGGCAGGGCGTTGTTGCGGTGGCTGATTTGGGCATGGTGGATATGAAGCACGGTATGTAGGAGCAGATGGGTTGTAGTATGGTGCAGTTGGTGTATCATAATGAGGATGAACATTGCTTCCTTGCGGCTATCCATTACGTGGAATCTTCCTCTTGTTGTACTGCTCCATATCACAAACCTTGTTCTCAACCACAATGGCCTTGTCAACAAGCTTCTGGAAGTTTGCATAGTCAGAATTGAGCAACTGGACTTGAATTTCATTGTTTAGGCCCCTCATAAAAAGATACTGCTTTCTGCTATCAGTGCTCATGTCTTCTGGAGAATATCTTGACAGTTGAGTGAATTTATTGAGATACTCACTCACACTCATCCTTCCTTGCCTGAGGTTTTCAAATTCTTGCCTTCGCAGTATCATAATTCCCACAGGTACTTAGTGAGAACGGAAACTCTACGTAAACTCAGCCCAAGTGATTGCCTCTTGATTATCATGAGCATTGCAAAGGGCTTCCCTCCAGTCAGCAGCTGCTCCAACGAGTTGATGTTATGGAAAAAGACCTTCTCTCTGTAAGTGCACTGGACAATACCATGTTTCTTCTGAATGAACTTCAGTTAATCATCAGCTGTTATTGGATTTATGGCTTGATCAAAAGTAGGCGGCCTGGTCCTCATGAACTCTCCCAAACGGTTGTGGTGTGGCGGGGGTTGTGGCGATGGCGGCATGTAAGGATGATTGTTGTTGCCAGCTTGCAGCTATCTCATAGTCTGTATCATGGTCTGCATGAGCTGGTTCTGCATAGCTAACAGCTGTTCAAGGTTGATAGTCCCTTGTCCATTGTTTTTCTGGGGTTCTCCATCATTCTCCTCCTCACCATTGGCGTTCCTCTGGTTGCGAGTCCTTGACGTCTATTGGTGAAAGAAAGGTAGAGACAGAAGAATTTAGAATTTGGAAAGAAATGCCCCAACTATATGCATCAAGGTATATGACACTAAACAATCCTTTATTAATATAGACCTATATGATGATGTGGACAAGTGCAGAAGCATCCCACAACACTCTACTATATGCGGATGTGGACATTCGTCGAGGCGTCCCAAACCTCGCAACTAAGCACACAAGCAACCACCAAATCAAATTCAGCACACCACACTATTTAAATCTAATACAATTCTAAGTGTTCTTATTACAAAATACTCATAGGGGACTTAAATTCCTAATTGTCAGGCGGTGAGGGCGTCCTTGGCTGCGCGGATGTGATGGGGTTGCACCATGGTGATGTAGGGGACCAGATTCTCTTGGGTTACCACGGTTCTCCTCTTGCTTCACGTTCCTTCATCTGCAAGTTGGCTTCCAACCGAGCTAGCTCCTTGTGAAGGTAGTGGATCTTTCCATGTGCGGTTGCATAACGATTGCTCATGTCTAATAATTCCTTTTGAGACCTATCCATCGCTAGAAAATTGTCTGAAGCTTCTTGTGGTCCAATTATCTTCCCCGTACCACTCTCCCGCTGAGGGTGCAACTCAAACATGGTATTCTGAAGATCAAAGTGGCGAGTATGGCACCAGCTTGTTAGTGCCACCCATGCAGCATCATCTGTAGCATCCTTTTAAGTAGACCTCCAGGTGGCAAAAAAATGCTGTGAGACCACTTTGTTGGTGTAGAAGATGAGGACTTCAGCATGCCATTCATCGCGTCCAGGACGAGAGGCTCTCTTCACGAAGTAATTAGCACACATGCAACGGGAATGAAGGAATTCCGTTAGTTCCAGCGATGCATTTCCTCCTTCGGTTCCGGTGGTCCAAATCTCCTCAACTTGGGGAAAATCGGTGTTGTTGTGTCTATTCTTATTTGGACCGGGTTGTGATCCCCCTCCTCTTTACCTCCATTATCCTCCTCATCTGAAGCTGGTACGTAGTAATCCTCATTAGGATCCTTGTCCATATCTTCCTCATACGGCTCATACTCCTCCGGATCCTCCTCCATAGTGTTCGACTAGTTAGCTTCCTCCTTGTGGGGGTTCACATTCTCCTCCTCTTGCTTCAGCTTGTCAAGCTCACTGGGGTTGAGCCCACCTTCAAGGGGCGGTGGACAGGTGTTCTTGCGGGCTGCACTACTAGCGATCGGCATCTATATATAACAAGAATACATTAGAGGAGAGAATAATTCAACATAAATCTGAAAATTGCAGCAGCTAAAATAATGGGAAAAAAGCGGTGTAGCTGTCCAAAAGAAAGGAAAAGGGAGGAAGAAAATGCAGCAGTCAACACAATAACTTAACCCACAAATAACAGCAGCAAAACACAAACTTTTCGAAAAAATTAAAGCAGCAAAACAGCAGCACATAATGTTGTTCGCTGCTGAAAATTGCATTGAAAACGCAGCAGCAATCGACACTTTTTGGTGGCTGAAATGACAAAATAAAAACAGCAGCAAGAAATTTCAAAAATAGCAAATTAGAGGAGTGTTCCTATGTGCTCTAGAGTGTCCATTCTACCTAGGCTTGCGTCTATGGTCAACGCGGCTCTGATACCAATTTGTGACACCCGGTTCAGAATATGAACTAAGCATAACGCATATGTGTGTCCAGAATATTCATCACACATACATGGATGCATCATAAACGATATACAAAATTTAACCACGTCCTAACTATTAAACAAGTACCTTACTAAAATAATCTAGTAGTTCACAAATGACAAAACTCTAATTATTGCAGCGGGAAGTAAACTAAGTAGCACAACTCCATTCTACAGGCAATTAACGGTGGTACGCAACCTAGTACTCCCAATTATCTCTTGTAGCTGTTGGTGGGGGAATTGCAAGGGTGAGTACGTGTCATACTCAACAAGTGTGGGAATAGATGATATGTAGCTAAATAAATGATTTTAATATAATGGCTAATTGCAGAAAAGTACATTTCATAAACATGTAAAAGTAGCCTAACATGTCTATGTGATATTATTTCCCATCATACCCCAGGTAATTATCATAATTCATGTCCAACATTCTCATTTACCATTATGCCTCATCTATAATCAACCAACAATTAAAACAATAACCATATGCCAATCTCATAACTTCTCATAACCATCCATACCCATATGACATAACAAACCATACCGAACCATGCCAGACCAAATTCAATTCTAATCAAGGAAGTTGTTCAGGTGCTCATGACCGAGAGCACGGATATCATGATAGTTTTTAACACTCTGCAGAGGTTGTACCACTTTACCCACATGTTTGTGATTTCATCATCTTACAATGACTAAAGAACCTCTATTATGCCTTATCACACTTCCATATGTGTGTGGCCAAAAGATCACAAAATTGCTTTTCGAAAGGGACTACATGTATTTACAGGCCCACTAAGGTTTCACCGGTAGGCTTGAATCTCCATTCTTCCACCGACGGGCCCCTACGTGTATCATGCAGATCCCAGGATAGCCCTCCTCGAATCCCATTCTCTGCGCCATCCAATGGTCCATACAATACTAGCAGCACTCCTAAATATTCCGCTACGCCGCACCCATACTTGGCCTTGTGGTGGCACTGTTGTCCTGGCTTATTCTCGCATGAACCATTCCATAGATCTAAGGCAAGCAAAACCACTGTACTATCTAACCCATTCCACAAAACCATGCTTGCTTAGATATCCTAAGTTCCATGTTGCTAATTTAATAATTATCTTGTTACCATCCCAAATTCTCATAATTAAAGTCATCAAGCATATTATTTATGTTTCCCATAATCTGTGTAGCAATGCGGTGCAAAAAGGAAAATACCAATACCTGACTCATCATGTATATATCAACAACAAGGAGTGGCAAAAAATGCTAGTAAACTCCTACTTATGGGTTTCCCATCATATTGACACGAGCATGCAATTTCGCAAACAAACATTTAATAAAATAGGATCAATATGATCAAGGACACTTGCCTTGCTCCGACGGATGGGGTTGCTCAAGCTCTTCGAAGTCTTGGTTCTGGAAATCCTCATACATGGCCTCTTGAGCACGTCCCTCTACTCATGATCACACATGCAAGAAATACATACAAATCAACATGATGCACACATGTTAATCAATATGCAATGACATGAATGCATGCAAAGTTCAATAATTGATTAACTACGGTCATTTATTAATTTGATCCAACTAGTTAATACATGTTCATACGAGTGTACAGGGGTTTTAGCAAGAATTAAAGTTGTTGAAATAAATAGATCGGGTGCACTTGCGATTAAGTTCCAGTTATTAGATCCAATACATCGCTAAAATTCGTGTCGGAAAACGTATCCGACTGTAGATGCGGCGGCTTTGAAGATTGCGGGATGGAGGCGTATCGTAGATGAAGTAGACAGCGCAGTGGTCCTCCGGCGGCACGACAACGGCGGCGTGACGACCTCCGGCGGACGGCGGCTCCTTCCTCCTTTTCTTCTTCTTCCTCCCTTTTTATTCTTCTCTTTTTTTTTTCTCTCTGGCGCAGCCTCTGTTCTCTCCCTTTTTCTTCTTGCGCTAGGGTTTTCTGATGGCGCCGGAATAGTTTATGTCAACGAAAAACTATGGAGGGTACGACTGCTTTTATAGGCGGAGCGGCAACCATCGAGCCGCAACCGACTCGGGCGCGAAGACGCGCTGGCACACGTGCGCGAGAACACACTCGGACTCGTGTATCCCGCTTAGCCCCGTGGCCTGACGTCGGCTCAGCCTGGTCCCGTCGAACCGGCAACACGCGCGCGGTGGGCGGCTTGGGCGCATGGGGCGCACGGGGCGGCTCGGCCTGCCAGGCACTATTTGCCTGAAACATTCCGAGGTGAAACAAAGCTTCCCCGGAAACTTTCAGAAGTTTCCAGAAACCTTTTTTTCTTTGCAGATTTCATATACATGTGTTATTATATATATATATATATATATATACACGTGTGTGTGTGTGTTTTCAATTTGTTTACATTTGTTTCCTATTATATGTTTTATATTCTTATTCTCTTTTCTTCTTTCCTACAAATATTTTGTATATATGTTTCATCTATTATTTTTTCCTTTATTCTACTAATGATTAATGCATGAAAATGCTATGCAATGCATGATGCTAAAAGAAAATTTTGGGTGTTACATATATTGACGGTTGAAATTGGTATATATATCATCAACAAACTCCCCCAAGCTTACCCTTTGCTCGCCTCGAAGCAAAGATAAAGACTTAGGTCGTTGATCAAGAGTTGCTACAATGTCCTATTTTGCAAAAGTACCAAATGCACACCAAAATATCCTAACTTTCATTGAATAAATTAGCTATGGTACCTCACCCTTTTTCTTAGTCTTTATGGGGTTATGCCTCATCCTTTTCTTGGTTTGTTGATGGACAGAACAGCAAAATGATGATGCATCACCTAATGTATGAGTTCCACTCAAATTTCCGGAGAATTTCAAATGGTGTTTGGACTTAAGTTCCTCAAATGATGCACTCGATCACTCCTATGTGGGAAGTGGTATTTGTACCCTCACCAAGGCAATGCCTTTCTTGTCCTACATCTAAATAACGCTTGTATGTGGAGCTTGGTAGGGATCAAGAGTAGGCATATTTGCAACACATATATTGCTAAGTGAAAAGAGTAAGACTTAGGATAAAACAAATCATACTTTTGATCAATATTTGTGCAAGTGTGATGGAGTATTTATGGAGTGGATTTGGATTTTGAGATGACTCCTATTTGTGTAGACTCTCTTAATTGCAGGGATGAAACATGGCAACTTTTTTCTCATGCTTATGATGTAAGCATGCCTTTTTTTATCATGCTTATGATGTAAGCATGCAATTTTTAGCCATGTCTTCTACTCCCTTTTTATGCAATAAACGTGAAGAGTGTACTAAGCATGAAGGGCATGGAATTTCTCTTTTTATTGTGGAATGATGATATGAAGAAATTTTGCTATCTTCTAGTGTATAAGTTTAGCATGTGCTCGTGTAATCTTGATCTTAAAAGTAGGAAAAGATTTTCACATAGGTCTATACTAGTTCGACCAAGCTCAATGTGAAGGCAAATAGCATATGCATAAGGATTATATAATTCAAATCATCATAAGGCTTTGGTAGGAATTTCTATCAAATGAGGAACTTCCATTTTAATTTTCTCCATGAAATCAAGTTTCACTTTCAACTAGAATATTAGCAGCTCTTATCACCATATCACATCCCACAACAACCTAGAATTGGACTTAGCTTTTGCTAACAACAATTTTCATGTTGCAGGCAAGAATATTCTAGTCCAATAAACCCTATACCTGGAGAATACTAAGTTGTATGCAAGGGACTAGAGAAAATAAAAAAGAGCAACTATTCATCATTTCAACTTATGCAAAGTAAAATATTCTTACCACACATCTTTTATTTTATTAACCTAATCTATACTACGTTATTTCATTTTTTAAGATGCAAATGTGGTGGAAAGAAAGAAATAAAATAAAGGGATGCAAATGGGGTGTGATACATGTTACATCAAGTGGGGGTCCTCCCCCAAGCTTGTTATTGGTCAAGGTCCGTGACAGGGGTTGAAACCCTAATGACGGATGTAGGCTATGAGGTTGGCCTAACCTTGTTGCAACATGGCTTTGATATTGGAGGGGGTGAGTATCGATGTTGGGTTGCCTTCCATGGATTCCACGAGTGTGGTCTAGGAGAGTGTCGTCAATGTCACTCATCCACACCTCAAGGTTTCCATAGGTTGATTGTACCTTGCTATTCTTGGCTAAGGTAGTGATAACCCTTAGATACAAAGGCATGACACACACTCAACATGCATTGAGTGTGTACCATCATTCTTTGGCTAAGGTGTATCATACGTTCTTGCCATATAGGAATAACTTGTACCCCTCATGCATTGGGTGCGATCCCTCATTCATTGGCTAAGGTAATGATACCCTTTAGCCACAAAGGAGTGACATGTACCCAACATGTGTTAAGTATGATCCATTATTCCTTGACAAGGTACAACATACCTATAACCACAAAGTGATGACATGCACTCAGCATGGGTTGAGTGTGATCCGTTGTTACTTGGCTAAGGTATAAAATACCTTTTGGCCACATAGGAACAACTTCCACCCAATATACATTGGATGTGATCTTGTCATTTCTTGGATAAGGTACATCATACCTTTTAGCCACAAATGAATAACTTACACCCAATGATGGTGGCAATTCCCTTGAGCTTGAATGAGTGCTTAGAATAGTTGAGAGCATAATGCTCTCACATATTTAGAGCAGCCCAGTGGTTGCTCATGGAGGGTTACCATTTCAAATCTCTGTCCTCGTATATTTATGGTTGACCTTCGGGCTTAATTTCTGATAGGTAGCAATCATCCAAATTTACTCCTTCGTCAAGAGATGTTGAAATGGAATCCTCTTAGGGTTTCCAACAATCGGACCTTTGAATGCATGCATAGTAATATTACTCCTGCAAACTTCCACTCTATGATAGAGAGGGATGGTTAGCTCCTGATACTTGTACAAATGAATTTTTGAGCAAGGTAACCGAATCTTCATTTGTACGTACGGAGAAGATAAAAATCAAGGATGGATTGGGTCCAAGTTCAAGTGTACCCATGAACAATGTATTATTCATTGATAAGAGTGGGGCTTTATGGATAAATCAAGTTGAACATTTTCTAAAGCTCCTACTCATAGCAATGCAAGTGATATAAATACACTATTTGGATCCCATCATCTTGTAATATTTCTAACCGTTATTTTTTTACAAGAGCAAATATTTATCATTTGGATCATGGCCAACAAGATTCTCAACTTTATCCCCTTAAACATTTTAAATTTATTGCCTAGGAATTTGAAACTTAGTGATCCATGAATGAAAGAGTTTCAAATCAAAACTATGCACATCACTATTCCTAGGCTGCTACATACCAATTCAACCATTAAGTTATTCCATAAGCATTACCTAGGAAGAAAATGTCTAAGTCAATTTTTTTAGTGCTTATGAAATTCTAGGTACTTGTTTAAATTTATTCCCATGTAAGGTGACATTCCTTTTTGAAGAATCAAAAAGAGTAATGACAGCACATACTCTCGTGAGGATGCATAAGAATTGAATGATGAGAAGGTGTAAGACTTCCGTACCAATGTAGGCAGAAATCATTCAATCCCTAATGCAATTCGAACGACAGAAAATTTGAACTTGTACCTCAATTGAAGAGCTGTCCAGGTTGAAGGTCGTTGTGTGAGAAACTCACAACCATGGATTTTGGTGTAGCGTTCATGTTCAATGTCTCTTGACAAGTTGAGGTTGAAGTTGTATGAGCTTCCTCTTGCTCCCCTATTGGGCCATCATCTTGAGCATTCCTCCATCATGAACTCAAAATGATATCGATGGGGAGATATGTGCTTAAAGGGCCTTCCAACCTCTTTGCAAGTTTTTTCTTAGCTGCACTTAAATCAAGAACAAACAAATGAACTCAAAAACGGGTTACGTTAGCTAAAAAGCATGTTGTACCCATTGTCAAATTGTTTTTCCCTATGATGACCGGGGTCCTGGCATTCCAGGAATCGCAATTGGCTGGTGCCGTGTGATGTGGCACCAAACATCACATATAAAAAGGTATGTCGTATTATATAAGATAACATAGTGTTATACAAGCTTTATCTTTTACAAATAATATACATTAAATACACTACAGCGGAAGATAAGTTCATAGATCTCGACATTCAAGCCTAAGCTATGCAAAAGTCATTCCTTTCAGCCCGCAAACGGAATCACACTAGCAGCACACAAATCACATCACGGCGACGTGCAGGGTTCCCACACCGTCCTGTACCCCGGCGGGGCAATGCCTCAACAGCGGACCCTTCTCATATACATCATCATCTGAAGCAAAAACTTAAAATAGCAACCGTGAGCATGAAGGCTCAGCAAGACTCAACCGTCTCCACTAAGCATGGAACTCTATGTGCAGGCTATATGTAATATAGGACAACAGTTTTCAATAAAGAACTCGCCTAATTCTTCGTCCTTATTTTAAGTTTTAGCAGCAAACTAAGGCTTGAAGAATCAGAAATTTAGTGAGCAGTCTGTTTCACAGCAATACAATTATCAATAAAAACTATTTCATAAAGCATGATTCGATAATATTCCAACTACAATCTTCACGACTCGGTGAACAAGAGGTACTCAATAACCGCGAGGGACAATGACTTGAATCGATATACACCTGCAGGGATACCCGAATAGCACGACACATACACCCACACTCGGAGATGCAAAGGCACACTCCATTGATGTTGTATGTGGCAACCTTTCACCCGCTACCTTCACGCCGAACCGGTCCCACCGCTACGAGCAGGAGGCCCCCACACGGACTACAATGTACCCGCTGGTAGTTTTACATATTGCTGCTCTCAACCCGCACCTATAAGGCGGTGGGTTATTCCTCGATGCTAAGGTGGACATGTTACATCGGTTTATTAGGTCCCATATATGCATTATGCCTTCAATACATTCAAACTTGCTCAATGGGGCCGCACATGGATCAGTCTTTGACCGATACAGGCACAACAACAGCTCACAGGCCCCTATGTCCTGCTGCTCCTACTCCATCCCCGGTCTAATATTTAACCAAATGGTGAATCTCTCACTTGACCAATCCCGTGTGAACCCAATTCCTGAACTCGCGAGTAGATTCCAACTACTCGACTTCTACTGAAGCAACTATAACATTAAGCGTAGCATGGACATATCGAGGACTTAAACTTCTACGCTGCTCTAATGGGTGCTCTGGTTATGCAAGTGGAAAACTCCAAGGAAACCTATACCAAATGCACAATACATTCTAACCCATATAGATTGATATAAATAAAATTTTAAAACACTGTTAAATGCAAACCGGGGCTTGCCTGGCTGTGAGACGGGGACAAAATTAATCTCTGGGGGAATGACTTCAAGTGGCTCCGGGGTCCTCTCGAGCTTGGCAACTATTCGATATGCAAAGAATAATGCATGTGATTCAATAGCGATAATATAGCATAGCTGAATGGAAACAAAGTTAAATATATTAAATAATGGCCACTGGTTCTGGAAATTTTATAGAGGACACTAGGTACTATGAGTAAGATTCTGGACAAAATTGGGATGAATAAATGGAAGTCTCTGTTGTCTAAAATTCAATGTAAATAAACACTTCCCAGAAATTTTCATGGGAAATCTGTGAATTTAACATGGCCAAAATTTGGTGTTATGTTTATAGGAGGTCAAGAGTGACTCAAAAAAATTAGTTTCGTAATTTTCTAAGCATTCCACTGTGAGATATTTAATTTAAAAGTTTGGACAATTTGCTGGAAAAGTTTCTGGATATTTTGGAATTATTCAGGTACATAAAGATTGGAAACATAATTTGGCTATTCAATCAAATCAAATGGACTTGAAACATTTACTGGAGCTCAAGGGAATTATGCGGAATGATGTAGTAAAGTTTGGTAATTTTTGAAGCAATGGAGCACCAGGAATTAATTCCAGTCGCATTTTGCATCATGGAATTTTTGAGGTCAAACTGGGAATTTTCACACAGATCCAAGTGCACCACTTGAAAGTATAGATTATCCTGGTTCTAAAAAGGTTTATTGAGTATTTCTGGACAATTACGCTAGAAGATATTGATTTTTAAAGTTGGACCAGAATTTGGAATTAAATTCCAATTGGAAAGTTGGAATAATCAAAGGGGCCCACGGGTTTTAAATCAGCCAATCAGATTAGGGCCACATGGGCAACAGAAATAAGACCCGTGGCCACAGTTGATCTCTTAGCCACAATGGATCGCGAAACTTAACTCCACTCGCCGACAACCAGGCCCCACCCCGAGTCATCTTCTTCGTCGCGCCGGCGGCGCTCGGGCGGCACCCGACGGTGGCAAGCGGCGGTGCCTCGCCGCAGCATGCACTACAGAATGGGGGGCCTCAAAACTGGCCGCCAGGGCCTAAAATCAAACGGGGAATAACTTGCCCTAGGTGGCGCCGGTGATAGATGGCTGGAGAGGAGGTCTCGACGGCAGTGGCGGAACCTAGGGTTCCCGCCATGTCCGCCGGGCCCTACGGTGCACCATTTTGCATGGGAAGACCACCAAAATGCTCCTGAGAACATAGCAAACATGGGAGAGGGTGCCAAAGTGATTCAAATTTGCTTGAACAAGGAAAATGATGGCATGCCGACATGGTGAACGACGGTGGTTGGGAAAACTGCTATTCTAGCTCGGTTACTCGATGAAACTCAATGATTCTTCTTCGAGGTGAACTGCCTGGACGTCAAGAAACTATATTCTAACGGGATCAAAGAAACATTACACGTACATACGGAATTTAATCGGAGACCTAGCTTTGTTCATTCACGAAGCTCGTTGGGAAAAAATGGAAATAAGGAGGCTACAATCCATGACATGTGTTCAAATTTTACCAGAAGCTAGTATACGCATAGACGAACATTTTTGCTTCAAAGAGTTCGGTGAGATAAGGCTTGTATCGTCGGTTCCACGGCGGAGCAGAGGCGCAAGTGAAGAACAGGGGAAAACAGCGGCCGCGTTGAGCTCGGAACTGCTTCGGGATGGCTCAACCGAGAATGAAAATGATTATACAGGCGCGCCAGACATTTGTGAGGAAGTAGAGAGAAAGAAAAATGATCAAAGCAGCATACCCTGGCTTGATTTCGGCTGGAGCAGGGACTTGACGCCAAGAAGAGAGAAACGAGGTAAAGAACGGAGAAAAAGAAAGACGGTAGATTTTTCTGCCTTTGGTCTGGATGAGGATGCACCTGGTGAGCATTTCAGTGCAAGAACTGAAGGAGGCAGGCACACAAGCTGCTGGTGTCGATTGCATACCCGGAGGTGTCGGGCTGTGAAGAAACAGAGAGGATTCCCTGGTGGTGTTTCACTGGTCAGTGGGGCCCACAGCCAACTCGTCATCTACTATCTGTTGATTTTAAATCTCCACAAGATTTTGTCAAAAATCCTCTGATCTTTTCTGGTAGAACAATTCCAAGATGTACAATCCACTTTTGAATTCCAATTCCCCAACTGATCAAAGTTCATTCAAATTCAAACTCTAATTTGAATTCAAATGGCAATTCACTGCTTGCATCGTATTTCATAGCAATTATAGTTCAAAAATTATGAAATTTTGCTTGGGCACTATTTGAAATATTAGGAACCCGATGGTCAACTAAAATTTGTATTTTGTTCAAGTTTCAATAGTAGCTAAGTTTATTTTTTTTTGAATTCCCTCTTCTAGTTTTGAAATGATTTGATCTATCTCCTTTCCATTTTAATTCTTTTTCTTCTCCTTATTTCTACATTTCAAGAATGAATTGTATGTTCAAAACTAGGGATTTTACATTCTTCCCCATTAAAAGTATCTTGTCCCGAGATTACAATGAAGATAAAAAATTTGGAGAGAAATTTACCGGATATGAGACGATAAGAAATCCGGATAGTTGGAGCGGAGATATTCTTCGGATTCCCATGTCGCTTCTTGAGCGGTATAATTGCTCCATAACACTTTATCAAACCACAGCGTACGGTTTCGCGTTGTTTGAGTCTTCTAGTCGAGAATCTGAATCGGATGTTTGGTGTAGGTGAGATCCGGTTGCAACTCGCTGATTTCATCGGTATTGACTGCAGCTGTGAACTTGAGACACTTCTGGAGCTGAGATATGGGGAAAATGTCGTGTATACCAGCGAGAAATGCCGGCAATTCCAATCTATAAGCCACATGTCCGCACTTCTCCGTGATAGCAAATGGACCAATAAATCGAGGAGCTAGCTTTCCTTTTACTCCGAACCGGTGAATTCCTTTCATCGGATACACGTGGATGTATACGTGATCCCCAACATTGGACTGCAGCGGGTGATGCCACTTGTTCGCATAATTCTTCTGTCGAGATTGAGCCGCTCTCAAGTTTGCTTGGATGATCTGAACTTGTTCCTTGACCTTATTGACTAGATCAATCCCGAATGTCACTCTTTCGTTGGACTCGCACCAATTCAGATGGGTGCGACATTTCCGGCCATAGATAGCTTCATGGTGCCATCTTGATACTTGCTTGATGACCATTGTTGTACGAGAATTCCGCCAGCGGCAAATGATCATCCCAATTTTTACCATGGTGGTTGGCACACACGCGTAACATGTCTTCAAGTACTTGGTTTACCCGCTCAGTTTGTCCATCGGTCTGCAGGTGATATGTGGATCTCCTAATCAGCTTAGTACCCAATGAGGCGTGCAGCTGCTCCCAGAAACGAGCAACAAACAGTGAGCCTCGATCTGAAATAATAGTGCGAGGAATGCCGTGTAGGCACACAATTCTTGATATGTACAGCTTTGCATACTTCTTGGCATTGAATCCGACATTTACCACAATGAAATGTGCTGATTTGGTTAGTCAGTCGACTATCACCCAAATCGAATCATGCTTCCGGAAAGTGAGTGGTAATCCGATGATGAAATCCATACTCACATCCTCCCATTTCCATGCCAGAATATTCAGCGGTTGCAGTTGTCCCGCTTTCTTCATATGGTCCGCCTTCACTCGCTGACACATATCACACTCGAATACATACGTAGCAATCTCACGCTTCATTCGTGTCCACCAAAACATAGTCTTCAAGTATTGATACATTTTGTATCTGCCAAGATGAATGAAATATTTGGACAAGTGAGCTTCGCCCAAAATTTTCTTTCAAAGTTCCATGTCATGGGGCACTACGATCCAATTTTTGAACCATAGAGCACCATGCTCATCTCTTCTAAAGCATTTCATCTCACTGCTGTCCATTCTCTTGAGTATGTGAGACATACCCTTGTCCTTCTTTTGAGCTTCAATAATCTCCTCTCGGATTGTGGAAATGAGAGCAAGATTGTATAAAGCTCCATATGGAACTAAGTATAGACTCAGTTCTTCTTCTTCCATAAGCATGAAGGTCAAGTTATTGACATGAGACTTGCGGCTAAGCGCATCGGCAACCACATTAGCTTTGTCGGGAGGATAGTGAATCTCAATCTCATAATCCTTGATCAATTCTAACCACCTTCGTTGCCTCATGTTCAGCTCCTTCTGAGTGAAGACATACTTCAAACTTTCGTGGTCGCTATAGAGGTGAACCGGATTTCCATGTAAATAATGCCTCCACATTTTTAGAGCAAGCACCATGGCAGCGAACTCCAAGTCATGAGTAGGATAGTGCTGTTCATGATTGAGGAGCTGCTGTGATCCATATGAAACCACATGTCCTTCTTGCGGAGCTGCCGTGATCCATATGTGACCACATGTCCTTCTTGCATAAGAACGCAGCCAAGACCGATGCGGATGCATCACAATAAACATCAAATGGTTTCATCGTATCTGGTTGAGCTAAAGTCGGGGCTGTTGTGAGATGCTTCACCAACGTTTAAAATGCCTTCTCACATGCTTCACTCTAAATATATTTGATGCCTTTCTTCAACAGCTCCGTCATAGGTTTAGCAATTTTCCAGAAGCTCGGAATTAACATCCGATAATATCCCGCTAAACCAAGGAAGCTTTGGAGTTCATGTACGGACTTTGGAGATTGCCATTTCAGCACTTGAACAATTTTACTTGGGTCCACAGTGATGCCCCCAGCTAAAATAATGTGTCCCAAGAATGGCACTTGACTGATCCAAAATTCACACTTGCTGAATTTTGCATAGAGCTTATGGTCTCGCAATCGTTTAAGCACGATATGCAAGTGTTCGACGTGTTCTTCCTCCGATTTGGAATGAACTAAGATGTCGTTGATGAAGACCATGACAAACATGTCCAACTCCAGCATGAACACCGAGTTCATAAGATACATAAAGAGGGCCGGGGCGTTGGTGAAACCAAATGACATGACAAGATATTTATATAGTCCATATCGCGTTGAGTACCTTTCACTGTACTCCACTCCCACGTCGTATGTGGCCACCTTTCACCCATCATTCCGACATCGAACCAGTTCTACCATCCCAAAAGTAAGGTCCCTAACTGAGCACGTCGAAGATGCTCCTTAGAGGTTCCACCTTACGATCATCTTCCCCCGAAGAACGGCAGTATAAGTTTCGACACGAGGGTGCCCGAGTTACATCAGTTTAATGGAACCCATTAATCCATTATGTAACTGGTACTGTTCAAATTTTCTCAACAGGGCCGCACATCAGACGGTCCTTAACCGACACAGATGGGGCTACAACCAACCTCCACCTTTGCCTTACCCTTACAGGCCCAGGCCCAAATGTGGTCGCAAGCATTGTCCCCCTCATCCGGGATCAGACAACCTTGCGCGTCCCGTCCTACAGGAACATCCATGTCCACATCTCCAAATATTAAGAGTGAAAATTTTGGTAACATCTCACGAGTAGATTCCCCTACTCGACTTCTCTCGCAAATAGAATTCAACTACTTGACTTGTGATCAATAAAATGTGACCCTCTCGCGAGTAGATTCCAACTACTCGACTTCTACCAGATTTCCTATACATTAGCAAAGCAGTTACTACAGGTCAAACTCTAAACTGTTCCAACCAATCCTTGGGATTTGTGGTCATGAAAGTGGAGTATCAATCACCCTATACGTAATGCACATATCATACTTAAGACGTAATGTGAGAAATACTGCAAAACTCTGTAAAGCTTTTAAATGCAAACCGGGGCTTGCCTTGTTTGCGACTCTATAACCAAGTTAGTTGTTACGGCTTGATCTTCACATAGGTCCTCTTCGACTCCCTTCCGTCACGGTGTCTATCGCAATGAATATGCATATAACAAACACTATACTTTAATAACTTAACTAATGAATATGCATACATTATGCAATGTCACACTCATAAAGGAAGTTTTTGTAAATCAAGAGTGAATAAGGATTACTGTTGGGTATTAAATTGAATTTGGGTAGGTTAATTTGATATTACATCATATTATAAGAATGTATATAAAGAATTTCTATATAGTCATGGATATAAGGAAACTATACAGAATAAATTCCTGTGCAGATGAGTTCTATTGGCTCTGATAATTTGTATCTGGTATACAGATGTGATGAAGAAATTCTCATAAAAATTTCAGAGAATTTGATGGGATAAAATGATCTACAAAATTCTATCAAGCTCTCATCATTTAGGAATTTGCAGATAAAACCTGAGGTTTTATCATGTCCATAAATGGCACAGCTAGATAGTACTGATAAAAATAATCTACCAAAATTGGTTTTACAATTTCACAAGCTTCCAACAGGTAGATATTGAATTTACAAGTCCTTATGAATTTCTGGATTTAATTTGTTATTTTCTGGAAATACAATTAACCTAGGCAAAGACTTTGAATTAAACCCTCTTAAACAAATTTTTTTATGCCTGAAACTTTTACTGGAGCTTCTACATAACAAAATGATTGGTTGGGTAAACTTCCAGAATTATCTGAATAGAATCCTATTTTCTATATTTTCCACAATGTATTATACTAATTGATTTATAGAATATTCTTTAGGGCTTTTCATGAAGTTTGGGATGGACCAATGGAATGTACAGATCCTAAGGAGAATTACAATATTTGTTTCATCTATTTTGGAGCATCCTAGCCAAATTTATAGCATTTCAAAGTCTAGGAAATTTTCTGGAATTCTTTTTTAAATGGAAAAGGATAACCCTTTAATACGCTGACACGTGCCCACTAAATTTTTCCACCCAGCTGACGCCACACCGGGGCCACAGAGTTAACCGCGATGTCACATGGAATCCGGGTGCCCATAGAAAATCCCGCGGGGGGGGGGGGGGGGGGGGGGGGTCATTTTCTTCCCCCCGACTCCAGCGGCCTGGGGCGGCGCCATGGCCGGAGACCGACCGGCGACTCGCCGGAGCGCGCCAAGCTAGCTTCCCCGAGGCTGGAACTTGCCACCCGGGGGTTTTCGACCCTCAGAAATTCAATGGTGGCCTCGGATTGGACTGAAACACATCGGAAAAGTACCTACACCGGCGACCGACGGAAACTGACGATCGGTGACGGTGTTCTCAGTGTACAAGGCATGGGAAAGGCTGGTTTTTGCTCTGGAAGCTTTGTGGTGCTGCCCTGATCATCGTCCAACACTCCAATCGGATTGAAATAGGCCGGAGGATGGGGTCCCCGTGGAGCAGACTCTAGGCGACGGCGAGATTTGAAATCTCGGCTAGCTGGAGTGGGGCTATGGCCATCTAATAGCGCCGGAAGGTTCGCACGCAAGCGTAGAAGCTGGGGGCGGCTGGAATTGCGAAGCTACTCACCACGAAGGAAGAGCTCCACGTTGGAACAAAGGTGGGTCGACAGCGTGCCAGAGGAAGAACCCGCGATTCCCCTCCGGGATGCTAGGTCCGGCTGCCGCCTTTGTTCAGGGATGTCGAGGGCGTGCGAGCGTGCACCAAAACGTATCCTTTGCTCGAGCAGGGGCTGCTGTGATTTGGGCAGTCGAGTGGAGCGCTGCGGGAGGACGAAGAAACGCCGAGTGCTCGGTTCCTTTTATACCCGACGACGGAGCGGGGCAGGTGGCATCGTGGCTCGCTGTGGCACGCATGCACGTGTGACGCCCGGTTCTGAAAAATGAACCAAGCTAACGCATATGTGTGCCCAGGATGTTCACCACACAAACACGAGTGCAATCACAAACGATATACAAAAACTTACCACAGAACAAGATTAATTATCAAATTTTATTACACAAACCATATTATCCCCGAATACAAGATCTAATGAATATTAATGACAAGTTCAACTAATGCAGCGGAAATAAACTAATTAAGCAACTAAGCAAACTAAGCAAAAGGGATAGGGTATATATGCGCAGCTCCAATAACACCACAGGCAAGTCGACGGCAGAACACAGCCTAGAACTACGCATTATCGCCATTAATCTCACAATCCTGACCTGCAACTGTTGGGGGGGGGGATTGCAAGGGTGAGTACATGTCGTACTCAGCAAGTGTGGAAAGTATGACATGTGGCTTATTCAAATGATGATAATAATAATGGCTAAGTGCTGAAAAGTACAGTAAAACATTTGAAAAGCAATATATTATATGTATGTGAAGTAATCCCATCATAAACCATGTATCCATAATAATACCAGTCCATAATTCACCATTACCAATAACCATAATCGATGTCATAAACCATAATTCCAGATTTCACCATTTGCCAATAACCATATTCAATACCAGAAATTAAATCCATAATCATCCATAACCATTATATCAACCATAACCATTACCAAACTATAACCATCCCAAATCCCAATTTCCTCTAATCATGGAAGTTGTCCAGGTGATCATAACCGGGAGCACGGCTATCATGATAGTTTTAATTAACTTGCAGAGTTTGTACCACTTTACCCACGTGTTCGTGATTTCATCACCTTTCGGCGACTAAGAATCTCCCTTATGCCCATGACCCGTCAGTCATATTACACACTTCCGTTGGTGTGTGGCCAGGAGATCACAAAATAGCCTTTACAAAGGGATTACTAGCCTATTTAGACCCCACTGAGGTTTCACTAGTGGCGATGTCTCCCGCAGAGCACATCTTCAACCAAGGGCCCCCTCTTGAGCCATTCGGATCCCAGGGTAGTCCCACCAATCATCAACAAACCCAATCCGACTACCCCTTCCCCGAGCATCCTTAGTGGTCCAAATAGCACTGGCAAAGCCCTAATTAATCAGCTACGCCGCACCCATACTTGGCCTCGTGGTGGCACTGTAGTCCTCACTTATTCTCGCATGAACCGGTCCTTAGATCTAAAGCAAGCAAACCACCATAACATCCAACCCAACCACATACCAGGCTTGCTTAGATCACCCATCGTATTGACCAGTTCACATTAACCAGAATATCATTGATGCATAATTAAATGTGTAGTGTTGTTTGCTATCCCAATTAATTAAGCGAAGCAAAAAGGTAAAAAGTCTTTCTCGACTCTCCACCATATATCCCAGGTGACAAGGGTGGTTAAACAAAGCTAGTAACCTTCCTATCATAGGATTCCCATCAAATTGACACAAGCATGCAATTTTGCAAACAAAACATTTATTTTAAAACTGGATCAATATGCTTCAAGGACACTTGCCTTGCTCCGGTGGATAGGGTTGCTCAAGCGCTTCGAAGTCTTGGTTCTGGAAATCTTCGTACACGACCTCTTGAGCACTCCCCTCTACTTGTGATCACACATACAAGAATATACATACAAATCAACATGATGCACACACATTAATCAACATGCGATGATATGCATGCATGCAAAGTATAATAATTGATTAACTACGGTTGTTTATTAATTAGATGCAACTAGTTCATATGTGTTCATATGAGTTTACGAGGGCTTTAGCGAGGATTAATGCTGCTGAAAATAAAAAGGCGATGCAACAAAAATCAATTTATGTCTATTAGATCTAATACGTCGCTAAAATTCGCATCGGGAACGAATCCTACCGTAGATGTGACAGCTTGACGATCGCGGAACGAAGACGACTCGTAGACGAAGTAGATGCGCAAGGTCCTCCGGCGGCACGACGACGACGACGCGATGGCGACGACGATCTCCAGCGGACGACGGCACCCTCCTCTTTTTCTTCCTCTTCTTCCCCTTTTTTTTTCTTCCTTTTTCTTCCATTGGCGGCGCAGCCTCTGGTCCTTTTTTTTTCCTCTAGCGGCGGCTAGGGCTTCTCCCCTTTTTTCCTGGCGGCAGCGCTTCTGGAGTCGAGGGAAAACATGAAGCCTTACGTTCCTTTATATAGGCAGGCGGTAGGGCACTAGGGCCGGTGCTGTGCGTATCCGACTCGGTCGGCGGGAGTTGCGGTGCGGGGCCGTTTATCGCGCGGGAGGCGCGCGGTGCAGCGCGCGAGACCAGGGTGCACGGTGGCGTCGCGCAGTCGGGCGGGCATCGGGGCGCGCGGGATGGGGCCAGGTCGCGGCGCGGGAGGTGCGGGGCCCAGGCGCGGGCGCACGTGAGGTTGGCGGGAGCCAGCTGGCTGGGCCGGCTCGGCCGCCTGGCCAGCGGTTGGGTTTTTTTTCTCTTTTTTTTCTTTCTCTTTTTTATATACTATTATTATTTATTGTTATTCATATATTTTTTTATTTTATTTATCTTATTCATTTTATTTAATTATTTATTTATATATATTTATTATTATATATATAATTTATTTATATATATTTCTTTTTATATATTATTATTATTATTTTTATATTTATTCCCTAATACATGTTTTACGCTATTATTTTCTTTTTCTTCTTTTTGCTACAGCATATATGTATGTTTTATCTTTTATTATCTTTTATCCTACTAATGTTTAATGCATGATCATGTATGCAATGCATGATGCGAAAATTGAGGGTGTTACAAACCTACCCCCCCTTAAAGTGAATCTCGCCCTCGAGATTCGACAGCGTGGAGAAAAGATGCGAGAATTCTGCCTTCAGGTCTTCTTCACGTTCCCACGTAGCTTCGGCTTGTGTATGGTGTTTCCATTGCACTTTGCACCAACGGATTCTCTTATTTCTCGTGACCCTTTCCTTCACGTCCAGGATCTTGATAGTTTGCTTGACATAAGACAAATCCTCCTGAAGTTCTAACTCGTCCATCGGCACTTGTTCTTCCGGCACCCTGAGACACTTCTTGAGTTGAGAGACGTGAAATACGTCATGTACATCGGAGAGATACGTCGGCAGCTCAAGTCGATATGCCACTTCTCCTTGTTTGTCCAAAATCTTGAACGGTCCGATGTAACGTGGTGCCAGCTTGCCTCTTATGTTAAACCTCTTATGACCTCTCATAGGTGACACCTTGAGGTAAACAAAATCTCCTATTTCAAAGGCTAATTTACTTCTCCTATTGCCCGCATAGCCTTTTTGTCTTGATTGGGCGGCCCTCAAGTTTTCACGAATTATCTGGACTTGCTTTTCGGCTTCTTGCAACACATCCGGACCAAATACTTGTGTTTCTCCTGCCTCATTCCAGAATAAAGGTGTCCTACACTTCCTCCCATAAAGCGCTTCATATGGTGACATTTTCAAGCTTGCTTGGTAACTATTGTTGTATGAAAATTCCGCGTATGGCAAGCTTTTCCCATGCTTTAAAGCACAAGCTCTTAACATGTCCTCAAAAATCTGATTGGTCCTCTCGGTTTGTCCATCCGTTTGAGGATGATATGCTGAACTAAAATTCAACCTCGTTCCCAAAGCTTCATGCAATTTTTGCCAAAATCTGGAGGTAAATTGAGAACCTCTATCCGAGACTATCTTCTTCGGTACTCCGTGTCGACCCACAATATGCTCCATGTATATTTCGGCCAATCGTGCAGCTGTATACTTGGTCTTCACGGGGACAAAATGAGCCATCTTGGTTAAGCGATCCACAATTACCCAAATCGAGTCATACCCGGACTGAGTATGTGGTAACCCAACTATGAAGTCCATTCCAATTTCTTCCCACTTCCATTCCGGAATCTTCAACGGTTGCAATAATCCGGCTGGCCTTTGATGTTCCGCCTTGACTCGTTGGTACACATCACACAATGCTACGTATTCAGCTATGTCCTTCTTCATGCTATCCCACCAATAGCAAGTCTTCAAGTCTTTGTACATCTTTGTACAACCATGGTGAATTGAGTAAGGCGAGTCATGTGCCTCCTTTAATATTGTCTCCCGAATATGTTTTACATTAGGCACAACAATTCTCTTTCCAAGCCATAAGGTACCATGTTCATCCTCATCAAATCTGAAATTCTCTCCCTTCCTTGATCCTTTCTTTGATTTCCTTGATCTCCTCATCCGTGGTTTGTGCTTCTCGAATTTCTTGCTCCAAGGTTAGGTTTAACTCCATCATCTCCATCTCATTTACAAACCCGAGGTTCAACCGTTCAAACTCCTTACATAACTCAAATGGTAACTCTCGAACCGTGAGTTGATGACTTACTCCTTTTCTACTCAAAGCATCGGCCACTACATTGGCTTTTCCCGGATGATAGTTGATCCCCAAATCATAATCTTTGATGAGCTCCAACCATCTTCGTTGCCTCAAGTTCAGATCCATTTGTGTGAAAATATACTTCAAACTCTTATGATCCATGTAAATTTCGCACCTATGTCCAAGAAAATAGTGTCTCCAAATCTTCAATGCATGTACCACGGCTGCATGTTCTAAATCATGTGTTGGGTAATTCTGCTCATGTTTCTTCAATTGTCTGGACGCATAGGCGACCACTTGACCTTCTTGCATAAGCACGCATCCGAGTCCTTGTCTTGACGCGTCACAATAAATATCAAAACTCTTGCTTACATCCGGCAATACCAAAACTGGGGCTGTTGTCAACCTCTTCTTCAACTCCTCAAAACTGTTTTGACAAGCTTCAGTCCATTGGAACGCCTTTCCCTTCATTAGCAACTCCGTCATAGGCTTGGCTATCTTGGAAAAATCCTTAATAAACCGACGGCAATATCCAGCCATCCCAAGAAAACTCCTTATTTCCTTGACATTTTGCGGCGGTTCCCATTTCAACACGTCTCTTACCTTTCCAGGGTCAACCGATACTCCTCCTCCTGAGATTATATGACCCAAAAATGGCACCTCTTTCAACCAAAACTGGCACTTGTTGAACTTGGCATACAATCGATGCTCCCTCAATTTCTGCAATGTAAGCCTCAAGTGTTCCTCATGTTCCTTCTCATCCTTCGAGTAGATCATAATGTCATCAATAAACACCACAACGAACTTGTCCAAGTACTCCATGAAGACTTTATTCATGAGGTACATAAAGTAGGCAGGCGCATTAGTCAATCCAAAAGACATCACAGTGTACTCATAAGATCCATACCGTGTCCTAAAAGCTGTTTTGGGTATGTCCGATGGTCTAATCTTCATTTGAAAGTATCCCGACCTCAAATCAATCTTAGAGAAGACACAAGCACCCTTCATCTGATCAAACTAGTCCTCTATACGGGGCAAGGTGTACTTGTTCTTCATGGTCACCTCGTTGAGAGCTCGGTAATCCACACACATCCTTTGCGTTCCATCCTTCTTGTCCACAAATAGAACGGGCGCTCCCCAAGGTGAAGAGCTAGGGCGAATAAAACCTTTCTCTAGTTGTTCTTGAATCTACTTCTTGAGCTCCGCTAATTCCATAGGAGGCATCCTATAGGGCCTCTTAGCTATAGGTGCAGTTGCAGGTATTAAATCAATAACAAACTCAATGTCTCGATCGGGTGGCATACCTGGCAACTCGTCCGGAAAAACATCCAAAAATTCACACACCACCGGAATCTCCTCAATTGCGGCACCGTCCATATAATTCAATTCCAATTGCTTCGGTGCGGTTTGAGATGCTTAAAATTCTATGGTGATTCCTTCTTCATTGGTCAACTTCACCGTCTTCGTGGCACACTTAATAACTCCATTGTGCTTCCTCAACCAGTCCATACCAATTATAATATCCAATTCTTGAGAATCCAAAACAATGAGGTTGGCGGAGAAGTCTACCCCCCTTATTCTAAGGCTTACCTTTGGACATACTATATTTGTCCTCATCTCTCCTCCAGGAGACTTAACCAATAGAGTAAACTTCATATGAGAGATAGGCAATCTATACTTGGTGACATACTTCGATGCAACGAATGAATGCGATGCTCCAGAGTCAAATAACATAGTCGCGGGGTTGGAGTTGGTGAGAAACATACCAATGACCACATCATCCGCTTGTTGAGCATCCTCCGTAGAGACATGGTTCATGTTGCCACAAGCAAAATTCTGCTGTCCACGACTTCCTTGTGGTTGTCCTCCATTGGGTCTTGGGTTTTGCCTTGACGCATTGCTTCCTTGACCAAGGCTTGACTTAGGACATTGATGCGCAAAGTGTCCAGCTTCTCCACAAGTATAACACTTATTAACCCCACCAGAATTGTTGGGACGAGCTTGGTTTTGAACATTGGCTCCAGGAAAATCAGCACGAGGCGCATAAGGCATCGGAGGCCTAGGTGCTTGCATGACAGGGCGTTGCTGCACAAAATGAGGTGGGCGCGGTGCATAACCAGGGCGCTGAGCAGAAATAGAGGATCTGTAATAGGGTGCATTGGGTGGTGCAAGGCGAGGGCGCACATTACTTCCTTGTTGCTGTCCTTGATATGGCGTCTTCCTCTTGTTGTCTTGCTCCATCTCACGAATCTTGTTCTCAACCACAATTGCTTTGTCCACAAGCTTCTGAAAATTAGCATAATCGCAATTGAGTAGTTGCACTTGGATTTCATTGTTCAAGCCTCTCATGAACAAATATTGCTTCCGGCTGTCCCGACTAACATCCTCGGGCGCGCATCTTGAGAGTTGAGTGAACTTATTGAGATATTCACTCACACTTGATTTTCCTTGCCTCAAGTTCTCAAATTCTTGTCTCTTCAAGATCATAACACCTTCCGGCACATATTGAGAACGGAAACTCTCCTTGAATTCCGCCCAGGTGATCCTCTCTTGATCCTCATGAGCATTGCATAGTGAATCCCACCAATCGACAGCTGCTCCAACTAGTTGATGAGAAGCGAACAGGACCTTCTCCCGGTCACTGCATTGGACAATAGCTAGCTTCTTCTCCACGGACTTGAGTCAATCATCCGCATCCATAGGGTCAGCAGCTTGAGCAAAGGTTGGCGGCCTAGTCCTCATAAACTCTCCCAATCGGTTATGAGGAGGCGGGGGTGGTGGTGGAGGCATGTGGGGATGATTGTTGATATTGCCAGCCTGCAGCTGTCCCATAGTCTGTATCATGGTCTGCATGAGCTGGTTTTGCATAGCCAATAGCTGCTCAATGTTGATAGCTCCATGAGCAGGTCCTTGCCCATTGTTTTTCTGAGGTACTCCATTGTTCTCCTCCTCATCATTGTCATCCCTCTGGTTGCGAGTCCTCACCATCTGAAGGAAAGCAATAGGTAAGAATTAAGAAACGTCCCCAACTATATGCATCAAGGGATATGAAAGCTAACCAACTAGCTATACTAGCCTAGGTGGACATGGCAATGCTAAAGCATCCCAAAATCCTGTATTAAGCACACAAGCAAACAATATATATATATATAGCAACCAGCACTCCAAGCAAAAACACATCGATTCCTGAGTGCTCCTATGTGCTCTAAAGTGTCCATTCTATCTAGGCTGCGTCCTACGGTCATGCTAGCTCTGATACCAATCTGTGACGCCCGTTCCGAAAAATGAACCAAGCTAACGCATATGTGTGCCCAGGATGTTCACCACACATACATGAGCGCAATCAAAAACGATATACAGACAATTACCACGGAACAAGAATAATTATCAAATTTTATTACACAAACCATATTATCCTCGAATACAAGCTCTAATGAATATTAATGACAAGTTAAACTAATGCAGCGGAAATAAACTAATTAAGCAACTAAGCAAACTAGCAAAAGGGATAGGGTATATATGCGCAGCTCCAATAACACCACAGGCAAGTCGACGGCAGAACACTGCCCAGAACTCCGCATTATCGCCATTAATCTCACAATCCTGACTTGCAACTGCTGGGGGGGGGGATTGCAAGAGTGAGTACATGTCGTACTCAGCAAGTGTGGAAAGTATGACAAGTGGCTTATTCAAATGACAACAATAATAATGGCTAAGTGCTGAAAAGTACAGTAAAACATTTGAAAAGCAATATATTATATGTATGTGAAATAATCCAATCATAAACCATGTATCCATAATAATACCAGTCCATAATTCACCATTACCAATAACCATAATCAATGTCATAAACCATAATTCCAGATTTCACCATTTGCCAATAACCATATTCAATACCAGAAATTAAATCCATAAACATCCATAACCATTATATCAACGATAACCATTACAAACTATAACCATCCCAAATCCCAATTTCCTCTAATCATGGAAGTTGTCGAGGTGCTCATAACCGGGAGCACGGCTATCATGATAGTTTTAATTAACTGTGCAGAGTTTGTACCACTTTACCCACGTGTTCGTGATTTCATCACCTTTCGGCGACTAAGAATCTCCCTTATGCCCATGACCCGTCAGTCATAGTACACACTTCCGTTGGTGTGTGGCCAAGAGATCACAAAATAGCCTTTACAAAGGGATTACTAGCCTATTTAGACCCCACTTAGGTTTCACCTATGGCGATGTCTCCCGCAGAGCACATCTTCAACCAAGGGCCCCCTCTTGAGCCATTCGGATCCCAGGGTAGTCCCACCAATCATCAACAAACCCAATCCGACTACCCCTTCCCCGAGCATCTTTAATGGTCCAAATAGCACTGGCAAAGCCCTAATTAATCAGCTATGCCGCACCCATACTTGGCCTCGTGGTGGCACTGTAGTCCTGGCTTATTCTCGCATGAACCGGTCCTTAGATCTAAAGCAAGCAAACCACCATAACATCCAACCCATCCACATACCAGGCTTGCTTATATCACCCATCGTATTGACCAGTTCACATTAACCAGAATATCATTGATGCATAATTAAATGTGTAGTGTTGTTTGCCATCCCAATTAATTAAGCGGAGCAAAAATGTAAAAAGTCTTTCCCGACTCTCCACCATATATCCCAGGTGACAAGGGTGGTTAAACAAAGCTAGTAAACTTCCTATCATAGGATTCCCATCAAATTGACACAAGCATGCAATTTTGCAAACAAAACATTTATTTTAAAACGGGATCAATATGCTTCAAGGACACTTGCCTTGCTCCGGCGGATAGGGTTGCTCAAGCGCTTCGAAGTCTTGGTTATGGAAATCCTCGTACACGACCTCTTGAGCACTCGCCTCTACTCGTGATCACACATACAAGAATATACATACAAATCAACATGATGCACACACATTAATCAACATGCGATGATATGCATGCGTGCAAAGTATAATAATTGATTAACTACGGTTGTTTATTAATTAGATGCAACTAGTTCATACGTGTTCATGTGAGTTTACGGGGGCTTTAGCGAGGATTAATGCTGCTGAAAATAAAAAGGCGATGCAACAAAAATCAATTTATGTCTATTAGATCTAATACGTCGCTAAAATTCGCATCGAGAACGAATCCTACCGTAGATGTAACGGCTTGACGATCGCGGAACGAAGACGACTCGTAGACGAAGTAGATGCGCAAGGTCCTCCGGCGGCATGACGACGACGACGCGATGGCGACGACGATCTCCGGCGGACGACGGCACCCTCCTCTTTTTCTTCCTCTTCTTCCCCTCTTTTTTTCTTCCTTTTCTTCCCCTGGCGGCGCAGCCTCTGGTCCCTTTTTTTTCCTCTAGCGGCGGCTAGGGCTTCTCCCCTTTTTTCCTGGCGGCGGCGCTTCTGGAGTCGAGGGAAAACACGAAGCCTTATGTTCCTTTATATAGGCAGGTGGTAGGGCGCTAGGGCCGGCGCTGTGCGTATCCGACTCGGTCGGCGGGAGTTGCGATGCGGGGCCGCGTATCGCGCGGGAGGCGCGCGGTGCAGCGCGCGAGACCAGGGTGCACGGGGGCGTCGTGCGGTCGGGTGGGCATCGGGGCGCGCGGGATGGGGCCAGGTCGCAGCACGGGAGGTGCGGGGCCCAGGCGCGGGCCCGCGTGAGGTTGGCGGGAGCCAGCTGGCTGGGCCAGCTCGGCTGCCTGGCCAGCGGTTGGGGTTTTTTTCTCTTTTTTTTTCTTTCTCTTTTTTATTATATACTGTTTTTATATATTGTTATTCATATATATTTTTATTTTATTTATCTTATTCATTTTATTTACTTATTTATTTATATATATTTATTATTATATATATAATTTATTTATATATATTTCTTTTTATATATTGTTATTATTATTTTTATATTTATCTCCTAATACATGTTTTACGCTATTATTTTCTTTTTCTTCTTTTTGCTACAGCATATATGTATGTTTTATCTTTTATTATCTTTCTTTTATCCTACTAATGTTTAATGCATGATCATGTATGCAATGCATGATGCGAAAATTGAGGGTGTTACAGCACGTGGAGCCCATCGCGCTGGAGAGCTGCTTGCCGCCTCCTCTGGCGCACACGCGTGCAGCCGCTCGAGCAGAGGCGCTGTTGCAGAGGCAAAACGGAATACCTCTGCCTAGTGGGCCCCACTGCTGTCCTTATCCCCTTACCTTTAATTCTTTTTGTTACCCAAGCCTAGATGTGATAAGGACTCCAAATTCAGAAGAGAACTGGTCATGGTATATTTGAATGGTTTGACAAATTTGAATATCTGAATTGGCCAATTTGAAATTTGAATTAGATTCAAATTACTATTTATATGTTTTATGTATGTATTTTAATCTTCTCAATTATTGACTTTTATATGGCAATGGGTTTCCAATAATGTGCTCAATAATTAGTCCACTGCAGATTTGAAATCGAACACTTAATTTGAATATATTTCTATTCCACATATAACATGCTTGGTTTCCTGCAAATTTGATTTAGATTCAAATTCAATTTTTTTTAATCTATATGCATGTCATTTAATTCTTTCCCCCAATATTAACGTATATAATGTCCTATGCTTTTAATTGATTACCCTGATCAAATGAAGAATATGTTTTTGTACCTTGATCATTGATTTGAATATTTTGTACATTTCCATATATACTTTTATTCATACTTGTTTGTTTTATTTCTTTTGATTTTTCCCTTGTGAGCAAAGCACAATATTTCAGGTGTTTAAATTTAAAATTCAATACCTTTGGAAATTTGAGCTTAGCTGAATTCAAAAGGAATTATAGGTTTTAACTAGAGCTTCACATTAACATTTTGACTCATGGCCATAAGAATTTATTGGCTCTCATATGACCATAGTCTTCAATGTACATGTTTAAAACTATTATTTCATGTGCCATACATTGGAGACTAAAGCTTCAAAAATTTGGGATTTTACATTCCTCCACCCTTAAAAGAATCTCGTCCCGAGATTACCAGAGGAGAAGAAATGTCGGAGTGTATCACCTTTGATACGACGATAGCAACTCCGGATAGTTGGAGCGAAGATAGTCTTCACTCTCCCATGTAGCTTCTTCAACGGTGTGGTTCCTCCAGAACACTTTGTAGAACCACAACGTTCGGTTCCTTGTCTCTCTTGTCTTCTCATCAATAATACGGAATGGTTGTTCAACATAGGTCAGATTCGGCTTCAGTTCTTCCATGTCATCAGATATGACTTCTGTTGGAGTTTTGAGACACTTCCTTAACTGAGACACGTGGAATATATTGTGTACTCTGGACAAGGACGCGGTTAGCTCCAGCTTATAGGCTACGGTTCCACATCTTTCCGTTATGGGGAATGGCCCGATAAATCTTGGAGCTAACTTTCCCTTTACTACAAAACGATGAATTCCTTTCATCGGAGATACACGAAGATACACGTGGTCTCTGATGTTAAAGCTCAAGGGACGACGTTGCTTGTCAGCATAACTCTTCTGCCGAGACTAAGCTGCTCTAAGGTTTGCCTAAACTAGCTTAACTCGTTCTTTAGCTTCATTAGTGAGATCCACTCCGAAGATTACTCTCTCTCCAGACTCACACCAATTGAGTGGTGTGCGGCACTTCCGACCGTAGAGAGCTTCAAAAGGTGCCATCTTGATATTGGACTGATAACAGTTGTTGTATGAGAACTCTGCCAACGGTAAATGATCATCCCAGGTCTTTCCATGATCTGTGGCACATGCCCTTAGCATATCTTCTAGGATCTGGTTTACCCTTTCAGTTTGTCCATCAGTTTGAGGATGGTATGTCGAGCTTCGGATTAACTTAGTTCCCATTGCTGAGTGTAGTTGCTCCCAGAAACGAGCAACAAACAACGATCCTCTGTCAGATACAATGGTGCGGGGAACTCCGTGTAAGCACATGATCCGTGACATATACAGCTCAGCATACTTCTTTGCATTATACGCCGTGTTCACTAGAATAAAGTGTGCTGACTTGGTTAATCAGTCTATGATTACCCAAATAGAATCATGCTTATGGAAAGTGAGAGGCAATCCAACAATGAAGTCCATACTGAGATCCTCCCATTTCCATGCAGGAACACTTAAAGGTTGTAGTGGTCCCGCTTTCCTCATATAGTCAGCCTTCACTCTTCCGCATGTATCACACTCGAATACGTACTTTGCAATCTCCCGCTTCATTCGTATCCACCAGAATTTCGATCTAAGATCTTGATACATCTTATTGCTTCCAGGATGGATGGAATACTTCGACAGGTGAGCATCATCCAAGATCTTTTTCCCGAGCTTCATGTTCTGGGGTACTACTATACGATCGTTGAACCATAGAGTTCCTTGTTCATCTTCCCGGAAACATTTCACCTCTCTGTCTCTTATTCTCTTCCGAATGTGAGACATAGCCTTGTCTTTCTTCTGAGCTGCAATAATCTCCTCTCGGATTGTAGGTATGAGAGCAAGATTATATAAAGCTCCGTAGGGAACCAACCGTAGACTTGGTTCTTTCTTTTCATCCGGAATGATGGTTATGTTGTGAACATGAGATTTCCGACTCAAAGCATCGGCAACTATGTTTGCTTTGCCCGGATGGTAATGGATCTCAAGTTCATAGTCCTTTATAAGCTCTAACCATCTTCTTTGCCTCATATTCAAATCCTTTTGAGTGAATATGTACTTGAGGCTCTTGTGGTCTGTGTTAAGATGCACCAGATTTCCCATCATGTAGTGTCTCCACATTTTCAATGCCATTACCACGGCAGCCAACTCCAAGTCATGAGTCGGGTAATGCTGCTCATGAATCCGGAGTTGTCTTGATCCATATGCGAACACGTCCTTCTTACATCAAGACACATCCCAGACCAGTGAATGATGCATCGCAATAAATATCAAACGGCTTTGCCGTGTCTGGTTGAGCTAGAACTGGTGCCATTGTGAGATGTTTCTTCAATACCTGGAATGCCGCTTCACAGGCTTCACTCCAGACATACTTGTTTCCTTTCTTCAGCAATTTTGTCATAGGCTTAGCCACTTTGGAGAAACTTGGAGCAAATCTCTGATAGTAGCCAGCTAAACCTAAGAAACTTCTGACTTCATGGACGGAGGTCGAAGATTTCCATTTAAGTACCTGTACCACTTTGCTTGGATCCACAGCAATACCATCTGCTGAGATAACATGACCCAGAAATGATACCTTGTTAATCCAAAATTCACATTTGCTAAATTTGGCATATAGCTTATGGTCTCTTAATCGTTGAAGCACGATATTTAGATGTTCGGCGTGTTCTTCATCTGATTTGGAATAAACCAAGACGTCATCTATGAAGACCACCACGAACTTGTCCAACTCCGGCATGAATACTGAATTCATTAGATACATGAAGTGAGTCGGTGTGTTGGTGAGACCAAAAGACATGACAAGATACTCATACAGCTCGTATCTTGTCGAGAATGCCGTCTTAGGTATATCTTCCGCCCGTATCTTGATCTAATGATAACCAGACCGAAGGTCCATCTTCTAAAATACCTGAGCACCCACTAATTGATCGAATAGAATGTCAATCCGTGGAAGTTGATATTTGTTCTTTATAGTTACCACATTCAATGGACGATAGTCGACACATAACCTTAGTGTGTCATCCTTATTCTTCACGAATATCGCTGAGCATCCCCAAGGTGATGAGCTGGGACGTATGAATCCCTTCTCAAGTAACTCATTCAACTGTTCTTTTAGCTCCACCAATTCCTTGGGTGCCATCTTGTAAGGTCTTCGAGATATGGGTGTGGTTCCTGGTATTAACTCAAACTGAAATTCCACATCTCGCTCAGGTGGTATGCCTAGCAGATCGTCAGGAAACACATCCGGGTAATCCCGAACAACTGGAATGTCCTCTAGCTTTGTGGCTTCCGTGTTATACACCACTAGAGGTTGTGGTGTCACATTCTTCAGAACCAAAGTATGTTGCCCGTACCTTTTAGAATTCAGTTGCACGGTACGAGCACTGATATTGAAGTTTGCTTCATGATGTGTCAACCAGGTCATTCCCAAGATAATGTCAATCTTCTGCCCGTCCAATATAATGAAGGTGGTAGGGTAAATCCTACCATCCAAACATAGAGGTGCTCGGACAATAATCTGGTGGGCTGACCTTTTTCCTCCAGGTGAATTTATTGCATACGGTGTTGATAGCGTTATGGATGATAATTGACGCTTCAACACGAACTCCTTGCTGATGAAATCATGTGTTGCTCTAGAATCAAACAACACAAATGCCGGTTGAGCATTTAAGCTGAACATACCAGCTAACACGGGTTCTCCTACTGGAATACCCAAGAGAGCTATATAGTTGAGGCTGCCGGCTTTCATCCTCTTCTGTTGCCTACGAGATTGAATATTCTGTGGAGGAGCAACTTCTAGACTGATGTCTTGTTTAGCCGCAGGACCTTCTAGAACTAACTGCTCTTTATCACCGCCACTATGTACTGTCCTTTGCATTGCCTGTAGTGGAGTAACTTTTCGTGCCGCTCGTGACGGTGATGCACAAGAACTTACTTGCTGCTGCTGATGAGTAGGTTTAGGCCCGATCTTCCGAAAGGTATGTCGATTGGGGTGGAGAACTCGACATTGATGATCCGCGGCACTCGAGCCGTACGAGTACCCCTGCAATCACTACACCACGGCTACGTTGGTTATCAACCGTGCTGCACACGCTTGACCTCGCCAAGAAGGCTAATCCCTGCAAGTGCAACCGAGAACACGAGCAAGAACGTAGAAGACACGATCTGAAATCGCGAAGTTCGGGTCTCACAAACCGTAGAACGGCGATATTATTGATCTAAGCAAAACCCACCAAATATGACCGGAGGCTGCAGTATTTATAGGCTAGGGTTCGACCAAAACACAATTAGACGCGTCCCTAATGGACTCTTACGGGATACAAGGCCCAAAGGCCCGATTCGGTGGCGCAGCAACGGACAGAAATCTGGACTCGACTTGTTTCGACTATTCCCAATGACTCCGGAGGAATTTTGAGGTTAGACCAGAAACATTGGAAAGTGTATCTTCTCCTCTTTCCGTGCATATGTAGAACGTCAAAAACAGAGTCCGTATGCCTCCTGGGCGTCTGTTTTAAGGTGGACTGCTCCTGGACTCCGAGTTGAACTCGAGTCCGAGTTGTAAACTGTTTCCATCAACTTGTGGACGTCCCAGCTGGTTCTCCACGCTCCCAAGGCCTCCTTCCTTCACTTGTTGATCTTCTCCATTATTCCTAACAATTAAATCATCACATAGCAATCTATTCTCAAACTCACATGCAAAAGAAGTTAGGAACGAATTCACCTGCTGATTTAATAACCGTGCTCGTGCTCTTGTGATTGGTCCTTGCAGTTCAATGTGCGTCTCTGCTGTTGTGATGTCCTCATCATCCTCCCCCTCTTGAATTGGGGTCGTCCTCTACTCAAGTTCATCTTCTTCTCCTAAGTACGGTCGCAAATCTGAAATGTTAAATGTAGGACTAACCTCAAAATCGGGAGGCAATTCAAGCTTATATGAATTATCATTAATCTTTTCAATGATCTTAAAAGGACCAGCAGCTCGTGGCATAAGTTTAGATTTTCTCAAGTCGGGAAATCGCTCTTTTCTCAAATGTAACCACACCAAATCACCCGGTTCAAGTTTTACATCTTTTCTACCTTTACTACCTGCAATCCTATACTTATCATTCATCGTTCAACATTTTTCTTTGTAGTTTCATGCATCTTAAGAATGAATTTAGATTGTTGTGTAGCATCCAAGTTTACAGTTTCAGAAGGAGGCAAAGGTAGTAAATCAATAGGAGCACCGGGATTGAAACCATACACTACCTGGAATGGACTTACCTTTGTCGTGGAGTGAACGGATCTGTTGTAAGCAAATTCTATATGTGGTAAACACTCCTCCCACAACTTCAAATTTGTTTTCAAGACAGCCTACAACATAGTGGATAAAGTATGATTAACTACCTCGGTCTGTCCATCCGTTTGTGGGTGACATGTAGTTGAAAACAGCAACTTGGTTCCCAATTTATACCACAAAGTTCTCCAAAAATGACTTAAAAATTTTGCATCACGATCAGAAACAATGGTATTTGGCACACCATGTAAACAAACAATTTCCGTCATAAATAAATCAGCAATGTGTTAGGCATTACCATTCTTATGACAAGATATAAAGTGTGCCATTTTGGAAAAACGATCAACAACTACAAAAATATTATCCCTCCCCCTCTTAGTCCTAGGCAATCCCAAAACAAAGTCCATAGAAATATCCTCCCAAGGTACACTAGGAACAGGAAGAGGCATATAAAGACCATGTGGGTTAAGGCGAGACTTAGCTTTGTTGCAAGTAGTTTATCGTGACACGTAGCGCTCGACATTACGCCTCATCTTTGGCCAAAAGAAGTGTGTGGACAGCACGTCTTCAGTTTTCTTCACTCCAAAATGTCCCATCAAACCTCCTCCATGTGCTTCCTGCAAAAGCAATAGACGAACGGAGCTAGCTGGAATGCATAGCTTGTTAGCACGATAGAGGAGACCCTCTCGCAGCACATATTTATTCCAAGTTCTTCCTTCTCTACAATTTTCAAAAGCATCTTTGAAGTCCAAATCAGTAGGATATAATGCTTTAATTGTTTCCAAACCAAAGATTTTATGATCAAGTTGGGACAGCATGGTATAACGCCTAGATAATGCATCGGCAATGATATTTTCCTTCCCTTTATTATGCTTAATGATGTATGGAAACGACTCTATGAACTCAATCCATTTAGCATGTCGTTTATTCAGATTGGTTTGACACTTAAGATACTTCAATGATTCATGATCGGAATGTATGACAAACTCCTTAGACCAAAGATAATGTTGCCAAGTTTGTAATACACGCACTAAGGCATACAATTCCTTATCATAAGTAGAATAATTCAGAGAAGGACCATGAAGTTTTTCACTAAAGAAAGCAACGGGTTTACCTCCTTGTATGAGAACGCCTCCAATATCAATGCCGCTTGCATCGCATTCTAGCTCAAAGGTCTTGTCAAAATCAGGAAGTTATAGCAACGGTGCTTGTGTAAGCTTCGATTTGAGAGCATCAAAAGCTTGCTGCTGCTGTTCGCCCCATCGAAATGGAACTCCCTTCTTCATTAGCTCATGTAGAGGTGCTGCAATGGTGCTGAAATCCCGCACAAAGCGCCGATAAAAACCTACAAGACCAAGAAAACTACGAACCTGTGTGACGGTTGTTGGGGCTGGCCTGCTGGTGATTGCTTCAATTTTGGCCTCATCCATCTCAATTCCCTGCGAGGAAACGACATAGCCAAGAAACGAGACTCGATTGGTGCAAAAGACACACTTTTCGAGGTTACCAAACAAACGTGCATCTCTCAAAACAGTAAAAACAGCACGTAAATGATCAAGATGTTCATCATATGACTTCCTGTAAATGAGGATATCATCGAAGTAAACCACCAGAAATTGTCCAATGAAAGCACGTAAAACCTTGTTCATTAATCGCATAAAGGTGCTGGGTGCATTAGTTAAACCAAAAGGCATGACTAACCACTCATAAAGTCCAAACTTGGTTTTAAATGCAGTTTTCCATTCATCTCCTAGTGCCATTCTAATTTGGTGGTAACCACTACGCAAGTCAATTTTTGTGAAGATGATAGCACCACTCAATTCATCAAGCATGTCATCTAATCGAGGAAAAGGATAACGATATCGAATGGTGATGTTATTAATCGCTCGACAATCAACACACATGTGCCAACTACCATCTTTCTTAGGAACCAAAAGAACAGGAACGGAACAAGGGCTAAGGCTTTCACGAATGTACCCGTGGTCCAAAAGATCTTGGACTTGTCGCTGAATTTCCTTAGTTTCTTGTGGATTCGCCCTGTATGCTGCACGATTTGGCAAACTTGCTCCTGGAATCAAATCGATCTTGTGTTCAATGCCTCTCATCGTTGGTAAACCAGGGGGTATCTCGGAGGGAAACACATCCTCAAACTCCTGCAAAAGGTTAGCAACAGTAGGGGGCAATGCAATAGACAATTCATGAAGTGAAAACATGGCTTATTTGCAAACTAAAGCATAGCACATCCCCTTAGCATCGAATAAATCAGCAAGTTCAGATTTAGTTGCGAGCAATGATGGTGATTTTAACTTAATAACTTGCTGTTTTTCAGATTCTAATTTTGTTTCTTTGCCCTCACGAATTTTACTCTTCTCAAAATGCACAATTTCAGAAGGAGTCATGGGGAGCAAAATGATTTTCTTTCCCTTATGCATGAGAGTATATTTACTACCATGATGAATAGCATCAGTATCAAATTCCCAAGGACGACCCAATAAAAGAGAACAAGCATCCATAGGAACAACATCAAAATCAGCAAAATCATGGTATGAACCAATTGAAAAATGTATTCTCGCTGTTTGTGTTACCCGAACCTTACCGCTGTTGTTGAACCATTGAATGTGGTATGGATGAGGGTGTGCTCTTGTTGTCAAACTGAGTTTCTTGACGACGTCCGTGTTCACCAAGTTATTGCAGCTACCTCCATCAATTATAGTGTGTACACGGCAGTCCTTGACGATGAGAAACATGTGGAAGAGGTTGTGTCGTTGTAGCTTGTCGTCGGTCTCCACTTTGGAGCTCAAGGCACGCTGCACAATGATGCTCCTATAGTTCTCCGTCGCCGCTGTACCAAGTACCTCTTCTTCGGTGTGTTCGTCATTTGGATCTGTAAAGTCAGTAGCAAGAGAATTTTCATCTTCAACATCCGAAGTACTATCATACCCGCCATCGTCGCGTACTATGTATGCTCGTTTGCTCGGGCAATCTCTCATCATATGACCAAGTCCCTGGCAGCGGTGACACTTAATGTCGGAAGTACGACCCGTAGAAGGAGTGGAAGACGAAGGCTTGAATGATGTCGCCTTGCCGCCTTCCGGCACGCGAGAAGGTGGAGCAGCAGGTATAGTTCGTTGGCCGCCATTGGGTGGTGTAGTCGCTGCACGGGGGGTCGACGATGGTGCTGTTTTGGATGGTGTAGTCACTGCACGCGGCGTGAAGTTGCTCCTTGTGCGTTGTTGCTGTTGTTGTCGGCCCTGCAATTCTTTTTCTGCAAACATAGCAAGCTGAAACAATCTGTTAACAGTATCATATTCCTTGTAATCAACAATGTCCTGAATTTCACGCCTCAGCCCCCCATAAAAACGAGCTATTTTATCATCCATGTCCTCTACTACCCCACAACGCAGCATACCCTTTTGTAACTCTCGATAATACTCCTCTACGAACATGTTACCTTGGTCTAAACACTGCAATTTTTTGCGAAGGTCCCGCTGAAAAGATGGAGGAACAAATCGAACACGCATAGCTTCCTTTAATCTATCCCATGTTGGAGGATCAGTTCTAGTTTTAACAAGTTCATTCCACCATATGATAGCAAAGTCCTTAAACTCACTAGTGGCTTGACGAACTCTATGTTGTTCAGGAACAAGATGGGAATTAAATTTTTTCTCTACTGTCATCTCCCAATCAAGATAAGCCTCAGCATCATAAGCACCAGAAAAAGAGGGTATAGTAATTTTCACTTTAGCAAAAGGATCATCAGGAGGGCGATTATAATTGTTATGATTATTACCTCCCATACCTCGATGATAAAGTTGCAGTCTTGGCTGATTATTGTGATCTTCCAGTTCATCATAAGCATTGTCTTCTTGTCTTCCAGCGAGAGGCAACCGAACCTCAAAAGTATTCATCCGAAGAGCAAGGTCATCCAGTTGGCGAGTCAAGTTCGCCAATGACTCCTCCGTTGCTGCGTTGTATTTGGCGAACATATCCATCATGGTCTTCATCATATCATGTAACTCAGCATGTTGAACACATTCGTCATTATTGTCTTCTCCTGCCATTGTTAGTAGGAAACAAAAGACAACAAAAAATATGTTATCCCTATCAACTACAGTGACAATGTGGAAGGTGGAAGAAAAACAATCTCTCTCGCTCAAGCGTCTTACCACGCTCTTACAAGTGTTCTTACCGACACAGCAGGTGATGTGGACGGTGAGATGAACCAATGAAGCGTGGGGTGATTGCAAAGGTACCTGTTATGCTCAAGAGAAAGGTGGAGCTTGGATGGCACAATATGGTGGCTAATAAGCAGAAAATCGTTAACAGCTAAACAAAGTTGAATAAGTATTCAATGTAGGAAATTGTTGCTGGTCAACCGAGTGCCCTAGATCCTAGAACAACACAAGGAAGTATCAAGGCAAAAGAAAGACAGAATGATATAACCAACAAAACATCACCAAGTGGTATAGGCCAATTGCTTTAATATGCGTGCTCTTCACTATTTTTTTTGTAATATTTTTTTGATATTTTTTCTTTACTCGGGAGCATGAAGATATAAAGCACACAAATTTTCAGTTCAATTGGATGTAATATGCGGCCTACAAAAAATCAAGAAGATTCTTTAAAATTCGTACTGAAACTTCGGAGGCCGGATAGCCTATCCTCCGAGGGGAATTGGGGCAATCTAATTTCGCCGAACGCGGCTACGCTGAGGAAAATCAGATGCGAAATTTCGCGTAGATGAATTTGAAAAAAAAATTCGTCCGATTTCGAGTCCGTATGCGAAAGTTATGGCCGTTTTAAGGTAGGCTGTCCGAGTTACGATTTTTTGGATATTGATTCCAACTCGGTTTGAGAACAGAACTCGCAATCGGATACGAAAACGATCGTAAATTTGCACAGCAACTAATGGGGTGGTGTGTGATGATTCAAGGATGAATAGCACAAAGGTTTGTCACCTAATCTAGGGCTGGCGATGCGGGAGTTCACGCAAGGCGGCTAGTTAGGGCAAACCGATGAACGTGGCGGATCGATTTGTTATTTAGGGATTGTGGAATAGGTGTCGAATAGCAAGAAAACAAGGACGAAACACGATAACTAGGACCCAAAAACACAAAGCTAAACCAGCAACAAGACTCAACCACATGAATGCAAACTCAACAATGCAAACTGAAAAACGAAACTGCAGGCACTATAGTCTGCGAAGCGGTAAAAACGATCTAATTTTTTTTGGCTTTTCTGTGGACTCTAGGTACGAAACAAAAATCGATCTAATGGAAGGAAGGAAAACAAAGATACCTCACGGGCAACCTGGAAATCTGATACCAATTGATGAGTAGGTTTAGGCCCGATCTTCCGAAAGGTATGTCGATTGGGGTGGAACTCGACGTTGATGATCCGCGGCACTCAAGCGGTACGAGTACCCATGCAATCACTACAGCATGGATCCGTTGTTTATCAACCGTGCTGCACACGCTTGACCTCGCCAAGAAGGATAATCCCTGCAAGTGCAACCGAGAACACGAGCAAGAACGTAGAAGACATGATCTGAAATCGCGAAGCTGGGGTCTCACAAATCGTAGAACGGCGATATTATTGATCTAAACAAAACCCACCGAATATGACCAGAGGCTGCAGTATTTATAGGCTAAGGTTCGACCAAAACACGATTAGACGCATCCCTAATGGACTCTTATGGGATACAAGGCCCAAAGGCCCGATTCGGTGGCGCAGCACCGGACAGAAATCTGGACTCGACTTATTCGACTATTCCCAGTGACTCCGGAAGAATTTTGAGGTTAGACCAGAAACAATGGAAAGTTTATCTTCTCCTCTTTCCGTGCATATGTAGAACGTCGAAAACGGAATCCGTATGCCTCCTGGGCGTCTGTTTTAAGGTGGACTGCTCCTGGACTCCGAGTTGAACTCGAGTCCGAGTTGTAAACTGTTTCCATCAACTTGTGGACGTCCCAGTTGGTTCTCCACGCTCCCAAGGCCTCCTTCCTTCACTTGTTGATCTTCTCCATTATTCCTAATAACAATTAAATCATCACATAGCAATCTATTCTCAAACTCACATGCAAAAGAAGTTAGGAACGAATTCACCTGCTGATTTAATAACCGTGCTCGTGCTCTTGTGATTGCTCCTTGCAGTTCAATGTCGTCTCCGCTGTTGTGATGTCCTCATCAGCTGCATCTCTGGTGCTTCAATCCACTGCAATGGTGGTGACCAACTCTGCATCGGTTGCTGTATTGCAACTACCTGAACTTCCGGTTCGGCTGGTAAATGATATATCAGTCGATATTTTCAAGTAGTACCACTAATATCATCCGTTGATGTGATGCTCTTCCTCATCTCCACCTGACAACGAAGAGAAGCATGTTCCTGCCATATAGCATTACTGACCAATTCGTTATAGTCTCCTTTGTTGAATGGGACCAATCATTCACGAAGTTTGGCACTCAAGCCTCGGAAAAATAGGTCACACCTCGAAGCTTCTGTACTCACATAGTCTAATGCATATTGTACCAACCGATTGAATTCTCTGGAGTACTCAAGAGCACTCCTCCCCCCTTGGGTCAATTCTACTATCTCTTCAAGCTTCGACTTGATAATCCCCCTCGGAATATACCGAGCACAGAACGCATCACAGAATTCATTCCAATTCACGTGATGTCCTCCAATGATCATGGCGAGATACTCTGCCCACCAAGCTCCAGCAGATCTATGAAGTTGTTGAACTGCAATGTCCACCTTCTGATACTCGTCACACTGGATCAAACCGAGTTTAGCTTCAATAACTCGGATCCAATGATGCGCCTCCAATGGATCTGTTGCTTCCGTGAATACAGGTGGTTGAGTTGTCAGAAAATTCAAATAAGAACTTTCATTCAGATCCCGTTGTCATGATGGTTGAATAAAGCCTTGTTGCACCAATGTCTGAAGCAGCTGGTTGTTCTCATGATGAGACTCAACCATTTGTGCCATAACCTCCGTCAATCGGGTTGACGGCGGTTCTTGCGGTCGAGTCGAGTCATTTCCGCCGTGACTAGACTCTCCCGTTTCAGCGCCGGAACGAGTGCGAATCAAACTGCAAGAATGACCAACTACGGTTACTCTCGAAGATTGAATGACCGTCGATGCTTGAAAAACATTAACCGCATATGAATCATAAAACTTTGCAGCATATTCATACATGTTCAAACAACACTCTGATTCTAAACTTCTTTTAGACCTCTTAATGAGTTTTTTTCCAATGCTCCAGTTTCATAAACTGATCATACATACATCTTGACATGTTGCACAACTTTGGCATGTTTCGAACATGCCTATCCATAAACAAGTTTCCATTTCAATTGCATTGGCCAATCTGCTGTCCAAAATTGACCAGTTTGCAACAAACTCAGATTCTACTACAGTAAAGAGTAAAATCAATCCTGAACTTGAATTCCAAAGTTACAGTCAACTTCATCAGCTTTCGAAAAAATCTTACTTTGCTTCCTGATCAGCTCTGGATCAAAAGTTATGATATTTCAAAGTTGACAGAATTCTGGAAAAATTTCAACAGCACCTCCTTTGGAAGTGGCTGATTTGAACATCATATTCCATACAGTTCTGCCCCAAATTTGGAAAAACTTTGAGTTACAAAGTTGTAACACATATCATAAACTTTCCAAATATATAACCTATGATCTATAGAAATTTTTCTACAGTAAGGTATGGTTGAAAAACCGAAACATTCCAGAGAGGTTTTAACAGTTCTGTTTCCAGCAACAGTTTCTACCAATCTGGAATTTTCACCAATTTGAAGATTGATTCAGTTCTGGTAGTCTACAAACAAGTTGTAAAGCACTTCAAGAACTTTCCAAAACAGTATTACACATCCACATTGGTTAAATCTAGCAAGAGTTATTCCCTGTACAAATCCAGAAAAAATTCGGCCAGAAAAACAGGGGACTCTGCTTTTGAATCTTTTTGAAAATTACTCAACTCCAATTGAATCTTGGTTCAACATCAGAGTTCTGTAGTTAATGTAAGATTTTAAAACTTTCTTTTGGTTCTCAATTCAAGATTTTTCTTGTCTTCAACAGAAAATATTTTTGGGGTGAAGTAAGGTGTGAATGCATCACAACAATTATGTCGGTACTACGTTAACTCACAAACTGAAAACCTTTACCGGATTCTTAGCCGGCATAACATACTATAGGTGGCACTAAAACGATCACTCGCAAAAGTATTCTACTCGCAAAACGTCCAACGTGGTTAGTGTACCTGTCACTACACTCAAACTACTGATCAATCATATGGTACCGTACAGTACAGTCTAGCCCGCACGGGCGATCAATTCACAAAAACATATTGAGAGTAAAAACATTTGTCCCGTATCATTCCATACGGGCCGCCTCGATTTAAGCCACGTCTCGAGGTACATGACCGGGTTTTCTACCACCCGACGGGGTCCCACGTCTTTGCATAATGCTGCACCAGTAGGAGGCGCATCGGATTATGTCCCACCCGACGGGGTCTCCCGCTAATTTTGTGTCACGCTGGGGTACCGCGTGTCATATGTTCTCAAAAACATGGAAAGTTTCAGAGACTCATATTGACATTTCCATGCCAAGCCACGGAAATAATCACATGCTACCTCTCGCATGGTGAGCTTACCGCAATTGATCCGCTTGCAGTGGCGTACCTTACCTCTTACCTGACGTCGGAGCATTGCTACAAAATATAATAACACATATGTTAACTTTGCCACCTTAAGTAACTAATACTATAATAGACCTTATGTGGGCATATAACTAATCCTCACTCGACTACTTTGTAGTTTTCAAAATTAGGCTCTTTTCGAGCGTGCTATTCCCAATGAAGCTCTGATACCATGTCTGAGGGGACCGGAGTCCACACATCCGAGGATCTCATTGGGTGGTGCCGTGCGATGTGGCACCTAACAGCACACACGAAAAAGATACCAAAATATACAAAGTTTTCATTTCATAATAAGAAGAGTTTACAAAAGAGTGTACAACAGGGGTACACACGCAGCGGAAAATACATACTCATAATCTCACCTAACTAAGCAGGAGAGAAGATGTTAATGCCCTAGGACGCTTCTCACTAGCAACATGAAGAACATTCAGCAGCGGCATGGTTCACATGAGATTATCTCGACACCTCGAGTCTCATGTACAACCTGAATAGCAGAAATAAAACTAATACCTACAAAAATCGTTAAAGCGCAAACGTGAGCATAAGGCTCAGCAAGACTAACCCGTCTCACTTGACATATGCAGGGGTGAATACTAAGCATAGGTAAGGAATAGCATAAATAGACTCGCCTACAAGTGGATCCTTATATTCATATTTTAAGTAGCAAATGCCATTCTTTAGGAACGGCACATCATAGACTCCACAATCGAACAAGAAACGCTTTGGCGATGATATGACATGCCCAAAGCACATAATTCTATTACAACTAAAGTATGGGGAAACTGTAAACTTTTAATTATACTATCTCCAAGCCAAACAAGGTTGCAATACAATGATTAAGCAAATCAGCAATATTTATCATCATTCCGTTACTCTTATTTACTACGTCACAACTCAGTGAACAAGTGGTACTCTATTACCACGAGGGACGGTGATTGACACACCCGGAATACACGACACATACGCCCACTCGGAAGTACCTTTCACTGTACTCCACTCCCACGTCGTATGTGGCCACCTTTCACCCATCATCCCGATGTCGAACCAGTTCTACCGTCCCAAAAGTAAGGTCCCTAACCGAGCACGTCGAAGTTGCTCCTTAGAGGTTCCACCTTACGATCATCTTCCCCCCGAAGTACGGCGGTATAAGTTTTGACACGAGGGTGCCCAAGTTACATCAGTTTCATAGACCCCATTAATCCATTATGTAACTGGTACTATTCAAACTTGCTCAATAGGGCCGCACACGAGACGGTCCTTAACCGACACAGACGGGGCTACAACCAACCTCCACCATTGCCTTACCCTTACCAGCCCAGGCCCAAATGTTGTTGCAAGCATTATCCCCCTCTTTCGGGATCAGACAACCTTGTGCATCCCGTCCTAGAGGAACATCCCCGTCCACATCTCCAATTATTAAGAGTGAACATTTTGGTAACATCTCACGAGTAGATTCCCCTACTCGACTTCTCTCGCAAGTAGAATTCAACTACTTGATTTTTGTTCAATAAAATGTGACCCTCTCGCGAGTAGATTCCAACTACTTGACTTCTACCTAATTTCCTATACATTAGCAAAGCAGTTACTACAGGTCAAACTGTAAACCGTTCCAACCAATCCTTGGGATTTGTGGTTATGCAAGTGGAGTATCAATCACCCTATACATAATGCACATATCAAACTTAAGACGTAATGTGAGAAATACTGCAAAACTCTGTAAAGCTTTTAAATGCAAACCGGGGCTTGCCTTGTTTGCGACTCTATAACCAAGTTAGTTGTTATGGCTTGATCTTCACGAACAGGTCCTCTTCGACTCCCTTCCGTCACGGTGTCTATCGCAATGAATATGCATATGACAAACACTATACTTTAATAACTTAACTAATGAATATGCATACATTATGCAATGTTATACTCATAAAGGAAGTTTGTTTGTAAATCAAGAGTGAATAAGGAGTACTGTTGGGTATTAAATTGGATTTGGGTAGGTTAACTTGATATTACATCATATTATAAGAATGTATATAAAGAATTTCTATATAGTCATGGATATAAGGAAACTATACAGAATAAATTCCTATGCAGATGAGTTCTATTGGCTCTGATAATTTATATCTGGTATACAGATGTGATGAAGAAATTCTCATAAAAATTTCAGAGAATTTGATGGGAGAAAATGATCTACAAAATTCAATCAAGCTCTCATCATTTAGGAATTTTCAGATAAAACCTGAGGTTTTATCATGTGCATAAATGGCACAGCTAGATAGTACTGATCAAAATAATCTATCAAAATTGGTTCCACAATTTTACAAGCTTCCTACAGGTAGATATTGAATTTACAAGTCCTTATGAATTTCTGGATTTAATTTGTTATTTTCTGGAAATATAATTAACCTAGGCAAAGACTTTGAATTAAACCCTCTTAAACAAATTTTTTTTATGCCTGAAACTTTTACTGGAGCTTCTACATAACAAAATGATTGGTTGGGTAAACTTCCAGAATTATCTGAATAGAATCCTATTTTCTATATTTTCAACAATGTATTATACTAAGTGATTTATAGAATATTCTTTAGGGCTTTTCATGAAGTTTGCGATGGACCAATGGAAAGTACAGATCCTAAGGAGAATTACAAAATTTGTTTCATCTAATTTGGAACATCCTAGCCAAATTCATAGCATTTCAAAGTCTAGGAAATTTTCTGAAATTCTTTTTAAATGGAAAAGGATAACCCTTTAATACGCTGACACGTGGCCACTAAATTTTTCCACCCAGCCGATGCCACACCGGGGCCACAGAGTTAAACGCGTTGTCACATGGAATCTAGGTGCCATAGAAAATCCCGCGGGGGGGTCATCTTCTTCCCCCTGACTCCGGCGGCCTGGGGCGGCGCCATGGCCGGAGACCAGCCGGCGACTCGCCGGAGCGCGCCAAGCTAGCTTCCCCGAGGCTGGAACTTGCCACCCGGTGGTTTTCGGCCCTCAGGAATTCAATTGTGGCCTCGGATTGGACTGAAACGCACCGAAAAAGTACCTACACCGGCGAACGGCGGAAACCGACAATCGGCGTTGGTGTTCTCGGTGTACAAGGCATGGGAAAGGCTCATTTTTGCTCTGGAAGCTTTGTTGTGCTGCCCCGATCATCGTCCAACACTCCAATCGGATTGAAATCGGCCGAAGGATGGGGGCACCGTGGAGCAGACTCTAGGCAGCGGCGAGATTTGAAATATCGGCTAGCCGGAGTGGGGCTAGGGCTATCTAACGGCTCCAGAAGGTTTGCACGCAAGCGTAGAAGCTGGGGGCGGCTGGAATTGCGAAGCTACTCACCACGGAGGAAGAGCTCCATGTTGGAACAGAGGTGGGTCGACGGCGCGCCTGAGGAAGAACCCGCCATTCCCCTCCGGGATGCTAGGTCCGGCTGCCTCCTTTGTTCAGGGATGTCGAGGGCGTGCAAGCGCGCACCAAAATGTAGCCTTTGCTCGAGCGGGGGCTGCTGTGATTTGGACGGTCGAGTGGAGCGCTGCGGGAGGACGAAGAAACGCCGAGCGCTCAGTTCCTTTTATACCCGACGACGGAGCAGGGCTGGTGGCGTCGTGGCTCGCCGTGGCGCGCATGCACGCGGAGCCCATCGCGCTGGAGAGCTGCTTGCCGCCTCTTCTGGCGCGCGTGCGTGCAGCCGCTCGAGCATAGGCGCTGCTGCAGAGGCAAAACAGAATACCTCTCCCTTGTGGGCCCCACTGCTGTCCTTATCCCCTTACCTTTAGTTCTTTTTGTTACCCAAGCCTAGATGTGATAAGGACTCCAAATTCGGAAGAGAATTGGTCCTGGTATATTTGAATGGTTTGACAAAGTTGAATATCTGAATTGGCCAATTTGAAATTTGAATTAGATTCAAATTCCTATTTATATGTTTTATGTATGTATTTTAATCTTCTCAATTATTTCCTTTTTAAATGGCCATGGGTTTCCAATAATGTGCTCAATAATTAGTCCACTGCAGATTTGAAATCGAACACTTAATTTGAATATATTTCTATTCCACATATAACATGGTTGGTTTCCTGCAAATTTGATTTAGATTCAAATTCAATTTTTTTAATCTATATGCATGTCATTTAGTTCTTTCCCCCAATATTAACGTATATAATGTCATATGCTTTTAATTGATTACCCTGATCAAATGAAGAATATGTTTTTGTACCTTGATCATTGATTTGAATATTTTGTACATTTCCATATATACTTTTATTCATACTTGTTTGTTTTATTTCTTTTGATTTTTCCCTTGTGAGCAAAGCACAATATTTCAGGTGTTTAAATTTAAAATTCAATACCTTTGGAAATTTGAGCTTAGCTGAATTCAAAAGGAATTCTAGGTTTTAACTAGAGCTTCACATTAACATTTTTACTCATGACCATAAGAATTTATTGGCTCTCATATGACCTTAGTCTTCAATGTACATGTTTAAAACTATTATTTCTTGTGCCATACATTGGAGACTAAAGCTTTAAAAATTTGGGATTTTACATCCATTTGCCATACTCTTTGGAGTCTCTGCGCACCCAATACCGAACTACAAACTCCGCGAGCTACCAACGGTAGTATCGGGAGAATTGCCGGAAAAACACTCCGACGGCACCCAACAACACACATAAAAGGTACATCATATTACATAGAAAAACATAGTATTATACAAGCTTTGTCTTTCACAAATAATATACATTAAAATACACAACAGTTGAATATAAGTTCATAGCTCTCGATACTCAAGCCTAAGCTATGCAAAAGTCATTCCGCTCAGCCTGCGATCGGAATCAGACTAGTAGCGCACAAATCACATCACGGCAGCGTGCAGAGTTCCCACTAGGCCGTGTAACCCGACGGGGGCAACGCCTCACCGGCGAACCCTTTATCATATACATCATCATCTACAGCAAAAACTTAAAATAGCAACCGTGAGCATGAAATCTCAGCAAGACTTAATTGTCTCCACTAACATGGAACTCTATATGCAGGATATACGTAATATAGGACAATAGTTTGCAATAAAGGAATCGCCTAATTCTTCGTTCTTATTTTCAGTTTTAACAGCAAACTAAGGCTTCAAGAATCGGAAATTTAATGAGCAATCTCTTCTACAGCAATATAAGTATCAATACATAATATTTCATAAAGCATGATCCGATAATATTCCAACTATAATAATTAACAACATCACAACTCAGTGAACAAGCGGTACTCAATAACCGCGAGGTATAGCGACTCGAATCGATATACACCTGCAGGGATACCCGAATATCATGACACATACACCCACACTCAGAGCTGCAAAGGAACACTCCACTGATGTTGTATGCGGCAACATTTGACCCGCTACCTACACGCCGAACTGGTCCCACTGCTACGAGCAAGAGGCCCCCACACAAAGTACGACGTAACCGCTGGCAGGTTTACACTTCGCTGCTCTCAACCAGCACCTATAAGGTGGTGGGTGATGCCTCGATGCTAAGGTGTACACGTTACATCTGTTTTCTGGGTCCCATATATCCAATATGCCTTAGGTACATTCAAACTTGCTCAACAAGGCCGCACACGGATCGGTCCTTGACCGACACAGGCACAGGTACAGCTCACAGGCCCCTATGTCTTGCTGCTCCTACTCCATGTCTTGTCTCATATTTAACCAAATGGTGAATCTCTCACTCGACCAATCCCGTATGAACCCAATTCCTGAACTCGCGAGTAGATTCCAACTACTCGACTTCTACTGAAGCAACTATAACATAAATCATATCATGGACACATTGAGGACTTAAACATCTAGCCTGATCTCATGGGTGCTCTGGTTATGAAGGTGGAAAGTCCAAGGAAACCTAGACCAAATGCACAATACATTCTAACCCATATAGTGTAATACCAATAAAATTTTAAAATGTTGTTAAATGCAAACTGGAGCTTCCCTTGCTGCAAGACGGGGTGAAAATTAATCTCCGGGGGAATTACTTCAAGTGGCTCCTGGGTCCCCTCGAGCTCGGCAACTATTCGATACGCAAAGAATACTGCAAGTGATTTAATAGTGATAATATAGCATAGCTGAATGGAAACACAGTTACGTATATAATATAATGGCCACTGGTTCTGGAAATCTAACAGAGGACACTAGGTACTATAAGTGAGGTTCTGGCCAAAATTGTTATCAATACATGGAAGTCTCTATAGTCTAAAATTCAATGTAAATAGACATTTCCCACAATTTTCATGGGAAATCGGGACTTTAACATGGCCAAAATTTGGTGTTATGTTTAGGAGGTCAAGAGTGACTCAACGAAATTAGTTTCATAATCTTCAAAGCATTCTACCATGAGATATTTAATTTAAAAGTTTGTACAATTTGCTGCAAAACTTTCTGGACATTTTGGAATTTTCAGGTACATACGGATTGGAAACATAATTTGGCTATTCAAATCGGATCAAATGGACCTGAAACTTTTACTGGAACACAACGGAATTATGCGGAATGATGTAGCAAAGTTTTGGAATTGTTGAAGCAATGGAGCACCAGGAATTAATTCCAATGGCATTTTGCTTCATGGATCTATTGAGGTCAAATTATAGATTTTAACATAGATCCAAGTGCACCACTTGAAGTATAGATTATCCTGGTTCTAACAAAGTTTATTTGGGAATTTCTGGACAAATATACTAGGAGATATTGATTTTTAGAGTTGGAGCGGAATCTAGAATTAAATCAAAGGGGCCCACAAGTTTTAAATCAGCCAATCAGATTGGGGCCACATGGGTAACAAAAAAAGTCATGTGGCCACAAATGATCTCTTAGCCACAATGGATCCCGAAAATTAACTCCAATCACTGACAACCAGGCCCCACCCCGAGTCATCTTCTTCCTCGCGCCGGCGGCGCTCGAGCGGCGCCTAACGGTGGCAGGCGGCGGTGCCTCACTGCAGCATGCGCTAGGGAACGGGGGACCTTAGAACTGGCCGCCAGGGCCTTAAATCAAACGGGGAATAACTTTCCACAGGTGGCACTGGTGATATATGGCCGGAGAGGAGGTCTCGACGGTTGCGGTGGAACCTAGGGTTCCTGCCATGTCGGTCGGGCCCTACGGTGCACCATTTTGCACCGGAAGACCTCCAAAATGGTCCTGAGAACATAGCGAACATGGGAGAGGGTGCCAAAGTGATTGAAATTTGCTTGAACAAGGAAAACGATGGCGAGCCGACATGGTGAAACATGGTGGTTGGGAAAACTACTATTATGGCTTGGTTACTCGATGAAACTCGATGATTCTTCTTCGAGATGAAGTGTCTGGATGTCAAGAAACTATATTATAATAGGATTGAAGAAACATTACATGTACATATGGAATTGAATCGGAGACCTAGCTTCGTTCATACAAGAAGCTTCTCGGGAAAAATTGGAAATAAGTAAACTACGGTCCATGGCATGGCTTCAAATTTTACCAGAAGTTAGCATACGCATAGGTGAACCTTTTTGCTTCGAAGAGTTGGGTGAGATAATGTCACACCTGGTAATAAGAAGACAACCAGATGCTTTCCATATGTATGCAAGGATCAGTTCAACTCATACATGTGTAGACGAAAGCGAAATATCATAAATAATGCCATGTTCGAGTACATCACCTTATTACATAATGACCTTCTAGGTCTTAAAATAAAAGTACAAGCAGCGGAAAAACATATAAAAGGGCTTCAAGCACAGGCATTGCACGGGGGAGCGCCAGCCTAGAACATCTCATTGGGATCTCCGTAGAAGTCCTGGTTCTCCACCTCTTCGTCTTCGTAGACTCGCGGGGGGGGGGGGGGAATATGCAACTAACAAGTTTGAGTACCAATAGTACTCGCAAGTTGGGATGTTATGACATGTGGTTCACAACAAGGAAGGCAAATAATAGGTAAAGAACTACAGCAGTTACAACCTACTCTTAATGTTGTTAAGCACCTATATCTTGGAGAAATCCCAACCAACATCCCAAAATAACCAGGTAAGAACAAGCCCAAACCATCCATTATGTAACCATGTGTGCTAATTATGAATTTGGTTCAAAGCCGCTCATGTCTGTGAGCACGGCTGTCTAGACAATTTGACAAGACTCTGCAGAGTGTGTATCCTTTACCCACAGTTCGTGATTTCATCCCCTGTTGCCAGGTGGACTAAGGTAAACCTCCCTGATGCCTGTGGTAGCTAACCACATTACACACTTTTCGAAGGTGTGTGGCCAGGAGATCACTAGAGGTGTTTCCGATGGTTCTCCCGACTTGCAATGGGTACTCTAAGGTTCCACTGCTCCGGCACCTAGAGTCTATTTTCCCTCCGCCAGGAGAAGCCCCCTCTTAAGCCATGCGGATCCCAAGGCAAAACCCATTCCCCGCCCATTCAATTACCTATGCTACATCGGGAGAGACCAAATTACTAAACCAAGTTGTCCCATATACAATTTTGTGGTGATACTAAAAGTCTTAGCAACTTCTACCATAAACCGGTCCTTAGAATCCGATAGGTGTCAAGCCCCAAATGAAGGTCTTGTGCACACATGCACCAATCCATACAAAAATCCCTATCAGATTCCTATCTACTAAATTCCAATATTGCCAACAATTCATAAATCATAATACATCAAATGTAACTTGTAGATAAATAGATCATATTTCAATTAAGCATGGCTAAGTGTAAGCCAATTAATAGTAAAACACCCAAACCAGGCGACAAGGAATTATTGGGAAAAACTAGGGAAACATAGCATAGGATCCATCTTTTTAATTAGCATGCATCTAGCTAAAACTTAACAAAAAGGTTGCAAGATGGTCAAGGAAGTTGCCTCCAAGCTGGGCCTGGTGGTTGTCGGGAAATTGTTGCTCTTGCAGATTAAATGTCGGTTCCGGTCCCAACTATAGAATACGTCAATGCATAAAATAATAACATACAATAAGAACACATAGAATGCATACAATTCAAATAAACATAAATTCCTACGCAAAAGTGATTTTATGGTTAATTTAAATTATAGGCATAAACCTATTATTGAGAATTTAGAATTAAATGAAATATATTGAGCAAAACATATTTTTGACAATTTTTATACCATTTTTGTATTTATTAGAACCCTATCATTATTTTTTAGAAATTTTTCTCCTTCAAAATATGCTTAAAAGAGATTTATAACATAATATGTGTATTTTACAATTTTTACACTATTTTTAATAATTATTTCTATGTACAAATCAATTTTTATGAATTAAATATACTAAAAAAGTATTTTATGATTAATTTAGCAATTTAAGTAAATTAATAAAAATAGTATAGAAATGAAAATAAATTAAAAACATATTTATATCTATTTTTATATTTATTTTATATAAATTAAGGACTTTTATTTAATTCCTAGAACTATCAGGGGCTTTTCTGTAAAAATTGAACTGTTCCAGAGGCTAAAGTATATTTCTACATAATCCAGAGGTCATTCTACAATTTTCCAAAATTTATTTGCTATTTTAAAATATTCCAGAGGCTTTTAAATACTTTTTATTTAATTAACCAGTAATTTCCTAATTTCCAGAAAGTCGAGGGTCAATTTTGTAAAGTTTTGGATCAATTTGTAATTAACTAAATCTATCTAAAGGATTAACTAAACTATTCAGGGGGTTCATTGAAAAATCACCAATGGCTAAAGGGATTAGATCTTGGGCCGTCGGATTAAAAATGGAGGGCCCAAATTTTATTAGTCGAAGGGCTATGGGGTGTTTTAATCTTGACCGCACATTCAAATTGAACGACCGATAGAGGACCATGTTGCCCCGAATGACGGGAGCGACGACGCAGGGTGGCGCGCGGCGATGACCAAAATCAACCCTAGGAACTCTATAGAGCACATCTAAGTGGCGCAAAAGGAAGAGGGAAGCAAGGGGGTCTCACCAGAGGGGCTTGCGAGGTCGGAAATTGTGCGGAAACCGATCGGTGACGAGGTGGCGCGGTGGAGCTCGTCGGCGCCCGACGAAGTCGGCGACACAGAGGCGTTCTCCCCTGACGAAGATGTCTGGCGCGATCCTAAGAACACAACGAAGGTGTTAGGCTAGGTATTGTGGAAGGAAACTAGAGAAATCGACGGGAACGCGGTTGACTTTACCGAGTTCAACGGCAGTTAGGGTTTGAGCGTCGGGTGAGGAAATCCGAAGGGATCGGTTGGGTTTTTATAGGGGATCGAACAAGTAACAGACGCGGTCATCATGGGCACGACGGGGCGATTTGATTTGGGGGTAACGGCCGACAGTGAAGGGGGGGGGGGGAGTGAGTCAGCGGCGCGGTGATAGCGCGTGCGTTACGGCGCGGTGCGGGCGTGAGGAAGACGGAAACCCTAACAGGCGGGTCTGGTTTGCCAGCGAGGGGAAGAATGGAAAGGGGGCGCGGGGGAGAGCGGGCTGGCGCATGGGGCCAGGGTGGCAGAGAGAGGGAGCGCGGGCCGGCGCGGGAGAGAGGAGGGCATGGGTCGAGGCGGAAGAATTCGGCCCAGGAGCGGTTTCCGTATTTCTTTTCATTTTTCTTTTTCTTTTCTGTTTTCTTTTTCTTTTCTTTTATGTTTTGAATTTGAAAAATGAATTCCTAGCGAATTTGAATTTTGAAAATTTTCACACAATCAACCCAACATGATGCAATTGCCTTATATGAATTTTAAATCCAAAGAAAATTATTTTTGTATTCTTAAAAATTTTATTTGTCTCCTATTTCCTTATTCAAAATTTTTGGGTGTTACAATTCTACCCCCCTAAAAAGAAATCTCGCCCTCGAGATTTGGACGTCCTAAGAGAATAGACTGGGAAACTCCGCCTTGAGGTCTTCTTCTCTTTCCCACGTTGCCTCTTCTTTTGAGTGATGATTCCATTGGACTTTGCACATACGAGTAACTTTATTCCTCGTAACTCGTTTTGATGTCTCAAGAATCTTAACAGAATGTTCTGCATAGGTCAGATCCTCTTGCACGTCTATTGCTTCCAATGGCAACTGTTCTTCAGGCACTCGTAAGCATTTCTTCAATTGCGACACGTGGAATACGTCATGTACATTTGATAAATGAGATGGTAGCTCAAGCCGATAGGCTACTTCTCCTCTTTTCTCCAATACCTTGAAAGGACCAATATATCGGGGTGATAACTTGCCCTTCAACTTGAATCATCTCTATCCCCTCACTGGTGACACCTTAAGATATACAAACTCACCAATCTCAAATGACAGATCACGACGTCTTCAAATTCTTCCAGATTTCTTGCACTTGTATCTCAGCTTTTCTTAACACTTCAGGCCCGAATACTTGGCTTTCCCCAGTTTGATTCCAAAACAATGGTGTTCTGCACTTCCATCTATACAAAGCTTCAAACGGAGACATCTTCAAACTTGCTTGATAACTATTGTTATAGGAAAATTCAGCATATAGTAGGTTCTTATCCCGACTCCTACTGTTTTTCAGAGCACACGCTCTCAACATGTCTTCAAGAATTTGATTAGTGCGCTCTGTTTGACCTTCAGTCTACGGATGATATGCTGAGCTGAAATTCAGTCGGGTATCCATAGACTCATGCATCTTCTGCCAAAATCTGGAAGTGAACTGAGTACCTCTATCTGATATTATTTTCTTTGGAACTCCATGCAGGCATACAATTCTTTCCATATATAGTTCTGCCAATCTTGAACCATAATAACTTTCTTTTACTGGAATGAAGTGAGCCACATTAGTCAAGCGGTCCACTATGACCCATATAGAGTCATATCCTGTCTGAGTTCTTGGCAATCCCACAATAAAGTCCATACTTATTTCATCCCATTTCCATTCAGGAATTTTAATTAGTTGAAGTAACCCTGCTGGTCTTTGATGTTCTGCTTTGACCTTTTGACATGTGTCACACAGAGCTACATACCCTGCCACATTGTGTTTCATTCCATGACACTAATATCGTTCCTTCAGATCTTGATACATCTTTGTGCTTCCCGGGTGAATAGAATATGAGGAATCATGGGCTTCTCTCAGTATCAGCTCTCGAATGTCCTTGATATCAGGTACACATATTTTCTCCCCCAGCCATAAAGTTCCATGTTCATCTTCTTTAAAATTCGATGCTTTTCCTTCTTTCATTAGTCGCTTAATCTTATGGATCCACTTATCATTCTTTTGCCCTTCACGAATATCCTTCTCCAAAGTAGAATCTACTTCCATGGGCACTATCTCAGTATTAGTCACAATACTAAGGTTTAGCTTTGTGAATTCCTCACACAACTGCGGTTGTTGACCTTGCAGTGCCAAGCTATTGCATTGAGCTGATCTACTTAATGCATTTGCGACCACATTAGCTTTTCCAGAATGATAGTTGATTCCCACATCAAAATCATTGATAAGTTCCAACCATCGGCGTTGTCTGAGATTTAGATCTGGTTGGGTGAAGATATACTTCAAACTCTTGTGGTCCGTATAAATTTCTGTTCTTTTTCCTATCAGATAAATGTCTCCATAGCTTCAATGCATGAACCACTCCTGCTAACTCCAAATCATGAGTAGGGTAATTTCTTTCACGCTTTCTGAGCTGTCCGGAAGCATAACCCACTACATGTCCCTCTTGCATTAATACACATCCCAGTCCTTGTCCGGATGCATCACGGTAGACTGCAAAGTCTTTCTACATATCTGGCATAATCAACACTGGAGCTGTAGTCAACCTTTTCTTTAGCTCTGTAAAACTGGTTTCACACTCTGGTGTCCACTTGTATACAGCTCCCTTCTCATGTAACTTGGTTAACGGGCGAGATATTTTTGAGGATCCTTCGATGAGCTGACGGTAATAGCCAGCCATTCCCAAGAAACTCCTGATTTCCCCCAAAATTTCTGGTGTTTTCCAATTTAGAACATTTTTCACTTTACAAGGGTCTACTGCTATTCCTCCTTATGATATAATATGTCCCGGAAATGACACTTCCTTCAACAAGAACTCGCATTTACTTAACTTTGCATACAGCTGATATTCACGAAGCTTTTGTAAGGCCAATCTTAGGTGTTCCTCATGTTCCTCTTCACTATTGGAGAATATCAAGATATCATCAATGAACACCACGACAAACTTGTCCAAATATTCCATAAACACCTTATTCATAAGATACATGAAATAAGAAGGGGCATTGGTTAAACCGAAGGACATGACTGTATATTCATATAGTCCGTATCTTGAAACAAATGCCGTCTTGGGTATGTCTGAGGCTCGTATATGCAATTGGTGATACCCCGAATGTAGATCAATCTTTGAGAACACACAAGCACCTCTCAACTGGTCAAACAGGTCCTTAATCATTGGTAGAGGATACTTGTTGTTGATAGTTTCTGCGTTGAGAGCACGATAATCCACGCACAACCTTTGTGTACCATCCTTCTTAGGTATCACTGGAGCTCCCCAAGGTGAGGAACTAGGACAAATGTATCCTTTTGCTAATAACTCATTGATATTATCCTTCCATTCTGCCAGCTGTTTAGCATCCATCCTGTATGGTCGCTTGTAAATTGGAGCTATTCCAGGCACTAATTCAATGATGAATTCAATTTCTCTGTCAGGGGGCATACTCGGTAGTTCATCAGGAAACACATCCAGAAAGTCACAGACAACTTTAATCTCTTGTACTCCCTCAACTTGATTGAGCCGTATTTTCTGAACTGGTGCTTGATCAGGACGAAACTCCACGTTTGTGCCATCTGTGTGAGTTAAGCATACTGTTCTGGTGGCACAGTAGATCACTCCTTTGTACTTGGTTAACCAATCCATTCCCAGAATAATATCTATTCCTTGTGACTCCAACACTATAAGATTTGCTAAGAATGCTAACCCCCTAATGTTTATGCTTACATTAGGGCATACTTGCCTTGTCAGCATCTCTCTTCCAGGAGAGTTGACTACTAATACTTGAGTCATTAATGTAATTGTTATTCCATGTCTTATTATGAATTCTTTTGCTATGAATGAATGTGTTGCACCAGAGTCAAACAATACTGTAGAAGAGTGGGAATCAGCAGAGAACGTACCGATCACCACATCTGATGCATCTTGGGCTTCTTCCAAAACAACATGATTGACCCAACCTCTGGATTGATTCTGCTGCAATGGCTTCTTCGGGCAGTTGTTGGAGTAGTGTCCCTTGTCACCACATATGTAGCAAGCTCCCCGAGCATTGGTGTCTTGAGCCTTGTTTCTTTGTTGTTCTGTTGCGATTGCCCAATTGGTCGAGGATTTTAGGACATAGGGTGTTGTGGTTGCATCCGCTGGTACTGAGGGCGAGCATACTGCGCTTGAGGTCTGACTGAAGAGTTGTTGGTGTATCGCTGACCTTGACTATTACCCACGGGACGACTCATGTGTCCAGACTGTTGTGGGTTAAAGCGAGGACGGTTGTTGCTTGAAGATTGTCCCATCATCATCTTCCATTTGCGGTATTCTCCCTCACATTCCTTCTTCTATCTTTTCACCGTAAAAGCTTTGTCCACCAGATATTGAAATCTAGCATAGTCACTGGAAGACATCATCAACTGTATCTCTTTGTCCAGGCCCTCCTTGAAAAAAAATTGCTTCTTAGCATCAGTATCAACATCTCCAGGGGCGTACCGAGATAGTTGTGTAAACTTGTTCAAATACCCCCATATGTTCATGTTCCCTTGCTTCAGTGCTAGGAACCCTAGACGCTTAGCTTGAATGTCCCCTTCAGGTACTTGATGATTGCGGAAGTTTTCTCTGAACTCCTCCCATGTGATGTTGTCTGGATTGTCATGAGCTGCAGTGAAAGCGGTCCACCAATCAGCTGCAGGTCCATGGAGTTGGTGTGATGCCAATAGTACCCTTCCTCTTCCTTCGCATGGAACAATCCTCAGTTTATATTCAATTGTTTTGACCCAGTCGTCAGCATCCATAGGCTCCATAGCGTGGAAAAGCATGGAGGTTGAGTGTTCATGAAGTCTCTTAAGCAAAATCTCGGAGGTGGGGGTGGTGGTGGTAGAGGGGGTGGTGGTGCTTGCTGAGCCTGTTGCATGTTGTTCACAATTTGTGTCAAATTTTGCATCATTTGCAACTGCATTGACATCATCTGTTGCATTTGGTTTGCAGCTGGTGCTCCACGATCACCTCTTCCATTCTATTGATGTAACAAAACTTCATTGTTTTGATTGGGTGGCGCACCGTGTCCACGTCCTCTTCCTCTTCATGCCATCTGAGGTTAGGGTGTTGTTTTAGAATAAGAAGATGAGAGAGAAACTATCTATACGACCATCCCACTATATGCATAAATAAGGAATATGAAAAACAAAAGTCATTTCATTATGCAAACTCAAACATGGATAATCAATTTCTCAAAGCAAATCATACAACTCAAGATTACATAGATACGTCACTACATCGCTCTTATTAGAAATGATGGGAAAATGTCTAAAGCTTGAGTCGTAGGGATAGGTCGAAGTCTACTCTTGCTCCTCGAGATCCTCCTCCTCAGGGTCCTCATCTGGTCCTTCATCATCATCTACATCATACCTTAAGTTACTTCCACGGGACTCTTTGCCATGTGGATGAGAGTTGGCGGGCTACTGCGGCACAGAAGGCACCTCTGAAGATGGCTCCGCGTCTGAAGTCTGGTCGAGTGAATTAGTACCGCCAGGACCGACACGATGGTCAGGGCAGTCCGGTATCCCCGTGGAGGTGTCAGAGGCATATCCATCTGGGTTCTCGTCGATGATCCGACGATACCTCTTCACCAACCTCTCGTAGTGTGCTGCGAGGTCACGAACATGCTGTATCTCTTGCTGAGCCTTGTGGAGTCGGATGGTAAGGCGCTCCACATCATCAACCGCCTGGTGAGTCTGTGGAAGGTCCAAGGGTCCCTCCATTAACCTGGTGACGAAGTTGCCAGTACCGCTTGGACGCTGGGGTGTGTAGGCATGCACAGTGTTCCTCAGCTGGTACCGGTAAGAGTGACTCCAGAAAGTGACGGCCTCCCAACTGACATCTTGTTCAGCATGATGATGGTAGCTCCTTGAGGCAGGTGTACGGTGCACCTTGAGTGGTTCATCTCCTTAGTAGACGAACAGTTTGCATGAGCACTCTAGACTGTAGGGGCGCTGCATCCCGATTGAGTTATAGGTGAGTGACAGTCTCTCGTGCCTGTAGCCTGCATCACGTAGTATAGCTTGATGTCGACATAGGAGTCGTCCTGTAGCTCTTCCATCAGTGCGAATCACCACTGCACGTCGAGGGTTGTTGAGCGGGGTGCGGCGAGCAGCAATCCTACAGTTTGGAACATATCCTCTAGTGGACATGCGAGCGGTTCTAATGATGTTGGCCATCTACAAATTTTGAAAATGGAGAGTGTCAGTAATAAAACAAATTAAGGAGTAAGTGAAACAAGTACAAGGTAAAGAATACAAAGAAATTTTCACAATTAATAATATTTGAAAATAGTAAAGTCTTTAAATCGTCCTTTTCTATCTAGGCTTGCGTCCTACGAGCAACACGGCTCTGATACCACTTTGTCACACCTGGTAATAAGAATACAACCAGATTATTTCCACATGTATGCCAGGATTAGTTCAACTCATACATGTGTAGACAAAAGTGAAATATCATAAATAATGCCATGTTCGAGTAAATGACCTTATTACATAAATGACCTTGCAGGTCTTAAAATAAAAGTACAAGCAGCAAAAAAACATAGAAAAGGGCTTCAAGCACAGGCATTGCACGGGGGAGCGCCAGCCTAGAACATCTCATCGGGATCTTCGTAGAAGTCCTGGTTCTCCACCTCTTCGTCTTCGTAGACTGGGGGGGGATATGCAACTAACAAGTTTGAGTACCAACGGTACTCGCATGTTGGGAAGTTATGACATGTCATTCACAACAAGGAAGGCAAATAATAGGTAAAAGCACTACAGCAGTTACAACCTACACTTAATGTTGTTAAGCACCTATATCTAGGTGAAATCCCAACCAACATCCCAAAATAACCAGGTAAGAACAATCCGAAACCATCCATTATGTAACCATGTATGCTAATTATGAATTTGGTTCCAAGCCGCTCGTGTCCGTGAGCACAACTGTCTAGACAGTTTGACAAGACTTCGCAGAGTGTGTATCCTTTACCCACAGTTCGTGATTTCATCCCCTGTTGCCAGGTGGACTAAGGTAAACCTCCCAGATGCCCGTGGTAGCTAACCATGTTACACACTTCCGAAGGTGTGTGGCCAGGAGATCACTACGAGGTGTTTTCGATGGTTCTCCCGACTTGCAATGGGTACTCTAAGGTTTCAACGCTCCGGCACCTGGAGTCTATTTTCCCTCCACCAGGAGAAGCCCCCTCTAGAGCCATGCGGATCCCAAGGCAAAACCCATTCCCCGCCCGTTCAATTACCTATGCTACATCGAGAGAGACCAAATTACTAAACCAGGTTGTCCCATGTACAATTCTGTGGTGATACTAAAAGGCTTAGCATCTTCTTCTATAAGCCGGTCCTTATAATCCGATAGGTGTCAAGCCCCGAACCAAGGTCTTGTGCACACATGCACCAATCCATACAAAACCCCCTATCAGATTCCTATCTACTAAATTCCAATATTTCCGACAATTAATGAATCATAATACATCAAATGTAACTTGTAGATAAATAAATCATTTTTCAATTAAGCATGGCTAAGCGTAAGCTAATTAATAGTAAAACACCCAAACCAAGCGACAAGAATTATTTTGAAAAACTAGTGAAACATAGCATAGGATCCATATTTTAAATTAGCATGCATCTAACTAAAACTTAACAAAAGGTTGCAAGATACTTGCCTTCAAACTTAGCCTGGTGGTCTCGGGAAATTGTTGCTCTTGTAGATTAAATGTCGGCTCTAGTCCCTACTCTAGATTACGTCAATGCATAAAATAATAACATACAATAAGAACACATAGAATGCATACAATTCAAATAAACATAAATTCCTATGCAAAAGTGATTTTATGGTTAATTTAAATTATAGGAATAAACCTATTATTGAGAATTTAGAGTTAAATGAAATATATTGAGTAAAACATATTTTTAACAATTTTTACACCATTTTTATATTTATTAGAACCCTATCATTATTTTTTAGAAAATTTTCTCCTTCAAAATATGCTTAAAATAGATTTATAACATAAGATGTGTATTTTACAATTTTTACACTATTTTTAATAATTATTTCTATGTGCAAATCAATTTTATGAATTAAATATACTTAAAAGTATTTTACGATTAATTCAGAAATTTAATTGAATTAATAAAATTAATACAGAAATGAAAACAAATTAAAAAATATTTAAATCTATTTTTATAAATATTTTATATAAATTAAGGACTTTTATTTAATTTCTAGAACTAGCAGGGGCTTTTTTGTAAAAACAGAACTGTTCTAGAGGCTAAAATATATTTCTACAAAATCCAGGGGACATTCTACAATTTTCCAAAATTTATTTGCTATTTTAGAATATTACAGAGGCTTTTAAACACTTTTTATTTAATTAACCAGTAATTTCCTAATTTCTAGAAAGTCGAGGGTCAATTTTGTAAAGTTTTGGACCAATATGTAATTATCTAAATCTATCCAGGGGATTAACTAAACTATCCAGGGGGTTCATTTAAAAATCACCAATGGCTAAAGGGATTTGAACTTGGGCCGTCGGATTAAAAATGGAGGGCCCAAATTTTATTAATCGAAGGGGTATGGGGTGTTTTAATCTCGGCCGCCCATTCAAAATGAACGGCCGACAGAGGGCCACGTCGCCCTGAATGACGGGAGCGACAGCGCAGGGCGGCGCACGGAGGCGACAGCGCGCGCGTGGCGGCAGACTCACTCGCGGCAACCAAAATCAACCCTAGGAACTCTATAGAGCACATCTAAGTGGCACAAAAGGAAGAGGGAAGCAAGGGGATCTCACCAGAGGGGCTCGCGAGGTCTGAAATTGTTTGGAAACCGATCGGCGATGAGGTGGCGTGGCGGAGCTCGTCGGCGCCAGACGAAGTTGGCGACGCAGAGGCGTTCTCCCCCGACGAAGATGTCTGGCGCGATCCTGAGAACACGACGAATGTGTTAGGCTAGGTTTTGTGGACGGAAACAGGAGAAATCGACGGGAACACGGTCGACTTTACCAAGTTCAACGGCGGCTAGGGTTTGAGCGTCGGGTGAGGAGATCTGAGGGGATTGGCCGGGTTTTTATAGGGGATTGAACGAGAAACGGACGGCGGTCATCATGGGCACGACAGGGTGATTTGATTTGGGGGTAACGACCGACATTGAAGGGGGGGAGTGAGTGGGCGGCGTGGGCGCGAGGAAGACGGACGCCCTGACAAGCGAGGCCGGTTTTTCAGCGAGGGGAAGAGAGGAAGGGGGGCAAGGGAGAGCGGGCTGGCGCGTGGGGCAAAGGTGGCAGAGAGAGGGAGCGCGGGCCGGCGCTGGAGAGAGGAGGGCATGGGCGGGGGCGGAAGAATTCGGCCCAGGAGCGGTTTATGTTTTTCTTTTCATTTTTCTTTATCTTTTCTGTTTTCTTTTTCTTTTCTTTTATGTTTTGAATTTGTAAACTGAATTTGTAGCGAATTTGAATTTTCAAAATATTCACACAATCAACCCGACATGATGCAATTGCCTTATATGAATTTTATTTCGAAAGAAAATTATTCTTGCATTCTTCAAAATTTTGTTTTTCTCTTATTTCCTTATTCAAAATTTCTGGGTGTTACACATAAGGCTTGTATGGTCGGTCCCGCGGCGGAGCAGAGGCGCAAGTGAATAACAGGGGAAAACGGCGGCCGCATTTGAGCTCGAAACTGCATTGGGATGGCTCAACTGAGAATGAAAACGATCATACAGGTGCGCCAGACATTCGCGAGGAAGTAGGGAGAAAGAAAACTGATCCAAGCAGCATATCCTGGCCTGATTTTGGCTGGAGCAGGGACTTAACGCCATGAATGGAGAAACGAGGTGAAGAACAGAGAAAAAGAGAGACATAGATTTTTCTGCCTTTGGTCTGGATGAGGATGCAACTTGTGAGCATTTCAGTGCAAAAAGTGAAGGAGGAAAGCACAGAAGCTTCTGGTGTCGATTGCTGAAAGTGCATCTAGGACTCTCTTGTGGGTTTTGGATGATTTATGACAAGCAATTAGGATCCTAACCTATTTGTTGAGATGAGTGCAGGCCTATGATAGGAAAATGAGCAAAATACCAAAAAGAAGGAAAGATGAGGAGCAAAGTGGAGATGAGCTCAAGGAAGAAGAGTAATAGATTATTGTGTATGGAGTGTGTTAAGGAAACACACCCCAAGAGCTCAATCACAATTAAACACACATATTGCACAAAGTTACACAGGACCGGACTAGTCCGATCACAAGTGGACTAGTCCGATAACCTTTCTGCACCAGATCGGACAAGTCCAATATCTGTCGGACAAGTCCGATATTCTTCTAACTAGAATCGTACTAGTCCTCCCCAGTACGGACTAGTTCTCAAAACACTTCACAAGTCACACAAAATCGGACAAGTCCGATCATATCCGGACTAGTCCGATATTCTTTCTGATCCAATTCGGACAAGTCTGATGTCTAGACGGACTAGTCCGAAAAACCCTCTGATCTACAACGGACAAGTACTCCCAGTGTGGACTTGTCATATAACTCTCTGAGGGTTTCACATGTCCGGATAGGTCCGATGGATATCGGACTAGTCCGAAGATTTCTAGTAGCAAAATCGGACAGGTCCGTTTTCAGCCGGACTAGTCCGATATTTCGGGGTACTTAGGGTTTGCTACACACAGCACACCGGACTAGTCCGGTGACCACCACGAACTAGTCCGAACATTCTGAACCCTAACGGTCACTTTTAGAAACCCCATATAAATAGAGGTGCACGACCTTCTTTTGATATTTCTCGAACCCTAGCGCCGTCACACCTCCCAAGAGCCTCAAAAACTACATCTCTCCACGAAATTAAGTGCAACAACGATCAATCCTTTGAGGATTCACTCTAGATCATTGGAGAGACACTTGGAACATCACATTGAGCTCTTGGTTTGATTCTCTAACACACTCCTGCATTTTAATTGTAATCTTTTGAGTGTGTTTTCGGTGGAAATTTGTGTTGTAATCTAAGGGAGCTCTCAATGTGTGAGATGGCCCCTTGAATTCGGTTATTCACCCCTTTGTGGTTAGTGGAAGAGGATTGGCCTTCGTGGCGATCCAACGAGGGTAGGGTTGGAGAAGACCCGGTCCTTTTGTGGACTCCTCAACGTGGATGTAGGTTGCCTTTTGTGGTAGCCGAACCACGGGATAAATCCTTGTGTTTTGTTTTTGGTGTTCATCATTCTAATTCATTAATATAATCTAGGGTTTCATAATCATTACTCATCTTACGTTCAATTGTTAAACATAAGAATTAACTGTGATATAATCTAGTATATAACTGTGAAATCTTTATTTGGTTCTATTTTTCCGCTGCACACATAAAATACTCAACCCAATCGATCTAGCTTAATCAACTTAGTCTGTGAACACCGGACTAGTCCGCACTTTATCAGACTAGTCCGATATCTCTGGTAATGAGCTTGTTGTTGAGTGTTGCAGGATACGACAACTTTCAAAAAGGCCTATTGACCCCCCCCCCTCTAGGCCCACATTCAATTGCATGCTTTGAGGTGTCAGGCTGTGAAGAAACAGGGAGGATTCCCCGATGGTGTTTCACTAGTCAGTGGGGCCCACAGCCGACTCCCCCTCATCTACTCTTATTGAGTTAATTTCTTCACCAGATTTTGTCAAAAATCCTTTGATCTTTTCTGGTAGAACAATTCCAAGCTGTAGAATCCACTTTTGAATTCCAATTCCCCACTTGATCAAAGTTCATTCAAATTCAAATTCTAATTTGAATTCATATGGCAATTTGCTGCTTGCATCGCATTTCATAGCAATTATATTTCAAAAATTATGAAACTATTCCTGGGTACTATTTGAAATATTAGGAACCCAATGGTCAACTCAAATTTGTATTTTGTTCAAGTTTGAACAGTACCTATGTTTGTTTTTTTTTTGAATTCTCTCTTTTAGGTTTAAAATGATTTGATCTATCTCCTTTCCATTTGAATTCTTGTTCTTCTCCTTTTTTCTACATTTTAAGAATAAATTGTATGTTCAAAACTACGGCTTTTACATGCCTAACTTGAAACAACTAGCAAATGCAATGAATATTAATGAAAATATTTTTCGGTTGAATTAGGAAGATGAATTCAAGTGGTTACGCCCGAGGTCATATCCAAATAAATTTATTTCCTAATTCAAAATTTTTGTTTTATGATATCTGGAAATTTTACTCTCCAACATGCAAGTGTGGAAATTCAAACATTCTAAATGCAAATGCAAAGATTGATGGGAAATTTAAATATGCAATTGGGGAATTAAATATGAGATAACTACCAATTAACCTATTGGCATGGACTCACAAAATTTTTGAAGTCCGATGAGTGGGACTTACCTTCGTCCTGTTTAGTGCGATGATTTGTTGTCCAATCCCGGAGTTGAAAATGTGGACAACTTCTCTTGATTGACATGCCAAATCTCCTTTGGCAAGTCAGTTGGACATGTGGGCCACATGGTGGCCCTAGCCTCTCTGTCATCTTGATGAAGACATGTTATGTAGTTACGGCTTCTTAATCTTGAAGATATTCTCTTATAAGCATTGTGAGGCTTGTCCTTCTTTAGGGGTGTCACATCAACCTTCTTGATGTTCTTTTGAGTTAATCCATACTTTGATCATGGATCAAAAGCTTCCTTGGGCATGGTGACATGTGTACTCCACAATCAACCAAGAAATGCTTCATCCACAATGTCATTTGCCCTAGGTTGCATGGGCTTGGTCGAAGGATAAGAATCCCAACAAGTAATTGTTGGACATCTTGGATCTTCAACGCTCTTTAATTTTCTTGTCCTTGGCCAAGGGCTCCATGTGGATGTTGTCTTGATTTATTGATTGGCCATGGACAAGATACTTCAAGGTACGCTAGTTGAACTTAGATCCCTTGAAATCCGCATAGCCTCTTTGATTGCAAGGGTGATGTTGATTCCACCCTTGACCTCCTTGTTTGTGATAGCCATTGGAGTTGTGTTTGGAAGGAAGTATACCTTATGGAAATGATTCCCCAATTGGCCCATATTGACATGGATTTTCACAAATCATGTGAATATCCATGACTTGGATTAACCAAACACTTCTCCATTGGCTTGATTTTCATGATACTTCAATGGGAGGTTTAGTTCCTTAGCTAGCATGCCCACCTTGTTAAGTGGTGTGCATGCCAAGCTAAAGGAATTATAGCACTCTGCAACCCACCCCTTGAGTAGAGACCATATTCTCATCCATGATGAATGAGAATAAGACTCCTTCAGCTCCAGCACAAAGGTGGTCATGGATTGATGGACCAATCCATGACATAAATGTTGGATGAGGAGCCAACTATCCACCCTATGGTGTAGGGAAACCAAGAAGAACTCTTGGAGGCTCCCCCAAGCTTGGGAATGGATGTCTTTGGCTCCTACTGGAAGCTGAAATGCTTTCACAAAAGCCAATGGTGTTGCCTAGCGGACATTTGTTGAGGTACGCCCGAATCATCTTGTAGTTTAGCACTTGCGTCCTCGTTGGCCATCCCATGAAATGGGTTAGCCAACACTACCATGTTTTCACACAAAAGGAGAAAACAAACAAGGGTAATCCTATCTAATAACTACTAGTATATATAGCTTAATCACAAGTGATAGTTATCCTTCACTTCCTTTGCCGTCATCGCCAACAGCACCAAAAATGCTTGTTGACATTTCTTAACGTCACAGATAATCTCTACTAAGAGATGAGGTCCGCAAGTGCACAAAAACTGTCGTGTAGCATTTCACCCAAGAGTATTCCCAATTGTATCTTATTTATCCCAAAGGAAGGCAATGGAGTGAAGTAGACACTACTATTATGGTCAAGCTATGGGATACTAATCAATTATCAAGACATGGGTACGCTGATAATATGGACTGTGTGACACAAACCTATCTAAGGGGTAAATGGGTCCTAATGGAGATTAGACTAAGAGTTGGGGAGTTACTCCTCAATGCTTCTAATATACATATACATAGCCTAGGTTAGATACTAATGAGCATGTGTTGACGGCTCTTATGCACCAATTTCATCCGTCAATATAACTCAATTATGTGAAGGAATTGTCATTTCTTGCACACGTCACCTTTCTATTTAACATATTTCCACTCATCCTTGGAGAAAGTAGTGCATGCAAGGCCTCTATGAGGAATTGAAGTGAAATAAGGGGATGGATCCTATAAAATATCATTCCAGCCAATCAAGCAATGACACGTGGCACCGCATGGATCAAATGGCCCACAAACAGAAGTATCCGAGGCCATCCAATAGTGTAGCAACCATATAATGTAATGGGACCCACCTGGCAGAGACCTGGAGGAAGCACAACCCCAACGGAGCCAAGACCAAGTCGGCCGACCCGCCTAGTCGACCGACTTGCTCTTGCCCCCAAACGCGGTCAAACACCATGTATTGGCTCCTCCTCGCTTGAAGAGGTCATGGGTGACTGATTCACGCGCTTTTGGTTGTGGGAACTGACCCTTCTCCAAGCTATAAACAGGACCCCTCACTTCAAAACACACCACTTAAGTATTCTTCCTCTATATCCACTACTCTCCATAGCTTTAGAGGAGTATAGGCTGTAGAGAGGACAATCTCTAGTATATAGTCCAAGTAGGAGTGGAGTAGAAGGAGTCTCTTCCCAATTGGGAAAGGTATGTCTCCCATATTCCTATTTGTATTTTTGACTTTGTTCATAATAAAGATGATATCTTTAGTATACTATTGTTCATATACTTGGATGAAGCATTTCTTGTTTAATTGTGGATTCCATGTATATGGTAGGAATAGTATTTATGATTGTGATATACGATGCTCATTACATTATAATAAACCCTACAAATCTCCACTATAGTCTAATTTGCTATGATATGACTGTGTTAATATGAATCACTTATGCTTTGAATTAATATTGGTTCAACGATGATTTAGTTCACTGCCTTAGGATGGCTTGTGCCTAGGCTCTTAAGGTAATTAATTAATATGCTAGAATGGTGCTAGGATAGAGAGTAGTGTTGAATGTCTCCTAGACCCACAGATTGAAGAGGTAGGCAGTAGATGGTGACAGCCCTATCTGTCATTTGTAATCCTCCACGTTCGGCTATGCCACAAGCTCTTGGCGGGAGTCGCCTAGTGTTTCTAGGGGTAAACCCGTGTCCGATGTATTAATCCACTGAGCATGAGAATTCATAATTAAAATGATCATTAGTAACGAACTTAGGCTATGTATATGTACATTAGAATCATAGTAGGAGTATCTACCTAACTGCTAGCCTATTCCCTCTATTACCTCATTTATCCTCTTAGGATAGGATGCTCTTGTGTGTGTCACACTACCTCCGCTTATCATTAAACCGATGCTTGATAGAACCCTACCTAGGACAACCTAACTTTTCCATTTGATGATTGTTTTACTTTCATGTAGCCTTCTTTGGAAAAATATAAATGACACCCTTTGGGAATACTATTAAAAGGGGAAATGCTACAACGATAGTTTCCGTGCTGTGAGACCTATGTGTGCTGAATACATTGTCTTTGACAATAAAAGTTTTGAATGCTGCCATAACATCTTTTTAGCAAGGTACGACTCTAGCTCTGAGCTTCTGCATGGTCTGACAATATGTCCGACTTTCTTTGTCTAGGTCCGACATGTTTTTGGGTAGCTTCGGTGAGCTTTGTCATTAGCTCCGGCATGTCTTTGATAGCTCCGGCATGTCGTTGTTAAGCTCCGATATGTTTTGATAGGTCCGACTTATGTCGGCTAGCTTCGACTAGCTTTGGCAAGCTCCAGCGCTAGATTGTACTAGCTTTGGTAAGCTCCGGCGCTAGGTTGTACTAGCTTTGGTAAGCTCTAGCTCAAGCTCCGGTTAGTTTTGGCAAGATTCGGAGCTTGATCGCAATGTTTCTGCTTTTTCTATGAAATGTCTCGAACTTGCTTTACATTGTCGGAAAGATTTCTTAGTTTTCATTTTCTAAGTTTTTGGTGCATTTTGGTTGATATGGTTGATATCATTTTGCTATGGTTTGCAACATGCTTATGTGACGTGCTCATGTGAGATGTTGTGTTCGGAACTAATTTGAGTCAAGTCGAGGACTTAGGCTCGTACGGATTGGTTGTTTGTTCACGTGCAGGTGTTGCTTGAGTTCAAGACATGGCTGTTGACGGGATCCATTGAACTAGTCTTAGGGACAAGATGAGGTTCAACAACCAAGTTTGGGAGGAATTGTGGTTGAGTTGATCGGGAGGTTGTGCAGCATGTTTGAATCAAGAATAATGCATATGAAGGTATCATGGACGTCGTTGGAAGATGTTTGCAAAGGAGTGCATGGATGTGGCTACATGGTTCCGAGGCATGATGAAGAGATGTGGACATAAAGAATTGGTCAGAAAGGTCCAACCGACTAGGTTATGGACTCAGGCTGTCGCTGAGTCGTGTTTGACTCAAATATGGAAAGATTTGAGTTGGTTATGATAGGATTTCGTGTGGGTCACGAATTTGAGTTGTTTTAGGAATGTGGTATATGTTCCTAAGGTGTTTGGAAGTCTTAATATTGCTTCTATCTGCGTATAGAAGAGTCCTAATCAGTTATGGAAAGTTTCGATTCGTGATTTGAGTAGGATTAGAGTCCTAGCTGAGATTGGGTTGGCCTAAGGGCTGGTTATTTAAGCAAGGGCGGCCAGAGCTCGTGTAGACGACTTTGGGGCTGTTCCTCTTGTGTTCTATTGAATAAAATTCGTAGTTGAAAGGAACTTTGGTGCCTTGTTCGTTCGACTTGTTCCAGACATGTTTTTCTCGTCGAGTTTCTGCATAGCACTACCTTTCTTTGGTGGTTTTATCATAACTCGAGTTTTACAGATCCAATTGACGTGATTCTTTTTGGGTTGTCTTCACAATTTGATTATCTATCATCTGTGAAAATTTCACTGTCATTAGATTTGTGTTTTATGATCTACATGAGTTTCTTTGCAGCATTCCAGAATTGTTTTTCTCGAGTAGGACAGATTGACTTTGTTCGATCTTTCATTTGTAACTTGAGTTTCTCTCGACGGATTTGAGTGATTATTGTTGTTTCATCTTCGTGACTTGATTCTCTCTGATATATATTACTTTTTTCACAGTGAAACACGTTTAAATTAGTCTGACATACAATTTCTTTAACAGATCATTTTTTGCCCAAGGGTTTGGGATTTAATTGTTTCCGCTGCGTAAGATTTTTTAATCTACCATTCACTCCCTGGTAGCTTTTCACTTGCTCTTCGATCCTACAATTGGTATTAGATCCACAGTGCTCTAATCTTTGTGATTTGTATGTGTTTTGACTTATCATCATAGAGAAATACACTGCAAAACCTTGTGTCTTTAGTGGTATTGATTTTCAGGTTTGGAAGGCAGGTATGGAAGCCTTCATCCAGGCTCAAGGCTTCGCAATATGGGACAAGGTATACAAGTCTTACGAAGTGCCGCCAAACGATCAAGTTACAGCTACAAATATGAGAGATGTTGAAAACAACAACAAGGCTTGGAACTTGATCAAACAAGGATTAACTCAAAGCGACTTCGATTGTGTTGCACACCTCCGATCTGCATACGATGTGTGGAAAGAACATTGCGACTACCACGAAGGATCTAACACTATCAAGGAGGAAAACAAGATATGTTTAAAAAGGAATACATGCATTTTGAGATGCTACCCGGTGAGTCAATTGACGATCTCTTTGCTCGTTTTAACAAAATTCTCAACAACTTGCGTAGTGTCAATGTTAATTTTTCAGATGCTAAAAATGCTAGGCAATTACTAAGTGCATTAGACACGTCAATTTGGGAGATGAAAGTCACATCTATTCATGAATCTACTGTCATGAGTACACTTACATTAGATTTTCTTTATTCTTAATTGAAAACTCATGAAATTGACATACTCTCACGTAAGAATCCCAACAAGTCTCTTGTATTTGTTTCTCAACGTGATATGCCTAGCTCCGACCAATCTTCATCCTGTGGTACACTTGCTTTGTTGTTCTCTCTAACCCTTGAACAGATTGAGGAGTTTCCAGAGGAGGAGCTAGTACTTCTCTCTACTAGGTTCTCGAAAGCATTGCAAAATGTGAGAACTAGAAGGAGAGGAAGCTCCGGACCTCAACGATGTTTCGAATGTGGTAAGACAGGACATTTTCGTTTAGATTGCCCTAACTTTCATGTCCTACTTCCCGGAATGAAAAGCAAACAAGGACGAAGCACTCCTCTCCAAACGATAAGAAGAATAAGAAGGGTTTTACAGGACGTCAATTAGTGAGCAGTTTTATCTCCGCACTCCAGGAACTTGGCTCAAGCGACATGGACATTTGAAGTGATGAAGATGAAGATGATTTGGCGAACTTGTGCTTCATGGCGGACAAATCAAGATCAAGTATGGAGGATGCAGAACACAATAGCGATAATGAAGAGGTATGTCCTACTTGCGAAGAAACGTGTGATGCTATTTCTCGTGCCACTATTATAGTTAAGAAAAAGGACAAAAAGCTTAGAGATAGTGCTGCTAAAATTGAATCACTAGAATTTGAAATCAACCGTTTATAAACTTTGATTCCTAGTGATGATGCATGTCCCTCATCTGATTTAATATATGAACAATTGTCCTCATTAAGAAGTGCGCACACCTCCACACTAGATAAACTTGAGTTAGAAATTGAATAGAATAGAGAGCTTGCTACACTTAATGATAAAAACCTCAAAGATGCTACTTGTTCTACATTTGATTTGCATTGTTCTACTTGTGATGATCTTGATAAGAAACTACAAGATGCTATGAATGAAATTTCTATATTGAACAATGCTTTTTGTTCTCATGAAGTTAAATCTTATTGCAATTGCAAATTAAAAAGAAAAAACTTCATGTGAAAATTGCCTTGAGCTGTCCAATAAACTTGATAACATGCATAGGACATTAGATCGTTTTTGTAATGCTAATAAGAACCTAAACTTGCTGCTGAATTCTTCCAAGTCTTGCAATAATAAAACTGGTTTGGGTTTTGATTCTCATGCTCATGCTAAGGCACATCTACCTAAAATGGTAAAGTCATTAGGAAATGGTTTGATTCAAACCGTTCCTAAACAAAAAGAATTGGCTTTCAAATCTGCAGGAGTGTTGTCTCATTCGATTTCAAATAAAAATGTTGCTTGCTCATCTAGACATGGACACAAAGTTAAATTTCATTGTACCTACTGCGGTAGAGATGGTCATATCATAGATTTTTGTTATAGACTAGCTAAACAACAGAAAAAGGAAAGAATGATTGCTAGATCTCATAACTTTTATGCAAAATTTGCTGTACTTGAGAAACTGAATGATAGGAACATGCAATCTGCTGTAATGAGTCAAAAACATGCAAAGGTTGCTCCCAAACCTACTGTTGTTTGTGCTACACATGTAACATCTCGTAGGACAGTAGTTGGGTACAAAAAACTTAAAGCTTTGGCTCATAAACCTGTTGTTTTATATCAGCTTTTGTGTGTTATTCCTACTGGACGTCGTGTGACTCAGTACTGGATTCCTAAATGCCTTTTCACTGACCGAAGTATTGAGTCATCGATGTATTGTGCTTCTATGTAGGTTACACACTTGAGGAAGGAGAACATTTGTATTGTGGATTCAGGTTGCTCATGTCACATGACCGGTAACAAAGAATGGTTCTCCTCGCTCTCTTCTGTATCACGTGTAGAGAATGTTACTTTTGCTGATAATTCGTCAACTCCTATAATTGCTAAGGGTTCGGTTAGAGTAAATAATCACTACACTTTGAAGGATGTGGCACTTGTTAAAAATTTGAAATACAACTTGCTTTCTGTTTCACAACTGCTAGATAAAAATATGGAAATTATTTTCACTAAAAATTGCTGCAAAGTTGTAAATTCAAATAGTGAGCTTATTTTTTAACATGTCTCGATTTCGAAGAGTTTTTAAAGATTTTTTTGATATGTCTTCCTCTAAGCATAGGTGTCTAGTTGCTAATGATTCAAAGGACTTATATTTTGGCATCGTAGACTTGGTCACGTAGGCTTTGATCATCTAACGCATGTTAGTGCTCTTGATTGCATACGTGGGCTACGTAAGCTTAAAGGGGGCAAAGAAATTGTGTGCTCTTCTTGTAGACTTGCTAAGATGGTTGCAGGTTCACATACTGCTCTCACAATCATCATGACAACTGAACCGGGTCAACTTTTGCACCTTGACACCGTAGGACCTTCACGCGTTCAATCCTTCGAAGGTAAATGGTATGTTCTTGTGATTGTTGATGATTATTCTAGATACTCTTGGTTTTACATTATAGCATCTAAGAATGAAGCTTTTAGTCACTTTAGAACTTTATTTCTTAGATTATCAATTGATCACCCAGGATCTTTAAAAGCAATTAGAAGTGATAACGGAACCGAATTTAAAAATCAATCTTTTGATCACTTTTGTTCTGAAAATGGAATAGATCATCAATTTTCTTCACCATATGTACCTCGACAAAACAGTGTTGTAGAAAGAAAGAATAGAACCTTAGGTTAGATGGCTAGGACTATGCTTGATGAATATCAAACTCCTAGGAAATTTTGGGCTGATGCGATTGTAACTTCTTGTTATGTCTCAAATTGTGTTTTCTTGCACGCTAAGCTAGGTAAAACACCATATGAGCTCCGGTTTGGACATCGGCCTAGTGTTAAACACTTTTGGGTCTTTGGTGGCAAATGCTTTGTTAAGAAACATGGTAATCTTGATAAATTTGAACCTAGATCTGTTGATAGCATGTTTCTTGGTTGTCCATCTCATACTAGAGGCTACCGTGTGCTTTTACTTGACACTAACAAAATTGTGGAGACTTGTGAAGTGTCTTTTGATGAAGCTAGCACAGGTACTAGCTCAAACATTGCAGTTTCAGATCCATATCCGCAGGGGGAGAGCATTTTCGTTGAAGATGAGGAAGAGGTGGAGCTGCTGCCCGAAAATTCAGCAGCTAATGATATTGTTCCAGCTCCTGATTTTGATTCACAGCCAGCACCGACGACTACCATTGCTGGTCCAGATCCTCCTCAAGTCACAAGCTCATCGATTTGTGATGAACATGAAGACGAAGAAGCTTGTGAAGTGTCCACTCTCCTCCAGGTTCTCAAAAGTCATGCTCCACAACAAATTATTGTAATCTTGCACGAACGAGTCACACGGTCCAGGTTTTGCGATCCAAACTCTCATGCTCATTCTGCTTTTGTTGCTTCTTTTGAACACAAAGATATATCACACGCACTCACTAATGAATCTTGGATTATTGCCATATAAGAAGAGTTAAAATTTTTTGAAAGAAATAATGTTTGGAAACTTGTACCTACACCTCAAGGTCACACTTTAATTGGAACTAAATGGGTGTTTAAAAAAAAAGTGAGGATGGGGTTGTGGTTAGGAATAAGTTTGGGTTGGTTGCCCATGGTTTCACTCAAGTTGAAGGTCTAGATTTTGATGAAACTTTTGCTCCTGTTGCTAGATTAGAAGACATAAGATTTTTTTTAGCTTTTGCTGCATCTAAAGGCTTTAAGCTATATAAAATGGATGTTAAAAGTGCTTTTATTAATGGCTACATAGATGAGGAGGTTTATGTCAAACAACCACCAGGTTTTGAAAATCCAGATTTTCCTAATCATGTTTACAAACAGTCCAAGGCCTTGTACGATCTCAAACAAGCCCCTAGAGCATGGTATGATAGGTCAAAAACATTCTTATTTAAAAAGGGGTTTACCATGGGCAAGGCTGATAAAACTCTTTTTGTGCTTAAGCATGGCAATGACTCATAATTCGTTCAAGTGTATGTGGATGATATTATCTTTGGTTGTGCTTCTCATGATGTTGTGTCTAAGTTTTCAGCTATGATGAGTTCAGAATTTGAGATGAGTATGATGGGAGAACTCACATACTTTTTGGGGCTGCAAATCAAGCAAACCAAGGAGGGTACCTTTGTGCATCAAACGAAGTATACAAAAGACCTCCTGAGGTGCTTCAACATGGACAAAAGCTAGCCTCTTCGGACACCAATGGGAACAGCAACAACACTTGAACTTGATGAAGATGGCGAACCCGTGGATCAAAAAGAATATAGAAGCATGATCAAATCACTTTTGTACCTCACGACATCATGACCGGACATACAATTCAGCGTATGTCTTTGTGCATGATTTCAAGGCTCCGCACGTGCTTCACATCGTCAAGCCCTCAAAAAGATTCTCAGGTACTTACATGGAACTCAAGAATTTGGCATTTTTATTCCTTCTTCCTCAACCATTACTTTGAAAGCTTTTTCGGATTCTGATTTTGGGGGTTGTTGGATTGATAGGAAAAGTACTTCTGGTGTTTTTGATTTTCTTGGTAATTCACTTGTTGCTTGGTCCTCTAGAAAACAAAACTCAAGTGCACAATCCACAGCTGAATCTGAATATGTAGTTGCTGCTAGTGCTTGCTCACAAATTCTTTGGATTGTTCAAACACTTAAGGACCATGGGGTTGATCTAGATAGTGTTCCACTGTTTCGTGATAACACTATTGCCATTTGCATTGCTAAAAACTCCGTGCAGCATTCTAGAACTAAGCATCAGGTATCACTTTCTCTGTAATAATGTTGAAAAAGGAAACATTGTGCTTCACCAGGTAGATATCAAACAACAATTGGGTGTCAATTTAACAAAACCTTTGGATTTCACTCGTTTTTGTTTTATTCGTAGTGAAATAGGGTTATGCATCCTCATGGCTTACATTGACGGGGAGTTTTGAAACTTCAGAAGTCTATTTGTGAATCTGAAATTAAAATAATATGAGCATAGTATTTCATACATATATGACTGTGATTCCTTTTACATGCTGAAAGTTCCTACTACATTACTCGTGTTATACATTTTGTAGTTTTTGCCTTGTCTAGTAATTGGAATAATTACTTACACAAAATCTGGTCATGGTCGAACTTTCTTGCTGTTTTGAACTTGTTGCATGCTCACAGTGCTTTTAATCATAAAGAATTAATCAAGTAATCAACTCACATGTTGAATTTTTATGAACAAATATAAGTTGAGAAAAAGATCAAGAGAATATGCATGCATCACACTTCTTTTTTTGAGATGGCTTACCATTGCACTTAGATATGAACTTGGAAGAAGTTGTGTATGACTAAAATCATGTCCTTAAGCTTCTGATTGTCAAATGACATAGGCTTGGCTTGGTTGGTTAGAATAAGGCAGATGCGGCATGTAATCTCTTGCAAATGTCATATGTTAAAAGTTTGTGCTTTAAATAAAATGCATCAACAAGTGTCATGCTTTAAGGTTTTGAAATAGTTAAGTTTGTGAGATCATGACTTGTTTAAATTGCAAATTACATTTGATCTCTAGCATAGCTTACACTACTTTATGTATTTCATTGATGTTATAGTGTAAGTTACCTGATAGTATGACTTGGATGAGCTTTGTTTTATATGTATATGATATAATATGCTCATAACAATTAAAATTTGTCTTATAAACCTTGCTGAATACATTGTCAAAGGGGGAGAGGTAATATATGAATTTTTAAAGATAAGTATCCAAGGGGGAGAAATTGATTACACATTGCACATATTCACAATTGTTTTTGGCACGATTCTTCTTAGGGGGAGAATTTCTCTTTCTCATTTTATTTCTGTTTACAGAGAGGGAGAAATTGTGTTTGAAACTTTTAATGTGCATAAGCTAATTTTCGGATGTTAAGTGGTGTTGCCAATGCATTCATCAAGGGGGGATTGTGAGACCTATGTGCGCTGAATACATTGGCTTTGAAAATAAAAGTTTTGAATGCTATTATAACATCTTTTTAGCAAGGTCCGACTCTAGCTCTGAGCTTCTGCAAGGTCCGACAATATGGCCGACTTTCTTTGTCTAGGTCCGACATGTTCTTGGGTAACTCCGGTGAGCTTTGTCTTTAGCTCTGCCATGTCTTTGATAGCTCCGCCATGTCGTTGTTAAGCTTCGATATGTTTTGATAGGTCTGACTTATGTTGGCTAGCTCCGACTAGCTTTGGCAAGCTCCAGCGCTAGATTGTACTAGCTTTGGTAAGCTCCGGCGCTAGGTTGTACTAGCTTTGGTAAGCTCCAGCTCAAGCTCTGCTTAGTTTTGGCAAGATTCGGAGAATGATCGCAATGTTTCTGCTTTTTCTGTGAAATGTTTCGAACTGGCTTTACATTGTTGGAAAGATTGCTTAGTATTCATTTGCTAAGTTTTGGTGCGTTTTGGTTGATATGGTTGATATCATTTTTCTATGGTTTGCAACATGCTTATGTGAGGTGCTCATGTGAGGTGTTGTGTTTGGAACTAATTTGAGTCAAGTTGTAGACTTGGGTTCGCACGGATTGGTTGTTTGTTCATGTGCAGGTGTTGCCTGAGTTCAAGACATGGCTGGTGACGGGATCCATTGAACTAGTATTAGGGAAAAGATGTCGTTCAACAACCAAGTTCGGGAGGAATTGTGGTTGAGTTGAGGGGGAGGTTGCGTTGCATGTTTGAATCAAGAACAATGCATATGAAGGTATTGTGGACGTCGTTGGAAGATGTTTGCACGTATGCAAGGAGTGCATGGATGTGGCTATATGGTTCCGAGGCATGATGAAGAGATGTGGACGTAAAGAATTGGTCGGAAAGGTCCAACCGACTAGGTTATGGACTCAGGCTGCGGCTGAGTTGTGTTTGACTCAAATATGGAAAGATTTGAGTGGGTTATGATAGGATTTCTTGTGGGTCACAAATTTGAGTTGTTTTAGGAATGTGGGATATGTTCTTAAGGTGTTTGGAAGTCTTAAGATTGCTTCTATCTGCATATAGAAGAGTCCTAAGCAGTTATGGAAATGTTTTGATTCATGATTTGAGTAGGATTAGAGTCCTAGTTGAGATTGGGTTGGCCTAAGGGCTGGTTATATAAGCAAGGGCGGCCAGAGCTCGTGTATACGACTTTGGGGCTGTTCCTCTTGTGTTCTATTGAATAAAATTTGTAGTTGAAAGGAACGTTTGTGCCTTGTTCTTCCGACTTGTTCCAGACAAGTTTTTCTCGTCGAGTTTCTACACAGCACTACCTTTCTTCGGTGGTTTTATCATAACTCGAGTTTTACAGATCCAATTGTAAAAGCCCGTTTTTCGGAAGAACAAAAACACAAAAATGCGAACTTAAAATTTTTGAAAATAGACTTGGAAATCCAAACTCACATGAGCATATGAGTTAAACTATGTTCACTAAAAATAGGGACTTGTTAAAGCTTTACATATAGAACATGGTTGCTGATGTGGAATGGAACTTAAGGTGAAGAATCCTTAATTTCCAAGTATTCACATTTTCAATGAAAAATTAAAGGAGAAAAGAAAACAAAATAGAGAGAAAGAAAAAGGAATTATTCCAACCCTAAAATGGGACATCCAAAAATATTCAAATCTCAGGCCGTAAATTTTTCCATGACCTACTAATATTCCAATTAGACTCTTGGTAAAGTTTCAAAATTTTTGAAGCCCATTTCCCATTTATTGGACACGTACTGAGAGTTTAATCAACGTCGACTTCAAATTTAAACTTTGTGCTCAACCTTGTCCAAATCAACTCCAAATTTTTCCTGAGGTCCCTTATGGTTCAAAAAGGTTAACCTCAAAGTTTCAGGATTTTTGAACCTAATCTACTATTTATTTCCTTGAGTCAAGTATCACCACTTGAATTCAAATTCAAATCTGAGTTCAAATTCAACTTGCTCAGTTTTGAAATCTGATTGCACCATAAAATTCTCCACATTTTAATTAGTCACTGGGCCAAATTTGACTATTTTTGAAGCATTCTTTCTAGCCCTATTGGAATTTTGGAAAGAAGGAGAGGGAAGTGGGTCCCACGAGTGGTCCCCACAGGTCAGGTCGACACTGCCTCAGCGTGACACCGAGACGCGTGCAGTGCCACCGCGATGCAAATCCGTCCTTATCACCGCGCTCGACCCCGTTTCTTCTTCCTCGCGCCTTCATTCTCCCTCCCGACCCGTCCGGCCATCGGCTCTGCCCGCGCCTGCTGCTCGCCCTGCCTCCCCGGCGGCCGGCCCCAGTGCCCGTGCACTCCGCCGCCTTGGTTCCAGCACCTCCCGGCCACCGCTCGCCCTATACCACGGCATCGCCATCCCGCCACCAGCGCCGCGCCGCCACCTCGCCTCCCAGCTCCGCCCGGCGCGCACCCCGCCGCCAGAGCCCGACTTCGCCCCCGCCAGCTCGCGCGTCCGCCAGGTCCGTGCGCCGCCTCCTCGTCGCCCTGGCGCTCAGCCCGCGACCCTGCGTCCAGGTCGCCGCTCATGGCACCGCCGACCGTGCTTCTCTCCAGCGCTCCTCGCCTGACCCCCGGGCCGCGCGACGCCCTAGCACCGCCAGCCTCTGGGTCGTCCCCGCGCTCGACCGCCCCAGCTCGCCTCTGCCCAGCAGCCACGACCGCCTGCTCCTTCCGTTGGCCGCCCGCTCACTACTCCCTGGCTACGGTTGTGTGCCCCTGGCCGCCGACGCTGCGCCCATCCCACTGCTGCGCGTCGCGTTCCAGCCGCCACTGCAGGCTGCGCCACGCCGACCACCCGTACCATGGTTGTGCCATCCTGCTTGTGCCATGTTCCAATTCCAGCGCGCCATGGTCGCTATTGCACACGCCGAGCCTGCACACCATAGCCGCCTTCTGCTGACCATGCCCCTGCCTTGCCGCGCCCCAACCGGTGGTCGACGCCCGACATCGTCGCCCCGTTCCGCGCCATGGCTGCACCCAACCAGCGAAGCGAGTGACCTGTGAGATGTATGAGATGCAAGAACACGTCGACGACACAACAACAACGACAATTGGTTCAAGGTTAGCTCCGAATTGTGCGAAGATTAATTGGGACAGTGCTGCAGCCAAGATGTTCGCTGAAATGTTCAAGAGGAAAGAACCAACTTTGTTGATGTGTAGAACTGGTCTGTGATGCAGGGGTAGAATGAGGTTGAAACCGACAAGCCCAAGTGCCAAGATGCCCTTTGAATGGTGATGAAGAGACGGAAGTCAAGTGCACACCCTAGTTGTTCGGCGAAATGCCTACAAGGTGAGCCTTGCACTAAAATATCTTGCTTGATGTCACCGATGTCCGTTCGTTGTGATCGCTAAGGTTACTCATGTGTTGTCATGTCGTACGTCCAGTTTCCGCATTGATATCATTCCTATAGGAGTCCCTAAGTTGACCTCCTTTGTCGTTTGTATCACGTTGGCATGTCCGTGCGTGCTCGTGATGCTCCACCATGAGTCGCGTCGACGTCGTTGACCATATGACATCGTCGTGACGTTTCGAGCCATCATCGTGTCCTGGCATCGAGATGAAGGATGCCTGTAACGTACATGATGCTGAAACACAACCACGACACAACGGTCGACAGTCGTTTAGCCAAATTAGGGTTTGGTCAAGGCGAGACTCGTCGAGTCCTAGGTGTAGCCTAGATGCTCGATGAAATGCCTTCTAGATCAAACCGAGTGTATTGGTGACCACCGATGACCTAGGGTAGAATACTGCGAGAACGTTGCGACCGACGAGGAGAACTAGTCCAAGTTGAACCTTGGATAAGGATTTCTTAGTTGTGTCGAGGACGTTTCCTTTCTGTTCGCAGAATTGCTTACCTAGGTGTACCTCTTCATCGACGGTCGATTCGTCGAGTCTTTTGTCGACGACTAAGTCGAGTCCCTAACTCTCCGACTCATGAGGTGGTGTTCGAGATTCTGCTCACCCCTTTGACGAGCCCGGGTTGTTGTGGACGTCGCTAAGACGATCTTCTCGAGATGGCAAAGCATGCCTTCATGGCAAGGTCTTGCATCATGTTTAAGTCTCGAGAGCTTACCGAGCTCACCTGGACAAGCTTGCGGGAGACACTACATTAGTGTCGTCATGTAAGCACTTGAACGATGCTCAAGAATCTTGCCGTAGAAACTACTTTACCTAAAAGTCATTTGAACGTTGTCTTGGTACTCATACTAGGTTAACGGTGCTTGTAATGACTTCTTAAGTCCAAGCCATGTTGATCTCAATTCAATCCCAAGTGTCGTTAGGTTCCATCATGGTTCATCCTAAGTCAGGACCCTACGACAGCACTGCTCACTTAACTAGGTTTACTCCTGTATGAGTTAAGTCAAATTTATTGGTCGATTGCTAAATCGCAACCTTCGTCTTGTACACCACTCATACTCAAGCTTTCGATGCCACCTTGACACTTAGGTCATCCTTACACTACCAGTCCAACACTTTCACACCATTCAGTTGTATCGTCCTTGAGTGGCATAGCGTCGAGTGTTGAGTGCCAAGTTGCAATGTGTGCTTACATTGCACCTTTCAATTCACATCTCGATACTACTATGACCACTTGACTTCATCCTTTGTTCATTCACACAACAAAGGCATATCTGTCCTTCCTAGTCGAACTCCTCATTCTTAGAGTTTACACAACCCCGTGGAGTCTTTTCTTAAATTACTTAATTACTTAATTACTTATATGCATATCATGTCGATAGGAAACGTGATGGTAGGTGATCGACGAGGAGCTTCACTTGGAGGAGAAGGCCGAGGTGTTTCCACTGAGGTTCCATGGCAAGTTCTCCGGAGGAAGATCAAGCCCTAACAATTGACATTTGTTCAGTCGCAAACTAAGGCAAGCCCCGGTTTGCATTTAAGTCGTTTATAAACTTTTGCTTTATCACTATGATGAGTAGTATATGAATTGTGCATTACGTTTAGGGTGAATGATACTCCACATGCATGACCAAAAATCCCAGGGTTTATTGGCACGAGTTACAGTTTGACCTGTAGTAACTGCTTTGCTAATGCATAGGAAATCCGGTAGAAGTCGAGTAGTTGGAATCTACTCGTGAGAGATGTATCTCACAGGATTGGTTGAAAAGAAAATGGATTAATATAATGAAATTGAGACCGGGCAGGGAATGGATAGGAGGCGGCGAGAATTGAGTCTCGGTCGCATAGCCCTGCCTGTGTCGATTAAGGCTCGTCCGTATGCAGCCCCTTCGGACAAGCTTGAATTGTACCGGCAATATAATGGACATATGGAATCCAATAAACTGATGTAACTTGATAACTGGGATGTCGAGACCCATTAACTCACCATCGATAGGGGTGGGTTGAGGACAGTAAGGTGTAAATCGGTCGGCGGACACATGAGGTGTTCCGTGCGGAGACCTTCTGTTTGCGGAGGTGAGACGGGCTCAGCATTCGAGTTTCTTGTGAAAGGTGGCCATATACGCCTAGTACTGAAGTGTTATGTAGGTACAGGTGTGCTCGCTGACACTTCCGAACGACGTATGTGTCGTGTTGTCCGGGTGTGTCCTGATTGCAATCACTGTCCCTCGCAGTAATAGAGTACCACTTGTTCACTGAGCGGTGACGTAGTAAATACTAAAGAAGTCAGAAAAGTCATATGGTATTGAATTATAATTACTTTGCAACCTTGTATGATTTAGAGATAGTATAACTAAAGATTTTCAATTTCCCCATACTTTAGCTGTAATAGCACTATGTGCTTTGGGCATGTCATATCATCGGTAAAGCGTTTCTTGTTTGATTGTGGAGCCCATGATGTGCCGTGCTCAGAGAATGTCATTTGCTACTTAAAACTTGATTATAAGGATCCACTTGTAGGCGAGTCATTTATGCTATTCCTTACCTATGTTTAGTGTCCCCTTGCATATGTCTAGTGAGACGGTTAAGTCTTGCTGAGCCTTATGCTCACGTTTGCGCTTTAACGATTTTTGCAGGTATTAGTTTTATTTCTGCTGTTCAGGTTGTACATGAGACTCGAGGTGTCGAGATAAATCTCATGTGAGCCACGCCGCTGCTGTTTGTTCTTCGTGTTGCTAGCGAGAATCGTCCTAGGGCATGGACGTCTTCTCTCCTGCTTAGTTAGGTGAGATTATGAGTATGTATTTTCCGCTGCGTGTGTACTTCTATTGTACACTCTTTTGTAAACTCTTCTTATTATGAAAGGAAAACTTTATATGTTTTGGTATCCTTTTTGTGTGTGCTGTTAGGTGCCGCATCGCACGGTACCACCCAATGAGATCCTTGGATGTGTGGACTCAGGTCCTCACAAACATGGTATCAGAGCTTCATTGGGAATAGCACGCTCGAAAAGAGCCTATTTTCGAAAACTCCGAAGTAGTCGAGTGAGGTTTAGCTATATGCCCATTAAGGACTATTACTAGTATAAGTTGTAAAGGTGGTGAACTAACTTGTTATATTATTCTGTAACGATGCTCTGTCTTCAAGGTAAGAGGTAAGGTACGCCGCCGAGAGCGGATCAATCTCGGTAAACTCTGCATACGAGATATAGTATGTGAAATTTCCGTGGCTTAGCACGGAAAGTCAATATGAGTCTCTGAAACTTTCCATGTTTCTGAGAACATATGACACGCGGTACCCCAGCGTGACACAAAATTAGTGGGAGCCCCCGTCGGGTGGTGTATAACCCGATAGTATGCATCTCTAGAACTATTCATGTTCCATGGGATCATGCGAAACACGTATGCCCGAGCGTGTATAAGCCGGATCGTACGGGAGTCTTTGCTGTACAGACATATTTACAGCCATGTACCTCGAGACATGACCTCGCTCGAGGGCGACTCACACCCGAGTCGTATGCATTTACTTTTAATTATATCTTATTGTGATTGCCTGTCGTGTTTCCCCGTGCCGCCCTTGATGTGTGAAGGTGTGAAAGGGGATTGTTTGTCTTCTGCAGGTACACTAACTCCGGTAGCGACCCGTGTAGAATACGTTTGCGAGTGATCGGTATTACAACCACCTATAGACGTATCCGGATATACCGGGTTAGACTTTTCTTTTGGGTAAGGCACGTAGTACCGCCAGTATCCCACTTGATACTTTGACCATCCCCCACGAGAGAAATGGCTTCATATTCATATTAAGTCCAAGTATCAGTTGCTGATATCTTGTGGACGAAGTAAAATGTTTCTTTTCAAGAGTAGGTGAACCAAAGTCCTTTGCTCCTGGCGAGAGTTTAGCTCGACTTCGCCGGAGTAAGACTTTGGTTAAGATTGAAGATCCATAGTGATATGCTATGGATAAGAAGGTCGTCAAGTCTCTTTTAAGATTCCATTTGGTTCTAAAGGAAATGATTAGTTGTGAATCAAGTTCTAGCCATCGGACTTGAGTTTTGAGCTAACTTTCAAAATTTGAGTTTGTTCCCAAATTCTTGTGTTTCGAAGCCGGTGAGTTCTGTTTTCGAACAGAATTGACCTGACGTTGAAATTCCATATCTCTTCAACCTGGAGGGCTTTGGAGGCAAGTGAATACTTTTTGAAAGGCTTTTGGAGTCTTCTAATAGTTTCCTATTGACCTCCAAGCCAAAAGATGCTTTTATGGTGATGAAAATGCACCATTATCACAGCAGCTGCTGTTCTGAAACTACACGGACCAGCATCTGAATTTTGTCATATTTCCTTGGAGAAAGCTCTTCTATTCCATTATGATACATTTCTGGAAAGTGGAAGAGCTATTCTACAACTTTGTTATTCAGTGATACCTCAAAATCAGTTTAAAACTAATTAAAAACAGAGTTGAAGATAGTACATGTATATCGATGCTATCTGAAACAGCCAGAAAAATTTTGAACTTTAAATAGCCATAACTGTTAAACTAGAAGCAACCTATGCATGTTTATACATGTATGGAAAACTTAGAGAGTCCTCTACAACATTTCTATAGAACTTCAGAGCGGAATCCATCTCTAAGATACTCAAAATTTCAGATTTCTAGACTTGATCAAATTTGGACAGCGAGTGGACAGTCCTGTATACAGTTACTGTTTCTCGCATGACTCGCTGTATAATTGTCGAAAGACTTCATAATTTTCATTTCTGGGATCCCTAGAATTTTTGCAACAAGTTTGCTATGTATTACTTTTGCAAATATTGATGTTTGTATATCTGAAATGGTGGACAAAATCAGCCTTAAACAAAGGAGGTGCTGTCCAAATTTTCAGAAAAACTGTCAACTTGCAAATGCCATATCTTCTCAACCAGAAGTGCTACAAGGGCAAGTAAATACTCTTTAGAAAGATTTGGGAGTCCTCTGCATGTTTTCTGTTCAGCACAAGACCAAAATCCTTGTTTTGGTGGGTGAAATTTAGATAATCGCAGAGACTGTCCAGGCATACTCAAACTGGACAGCAATCTGTACACCTCTGAATTTAATCCATAACTCGCAGACCTTTGATCCAATGGTGTCACGGAAGTAACCGTTGGAGAGGTTAGAGAGTCAGCTACAATTTTTGCAATTGGCTCCAGACCTGAATCGGTCATCTACCTATTCCAAATCGAGTTTGAATACAGAGTGGTCAATCTGAACTGAATTCAATTCTGAATGCTGAAATTTTACCCAACTTCAAAAATTCATATCTTTTGAACCAGAGCTGATATGAAGACAAGTAAGTACATTATGGAAAGCTTATTACACTGGCTACAACTTTGTAAATAAGAATATTTCCATATTTCCATCAGAACAGCGTGAAAAATTTAGATCAAAACTGCTACTGTTTAAGCAGATTCTGCTGAAAGTGCAGAGAAATCTGCTAACTTTAAAATTGCATAACTTGCGAACCAGAGATGATCTAGAGGCAAACCAATACTTTTTGGAAGGGTATTAAAGTTTAATTTAACTTTGTTGTTCACCTCAAGATCTGATTTTGCCATTTACTTGGCCAAAAATCGAAGTTGCGTCCAAGCTGTTCATCCTCCACCAGGATTTAACCGGGTGATGACCCTTCAGGGTGTTTATGGATTTGGTTCTCGAGTTCAACTCGAGGAGTTTCATAACATCCCAGGTGTTGCGACCCAACAATATTTGCCTTTAGAGTTGAGTATTACACTAAGGCAAATCCCTTTTGCTCGGATGCACATGCTAGTGTTTTGACTATGCAACCTTGCATCTCACACTTTAATTGTGCATTGAGCATGTATGACACTTCCTTTAGTTGGACGACCCTCCCCATAAATATTGCTTGGAGTAAGTTTCTTGCTCACCTAGCTTGAATCTTAAGGGGGAAGGAGTTCATCTAGTAATTGAAGTGTTACGTTCACCTAGGTGTCATACCAAGGTACATCGACACCGAACCAACGTGCTGGGAGCAATGCTCAAGTAAGTAGGACCGAGTACAACATTGACTCATTAAGTCAATGCGAAGCTTAAGTAACGGATCACCTTGAACCCCGTTTCTTGTGGAACTCGATCAACGAGTTAAAGGAGTCAGTTGATTCTTCACGCTAAACCACTCCTTTGCTTCAGTCTTTGAGACGAGAAGCCATAAGTAAGTAGTATGAGATGGAAATTCTTTAGCAAGAATGTGGATTACTAACCAAGGTTGTGCCTAGCACAGTACCTTGTCAACCACTTAGTGCAACCTACGAAAGTGAGGAGAACCTTACTCTTCAAAAAGGTTACTCTCTTTGCCACTTCTGAAGGCAACCCTACCGCACCTTTTAAGGGGTAGACATAGTACTTTAAGAAAACTACGAGATGAAAAACCTGACCCATTGTTAAGGAACCACAATTACCTGTAGGTTGTGATTAACAAGCTTTAGGGAACTTCCGATCAACAAGAAGTTCAATCACTTTGTTCCATTTTGTACACTCCGTTGCCTTGAGATGAACCTCACCATTCCTTGCTAATACTTTTACCTTGAAACCATCGAACTTGGTCGAGATATGAAAGTAGCAAGTCTTTTCTAGCGCCTTTCATGACCAAGTTTAATCAATCCTCCTATATTTGGGATACTTCTGACTGTGTTTGGATTGTCTTACCTATTTTTGCTCAAAACATAATACTGAATGCACCATACCTTGCATAATTATCCGCGGAGTTGCATTGCGTCTGCATAACATCATCCGGTTTGTGATGCATCATAAAACGTAATTGCTAATGAGTTTTGAGCAAGAATATGTGACCCTGTTCAGATACTTAAGTAGTGCCTAACATTTTTGAGTTGTGATCAATTTTATCGTTCGCAACGCCTTCGACTGGTTTCATTATCTTGAGTAGCACAAAGGACACCTTGTGACTAAAACACAGTTGTGTCCTTGTCCTTGACTTGTTGAAACTCAAATCGCCTTGAGTACTTGCAACTAAACAAACACTTGGACTTCCATCCTTGACTTGTTAGGTTCAAGTACCTTGATTGTTGCAACTATACCGTTCGTCATCGAGTAGTCATCAGTTCGATGATCAACCTTGTAAAATCCATGAAATCTCCTTCCTCGCGAGGATACCGTTCGTTTGTCAACCTTGTGAAACTCTTTGGGTCCATCTAAGATCTTATGTTGTTATATGGTAACCTTGTTATACTAATTACCTTGTAGTTACCATATGATTGAGTTCTTTGCTATGTTGAAACATATGAGGATACTGAATCCTTACATCCTCATGTGCCACCGCAAAAAGGTCTTCATCTTCTGCTTCTATTGTTTGAAGATGTTGATATACCCAGAAACCTTGTAGTCGTCATATCTTCAATATTCCTGCAGTTTTGATTACATAAGAGTGTTGAGTGTCTTGCTACTCTTATGCTACGGCTAAGGAATCCTATGGTTGACTAAACATCAAACGAGGTTAATGATTGTTGTTTAACCTCGTAAACCATCTTAACTCATGTCAAGGGAAATACCACATTAAGTTGAAAGGACCTATGCAAAACCAAGCAAGCAACCAAGAATCAATGCAAGAAAAGTTTCAAACTATCAAGGTGACCTAGAGAAGCAAAGAACAAGTGCAAATTCTTCAAATCAAGACTAGGACAGGACAAGATGTCATGTCAGTGCAAGAGTACAACAATAAAGGATCAGTAACAGACATGAAAGTTTTACGATGTGATATTGCCATGTCGAGCATCCTGTCAAGGTTATCAACCTAAGGACTGAAATCTCCTGAAGCAGACTTTAGAATTTCTTAAGATGCCTGAAGATAATCACTATTTCGTAGAACCCAAGTTTTTAAGGGCATTGCCATTTTCCTTAGTCAATGACCCTCTTTTACGGGTCGCTCCCTCATCGTTCTGTTATTCTACCTGTTAGAATCTCGGGACGAGATTCCTTTAAGGGGGAAGGATTGTAAAAGCCCGTTTTTCGGAAGAACAAAAACACAAAAATGCGAACTTAAAAATTTTGAAAATAGACTTGGAAATCCAAACTCACATGAGCATATGAGTTAAACTATGTTCACTAAAAATAGGGACTTGTTAAAGCTTTACATATAGAACATGGTTGCTGATGTGGAATGGAACTTAAGGTGAAGAATCCTTAATTTCCAAGTATTCACATTTTCAATGAAAAATTAAAGGAGAAAAGAAAACAAAATAGAGAGAAAGAAAAAGGAATTATTCCAACCCTAAAATGGGACATCCAAAAATATTCAAATCTCAGGCCGTAAATTTTTCCATGACCTACTAATATTCCAATTAGACTCTTGGTAAAGTTTCAAAATTTTTGAAGCCCATTTCCCATTTATTGGACACGTACTGAGAGTTTAATCAACGTCGACTTCAAATTTAAACTTTGTGCTCAACCTTGTCCAAATCAACTCCAAATTTTTCCTGAGGTCCCTTATGGTTCAAAAAGGTTAAACTCAAAGTTTCAGGATTTTTGAACCTAATCTACTATTTATTTCCTTGAGTCAAGTATCACCACTTGAATTCAAATTCAAATCTGAGTTCAAATTCAACTTGCTCAGTTTTGAAATCTGATTGCACCATAAAATTCTCCACATTTTAATTAGTCACTGGGCCAAATTTGACTATTTTTGAAGCATTCTTTCTAGCCCTATTGGAATTTTGGAAAGAAGGAGAGGGAAGTGGGTCCCACGTGGGACTCCCACAGGTCAGGTCGACACTGCCTCAGCGTGACACCGTGACGCATGCAGTGCCACCGTGATGCAAATCCGTCCCTTATCACCGCGCCCGACCCCGTTTCTTCTTCCCCGCGCCTTCATTCTCCCTCCCGACCCGTCCGGCCATCGGCTCTGCCAGCGCCTGCTGCTCGCCCTGCCTCCCCGGCGGCCGGCCCCAGTGCCTGTGCACTCCGCCGCCTTGGTTCCAGCACCTCCCAGCCACCGCTCGCCCTGTACCACGGCATCGCCATCCCGCCACCAGCGCCGCGCCGCCACCTCGCCTCCCAGCTCCGCCCCGGCGCGCACCCCGCCGCCAGCGCCCGACTTCGCCCCCGCCAGCTCGCGCGTCCGCCAGGTCCGCGCGCCGCCTCCTCGTCGCCCTGGCGCTCAGCCCGCGGCCCTGCGTCCCGGTCGCCGCTCATGGCACCGCCGACCGTGCTTCTCTCCAGCGCTCCTCGCCTGACCCCCGGGCCGCGCGACGCCCTAGCACCGCCAGCCTCTGGGTCGTCCCCGCGCTCGACCGCCCCAGCTCGCCTCTGCCCAGCAGCCACGACCGCCTGCTCCTTCCGTTGGCCCGCCCGCTCACTACTCCCTGGCTACGGTTGTGTGCCCCTGGCCGCCGACGTTGCGCCCATCCCACTGCTGCGCGTCGCGTTCCAGCCGCCACTGCAGGCTGCGCCACGCCGACCACCCGTACCATGGCTGTGCCATCCTGCTTGTGCCATGTTCCAATTCCAGCGCGCCATGGTCGCTATTGCACACGTCGAGCCTGCACACCATAGCCGCCTTCTGCTGACCATGCCCCTGCCTTGCCGCGCCCCAACCGGTGGTCGACGCCCGACATCGTCGCCCCGTTCCGCGCCATGGCTGCACCCAACCAGCGAAGCGAGTGACCTGTGAGATGTATGAGATGCAAGAACACGTCGACGACACAACAACAACGACAATTGGTTCAAGGTTAGCTCTGAATTGTGCGAAGATTATTTGGGACAGTGCTGCAGCCAAGATGTTCGATGAAATGTTCAAGAGGAAAGAACCAACTTTGTTGATGTGTAGAACTGGTCTGTGATGCAGGGGTAGAATGAGGTTGAAACCGACAAGCCCAAGTGCCAAGATGCCCTTTGAATGGTGATGAAGAGACAGAAGTCAAGTGCACACCCTAGTTTGTTCGGCGAAATGCCTACAAGGTGAGCCTTGCACTAAAATATCTTGCTTGATGTCACCGATGTCCGTTCGTCGTGATCGCTAAGGTTACTCATGTGTTGTCATGTCGTACGTCCAGTTTCCGCATTGATATCATTCCTATAAGAGTCCCTAAGTTGACCTCCTTTGTCGTTTGTATCACGTTGGCATGTCCGTGCGTGCTCGTGATGCTCCACCATGAGTCGCGTCGACGTCGTTGACCATATGACATCGTCGTGACGTTCCGAGCCATCATCGTGTCCTGGCATCGAGATGAAGGATGCCTGTAACGTACATGATGCTGAAACACAACCACGACACAACGGTCGACAGTCGTTTAGCCAAATTAGGGTTTGGTCAAGGCGAGACTCGTCGAGTCCTAGGTGTAGCCTAGATGCTCGATGAAATGCCTTCTAGATCAAACTGAGTGTATTGGTGACCACCGATGACCTAGGGTAGAATACTGCGAGAACGTTGCGACCGACGAGGAGAACTAGTCCAAGTTGAACCTTGGATAAGGATTTCTTAGTTGTGTCGAGGACGTTTCCTTTCTGTTCGCAGAATTGCTTACCTAGGTGTACCTCTTCATCGACGGTCGATTCGTCGAGTCTTTTGTCGACGACTAAGTCGAGTCCCTAACTCCCTGACTCATGAGGTGGTGTTCGAGATTTTGCTCACCCCTTTGACGAGCCTGGGTTGTTGTGGACGTCGCTAAGACGATCTTCTCGAGATGGCAAAGCATGCCTTCATGGCAAGGTCTTGCATCATGTTTAAGTCTCGAGAGCTTACCGAGCTCACCTGGACAAGCTTGCGGGAGACACTACATTAGTGTCGTCGTGTAAGCACTTGAACGATGCTCAAGAATCTTGCCGTAGAAACTACTTTACCTAAAAGTCATTTGAACGTTGTCTTGGTACTCATACTAGGTTAACGGTGCTTGTAATGACTTCTTAAGTCCAAGCCATGTTGATCTCAATTCAATCCCAAGTGTCGTTAGGTTCCATCATGGTTCATCCTAAGTCAGGACCCTACGACAGCACTGCTCACTTAACTAGGTTTACTCCTGTATGAGTTAAGTCAAATTTATTGGTCGATTGCTAAATCGCAACCTTCGTCTTGTACACCACTCATACTCAAGCTTTCGATGCCACCTTGACACTTAGGTCATCCTTACACTACCAGTCCAACACTTTCACACCATTCAGCTGTATCGTCCTTGAGTGGCATAGCGTCGAGTGTTGAGTGCCAAGTTGCAATGTGTGCTTACATTGCACCTTTCAATTCACATCTCGATACTACTATGACCACTTGACTTCATCCTTTGTTCATTCACACTACAAAGGCATATCTGTCCTTCCTAGTCGAACTCCTCATTCTTAGAGTTTACACAACCCCGTGGAGTCTTTTTCTTAAATTACTTAATTACTTAATTACTTATATGCATATCATGTCGATAGGAAACGTGATGGTAGGTGATCGACGAGGAGCTTCACTTGGAGGAGAAGGCCGAGGTGTTTCCACTGAGGTTCCATGGCAGGTTCTCCGGAGGAAGATCAAGCCCTAACAATTGACATTTGTTCAGTCGCAAACTAAGGCAAGCCCCGGTTTGCATTTAAGTCGTTTATAAACTTTTGCTTTATCACTATGATGAGTAGTATATGAATTGTGCATTACGTTTAGGGTGAATGATACTCCACATGCATGACCAAAAATCCCAGGGTTTATTTGGCACGAGTTACAGTTTGACCTGTAGTAACTGCTTTGCTAATGCATAGGAAATCCGGTAGAAGTCGAGTAGTTGGAATCTACTCGCGAGAGATGTATCTCACAGGATTGGTTGAAAAGAAAATGGCTTAATATAATGAAATTGAGACCGGGTAGGGAATGGATAGGAGGCGGCGAGAATTGAGTCTCGGTCGCATAGCCCTGCCTGTGTCGATTAAGGCCCGTCCGTATGCAGCCCCTTCGGACAAGCTTGAATTGTACCGGCAATATAATGGACATATGGAATCCAATAAACTGATGTAACTTGATAACTGGGATGTCGAGACCCATTAACTCACCATCGATAGGGGTGGGTTGAGGACAGTAAGGTGTAAATCGGTCGGCGGACACATGAGGTGTTCCGTGCGGAGACCTTTTGTTTGCGGAGGTGAGACGGGCTCAGCATTCGAGTTTCTTGTGAAAGGTGGCCATATACGCCTAGTACTGAAGTGTTATGTAGGTACAGGTGTGCTCGCTGACACTTCCGAACGACGTATGTGTCGTGTTGTCCGGGTGTGTCCTGATTGCAATCACTGTCCCTCGCAGTAATAGAGTACCACTTGTTCACTAAGCGGTGACGTAGTAAATACTAAAGAAGTCAGAAAAGTCATATGGTATTGAATTATAATTACTTTGCAACCTTGTATGATTTATAGATAGTATAACTAAAGATTTCAATTTCCCCATACTTTAGCTGTAATAGCACTATGTGCTTTGGGCATGTCATATCATCGGTAAAGCGTTTCTTGTTTGATTGTGGAGCCCATGATGTGCCGTGCTCAGAGAATGTCATTTGCTACTTAAAACTTGATTATAAGGATCCACTTGTAGGCGAGTCATTTATGCTATTCCTTACCTATGTTTAGTGTCCCCTTGCATATGTCTAGTGAGACGGTTAAGTCTTGCTGAGCCTTATGCTCACGTTTGCGCTTTAACGATTTTTGCAGGTATTAGTTTTATTTCTGCTGTTCAGGTTGTACATGAGACTCGAGGTGTCGAGATAAAATCTCATGTGAGCCACGCCGCTGCTGTTTGTTCTTCGTGTTGCTAGCGAGAATCGTCCTAGGGCATGGACGTCTTCTCTCCTGCTTAGTTAGGTGAGATTATGAGTATGTATTTTCCGCTGCGTGTGTACTTCTATTGTACACTCTTTTGTAAACTCTTCTTATTATGAAAGGAAAACTTTATATGTTTTGGTATCCTTTTTGTGTGTGCTGTTAGGTGCCGCATCGCACGGTACCACCCAATGAGATCCTCGGATGTGTGGACTCAGGTCCTCACAAACATGGTATCAGAGCTTCATTGGGAATAGCACGCTCGAAAAGAGCCTATTTTCGAAAACTCCGAAGTAGTCGAGTGAGGTTTAGCTATATGCCCATTAAGGACTATTACTAGTATAAGTTGTAAAGGTGGTGAACTAACTTGTTATATTATTCTGTAACGATGCTCTGTCTTCAAGGTAAGAGGTAAGGTACGCCGCCGAGAGCGGATCAATCTCGGTAAACTCTGCATACGAGATATAGTATGTGAAATTTCCGTGGCTTAGCACGGAAAGTCAATATGAGTCTCTGAAACTTTCCATGTTTCTGAGAACATATGACACGCGGTACCCCAGCGTGACACAAAATTAGTGGGAGCCCCCGTCGGGTGGTGTATAACCCGATAGTATGCATCTCTAGAACTATTCATGTTCCATGGGATCATGCGAAACACGTATGCCCGAGCGTGTATAAGCCGGATCGTACGGGAGTCTTTGCTGTACAGACATATTTACAGCCATGTACCTCGAGACATGACCTCGCTCGAGGGCGACTCACACCCGAGTCGTATGCATTTACTTTTAATTATATCTTATTGTGATTGCCTGTCGTGTTTCCCCGTGCCGCCCTTGATGTGTGAAGGTGTGAAAGGGGATTGTTTGTCTTCTGCAGGTACACTAACTCCGGTAGCGACCCGTGTAGAATACGTTTGCGAGTGATCGGTATTACAACCACCTATAGACGTATCCGGATATACCGGGTTAGACTTTTCTTTTGGGTAAGGCACGTAGTACCGCCAGTATCCCACTTGATACTTTGACCATCCCCCACGAGAGAAATGGCTTCATATTCATATTAAGTCCAAGTATCAGTTGCTGATATCTTGTGGACGAAGTAAAATGTTTCTTTTCAAGAGTAGGTGAACCAAAGTCCTTTGCTCCTGGCGAGAGTTTAGCTCGACTTCGCCGGAGTAAGACTTTGGTTAAGATTGAAGATCCATAGTGATATGCTATGGATAAGAAGGTCGTCAAGTCTCTTTTAAGATTCCATTTGGTTCTAAAGGAAATGATTAGTTGTGAATCAAGTTCTAGCCATCGGACTTGAGTTTTGAGCTAACTTTCAAAATTTGAGTTTGTTCCCAAATTCTTGTGTTTCGAAGCCGGTGAGTTCTGTTTTCGAACAGAATTGACCTGACGTTGAAATTCCATATCTCTTCAACCTGGAGGGCTTTGGAGGCAAGTGAATACTTTTTGAAAGGCTTTTGGAGTCTTCTAATAGTTTCCTATTGACCTCCAAGCCAAAAGATGCTTTTATGGTGATGAAAATGCACCATTATCACAGCAGCTGCTGTTCTGAAACTACACGGACCAGCATCTGAATTTTGTCATATTTCCTTGGAGAAAGCTCTTCTATTCCATTATGATACATTTCTGGAAAGTGGAAGAGCTATTCTACAACTTTGTTATTCAGTGATACCTCAAAATCAGTTTAAAACTAATTAAAAACAGAGTTGAAGATAGTACATGTATATCGATGCTATCTGAAACAGCCAGAAAAATTTTGAACTTTAAATAGCCATAACTGTTAAACTAGAAGCAACCTATGCATGTTTATACATGTATGGAAAACTTAGAGAGTCCTCTACAACATTTCTATAGAACTTCAGAGCGGAATCCATCTCTAAGATACTCAAAATTTCAGATTTCTAGACTTGATCAAATTTGGACAGCGAGTGGACAGTCCTGTATACAGTTACTGTTTCTCGCATGACTCGCTGTATAATTGTCGAAAGACTTCATAATTTTCATTTCTGGGATCCCTAGAATTTTTGCAACAAGTTTGCTATGTATTACTTTTGCAAATATTGATGTTTGTATATCTGAAATGGTGGACAAAATCAGCCTTAAACAAAGGAGGTGCTGTCCAAATTTTCAGAAAAACTGTCAACTTGCAAATGCCATATCTTCTCAACAAGAAGTGCTACAAGGGCAAGTAAATACTCTTTAGAAAGATTTGGGAGTCCTCTGCATGTTTTCTGTTCAGCACAAGACCAAAATCCTTGTTTTGGTGGGTGAAATTTAGATAATCGCAGAGACTGTCCAGGCATACTCAAACTGGACAGCAATCTGTACACCTCTGAATTTAATCCATAACTCGCAGACCTTTGATCCAATGGTGTCACGGAAGTAACCGTTGGAGAGGTTAGAGAGTCAGCTACAATTTTTGCAATTGGCTCCAGACCTGAATCGGTCATCTACCTATTCCAAATCGAGTTTGAATACAGAGTGGTCAATCTGAACTGAATTCAATTCTGAATGCTGAAATTTTACCCAACTTCAAAAATTCATATCTTTTGAACCAGAGCTGATATGAAGACAAGTAAGTACATTATGGAAAGCTTATTACACTGGCTACATCTTTGTAAATAAGAATATTTCCATATTTCCATCAGAACAGCGTGAAAACTTTAGATCAAAACTGCTACTGTTTAAGCAGATTCTGCTGAAAGTGCAGAGAAATCTGCTAACTTTAAAATTGCATAACTTGCGAACCAGAGATGATCTAGAGGCAAACCAATACTTTTTGGAAGGGTATTAAAGTTTAATTTAACTTTGTTGTTCACCTCAAGATCTGATTTTGCCATTTACTTGGCCAAAAATCGAAGTTGCGTCCAAGCTGTTCATCCTCCACCAGGATTTAACCGGGTGATGACCCTTCAGGGTGTTTATGGATTTGGTTCTCGAGTTCAACTCGAGGAGTTTCATAACATCCCAGGTGTTGCGACCCAACAATATTTGCCTTTAGAGTTGAGTATTACACTAAGGCAAATCCCTTTTGCTCGGATGCACATGCTAGTGTTTTGACTATGCAACCTTGCATCTCACACTTTAATTGTGCATTGAGCATGTATGACACTTCCTTTAGTTGGACGACCCTCCCCATAAATATTGCTTGGAGTAAGTTTCTTGCTCACCTAGCTTGAATCTTAAGGGGGAAGGAGTTCATCTAGTAATTGAAGTGTTACGTTCACCTAGGTGTCATACCAAGGTACATCGACACCGAACCAACGTGCTGGGAGCAATGCTCAAGTAAGTAGGACCGAGTACAACATTGACTCATTAAGTCAATGCGAAGCTTAAGTAACGGATCACCTTGAACCCCGTTTCTTGTGGAACTCGATCAACGAGTTAAAGGAGTCAGTTGATTCTTCACGCTAAACCACTCCTTTGCTTCAGTCTTTGAGACGAGAAGCCATAAGTAAGTAGTATGAGATGGAAATTCTTTAGCAAGAATGTGGATTACTAACCAAGGTTGTGCCTAGCACAGTACCTTGTGAACCACTTAGTGCAACCTACGAAAGTGAGGAGAACCTTACTCTTCAAAAAGGTTACTCTCTTTGCCACTTCTGAAGGCAACCCTACCGCACCTTTTAAGGGGTAGACATAGTACTTTAAGAAAACTACGAGATGAAAAACCTGACCCATTGTTAAGGAACCACAATTACCTGTAGGTTGTGATTAACAAGCTTTAGGGAACTTCCGATCAACAAGAAGTTCAATCACTTTGTTCCATTTTGTACACTCCGTTGCCTTGAGATGAACCTCACCATTCCTTGCTAATACTTTTACCTTGAAACCATCGAACTTGGTCGAGATATGAAAGTAGCAAGTCTTTTCTAGCGCCTTTCATGACCAAGTTTAATCAATCCTCCTATATTTGGGATACTTCTGACTGTGTTTGGATTGTCTTACCTATTTTTGCTCAAAACATAATACTGAATGCACCATACCTTGCATAATTATCCGCGGAGTTGCATTGCGTCTGCATAACATCATCCGGTTTGTGATGCATCATAAAACGTAATTGCTAATGAGTTTTGAGCAAGAATATGTGACCCTGTTCAGATACTTAAGTAGTGCCTAACATTTTTGAGTTGTGATCATTTTTATCGTTCGCAACGCCTTCGACTGGTTTCATTATCTTGAGTAGCACAAAGGACACCTTGTGACTAAAACACAGTTGTGTCCTTGTCCTTGACTTGTTGAAACTCAAATCGCCTTGAGTACTTGCAACTAAACAAACACTTGGACTTCCATCCTTGACTTGTTAGGTTCAAGTACCTTGATTGTTGCAACTATACCGTTCGTCATCGAGTAGTCATCAGTTCGATGATCAACCTTGTAAAATCCATGAAATCTCCTTCCTCGCGAGGATACCGTTCGTTTGTCAACCTCGTGAAACTCTTTGGGTCCATCTAAGATCTTATGTTGTTATATGGTAACCTTGTTATACTAATTACCTTGTAGTTACCATATGATTGAGTTCTTTGCTATGTTGAAACATATGAGGATACTGAATCCTTACATCCTCATGTGCCACCGCAAAAAGGTCTTCATCTTCTGCTTCTATTGTTTGAAGATGTTGATATACCCAGAAACCTTGTAGTCGTCATATCTTCAATATTCCTGCAGTTTTGATTACATAAGAGTGTTGAGTGTCTTGCTACTCTTATGCTACGGCTAAGGAATCCTATGGTTGACTAAACATCAAACGAGGTTAATGATTGTTGTTTAACCTCGTAAACCATCTTAACTCATGTCAAGGGAAATACCACATTAAGTTGAAAGGACCTATGCAAAACCAAGCAAGCAACCAAGAATCAATGCAAGAAAAGTTTCAAACTATCAAGGTGACCTAGAGAAGCAAAGAACAAGTGCAAATTCTTCAAATCAAGACTAGGACAGGACAAGATGTCATGTCAGTGCAAGAGTACAACAATAAAGGATCAGTAACAGACATGAAAGTTTTACGATGTGATATTGCCATGTCGAGCATCCTGTCAAGGTTATCAACCTAAGGACTGAAATCTCCTGAAGCAGACTTTAGAATTTCTTAAGATGCCTGAAGATAATCACTATTTCGTAGAACCCAAGTTTTTAAGGGCATTGCCATTTTCCTTAGTCAATGACCCTCTTTTACGGGTCGCTCCCTCATCGTTCTGTTATTCTACCTGTTAGAATCTCGGGACGAGATTCCTTTAAGGGGGAAGGATTGTAAAAGCCCGTTTTTCGGAAGAACAAAAACACAAAAATGCGAACTTAAAAATTTTGAAAATAGACTTGGAAATCCAAACTCACATGAGCATATGAGTTAAACTATGTTCACTAAAAATAGGGACTTGTTAAAGCTTTACATATAGAACATGGTTGCTGATGTGGAATGGAACTTAAGGTGAAGAATCCTTAATTTCCAAGTATTCACATTTTCAATGAAAAATTAAAGGAGAAAAGAAAACAAAATAGAGAGAAAGAAAAAGGAATTATTCCAACCCTAAAATGGGACATCCAAAAATATTCAAATCTCAGGCCGTAAATTTTTCCATGACCTACTAATATTCCAATTAGACTCTTGGTAAAGTTTCAAAATTTTTGAAGCCCATTTCCCATTTATTGGACACGTACTGAGAGTTTAATCAACGTCGACTTCAAATTTAAACTTTGTGCTCAACCTTGTCCAAATCAACTCCAAATTTTTCCTGAGGTCCCTTATGGTTCAAAAAGGTTAAACTCAAAGTTTCAGGATTTTTGAACCTAATCTACTATTTATTTCCTTGAGTCAAGTATCACCACTTGAATTCAAATTCAAATCTGAGTTCAAATTCAACTTGCTCAGTTTTGAAATCTGATTGCACCATAAAATTCTCCACATTTTAATTAGTCACTGGGCCAAATTTGACTATTTTTGAAGCATTCTTTCTAGCCCTATTGGAATTTTGGAAAGAAGGAGAGGGAAGTGGGTCCCACGAGTGGTCCCCACAGGTCAGGTCGACACTGCCTCAGCGTGACACCGAGACGCATGCAGTGCCACCGTGATGCAAATCCGTCCTTATCACCGCGCCCGACCCCGTTTCTTCTTCCCCGCGCCTTCATTCTCCCTCCCGACCCGTCCGGCCATCGGCTCTGCCAGCGCCTGCTGCTCGCCCTGCCTCCCCGGCGGCCGGCCCCAGTGCCTGTGCACTCCGCCGCCTTGGTTCCAGCACCTCCCAGCCACCGCTCGCCCTGTACCACGGCATCGCCATCCCGCCACCAGCGCCGCGCCGCCACCTCGCCTCCCAGCTCCGCCCGGCGCGCACCCCGCCGCCAGCGCCCGACTTCGCCCCCGCCAGCTCGCGCGTCCGCCAGGTCCGCGCGCCGCCTCCTCGTCGCCCTGGCGCTCAGCCCGCGGCCCTGCGTCCCGGTCGCCGCTCATGGCACCGCCGACCGTGCTTCTCTCCAGCGCTCCTCGCCTGACCCCCGGGCCGCGCGACGCCCTAGCACCGCCAGCCTCTGGGTCGTCCCCGCGCTCGACCGCCCCAGCTCGCCTCTGCCCAGCAGCCACGACCGCCTGCTCCTTCCGTTGGCCGCCCGCTCACTACTCCCTGGCTACGGTTGTGTGCCCCTGGCCGCCGACGTTGCGCCCATCCCACTGCTGCGCGTCGCGTTCCAGCCGCCACTGCAGGCTGCGCCACGCCGACCACCCGTACCATGGCTGTGCCATCCTGCTTGTGCCATGTTCCAATTCCAGCGCGCCATGGTCGCTATTGCACACGTCGAGCCTGCACACCATAGCCGCCTTCTGCTGACCATGCCCCTGCCTTGCCGCGCCCCAACCGGTGGTCGACGCCCGACATCGTCGCCCCGTTCCGCGCCATGGCTGCACCCAACCAGCGAAGCGAGTGACCTGTGAGATGTATGAGATGCAAGAACACGTCGACGACACAACAACAACGACAATTGGTTCAAGGTTAGCTCTGAATTGTGCGAAGATTATTTGGGACAGTGCTGCAGCCAAGATGTTCGATGAAATGTTCAAGAGGAAAGAACCAACTTTGTTGATGTGTAGAACTGGTCTGTGATGCAGGGGTAGAATGAGGTTGAAACCGACAAGCCCAAGTGCCAAGATGCCCTTTGAATGGTGATGAAGAGACAGAAGTCAAGTGCACACCCTAGTTGTTCGGCGAAATGCCTACAAGGTGAGCCTTGCACTAAAATATCTTGCTTGATGTCACCGATGTCCGTTCGTCGTGATCGCTAAGGTTACTCATGTGTTGTCATGTCGTACGTCCAGTTTCCGCATTGATATCATTCCTATAAGAGTCCCTAAGTTGACCTCCTTTGTCGTTTGTATCACGTTGGCATGTCCGTGCGTGCTCGTGATGCTCCACCATGAGTCGCGTCGACGTCGTTGACCATATGACATCGTCGTGACGTTCCGAGCCATCATCGTGTCCTGGCATCGAGATGAAGGATGCCTGTAACGTACATGATGCTGAAACACAACCACGACACAACGGTCGACAGTCGTTTAGCCAAATTAGGGTTTGGTCAAGGCGAGACTCGTCGAGTCCTAGGTGTAGCCTAGATGCTCGATGAAATGCCTTCTAGATCAAACTGAGTGTATTGGTGACCACCGATGACCTAGGGTAGAATACTGCGAGAACGTTGCGACCGACGAGGAGAACTAGTCCAAGTTGAACCTTGGATAAGGATTTCTTAGTTGTGTCGAGGACGTTTCCTTTCTGTTCGCAGAATTGCTTACCTAGGTGTACCTCTTCATCGACGGTCGATTCGTCGAGTCTTTTGTCGACGACTAAGTCGAGTCCCTAACTCTCTGACTCATGAGGTGGTGTTCGAGATTTTGCTCACCCCTTTGACGAGCCTGGGTTGTTGTGGACGTCGCTAAGACGATCTTCTCGAGATGGCAAAGCATGCCTTCATGGCAAGGTCTTGCATCATGTTTAAGTCTCGAGAGCTTACCGAGCTCACCTGGACAAGCTTGCGGGAGACACTACATTAGTGTCGTCGTGTAAGCACTTGAACGATGCTCAAGAATCTTGCCGTAGAAACTACTTTACCTAAAAGTCATTTGAACGTTGTCTTGGTACTCATACTAGGTTAACGGTGCTTGTAATGACTTCTTAAGTCCAAGCCATGTTGATCTCAATTCAATCCCAAGTGTCGTTAGGTTCCATCATGGTTCATCTTAAGTCAGGACCCTACGACAGCACTGCTCACTTAACTAGGTTTACTCCTGTATGAGTTAAGTCAAATTTATTGGTCGATTGCTAAATCGCAACCTTCGTCTTGTACACCACTCATACTCAAGCTTTCGATGCCACCTTGACACTTAGGTCATCCTTACACTACCAGTCCAACACTTTCACACCATTCAGCTGTATCGTCCTTGAGTGGCATAGCGTCGAGTGTTGAGTGCCAAGTTGCAATGTGTGCTTACATTGCACCTTTCAATTCACATCTCGATACTACTATGACCACTTGACTTCATCCTTTGTTCATTCACACAACAAAGGCATATCTGTCCTTCCTAGTCGAACTCCTCATTCTTAGAGTTTACACAACCCCGTGGAGTCTTTTCTTAAATTACTTAATTACTTAATTACTTATATGCATATCATGTCGATAGGAAACGTGATGGTAGGTGATCGACGAGGAGCTTCACTTGGAGGAGAAGGCCGAGGTGTTTCCACTGAGGTTCCATGGCAGGTTCTCCGGAGGAAGATCAAGCCCTAACAATTGACATTTGTTCAGTCGCAAACTAAGGCAAGCCCCGGTTTGCATTTAAGTCGTTTATAAACTTTTGCTTTATCACTATGATGAGTAGTATATGAATTGTGCATTACGTTTAGGGTGAATGATACTCCACATGCATGACCAAAAATCCCAGGGTTTATTTGGCACGAGTTACAGTTTGACCTGTAGTAACTGCTTTGCTAATGCATAGGAAATCCGGTAGAAGTCGAGTAGTTGGAATCTACTCGCGAGAGATGTATCTCACAGGATTGGTTGAAAAGAAAATGGCTTAATATAATGAAATTGAGACCGGGCAGGGAATGGATAGGAGGCGGCGAGAATTGAGTCTCGGTCGCATAGCCCTGCCTGTGTCGATTAAGGCCCGTCCGTATGCAGCCCCTTCGGACAAGCTTGAATTGTACCGGCAATATAATGGACATATGGAATCCAATAAACTGATGTAACTTGATAACTGGGATGTCGAGACCCATTAACTCACCATCGATAGGGGTGGGTTGAGGACAGTAAGGTGTAAATCGGTCGGCGGACACATGAGGTGTTCCGTGCGGAGACCTTTTGTTTGCGGAGGTGAGACGGGCTCAGCATTCGAGTTTCTTGTGAAAGGTGGCCATATACGCCTAGTACTGAAGTGTTATGTAGGTACAGGTGTGCTCGCTGACACTTCCGAACGACGTATGTGTCGTGTTGTCCGGGTGTGTCCTGATTGCAATCATTGTCCCTCGCAGTAATAGAGTACCACTTGTTCACTAAGCGGTGACGTAGTAAATACTAAAGAAGTCAGAAAAGTCATATGGTATTGAATTATAATTACTTTGCAACCTTGTATGATTTATAGATAGTATAACTAAAGATTTTCAATTTCCCCATACTTTAGCTGTAATAGCACTATGTGCTTTGGGCATGTCATATCATCGGTAAAGCGTTTCTTGTTTGATTGTGGAGCCCATGATGTGCCGTGCTCAGAGAATGTCATTTGCTACTTAAAACTTGATTATAAGGATCCACTTGTAGGCGAGTCATTTATGCTATTCCTTACCTATGTTTAGTGTCCCCTTGCATATGTCTAGTGAGACGGTTAAGTCTTGCTGAGCCTTATGCTCACGTTTGCGCTTTAACGATTTTTGCAGGTATTAGTTTTATTTCTGCTGTTCAGGTTGTACATGAGACTCGAGGTGTCGAGATAAATCTCATGTGAGCCACGCCGCTGCTGTTTGTTCTTCGTGTTGCTAGCGAGAATCGTCCTAGGGCATGGACGTCTTCTCTCCTGCTTAGTTAGGTGAGATTATGAGTATGTATTTTCCGCTGCGTGTGTACTTCTATTGTACACTCTTTTGTAAACTCTTCTTATTATGAAAGGAAAACTTTATATGTTTTGGTATCCTTTTTGTGTGTGCTGTTAGGTGCCGCATCGCACGGTACCACCCAATGAGATCCTCGGATGTGTGGACTCAGGTCCTCACAAACATGGTATCAGAGCTTCATTGGGAATAGCACGCTCGAAAAGAGCCTATTTTCGAAAACTCCGAAGTAGTCGAGTGAGGTTTAGCTATATGCCCATTAAGGACTATTACTAGTATAAGTTGTAAAGGTGGTGAACTAACTTGTTATATTATTCTGTAACGATGCTCTGTCTTCAAGGTAAGAGGTAAGGTACGCCGCCGAGAGCGGATCAATCTCGGTAAACTCTGCATACGAGATATAGTATGTGAAATTTCCGTGGCTTAGCACGGAAAGTCAATATGAGTCTCTGAAACTTTCCATGTTTCTGAGAACATATGACACGCGGTACCCCAGCGTGACACAAAATTAGTGGGAGCCCCCGTCGGGTGGTGTATAACCCGATAGTATGCATCTCTAGAACTATTCATGTTCCATGGGATCATGCGAAACACGTATGCCCGAGCGTGTATAAGCCGGATCGTACGGGAGTCTTTGCTGTACAGACATATTTACAGCCATGTACCTCGAGACATGACCTCGCTCGAGGGCGACTCACACCCGAGTCGTATGCATTTACTTTTAATTATATCTTATTGTGATTGCCTGTCGTGTTTCCCCGTGCCGCCCTTGATGTGTGAAGGTGTGAAAGGGGATTGTTTGTCTTCTGCAGGTACACTAACTCCGGTAGCGACCCGTGTAGAATACGTTTGCGAGTGATCGGTATTACAACCACCTATAGACGTATCCGGATATACCGGGTTAGACTTTTCTTTTGGGTAAGGCACGTAGTACCGCCAGTATCCCACTTGATACTTTGACCATCCCCCACGAGAGAAATGGCTTCATATTCATATTAAGTCCAAGTATCAGTTGCTGATATCTTGTGGACGAAGTAAAATGTTTCTTTTCAAGAGTAGGTGAACCAAAGTCCTTTGCTCCTGGCGAGAGTTTAGCTCGACTTCGCCGGAGTAAGACTTTGGTTAAGATTGAAGATCCATAGTGATATGCTATGGATAAGAAGGTCGTCAAGTCTCTTTTAAGATTCCATTTGGTTCTAAAGGAAATGATTAGTTGTGAATCAAGTTCTAGCCATCGGACTTGAGTTTTGAGCTAACTTTCAAAATTTGAGTTTGTTCCCAAATTCTTGTGTTTCGAAGCCGGTGAGTTCTGTTTTCGAACAGAATTGACCTGATGTTGAAATTCCATATCTCTTCAACCTGGAGGGCTTTGGAGGCAAGTGAATACTTTTTGAAAGGCTTTTGGAGTCTTCTAATAGTTTCCTATTGACCTCCAAGCCAAAAGATGCTTTTATGGTGATGAAAATGCACCATTATCACAGCAGCTGCTGTTCTGAAACTACACGGACCAGCATCTGAATTTTGTCATATTTCCTTGGAGAAAGCTCTTCTATTCCATTATGATACATTTCTGGAAAGTGGAAGAGCTATTCTACAACTTTGTTATTCAGTGATACCTCAAAATCAGTTTAAAACTAATTAAAAACAGAGTTGAAGATAGTACATGTATATCGATGCTATCTGAAACAGCCAGAAAAATTTTGAACTTTAAATAGCCATAACTGTTAAACTAGAAGCAACCTATGCATGTTTATACATGTATGGAAAACTTAGAGAGTCCTCTACAACATTTCTATAGAACTTCAGAGCGGAATCCATCTCTAAGATACTCAAAATTTCAGATTTCTAGACTTGATCAAATTTGGACAGCGAGTGGACAGTCCTGTATACAGTTACTGTTTCTCGCATGACTCGCTGTATAATTGTCGAAAGACTTCATAATTTTCATTTCTGGGATCCCTAGAATTTTTGCAACAAGTTTGCTATGTATTACTTTTGCAAATATTGATGTTTGTATATCTGAAATGGTGGACAAAATCAGCCTTAAACAAAGGAGGTGCTGTCCAAATTTTCAGAAAAACTGTCAACTTGCAAATGCCATATCTTCTCAACCAGAAGTGCTACAAGGGCAAGTAAATACTCTTTAGAAAGATTTGGGAGTCCTCTGCATGTTTTCTGTTCAGCACAAGACCAAAATCCTTGTTTTGGTGGGTGAAATTTAGATAATCGCAGAGACTGTCCAGGCATACTCAAACTGGACAGCAATCTGTACACCTCTGAATTTAATCCATAACTCGCAGACCTTTGATCCAATGGTGTCACGGAAGTAACCGTTGGAGAGGTTAGAGAGTCAGCTACAATTTTTGCAATTGGCTCCAGACCTGAATCGGTCATCTACCTATTCCAAATCGAGTTTGAATACAGAGTGGTCAATCTGAACTGAATTCAATTCTGAATGCTGAAATTTTACCCAACTTCAAAAATTCATATCGTTTGAACCAGAGCTGATATGAAGACAAGTAAGTACATTATGGAAAGCTTATTACACTGGCTACAACTTTGTAAATAAGAATATTTCCATATTTCCATCAGAACAGCGTGAAAACTTTAGATCAAAACTGCTACTGTTTAAGCAGATTCTGCTGAAAGTGCAGAGAAATCTGCTAACTTTAAAATTGCATAACTTGCGAACCAGAGATGATCTAGAGGCAAACCAATACTTTTTGGAAGGGTATTAAAGTTTAATTTAACTTTGTTGTTCACCTCAAGATCTGATTTTGCCATTTACTTGGCCAAAAATCGAAGTTGCGTCCAAGCTGTTCATCCTCCACCAGGATTTAACCGGGTGATGACCCTTCAGGGTGTTTATGGATTTGGTTCTCGAGTTCAACTCGAGGAGTTTCATAACATCCCAGGTGTTGCGACCCAACAATATTTGCCTTTAGAGTTGAGTATTACACTAAGGCAAATCCCTTTTGCTCGGATGCACATGCTAGTGTTTTGACTATGCAACCTTGCATCTCACACTTTAATTGTGCATTGAGCATGTATGACACTTCCTTTAGTTGGACGACCCTCCCCATAAATATTGCTTGGAGTAAGTTTCTTGCTCACCTAGCTTGAATCTTAAGGGGGAAGGAGTTCATCTAGTAATTGAAGTGTTACGTTCACCTAGGTGTCATACCAAGGTACATCGACACCGAACCAACGTGCTGGGAGCAATGCTCAAGTAAGTAGGACCGAGTACAACATTGACTCATTAAGTCAATGCGAAGCTTAAGTAACGGATCACCTTGAACCCCGTTTCTTGTGGAACTCGATCAACGAGTTAAAGGAGTCAGTTGATTCTTCACGCTAAACCACTCCTTTGCTTCAGTCTTTGAGACGAGAAGCCATAAGTAAGTAGTATGAGATGGAAATTCTTTAGCAAGAATGTGGATTACTAACCAAGGTTGTGCCTAGCACAGTACCTTGTCAACCACTTAGTGCAACCTACGAAAGTGAGGAGAACCTTACTCTTCAAAAAGGTTACTCTCTTTGCCACTTCTGAAGGCAACCCTACCGCACCTTTTAAGGGGTAGACATAGTACTTTAAGAAAACTACGAGATGAAAAACCTGACCCATTGTTAAGGAACCACAATTACCTGTAGGTTGTGATTAACAAGCTTTAGGGAACTTCCGATCAACAAGAAGTTCAATCACTTTGTTCCATTTTGTACACTCCGTTGCCTTGAGATGAACCTCACCATTCCTTGCTAATACTTTTACCTTGAAACCATCGAACTTGGTCGAGATATGAAAGTAGCAAGTCTTTTCTAGCGCCTTTCATGACCAAGTTTAATCAATCCTCCTATATTTGGGATACTTCTGACTGTGTTTGGATTGTCTTACCTATTTTTGCTCAAAACATAATACTGAATGCACCATACCTTGCATAATTATCCGCGGAGTTGCATTGCGTCTGCATAACATCATCCGGTTTGTGATGCATCATAAAACGTAATTGCTAATGAGTTTTGAGCAAGAATATGTGACCCCGTTCAGATACTTAAGTAGTGCCTAACATTTTTGAGTTGTGATCAATTTTATCGTTCGCAACGCCTTCGACTGGTTTCATTATCTTGAGTAGCACAAAGGACACCTTGTGACTAAAACACAGTTGTGTCCTTGTCCTTGACTTGTTGAAACTCAAATCGCCTTGAGTACTTGCAACTAAACAAACACTTGGACTTCCATCCTTGACTTGTTAGGTTCAAGTACCTTGATTGTTGCAACTATACCGTTCGTCATCGAGTAGTCATCAGTTCGATGATCAACCTTGTAAAATCCATGAAATCTCCTTCCTCGCGAGGATACCGTTCGTTTGTCAACCTCGTGAAACTCTTTGGGTCCATCTAAGATCTTATGTTGTTATATGGTAACCTTGTTATACTAATTACCTTGTAGTTACCATATGATTGAGTTCTTTGCTATGTTGAAACATATGAGGATACTGAATCCTTACATCCTCATGTGCCACCGCAAAAAGGTCTTCATCTTCTGCTTCTATTGTTTGAAGATGTTGATATACCCAGACACCTTGTAGTCGTCATATCTTCAATATTCCTGCAGTTTTGATTACATAAGAGTGTTGAGTGTCTTGCTACTCTTATGCTACGGCTAAGGAATCCTATGGTTGACTAAACATCAAACGAGGTTAATGATTGTTGTTTAACCTCGTAAACCATCTTAACTCATGTCAAGGGAAATACCACATTAAGTTGAAAGGACCTATGCAAAACCAAGCAAGCAACCAAGAATCAATGCAAGAAAAGTTTCAAACTATCAAGGTGACCTAGAGAAGCAAAGAACAAGTGCAAATTCTTCAAATCAAGACTAGGACAGGACAAGATGTCATGTCAGTGCAAGAGTACAACAATAAAGGATCAGTAACAGACATGAATGTTTTACGATGTGATATTGCCATGTCGAGCATCCTGTCAAGGTTATCAACCTAAGGACTGAAATCTCCTGAAGCAGACTTTAGAATTTCTTAAGATGCCTGAAGATAATCACTATTTCGTAGAACCCAAGTTTTTAAGGGCATTGCCATTTTCCTTAGTCAATGACCCTCTTTTACGGGTCGCTCCCTCATCGTTCTGTTATTCTACCTGTTAGAATCTCGGGACGAGATTCCTTTAAGGGGGAAGGATTGTAAAAGCCCGTTTTTCGGAAGAACAAAAACACAAAAATGCGAACTTAAAAATTTTGAAAATAGACTTGGAAATCCAAACTCACATGAGCATATGAGTTAAACTATGTTCACTAAAAATAGGGACTTGTTAAAGCTTTACATATAGAACATGGTTGCTGATGTGGAATGGAACTTAAGGTGAAGAATCCTTAATTTCCAAGTATTCACATTTTCAATGAAAAATTAAAGGAGAAAAGAAAACAAAATAGAGAGAAAGAAAAAGGAATTATTCCAACCCTAAAATGGGACATCCAAAAATATTCAAATCTCAGGCCGTAAATTTTTCCATGACCTACTAATATTCCAATTAGACTCTTGGTAAAGTTTCAAAATTTTTGAAGCCCATTTCCCATTTATTGGACACGTACTGAGAGTTTAATCAACGTCGACTTCAAATTTAAACTTTGTGCTCAACCTTGTCCAAATCAACTCCAAATTTTTCCTGAGGTCCCTTATGGTTCAAAAAGGTTAAACTCAAAGTTTCAGGATTTTTGTACCTAATCTACTATTTATTTCCTTGAGTCAAGTATCACCACTTGAATTCAAATTCAAATCTGAGTTCAAATTCAACTTGCTCAGTTTTGAAATCTGATTGCACCATAAAATTCTCCACATTTTAATTAGTCACTGGGCCAAATTTGACTATTTTTGAAGCATTCTTTCTAGCCCTATTGGAATTTTGGAAAGAAGGAGAGGGAAGTGGGTCCCACGAGTGGTCCCCACAGGTCAGGTCGACACTGCCTCAGCGTGACACCGAGACGCATGCAGTGCCACCGTGATGCAAATCCGTCCTTATCACCGCGCCCGACCCCGTTTCTTCTTCCTCGCGCCTTCATTCTCCCTCCCGACCCGTCCGGCCATCGGCTCTGCCAGCGCCTGCTGCTCGCCCTGCCTCCCCGGCGGCCGGCCCCAGTGCCTGTGCACTCCGCCGCCTTGGTTCCAGCACCTCCCAGCCACCGCTCGCCCTGTACCACGGCATCGCCATCCCGCCACCAGCGCCGCGCCGCCACCTCGCCTCCCAGCTCCGCCCGGCGCGCACCCCGCCGCCAGCGCCCGACTTCGCCCCCGCCAGCTCGCGCGTCCGCCAGGTCCGCGCGCCGCCTCCTCGTCGCCCTGGCGCTCAGCCCGCGGCCCTGCGTCCCGGTCGCCGCTCATGGCACCCCGACCGTGCTTCTCTCCAGCGCTCCTCGCCTGACCCCCGGGCCGCGCGACGCCCTAGCACCGCCAGCCTCTGGGTCGTCCCCGCGCTCGACCGCCCCAGCTCGCCTCTGCCCAGCAGCCACGACCGCCTGCTCCTTCCGTTGGCCGCCCGCTCACTACTCCCTGGCTACGGTTGTGTGCCCCTGGCCGCCGACGTTGCGCCCATCCCACTGCTGCGCGTCGCGTTCCAGCCGCCACTGCAGGCTGCGCCACGCCGACCACCCGTACCATGGCTGTGCCATCCTGCTTGTGCCATGTTCCAATTCCAGCGCGCCATGGTCGCTATTGCACACGCCGAGCCTGCACACCATAGCCGCCTTCTGCTGACCATGCCCCTGCCTTGCCGCGCCCCAACCGGTGGTCGACGCCCGACATCGTCGCCCCGTTCCGCGCCATGGCTGCACCCAACCAGCGAAGCGAGTGACCTGTGAGATGTATGAGATGCAAGAACACGTCGACGACACAACAACAACGACAATTGGTTCAAGGTTAGCTCTGAATTGTGCGAAGATTATTTGGGACAGTGCTGCAGCCAAGATGTTCGATGAAATGTTCAAGAGGAAAGAACCAACTTTGTTGATGTGTAGAACTAGTCTGTGATGCAGGGGTAGAATGAGGTTGAAACCGACAAGCCCAAGTGCCAAGATGCCCTTTGAATGGTGATGAAGAGACAGAAGTCAAGTGCACACCCTAGTTGTTCGGCGAAATGCCTACAAGGTGAGCCTTGCACTAAAATATCTTGCTTGATGTCACCGATGTCCGTTCGTCGTGATCGCTAAGGTTACTCATGTGTTGTCATGTCGTACGTCCAGTTTCCGCATTGATATCATTCCTATAAGAGTCCCTAAGTTGACCTCCTTTGTCGTTTGTATCACGTTGGCATGTCCGTGCGTGCTCGTGATGCTCCACCATGAGTCGCGTCGACGTCGTTGACCATATGACATCGTCGTGACGTTCCGAGCCATCATCGTGTCCTGGCATCGAGATGAAGGATGCCTGTAACGTACATGATGCTGAAACACAACCACGACACAACGGTCGACAGTCGTTTAGCCAAATTAGGGTTTGGTCAAGGCGAGACTCGTCGAGTCCTAGGTGTAGCCTAGATGCTCGATGAAATGCCTTCTAGATCAAACTGAGTGTATTGGTGACCACCGATGACCTAGGGTAGAATACTGCAAGAACGTTGCGACCGACGAGGAGAACTAGTCCAAGTTGAACCTTGGATAAGGATTTCTTAGTTGTGTCGAGGACGTTTCCTTTCTGTTCGCAGAATTGCTTACCTAGGTGTACCTCTTCATCGACGGTCGATTCGTCGAGTCTTTTGTCGACGACTAAGTCGAGTCCCTAACTCTCTGACTCATGAGGTGGTGTTCGAGATTTTGCTCACCCCTTTGACGAGCCTGGGTTGTTGTGGACGTCGCTAAGACGATCTTCTCGAGATGGCAAAGCATGCCTTCATGGCAAGGTCTTGCATCATGTTTAAGTCTCGAGAGCTTACCGAGCTCACCTGGACAAGCTTGCGGGAGACACTACATTAGTGTCGTCGTGTAAGCACTTGAACGATGCTCAAGAATCTTGCCGTAGAAACTACTTTACCTAAAAGTCATTTGAACGTTGTCTTGGTACTCATACTAGGTTAACGGTGCTTGTAATGACTTCTTAACCAAGCCATGTTGATCTCAATTCAATCCCAAGTGTCGTTAGGTTCCATCATGGTTCATCCTAAGTCAGGACCCTACGACAGCACTGCTCACTTAACTAGGTTTACTCCTGTATGAGTTAAGTCAAATTTATTGGTCGATTGCTAAATCGCAACCTTCGTCTTGTACACCACTCATACTCAAGCTTTCGATGCCACCTTGACACTTAGGTCATCCTTACACTACCAGTCCAACACTTTCACACCATTCAGCTGTATCGTCCTTGAGTGGCATAGCGTCGAGTGTTGAGTGCCAAGTTGCAATGTGTGCTTACATTGCACCTTTCAATTCACATCTCGATACTACTATGACCACTTGACTTCATCCTTTGTTCATTCACACAACAAAGGCATATCTGTCCTTCCTAGTCGAACTCCTCATTCTTAGAGTTTACACAACCCCGTGGAGTCTTTTCTTAAATTACTTAATTACTTAATTACTTATATGCATATCATGTCGATAGGAAACGTGATGGTAGGTGATCGACGAGGAGCTTCACTTGGAGGAGAAGGCCGAGGTGTTTCCACTGAGGTTCCATGGCAGGTTCTCCGGAGGAAGATCAAGCCCTAACAATTGACATTTGTTCAGTCGCAAACTAAGGCAAGCCCCGGTTTGCATTTAAGTCGTTTATAAACTTTTGCTTTATCACTATGATGAGTAGTATATGAATTGTGCATTACGTTTAGGGTGAATGATACTCCACATGCATGACCAAAAATCCCAGGGTTTATTTGGCACGAGTTACAGTTTGACCTGTAGTAACTGCTTTGCTAATGCATAGGAAATCCGGTAGAAGTCGAGTAGTTGGAATCTACTCGCGAGAGATGTATCTCACAGGATTGGTTGAAAAGAAAATGGCTTAATATAATGAAATTGAGACCGGGCAGGGAATGGATAGGAGGCGGCGAGAATTGAGTCTCGGTCGCATAGCCCTGCCTGTGTCGATTAAGGCCCGTCCGTATGCAGCCCCTTCGGACAAGCTTGAATTGTACCGGCAATATAATGGACATATGGAATCCAATAAACTGATGTAACTTGATAACTGGGATGTCGAGACCCATTAACTCACCATCGATAGGGGTGGGTTGAGGACAGTAAGGTGTAAATCGGTCGGCGGACACATGAGGTGTTCCGTGCGGAGACCTTTTGTTTGCGGAGGTGAGACGGGCTCAGCATTCGAGTTTCTTGTGAAAGGTGGCCATATACGCCTAGTACTGAAGTGTTATGTAGGTACAGGTGTGCTCGCTGACACTTCCGAACGACGTATGTGTCGTGTTGTCCGGGTGTGTCCTGATTGCAATCACTGTCCCTCGCAGTAATAGAGTACCACTTGTTCACTGAGCGGTGACGTAGTAAATACTAAAGAAGTCAGAAAAGTCATATGGTATTGAATTATAATTACTTTGCAACCTTGTATGATTTAGAGATAGTATAACTAAAGATTTTCAATTTCCCCATACTTTAGCTGTAATAGCACTATGTGCTTTGGGCATGTCATATCATCGGTAAAGCGTTTCTTGTTTGATTGTGGAGCCCATGATGTGCCGTGCTCAGAGAATGTCATTTGCTACTTAAAACTTGATTATAAGGATCCACTTGTAGGCGAGTCATTTATGCTATTCCTTACCTATGTTTAGTGTCCACTTGCATATGTCTAGTGAGACGGTTAAGTCTTGCTGAGCCTTATGCTCACGTTTGCGCTTTAACGATTTTTGCAGGTATTAGTTTTATTTCTGCTGTTCAGGTTGTACATGAGACTCGAGGTGTCGAGATAAATCTCATGTGAGCCACGCCGCTGCTGTTTGTTCTTCGTGTTGCTAGTGAGAATCGTCCTAGGGCATGGACGTCTTCTCTCCTGCTTAGTTAGGTGAGATTATGAGTATGTATTTTCCGCTGCGTGTGTACTTCTATTGTACACTCTTTTGTAAACTCTTCTTATTATGAAAGGAAAACTTTATATGTTTTGGTATCCTTTTTATGTGTGCTGTTAGGTGCCGCATCGCACGGTACCACCCAATGAGATCCTCGGATGTGTGGACTCAGGTCCTCACACCAATTGACTTGATTCTTTTAGGGTTGTTTTCACAACTTGATTATCTATCATCTGTCAAACTTTCACGGTCATTGGATTTGTGCTTTCTGATCTACACGAGTTTTTTTGTAGCGTTCCAGAACTGTTTTTTTCTTGAGTAGGACAGATTGACCTTTGTTTGATCTTTCAATCGTAACTTGATTTTGTCTCAAGGGATATGAGTGATTCTTCTTGTGTCATCTTCGTGACTTGATTCTCTCTGATATCTATCACTTTTGTCACGGTGAAACACGTTTAGATTCGTCTCACGCATGATTTCTTTAACAGATCATTTTTCTGCCAAAGGGGTTGGGATTTAATTGTTTCCACTGCGTAAGATTTTTTAATCTACCATTTACCCCCCCTCTGGTAGATTTTCACGTGATCTTCGATCCTACACGTGCGCTTGCGGATGTTCACTTGAGAATTAAAACCTACCAACAAACATTGATGGCACCACTGCTAGGGATGAATTGTTAGTAGTGCGTAGGAAATATCAACAAGCTTTTATGGCGCCGTTGCCGGGGAAGGTGAATGTGGCCTAGAGGAGGGGTGAATAGGCCTTTTGGAATTTTTTGTCGGAACCTGCAACACTCAGCAACTTGATGAAATACAAATAAATCAGACTAGTCTGGTAGTGTATGGACTTGTCCGGTGTGTGCGGACTAGATCGATCAAGTTTGATCGATGATCTCGATCCAAGTACTCTACGCAGCGGAAATTAAGATGTAACTAGAGTATGTTGCTTCAATTAAACTGAAGATAACACAAGGTAACCTTAGTTTCAAGTTTGACGTAATTTGACTAAGATCAATTAAACCTTGGATGCAATGAACAATAAGCACAAAGTGAAGACACATGGTTTTTATCCCGTGGTTCGGTTCCCACGAAGGCAACCTACATCCACATTGAGGAGCCCACGAAATGACCGGGTCTTCACCAACCCTACCCTCGCCGAATCGCCACGGGGGCCGATTCTCTTTCACTAATCACAAAAGACAAATCACCAAGTTCAAGGGTCCTTCTCACAAGTTGAGGGCTCCCCAAGATTTACAACTGAATACACTACCAACACACTCGAATTATATGCAATAAAGAACAAGATTGTGCGAGAGAATCAAACCCAACAGCTCAAAACGTCAAGAATCATGTCTCTCCTTTGATCTAAAGTTAATCCTCAAGGATTTGATCTTTCTTGTTTTGGATTGTGTGGAGAGACGTGTTTTCTAGGCTCTTAGTGGGTGTGACGGCGCAGGGGGTCGAGAGAGTTCATAATTGGGCCATGCACCTCTATTTATACTAGGGTTTCCAAAGGTTACCATTAGGGTTCGCGATGTACAAACTAGTCCGTGGTGGACTCCGGACTAGTCCGGTGTGCGGTGTGTGGGAAACCCTAAGTGTCCTGAATTATTGGACTTGTTCGGCCTTTGGGGGACTAGTCCGTTTTTGTCTCTGGAGAAGATCGGACAAGTCTAGCACATATCGGACTAGTCCGGTGTAGTGAATCGCTTAGTGAATTGAGAACAAGTCCGCATTTGGAGGACTTGTCCGATTTTAGTCAGAGAGGTTATTGGACTTGTCTGGTGTTGTGAAAATTTTAGGGGCTAAGGACAAGATTGAAATCTGGAGGGACTTGTCCGATGTTGGTCAGTGGGGATTTCGGACTGGTCCGTGAAATATCGGACTTGTCCGAATTTGATCAGAAGGAATATCGGACTAGTCCGGACTTTATCGGACTAGTCCGTTGGGGACAAGTCCACACTGGAAGGACTTGTCTGATCCTGGACAGTGAGCATATCGAACTAGCCCGATCTGTGGAAACTAGACTGTGCAGATAAGTCCGCTCTGGGAGGACTTGTCCGATTATAGACAGAGAGAAATCAGACTAGTCTGGGTTACATCGGACTAGTCCGGACCTGTATAACTTTGTGCAGTGAGAATGATTAAAATTTTCTTAAGCTCATGGGGTGTGTTTCTCCAACACATTCCATACACAAAGAGTATTATAATCATTTCTTGGGCTTCTTTCAACTTGATTCCCCACTGACCCTTCTTTTTGCGCTTTCTTCATGATTTCATTAAAACCTGCGCTCATCTCAACAATTTAGTTAGGATCTCATTTGCCTGTCATAAATCAACTAAAACCCACAAGAGATGCCTAGATGCACTTTTAGAAGGTAGCCGAAGTATTACATGATTGAGTGAATAGGATAGGACCCTGGTAGGTTTTAGTAGGATGACCCTTCTTTGTTTTTACATTTTATGTGAAAGCAGGGTAGTGTATGTCTGGTTTCCACTTGCTAGAAAACTTTGTTGAAGATCCCGAATGCCTTCTGAGAGATCGACGTCGTATCGTTACTCCTCAAAAGCTTCGAGTGGCAAAGCAAACCAACACAACCACATCAACAACCGAAACATGAATGGCTCATAAGACCCGTCGTGAGTTTTTGGCTCCCTCTGCTAACAATGTGCCTGTTGGGCCCACTATTAATACGGGAGACGTAAACTTCGAAATCAAGACTGGCCTAATCACTATGGTGCAAGCCAAACCATTTTGTGGGAAGGCTAACGAGGATGCAAGTGCTCACCTGCAACAGTTCCTTGAGACATGCAACACTTTTAAGATAAAGGGCGTATCTCCTTATGATGTTCGTCTTAGGTTGTTCCCGTTCTCTCTTCTTGGGAGAGCGAAACAGTGGTTCTACGCGAACCAAAGTGCTATATACACTTGGGAGAAATGTTCCACGACATTCCTCGCCAAGTTTTTCCTATTGGACAAGACCAATGCCCTACGTGGAAGAATTTCTAGCTTCTAGCAAGATGCCAAGGAATCTATTCCTAAGGATTGTGAAATGCTTCAGGAGTATATCCAAGCCTGTGGCCACCATGGGCTGAATGATTGGCTCATAATCCAAAACTTCTACAATGGGATAATCCCTTCCGCCCGTGACCATGTTGATGCTGCTGCTGGAGGTGCCTTCTTCTCATTGACGGTGCCCAAAGACAATGATTTGATTGAGAATATGGTGTCAAACATGGGTTGGAACGATGAGCGTCTCCATACCCGCCAGCGAGGCATGAACACCTTGAAAGAGGTGGACATGATAGCTGCCAAATTGGACCTCCTTATGAAGAAAATTGATGGACAAGGTAATGGTGAAGTATGCAGCAATGCCTATTCCTTATACTCTCACATCACTTGTGAAGTCTGTGGCAACATGGGCCGTTTGGGAAATGACTGCCCAGAAACCCGTGATGATGCCCTATATATAGCCAACAAAGGAAACAATAATGGCTATCGTCCATGAGGTCAAGGGCGGGACCAACCACACCCGTTCTTTCAAGGAGGGTACAACAACAATGGCAACAATAGAAATCAACCCAACTTGAGAGAACTTTCCATTGGCTAGCTGAAGATCAACGAGGCTATATCCAAGAAGCTGTTAGCCAGTGACAAGACCTTTGAAAACATCAATGCAAAGATTGAAGGAATATCCTCAGCCTTCAAGAATCAAATGAGTTTCAACAAGATGTTGGAGACTGAGTTGGCTCAACTGGCAGCTGTTGTTCCTCCAATGGAGAATGACAAGATGCCAAGACAGCTAGAACCTCTCGTGAAAAGTGCCAACATGATTTCTCTACAAGGAGGCAATGAGCAGAAGGATCCCGAATGTCCTACAATCTCATGCTCAATTGGGGCACACCACTCTGACAAGGCCCTTTGTGACCTTGTAGAAAGTGTGATTGTGATGCCCAAGGTGGTTTTCGACCAGCTGAACTTCACGAAGCTTACTCCAACACCAACCCAGCTCCAGCTGGCTGATTCCTCAGTCCGTTATCCGGCGGGTATTGCCGAAGATGTCCCAGCGCAAATCCGGAGCTGCTTCATACCCGTGGACTTTTTGGCGGTCGACATGGAGGTCGAGAAGTATACACCGCTCATTCTTGTGCCCCAATTTCTAAGCACCACGAAGGCTCGCATAGATGTGGGAGCTGGATAAATCCACTTCCATATCAATGGCATGGAGGAGAAGTTTAACTTCCGCCCAACATTGGAGCAATGCTCCATGATCCGGATCAAGTATGGGCCAAATGTTAAACACATTCAAGAGGTCGAAATCACACCTCTAAAGGTGGACCCGCTCATTGCATTCATTAGAATCTGATCTATGTGGAAAACCCGTCTTATCGTCCACGCTTACACCACATGAAGACGGAGAAGTCCGCGCCTCCTCAAAGGCCCAAGTCCACCAAGCCGCAATAGAAGGAATGGGGGAAGAAGCAAGGCAAGCCGTCCGAGCCCATCCCTGTGAGCCCAGATTTCAAGAAATGAAGGAGGAATGTCCATCTCATCGGACGGTGGTGAGACCTACCGAATAGGTTAAATTGGTAGTTATCCTTTATTAGATTTTTCTTTTCTCTTCTCTTTATTTGGATTTTCTCATTTAGTTTGATTCTCCCCACTGCATATTTGGTTTTCTTAGCAAGTTGAGAATCTTATATTGGCAACTATCATTTTTATTTTTTTATTTTTCACAAAAAGAAATTTGTTGGGTTTTGAAAAAGTATTTTTATTTGGAAAACAATTTTTTGAGCAGCAAATATGGTATTTCGCCAATGTGCTGATTCCATAGCCGTTGGGGAGCCACCTGCCAAAAGGGAGAATAGGGGGGCCCACCTGTCAGGTCGGCCGACCCCCCTGCTCGGCTGACTAGGGGAAAGAGCCATTTTGGCTCCGTCTCCTCCAACGGCTACATTTTTTTCTCTAGTGACCGTTGGGGATTGCACACTATAAATGGTGGCCATGAGGAGCTCTTCTCTTCACACTTTACCTTATTTCATACATCCCCAAAGTCACTCATGCTCACATTGTTTTTTGCTCTTCATTGAAGTGCTCTTGATCAATTCCGAACCCAAAAATATTTGCTTTTGTTTGCATTTGCAATTTTCTCTCGAGTTCCTCAAGGGAAAATTCGTTGGGGTTTTGTTTTCACTAACATCACCTCTTTTGGGTTTTTACCTTGTTGTGTTCTTGCTTGTTGTGGCCATGAAAGGAATGAAAAGGTTGTGTGGAAAGGGGAAGGAGGCTGCATGCTCAAGTCTGGGCCGAGACTCAAGTGCACGCCCCTCATCCGTTGCTACACCAAGTTCACGGAGGAGGAGTGTAGGAGAGGACACTCCCACGGGTGAGAGGAGCAACCCACACCAACTTCTTCACGACAACGACCTCGACATCTATTGTGAAGTTGAAGATCAAGCATGCAAGCTCCTTTGAGGTCATGAGTTTTCTCATATGAAAGTTTATGATCCGGATATGATCTCCAAAATAGGTATGGATTCTGAATTCTTTTCCATTTGGCGTGCATTAGGATGGGAAAATTTTGTTCACATAGAGGAGAAAGGTTCACGCCTTCTCTTCATACAATTCCTTTGCGCACTCAAAATAGGATTTGAGGGTATTACTTTTAGATTATTTCAAAAATAATACAACATCCTAAGGAAAGAATTAAGTGAAATCCTAGGCTTCCATAAACATTGTTTGGTAGATTTAGACACTTTTTCCTATGTTTAACAAACAAAGTTTTTGGCAAGATCTAACTGGTGAGGTCATATGTAGTGCACCTAGGAATAGCCACTTGCAGAACCGTACTTTACGCTTCATGCATAGATGGGTGGCTATGACTATGTTCCCTTGAGGAGAGGTAAGGATAGTGCGTGATGATGAGCTGAATATTTTATTTGCCATGATTAAAAAGATAAAGGTTGCTCCAGTTATTGCCATGATGACACAATGGTTAGATTACATTCCAAGAGTAGGGTCAATTGAATGCACTTCATTGATCACCTGTATTACTACTAGGGTAGGAGCACTAGAATATTCTTCATTGAGAACATTGAAAATGAAAGAGAATTGATTGATGAAGATTATTTAGTGCAGGGACATACCCTTAAGCATGATCAAGATGGCTCTTTGATATTTTATTATCCTGTCCTTGTCAATGAAATTCGGTTACCTAACCCGGATTATCATTTGTACATATGCCAGAGGCTAACCATTGAACTACTTCCCATCGAGGAAGCCTGAAGAAGTAATGTCTCTGGCCGGGTAACTGATAGAAGCCATACAAGGATAGCAGCCATGCCCCCGACAACCTCCATGGTCCATGAGTACGAAGAGGAAGTGAACCCAACGGGTGATGCACTCGGATGGACTCAACCTCCTTCGTATGAGACTGAAGGTCCATCTTGGCATGAATGGCCAGGTGCTACATGGGAGACACCCCTATCAACTTCAAGCTCTAGCAACTTGCCTCCAACATCTATGAGAAGATGTCATTCCACTTCGGCTAGAAGTCACCGTGACTATAGCCAAGGAATGACGGACCTCTCAGACGTATGGAGGATCTTGAAGTGAGGACGGGTGACATCTACAACACTCTCCAAGGGCATGTCCAAGGTACCCAAGACTGGCAATAACACATGGACGCTCAATTCACCAACTTCAACTCCATGCTACAACAACAACAAGCCGATCTCGTGACATACTTCTGTCATCAAGGGTTCAATCATCAACACAGAGGTGAGTGAAGAACAAGCTTGGGGAGGACCCCCACCTGAGGTAAATTGTATCAACCCCTTGCATATTTATTTTCCACTTACCCATCGTCCACCTTGCATTTAATATATATATATATATATGATAGGTTTTATTTTCAAATAAAATAAAAGATGTGCAGTAAGAATGACTTAGAATTCACGTAGATGAAATGATGATTAGTTGCCCTATTTTAATTTTCATAAGTCCCTAGTTTACAACTTACTACTATCCAACATATTGCTCTCATTGGCTAGAATTGCTTTTGCCTTGATTTGGAAATTGTGGGTAGCAAAAGCTTAATCCATTCTAATTTGTTGTGAGATATGATATAGTGATAGGACTGCTATTCCTAGTTTGATAGTGAAACTTAGATTTTGGGAGAAATTATAAAAATATTTAAGTTATCCTCATTTGATTGGAAATACCCAACAAAGCCATATGATACATTATATTGATAGACCTTATGCATATGCTATTTTTCTTCACATTGAGTGTTCTCAAACTAGTATAGACATATGTGAGATTTCATTCATTACTTTTTGAATTCAAAACTTCACTTGCACGTGCTATATGTCTACTCTAGAAGTAAGCAAATTTTCATCATACCACCATTCCATAATAAAAAGAGAAACTTTATATCATTCATGCTTAGTACTCTCTCCAAAATTCATTGCATAAAATGGGAGTAGAAGACATGGCTGCAATAAAAAGAAAAAGAAAATGGATGCTTACATCATAAGCACGAGAATAAAAAGAGAGAAGAGAAATAAGTAGCCATGTTTCGTCCCTGCAAAAATAAGAGAGTCCGCTTAAAAAGGAGTCATCTCAAGATCCATATCCACTCCATCACACATGCACAAGTCTTGAATCAAATTGTTATGAATTGATTTCTCCTAAGGCTTGCTCTTTTGACTTAGCAATATTATGTGTTGCAAATATGCCTACTATATTCCCTACCAAGCTCCACATACAAGCCTTATGTAGAGGTAGGATTAATTTAGGCATAATGCCTTGGTGAAGACATATTTGCACTACACAAAAGGGAGAATCAAATTGAGATACTTAAAATCTAAATTGAACTCTCCGGGATTTGAGTGGAACTTGATTTCTAGGGTATGTGTGCTCCATTTGCTGTTCTATCTTTCAACAACCCATGAGTAGGAGATGGCATAAGCCCCATAATAACCTAAGATGGGTGAAGTACCATGCCAATTTTTGCTATACTAGGTAGAGTATTTTGTTGTGCACATGGTACTTTTGAAAAATAGAACATAGTAGCAACTCCTGATCATCAACCTAAAGTCTTGACTTTGCTCGGGACAAGCAAAGGATAAGCTTGGAGGAGTTTGTTGACAGCTGTTATGCACCAATTTCACTCGTCAATATAACTCAATTATGTGAAGGAATTGTAATTTATTGCACACATCACCTTTCTATTTAACCTTGTTGCTTGGAATATATTGTAGAGAGTCGGTTAGGGCATTTTAACCTTTTTTGCTTCACTCTAATTAATTGGGATGCGAAAAAAACCAAATGGCTTAACTACGAATTAATGCACTTATGGATGGTGTGAATTGATGAATATGGTTAATTGGTAACATGGAATTGGGAGATCTAAGTGAGCATGGTTTGCGGATTGGGTTGGAAGATATGGTGGTTTCGCTTGCTCTATATCTAAGAACTGGTTCGTGGAGTGACAACCCAGGTTTTACAGTGCAACTACAAGGCCAAGTATGGGTGCGGCTTAGCCAGTTAATAAGGTGTATTGCCAGCATTGTTCAGATCATTTAGATGAGTGAGGAATCGTAGTCAGTCGGGTTTGCAATAGTGGCCGGACTGCCCTAGGATTCGAATTGCACAAGAGGGGGCCCTTGGTTGGATATGCTCAGTTGGAGGCATCACAACCGGTGAAGCCTTAGTGGGTCTGAATATGCTGGTAGTCTCTTTGTAAGACTATTTTGTGATCTCTTGGACACACACCAATGGAAGTGTGTAATGTGAACGACGGGTCACGAGTATGATGGAGGTTCCTTAGTCATCGAAAGGCGACGAAATCACAAACTTGTGGGTAAAGTGGTACAACACATGCAGAGTGTGAAAAACTATCACGGTAGCCGTGCTCCATGTTATTAGCGACCTGGACCCTCACATGATTATAGTGGAAATCGAGAATTTCTTATGGTTTGGTTATGGTTATTGTTTGGGTTATGATAAAATGACATGATTGATAATGATGGTAAGAATCTGGTATATGGAAGAATAAATATTGAAGGATGTGATATAACCGTAAATGATGGTGTTGGACCTATAATTGGTAATTGTCGAAGTGTAGCAACGACACTTCCCCTGGTACTACTAAAGTGTAGTCCATGGAGGTTCTTGTTTCGGTTGGGGGCACGGAGATCAAGATACAGATGGCGACAGCAGAGATTTACGTGGTTCGGGCCACCTGAGCGTAATACCCTACTCCACGAGGGGTGTGTGTGTTGTATTGTGAATCGCTAGAAAGCATAGTCTCTGGATCATCTTGGAGTTCTTTGTATCGTACGGCTCAGTCCTTTTATAGTCCAAGTACAGACCGTTACATCATTAGCCTAGCCCGACATGTGGCCCTGGTGTATTAAATAGCCTAATACACTATCTATGGGTATTAAGCATGGTTAATAGTGTTATAACGTGCCTTAATGGCTGCGTTACCTCTATTAACAGTGCTATGACCGTGTGTCGTTAATATAGTATTAATGACATGTAATCAGGTCTTGTAACTGTTGCTTTGATTGTCCTTTGAACGTCCGTGCTGAAGGAGATCCGCCAATGTATACGTTGATGAAGATCTGGAGGCTCCACACGTGGCAGCTTCAGAGCTTTCCATTGCGGGGAAGTGGCTCCGGCCCTGCTGTACACGTGTCAACACCAGAGCTTCCCTCTACTACGTGTCAGGTCCGGGGTCATTATACACGTGTTGATCGCGGAGCTTCCCTGTGTTGGGAGGTTAGCTCCGGATCTATATTACACGCGTCAAATTCTGAAGCTACCCATATGAGGGACGCGGGTCCGGTGTAATATGACATGTGGGGCCTGAGGAGGCCTTTAGTTTTGACGGGTAAAATTCTTTTGCACTTCTTGCAGTATCATAGGGTACCCGATATACAGGGTACCGACACTGGTCCCTGGGCCCACCTTTGGGAGAAACCCTTTGGATTAACTTATTCTACCAAAGGTGGGGCCATCCTTGATTCCCGCGCTGAGAGTTCAAAAGTCTCGTAATGTGCCGTTGGGGCGATCGTTCGGGGTTAAACCATCGCAGCGTGGCTTGTTATGGATGCGGCGGATGAGGTCCTTGAGTGCGGATCTCACGCAATTGTAGGTCGCTCGTTCCCCATACAATAACTATATTGGTTCCGAGCGCCTTGTCAAGGTGCCGTCTTTGGGTCTCCTGCTGCCCATCATGGCAATGGTTCGCCTGGGGTAATAACCTCGATCTCTTCATCGAGGTGGCCCCGGACCCATTCGTCATGGATGGTATATATTTTTGAAATGTGACCCCACTCTTGCTGCGGTTTCCATCCAAGCGTCGCAGAGGCTTACTTAAGAAGGAAAGTGTGTGCAGTTTGGGGACTCTTTACGCTTTCAGAGCCTCCCAAACATTGCCTAGCATTCTCTTCCTTCGATCCACTTTGTCGCGATGGAGTTGGGTCTTCCCAAGAGCCGCCTCAAGCACAAGGACGATTTGATGAAGGTGAGAACCTATATGGGATGGTCAAGTTACTCCTTCAGTCACATGATCCGCGCCGGCGAGCTCCCGTTCAAGAAGGAGAGTAATGGCGACATGGTGTACTTCTCTGCGTACAACATGGTGGGATTGATCCCATTTTTCTCAACTTTTCTTTTAATGCTGCTAGACTTTAACGATCTTCAGCAGTATCATCTTGGCCCCCATTCTCTTCTTCTAGTGGCAACTTTCATCCACTTTTGCGAGATGTGGGTGGGTGTCCCCCCCTGCATCGAGTTGTTTTGTACCTTCTTCACCATCCACACAACCGACAAGGGGACTGAGCTTCTGGGCTTCTACTATTCTGTGAAGCGCAAGAACTGCCCCTTCAAATACTTAAAGTCATTTCCTTCCGACGGATGGGATGACTGGAAGAAGGATTGGGTCATCATTGCAGTGGAGGAGCACGAGAGGTTGGAGTTGCTCGAAGGACTCCCCAACATTGACAGCGATGATTGGAGTGTAGTTCTGGTGCTGTCAGAAGCCTTCAACCCCGTTCTGAACAGAATCCGCAAATGCGTGGAGGGTGGAGTGACCCCTCAGATTGTATTCTGCAACTTCTTGGTCAACAGATGAGATCCGCTGAGGAAGAGGGAGAAGCTCGCGTGGGCCCTCAACAGCGTGATGGATGACGACTGGATTGAAACTGGTCTGAAATCCAACTTCAATGATGAATCTTTGAAGCTTCATCTCAAGAAATTCCAACATGGAATAAACATCGACGGCGACGACTTGGTTCCACTGGCAGCTTTCCTTCCTCTGAACATGCAGGCACAGTTCAGCAGAGAGCTCCGGAGGAACATGCCGGTGCTTCAAGACCTTGGTGAGGTGAAAAGGCGTCCGACCTCCAGGGTGGTAATCCCCAAAGCTTCCGAAGGAGGTCCTTCCCCCGCCTCGAGCCGAAGGGTTAAAGACATAGGCAAGGGCAAGGGCAAGGAGCTAGCTGAACCCTCCATCCAGAAGAGGAAACTGAAGCATGCTGATGGGAGGTCTGTCAGGGCTGCTCTCTCTACAATGGCTCCTCCCCGGCGGACGCGGTCCTCTGTGACTGCACCTTCTCCAACGCGGGCGTCTTCAAGAGGTGCCAGCTCTGAGTAGTCAACCCCGGCCTCAGTACCGGCTAAGAGTTCTGGGCCCGGGAGCTCTTCCTGGCCAAGAGAAGCTCCGGTCGAGAGGACTACTGCTACTGCAAGTGGCCCTCAACTGAGGTCCGAAGCCCTTGTCTCACTAGACTTGGTGGGCTCTTGCTCCGTGCCTCTGAAGAAGAGGTTTCGAGGCGACTGGGGTGGTAGCATACCTAGGTAAGCATTGATTGCTCACCTTAAAATGCTAGTCTTGTTTTTAATGTGTATTTAATCTTCTCTTTCCATTATTTCTAGGGTGTCGAAGAAGGTGTTGGGAATTTCGACACCTGTCGTAGCGACTGGGGCTGCGCATGCCGAAGCCCCAGCTTCAAGCACTAAGCCACCTCCTCATGTGGTGCCAGAAGTCGCGATAGCTGCGGCCCAAGCTATCGTGGACTTGGATTCGGGGTCCTCGCCTGAAGCTCCCATGGTAGCGTCGGACCACGGGGAAGAAGTTGGAGATGTACCTTTGGCATCTGTGTCGGGGGATGATGCTCCAATACCGGAGCAAGAAGCTCCAGCCTTTGAGCCAGAGGTCATGGAATCCCTGGCCGCTGAGTCAGAGGCAATCGAAGTCCCAACGACTGAGCCGGAAATCATTGAAGCTCCGACCCTTGTGCGAGAAGTTGTTGAAGCTCGGGTGGCTGAGTTGGAGATGCCTGAAGCTCCGGTCGCTGAGCCAGAAGGAGTTAACATGCCGGCGTCCGAGCCAGCGGCGATAGTGGCCTCAGATGAAGCCTCTGCCTTTGCCATGGAGGTACCTTAACCAGAGCTAGAGCTGCATGAAGAGGTGGCGAATGGTCCTCCGCCCTTGGAGCCGGTGACCGAAGACCTGGAAGCAGCGCCTTCAACTTCTACTCCGGAGGTGTGAGCTCCCGCAGTGGGTTCTTCCTCTGCTACTGCAGAAGGGCTTACAGAGAGCAGCCCTAGTGCTGCAGGAGATCAGGGGACCACCCTTATAAAGTAGGACCCAATTTTTGTGATGGAGAATCCTCTGGAGACTGCGGAGTTGGTCCCAGCTGGCCTGGAGCCTATCTCTCTGGCGTTGTTCATAGACAACGCCTGCTCGAGCCTCCGACATGTTCAGCTCGCCTTCGATCATGAAAGCAAAGCCCTGGAGGAGGAGCGCAACACCTTGAGGCATTGGCGCAACAGGCTCCACTTCGATACCCGAAGGAGTGGATGAAGAGGGAGAAGGCCCAGTTAGAATACTGGGACAAGGTGCTCGAGGAGAAGGAAGCCGCCATCCGGGCGCTCGACGCTAACGCTAGGGAAATCCTTGAGCAAGTCAGGGAGAGGCGTGATGCTGTTGACGAGCATCACGAAAACGTTAATGAATTGAACGAGGTTCTCCTGAAGCATTGGGCGGACCTGGAGGCGATGGAAGAAAAACCCCTGGAGCATGTGACACCCGGTTCCGAATATGAACCAAGCGTAACGCATATGTGTGCCCAGGAAGTTCATCACACATATACGGTTGCATCACAAACGATATACAGAATTTAACCACGTCTTAACTATTAAATAAGTACCTTATTACAATAATCCAATAGTTCACGAATGATAAAACTCTAAATAATGCAGCGGAAAATAAACTGAACAGCACGACTCCAATCCACAGGCAATTGACGGCGGTACGCAACCTAGTACTCCACGTGATCCTCAGGGTACTCCCAATTGTCTCCAGTAGCTGTTCCGGGGGATTGCAAGGGTGAGTACATGTCGTACTCAGCAAGTGTGGAAAGTATGACATGTGGCTAATTCAAATGACGAATGTAATAATGGCTAAGTGCTGAAAAGTGCAGTAAAACATTCGAAAAGCATTATACTATGTCTATGTGAAACAATCCCATCATAACCATCATATTAACAAAATATAAACTATATCCAATTATTGCCAACATCACCATTATCCATGTCCAATTACCATAACTCAAATTCATATCCATGACCATAATCCATAAACCATAACCATTACCAACCCATAACCATAAACCCACCATAACCATTACCAGACCATAACCATCCCGAATCTCAATTCCAACTCTAATCATGTAGGTCATCCAGGCGCTCATAACCGGGAGCACGGCTATCATGATAGTTTTCAACACTCTGCAGAGGTTCTACCACTTTACCCACATGTTTGTGATTTCGTCACCTTTCGATGACTAAGAAACCTCCATTATGCCATCTCACTCTTCCGTAGGTGTGTGGCCAAGAGATCACAAAATAGCCTTTCAAAAGGGACTACTAGTATGTACGGGCCCACTAAGGTTTCACCGCCAGGCTTGAATCTCTATTCTCCCACCCACGGGCCCCCTCGTGTGCCATGCGGATCCCAGGGCAGTCCTCCTCGACTCCCATTCCCCGCGCCATCCAATGGTCCATACAATACTAGCAGTGCTCCTAATTATTCAGCTACGCCGCACCCATACTTGGCCTTGTGGTGGCACTGTTGACCTGGCATATTCTCGCATGAACCGGTCCTTAGATCTAAGGCAAGCAAACCACCATGACATCCAACCCATCCACATACCAGGCTTCCTTAGATCACCCATCATATTGACCAGTTCACATTAACCAGAATATCATTGGTGCATAATTAAATGTGTAGTGTTGTTTGCCATCCCAATTAATTAAGCGAAGCAAAAAGGTAAAAACCCTTCCCGACTCTCTACCATAAATTTCAGGTGACAAGGGTGGTCAAACAAAACTAGTAAACTTCCTACCATAGGATTCCCATCAATTTGACACAAGCATGCAAGTTCGCAAACAAAACATTTATTTTAAAACAGGATCAATATGCTTCAAGGACACTTGCCTTGCTCCGGCGGATGGGGTTGCTCAAGCGCTTCGAAGTCTTGATTTTGGAAATCCTCGTATGCGGCCTCTTGAGCACGCTCCTCTACGCGTGATCATACATACAAGAAAATACATACAATTCAAAATGATGCACACAAAATAATTAACATGCAATGACATGCATGCATGCATAATTCAATAATTAATTAACTACGGTTGTTTATTAATTAGATGCGACTAGTTCATACGTGTTCATATGAGTTTACGGGGGTTTTAGCGGGAATTAATGCTGCTGAAAATAAAAAGATGACACAACGACGATCAAACTACGTCTATTAGGTTCAATACGGTCGCTAAAATTCGCATCGGGAACATGGCCTACCGTAGATGCGATGGCTTCGATGATCGCGGGGTGGATGCAACGCGTAGACGAAGTAGATGCGTCCTCCGGCGGCACGACGATGGCGACGCGGTGGCGACAGCGATCTCCGGCGAACGGTGGGGCCCTCCTCTTTTTCTTCCTCTCCTTCCCCTCTTTTCCCTGGCGGCGCAGCCTTCTGGACCTTTTTTTCGCTTCTGTACCGGTGGCTTCCGGCGGCTGCTTCTGGTATCAGGAAAAAAACCTAGGGAGCCGGTCCTTTTATAGAGTGCGGGACGCGGCAACCAACCGACTCAGTTGCGGTTTCGGGCGCGTGGCGGCGTCGGGGTCGGGCTGCGTCGGGCGAGCGCGCGTTTCGGCGTGCGGGGTGGGGTCCGTGCTGGGGCGTGGTCGGCTGGGAGTCGCGCGGTAGGCGGCTGCGGTCGGGTGGCAGGCGGCGGTGGGGCCAGGGCCAGGCGGGGCGCGTACGGCGGGAGTGGGCGGCCGAGCGGGAGTTTTCGGCGGGGCCGGGCGCGTGGCTTGCGCGCGCGGGCGGCCGAGCGGCGGGGCATCGGGGCCAGGGCGCGGCTGGCTGGGCCGTCGGCCTGGCCAGCGGCAGCCCCCCTTTTTTTCTTTTTTTAGTATTATTATAATTTTATTATTTATATTTATTTATTTTTTTATACTTTCTTTTGTTATATAATTTATTATATATATATTATTATTTATATTATATATATATTATCTATTATTAATTATTATAGTATATATTATTAATATTAATATTTTATTTATTTTTATATATTTTTATATATATTATTTATATGTACATTTATATATATTATTATTATTATTTTTATACTTATTCCTTATTACAAGTTTTAGGCTATAACTATTATTTTCTTTTTCTTCTTTTTGCTACACATATTTGTATATGCATGTTTTATTATTTTTCTTTTATTCTACTAGTGTTTAATGCATGATCATGTATGCAATGCATGATGCGAAAATTTAGGGTGTTACAAACCTACCCCCCTTAAAGTGAATCTCGCCCTCGAGATTCGATAGCGTGGAGAAAAGGTGAGGGAATTCTGCCTTCAGGTCTTCTTCACGTTCCCATGTAGCTTCGGCTTCCGTATGGTGTTTCCATTGCACTTTGCACCAACGGATCCTCTTATTTCTCGTGACCCTTTCCTTCATATCCAAAATTTTGATAGGTTGCTCGACATAGGACAAATCCTCTTGAAGTTCTAACTCGTCCATCGGGACTTGTTCTTCCGGTACTCTGAGACACTTCTTGAGTTGAGAGACGTGAAATATGTCGTGTACATCGGAGAGATACGTCGGCAGCTCAAGTCGATATGCCACTTCTCCTCGTTTGTCCAAAATCTTGAATGCTCCGATGTAACGTGGTGCCAGTTTTCCTTTGACATTAAACCGTCGCTGACCTCTGATAGGTGACACTTTGAGGTATACAAAATCTCCAACTTCAAAAGTCAAACTCCTTCGCCTATTATCAGCATAACCTTTCTGTCGAGACTGGGCAGCCTTTAAGTTTTCCCGTATTATTTGGACTTGTCTTTCAGCTTCTTGTAACACGTCGGGACCAAACACTTGATTCTCTCCGGTTTCATTCCAAAACAAGGGAGTCCTACACTTCCTTCCATACAATGCTTCATAAGGTGACATTTTCAAACTTGCTTGGTAACTATTGTTGTACGAGAATTCAGCATACGACAAACTTTTATCCCAACTTTTCCCATGCTTTAATGCACAAGCTCTTAACATGTCTTCCAAAATTTGGTTGGTCCTCTCGGTTTGTCCATCTGTTTGAGGGTGATATGCCGAACTGAAGTTCAACCTTGTTCCCATCGCTTCTTGCAATTTCTGCCAAAATCTGGAGGTAAACTGAGAACCTCTATCCGAGACTATCTTCTTCGGTACTCTGTGTCGACACACAATATGTTCCATATACAATTATGCTAGCTTCGCGGTGGTATATGTGGTCTTGACAGGGATGAAGTGAGCTGATTTTGTCAATCGATCAACAATAACCCATATTGAATCATAGCCAGACTGAGTTCGCGGTAATCCAACTATAAAGTCCATACCAATCTCTTCCCACTTCCACTCCGGGATTTTCAATGGTTGTAGCAATCCGGCTGGCTTTTGATGTTCAGCTTTAACTCGTTGGCACACATCACAAAGTGCAACATATTCGGCTATGTCCTTTTTCATGCTGGCCCACCAATAACATGTCTTTAAGTCCTTGTACATTTTTGTACAGCCAGGATGAATCGAGTAAGGCAAGTCATGTGCCTCCTTCAATATTGTTTCTCGAATATGCCTGACATTAGGTACCACAATCCTCTTTCCAAGCCATAAGGTACCCTGTTCGTCCTCATCAAATCTGAATTCTTTTCCTTCTTGGGCCCTTTCCTTGATTTCCTGTATTTCCTTGTCCTTTGTCTGTCCTTCCCGTATTTCCTGCTCTAATTTTGGGTTGACTTCCATCGTTCCCATCTCATTTATGAATCCAAGGTTCAACCGTTCAAACTCCTTGCATAACTCAGATGGCAGCTCTCGTACTGTGAGTTGATGACTTACTCCTTTTTGGCTCAAGGCATCGGCCACTACATTGGCCTTCCTTGGGTGATAGTTGATTCCCACGTCATAATCCTTGATGAGCTCCAACCATCGGCGTTGCCTCAGATTCAGATCCATTTGCGTAAATATGTACTTGAGACTCTTGTGATCCGTATACATCTCACATCGGTGACCAAAAACATAGTGTCTCCATATCTTCAAGGCGTGTACCACGGCTGCGAGTTCAAGATCGTGTGTGGGATAATTCAACTCATGTTTCTTTAGTTGCCTCGATGCATAAGCTACCACATGGCCTTCTTGCATGAGCACACATCCTAATCCTTGTCTTGATGCATCACAGTATATATCAAAACTCTTGCTCACGTCCGGTAATACTAACACCGGCGCGGTTGTCAACCTTTTCTTTAACTCCTCAAAGCTATCCTGACAAGCTTGAGTCCATCAGAATGCCTTTCCCTTCATTAGCAACTCCGTCATAGGCTTGGCTATTTTGGAGAAATCCTTAATGAAACGGCGGTAATATCCAGCCATTCCAAGGAAACTCCGAATTTCCTTAACATTCTGTGGCGGTTCCCACTTAAGCACATCTCTCACCTTCCCTGGGTCAACTGATACTCCTCCCCCGGAAATAATATGGCCTAAGAAAGAAACTTCCCGTAACCAAAATTGACATTTACTGAACATGGCATACAATTGATGCTCCCTCAATTTCTGCAGCGTAAGCCTCAAGTGTTCCTCATGTTCCTTCTCATCCTTCGAGTAGATCATAATATCATCAATGAACACTACAACAAACTTATCCAGATATTCCATGAAGACCTTATTCATGAGATACATAAAGTACGCAGGCGCGTTCGTCAATCCAAATGACATGACGGTGTACTCATAAGATCCATATCGTGTCCGAAATGCTGTCTTGGGTATATCTGATGGTCTAATCTTCATTTGGAAGTATCCTGACCGCAAGTCGATCTTGGAGAAGATACAGGCACCCTTCATTTGGTCGAACAAATCCTCTATACGGGGCAGTGAGTACTTGTTCTTAATTGTCACTTCGTTGAGAGACCTATAGTCCACACACATCCTCTGGGTTCCATCCTTCTTATCTACGAAGAGCACTGGGGCTCCCCACGGGGATGAGCTTGGGCGTATAAAACCTTCTCTAGCTGCTCTTGAATTTGCTTCTTGAGCTCTGCTAATTCCTTAGGAGGCATCCTATACGGCCACTTAGCTATAGGTGCAGTTCCGAGTATCAACTCAATGGCGAATTCTATGTCACGATCAGGTGGCATACCTGGCGACTCATCTGGAAACACATCCGGGTACTCGTGAACGATCGGAATGCTTTCCAATGTCACTTCTTCCATGTGATTCAGCATTGCTTTCTCTCTTGCAGGTTGGGCTGCTTCAACTTTGATGCGTGTACCATATTCACTTGTCAACTGCACAATCCTCTCGGCACATTGAATGACTCCATTATGCTTGCTCAGCCAGTCCATTCAAGGTATTATGTCTATTCCTTGGGAGTCCAAGACTATGATGTTTACGAGAAAGTCTACCCCCCTTATTTTAATGCTTACTTTTGGACATACTATATTTGTCCTCATCTCTCCGCCAGGAGAACTTACTAGCATAGTTTGCTTCATATGAGATATAGGCAAATTGTACTTGGCAACATACTTTGACGAGATGAATGAATGAGATGCTCCCGAATCAAATAAAACAGTCGCGGGGTTGGAGTTGGCGAGAAACATACCAATCAAGACGTCATCAGCTTGCTGGGCTTCCTCAGTAGAGACATGATTCACATTGCCACGAGCAAAATTCTGCTGTCCACGGTTGCCTTGTGGTGCTCCTCCATTTGGCTGCGGGTTATTTGGCCTTGGTGCATTGTTCACAGGTCCATAGTTTCTCCTGGGGCATTGACTTGCAAAGTGTCCGGGTTCTTCACACACATAGCATGTATTACCGCCTGTAGCATTAGGGAAGTTTGGGCGCAACTGGTTTTGAGCATTTGCCGCCATGTTAGGACACGGCGCAGGTGGCACAGGATAGCGAGGCGCTTGCATGGCGGGGCGTTGCTGCGGTGGCTGATTTGGGCGGTGATGAGTAGGTTTAGGCCCGATCTTCCGAAAGGTATGTCGATTGGGGTGGAGAACTCGACGTTGATGATCCGCGGCACTCGAGCGGTTCGAGTACCCCTGCAATCACTACACCACGGCTCCGTTGGTTATCAACCGTGCTGCACACGCTTGACCTCGCCAAGAAGGCTAATCCCTGCAAGTGCAATCGAGAACACGAGCAAGAACGTAGAAGACACGATCGGAAATCGCGAAATTGGGGTCTCACAAACCGTAGAACGGCGATTTTATTGATCTAAGCAAAACCCACCGAATATGACCGGCGGCTGCAGTATTTATAGGCTAGGGTTCGACCAAAACACGATTAGACGCGTCCCTAATGGACTCTTACGGGATACAAGGCCCAAAGGCCCGATTCGGCGGCGCAGCACCGGACAGAAATCTGGACTCGACTTGTTTCGACGATTCCCAATGACTCCGGAGGAATTTTGAGGTGGGACCAGAACCATTGGAAAGTTTATCTTCTCCTCTTTCCGTGCATATGTAGAACGTCGAAAACGGAGTCCGTATGCCTCCTGGGCGTCTGTTTTAAGGTGGACTGCTCCTGGACTCCGAGTTGAACTCGAGTCCGAGTTGTAAACTGTTTCCATCTACTTGTGGACGTCCCAGGTGGTTCTCCACGCTCCCAAGGCCTCCTTCCTTCACTTGTTGATCTTTTCCATTATTCCTAATAACAATTAAATCATCACATAGCAATCTATTCTCAAACTCACATGCAAAAGAAGTTAAGAACGAATTCACCTGCTGATTTAATAACCGTGCCCGTGCTCTTGTGATTGGTCCTTGCCGCTGTACCAAGTACCTCTTCTTCGGTGTGTTCGTCATTTGGATCTGTAAAGTCAGTAGCAAGAGAATATTCATCTTCAACATCCGAAGTACTATCATACCCGCCATCATCGCGTGCTATGTATGCTCGTTTGCTCGGGCAATCTCTCATCATATGACCAAGTCCCTGGCAGCGGTGACACTTAATGTCGGAAGTACGACCCGTAGAAGGAGTGGACGACGAAGGCTTGAATGATGTCGCCTTGCTGCCTTCCGGCACGCGAGAAGGTGGGGCAGCAGGTATAGTTCGTTGGCCGCCATTGGGTGGTGTAGTCGCTGCACGGGGGGCCGAAGATGGTGCTGTTTTGGATGGTGTAGTTGCTGCACGCGGCGTGAAGTTGCCCCTCGTGCGTTGTTGCTGTTGTTGTCGGCCCTGCAATTCTTTTTCTGCCAACATAGCAAGCTGAAACAATCTGTTAACAGTATCATATTCTTTGTAATCAACAATGTCCTGAATTTCACGCCTCAACCCCCCATAAAAACGAGCTATTTTATCATCCATGTCCTCTACTACCCCACAACGCAGCATACCCTTTTGTAACTCTTGATAATACTCCTCTACAGACATGTTACCTTGGTCTAAACGCTGCAATTTTTTGCGAAGGTCCCGCTGAAAAGATGGAGGAACAAATCGAACACGCATAGCTTCCTTTAATCTATCCCATGTTGGAGGATCAGTTCTAGTTTTAACAAGTTCATTCCACCATATGATAGCAAAGTCCTTAAACTCACTAGTGGCTTGACGAACTCTATGTTGTTCAGGAACAAGATGGGAATTAAATTTTTGCTCTACTGTCATCTCCCAATCAAGATAAGCTTCAGCATCATAAGCACCAGAAAAAGAGGGTATAGTAAATTTCACTTTAGCAAAAGGATCATCAGGAGGGCGGTTATAATTGTTATGATTATTACCTCCCATACCTCGACGATAGAGTGGCAGTCTTGGCTGATTACTGTGATCTTCCAGTTCATCATAAGCATTGTCTTCTTGTCTTCCAGCGAGAGGCAACCGAGCCTCAAAAGTATTCATCCGAAGAGCAAGGTCATCCAGTTTGCGAGTCAAGTTCGCCAATGACTCCTCCGTTGATGCGTTGTATTTGGCGAACATATCACGTAACTCAACATGTTGAACACATTCGTCATTATTTTCTTCTCCTGCCATTGTTAGTAGGAAACAAAAGACAACAAAAAAAAATGTTATCCCTATCAACTATAGTGACAATGTGGAAGGTGGAAGAATACAATCTCTCTCGCTCAAGCGTCTTACCACGCTCTTACAAGTGTTCTTACCGACAAAGCAGGTGGTGTGGACGGTGAGATGAACCAATGAAGTGTGGGGTGATTGCAAAGGTACCTGTTATGCTCAAGAGAAAGGTGGAGCTTGGATGGCACAATATGGTGGCTAATAAGCAGAAAATCGTTAACAGCTAAACAAAGTTGAATAAGTATTCAATGTAGGAAACTGTTGCTGGTTAACTGAGTGCCCTAGAGCCTAGCACAACACAAGGAAGTATCAAGGCAAAAGAAAGACAGAATGATATAACCAAACAAACAGCACCAAGTGGTATAGGCCAATTGCTTTAATATGCGTGCTCTTCACTATTTTTTTTCTTTTTTTTAATATTTTTTTGATATTTTATCTTTACTCAGTAGCACAAATATAGGAAGCACACAAATTTGCAGCTCAATTGGATGTAATATGCGGCCTATAGAAAATCAAGAAGGTTCTTTAAAATTCGTGCTGAGACTTCGGAGGCCGGATAGCCTATCTTCCGAGGGGAATTTGGGCAATCTAATTTCGCCGAACGCGGCTACGCGGCGGAAAATCGGATGCGAAATTTCGCTTAGATGAATTTGAAAAAAAAATTCGCCCGATTTTGAGTTCGTATGCGAAAGTTATGGCCGTTTTAAGATAGGCTGTCCGAGTTACGTTTTTTTGGATGTTGATTCCAACTCGGTTTGAGAACAGAACTCGCAAACGGATACGAAAACGATCGGGAATTTGCACAGCAACTAATGGGGTTGTGTGTGATGATTCAAGGATGAATGGCACAAATATTTGTCACCTAATCTAGGGCTGGCGATGCGGGAGTTCACGCAAGGCGGCTAGCTAGGGCAAACCGATGAACGTGGCGGATCGGTTTGTTATTTAGGGATTGTGGAATAGGTGTCGAATAGAAAGAAAACAAGGACGAAACACGATAACTAGGACCAAAAAAACACAAAGCTAAACCAGCAACAAGACTCAACCACACGAATGCAAACTCAACAATGCAAACTGAAAAACGAAACTGCAGGCACTATAGTCTGGGAAGCGGTAAAAACGATCTAATTTTTTTTTGTGGCTTTTTTGTGGACTCTAGGTACGAAACAAAATAGATCTAATGGAAGGAAGGAAAACAAAGATACCTCACGGGCAACCTGGAAATCTGATACCAATTGATGAGTAGGTTTAGGCCCGATCTTCCGAAAGGTATGTCGATTGGGGTGGAGAACTCGGCGTTGATGATCCGCGGCACTCGAGAGGTTCGAGTACCCCTGCAATCACTACACCACGGCTCCGTTGGTTATCAACCGTGCTGCACATGCTTGACCTCGCCAAGAAGGCTAATCCCTGCAAGTGCAATCGAGAACACGAGCAAGAACGTAGAAGACACGATCGGAAATCGCGAAATTGGGGTCTCACAAACCGTAGAACGGCGATTTTATTGATCTAAGCAAAACCCACCGAATATGACCGGCGGATGCAGTATTTATAGGCTAGGGTTCGACCAAAACACGATTAGACGCGTCCCTAATGGACTCTTACGGGATACAAGGCCCAAAGGCCCGATTCGGTGGCGCAGCACCGGACAGAAATCTGGACTCGATTTGTTTCGACGATTCCCAATGACTCCCGAGGAATTTTGAGGTGGGACCAGAACCATTGGAAATTTTATCTTCTCCTCTTTCCGTGCATATGTAGAACGTCGAAAACGGAGTCCGTATGCCTCCTGGGCGTCTGTTTTAAGGTGGACTGCTTCTGGACTCCGAGTTGAACTCGAGTCCGAGTTGTAAACTGTTTCCATCTACTTGTGGACGTCCCAGGTGGTTCTCCACGCTCCCAAGGCCTCCTTCCTTCACTTGTTGATCTTTTCCATTATTCCTAATAACAATTAAATCATCACATAGCAATCTATTCTCAAACTCACATGCAAAAGAAGTTAAGAACGAATTCACCTGCTGATTTAATAACCGTGCCCGTGCTCTTGTGATTGGTCCTTGCCGCTGTACCAAGTACCTCTTCTTCGGTGTGTTCGTCATTTGGATCTGTAAAGTCAGTAGCAAGAGAATATTCATTTTCAACATCCGAAGTACTATCATACCCGCCATCATCGCGTGCTATGTATGCTCGTTTGCTCGGGCAATCTCTCATCATATGACCAAGTCCCTGGCAGCGGTGACACTTAATGTCGGAAGTACGACCCGTAGAAGGAGTGGACGACGAAGGCTTGAATGATGTCGCCTTGCTGCCTTCCGGCACGCGAGAAGGTGGGGCAGCAGGTATAGTTCGTTGGCCGCCATTGGGTGGTGTAGTCGCTGCACGGGGGGCCAAAGATGGTGCTGTTTTGGATGGTGTAGTTGCTGCACGCGGCGTGAAGTTGCCCCTCGTGCGTTGTTGCTGTTGTTGTCGGCCCTGCAATTCTTTTTCTGCCAACATAGCAAGCTGAAACAATCTGTTAACAGTATCATATTCTTTGTAATCAACAATGTCCTGAATTTCACGCCTCAACCCCCCATAAAAACGAGCTATTTTATCATCCATGTCCTCTACTACCCCACAACGCAGCATACCCTTTTGTAACTCTTGATAATACTCCTCTACGGACATGTTACCTTGGTCTAAACGCTGCAATTTTTTGCGAAGGTCCCGCTGAAAAGATGGAGGAACAAATCGAACACGCATAGCTTCCTTTAATCTATCCCATGTTGGAGGATCAGTTCTAGTTTTAACAAGTTCATTCCACCATATGATAGCAAAGTCCTTAAACTCACTAGTGGCTTGACGAACTCTATGTTGTTCAAGAACAAGATGGGAATTAAATTTTTGCTCTACTGTCATCTCCCAATCAAGATAAGCTTCAGCATCATAAGCACCAGAAAAAGAGGGTATAGTAAATTTCACTTTAGCAAAAGGATCATCAGGAGGGCGGTTATAATTGTTATGATTATTACCTCCCATACCTCGACGATAGAGTGGCAGTCTTGGCTGATTACTGTGATCTTCCAGTTCATCATAAGCATTGTCTTCTTGTGTTCCAGCGAGAGGCAACCGAGCCTCAAAAGTATTCATCCGAAGAGCAAGGTCATCCAGTTTGCGAGTCAAGTTCGCCAATGACTCCTCCGTTGATGCGTTGTATTTGGCGAACATATCACGTAACTCAACATGTTGAACACATTCGTCATTATTTTCTTCTCCTGCCATTGTTAGTAGGAAACAAAAGACAACAAAAAAAAATGTTATCCCTATCAACTATAGTGACAATGTGGAAGGTGGAAGAAAACAATCTCTCTCGCTCAAGCGTCTTACCACGCTCTTACAAGTGTTCTTACCGACAAAGCAGGTGGTGTGGACGGTGAGATGAACCAATGAAGCGTGGGGTGATTGCAAAGGTACCTGTTATGCTCAAGAGAAAGGTGGAGCTTGGATGGCACAATATGGTGGCTAATAAGCAGAAAATCGTTAACAGCTAAACAAAGTTGAATAAGTATTCAATGTAGGAAACTGTTGCTGGTTAACTGAGTGCCCTAGAGCCTAGCACAACACAAGGAAGTATCAAGGCAAAAGAAAGACAGAATGATATAACCAAACAAACAGCACCAAGTGGTATAGGCCAATTGCTTTAATATGCGTGCTCTTCACTATTTTTTTTCTTTTTTGTAATATTTTTTTGATATTTTATCTTTACTCAGTAGCACAAATATAGGAAGAACACAAATTTACAGCTCAATTGGATGTAATATGCGGTCTATAGAAAATCAAGAAGGTTCTTTAAAATTCGTGCTGAGACTTCGGAGGCCGGATAGCCTATCTTCCGAGGGGAATTTGGGCAATCTAATTTCGCCGAACGCGGCTACGCGGCGGAAAATCGGATGCGAAATTTCACGTAGATGAATTTGAAAAAAAAATCGCCCGATTTCGATTTCGTATGCGAAAGTTATGGCCGTTTTAAGATAGGCTGTCCGAGTTACGTTTTTTTGGATGTTGATTCCAACTCGGTTTGAGAACAGAACTCGCAAACGGATACGAAAACGATCGGGAATTTGCACAGCAACTAATGGGGTGGTGTGTGATGATTCAAGGATGAATGGCACAAATATTTGTCACCTAATCTAGGGCTGGCGATGCGGGAGTTCACGCAAGGCGGCTAGCTAGGGCAAATCGATGAACGTGGCGGATCGGTTTGTTATTTAGGGATTGTGGAATAGGTGTCGAATAGCAAGAAAACAAGGACGAAACACGATAACTAGGACCAAAAAAACACAAAGCTAAACCAGCAACAAGACTCAACCACACGAATGCAAACTCAACAATGCAAACTGAAAAACGAAACTGCAGGCACTATAGTCTGGGAAGCGGTAAAAACGATCTAATTTTTTTTGTGGCTTTTTTGTGGACTCTAGGTACGAAACAAAATAGATCTAATGGAAGGAAGGAAAACAAAGATACCTCACGGGCAACCTGGAAATCTGATACCAATTGATGAGTAGGTTTAGGCCCGATCTTCCGAAAGGTATGTCGATTGGGGTGGAGAACTCGACGTTGATGATCCGCGGCACTCGAGCGGTTCGAGTACCCCTGCAATCACTACACCACGGCTCCGTTGGTTATCAACCGTGCTGCACACGCTTGACCTCGCCAAGAAGGCTAATCCCTGCAAGTGCAATCGAGAACACGAGCAAGAACGTAGAAGACACGATCGGAAATCGCGAAATTGGGGTCTCACAAACCGTAGAACGGCGATTTAATTGATCTAAGCAAAACCCACCGAATATGACCGGCGGATGCAGTATTTATAGGCTAGGGTTCGACCAAAACACGATTAGACGCGTCCCTAATGGACTCTTACGGGATACAAGGCCCAAAGGCCCGATTCGGTGGCGCAGCACCGGACAGAAATCTGGACTCGAATTGTTTCGACGATTCCCAATGACTCCGGAGGAATTTTGAGGTGGGACCAGAAGCATTGGAAAGTTTATCTTCTCCTCTTTCCGTGCATATGTAGAACGTCGAAAACGGAGTCCGTATGCCTCCTGGGCGTCTGTTTTAAGGTGGACTGCTCCTGGACTCCGAGTTGAACTCGAGTCCGAGTTGTAAACTGTTTCCATCTACTTGTGGACGTCCCAGGTGGTTCTCCACGCTCCCAAGGCCTCCTTCCTTCACTTGTTGATCTTTTCCATTATTCCTAATAACAATTAAATCATCACATAGCAATCTATTCTCAAACTCACATGCAAAAGAAGTTAAGAACGAATTCACCTGCTGATTTAATAACCGTGCCCGTGCTCTTGTGATTGGTCCTTGCAGTTCAATGCGCGTCTCTGCTGTTGTGATGTCCTCATCAGGCGGGATGGATAAGCAGCGCGGTATGCAGGAGCAGATGAGTTGTATTGCGGTGCAGTAGGTGGTGCATAACGGGGGCGAACATTGCTTCCTTGCTGCGGTCCATGATGTGGCATCTTCCTTTTGTTGTCCTGCTCCATCTCACGAATCTTGTTCTCAACCACAATAGCCTTGTCAACCAGCTTTTGGAAGTTTGGATAATCAGTATTGAGTAACTGGACTTGAATTTCATTGTTGAGACCCCTCATAAACAGATACTGCTTCCTACTATCAGTTTTGATGTCTTCTGGAGCATATCTTGATAATTTAGTGAATTTGTTGAGATACTCACTCACGCTCATCCTTCCTTGCCTGAGATTTTCAAAATCTTGTCTTCTCAGTATCATAACTCCTTCAGGTACATAGTGGGAACGAAAACTCTGCTTAAACTCATCCCAAATGATTGCCTCCTAATTATCATGAGCGTTGCAAAGAGCTTCCCACCAGTCAGCGGCTGCTCCAACTAGTTGATGTGATGCAAGGAGAACCTTCTCCCTATCAGTGCACTGGACAATAGCAAGTTTCTTCTCAACAGACTTCAGCCAATCATCAGCTTCCATTGGGTCTGCGGCTTGTGCAAAGGTGGGCGGTCTGGTCCTCATGAACTCTCCCAAACGGTTATGAGGAGACGGGGGTGGCGGTGGAGGTATATGAGGCTGATTGTTGGTGTTATTGCCAGCTTGCAGCTGTCCCATTGTCTGTATCATGGTATGCATGAGCTGGTTCTGCATAGCTAACAGGTGTTCAATATTGATAGCTCCATGAGCATGTCCCTGGTTGTTCTGAGGTACTTCATTGCGCTCCTCCTCATCGTTGGCATCCCTCTGGTTACGAGTTCTAACCATCTGTTGTCGAAAGAAGGGTGGGGACAGAAGGATTTAGAATTTGGAAAGAAACGTCCCAACTATATGCATCAAGGTATGTGACACTAAATAATCCTTTATTAATATAGACCTATATTATGAGGATGTGGACAAGTGCCGAAGCATCCCACAACTCTCTACTAAGCACACAAGCACTCAAACAAGCACCAAACAAAATTGACAAAAATCCTAAAAGAAGTAACACAACTCAAGGTCACACAAGTATGTCTACGTCGCTCTTATTTAACTAATGGGGGTGTGCCTATCCTTGAGTCGTGGCATAGGTCGAGGACTACTCGTCGTCAAGCGGGAATTCATCCGTGTCCTCGTCGTCGTCGTCGTCGTCGTTGTCGGGGTCCTCGGGGTCCTTGGGGTCCTGTGGTGGTGAGGCAGCAGGTGGCGGTGGTGCAGTAGACGCCACACTGGAAGGCTCCTCGTTAGAGGACTCCTCAGAAGACAACTCATGCTGACCGTTGCGACGGTCTGGAGAGTCTGGGGTCCACGTCGGGGTGTCGGAAGCGTAGTCGTCTGGGTCCTCATCGGTGATCCAATGATACCTCCTGATTATCGCCTCGTGGCACTGGGCGAGGTCACGTCCATCCTGAATCTCCTGCTGCGCCCTCTGAAGTCGGGCACTGAGCTGGGCCACGTCGTCAACAGTCTGGTGAGACTGCGGGAGGTCCAGCGGTCCCTCCACGTGCCTGGAGACGAAGCTCGCAGTGCCACTGGGACGCTGCGGAACGAAGGCGTGCACCGTGTCCTCCAGACGGAAACGGCGGGTGTGGCTCCAAAAGGTGGCTGCTTCCCAGCTAGCATCCTGCTCCGCAGATCGGCGGGAGCTCCTCCAAGCATGACTGTTGTGGGTCTTCACCAACTCATCACCATAGTAGATATAGATCCTGCAGCTCCACTCCTTCCTGCCAGGGCGCTGCACTCCAGTGGTGTGGTAGGAGAGCGAGAGGCTGTGGTGACGGTAGCCAGCCTCGCGGAGTAGGGCACAGAGACGGTGTCGCAGTTGTCCTGCGGCCCTGCCGTCAGAACGGATCACCACGGGGTGACGGGGGTCGATGGCCGGAGAGCGACTGGCCAACCTACGCGGGGGCACAAGTCCACCGGTCGACTTACGGGGGGTTGTCTTGGTGCGGGCCATCTACAGAAAACAAGAATACATTAGAGGAAAAAGAAAATAACGAAATACAAATCTGAAAATATCAGCAGCTAAAATGGCAGAAAAAGAGCGGTGCAGCGGTTCCAAAAGAACGAAAAAATAGAGAGAAAAATACAGCAACCAACACAATAATTTTACCCACACATAACAGCGGCAAAACACACTTTTTCCGCGAAAATTTACGCAACAAAACAGCAGCACTTAATATTGCTCACTTCTGAAATTTTTTTATCAAAAACGCAGCAGCGATCAATACTTTTTGCGGGTGAAAATAAGGGAACAAAACAGCAGCAAAAATTTTCGAAAATAGCAGATTAGAAGAGTGTTCCTAAGTGCTCTAGAGTGTCCATTCTACCTAGGCTTGCGTCCTACGGTCAATGCGGCTCTGATACCAATTTGTGACACCCGGTTCCGAATATGAACCAAGCGTAACGCATATGTGTGCCCAGGAAGTTCATCACACATATACGGTTGCATCACAAACGATATACAGAATTTAACCACATCTTAACTATTAAATAAGTACCTTATTACAATAATCCAATAGTTCACGAATGATAAAACTCTAAATAATGCAGCGGAAAATAAACTGAACAGCACGACTCCAATCCACAGGCAATTGACGGCGGTACGCAACCTAGTACTCCACGTGATCCTCAGGGTACTCCCAATTGTCTCCAGTAGCTGTTGGGGGGATTGCAAGGGTGAGTACATGTCGTACTCAGCAAGTGTGGAAAGTATGACATGTGGCTAATTCAAATGACGAATGTAATAATGGCTAAGTGCTGAAAAGTACAGTAAAACATTCGAAAAGCATTATACTATGTCTATGTGAAACAATCCCATCATAACCATCATATTAACAAAATATAAACCATATCCAATTATTGCCAACATCACCATTATCCATGTCCAATTACCACAACTCAAATTCATATCCATGACCATAATCCATAAACCATAACCATTACCAACCCATAACCATAAACCAACCATAACCATTACCATACCATAACCATCCCAAATCTCAATTCCAACTCTGATCATGTAGGTCATCCAGACGCTCATAACGGGGAGCACGGCTATCATGATAGTTTTTAACACTCTGCAAAGGTTGTACCACTTTACCCACATGTTTGTGATTTCGTCACCTTTCGATGACTAAGAAACCTCCATTATGCCATCTCACTCTTCCGTAGGTGTGTGGCCAAGAGATCACAAAATAGCCTTTCAAAAGGGACTACTAGTATGTACGGGCCCACTAAGGTTTCACCAGCAGGCTTGAATCTCTATTCTCCCACCCACGGGCCCCCTCGTGTGCCATGCGGATCCCAGGACAGTCCTCCTCGACTCCCATTCCCCACGCCATCCAATGGTCCATACAATACTAGCAGCGCTCCTAATTATTCAGCTACGCCGCACCCATACTTGGCCTTGTGGTGGCACTGTTGACCAGGCATATTCTCGCATGAATCGGTCCTTAGATCTAAGGCAAGCAAACCACCATGACATCCAACCCATCCACATACCAGGCTTGCTTAGATCACCCATCATATTGACCAGTTCACATTAACCAGAATATCATTGGTGCATAATTAAATGTGTATTGTTGTTTGCCATCCCAATTAATTAAGCGAAGCAAAAAGGTAATAACCCTTCCCGACTCTCTACCATAAATTCCAGGTGACAAGGGTGGTCAAACAAAACTAGTAAACTTCCTACCATAGGATTCCCATCAATTTGACACAAGCATGCATGTTCGCAAACAAAACATTTATTTTAAAACAGGATCAATATGCTTCAAGGACACTTGCCTTGCTCCGGCGGATGGGGTTGCTCAAGCGCTTCGAAGTCTTGATTTTGGAAATCCTCGTATGCGGCCTCTTGAGCACGCTCCTCTACGCGTGATCATACATACAAGAAAATACATACAATTCAATACGATGCACACAAAATAATTAACATGCAATGACATGCATGCATGCATAATTCAATAATTAATTAACTACGGTTGTTTATTAATTAGATGCGACTAGTTCATACGTGTTCATACGAGTTTACGGGGGTTTTAGCGGGAATTAATGCTGCTGAAAATAAAATGATGACACAACGATGATCAAACTACGTCTATTAGGTTCAATACGGTCGCTAAAATTCGCATCAGGAACATGGCCTACCGTAGATGCGATGGCTTCGATGATCGCAGGGTGGATGCGACGTGTAGACGAAGTAGATGCGTCCTCCGGCGGCACGACGACGGCGACGCAGTGGCGACAGCGATCTCCGGCGAACAGTGGGGCCCTCCTCTTTTTCTTCCTCTCATTCCCCTCTTTTCCCTGGCGGCGCAGCCTTCTGGACCTTTTTCTCGCTTCTATACCGGTGGCTTCCGGCGGCTGCTTCTAGTATCGGGAAAAAAACCTAGGGAGACGGTCCTTTTATAGAGTGCGGGACGCGGCAACCAACCGACTCAGTTGTGGTTTCGGGCGCGTGGCGGCGTCGGGGTCGGGCTGCGTCGGGCGAGCGCGCGTTTCGGCGTGTGGGGTGGGGTCCGCGCTGGGGCGTGGTCGGCTGGGAGTCGCGCGGTAGGCGGCTGCGGTCGGGTGGCAGGCGGCGGCGGGGCCAGGGCTAGGCGGGGCGCGTACGGTGGGAGTGGGCGGCCGAGCGGGAGTTTTCGGTGGGGCCGGGCGCGTGGCTCGCACGCGCGGGCGGCCGAGCGGCGGGGCATCGGGGCCAGGGCGCGGCTGGCTGGGCCGTCAGCCTGGCCAGCGGCAGCCCCCCTTTTTTTTCTTTTTTTAGTATTATTATTATTTTATTATTTATATTTATTTATTTTTTTATACTTGCTTTTGTTATATAATTTATTATATATTTATATATATATATATTATTATTTATATTATATATATATTATCTATTATTAATTATTATAGTATATATTATTAATATTAATATTTTATTTATTTTTATATATTGTTATATATATTATTTATATATACATTTATATATATTATTATTATTATTATTATTATTATTATTTTTATACTTATTCCATATTACAAGTTTTAGGCTATAACTATTATTTTCTTTTTCTTCTTTTTGCTACACATATTTGTATATGCATGTTTTATTATTTTTCTTTTATTCTACTAGTGTTTAATGCATGATCATGTATGCAATGCATGATCATGTATGCAATGCATGATGCGAAAATTTAGGGTGTTACAGAGCAGCAATAGGATGTTGTAAAAAGTGAGGCGGAGGTCAACCAGAAATTGACCCTGGGTGAACAGAATTTGGCAGATCGCAGCAAGAAGCTGGATCTATGGAGCAAAGAAAAAAAGGAGTACTGGAAACTAGGGCATGAGCTCTCGAAAAGAGAAGCTGACATTGCCACCAGGGAAGTGAAGGTGAAAGGCAGGGAGAAGGACTTGGCAGAAAGGCGGAATCGCATCCACCTCTGGGAGACAGAGTTGACAGATCGTGAGAAGCAAGTTGCTGAGAGTATGCAACAGCATGCTAAATCTCGCTCGAGAATGTTCGGAGCTTGCAGCCCCCGGAAGTCACTGGAGGAGTTGCAGAGCTTGAAGGAGACAGAGTATATTCAAGTGTGGGACTTCTTGGGGCGGGCCAACGACGCGCTGGCACCACTAGGCTTCAGTCCAGTACGTCCGGACAACCCGGAGCTGGACTTGGACCGAGCGCTGGTGGCCCTCAATGGTGCTGGCAGCAAACTCGACGCGATGGGCGTCATTATTCTGAACCAGCTCGAGACAGAGGAGAAGTCTTTGGATACAAACGTCGCGTAATATGTGCTGACGTGCTATGTGAGTTGAGACCCCCAATTCTCCCTGGACCCGGTGCTTGAAGGTCCCATTGCTTATGAGGAAGATGCCGCCAAGGCCAGCGTCCAAGAGGTTGACAAGAAAGCCGCCACATTCTTCCGCAAGACTTTGATCCTCCAGTAGCTAGGACTTCTTCCTCTTGCCTTCTACTGTAATCCCAATTTTGTAATCTAGTGCTTCAAATTAATGAAAACTATTTTGCCATGAACTTCACTTTTTTTTTTGTCTTCAATATAACGTGCTCTATCTTGTTGGCCAGCTGGTATATGTGCACAATTGAAGTGTGTACATGTACCAAAGGATTTGAGAGTATATTGACGACTTGAACGCTTCACACTTGTAGATTTTAGGTCTGAAGTCTTCATTTCTGATGCATCAAAGGTGGGCCCCCTAGGGTTGGCAGAGCTTTGTAGCTCCGACAGTACCCACTATCAACATATAAAACATTGACGATGGGTTCCCTAGAATATATAAGAGCTTGGTAGCTTCTGAGTTGCCGCACGAATAGTTGAAGGTAGGCCCCGAGGGGTTGTCAGAGCTTAGCAGCTCCAACGTCATCTACCATCACTATGAATTTCCGTTTTTTCTGCACATTAAATACAAGAAAAAAGTAAAATTCACCCTCTTGTCTGTAAATAATTTTTGACTTGTTGTTCTTATTTGAGTTTATATTCCAAAGTAACTCGATATGGTAGCAAGTATATTGATGTAACTCTTCCGGACCCATATGCTTTTTTAGTACTTACCCTACTGATGCCTGCCGGAGTGTAGGTAGAGTAGCATACTTAGGGTGCAGGACCAGGTTAAGTCGATAGCACACTCTGGACCTATGTTGGCTTGGCGTTCACGCAAGTAGACTATACAGCATGTTAAGACCCAAAGAGATCAACAATATAACTTGCAACACATATGAATAACTTGGGTAAAAACTAAAAAGAATAGCACAACTTCATTATAGACAAGAAGGTTAAAAACAATAATTTGATAGATCGAGCCTTGTACAAAAATAAATGCACGTGGAATCTGTTTTCACACAATAATGTCTTTCATTATACGTCTTTGTTACAGGGGAGACAAGGACACACTTAGGGTGCGAGACCAAGCTAAGTGTGTTATATATCTGGTACTAACCCAGGGTAGGTAGTTACACTTTTAGTGCACTGACTGTATGAAGTGTATTTAAACTTCCTGGACCCTCTCGGAGGGGTCCGGAAGTTCTCCCGGAGGACCTACCCATGTCTGTTTAGCGACTCTATAACATACAACGTGTGTGATTATAGACTCACCTCCGTGGTTCTAAGCATAAAACTTACGAAGGAGCTTGATGTTCCAAGGATTAGAAAATGGAATCCCATCCTCAGTTGCCAAGCGAACGCATCCGGATCGGGATACTTTTATCACTCGGAAAGGACCTTCCCAGCTGGGTGAAAGTTTATTCGTTCCTTCATGAGTTAGTATCTTCCGAAGTACCAGACCGCCTTCCTCGAGTTGTCAATTGCGCACATGCCTTTGATGATAGCGCTGGAGCACTTGGCGATAACGTGCATTCTGAACAGCTGCTTGGCACCTTCCCTCATCGACGAGGTCAAGGTCTTCACGTCGGAGCTGGTCCTGCGTGGTTTCATCGAAGGTCTGGACTCGGAGGGACCCCAAGATGATCTCCGGAGGAAGGACTGCTTCAGCCCCGTACACCAGGAAGAATGGAGTTTCCGCGGTTGACCGGTTTGGAGTTGTCCTGTTCGCCCACAATGTGGGTGGAAGCTCCTCAATCCAGTTGGCTCCATGCTTTTTCAAGCGCTCATATGTGCCCATCTTATGTCCTTTTAATATTTCTGCATTTACTCTCTCGGCTTGGCCATTGCTTGCTGGGTGAGCTACTGAGGCGTAGCTGAGTTGAATGCCGAGATCTTCGCAATATTCTTGAAATGCAACACTTGTGAATTGGGTTCCATTGTCAGTTATGACTTTGTTTGGAACTACAAATCTGCATATAATGGACTTCAGGAACTTGATTGTTGGTTGCTTGTTGATTGTCACAACTGGAGTTGCTTCCGACCACTTAGTAAACTTGTCGATGGCGACATACAGGAACCTGTAACCTCTGACGGCTTTTGGGAAAGGTCCCAAGATGTCCATACCCCAAACAGCAAATGGCCATGTAGGAGGTATCATTTGTAGTGGCTGAGACAGTGTGTGAATCTGTTTTGCATGGAACTGGCACACTTCACATTTTTTTCACTAGCTCAACCGCATCCTGGAGTGTTGTAGAACAGTAAAAGCCATGCCGGAAGCCTTTACCGACCAGCGTGCGAGAAGAAGCATGGTTCCCGCACTCACCTCCATGGCGTCCCACGAGGAGCCCACGGCCTTCATACCTTGCAATGCACCACATTAGGATGCCATTGTCATCGTGTCGGTAGAGATCCCCTTGTACCAACGTGTACCTTTTAGCCAATATGACAATCTGGTCAGCGGATACACTGTCTTTAGAATGGATATTGTCTTTCAAGTAGCTCCGGATCCCCGAGATCCATGCATCGAAGCTTACTTGAGCTTCTGAGTTATGTGTGCTGGGTTGCTCGGAGCTTCTGATAGCACCTACGACCCTTGGTGGACGCTGTGGCAACAGGGCCACCGGGACTGCCAGCTTCGTGGTGCTGGTCTTGCCCCCTTCGCTCAGTTCGTAAAACTGAGCTGTTGGTTTTGACAACCTCCAGATGAAGATTGCGTGAAGAGCCGGAGCTCCAGTTGAGGCTTTTGTCGAGAGTTTGTCAGCTTCAGCATTGTGAAGACGCTGAACATGGTGGAGATACAGGACTTCGAAGTCCTTCTGAATCATATGGACTTCAAGGAGATAAGCAGCTAGTTGAGGATTGTTACAGGAGCATTCACCTTTGACTTATTTGATGATGAGTTGTGAATCTCCCTTCACCAACAGCTGTTTGACACAATAAGATAGTGCCACCTTGAGTCTGTAGATGAGAGCTTCATACTCCGCCATATTGATGGTTGCCTTGAAATCAAGGTGAACCATGTCCTTGAATTTCTCCCTAGTCGGAGCTAGGAGAAGGATTCCAGCTCTGGCCCCCTGCTTCTACACGGAGCCATCGAAGTAGAGAGTCCAGTAAGGCTCGGTGAATACCGGAATCTTGGGTTCTGGTTTTTGCTCACTATGGTCTCCAGGGTTTGATAAAGAGGGAGTCCATTCTGCCACAAAGTCGGCCAAGGCTTGACTTTTGATTGCTTGTCGTGACACGAATTCTAAATCGAGTTCGACCTGTTCCGCTGCCCACATTGCAATGTTCCCCGTAGAGTTTGGGTTATGCAAAATAGCACTCAGTGGAAAATAAGTTACCACTGATATTTTGTGAGCTTGGAAATAGTGACAAAGCTTCCTTGAGGCAATAAGAACTGCATAAAGAAGCTTATGCACCTTAATGTATCTTGTCTTTGTGTCATGAAGTACTTCGCTGATGAAGTACACTGGGCGTTGGATGGTTCGAACCCTTTCAGAAGGACCCAGAGCTTCTTCTCCATCGACACAGACCCTCCTGGAGGGTTCCATATCTTCATGTTGTGCTTCTTGGACCCTCCCAGAGAGGTCCAAAACGCCTTCTTGTTCGACCCGGACCTTACTAGGAGGGTCCAGATCATCTTGGTCGACCTGGTGAACCCCCTCAAGTGAACGAGGTTGATCTCCTAGCATTTCGTCTTGAGGTTCCGTGTCTAGGGGCAGGGACCCAGACATGCCTTCAGGTGATTCCGTACCCTCCCGGAGGGGTCTGGGTTCCTGGACTAGATGTGGCCTCGGTCTTTTCGCGACAAGGACCATACTGACAACTTCTGTGGTCGCCGGAATGTAAAGCAGTAAAGGCTCACAAGGATTCGGAGCTACCAATATCAGTAGTGTGGTGAGGAGCTGTTTTAGCTCTTGAAACACCTTTTCTGCTTCTTTGGACCAATGAAATGGTCCGGACTTCCTCAGGAGTTTAAAGAAGGGTAGCGTTCGTTCTGCCAGTCTTGAGATAAACTGGCTGAACGCACCTAGACATCCAGTTAACTTCTAGACATCCTTAATGCGGGCTCGGGGCCGCATATCCTCTATGGCCTTCATCTTTGCCGGATTTGCTTCAATTCCTTGGCGAGTCACCAAGAAACCCAGAAGCTTCCTAGAGCTAACCCCAAAGACACACTTATCTGGGTTAAGCTTGGTGCCCGTAGAGCGCAACTTATCGAAGACAGCTTGTAAATTGTCAAGGAGTGATTCCTTGTTCTTGATCTTCACTACGATGTCATCGACGTACACCTCCACCATGTCTCTAATTAGCTCTCCAAATGTTTTGTACATAGCTTGCACAAATATTGAAGCAGCATTTTTATGACCAAATGGCATGGCAGTATAACAGTATAATCCATCCACTATTATGAAGGCATTATGCTCTTCATCTTCCATAGACATTTGGATTTGATGATATCCAGAATATGCATCTATGAAACACAATAGCTCACACCCGGAAATGGAGTCCACTATCTGATCTATTCTAGGTAGTGGAAATGTATCCTTTGGACATGCCTTATTTAAGGTGGTGTAGTCGATACACATATGAAGCTTCCCACCAGCCTTGGGTACAACAACTTTGTTTGCCATCCATTTTGGATGGAAGACTTCCCAGATGAATCTAGCTTCGAGCAACTTTTTAATTTCCTGTCGGATGAAGTTTTATCGCTCGATTGATTGTTTCTGGGGCTTCTGGTGTACAAGCCGTGCGTCAGGGTAAATCTTCATATTGTGCTCGATCACCTCCCTAGGGATCCTAGGCATTTGTGATGGTTGCCAGGCAAACACATCAACAGTAGCCCGGAGGAAAGTGATGAGCGCGAGTTCCTATTTGTGGTTCAGACCTCCCGATATGCGGGTAGTCTGAGCAGCATCGGAACCAATTTGGATGACTTTGACAGAATGTTGGTGTCTCCGCTTGGTTGCACATGGGGTGCGGAGGTAGAGCCTTTATGTTGAATGCTCGGAGGATTCAGAGCTGGCTCCTTACCAGATGCTTCCTCTTGCGCTGTGGTGAGCGCATAGAGTTCTTCTAAAGCAGTAACTCCTGTAGTGTGATCTCTGCGGATTCGGAGGACGCCCGTGGGTGTTGGCTTCTTCAACACTAAGTAATCATAACGAGCGGCGACCATGAACTTGTACAAAGCTGGACTGCCCGGAATGGCATTGAACAACAGACCGATCTACGCGACATCGAAGACCAACTTCTCAGTTCTATAGTTCTCCCGAGTCCCGAAGGTCACTGGGAGTGTGATGGAACCGAGAGGAGTAATGGTCCCCAGACCTACTCTAGAGAAAGGTCGGGATGGGCGAAGGTCCGAAGGCCGTAGCTGAAGCTTAATGAAAGCTTTGAAGCTTATGAAGTTTAGCCCTGAATCTCCGTCCACCATTACATGGTGGAGTTCAATATTGTCAATGGTGGGTGACACCATCAACGGGAGTTGGCCAGCCCCGATCATGTTTTGGGGGCAGTCCAAAGCATCAAAAATGATGGGAGTGTCCATCCACTTTCTATGAGGATCTGCCTTGGTAGTGGGAGCTGAAGTGGCCATATCTCGCCGCATTGTCTTAAGGATGCGGCAAGAAGTAATATCCCAAGAACCACCAAAAATGGTGTTTATGGTTTCTGTCTTTCGTTATCAGAGACGTTGGAATCGTCGTCAACGGTGTTGTAGATGGCTTTCACGACCTTTTTGCGGTTCTGGAAACCTAGATCCTACTCAACCGGAGCTTCGTCGACTTTTTGTTTTCCTTCCCGCTGACGAAAAGGAGCTTCTTCTCGGAGCTTGTTATAGCGCTCGACAAGATTCTGGACCTCCCGACATTCTTCCAAGTTGTGTCTGTCCGTCTTATGGATCGGACACCACACTTTGGAACGGTTGTCGTCTTCTGATAAAGGACGAGGTCGTTTTTCGGGGCATGGCCCCCGGCCACGCGGAGCTACAGCGGCTGCAGCGGCTTGTGCGCCGGCCGACGACTTCTTCTTGCCGTTGGGCTTCTTTTTCTTTTTGACACTGCCGGAGGTAGTGGCTTTAGTTTTCGAGGACTTCTTGTTGGCGTCCGGAGTTGGCTTGGAGTGCATTTTACGGCCCTCCGCAGCACTAGCACATTTGTCTGCTAGGTTGAAGAGTTTCGTGATGTTGGTGACCTCTTTGATGGCCAGCTTCTCCGCCATCCTTTTATCTCGAACACCCTGTCTGAATGCAGCGATAACAGAAGAGCTCAAGATTGAAGGAATAGTATTCCGTACTCGAGCAAACTGCTGGATGAAGGATCGCAACGATTCCCCCCAATGTATGCTTTACATCAAACGAATCCAATTTACTGCCAGGCCAAGTGTAAGAACTCCCGAAGTTAGCAGTGAATTGTTGGCATAGCTCCGCCCAACTATTAATGGAGTCGGGTGGAAGACTCATGAACCAGGACCTTGCTGTCCCAGTTAAGGCCACCGGAAAGTAATTGGCCATCACGGCCTCATCACCCCCCGCTGCAAGTATGGTAGTGGAGTAGATTCGTAGGAATTCGGCGGTGACAGTCTCGTTGAATTTTTCTGGCAAGTGAGGCTGAAACTTCTATGGCCATCTAACCATGCGTAAATGCATGGCCAGGGCATAATAGCCTCCTCCTAGTCCGGGTGGAGCAGGGTTGCCCTGAGCCTCTTGCCTCTCAGGAGCACACTCAATATGGACAGTCGTCCTGTTGCCGGTAACAGCTATCCAGTTCCGACTCCATGTCATGAGTCGGAATCCAAGTGATGATGTGGGTACGTCGTGCCCCAGGAGGCAACGAAGTCACCTGCTGTGATGCAGCACGTCTCCTTTGCTACGAGACTTGTGGACCAAGTCTACCCGACAAGGTCCGTCATTGTGATGGTGCTCGACCTGAAGAGGGAGGAGATTGATTGCTAATGCCAGCGGCTGTAGCTGCAACCAGATGGTCTACATCAGCTCTCCACTGTTCCATAGCACCCTGAGGTGCCCTTGGAGGTGGTGGATGTTGTAGAAGAGCTCGCACAGTAATGAGCGCGTGTTCAGGGTTGTTGTTTGTCGATGCAGTGATCGACGCAGATGCCCCATCTTGTTGCCCATCATTGTTTGCCGGAACAGATGGTGGTTGTGGTGTCGTGGTGCCTGCTGAACAACGGCACTTGCTGGCTGCTTAGGTTGGAGGGATTGCCTCCAGCAGGTTGTTTAGCATGATTGCCGTTGGAAGATCCTACGGCAGAATTCACTATCTTGAGATCTAAGGAAACCCTCCCCCTACCTGCCGCGCGAAATGTTGAAGTGTAGCAACGACAGTTCCCCCCTGTACTACTAAAGTTTAGCCCGCGGAGGCTCTTGTTTCGGTTGGGGGGCATAGAGATCAAGATCAAGATGGCGACACCAGATATTTATGTGGTTCGGGCTGCTTGAGCGTAATACCCTACTCCACGGGTTGTGTGTGTGTGTGTGTGTTGTATTATGAATCGCTAGAAAGCGTAGTCTCTGGCTCAGCTTGGAGTTATTTGTATCGTACGGCTCAGTCCTTTTATAGTCCAAGGACAAACCATTACATCAATAGCCTTGCCCGACATGTGGCCCTGGCGTGTTAAATAGCCTAATACATTGTCTACGGGTATTAAGCATGGTTAATAGTGTGATAACGTGCCTTAATGGTTGTGTTACCTCTATTAATAGTGCACTGATCATGTGTCGTTAATACAATATTAACGACACATAATCAAGTCTTGTAATTGCCGCTTTGATTGTCCCTTGAACGTCCGTGCTGAAAGAGATCCGCCAATGTATACATTGATGAAGATTCGGAGGCTCCACACATCACAGCTTCGGAGCTTCCCTTTGCGGGGAGGTGGCTCCGGCCCCGCTCTACATGTGTCAACACCGGAGCTTCCCTCTGTTGGGGTCATATCCGGGGTCATTATACACGTGTTGATCGCGAAGCTTCCATGTGTTGGGAGGTTAGCTCCGGATTTATATTACACGCATCAATTTCCGGAGCTACCCATATGAGGGACGCGGGTCCGGTGTAATATGACATGTGGGGCCTGTGGAGGCCTTCAGTTTTGATGGGTAAAACTCTTTTGCACTTCTTGCGGTATCATAGGGTACCCAGTACGTAGGGTACCGACAGTAATTATTGGGGATATGATGGGATTAATTCACATAGACATTGTACAATGATTTTCATACGTTTTAAATGTACTTTTCAGCAAATATCCATTATTTAATAGCATTCCTTGTTTAAGTTACATGTCATTATTTTCTCACACTTGCTGAGTATGATATGTGCTCACCTCTGCAATTCTCCCACCAATAGTTTCAGGTGATGTTTGGGAGTACCACAAGGACAATGCTGAGTTCTAGGTTGTGTGTTGTAGTCGACTTGCATGTGGTTATGCTTGGAGCCGCGCTATCTTCATTTGCTTAGTTGCTTAATCTAGATTATTTCTGCCATGGTATTCTTACTAGCAATAATCAATAGAATTTGTAATTCGAGAACTATTTGGAATTTTTTTATTAAGTACTTAGTTACTAGTTTGTGTTGTGGTAATTTTCTATATATTGTTTGTGGTTTATCCGTGTTGGTGTGATAAACATCCTAGGCACACATATGCATTCACTTGGTTCATTTTTGGAACCGGTGTCACACAACACAATATCGGCACTCGAGGTAAGCCACGCTGCAACAAGGATAGGCCAACCTCATGGCCTACCTCCGTTGTTAGGGATTCAACCCCTATCGCAGAACTTGCTCAAGAACAAGCTTGGGGGAGGATCCCACTTGAGGTAACTTGTATCACACCCATTGCATTTTAATTTTCAGCCGTTCATCTACCTTGCATCTAAAAATATTATTAAAAACTTAAATATAAGTAATGTAGATTTGGTTTCCATCAAATAAAGATGTGTGGTAAGAATGATTTAGAATTTACATAGATTAAATGATGAATAGTTGCTCTGTTTTATTTTCTTAAGTCCCTAGTTTACAACTTGCTACTATCAAAATATTGCTTTCATTGGCTAAAATAAACTTTGGCTCATTTTATAAATTGTGGGTAGCAAAAGCTTAATCTAATTCTTGGTTGTTGTTAGATATGATATAGTGATAGGGCTGCTATTCCTAGTTTAAAAGTAAAACTTAGATTTCCTGAGAAATTCTAAAAAGGTTTAAGTTACCCTCATTTGATTGGAAATACCTACCAAATCGTATGATATTTTACATCGGTAAACCTTATGCATATGCTATTTGCCTTCACATTGAGCCTAGTCAAACTAGTATAGTCCGATGTGAGAATTCACTCATTATGTTTTGAAGTCAAGACTTCACTTGTACATGCTAAAACTTCTATACTAGAAGTTAGCAAAATTCCATGGATCATCATTCCACAATAAAAAGAGAAACTCCATGCCTTTCATACTTAGTATTCTCTTCAAGTTTATTGCATAAAAAATTGAGTAGAAGACATGGCTAAAAGAAAATGCATGCTTACATCATAATCATGTGAAAAAAAGAGAAAAAAAGTAGCCATGTTTCATGCCTGCAATAAAGAGAGTCCAAATCAAAAAGGAGTCATCTTAACATCCACTTACACTTCCACTCCATCACACATGCACAAGTCTTGAATCAAAATGTATTGAATTGATTTCTCCTAAGGCTTACTCTTTTGACTTAGCAATATTATGTGTTGCAAATATGCCTACTACATTCCCTACCAAGCTCCTCATACAAGCCTTTATTTAGTGGTAGGATTAGTATAGGCAAAATTGCCTTGGTGAGGACATATTTCCACTACACAGAAATGAGTGATTAAGAGAATCAATTGAGGTACTTCAAATCTAAATTGAAACTCTCCAGAATTTTAGTGGAACGTGATTTCTAGGCTATGCTTGCTTCATTTATTGTTCTATCTTTCAACCACCCATGAATAGGAAAAGGCATAAGCCCCATAATGACTTAATATGGGTGAATTACCATAGCCAATTATTGCAATACTAGGTAGAGTATTTTGTTGTGCACATGGTACTTTTGAAAAGTAGAATATAGTATCAACTCTTGATGATCAACATAAAGTCCTGACTTTGCTCGGGACAATCAAAGGATAAACTTGGTGAGTTTGTTGACGGCTGTTATATACCAATTTCACCCACGAATATACCTCATTTATGTGAAGGAAACATCATTTCTTGCACATAACACCTTTATACCTAACCTATTTCAACTTGTCCTTGGAAGAATAGTGCATGCAGGCGTTTTATGCAGGAAATGAGGGAAAAGAAGGGGAGCAGTCCTATAAATTATCATCCCAGCCAATCAAGCACCGATACGTGGCATCACATGGATCAAATGGCCCACAAACAGTAGCATCCGAGGCCATCCAATAGTGTATCACTCATACTAGTCAATGGGACCCACCTAGAAGTCACCCCGAGGAAGCACGTTGGAATTGGTCAGAAGACCAGTTCAGCCGAACTCCCTGTTCGACCGAAGTAGAATTTGCGCCAAACTCGGTCAACTTCAACGGTTGACACCCTGTGGTGCCTTGATCATGATGAAGACTGATTCGCACACTTTTGGTGGTGGGAACCTACCCTTCTCTAGCTATAAATAGGACCCCCTACCCTCACTTCTCACACATACCACATGAGCAGCATTCTATTTTATACACTATAGTCCTTAGTCTTAGAGGAGTTTAGGCTGTAGAGAGGAGAGTCTCTAGTCCTTAGTCCAAATTAGGAAAGGAGTAGAAGGAGTCTCTTCCTAATTCTAATTGGGAAAGGTATGGCTCAAATATTCCTTATTGTATTTGTGACTTTATGCATAATAAAGATGTTATCTTTAGTCTTCTTTTATTCATATACTTGGGTGAAGTGTTTCTTGTTTGATTGTAGATTCCATGTATGTGGTAGGAGTAATATTTATGATTCTTCCATAACAATCTTATTATATTGTCATAAACACTACAAACCTCCACTATAGTCTAATTAGTTATGATATGATCATGTTAATATGAATAACTTATGCTATGTCTCAACATTGGTTAAACGATGTTTAGTTTAGTCATTGCCTTAGGATGGCTTGTGCCTAGGACCTTAAGGTATTTGGTTAGTATGCTAGCATGGTGCTAGGATAGTAAGTAGCATTGGGTGTCTCGTAGACTCACATAGTGAAGAGGTAGGCAGTAAGTGGTGGCAGTCCTATCTGTCCTTTGAAATCCTCCACGTTCGGCTATGCCACAAAATCTTGGATGGAGTCGCCATAGTATTGCTAGGGGTAATCCCATGCCTTATGTGTTGAACAAATTAGCATAAGGATTCACCATTGACATGCTCATTAGTATCTAACATAGGCTATGTATATGTATATTAGAAGCATTGTAGGAGCAACTCACCAACTCATAGTCTAATCTCAATTAGGACCCATCTACCCTCTACAGTAGATTGCTTAGGTGTGTGTCAACTACCCATATTATCAACTTACCCCCATCTTGATAATTGATTACTATCCCATAGCTTGATCATAAGAGTAGTGTTTACTTTACTCCATTGCCTTCCTTTGGGATAAATAGGATACACTTGGAAATACTCATGGGTGAAAAGCTACAAGAGTATCTTTTGTGCGCTTGCGGATCTCTTCTCTTTCAAGAGATAATATGCGGTGTTAAGAACAGTCAACAGGAGTCACACCCTCTTGGCGGACTACTGGGCCAGGGCCTGCAACGAAGTCCAGGGTAAACCATGGAAGAACCACAACATGCAACCAAGGAAAATTACCTGGCTGGCAGAAGCCGCGACACTCAGCCTCTTCAATACTTCAAAGATTTTTTCACACCCCACCTCGAGCCTCGCCCTCGCACCAGAGATCAGCGAGCCAAGGATGAGGGCATCCTCACAAACACCCTCCCACCGGGTAAGATCCACGGCTCCACCCGAATTAAAACATCCTCAACCGCGGGAGGTGAAACCCAAGGACTGTCGACTGCTTTGGTGCTCAGAGCCTCGCCCTCGGCAGACGCGAGGGCAGGAACCCTAGGATGCGACGATGAGGTGATGTCCCTAGCTCCTGCATCATAAATCCTTTGCAGCCCCGTGGGGGTCGTCACCCGCGTGGCCGACTTGTCGCCGAGCGGCCATTCCAATAGGACCGACAGGCCATCATCGCCAACCTCCTGGACGATGTGCGCCACTAGACACGCCACAAGTCACGGCGAGAGCGATCGCAAGTCTACCGTCAAAGCCACCAGACTGTGGGTCCACACGTTTTAGGAATTGCAATTGGTGGTGTCGTGCGATGCGGCACCCAACAACACACATGAAAAGCAACTAAAACTAACCAACACAAGGATTTTATTTCATGAGATTCTCTTTTACAATATATGATACAGCACAACGGAATATTACATACTCACACTCTCAACTAACTATGCACAAGAGAATCCATCCATGCCCGTGGACGCTTCCCACTAGCAACACGAAGCATAGAGGCAACAACAAGGTTTACGTGAGAGATACATCTCGACAAGCTATTAATACCTGCAAAAATCACAATAGGGCAACTGTCCGCTTGACGATCAGCAAGACTCAACCGTCTCACCAAAGGCATGAAACTCTAAATTCTGGAAACTTTAAATAGCGGAAGCTTAATTTGCATAAAGGACATGCCTACAAGTAAAGCCTTAGTTTCAGTTCTAGCATCAAGTTAAAGACTCATAGGAAGTAAATTTGATTTGCACTATACTGCATTCATGTTTGCAATACCATTATATATCAACAAGTATCAAATTGAATTAATCATATTCACTACATACAACGTCAAGACTCAATGTCCTAATATGCTCAAATAACCGCGAGCGATGATTATTGCAACTAGTAGACACCCGACTTGCAAGCCATGTAAGCCCTTATTGGGAGTTGTGATGGCACATTTCACCGATGTCGCATACAACCACCTTTCTCAAGATTCACCCATATTAAATCGGTTTGATTGACCTAAATAGCGAGCTCCTTCACGGTGCATCTCCTCTGTGAGATGTTCATGAGCGAGTTTACTCCCAATGAACTAACAGCCGATAGCTTAAGCCGATTGAATAAGTTCTAACATAGGATCCTCAAGGTACATCGGTTTACTGGGTCCCATATAGACAATATGCACCCGATACAATTCACACTTGTCCAATAGGGCCAGGCACGAGACGGGCCTTAATCGACACAGGCAGGACTACACACACAGGACCAAGTCCTGTTGCATCCTACGCTACTGCTCGATCTCCAATTCATTATAGTGAATTCTCCTCACATTCCAAGTCATATTCCCAATCCGATGTAAAACCAAATGCTAGTCTCGCGAGATGGGTCCAACCTCTCAACTTCTACCGTTCCTTCCAACTAAACATTAAACATAGCATGTCAAAACATGGAGATCACTAATCTACCCGAACCTCTCAGGTATTGTCTGGTCATGCAATTGGGTTTCATTGCACAAGACCAAATGGACAATATATCTCAACCATATACTGTAGAGAAATGAAAAATTTGCAATATTTCTTAAATGCAAACTAGGGCTTGCCTTTCAGTCAGTGTCAGTACCCTACGTACTGTGTACCCCATGATACCGCAAAAAGTGCAAGAAAGTTCTACCCATCAGAGTCGAAGGCCCTTACAGGTCCCACATGTCATGTTGCATCGGATCCGCTCCCCTGACATGGCTGGCTCCCGGGTTAACACATGTAACATAAGATCGGAACAAAACTCCCAACCAAGGGAAGCTCTGGCGACTACACGTGTACAACAGCCCCGGACCTAGCCCCTGTCAGAGAAGAGCTCCGGTACTGACACGTGTACAGCAACTCCGGACCTACCTTCCCACAAGGAAAAGCTCCGGATCTGCCACGTGTGGAGCCTCCAGACCTTCATCTCCGATAGAAATACGAGCAGATCATGTCCATTACAGACATTCAAGGATGGTTAAAGCAGCAGTTATAATGTCTGATAATGTGTCATTAATGCCAATTTAATGACACACGATCAGTGCACCGTTACTAGGGGTAACGCTGCCATGAAGGCACATTACCACACTATTTACTATACTTAATACCCTTTAGACAGTGTATTAGGTCATTAAGCACGCCAGGGCCACATGTCGGGCCAGGCCAGCTTTGTAACTATCAGTCCTTAGAACTATAAAAGGACTGGACCGCACAAATATGAGGAATTTCGGCCTGACCCTAGCGAAGGTACTCGGTCAATACATTTACACGAACCCCGTGGAGTAGGGTGTTACGCTTATACAGCCCGGACCACGTAAATCTCAGAGGCCATCATCTTGATCTTGATCTTTGCGCGCCCCAACCATAAAAGAACCTCCGCGGGCTGCTTCACAGCGGGTCCCGGGGAAGTGTCGTATCAAACACTTCGACAGTCGGGATTAAAAGTCAGTGATGATCAGTTAATAAACTCTACCGATGGATCACGCCATAAAATAATTAACCAAGAAATCCACCTCTCTGGGTTGTGATTCACATCGATCGTCTCTGTTCGCGATCACAATCAATATAAATATGCATCAAATAAGAGTGCAACTTAGTAACAAGCAAGGGAGATATTTATAACTTGAGAAGTAGTAACATAGCTAGAAAGGGAAGTCCAGCTGCTGTGATGCACAGAAACAGTTGACAGAACAAATGAAACATAGGAGATGTGGATATGAAGTGACATGTATAGTTTTGGACTTAGGGCAATGATCATCAAATTACTGGAGGTAAACACATGCAATGGTGCTGTAATTTTTATAGTGGGCTCCTAGGATCATGGACGATCAACCCTAAAAGATTCAGCTATAACAAAAGAAAATTATAGCCTACAAAATTACCACAAGATTTAGGGTCCCGTTGGTTCAGCTGAGTCATCCAAATTCTCGGCGAAAAATACAAATATGAACCAAAGGGGCTAAACTAGGAATCAGATTTTGGAGAATCTACAGATTTTTGTAGTACAGATGAAAATCCGGCTAGTCCCCAGATTTCCCAGACTCCACGTTCCAACTTTTCGTCAAAATTACCCATCATGCCATCCATTACACAAACAAATCGTTTTTTCCTCATCTTTGGCCACCACCCCAAAACCCATAGGCTGCATACCTCCACGGCTCCATCCGAGCGCATCTCCTACCGGCGGCGGGTAGGGTCCCTCGTCCTTCTTCCTGCAGTGGTGGGCCTCCTCCTGGTGACGTGTCGTCGTCAGCGAGGACCTCCTCAACCAGGTTCGTGAATCGCTCCTAGTCTTCTTCTTCCCCATCTCCTCGCCGGCATCCATCAGCGGCGGCGCTCCTGGTCCGTCAGCAGCACGGCGCCGTGTCGGTCGGCGCCCATCCGTCTGTTCAGCGGTCGGCACCCAGCGCTAGCCCGTTGGAGCCCACTGCCAGTTCCTTCAGCGACGCGCTATGTGCTGCCGAAGTGCCGTTTGCTGCCCTGTGTGCTGCCCGTGTGCTGCTCCTTTTGCTGCCGCGTGTGCTGCCCCCTAACAGCACAATCTTGCGTACTAGTGAATGATTAGCACATCTGCTTGCTTTCCGGCAACGATATGCAGTCCAATCATTAGCACAATCTTGTATGCTAGTGAATCATTAGCACAATCTTTGCGGCTTGATGCAGTCCAAGCTAATGTATCTGTTGCGTGCTCCACGTTCTCATCTCCAAGCCTGCACAAGCTAACACTTGAGAATCCACGATACATTGACAATTGCTACTGGATAATTGTTTCTATTACACTGATGCATATTGATGTGATTCGAATTGACGGGATAATGATTTGCATTGATTTTTCTTGATGTGAAGGTAACAGAAAGGTGTCGTGGGTTTGTAGTCCCGAGAGAATAGAAGGTGAGGTGCTTTTCAATTGATTGTTACTGTCCTTTTTAGAACGAGGAAGTGATATGATTTATAAACAGTTTTATGTATTTGTTCCTGTGTTGAAATATCAGTTTCATAATATCTATTACAGTCTCCTGTTTTACTGTTTTGCAATTGAAGTGCCTTTTATTCATTTCATGATAGTTTGTTTTACTTTTTTGCACAAGTGATTTTAGTTATGTCTTAATTGTTTAAACTTTTTTTTTTTGCTCAAATCATTATGTACATTATTATGGCAGAGAAGACAGTATGGGATCAGACAAATACAAAACTTTTCTGTGACAAATTGTGGAGTGTGATGATGCGTGGTGGATAGAACACCTTGCTGTAAGTGGTTTAACATTTGCCCATTTAACATTTATCTTATTGTTTTGTTGTTAATATATAAATTGTTGTATTTATCATTGCAGAGGTGTCATGATCCTTCTAATGGAAGAAAATGCAGTTTAGAAAATGCAGGTCATCTAATCTAGATTCTATGCACATCAGGTTTGGAAGTGCCCATGTTACCAGGGCAACTGAATTCATTGCTGCAGATTTGTCTGAAAATTCCAGTGATGACGATGCGTATGAGGTGGAGGCAAGTCAAGTAGAATTCTCAATCATGCATTAACAAATTTTGGTCATCAATTCCCAAAACCCCTTCAGGTAATACATTGGTTTTCTTACCTATAGTAGTTCTCTTCTACTATAATACATACATCGATTTTAATTTATTTTAAATTTTTAGATAAATATTATCTTGTCCATTCTGGTTATTCAAACCGAGCGGGATACCTTGCTCCTGCTCCTTGTAAAAGAAGTACATATCATCTACATGAATTTTGTATTCGTAGTCAGCGTGCTCCACAAGGAAAGTATGAGATCTTTAAGTTTTGACCTTCATCCCTTCGCAATGTCATTGAACGTGCATTCGGGGTCCTCAAGAGAAAGTGGCATTTATAAAACGCAATGCCTAGTTTCCCACTTCCTACACAAAAGCATGTGATTATTGCTTGCATGGCATTGCACAATTTTATTTGTTATAGTGCATTAACGGATAAGGAGTTTGAGAGATGTGATAAAGATGAGGATTATATGCCTGAAGCAGTACAACAAGTGACAAACTCGCGAGATGATGACATTCCTGATGAGGAAAATGATACTACGATGACAAACATTCGTGACAACATAGCTAATGCTTTGGCTAGTTTGTATTAGATAGTATATATTTTTGTAAATGACGCATATCATCATTTCAACCATACAACCATTGACTTTAGTTTTTTTGTGATACATACAGATTTTGTAATATTTATATTACATCAATTTTATGTTTATATTATTTATCAACACAAAAATTGAGCATCCGTAGTGGTATAACAGATATTTCATACAGAATCCACAACTGATAATTGTTTACAGCCAAATAGATTTCAGTTTCCCCACAGCTGATAGCTCACAACAGCTTTTCCACAGCTCGCAGCCAGAATTAGATTTTCAGGAATCCACAACTGAACCAAACACACCCTTAGGATTCTCTGAATTTCCATGGCCACAGAAACATTGTCATATGCCAAACTAGGTTTCTAGACAGTGTGAATCATATAGAGTCTAAAAAAATTGGTTTGTCATTTTTATAAACATTCTAAAGGGAGATATGCATTTTACGTGTTCCTACGTTATTCTAAAAATTTCTATGTTATTTTACTCATTTTTAAGGAACATAGAAGAATGAATCACAATTTGACCCAGTAAATGAAGTCACATGGTCCTACAAACTTTTACTGTATATCAAAGATATTTAACGGAATCTTGTGGTCAAATTTGAGAATTTTCCATAAGAGGAACCCCCTAGAACAAATTCCCAAAGATTTAAATTGAGGGAATTATGGAGGACAATCCAGAGACTTCCATACAAAATAGTTTGCACCACTGCAAATTGAATGGCATGAGGAATCCAACAAATTTTATTTCACATTTTTTGGGCATTTGTACAGGGAATAGTGAATTTTCCAAGTTTCTTCCATTTTCTGCATTTTTTTCAATTCAAAAAAATCTTGGCCGTTTACTAGTGGGCCCCTACATTTAAATTGGCCACTCCGGATGCAGAACACCTAGGGCCACACATAAACCTGCACAGCCGCATTTGATCCCAGCCACACATAGATCCAGAGGAAAATTAGAGAGGTAGAGATGTGGGACCGGGGGAAGCCCTTCTTGCACCTCGGTCCAAGACCGAGAAACGGCGCTCGAGGGCACACCCGGCGGCGCCCGAGTGCGTACCTGGCGGTGCCCCTTGCTGGCGGCCAACCTCCTGCTCCTTCCTTCCTCTTAATCGCCGCCTGGGCCTAACCCCTCACGAGAATGCTGATCGCGGGATCGGGGAACGCCGGGGATGGTCGGAGATGGCCTTCCTAGGTGGCGGCGGCTAACATGATTCTGACGAGCTCATTTGGTATGGAAACTGTTGAAGTGTTTTCGCGACACTTCCCCTGGACCTGCTAAGGAGCAGCCTGTAAAGGTTCTTTTAGGAGGGGCGAATTTCTTGGAACTACGAGCACGATGAACACGGGGAATTTTTACGTGGTTCGGGCTGCCGAGAGGCATAATACCAAACATCCACAGGGGGTTTGTGTTGTATTGTATGACCGAGGTGTCAGAGATCTCTCCTCTGTCGTGGTTACTTGGTCCCTTTACAGGTGAAGGGCCGGCAGGTTACATTATGATCAGGGCCCGACAGGTGGCCCTGGGTGAATTTGTCATAAAAGTGTATTAACGTGTCTTAATGACACATTAATGGCGCTTGATGGTACACTAACATGTTCTGATGACATGTTAATGGTCTTGATCTTCATGGTGTATTAATGTGTCTTGATAACACATTAATGGTGTCACGAAGCCGCGTTCTTGATGACACACTAATGATGTCTTGAGTGCACACGTCGTCTTCATGGTCCGCGGGACGCGTGGCAGCACCAGACCTTTCCTCAGCGCGGTGGCTGGGTCCGGAGCCACGAGATGCGTGGCAGCACCAAACCTCTCCTCGGCGGGGAGGTTAGGTCTGGAATTGCAGAGCACGTGGCAGTACCAGAGCCACCGTTGGCAGGGATACAGGTCCGGAGCTACGGGGCACGTGGCAGCACCGGAGCTACTCTTAGAATGGATGCAGGTCTAGAGCTAGGGACACGTGGTAGCTTCTGGCTACTTCCCATCTTGGGAGGTGGAACCGAGCATCTTATCTTCCTTTTGTGCGGGGGTACACGGTCTGCAGGGTACCGACAATGACCCTAGGCCCACCTCGGAAGAGGCGACGATCCCGTAGGTGAGGCCACCATCATCAATGTCGACAACAGGCTTCCTCGGAGCTGCCAGAATTTGGTGAAGGTGCGGGAAAGTCCACCATCGACGCTAAGAATGTCACTGGCGGGCCCCCCTGGGAGGTGCCGATGTCGGAGCTTGAGGTCCGACGGCAGAGCATGTCGAAGAGTGAAGTCCTGCACAAGAGTGACAGCAGAAAGAATAATAGTGCTCATTGGTTACAATTTTCCTGCTCTCAGTTTTGTTATGGTTTACCGTCCTTAGTCGGGCTATGGGGCCTGAGTAATTCAGTGCAATAGTATTTGGGTACTGGTTGCAGCCTCACCCAGGGACGTGTGTTGTCCAGACCCTCCTAACTGTGACGCAACACTAGAATAGGTAGAGTGGCGTACTTAGGGTGCTTGACCAGGCTATATCTTTAGCCGACTCCGAACCTATCATTGGCATTGTATTTCAGGCGAGTAGGCCATTCGGCGGGCACAAGATCCGAAATGAGAAACTACCAGAAATACCCAAAGACATCACAGGTACCTCAGGCTATCCGTCTGCAGCAGGATAGCACAACTCCCACTGTGGGCAAACAGAAAGATATAACAGAGCAAAAAAGGGAATAATATGCATAATATTTAAGCATAATTATGTGAACATGGTGACAGTATCCAGATTTTGGTTATTGCTTTGTCTAGGAGCATGTGCCTTTCAGCCCCCGGTAGTGAACCGCAGTGCTGCGGAGGAAGAGTGTGCTGGCTTAGGGTCACAGGGCAAGACTTTCGGTGCACAACCAGGCTAAGCAGTCTACACACTCTTGACCTCCCACTAACATTAGTCTTTTGGGAGATGTCTGACCCCCAATGCTCAGCCATAACGTTGGAAAGGTAGAGTGTGCATGCTTAGGGTGCAGGACCAGGCTAAGCAGGTAGCACACTCCGAACCCCAATATTCATTTGCAAGAAAGGTAGAGTGAGCATACTTAGGGTGCATGACCAGACTAAGTAGACAGCACACTCCAGACCCTCTATTGGCATTAGCCTTTTATGGGAGTGACCGTTCAATGTCATGGGACTCCGAAGAAGAAAATAACCCAGGACATCGGATACGTCACAGGTACATGGTATCATCATTGTTGCCATGGTCGCAGGTAGTCGTCGCGTGGTGGTAGAAGTAGCCATGAGGCAAAGTGTACATGCTTAGGGTCACAGGGCACCAAATCAGGGTGCAAGACCAGGCTAAGCAGGTTGTATACTTTGGACCGACCACTGGCGGCGGTGGCGGTAGAATGTTGTCATATGGTGACAGCAGTAGCCACCAAAACACAGAGCGTGTGTCCGACGGGTTAGCCCGCTATGGAGCAGGAAGTGACGCCGTCATCCTTGCTCCCTTCATGGTGTGAGGGTCGAGAAGAGCCAGCAATGGGCTGAAGATTCACCATCGAGGTGAGGCTCTTCAATCCAAAAAGTGCCCCCCTACCTGGCGTGCCAAAATGTCGAAGTGTTATTGCGACACTTCCCCCGAACCTGCTAAGGAGCAGCCCGCGGAGGTTCTTTTTAGAAGGGGCAAATTTCTTAGAACTACTAGCACGATAAACACAAGGGATTTTACGTGGTTCGTGTCGCCGGGAGTCGTAATACCCTACATCCACGGGGGGGGGGGGGGGGGGGGGGGTTGTGTTGTATTATATGAGCGAGGTGTCAGAGAGCTCTCCTCTGCCGTGGCTACCTGGTCCTTGGTGAAGGGCCGACATGTTACATTATGAACGAGGCGCGATAGGTGGCCCCGGGTTAATTAATCACAAAAGTGTATTAACATGTCTTAATGACACATTAATGCCGCTTGATGGTGCACTAACATGTCCTGATGACATGTTCATGGTCTTGATGGGTCTTCATGGTGTATTAATGTGTCTTGATAACACATTAATGGTGTCTAGAAGCCGTGTTCTTGATGATGCACTAATGCTGTCCTGAGTGCACGCGTCGTCTTCATGATCCGCGGGCGCGTGGCAGCACCAGACCTTTCCTCAGCGGGGTGGCTGGGTCCGGAGCCGCGGGACGCGTGCCAGCATCAGACCTCTCCTCAGCGGGGAGGCAGGTCTGAAGCTACAGGACACGTGATAGCTGTAAAAGCCCACTTTTTGGGAGAACAAAAACGAAGAATGCGAACTTAAATTTTTTGAAAATGGACTTGGAAATTCCAAACTCACATGAACCATATGAGTTGACCAATGTTCACTAGAAATAGGGACTTGTTAAAATTTCACATATAGAACATGGTTGCAAATGTATTGGAACTTAAGGTGTAAAATCTTTAATTTCCAAGTATTCGTATTTTCAATGAAAAATTGAAGGAGAAAAGAAAACAAAATAAAGAGAAAGAAAAATGAATTATTCCAATTCTAAAATGGGACATTCACAAAAATTCGAATCTACGGCTGTAAATTTTTCCATGACCTTCTAATATTCCAAATAGACTCTCGGTAAAGTTTCAAAAATTCTTGAAGCACGTTTTCCATTTATTGAACATGTACTGAGAGTTTAATCAGAGTCGACTTCAAATTTAAACTTTGTATGTCACCTTGTCCAAATCAACTCCAAATCTTTCCTAAGGTCCCTTATGGTTCAAAAAGGGTAACTTCAAAGTTTCAGGATTTTTGAACCTAATCTACTATTTATTTCCTTGAGTCAAGTATCACCACTTGAATTCAAATTCAAAATTGGAATTTGATTGAGACTTTACCAAATACTGAAATTGATTTGACCAATAAATTCCTCATATTTTGTTTAGTGTCCCTGCCCACTTTTAACATTTTTAGAGCCTGATAGATATTTAATTGCAGTTAGAATGAAGATAAGAGGGAGGGAAGTGGGTCCCACAGGTGGTGCCCACCAGTCAGGTCGGCACCTACTCCCTCTCTCCTCCCTTGCCTCCATGCAGGCGTGCTGCATGCGCCACCGCAATGCAAGTCGGTCTTTATCTACCAGCGCCGACTGCTTCCTATCCACAGCACCGGTCGCGCTCTTCTTCCCGGCCGCTTGCAGCACCACCTCCCGACGGCCATCGGCTCGCGTCCCTCCCTGCGCCGCACGCTCAGTCCGCCCCGTCGGCCGCCTCCTCGCGTCCGGACATAGGTCTGTGCCACGCTCCTCCCGTTGACCGTCGGCCGTCCGCCCGCTCGTCCTCCTCGCCTCCCTGCAGTGACCCGGCTGCCGACGCTGCACCCCACGGCGACTGCGCCCGCCCCCGCCAGGTCGCTCGTCCACCAGGCCCGCGCGCCTCCCTACCCGCCGCCAATGCCGCGCGCGCCTGCCTTGGCCACACACTGGCGCTGCCCACCTCCATTGCGTCGCGCCGGCCATCTCCTCACAGGCGCCGCCCCTACGCTCCGCCGGGCCGAGCCGCCCCATCGCCGCACCTCCACCCTGCTGTTTCCCCAGCGCCACACCCTGCTCAGCTCCCTGCTCCCGTCAGCCATGGCCTGGCTCCAAGCTGCTCGCCCCACGCTCGACCGCCCACACCGCCGCCCAGGCACTCCTCCTGGCCGTGCACCTCCCCCTCCAGCTGCCACGGTACGCCGGCTCGCCCTCTCCCTGTCGCGGCACTCCACCACTGCAGCGCTGTGCCCCACGGCCGCACCGCCGTCCAAGCCTGTTCCTTCCGCGGCGCCAATCATTTGGACCGTTGCTGTCGTATCTCCACCCCACGGCACTGCTACAACGTGTTCCAAGTCCACCTCTAGGCAACCAGCAAGGCTATGCCCGCGTTCGAAGTTAGGCCACATCTGCTATGCATCGATGTCGTCGCCTACTTTCCGTCGTCGTGGCATTCTGCTCATAGGTCCTGTTCTAGCAGAGAAGCAGGTGATATGAGTGGTGAAGGAGATGCAGGAACACACCTTTGACACCATGTTATCGACAACTGGTCCAAGGTTAGCTCTGATTTTGCAAGGTTGATTGGATCAGTGACTGCAGCCAAGGTGTTCGACGAAATGGTTACGAGGTGAAACTAAGTGTGTTGCTATTCAATGCTGGTCTATGGATGCAGGTTTACTGTGGGTTGGCAATCGACCAAGATATGTGCCAAGATGCCCTTTGAACGGTGATGAAGCAACGAAAATCAAGTACACACCAAAGATGTTCGGCGAAATGCCTACAAGGTGAGCCTTGTCTTGAAATACCATGCTTGACATCGTCAAAGTCCGTTCGTCGTGATCGTTAATGGTACTCATGTGTCGTCAAGCCGTACGTCCATGTTCTGCGTTAATATCATTCCTATAGGAGTCCCCAAGTCGACCTCCTTTGTCGTTTGTATCACGTTGGCTTGTCCGTGCGTACTCTTGATGCTCCACCCTGAGTCGCGTGGACATCATTGACCACATGACGTCGTCGTGACACTCCAAGCCGTCATCGTGCCCTGGCATCAAGATGAAGGATGCTTGTGATGTGTGTGGTGCTGGAACACAAGCACAACTCGTTGGACAATAGTTGTCAAGCCAAATTAGGATTTAGTCGATGAGAGAGTGATCGAGTCCTAGGTGTAATCTAGATGCTCGATGAAATGCCTTCTAGGTCAACCACGGGTATTGGTGATCACCGATCACCTAGGGTTGAGTAATGCAAGAACGTTGCAGTCAACAAGGAGAACTAGACCAAGGGGAACCTTGGATAAGAGTCCCTTGGTTGTGTCGAGAATGTTCCCTAACCGATCGCTGGATTGGTTAACTTGGTGCACCACTTCTTCGACGGCAGGTTCGTCGAGTCGCTTATCAACAACCGAGTCGACATCACTAGCCTTAAGACTCACAAGGTGGTGTTCGGGATTCCGCTCACCGCATTGACAAGTCTGGGTTGATGTGGAAGTCGCTAAGACGATATTCTCAAGATGGCAAAGCATGCCTTCACGGCAAGGTCTCGCATCATGTTTAGCTCCCGAGAGCTTATCGAGCTCACCTGGACAGGCTTGCGGGAGACACTACTTTAGTGTCATCGTGTAAGCACTTGAACGATGATCGAGAAGCTTGCCGTAGAAACTACTTTACCTAAAAGTCATTTGATCGTTGTCTTGGTACTCATGCTAGGTTAACAATGCTTGTAATGACTTCTTAAGTCCAAGCCATGTTGATCCCAATTCAGTCCCAAGTGTCGTTAGGTTCCATCATTGTTCATCCTAAGTCAGGACCCTACGACAGCACTGCTCACTTAACTAGGTTTACTCCTTTTGTGTTAAGTCAAGTTCATTGGTCGACTGCTAAATCGCGACCTTCGTCTTGTACACTCCACTCATACTCAAGCTTTCGATGTCCCACCTTAATTTTTGGGTCGTCCATACACTTCTCCGCCCAACACTTCTTCACCTTCAGATTTGTCAATCTCGCGTGGCATAGCTTGAAGTGTGGTATGCTAAGTTGCAATGTAGCTTTATGTTGTACCTTTCAGTTCATACCGACACTACTATGTCCACCTTGACTCATCCTCTGGTTACCCACACAATAGAGGCATATCTGTCCTTCCTAGTCAAACTCCTCATTCTTAAAGTTTACATAACCCCGTGGAGTCCATTATTAAATTATTTAATTACTTAATTACTTAATTACTTATATGCATATCATGTCGATAGGAACGTGTTGATAGGTGATCGACAAGAAACTTCACTTGGAGGAAAAGGCCAAGGTGTTTCCACCGAAGTCCCATTGCAGGTTCTCCGAAGGAAGACTAAGCCCTAACAATTGACATTTAATCGAGTCGCAAACTAAGGCAAGCCCCGGTTTGCATTTAAGTCGTTTATAAAATTTTACTTTATCACTACAATGACTAGCATATGAAATGTGCATTACGTTTAGGATGATTGATAATCCACTTGCATGACCAAAAATCCCAGGGATTGGTTGGAACGAGTTACAGTTTGACCTGTAGTAACTGCTTTGCTAATGTATAGGAAATCCGGTAAAGTCGAGTAGTTGGAATCTACTCGTGAGAAATGTAGGACATACCTCACAAGAATTGTTAATGGCTTAATATAATAAAACTGAGACCTGGGAGGGGATGGATATGAAGCGGCGAGAACTGAGTCTTGGTCGCATAGCGCTGCCTGTGTCGAATAAGGCCCGTCTGTATGCGGCCCCTTCGGACAAGCTTGAATTGTACCGGCGACATAATGGACATATGGAATCCAATAAACTGACGTAACTCGATAACTGGGGTGTCGAGGCCCATTAACTCACCATCAATAGGGGTGGGTTGAGGACAGTAAGGTGTAAATCGGTCGGCGGACACATGAGGTGTTCCGTGCGGAGACCTTCTGTTTGCGGAGGTGAGACGGGCTCGGCGTTCGGGTTTCTTGTGAAAGGTGGCCATATACGCCTAGTACTGAAGTGTTATGTAGGTACAGGTGTACTCGCTGACACTTCCGAACAACGCATGTGTCGTGTTGTCCGGGTGCGTCCTGATTGCAATCACTGTCCCTCGCAGTAATAGAGTACCACTTGTTCACTGCGCTGTGACGTAGTAAATACTAAAGAAGTCATAAGAATACGTTGTATTGAATTATAATTTCTTTGTAACCTTGTATGGCTTAGAGATAGTACAATTAAAAGTTTACAGTTTCCCCATACTTTACCTGTAATAGCATTATGTGCTTTGGGCATGTCATATCATCGGCAAAACGTTTCTTGTTTGATTGTGAAGTCTATGATGTGCCGTGCCTGAAGAATGTTATTTGCTACTTAAAACATGATTATAAGGATCCACTTGTAGGCGAGTCTATTTATGCTATTCCTTACCTATGCTTAGTATTCACCCTGCATATGTCTAGTGAGACGGGTTAGTCTTGCTGAGCCTTATGCTCATGTTTGCGCTTTAACAATTTTTGCAGGTATTAGTTTTATTTCTGCTATTCAGGTTGTACATGAGACTCGAGGTGTCGAGATAAATCTTATGTGAACCACGCTGCTGCTGAATGTTCTTCTTTTGCTATTGAGAAGCGTCCTAGGGCATGGACGTCTGCTCTCCTGCTTAGTTAGGTGATATTATGAGTATGTATTTTCCGTTGCATGTGTACCCTTGTTGTACACTCTTTTGTAAACTCTTCTTATTATGAAATGAAAACTTTATATGTTTTGGTATCCTTTTTGTATGTGTTGTTAGGTGCCGCATCGCACGGCACCACCCAACGAGATCCTCAGATGTGTGGACTCCGGTCCCCACAGTAGCACCGGAGCCACCCTCAGTAGGGAAGCAAGTCCGGATCTGCAGGACATGGTGGTAGCTTCTGGGTACTTCCCCTCTTGTGAGGTGGAACCCAGCGTCTTTTCTTCCTTGTATGCGGGGGTACCCGGTCTGCAGGGTACCGACAGAAACTACACTATTTCACTAGAGAATTGGTCGCACCATATAAACATTCGATGAGGGACAAGAATCAGTAACAAACTTTCGAGGAAAGGTATCAAAGTATAACCTGGACCTAAGTAAATTGCCGCGGCTAGGAAAAATCGGGATTATGACATCCATTCTCCATTTTTTCCATTCTTCTTTTTGGAGGGAACTCGCATGAACATCTAGGACTTATTCTCCGGCGGGATTGAGGGGTAATTTTGTGTGTAGCTTGAATTGCTTGGCAGATGTGTCCTGTTCCATGAAACCGATGGGGAAAACAAGGCAATACGGCATAAACAGGGTATACCTCGAGTAGTGAGGTTGAAGGATGACAAGGTGGTGTTGTGATGGACTTGTTGGTGCACTGTGCCGGTTGGGAGCAAGCATGAGGCAGCTTGGCACCATGAAACCGCCGTTGCAGTTTGAAACAGAGGAAGAAAACCAATCACCCGCCCGGGTTGCAGCACGGCGGCGATGAGGAAGCACTGGTGACTTGTTGGGGGGTAGATTGGATGCTTGCGCAGCTAATAGCACCCTCGTCCGAGCTGGAACATCGAGGAAGAGAGCTGTCGCCGCAGAACAGAGAAGGCGGCCAGGAAACAGAGCGCCGGTTGTTTACGTTGAGCAGAAAGAAGGAGAGTCGATGAAGAATTTGTGAGCAATGATAAGGGAAAGGTTTCTGCACCTGGGTCCAAGCTATGTGCTTGAGGGAGGTGGCACATGCATCTTGACTCGGTGGCAAGCCCTGAGCTGCTGCCGACATGAAGGAAAACAGAGGCGGTATCTCTTCTTGTTCTACTGCCAGGTAGGGTCCACTTCTCATCTACAATTTCTATTCTTCTGAGTCCATTTTTCAGCAAGCAAATGACTTCAAACAAACTGCAAACAGGGCAGGGTGGCTATGGACAATATGGGAAATCCATTTTTGAAAGAAAATTTGTTAATTGACCAAATTATTTTTGATATTGAAATTCGAATTTGAATTTACCTTATTGGCTTTTGTTTTAAACTTTTTCTATTTTCTTTTCAAAACCAGTGGGAACACTAATTCACTTATCTCTATTTAATTGAAGGTTTCAAAATTTTCATTATACTGTTTTAAACCTAAAGTTTAACTTAAATTCACTTTTTAGGTCTATGTTTTTGAATACTAGAACCATCACATGTGCCAATTCTAATTTCTTTCTTTTCTTAATTATTTTTTCCAGAGCTGAATTGCACAAAAATATTTTTGGGCTTTTACACCTCTCCCCCCTTAAAAGAATCTCGTCCTGAGATTACAAAAGAGAGACACAACGATAGAGGGTTTACCGGAGATATGATGATAAAGTGTCCAGATACTTTGAGCGGATATAATCTTCGCTCTCCCATGTCGCATTCTCGACGGTGTGGTTACTCCATAGAACTTTATAAAACCACAATGTCCGATTTCTTGTGACACGAGGCTTTTCACCGATAATCCAGATTGGATGCTTGATGTAGGTGAGATCCGGTTTCAATTCATCCCATTCTTCTATGCGGATATCGGTAGAAGGCTTGAGACATTTTCATAACGGAGATGAAAATGTCACGAACACCAGCTAGAGCTGTTGGTAACTCCAATCTATAAGCAACCGGTCCACATTTCACTGTGATAGCAAAAGGATTGATGAATTGGGAGCTATGTTTCCTTTTACTCCGAATCGATGAATTCCTTTCAACAGAGAGATGAGAAGATACACATGGTCTCTGATGTTGAAGCTTAAAGAATGACATTTTTTATCCATATAACTCTTTTGCTGAGATTGAGGGGCTTTGAGATTAGCTTGAATCATCTTGACTTGCTCTTCGGCTTCATTTACAAGGTCAATTCCATATACCACTCATTCTCTAGATGCACACCATTGAGTGGTGTGCGGTACTTATGACCGTAGAGAGCTTCATAGGATGTCATTTTGATGTTGGACTTATATTCGTTGTTATATGAGAATTCTGCCAACTGTAATTGATCATTCCAATTTTACAGTGGTGTATGGCACATGCTCTTAACATATCCTCAAGTATTTGATTTACCCTCCCGGTTGGTCCATCAGTTTGAGGGTGATATGCGGAGCTATGAATTAACTTCGCTCCCAATGATGTGTGTAACTGCTCCTAGAAACGAGCAACAAACAGCGATCCTCTAGCTGATACAATGTTGCGGGGAACTCCATGTAAGCACATAATCTGTGATATGTATAGGTACGCATATTTCTTTGCATTGTAAGCTGTATGCACTGGAATAAAATGTGCTGATTTGGTTAACCGGTCAACGATTACGCTCGTGCTTGTGGAAGGTGAGATGCAATCTGATAATGAAATCCATACTCAGATCCTCCCATTTTCATACCAGTATCCTTAGTGGTTGGAGCAGCCCACTTTTTCTCATTTTGTCTGCATTTACTCTCTGGCACGTATCACATTCGGACACATACTTTGCAATTTCCCTCTTCATACATGTCCACCAGAATTTTGCTCGGAGATCTTGATACATTTTATTGCTGCCAAGGTGGATTGAATATTTGTGTAAATGCGCTTTATCCAAAATCTTCTTTCTAAGTTCCATGTCTCGGGGTACCACTATTTGATTCGTGAACCAAAGAGCTCCTTGTTCGTCATTTCATTTCTTCGCTTTTATGTCTCCTGAATATTAGACAATCCCTTGTATTTCTTTTGAGCCTCTACAATAAAACCACGGATTGTAGGTATGATAGCAAGATTATAAAAAGCTCCATAAGGAACCACACATAGACTTGGTTCTTCTTGTTCTTTAGGACCGATAGTTAAATTATGAACGTGAGGCTTGCGACTAAGCGCATCGGCAACAACATTAGCCTTGCCGGGATGATAGTGAATCTCAAGTTCATAGTCTTTGATTAACATTAACCATCTTTGTTTTCTCATATTTAATCCTTTCTGAGTGATATGTACTTTAAACTTTTACGATCCGTGTACAGTGCACTAGATTTCCCATTAAGTAGTGCCTTCACATCTTCAGTGCATGAACTACATTGGCCAACTCTAAATCATGTGTTAGATAATTGTCTTTATTTTTTTGGAGTTTTCGTGATCCATATGCAATTACTCTTCCATCTTGCATTAGTATGCAGCCTAATCTGATGTCGAATGCATCACAATAGACGTCGAAAAATTTCGTCGTATTGGGCTGAGCCAATATCAGGACTGTTGTGAGATCCTTCACTAGAGTTTTGATGGCTTCCTCACATATTTCATTCGTACTTGCTGCCCTTATTCAAATAATCCATCATCGGTTTAGCAATCTTTGAGGAACTTGAAACAAATCTCCAATAATAGCCTGCTAAACCCAAGAAACAAATCTCCAATAATGTACGGATGTAGGGGATTCCCATTTCAGCACTTGTACCACTTTACTTGGATCCACAACTATGCCTTTTGTTGAAATAATATGATCGAGGATTGGAACTTGATTAATCCCGAACTCACACTTGCTGAATTTGGCGTATAGCCTCTAGCATGAATACCGAATTCACTAAGTCAAGAAATGTGCTAGGGCATTTGTGAGACCAAGTGAACTCACCAAATACCCATAAAGCCTGTATCTAGTTGAAAATGCCGTCTTTGGTATGTCTTCTGATTGTATTTTGATTTGGTGACAACTAGAACGAAGATCCATTTTAGATAAGACCTTAGAACCCACTAATTGATCAAAGAGCAAATCAACACGTGGTAGTGGATGATTATCCACGCATAGCCTTAGTATTTTATCCTTCCTCTTCACAATGAGAGTCGAGCATCACCAAGGTGACGAGCTCGGACGTATGAAACCTTTACTCAAAAGATCATTCAGCTGTTCCTTTAATTCTGCTAACTCCTTGGGTGCCATTCTATATGGTCGTCGAGAGATAGTTGTAGTTCCAGGTATTAGTTTTATATTGAATTCAATATCTTGGTTGTGTGGCAAACCTGATAGATCATCTGGGAACACATTTGGAAAATCACGGAGCACGAGAATGTCTTCTGATGAGTACATCACTTCTATGGATACAAACAACACTCCATTGAGCATACAAGAAGCAATCAATAGAGTTCACACATAACAATTAATTTCAGAGGTGAGCTCGTTCTTTTATGTTTCCTTATATATTCTTGAGCATAGATTGCTACTTAATGATTTAAATGTGATTAGAATCCATCGAGAGGTTCAAAGAGTACTTGGAAGAAGCCTTAGGAATGTGGAGGACCAGAGAATATGTTCAAAAAAGATGGAAACCAAGCCCAACTCAAATTCATGTCCAACTCGGAGTCCAGAAGTAGTTTGCACCAAAACAGACGTCCAGGATGCACACGATCTCTGTTTTGGACGTTCTATATATACATGGAAAGGGGATAGGATAACCTTTCCAATGCCGCTTGTCCCATGTAAAAATAACTTCGAAGTCGACGGGAATCATCAAAACAAAATCGAGTTCAAAATATGTCAGGTTGTTGCGCCACCGTAATGGGCCATTGGGCCTTGTATCAAGCCTAAGTCTATTATTTTCATGCCTTAGGGTTAGGTCACGACCACAACACCTCCTTAGACGTCCTCCCACCTATATATACTCCATGCTAGCCACCATAAATAACTGGGTTTTGCTTAGATTAATAATGTCGTTGTTATACGGTTTGCAAAACCCCAACATTGCGATTTCAGATGGTGTCTTCTATGTTCTTGCTTGTTTTCTCAGTTGCACCTGTAGGGATTAGCCTTCTTGGCAAGATCAGTCGTGTGAAGCACGGTTGATAACCAATGGAGCCGTGGTGTAGTGATTGCAGGGGTATTCGAGCTGCTCGAGTGCCATGGATCATCAACGTCGAGTTCTCCATCAATCGACTTATCCATTACCTTTCGGAAGATCGGGCCTAAACCTCCTTATCAATTGGTATCAGATTTCCAAGTTCTCCATTAGATAATTCATCTATCCATTAGATTAGTTTTGTTTTTCATACCTAGAGTCCACAAAAAATCCACAAAAAAACTTGTAGTTTAGTAGATCTATTCATCACTTTGTCCAAACCACCATTGAGCCTTTGTAACTTTGTTTTTCAGTTCGGTTTTGTTGAGTTTGTATCCATGGTTGATTCATATTGCTGGTTTAGAAAAAATTTTTAGTCTTAGTTTGAGTTTTGTATTGTGTTGATTCATCCTATTGAATCACGTCATCATGTCCAGATTAGATTCATATAGACGTGATCTTCTTAAGAAATTGCAACGCTTTGATCAGGGCGACATGACTGTCGAAGAGTACTACCAAGAGTTGAAAAAAGGCATGCTTCATTGTGGGGTAGTTGAGGATCATGAAGACCAAATTGTTAGGTTTTATGGGGGCTTGCGGCGTGAGATCCAGGACATAGTTGACTACAAGGAATATCGTTCTATTCAACATTTATTTCAACTTGCTATGTTAGTAGAAAAAGAGTGCAGGGTCGCCACCAGCAGCGGCGGAACATCACCTTCACGCCACAACAGCTTTTAGTGCGATCCAAAGCAGCGCCCTCCTCGAGCGTACGTGCTTCTACACAACCCTCCACCAGTGTTGTACGTAGCACCGCACCTTCTACATCACGGGGACAAGATAACAGTAAGTCCCAAACACCTCTAGGTGTTGCAGCAAAGGCGGCTGCACCCGACACTTCGACAAGTCGCACCTCCGACATCACGTGCCACTGCTGCTAGGGACTTGGCCATATGCAACAAGATTTCCCCAGCAAATGGGCGATCATTTCCACTGTTGATGGTGGGTATGTTAGTGCTTCTGATATTGAAGATTAAAATATTATTGCAACTAACATTTTAGGTTCTGATGATGGTGCTGAGGAGGTTCTTGCTACATCTGCGACCAAGAACTATAGGACTTTGATTGTGCAGTGAGCTTTTTGTGCCACGGTTCGAGAGGACGACAACCGCCAACGTCACAACCTTTTCAACATGTTTCTCGTCGTCAGGGACTGTCGTGTACATACCATCTTTGATGGTGGTAGCTGCAACAATTTTGTGAATGTTGAGGTGGTCAAGAAGCTTAGCTTGATCACACGGGAGCATCCCCACACTTATCACATTCAATGGTTTTACTACAATGGTAAGGTATAGGTAACACAAACAACAAGGATACATTTTTCCATTGGTTCTTATCATGATTTTGCTGATTTTGATGTGGTACCTATGGATGCTTGCTCTGTTTTGTTGGGACATCCTTGGGAGTTTGATACTGATGCTATTCACCATGGTTGATCTATAAGGTATACTCTCATGCATAAGGGCATGAAAATTGTGTTGCTTCCTATGAGTCCCACTGAAATTATGCAATTTGAGCATGAGAAAAAGAATAATGCTAAGCAAAAGGGTGTTTTCATTTCTTAAATTCAGCAACCTATTAAGTTGAAAAAACCTATTTTTCTTGCAACTAAATATGATCTTGCTATGGTTTAGTTTGCAAACATGCTTTATATTCCATTGAGGATACATCCATTGCTTTGCCACCTGCTGTTGCTAACCTTTTGCAAGAATATATGGATGTTTTTCAATCAAAGATACCCCCTGGATCACCACCTGTGTGAGGCATTGAGCACAAGAATGATTTGATTCCAGGGGTGAGTTTGCCAGACCGTGCCACCTACAGGACCAACCCCGACGAGACTAAGGAAACTCAGCGACAAGTCCAGATTTTCTGGACCGTTGGTACATTCGTGAGAGCCTTAGTCCTTGTTCTGTTCCTGTTCTTTTGGTTCCTAAGAAAGATGGCACTTGGCGCATGTGTGTTGATTGTAGAGCCATCAATAACATTATCATTCGTTATTGCTATCCTATTCCTAGATTGGATGACATGCTTGATGAGTTGAGTGGTTCTGTTATTTTCTCCAGGATTGATTTCTGTAGTGGGTATCATCAGATTTGTATGGCTTTAGGTGATGAAGGGAAAACAGCCTTTAAAACTAAATTTAGACTTTATGAATGGTTAGTCATGCCATTTGGTTTAACCAATGTGCCCAGCACATTCATGAAGTTCATGAATGAGGTTTTACGTGCTTTCATTGGTAAATTTGTGGTGATTTACTTTGATGATATCCTTATTGACAGCAAGTCAGATGATGAGCATCTTGAACATTTGCATGCTATTTTTAATGTCTTCCGCAATGCACGTTTTTTTGTAACCTTGAGAAGTGCACCTTTTTGCACGGATTGTGTATCTTTTCTTGGTTATGTTTGTTACTTCGCAGGGCATTGAGGTGGATGAGGTAAAGATTATTGCCATCACGAGCTGGCCAATTTCGACTACAGTCACACAAGTTTGGAGTTTTCTAGGTCTCGCGGGTTTCTACCGGTGTTTCAAGCGGGATTTCAGCACCATTGCGGCACCTCTCCACGAGTTGACAAATCATGGAGTGCCGTTTCGATGGGGACCAGCAGAACAACAAGCTTTTGATGCTCTCAAGTCGAAGATCACACAAGCACCATTGCTACAACTTCCTGATTTTGAGAAGACTTTCGAGCTTGAATGTGATGCGAGCGGCATTGGCATTGGAGGAGTGCTCATTCAAGGAGGTAAACCTGTTGCTTTCTTTAGTGAAAAATTGCATGGTCCTTCGCCGAATTATTCTACATATGACTATGAACTTTATGCTTTAGTGTGTGCATTGCAAAATTTGCAACATTACCTATGGTCTAAAGAATTTGTCATACATTCAGATCATGAGTCCTTGAAGTATCTTAAAGGTCAAGCTAATCTGAACAAACTTCATGCTAAATGGATCGAGTTCATAGAGTCATTTCATTACATCATAAAACATAAGAAAGGGAAAGACAATGTGATTGCCGATGCGTTATCTAGACGTTATACTTTGCTGTCCCAACTTTCTCATAAAATCTTTGGTTTGGAAACCATAAAGAGTTTATATGCTACTGATTTTTGCATCAAAGATGCCTTTGCCAATTGTATAGAGGGAGAAACGTGGCAATAATTTCGGCAGCGTGAAGGCATTCTCTACCGTGCTAACAAGTTGTGTGTTCTAGCTAGCTCCGTTCGTCTTTTGTTGTTGCAAGAAGCACATGGAGGTGGTTTGATGTGAAAATTTTGTGTTAAAAAGACAGAGGTGTGCTGGCCGCTCACTTCTTTTGTCCACGAATAAGGTGTGATGTGGAGCGCTACGTTTCACGTTGCACAACATGCAACAAAGCTAAATCTCGACATAACCCACATGGTCTTTATATGCCTCTTCCTGTTCCTAGTGTACCTTGGGAGGATATTTCTATGGACTTTTTTTAGGATTTCCTAGAACAAAGAGGGGAGGGGGTAGTGTCTTTGTGTTTGTTGATCGTTTCTCTAAAATGTCACATTTTATACCCTGCCACAAGACCGATAATGCTTCATGTGTTGCTGATTTGTTCTTTAATGAGGCTGTGCGTTTGCATGGTGTTCCCAATACTATTGTTTCTGATAGGGATGCTAATTTTTTGAGTCACTTTTGGAGAACTTTATATTATAAATTAGGAACAAAGTTGTTGTTTTCTACTACTTGTCATCCACAAACCGATGGGCAAACGGAGGTAGTTAATCGTACCTCATCTACTATGTTGCGGGCTGTTTTGAAAGATAATTTAAGGTTGTGGGAGAAGTGTTTGCCGCATATTGAGTTTGCTTATAACAGGTCTATTCACCCCACAACCAAGTTAAGTCCATTTATGGTAGTCTATGGTTTCAATCCCCGTGCTCCAATTGATTTGCTACCTTTACCACATACTAAAATTGTGAACTTAGATGCTATACCAACGGTCTGAATTTATTCTTAAGTTGTATGAATCTACTTAGTTACAAATTGAAAAAATGAATGAAAGTATCGCATTCTGCTAGTAAAGGTAGGAAGAAGGTAAAATTGGAACCTGGTGATTTTGTGTGGGTTCATTTGAGAAATGATAGGTTCCCGGATTTTAGAAAGTCCAAACTCATGCCACGTGCTTCTAGACCTTTTAAGGTTCTTAAGAAGATAAATGACAATGCATATAAACTTGAGTTGTCTCCCGAGTTTGGGGTTAGTCCCACATTTAATATTTCAGATTTGAAGCCATACTTGGGTGAGCAAGATGAGCTTGAGTCGAGGACAACTCCAATTCAAAAGGTGGAGGATGATGAGGACATCTCTCCATTGCATACAATACAACACTGCAAAGATTCCGGTTTATCGCAACGAAAAAATTCGTCGCAATAGGTTGTTTTTCGTCGCAATAGGTCGCTGTTGCAACGAAAAAGAGCGTGGCGATAGTTTTTATGAATTGTCGTAATAATTCCCGCAGCGATAGGTTATTTGCGACGACCTGGCATCCGTGGCGATAGATATGGTATTGCAACGATTCTACATCGGTGGCAAATAGGACGCTATTGCAACGTTTTTATGTATTACAACAATTTAACGTATCGCAACGAATTGTACGGTATTGCAACGGGTTCACCATCGTGGCAAATAGTACGGTATTGCAACGATTTCATATTCGTGGCAAATAGTATGTTGTTACAATGATTTAGCCTATTGTGACGATTTAACGTATTGCAACAAACAGCATGGTATTGCAACGATTTCAGATTCATAGTAATTGTTTGTGGTTGCAACGATTTCACAGGCGTGGCAATAATACAGTATTGTAATGATTTTTCACATTCGTGGCAAATAGTATGTTATTGCAACGGTTTAGCGTATTGCAACGATTTAACGTATTGGAACGAATATCATTGTATTGCAACGATTTCACAGGCGTGGCAATAGTACGGTATTGTAACGATTTCACATTCGTAGCAAATAGTATGGTATTGCAATGGTTTACCATATTGCGATGATTTAACATATAGCAACGAATACCATTGTATTGCAACAATTTCGCGTTCGTAGTAATAGTATGTGATTGCAACGATTTCACGTTCGTGGCAAATACTACAGTATTGCAACGATTTTCACAGCCGTGGCAAAGAGTAACATATTGCAACGAGTTATGGTGTAGCGACAATTTACCATATTGCAACAAATATCATGGTATTGCAACGATTTCACATTCGTGGCAAATAGTATGGTACTACAACGATGTCACAACCATGGTAGTATCATACTACGACGAGTCAGCAAATGTGGCGAATAGTACCGTATTGCAACGATTTCAGATCCGTGGGAACTAGTCTGGTACTGCAATGATTTCGTATCCGTGGCCAATAGTTGGGTATTGCAACGAGTCCACAAACATGGCGAATAGTACCGTATTGCAACGATTTCAGATCCGTTGGAACTAGTATGGTACCACAATGTTTTTGCATCCGTGGCGAATAGTTTGTGGTATTGCAACGATTTCTTATTTGTGGCAATAGTGTTTTAATGCAACATTTTTGAGTCGTTGCCAAATGTTTATACTACAACGTTTTGTCATTCTATTGCCACGTTTAATCATCCGTATTGGCCATAGCTTCCTATTGCAACAATTTATCATTCGTGACAAGAAATTCGTAATGCCATGTTTTATAATTAGCGATAGTAGAACCCGAATGCAACAGGTTTGAAAATTAGTGGCAACAGAATCACAAGTTTAACAATAAACATCCATCAATTGATATTACAACTCGCATAACAACACTCAAGGATTACTTAAGCGACGTGTTTGCATGCTAAGAGTTTTCCTAAGCTGACCGTGACTAATTGTTGGAGCAGGTGCCTTTTGGTGGTTCCTAATTTATTGGACCTTCTATGGAGTGGTCGCCATCATTTTGTGCATTTCAGCCATCATTGAGGCACGCATGTCCTGCATTTCCTTAGCTGTCTATTCACGATCAGCTGCTATCTGACCTTGTATGTTCTGGACTTGAACGATTAACTCTTCATTCTTCTGGTTTATGCAGTCCATCTGGATGGTTAAGCTACCATTTCTTCCTTCCAACTCCTGCACTGTTTCATTGAGGCCTGCAGTTCTATCTTCTAAGTTTCAAACTTGGTCGTTGAGGTGTTCAGACATCTGGATACGCATACGTTCATGTTCGGGACCAGTTGGGTTAGCCATATAAACACGCCCCCGAACCTGTGATCCTGCACAACCGATTGAGGATCTATAACAACGCTGGAAGATGTGGTTTCCCTCCTCATTTGGAATTGGGCCTCCCTGCTCGGCTTCCATGACGTCCACTTGGGCACATGCCTGGATCTATAAATGAAAAAAAAAGTCATAGGTAATTTGCAAATATTTATTTAATTGGGGATTGTTTGAAGTGTTACTCACATGTACAGCTTCTGCCAGCTTGTTTGTCCAGTTACCATTCTCCAACAAATGGCTTGCCTCCCACAGTTGTATGTCATCGGGTTCTTCTCCGGTCTCTGGGTCTCGCTACATAAAATACAAGTAAACTTCAACATGTCGGTATACATATTGTTTGCAGCGCAAAGTAAAAGTGTGATTTATTTTTCATGCCTTCTCGTAACTAAGTTGGGCGTAGGATTTGGCGCCAAGCAAGTGACACGCCTTTTGTCTTCTTCGATTTTGAGAATTGGTCATGCTTATTGACTACAATAATTTTAAGAATTAATTCCATGAATGAAAGTAAATGAAATATTTATTGTATGATGCGAAGCTATTAAAAAGATAGCTGACCTTGAATCGCTCAGACCCAAAATATTCTATTAGGTGCAACCACTCGGGCGTTGTTACGTCAGCAGGCTAGTTTCGTATACGTTTTTCATCGGTAGAATAACTCTTATAGGTGGCATGCAAAGTCGAGCGCCACCCCTTGTAGCGCTCACCAACAATTTTCAAAATTTTTCTTGCGCTCTTCATTGTGTCTTCCATGTCCCAGAAATCCTTTACATTGTATAACAAGTTGTTGTAAACGTACAGGATGGAGATTGCAAGAAAAAAATACTTGTGTGGCGGTGTGACAACACTAGCCAGAATGTCTCGTACTATATCTCTCTTGTTACTATGGACAACCTTTGCCCACTTCCTTGCACCGGTGAGGGATGCATTTCTTTTTGTAAACATAACGACATCACCGACAAAGTGCCACTGATTAATACCAACCGCAGCACCCAACCTAGTGGAGAACTGAATTGGCAGCTTCACATGCTGCGTTCTACTAACTTGGGATGCATAGCGTATTCTGGCAACCTTAAGTCCTTTAGCCACACTTCTTCCTAGCTTCCTTCCTTCTGTTACATTGATTCAAACGGTAAACGATTAAAGCAAATTACCGCCTGAACAAGTTTAGTATCATGTACAAATAGTGTGAAAAGAAGAAAAGTCTGATGTTCATACCATCTTCAGGACAAGTGCGGCAAATACGAGCGTCGGAGGACCGCGTCGTGCCAGCACCATTTTGTTCTGTAGTAATCCCTCCTGGTTTATATTAATTGTAGCCCACAAATGAATTAAAAATGAACTACTACAGTAGTTAGGACTGTCCTAACGACACCTATTTTGATGGTGGGGGGGGGGTTACATTATTGACTTCATTGTTGTTGTTCATACCCTAAAATGAGCCATCAGGTACACATGTCAGTGGTGGTACACACTTGTAGTACTGCAGAGGATTTTCAGTCCACGACCGAAGCAGGCAAGACTGTGAGGGGGCATGTAGCTGGCAATGCTAGACTAGACAAAGATAGGATTCGTCGGTTCAGTCTGACTGACATCAGCCGGAGCGTGTCTCGAAGAGAATTATTAGTTGCATGGCAAGTAATATACGCCAGCGGTAGCAGGTGGCGAATGCAAGACAGATATGGAAGGCAGCTTGCGAGATTGAAACCCTCCGCAGTACTGCACCTGCATTAGCTGCAACTGACATGTGGGCCCATGAGACATCGGGTCTACTTGTAAGTGGTGGCTACTGTAGGTGCAGTACTGCATAGTGCCAGCTTGCGACACTCAGCAAAGCGAGGGTTCGGTCTTGCCGAAACTCCCGAGAAGGATTGGTGGCAGGGCGAGTAATGGACAGGGATTTGCATGCGGCGGGGTAATCATGGCACACAAAGGATGGGACGTGGCGATGGGCAAGGGAGACGCATTGGGGAGGACACTGAAGTGACCAGCAGCTGGGCATGGGCATGGGCGTGGGCGCGGGTGCCGGCCGGAGTGGCCGGCGGCGAGAGAGCACAGTGTGGAGGCATAAAAAAATCATGCCACCATCACACAGGCTGATGAACTATTAACTATAAAGACTAAGTACTAATAAGAAAGTAGAATCGCAAGGCATGCTAAAACAATTAGTAGAACCTAGGAAAGAATGCAAATGACCATGATACACCCATCATCAATATATCTAAAGGACAGAATGTAGTCTCTCAAAATGCTCCAAATTCAATGCCAAAGGAGTAGAGTAAAACACGCTCTGCCAAAAGAAATGGCACAGTAGAGAGGCAGGTAGTAATGTGATGTGATATGGGTAGTTGGAAGGTACCGAGTATAGAGTTGGAGTGAGACATTTTTAAGCTCCAAAAGTAAAATTATGCTGGGGCGGAAGGAGTATTTCTTGTTTGTATATCTATACCTGCTGTTGGTTCATGCATCGTAGTAGTACCAGGGAGTGAAGAACCTCGGGGTTCCTGAACATCATGTGCTGCAATATTCTCTGCGTACCATGCAAACGATTTAATGTTGTCTAAATTTGGTTTAATTTTGATAGTAAACATATTTATAGTTATACCAGGTGCTTGTTGGCCACGATGAATGCTTGTGGACGACATCACGGTTTGATGTCTTGTTCCTAATGTAAAGAGCATTGTAAGTAGTCATTCCAAATAACAGTGATAACGTCAGATTACATGACCGACGTAAATTTTGGATCGGATGGTGTGCTTTCTATAAACTGCAGTGTTTGTTACTAATGGAGGAATTATAAAAGAAAGAATAGAAAAAAGCGTACGATCCGAGAAAGCCACAAGAAATAAAAAAGTGAAAACCATGGGAACTAAAAATCTTAGGAATACAAATTTGTAAAACAGGAATGAGTACAACATTTGGAGTGGTTGATCAGATAACCCGTGCATCATTTACTTCTAAATCCAGAAATTACATACTAGTACCTCTGGTTTTTAGTATTTGTTGTTCCCAGCCAGGAATTGAATTAAAAATAAAAAACCGTAATAAGCTGTTAGAGCAACATTTATGTAGTGCAACTAATTTCGTGAAACAAAAGACCACATTTCTTCTTTGTTAATTTATTTAATCTTCGTATATCAGGATAGATCGTGTATAACTTAACTAGGCCAAAACTGCATGGATCGTGTACAACCAAGCCAATATAGCTCTATAAAAAGACGTCATGGATCGTGTAGTTTACCTAGCACAAAACTAGAGTCCAGGATGCGATGTCGCAGGGAGGTGTCGGCGACTTAAAGGTTCGGTAGAGCCCGTCAAACTTGGTCGCCCGGCGTTGTACCCAGAAGTCAACACCACCAAGAGCTTCGATGCGTCACTGAGAGATCCATGGGGGAAAAATTGTAAAAACCGTGGGAATGAAAACATGGGAATTTCATAGGAATACAAGTATGGAACACAAGACAGAGAGACAACACATTTTGGAGTACTGCGAGATCACCGGAAGGGCGGGGCAGCGGTGTGTCGGGAACGGAGGCCAGTGTTTCCATTTATACTCATCATGGCTGAAATAGGGTTACAATAATAGGCGGGACTGAAATTGGAGGTGCAGGTAGTAAAAACTGTATTGTCAAAATCTCAAATGTGGCGCGCCAAGTAGAACGAAAAAATTTTCACGGGCATGGAGAATTTGACGCAAGTCGTGCCCTTGTGCACGCATCGAATCGTGATTAATTACATCTCATGTCGTGTCGATTCCTGCACATGTCTTGTGCGTGTATCTAGAGGGGTAGAGTTCGTCTTAGGACAACTTGCTTGCTTCTTAATACATCTTTGTTGCCATGTATGGAGATCAAAATCTAAAAGCAGTCATCTACTAACTAGTGGGACATTCCAAAAAAATACGAAAAAAATATGAATTCCCAAATGTATATGTATGTGCTAATGCAAACAATATGCAAATACAGCCAAGTGCACGAAACGATGGTAAACAATCAGCATTTTGTAGCATTAATCAGAATGAAACGATAACATGTAGTATATACTACAACATACTAAAAATACATTTTCCCATGCGCCAATTACAAATGAAAAAATTGAGTGAAAGAACAAAAAAGAGGAGAAACGCAGCCTCAACCACAATCTCAATGGAGTTTCAACTAAGAGTCGTTGATTGTCGCAACACAACAAATTCTTGGCTAGACATTGAACAACAGTTATCTCGCCCCTTTTTCAGAAAGGAGATGTTTTTCGATACCGCATAGGATGCATTGTTCATGAACAGAAAAGACATTTATCATTAAAATAGAAACCGCACATATTACAAACAAGAACTACGAAAGCACATAGAAGACAAGAAAAAGAAAAACTACAAATACTACTCTACTCGGAGTCGTCGGAGATCTCCTCCACCTCCGCCTCTACCGCTGCTACCGCCGCCGCCTCCTCCGCCGCTGCCGCCGCTGCTGCCGTCCCCTCCGGCAATTGAGTCCGAAGCTTCCAGGCGACGGTCCACAGAAGATGCTGGTGGCCCTCCACCCCAGCCACCACCCCGATCGTCTTGTAGAGGATGTTGAGACGACCAGCCACAAACCCTAACCCAAAGCAGTAGTGGTCGGCGGTGTCCATGCTGGTGCAGACGGGAAGTTTCCCAAGACCAAACGCTCACACGAGCAAGATGTATCGGAAAATACATCCCGCGCCAATATGTCGAGCTTTTTTGCTCGCCTGGCGGTGGCGAAAAGGTGCTCGGTGGCCTCCTTCAGGAGCCGATCGAGTTCATCAAAGCGGTGTTCAACGAGGAAGACAGTCTCCTGAACCCAAACGGGATGAGGAGGTGCGGGCGCTGTGGGCGGAGAAGGGGACAGAGGAGGTGCGGGCGCCGCCTCCAGTTCCACCGACGGCCTGGAGCGCTTCGGTGCAGGGCTACCCATTTGTGCGGCGACGGAGTTGCAGAGAAAGAGCGAGAGTTGGTCGGCGATGGTGCAGCGGTGAAGGAAGAGAAGTTTGGAGGCTACGATCGATGGAGATGGAGTGGTGCGGCGGAGACACAAGAGGACGGGTGTGCCTTTATAGTGGGTCCTCGTCCCGTGCGAGTGGAGATGATCGGACGCCTCGAAAACTGCGCTTTTGAATTAATCCAAACCGGGGTTGGCTTCCATCTTCGCTTCACACGCAGTTTTTTAATTTTACATGCAAAGGGTCCAGGGTATGCAGTGGCCCACCTGGCATACTTTGTAGGTCCGTCCGGCGGTGTTTCAGTTTTTCAGTTCCAGTTTTTAATTTTGACACGCAAAGGGCCCACCGGCCCAAGGTATATGCAATGTTCCAGTTTTTTCAGTTTGTCACGCAAAATACCTCGATCATGTTTCATGACGTTACGCGTTTTCTCTTATTTTTTGAAAGATCCTCATATATATATATATATATATATATATATATATATATATATATATATATATATATATATATATATATATATATATATATATATATATATATATATATATATATATATATATATATATATATATATAGTTGAAAGATCATCAGAAAACACAAGAAAAAAGTACAAGACGATGAACACACCACACATTCATGCATTCATTAACACACACACACACACATACACACACACACACACAAACATATATATATATATATATATATATATATATATATATATATATATATTAAAAACCCTTGTTCATGTTTTCTGTTTGACATGCAAAAGACCTCGATCATGCATGTTTGATGATGTAAGTGTTTTCTAATTTTGTTGAAAGATCGTCATATTTGAGACTCGTTGATCATGTTTGGGGTGTAGCAAGCATGCATGGACATGTAACATATGCACTTGAAAACCTCGCGACGATCATGTTTGATGAACATTATTACGTGTTTTCTCTATTTTTTGTTGAAACGTTGTCATATATAGTTTGAGGCTCGTTGATCATGTTGGGCGTGACAACTAACATGTTATATATATATATATATATATATATATATATATATATATATATATATATATATATATATATTGTTTGGCTCGTTGATCAATCATCCTAAGTTTGGGCGTAGGGTAGCATGCATGGACAACAACAATTAACATGCATGTGAGAGAGACGTCGATGATCATATGTACTTCCCCCGTCTCCATGAACTTGCCGCTTTGTCGTAGTTCATTTTTTAACTACAAAAGCCATATCAGAAGAGCTTGTTTATTGGCTCATGGACAAGGAAGATTATTTGTACCTAGTACACAAAGTATAAGTTGGTCGGTGTTGCCAGGTTGTTGCTCTTGCAGGTGTATGGTAATTACGTGAGTGTTTGGTCGGGTCATGTGGTTAGTCCACGATGCACCCTAAACCCGCTGTTGAGACCGTGTATTTGTCATTTGTGCGTACACTCTAGTGACATGTGACAAAGTGCTCAGTCATCAATTGCGTTTGGTTTGACATCGAAGTTAGATTGGAGATAGATCATCCATTTCTTTATGTCTTGGATCATCCAAATTAATGTTTGGTTGGATGGACTGGACGATCCAATTTTTTGTTGGTAGGTTGTATGAAACTTTATTGGGATTATTGAATCATCAAAGTTGATAATTTCATAATATTATTCGTGCATATGGTGATGGATCGTGCACGCCGAGCGCCGAGTTATTTGGATCGCTAAGCAAAGTTCAGACGTGGAGTTTGTGTGTGCCCTTGCGCCCTGCAAGATTCGGTGTGCTCGCGTACGTGGCAATCATCACAGCAGGGTGATACAGTCGCGGGAACCGTGCAGTGCGCCCTTGGCTGTAAGATTTGGACCGTGAACATACGTGGAAACCATCTGGGCATGGTCGCACAGAGACGGCTGTGTGCGGAAGGGCCGCAGAAAATTCGATTTTGGTGTTTGGGAACACGGTATTTTTGGAGTTTTAGAGCAAATAGCAATACCGTGGTATTTGAGATTACTATGGTATTTTTTACAGAATGGTGTTTGTCAACCAAACAGTCCTATGTATTGCAAAATCGTGGTATTACAAAACTGTGTTACTGAAATACGTACTTTGGTATTGCCATGTCATTTTAAAAACTGTGGTTTCCAAAACTTTAGTATTGAAAAACTGTGCTCCCAAACACAGCCTAAAGCTCTGGGCCTAGGCGGGCGGAAATACATTTTTTGCGGCCCTGCCACACAACGTCGCGCGTGCGCCCCCACCCCACACACCGTCCCATAGAAATCCCGCTGAGATCCTTCGCTTCGCGCCGGGTTTGTTGTCTGGACACCGAAGGATGGAAATCCCGCGTGTCCCGCTCCCATAATTATGCGCGATGCTGTGCGACAGGGTCGTAGAAAATTTTTGGGCTACTGCCTAGGGCCAGGCCGCTGGGTGGGGGTGGTCACGTCCTACTAATGTTAGTTCAATTCTTTGTCCAAAACATCAAATAAAAGAATAAGGAGGAGTATTTATTAGATACAGTATAATATTAATAATGTGTTAATTTTCCATAAGCGATGTTTTTCGATAAAAGGAGGAGTTTTTCGTTAGTGTATGTACTGGAGTAGGACACACTGTTCATGAACAAAAAATAAAAGACATTTTTCATTAACATAAAAAGAACACATATATTACAAACAAGAAAAAAACACATAGAAAGCAAAAGAAAAAAGTACTACTCATCCTACTCTACTCGGAGGAGGACTTGTCCACCGCCGCCGCCGCCTACACCGGCGGCGCCTCCGCCTCCGCAACCGCCGACAGAGCATCCTCCAACACCAGATCGAACTTCTTCCGGCTGACGGCCTCCACGAGTTGCTCGCAAAACCCCTCCCCGGCCTCCTCACCGATCGTGTCGTAGAGGCAGTCAAGACGAGCGGAAACAAAGCCTAACCCGAAGATGTAGTAGCCGGCGGACTCCATGCTGGCATGGTGGGGAAGGACACCAAGTCCCAGTCGGCGACAGGAGTGAGATGTATTGTGAAATACATGCTGCGCCATTTTGTCGAGCGCTTTTTCTTGCACGTCAACGGCGAACAGGCTTCCGGTGACCTCCTTAAGCTTGTCGTTGAGTTTGTCGATGCTTTCCTCCATGAGGCGGATAGTCTCCTCATAGTTGGACGAAAGAGGTGCGGGCGCCGCGGGCGGAGACGGGAGTGGAGGAGGTGCTGGCGCCGCCTCCAGTTCCATCGGCCTTGGTAGCGACGGAAACAGAGAAGGAGGTTCGAATGATGTCGATGACTTGGAGCGCTTCGGTGCGGGGCTACCCATTTGTGCGACGACGGAGGTGCGAACAAAAAGAGAGAGGTGGTCGACGGTGGTGCAGCGGAGAAGCAAGAGGAGAAGTTTGGAGGCTAAAATCGATCGAGAGGTGCGGCGAAGAAGAAGAGGAAGGTGTGCCTTTATAGCGGGTCATCATCTAAGAGCGTGAGTGGAGAGATGATCAGACGCTTCAAAAATTGTGCTTTTGAATCGTCGATCAGTGTTACTCCAAACTATGGTTCGCCTTCTCTCGGTTATCGCAAGTTTTTTCACAAGTGTGTTCATTTGTTCGTAAAATCAGAACACGTAGCGGCTAGCGCCTACGCATGTTGTTTCTTCAAAAGACGAGTACAGCGATACATAATGGCAGCATGCGATCGATTAATTTGATGAACCACGTACGTACGTAGTTAGACCTGTGTGCTTATTAGACGATGTTAGTCCACATTCTATCCTCGTACAATCGAGGGAACATCCTTGTGTCAAATTAGTTATCTCTATTGATGACAGGATAATATTCTTCATTAGTGTGGTAGTTAAACTGTCATATACTGATACTGTAGGTTGAGAGCATACACACATGCATGGTAGAGAATATGATAAATATAGAAATATATATACATGGTAGAAAATATTATTCTATTCTTGGAATACATGTTTGGGACGTAGCATATGTACGTCTAACATACATGTGAAAGACCTCGATCATGTTTGCTGATATTATGTGTTCTCTTTTTTGTTAAGAGATCATCATGTTTGATGCTCGTTGATCATGTTTGGGGCGTAGCATGCATGGACAACTAACATGCATGTGAAAGACCTCGATGCATGTGAAATAACATGCATGTTTTAGAAGCAACATATAGTGTTTCCTCAAGAAAAATAATTTTATGAGAGATTGGGCGCACAAGCACAAAAGCTAGAACTTGAGCGATGCACCTACAAATTCTATATGTCGGGATGATCGACGGTAGCCGATCCGCGAACTCGGTGGTAAGATTAGTAGTCGCCGGAGAGCAGCTTGCAGCCGACCTCGAAGGAGACAAAGGCATCGATGCACGCATAGCTGATCTGCTCGTCGGAGAGATTGTACGCGTCCCAATTGCTCGTCCTCACCCCATAAGGCTTCTCCATGTCGGCGCCCATCACGGCGCTCGCGATGTCCTTCAGCCCCGCGCGGTGGAGGCTCGGGCGATCCATCTCCTCGGCCACGAGTACGGCCAGGTCCATCGTTTTGGCCACCTTCAGCTGCCAGTCCTTCTGAACTCTGTCGGCGTCACCCTCCACGCTGATGCCGACGAAGCGGTAGTCGGAATCGCCGAGGAAATCTTCCAGCTCGTCGGGGAAGTAGTCAGTGTGGATGACCTGGAAGATGAGGCAGCAGCGGTCGACACAGAGCTGTAGAACAGCGACGGGGTTCTGGTCGACAGAGTAGCTGGGGTGCCACTCGACGTCGAGCCCGACGACGAGCTTGTGAAGGCGCCAACGGTGGATGGAGAGGACCTCGTCAAGCCAGTCCTCCACGGCCTTGCCGGAGGACGTCACGGTGGTGGTGATCACGCCTTCCTCGAACGTCACGTTGTACACCTGAGTCCCCGCCATTGGGTCTCTCTCCTTGTCGTTCCTACGGTTGCCGTCTGCGGCGGCGCAGCGCAACTCTCTCTCTTGTGCAAAACCTTCATCTACACCTTTAGTTTGGATTTTAATTGGAAACGGGCCTGGATATATAACTGATGCAGTTACGATATGAGCGGAGGAGTTTCCGAATTTGACAGGCCTGAGCCCGAAGTAAAGAGAGTAATGATGATTTTTTTAATCTTATATACTCTTTCTAATTTTTAATTCTTATCGTTATGACCACAAGTAGCATGGTCTCAACCTAACACCACGTACAACAACAACAACATTTCTCAGGAGCCCACCCACTGGATATGCCGGGTGGGCCACGGGATACCCTAGGTCCCAGTCACCAGAGAGTAGCTAGTGTGAAAACGTGCTGGAGAGATCAGCAGAATCGGGAACTGGCCAATGAAGATGGATGTCAGCAGTGTCATGATTCATGTATCGAAATGCCCGCCATCCTTTTTCTTCTTCTCCTTTTTCTTATAAGTTCGTATTATTTTCCACCAATTTTATAAGAGCATCTCCAACCCATTTGCTATTCTTTCAAATAGCAAATATGCTATCCACATTTAGCATCTCATTCTATGAACATCTCCAACCTGTTTGCTATATGATGTGCTATATTAAAAAATTCATATTTTATTAATATGTAATAGTTATTTTAAAATTCAAATAACATTGTTGCAACGGCTATATTGTGACGTTTGTATTTCTAATGGCTATGTTTCAATGGTTATATTTCTAACGACTATTTTTCAACGGTTCTATTTCCAACGGTTAATTTTCAACAACTATTTTGCAACAGAAAAGACAATAATGTAGCAGAAATTAGGGATAGCAAACCGGATAGCATTTGCTACTAGTAGCACACTGAGAGCTCCATATAGCAAATGGCTAAAAGTAGCAATCCTAATAGTAAATGGGTTGGAGATGATTTTTGCTCTAAATTTGCTAAATAATAGGATATCACACCATATAGGTAATGGCTAAAAGAGCATCTCCAACCCATTAGCTATATGATGTGCAATCCTATTATTTAGCAAATCTAGATCAAAAATCATCTCCAACCGGTTTGCTATTAGGATTGCTAATTTTAGCCATTTGCTATATATGGAGCTCTCGGTGTGCTACTAGTAGCAAATGCTATCCGGTTTGCTATTCTCGATTTCCGGTACATTATCATCGTTCCGTAGCAAAATAGTCATTGAAAATTAGCCATTGGAAATACATCCGTTGAAAAATAGTCGTTAGAAACATAACCATCAAAAAATAGTCGTTATAAATAGAACTGTTACAATATAGCCATTACAACAATGTTATTTGAATTTTAAAATAATTATTATATACTAATAAAATATGAAAAAAAATTAACATAGCACATCATATAGAAAACGGGTTGGAGATGCTCATGGAATGAGATGCTAAGGTTATGTTTGGAAACACGGAATTTTTGGAGTTTTAGAGCAATACCGTGGTATTTGATATTACTATGGTATTTATTACAGAATGGTGTTTGGCAACCAACTCAAAAACTATGTATTGAAAACCGCAGTTTTTTCTATACTACGGTATTTTGGGGGTATAAAAAACTTTGGTTCGAACCAAAGTTTTCTCTTTTTGCGTGCTTTTGATGCTTGCTGCTTTGCTCCCAAACAGTTATATGTATTGCAAAACCGTAGTATTAAAAAACGGTGGTATTAAAATACTTTGGTATTGCTATGTCATTTTAAAATATGTGGTTTCTAAAACTTTAGTATTGAAATACTGTGCTCCCAAACACAACCTAAATGTGGATAGCATATATGTCATTTCAAAGAATAGCAAACAAAAAATAACAAAGGGGTTGGAGATGCTCTAACCCTCCTTTATTTGAAGTTGTACGGTTGGATCAGGATACGTGGCCGGTGTACATTTCATGACACACTAGTGAAAGTAAAACACACGATACATTGTATGACACACTTGTGTAAGTTAAAATACCCGACATTTTATTATTATGGAAGTCTATAACTAAGACTCAATCCAAATCAGGCAAAAATTTCGATGACCCTGACTTCTGGTTTGTTTTTGCAAGCCATCCGGAATCAAGTCTTTTTGTCTTCACCCTTTTGCAATGACGCCCACGAGCATCTAATCTGGGCTAATGTTGATACGTACGTACTCCAAAAACTGTTTTTGTGTTTTTTGTGATTTACTACGTGCTTTGTTGTTTGATTACTCATTATGTTGGATCCGTGTTGGGTTTGAAGAGAGAGTGGGCCTCTCCCTGCTGGTCCTGTTAGATAAACTATATAGGTAATAGTCACTTTCTGGATCTCCAGCTCAGTAGAGTTGGAAGTGGAAATATATTCCATTTTAAAAGATAAAAGAGATAAATAGTCCACTAGTTTATCGTTAGAACAGCAACATTAGAACTATTTTAGCGCACCAATGAACAGAAATATAAAGTTCATTACCTTAAGACAATACATTACAAACAGGAAAAAAGAAAAACACAAACTACAAACAAGAAAAGATAAACAACACAACTAAGAACAAAAAAAAACTACTTCTCCACCTCGCTCCACCTACTTCTCCTTCTCCTCCTCCTCCTCCTTGGGCTCCTAGCTGGGCAGGGGCACCTCCCACGGCGGAGACGGGAAGCCCAGTTTCCTGGACGTTGCCACCACCAGGTTGTCGTGGCTGGCAACGCCGAGCTCGTCCGCCAACGTCTCCCAGAGGACGTCGAGGCGACCGGCCAAGTGCGTCATGTCAAATACGTAGTGGCTCGTGGTCCCCATGGCAGCGTACACTGGAAGGGGACCAAGCCCAAGGCAACGCATGGACCACGATGTATTATCAAATACATCGCATACCATCTTTCGGAGAGCCCACTCCATGTTCGGGGGGGGGGGGGGTGGGGGAGTCTGGTCGGGGACGCTTCCCCTTGGCGTCCTTCGACGGGCTTGGCGGCGGCGTTGTCTTATCAACCATGGTGTTCTTGGCGCGGTTTTGGGAAGAGAGGAAGAGAGGCTATGCGGAGAAGATGATGTCGTGCCCGGATGATCTTATAGCCTAGACGAAATCCCTTGAAGTAACTGCACTGCGGTTACTGCAACTGAGTGGTGGGGCCTCTGCAGTACTGCAGGTGCAGTAGAGGTGGCTAACATGTGGGTCCCACACCATGTGGGGCCCTCATGTCAGCCATGTCTATTGCACCTGCAATACTGCAGGGGATTTGAACCCGCCTGGCTGTTCATCTCTCGACGCGCGCAGTAGTGGTGATGGTACGCAGAGCGGTTCCAATTGAATTCAAAGATGTGCATACGCTGCACGCGTTTAAGGTGCCTCGGTGACTGGCGTGCATGTCAGCTCAGTGCGCCCGGTCGTATCAGCCGCCTGTACAAATGGCTACAGCTTGAACAAAGGACGAAACCTTATGCGGCAAATAGCAACATATAATACTTCCTCCGCCCCAACTCAACTCTATTTTTGTTTTGGTCGAACTAATTACCTTTGAGAAATGATTTATATGGAATTTATTAACTTCAATAACATGTAGTATTAGATTGTATATTGTGGAAATATTTTCATGGTGAATCTAAAAGTACAATTCTTGTATTGTTAAAACAGATCAAAATTGAGTAAATCTCAAAAATAGATTTGATGAAACCTAAGACTTCCCTTTGAAAAAGATTTATACTTTACATTAGTTTTACATATGTAATATGCACATAGGATATATCACTAAATAGTTTTGCAAAAAAACATGCAGGTGAAATATGTATATCCCATTTATATGCTGCTACTACGTAAATTAGGGGTGGGCAAATAAACCGAGACTGAAAAATTGAAACCGATAAAACCGAGACCGGGACTGAAAAGACCGAAATATTGGGTATCGGGTACTTTTTGGGTAGCAAATATAAATAACTGAAAAATAAATGTCGGGTTCGGACGGATGAAGCAGTTCCACATTTGTGACATGTGTCCACATGAACGGACGGATGAAGCAGTTGCATGACTGTGACATGTGTCCACATGAACGAACGAGGTCGTATGATGGCCGGACATGACATGGATAACGCTAAGGAATCGTATCCTTCTAAAGCATAATCTTTCCCCGCATACGATGGGCCCTTTGGATGCAACTTCGGTGCTCCAGTTTGTGCTTCCATGCGTACTCCGCGCTTATGTGTCATCATCTAATTGGTTGAAGTTAAATCAGGCATTATGTTAGGTAAATGAATGGGCCAATAAAATCATGACACTTAAGTAGGAGCACGCATGGAAGCACTAAATGGGAGTATACAAGCCGTGTCCTCCCGTTCGCGGATGCAACTTCAATGCTCCCGTTTGTGCTTCCATGCGTACTCCGCACTTATGTGGCATCATCTAATTGGTTGAAGTTAAATCAGGCATTATGTTAGGAAAATGAAAGGGCCAATAAAATCATGACACTTAAGTAGGAGCATACATGGAAGCACTGAATGGGAGTATACAAGTCGTGGCCCTCCCGTTCTGTCCTCCCATGCATCATCCCGCTAATGTGTCAAAATGTTATTGGTCCATTTATTAATGCTTAGTTTAACTACCATACCTTCTCAACAAATAATGTTGGCGTAGTCGACCTCGCACATCTTCCGCGAGTCGGTCGCCTTCCAACGGAAGCCATGCAGGTGCTTCCACGGCCGGACCGCCGTTCATCTACACCAGCACATTATGTACGGTACAGGTGTGCCGGTGTGTACCTTAACCTCCGTCTCGTGCGTCCCTGGTGGTGGTTGGGAGACCCCTACAGGTATGTTCTGATTCCTGTCCTCTAACTACATCTAGGTTTCCGATGACGCATGCGGTTCACCCACCAGACAAACCAGCAAAGCCTCGGTGATGAGAGCGGCATGCAAATTTCTTGATGACAAACTGGATGCAAGCCCTGTCCCTCACGTTCTGTCCTCCCATGCATCATCCTGCTGATGTGTCAAAATGTTATTGGTCCCTTTAATAATGCTTAGTTTAACTACCATACCTTCACAACAAATATTATGATGACACGTCAGCAAGAGTGTCATAAAAAAACTAGAGATGGATGCGTCAACAGGCCGCAGTCAATTTTTCATCAAAAAACTTGCATGCCGCTCAACCTTTTTTTGGTTTGCCTGGTGGTGAACCGCCTGCGTCATCAGAAACCTAGAGATGGAGTAAGAGGTTTTGAATCAGAGTATACCTGTAAGGCTCTTCCCAACAACCACAGGGGACAGACGATGTACGGGGGGTTAAGGTACACCGGCAAATGCGTACCGTATGTGTACCCGGCCAGCCGTGTAGTTTCCTTCGAACCTCCGGCAGAAGAAAGCGACATGCAAGTTTCATTATGTATGGAGAATGTTTGTTGTGTATTCATCAGGAAACACAGATACGACACTTTATATAGGCTAGCTAGTGTAGTGTGAAACCAAAACAAAACCCTTTTGCACTACACAGATTCAAAATCTAGCGTTAATGCAACTTCGGTACTCTCGTTTGTGATTCCATGCGTACTCCGCGCTTATGTGTCATCATCTAATTGGTTGAAGTTAAATCAGGCATTATGTTAGGTAAATGAAAGGGCCAATAAAATCATGACACTTAAGTAGGAGCACGCATGGAAGCACTGAATGGGAGTATACAAGCCGTGTCCCTGAATGGGAGTATACAAGCTGTGTCCCTCCCGTTCTTTCCTCCCATGCGTCATCCCGCTGATGTGTCAAAATGTTATTGGTCCCTTTATTAATGCTTAGTTTAACTACCATACCTTCACAACAAATAATATGATGACACGTCAGCGAGTGTGTCATCAAAAAACGGTGGATGCAGCCTTTACTGCACGCATGCAGCAAAATGTCGCTACGTCAGGCGATCCTGGTCCAGGCAGGTATGCTCCGATTCCTGTCCTCCAGTTTAATTGCCTCTTGTTTGCATCAGCATGAAGTACAATCTTTTTTCTTTTTGCCTATAGCATCAAGTGTCGTATAAATCGACCACAATAATTAATGAGAAAATACCATATTTAAAAAGACTCCTGAAAATAGAATGTAGTAAAATTCACTACATCAGGCGATCCTGGTCTGCCTGCAAGGGTCTTCCCAACAACCACCGGGGACGCACGACGGGGGTTAAGGTGCACCGCAACACCGGCCCGGACTGTACGTGTACCCGACCAGCTGCGTAGTTTCGTTTTATATTTTATTCCCTAGGTTTAAAAGTTTGCACTTCCTCTCTGTTTTTGCTCTGTTTGCTCTTCCCTAGGCTTAAAAGTTTTATATTGTACGATATTTTTACATATGTAATATGACATATGATATATAACTTGATGGTTTTGCAAAAAAACTGGAGAAATATGTATATCCCATGCAACTACGTAAATACACTCCAATTATTTAGCTAGTTATTTTTTAAGATGATAAAAAATTATTATCTTTTTCCAAGTGAGGTGGTCGGGGTAGATGATGTACATGGCATAATAGCTTATTTGGCATGCCAATGTGGATGTCCAACCCAGACTAAGGATGATAGCAAAACGGTCTTTTGAAGTTGATAGACTAAATAATTGACCCGTTTCAAAGTTCAAGGACCAAACTTAGTTTTGATTGAAAGTTTGAGGATGAAGTTGAGTATTGCTAGCTTGATGAGCTCAAGCTCGAAAAGTTCGAGTAAGCTCATTTGTTGTTGTCATCTGTGATATGTACGTATGATTAACTAAACTATATAATTCTATTAAAAATGTTCTATGGGACACAATTTTTATATATGATAGAAACAAACTCGCTAAAGTTCGACTCGTTGACAGCCCTACATGGAATTTAAAGTTTTGGTGCAATCGTGTAATCAAATATTTTCATCCGTTGGATCTACATCTTACGGTTATTACATCTTTTCATTCAACCCCTTCCACCACCATCCCTCCACCTGGTGGAGGGGGTTAAATAAAAAGATCAACGACCGTAATGTAGATGGATCCAAGGGTTGAAGATGGTTGATTGAACGATTGCACCAAACATCTGATTACATTCTAGTTGAACCCAACATTAAAATAGGAAATCTTTTGACATAGATTAATCCAGTCATGATGTTTTTCTCTTCTTGTTTTTGTGATGTTTTATTTTTTCTTGTTTCGTGATGTTGTGTTTCATGTTTTGTACTTCCTCCTTCCCATATTACCTGTCGTTAATAATAAGGACAAGTTATTTTCCAGTTCAAATATGAACTAAAAAAACTTGTTCTAACGACAAGTAATATAGAAAGGATGGAGTAATGTTTTATGATAATGAACTCAATGTTGTTCGGCTATTCCATCTGTTATTTTATTTTCTATCTGCTATTTAGTAAACTATATATTCTATCTGTATTCTCTACTAATGAACTACCGTCCACACCGCCGATGGCCTCTAAAGTGGCCTTTACGATACTTTAGCCGCTGGAGGTGTCAAGAGATCGCCCATAGCGGGGCCTGCAAAGTAGTTTGTAAAGTATAGTATACAGTACTAACAGGTAGCAACGACTGGAAAGAAAAGATGAGACAATGAACAAAGAGAAAAGAAAGGACGAGAAAAATGTTAGAAAAAGATAGGTATGACTCCAACATTCCACTGGCCTTATGCCCCTATAAGCGGTGTAATCATTACCACTACTCCTATACGCGGACAGAAGTTATTACCACTGCTTCAAGGGAAGTGCTGCGAACTAGATGTGTCGATTAGTTTATTTTGTTTTTATTGGGGATTATGTAACAGCTAGTTCTGTCGATTAGTGACGACTGGAATGAAAAGTGGAGACAATGCACCGACTGCTGTGAAATTTGGACTTCTGTGTAAGCGTGCAATCTGCGAATCTTAGCCGCTTGATGGACATCCAAGGGTGGCTTCACCTTTTAAACATAAATGTGTAAAAAGTGCGCAAGCAGGTGGAGGGATCTATATGCAAAAAGTACGACACCCTTGGATGTCCATCACACGGCTGAGATTCGCGGATTGCTCGCTTGCACAGGAGCCCAGATTGCACAGCAGTCGTTGCCCTTCCTTCGTTACAAACTACTCTATGATTGAATGTATTTATTTCCGGAAGAATCCAATTCTTTAAATTGTCCCGTGAGTTTCCTTGGACGAAAACGGGGCTAAACATAAGACGAGCGTGCATAGGGGAAACACAACAAGTGCAACATTCACCAGAGACGAGCGGGCATAAGGGAAACACATATACTAGTACAAGTCTATTTTATATACTCCCTTTGTTCTCGTTTAATTGGCGTTGGGAAAACTAGCGGTTCATCCAAACGGGAATGTAGGGAATATAATCCATATAGTACAACGCCAAACGGCAGAACAGGTGATGCTCATGCTTAATCCTACAGTTCTCTGTACAGAAGACTAACCACATCTCCCACGTAGTCCTGCTGCAGTGGGCAGTTCCCTGGTTCCCCCCCTATTGAGCAGCTCCAAGCGTCATCATCAATGTTGGGCACCGCCACCGACGACGCTTTTGGACGAGGCCTGCCCAGGAACATCCAGGCGACACCATTGATACTATTCATGGCTTCACGCCGACACCAGCAGCACTCCTTGTTGCTCCACTTCATGGGGACGGACCTGGCCGCGTTGTAGCCGACGTGGGCCTCACCTTTGACCTGCCAGATATACTTGAAGGCATGGCGGGCCCCGCGGTCGACGTCGTAGCGGAGCATGGCGAGGACGTAGGCCGCCACCATGCGGCCGTTCGCGGCCGCCCGAGCAAGGAACTAGATGCCCGGCTGCGCACGACCGTGCAGGAAGACGAGGTCGAAACCGGTGACATAGCACGCATGAGGGCTACCGACGATTGCCAGGCGCTCCACGAGGCGGCTGTAGCTCTGGTTATACTTCCAGATGCTCACCCGCTCCAGCGCCACGCGCCTGCCCACGGTGCTATCCCGGCATACCGCGTGCATGGCCTTGCAGGTGGCGTGCGGACTGGAGAGGTCGTCCATGGGCTGCGGGGAGGTTGCGGTGACCCACCCCGCAATCAGGACAGCAATATCGTGCGGCAACGGGAACTCCATGGGCTTCGAAGGGAATCAATGAGGACGCGCGCGACGGAGACGAAGAGGAAGAGTACGCGCGGAGAAGAGGATGACCTTTGTGTGTTGCGGAGAAGAGGATGTTGTGTCTTTATTAGTACACGCGGAGAAGACGATGAGACGCGAGCAGTGATGGTTATGAATTCTAAAGTGCACCGTTTGGAATGCTACTTGCAAAACTGGGGTTACGGCTTCTAAAGTGCAACTGTACACTAGTACATTAGCCGCTGGAGTTGTCAGCAGGCAGGAGATCACCCGCAGGCCGCAGCGGGGCCTGCAAAGCGGTCTGTAAAAAGTACTCCTCCCTCCGCCCCAACTCAACTCTATTTTTAGCTTTGGTCAAACTTACCTTTGAGCAGTGATTTCTTGCTTGGTCCTTATCCTGATCATCAAGGTCCTCCGCCTGTTGCCCCAGATAACTTGGGGCAGAATAGGGATGAAAACGGTCGGAATTGAGCTTATTACCTTTGACAACTCCTTATTCAAACTGGTGTCTGAATAAAAAATTTAAAGAATTGAGCTTATTACTCCCTCCGTCTCTAAATACTTGTCGCTTTGTAGTTCAAAAATAAACTACAAAGCGATATTTACTACGGCCCCATTTGGAATGTAGGAATCCAAATCACAGGAATTGGAAAAAACATAGGAGTAGACAAAATGCAGGAATGAAGAAAGTGAGCAACTATAAACAAAATTCTTTAGAATATTAACTATCATTATTTGTAATACATAAATCAAAGTCATAAATTCTTGCCAAAATGAACTACCAGTTTACTTCATAAACAACTTCATTCCTATATTTCTAACATCATAACGTCTATTGCATTGCAGTAGCTCATAAATAAGTATTCCCTTGTTTCAAAAAAAGAAATAGTTATTCCATGCAAATCATTAGGTTAGTAAATTTGACTTTTAACGCCCTATATATTCCCTCCATAGCCAACCAGCAGACCACAAAGAACTTGGACTGGATTATTTCATTCCTCCATTTTACATAGGAAAGGAAGTCTTTCCACAGGAAATGAAATATGATTCCTGTGTTCCAAACACCTGTGACATAAGCACAATGTAGGAATGAATTACTTTGAAGTTTCCATTAAAATCCTCTATTTCGAGGGACGGAGAGAGTACATGTCAGCCCATTAGACCCAACCTACTATTTGGAAAGTATTCGGTTACTATTCGGAAATTTTCCATTAAAATATGGTATTCTGACAATTCGGTCGAAAATCAGTCTAAATTGTTTCCATTCCATTTACCAAATTTCAATGTCCGATAAAAACGGTAATCGGATTGAAAATTTTGGAAATTGTCAAAAATGGTAATCGCATCGGAAATTTTCGAAAACGGCGTCGGATGGTTCGGGAATTTACCGTACCGTTTTCATCCCTAGGGCAGAATGATCCTGGCTCAAAACGATGACGGTGCTCATCAAGCTCGCAAGCTCAACTTCATTCATCCTCAAACTAGCTAATTATTTCGGATGGATTTACGTTAAGGGGTGTGCATTCAGTCTACCCGATATTTTGGTTCGGGTACTTCGGTCTTTTTCAAATTTTGGTTTCTTGAAATCACTACCCGAATTATTGTAATAATATTAGGTACCCGAACACTTTGGGTACCAAAATTCTGGTTCGGTCTTCGGTCCTACCCGATATATCTGATATTTACATTATATCCATGTCATGTTTGCACAAATTTAATATGATTGATAAATTTAATCCCATGAGGTCATTTAATATAAATTGACAAATGAAAAATAAAAAATAAACGTTTAAATCCAACAACTTCACACATCACAACTTGAAAATAAAATATCTAAATTTGAATTGTTCATAGTTTAGCACGCATAATTTAACTTATTATTTGATGGACCGACTATTCGGTTATTTCAGTTACCCGAGAGTGGTACACGAACCCGACATTTATTTTTCAGTTATTTATATTTGCTACCCGAAAAGTACACGATATTTCGGTCTTTTCAGTTCCAGTCTCGGTTTTATCAGTTTCGGTTTTTTAGTCTCGGTTTATTTGCCCACCCCTAATTTACGTAGTAGTAGCATATATATGGGATATACATATTTCTCCTGCATGTTTTTTTTGTAAAACTATTTAGTGATATATCCTATGCGCATATTACATATGTAAAACTAATGTTAAGTATAAAACTTTTTCAAAGGGAAGTCTTAGGTTTCGTCAAATCTATCTTTGAGGACACGGCTTGTATACTCACATTTAGTGCTTCCATGCGTGCTCCTACTTAAGTGTCATGATTTTATTGGCCCTTTCATTTACCTAACATAATGCCTAATTTAACTTCAAACAATTAGATGATGACACATAAGCACGGAGTACGCATGGAAGCACAAACGAGAGCACCGAAGCTGCATTCGAAGGGCCCATCGTATACGGGGAAAAATTATGATTTAGAAGGATACGATTCCTTGGCATTATCCCTGTCATGTCCGGCCATCATACGACCTCGTTCATTCATGTGGACGCATGTCACAGTCATGCAACTGCTTCATCCGTCTGTTCATGTGGACACATGTCACAAATGTGGAACTGCTTCATCCATCCGAACCCGACATTGATTTTTCAGTTATTTATATTTGCTACCCGAAAAGTACTCGATACCCGATATTTCGGTCTTTTCAGTTCCGGTCACGGTTTTATCAGTTTCGGTTTTTCGGTCTCGGTTTATTTGCCCACCCCTAATTTACGTAGTAGTAGCATATATATGGGATATACATATTTATCCTGCTTGTTTTTTTTTGCAAAACTATTTAGTGATATATCCTATGTGCATATTACATATGTAAAACTAATGTAAAGTATAAAACTTATTCAAAGGGAAGTCTTAGGTTTCGTCAAATCTATCTTTGAGATTTACGCAATTCTGATCTGCTTTAACAATACAAGAATTGTACTTTTAGATTCACCATGAAAATATTTCCATAATATACAATCTAGTACTAAATGTTATTGAAGTTAATAAATTCCATATAAATCATTTGTCAAAGGTAATTAGTTCGACCAAAACAGAAATAGAGTTGAGTTGGGGCGGAGGAAGTAATATACGTTGTTGTTTGCCGCATAAGGTTTTGTCCTTCGTTCAAGTCGTAGCCATTTGTACAGGAGGCCGATGCGACCGGGTGCACCGAGCTTACGTGCGCGCCAGTCACCGAGGCGACTTAAGTGCGCACAGCGCATGCGCATCTTTGAGTTCAATTGGAACGACTCCGCGTCCCATCACCACTACTGCGCGCGTCGAGATACGAACAGCTAGGCGGGTTCAAATCCACTGCGGTACTGCAGGTGCAGTAGTCATGGCTGACATGAGGGCCCCACATGGTGTGGGACCCACATGTCAGCCACATCTACTGCACCTGCAGTACCGCAGAGGCCCCACCACTCAGTTGAAGTAACCGCATTGCAGTTACTGCAGGGGATTTCGTTTACGCTATAAGATCACCCGGGCACTCCATCATCTTCTCCGCACAGCCACTCTTCCTCTCTTCCCAAAACCGTGCCAAGAACACCATGGCTGACTCGAGAACGGATCGAGGGGAAGGCTCATCGCCCATAGCAGTCGTGTAGCTTCCGTCCCCTCGATCCGTTGGCGATGATCCTTCTCCTCATCCGTTCTTTAGTTCGCGGCGGCCACGGCGCTGCTTCTACCCTACTTCTGGACTGACGACGCTGATGATCCGCAACATACATTTAAATCTGCGTGTTGGTATTCCCCCCTCATATTTGTTGATGCGTTAATACATGATGTTTTACATCGTTGAGTATGTTGTGGATCATAAGCATTGTCAGTCCAGCACTGCGTCGTCAGGAGGCAAAAAGTAATGAACATCATTGATCAGCACTACGCCGAGGAGAACGCGAAAATTGCAGTGGGCCGCGTCAAGTCGGTTTTACGATTTTATTCACGTTCCATTTGGCTTCAAGTACCACGCATATGCTTTGAAATATATGATTATACTAATCAAGCTCCGGTCTTTTACTGATTAATACTTAACCTCATTTGTTGCATTTGCCATGGTCCGAGGCCAACGAGGGCTACTGCTTTGTCAACGTCACATCACTAGATGCGGCGTTCTGGCTGTGGAAGAAGCACCTGCATGGCTTCCGTTGGAAGGTGAACGACTCGCGGAAGATGTGCGAGGTCGACTACGCCAACATCCAGGTACGTCGCCGTCCGCTGCCACTATTTTCCATTGCGCCACCGCTGCATGGTGTTCACCTGCCGCTGCTCGTCATCCTTTCGTAGGGTCGGGATGCGTTAGTGGCCCATTTCTCCAAGTCATGCTTCGACTGCGAAACTGAGGAGTTCCTGCAAGTGTGGTTCAGCTCACCGCGGAAGGTGAACGACTCACGGAAGATGTGCGAGATCGACTACGCCAACATCCAGGTACATCACCGTCCGCTACTACCGTTTTCCATTGCGCCGCCGCTGCAACGTGTTCACCTGCCGCTGCTCGTCATCCTTTCGCAGGGTTGGGATGCATTGGTGGATGCGGCCAGATAGTAGCTCTTGCAGGTGTATGGTAATTACGTGAGTGTTTGGTCGGTTCATGTGGTTAGACCACGGTGCACCCAAAACCCGGTGTTGAGGCCGTGTATTTGTCATTTGTGCGTACACTCTAGTGACATGTGACAAAGTGCTCAGTCATCAATTGCGTTTGGTTTGACGTCAAAGTTTGATTGGAGATAGATCATCCATTTCTTTATGTCTTGGATCATCCAAATTAATGTTTGGTTGGATGGACTGGACGATCCAATTTTTTGTTGGTAGGTTGGATGATACTTGATTGGGATTATTGAATCATCAAAGATGATAATTTCTTAATATTATTCGTGCGCATGATGATGAATCGTGCAGGCTGAGCGCCGAGTTATTCGGATCGCTGAGCAAAGTTCGGACGTGGAGTTCGTGTGTGCCCTGCACCCTGCAAGATTCAGTGCGCTCGCGTACGTGGCAACCATCAGGGCAGGGTGGTACAGTCACGAGAACCGTGCAGTGCGCCCTTGGCTGTAAGATTTGGAGCGTGAACGTACATGACAACCATTTGGGGATGCAACTTCGGTGCTCCTGTTTGTGCTTCCATGCGTACTCCACGCTTATGTGTCATCATCTAATTGGTTGAAGTTAAATCAGGCATTATGTTAGGTAAATGAAAGGGCCAATAAAATCATGACACTTAAGTAGGAGCACACATGGAAGCACTGAATGGGAGTATACAAGCCGTGTCCTCCCGTTCGGATGCAACTTCGGTGCTCCCGTTTGTGCTTCCATGCGTACTCCGCGCTTATGTGTCATCATCTAATTGGTTGAAGTTAAATAGGCATTATGTTAGGTAAATAAAAGGGCCAATAAAATCATGACACTTAAGTAGGAGCACGCATGGAACCACTGAATGGGAGTATACAAGCCGTGTCCCCTCCCGTTCTGTCCTCCCATGCATCATCCCGCTGATGTGTCAAAATGTTATTGGTCCCTTTATTAATTCTTAGTTTAACTACCATACCTTCACAACAAATAATGTTGGCGTAGTCGACCTCACACATCTTCCACGAGTCGGTCACCTTCCAACGGAAGCCATGCAGGTGCTTCCATAGCCGGAACGCCGTTCATCTTCACCGGCTCATTATGTACGGTCCAGGTGTGCCGTTGTGTACCTCAACCCCCGTCGTGCGTCCCCGGTGGTGGTTGGAAGACCCCTGCAGGTATGTTCTGATTCTTGTCCTCTAGCTACATCTAGGTTTCTGATGACGCATGCGGTTCACCACCAGACAAACCAGCAAAGCCTCGGTGATGAGAGCGGCATGCAAATTTCTTGATGACAAACTAGCTGCAAGCCGTGTCCCTCCCGTTCTGTCCTCCCATGCGTCACCCCGCTAATGTGTCAAAATGTTATTGGTCCCTTTAATAATGCTTAGTTTAACTACCATACCTCCACAACAAATAATATGATGACACGTCAGCGTGAGTGTCATCAAAAAACTAGAGATGAACGCGTCAGCACGCCGCAGTCATTTTTCATCAAAAAACATGCATGCCGCAGTTAGTTTTTCATCAAAAAACTTGCATGCTGCTCAACCTTTTTTGGTTTGCCTGGTGGTGAACCGCCTACGTCATCAAAAACCTAGAGATGGAGTAAGAGGTCTGGAATCAGGGCATACATGTAAGGCTCTTCCCAACAACCACCAGGGACGGACCATGTACATGGGGTTAAGGTACACCGGCACACCCGTACCGTACGTGTACCCGACCAGCCGTGTAGTTTCCTTCGAACCTCCGGCGGAAGAAAGCGGCATGCAAGTTTCATTCTGTATGGAGAATGTTTGTTGTGTATTCATCAGAGAACACCAGATACACTTTATAGAGGCTAGATAGTGTAGTGTGAAACCAAAACAAAACCCTTTCGCACTACACAGATTCAAAAGCTAGCGTTAATGACTAAACGTAGGCCTACGCAGTCAAACAATGACGTTAGACCAATGCAGTCAACAATGACTATTGCATGTGTGCGTGCTTATCCTTTCTACAGTCTGGTGGTGAACCGCCTGCATCATTTGAAGCCTTGATGGAGTTGGAGGACAGGAATTGGAGTATACCTGCCTTGACCAGGATCGCCTGACGTAGCGACATTTTGCTGCATGCGTGCAGTAAAGGCTGCATCCACCATTTGTTTTGATCCAATGTTTGTACTTCCCAGCTATCCAACTAAGGGGTCCATTCAAATCGTTTCTTAAACTCTTGTATGCTTGCTTCAACATGAGAAATAATTTACATGCATATAATGATGCATACTTCAAACATCTAAATAAAACAAACTTCTATAACTAATTAACAGGATTAAAAACAAATTAACTATTGAGGACATTAGGGAGGGTTGCGATGCTTTCATTTTGTAAACTTGACAAGAACTCCATTTCATTTAAGTAGGAGCACACATGGAAGCACTGAATGGGAGTATACAAGCCGTGTCCTCCCGTTCGGATCCAACTTCGGTGCTCCCGTTTGTGCTTCCATGCGTACTCCCGCTTATGAGTCATCATCTAATTGGTTGAAGTTAAATCAGGCATTATGTTAGGTAAATGAAAGCGCCAATAAAATCACGACACTTAAGTAGGAGCACGCATGGAAGCACTGAATGGGAGTATACAAGTCGTGTCCCTCCCGTTCTCTCCTCCCATGCATCATCCCGCTGATGTGTCAAAATGTTATTGGTCCCTTTATTAATGCTTAGTTTAACTACCATACCCTCACAACAAATAATGTTGGCATAATCAACCTCGCACATCTTCTGCGAGTCGGTCACCTTCCAACGGAAGCCATGCAGGTGCTTCCACAGCCGAAACGCTGTTCATCTTTACCGGAACATATGTACGGTCCGAGTGTGCCGGTGTGTACATTAACCCCCATCGTGCGTCCCCGGTGGTGGTTGGAAGACCCTTGCAGGTATGTTCTGATTCCTGTCCTCTAACTACATCTAGGTTTCTGATGACATGCGGTTCACCACCAGACAAATACCAGCAAAGCCTCGGTGATGAGAGCGGCATGCAAATTTCTTGATGGCAAACTGGCTGCAAGCTGTGTCCCTCCCGTTCTGTCCTCCCATTCGTCACCCCGCTGATGTGTCATAATGTTATTGGTCCCTTTATTAATGCTATGTTTAACTACCATACCTTTACAACAAATAATATGATGACACGTCAGCGGGAGTGTCATAAAAAAACTAGAGATGGATGCGTCAGCAGGCCGCAATCAGCGGGCCGCAGTCAGTTTTTCATTAAAAAACATGCATGCCGCTCAACCTTTTTGGTTTGCCTGGTGGTGAACCGCCTGCGTCATCAGAAACCTAGAGATGGAGTAAGAGGTTTAAAATCAGAGCATACATGTAAGGCTCTTCCCAACAACCACTGGGGACGGACGACGTCTGGGGGGTTAAGGTACGCCAGCACACCCGTACCATACGTGTACCCGGCCAACCGTGTAGTTTCCTTCGAACCTCCGGTAGAAGAAAGCGGCATGCATGTTTCATTCTGTATGGAGAATGTTTGTTGTGTATTCATCAGGGAACACCAGATAAACTTTATATAGGGTAGCTAGTGTAGTGTGAAAACAAAACAAAACCCTTTCGCACTACACATATTCAAAAGCTAGCGTTAATGACTAAACGTAGGCCAACGCAGTCAAACAATGACGTTAGACCAACGCAGTCAACAATAATTGTTACATGTTTGTGTGCTTATCCTTTCTACAGTCTGGTGGGAATGAAATCTTCTGCAGTAACAGCAGTGCAGTTACTGCAGCTGACTGGTGGGGCCAGAGGCTATGGGGCCCACTTGTCAGCTTTAGTAACTGCACTGTAGTTACTGCAGAGGATTCGAGTCCAGTCTGGCGGTGAATCGCCTGTGTCATCGGAAGCCTAGATGGAGTTGGAGGACAGGAATCAGAGCATACCTGGTTGGACCAAGATCACCAGACGTCAGGGGCAGACCTATAGGGTATGCCGGGTGGGCCCCGACATACCCTAGGCCAGCCAAGTCAAAAAGAGAATGGATGGATCAATAATTGATTGATTCTGAAGTAGGCGTTTAGGCGGTGTATGCAGGCACTGTGCAGGCTGATGGGAACACATGGGTTCAATTCCTAATTGATTTGTTTTAATTCAATTCTACCCCTCTGCCATTTCTTTACTATTCAGATTGGATCAGTGCCCTGGGTTGCATTCTGGGAAAATGATTTGCCTGACAATTCAACGTAGGAGATCTCATGAAGGATTTAGTTTTGCATACTGCGCTGTGTGGAATTGCAGAATAGTTTGCCTGACAATTCAAAGTAGGAGATTTCTGGTTGATGCTTTCTAACATGTAATCTTCAATTTGATAACGATTGTGGAAGTGCATCAACAAGATTATTGATTATTTCTCCTTTAGTAATAGAAAATGATTTGTTCAAAACATTTCATTATAGTTTTTGCCTCGATAAGGAAGGCAGGATATTTTTTGGGTCTTGTTTGCTTAAGTTTATCAAATCTAAATTGCATATTATAAAATTTTTTATATGGCATACCCTTCAACAAAAACCTAGGTCCGCCACTGCTGACGTAGCGACATTTTGCTGCGTGCAGTAAAGGCTGCATCCACCGTTTGTTTTGATCCGACGGTTGTACTTCCCAGCTATCCAACTAAGGGGTCCATTCAAATCGTTTATTAAACTCTTGCCTGCTTGCTTCAACATGAGAAAGAGTTTACATGCATATAATGATGCATACTTTAAACATTTAAATAAAACAAACTTCTATCACAAATTAACAGGACTAAAAACACATTGACTATCTTATGTGGCATGCCAATGTGTGGATGTCCAACTCAGAGTAAGGATGAAAGTGAAACGGTTTTTTGAAGTTGATGGACTAAATATTGACCCATTTGAAAGTTGAAGGACCAAACTTAGTTTTGATTGATAGTTTGAGGATGAAGTTGAGTATTGCCAGCTTGATGAGCTCAAGCTCGAAAAGTTCTAGTAAGCTCATTTGTAAAGTTGCTTGTACGATACTTTAGCCGCTAGAGGTGCCAGGAGATCGCCTGCAGCTGGGCCTGCAAAGCGGTCTGTAAAGTACTAGTATATAGTACTAACAGGTAGCGACGACTGGAAAGAAAAGTGGATACAATCAATAGAGAGAAAAGAAAAGAAAGGACGAGAAAAATGTTAGAAAAAGATAGGTAGAACTCCAACGTACCACTGGCCCTATGCCCCTATACGCGGTGTAATCATTACCAATCGAATGTCTGACTACAATAGCGCGTGTTGCCTTATAGTATTATCGTTGCAACGAGCTCAACTTTCCGAGGTGGGACAAATCGTTCACAGCATGTCAAAATCGCTCGCACAATTTCGTTACAGACACCGGGTATAGGAGTAGTGGTAATGATTACACCGCGTATAGGGGCATTGGGCCAATGTTACGTTGGGGCCAGTGGTATATAGATGGTGCCATGATCAGGGAACGACGATTGAAGACACGAGAAGGAAGTATGTGTGGCACCATCTGAGAACGGTATGCACTTGCTCTCCAGTGCGTCGTTAAAGGAGATGTATTTCGATAAAAGGAGAAATTTTTAATTTGACACGAAAAGGGCCCAGTGTACAAAAACAATTTTTTTTCAAAAGCCCACAGGCGTTATATTAAGCTGAGTAGAAAATAGTTACAGCAGTAGCCTAGGGATTACATGCGATGGTCGGTAGCTGCTAAGATTGCAGCCACCTCCTTACACCCCGCCGTCGACCACAAGGTCAGGTCATCTCGAATAGCTGAAATAATACAATCTAGTATCTGTCTATGACTCAGCGATGACTCAGCTGAATCGAGAACTGGCAAACTAAAATGGAAGTCAGCAGTCTAACGGTTCATAAATCAAAACGCGTGCCATTCTATTTCTTCTTCCTTTTTTCTATCCATAACCATGAGACTGCTAGAGTTCCATCTTCACCGGCACATTTGTACAGTCCGTGCGTGCCAAAGTGTGGGTGTCACGAAGCATGAGGCCCAGAATGCACCTGCCGTACTGCAGGAGATTTGGTTCCGATGTGTACCTTAACCCCCGTCGTGCGTCCCCGGTGGTGGTTGGAAGACCCCTACAGGTATGTTCTGATTCCTGTCCTCCAACTCCATCTAGGTTTCCAATGACGCATGCGGTTCACCACGAGACAAACCAGCAAAGCCTCGGTGATGAGCGGCATGCAAATTTCTAGATGACAAACTGACTGCAACTTCTGTACCGTACGGACTGGAATCCGAGCATACCTGTAAGGCTCTACCCAACAACCACTGGGGACGAACGACATACGGGGGGTTAAGGTACACCGACACACCTGTACAGTACGTGAACCCGGCCAGCCGTGTACTAGTGGTTTCCTTCGAACCTCCGACAGAAGAAAGCGGCATGCAAGTTTCATTCTGTATGGAGAATGTTTGTTGTGTATTCATCAGGGAACACCAGATACACTTTATATAGGCTAGCTAGTGTAGTGTGAAACCAAAACAAAACCCTTTCGCACTACACAGATTCAAAAGCTAGCGTTAATGACTAAATGTAGGCCAACACAGTCAAACAATGACGTTAGACCAACGCAGTCAACAATAATTGTTACATGTGTGCGTGCTTATCCTTTCTACAGTCTGGTGGTGAACCGCCTGCATCATCGGAAGCCTAGATGGAGTTGGAGGACAGGAATCGGAGCATACCTGGCTGGACCAGGATGGCCTGACGTCAGGGGCAGACCTACAGGGTATGCCGGGGCCCCCCGGCATACCCTGGGCCAGCCAAGTCAGAAAATGAATGGATGGATCAATAATCGATTGATTCTGCTGTAGGCGTTTAGGCGGTGTATGCAGGCACTCTGGAGGCTGATGGGAACAAACACGGCTTGTATACTCTCATTCAGTGCTTCCATACGTGCTCCTACTTAAGTGTCATGATATTATTGGCCCTTTGATTTACCTTACTAATGCCTGATTTAACTTCAACCAATTAGATGATGACACATAAGCACAGAGTACGCGTGGAAGCACAAACGGGAGCATGCGTCATCAGAAACCTAGATGTAGTCATCATGAAATTTGCATGCCGCTCATTACTGAGGCTTTGCTGGTTTGTCTGGTGGTGAACCGCATGCGTCATCGGGAACCTAGATGTAGTTTAGAGGACAGGAATAAGAACATACCTGCAGGGGTCTTCCAACCAGGTCGTATGATGGCCGGACACTTTCCAATCCACTTAAATTGAAGTGGAACCACTCCTACCCAAACAAGGAAAAACAATTTATGGATACGGTATGCATATCCAAGGTTGGGCATACCATTCCACATTTGTGACATGTGTCCACATGAGCGGACGCGCGCAGTAGTGGTGATGGGACGCGGAGCGGTTCCAATTGAATTCAAAGATGCGCATGCACTACGCACGTTTAAGGTGCCTCTGTGACTGGCGCGCACGTAAAAGCTCGGTGCGCCCGGTCGCATCAGCCACCTATACAAATGGCTACGGCTTGAACAAAGGACCAAACCTTCTGCGGCAAACAGCAACGTATAATATTTCCTCCGCACCAACTCAACTCTATTTATGTTTTGGTTGAACTAATTACCTTTGACCAATGATTTATATGGAATTTATTAACTTTAATAACATGTAGTACTAGATTGTATATTATGGAAATATTTTCATGGTGAATCTAAAAGTACAATTCTTGTATTGTTAAAATAGATCAAAATTGTGTAATTTTTCCCCGCATACGATGGGCCCTTCGCGTGTCAAATTAAAAATTTCTCCTTTTATAAAAAAACAGCTCCTTTAATGATGCCAAATTTCGGTACATGGGCTCACGCGTACATGGGGACGAACACCAAGCGTTCCAGCGCAGTTTCGGCCCAGGAATACAAAGTGACTCAGCGTAGTTTCAGCCCATGAATAACAAGCGGCCCAGCGCAGTGTTGGGCCTACTCTGATAGCTTCACGTACGCTTTGTCCTGGCTGCCTCCCCACCGGACCCTTTGATCCACAATGGCCCCCTCTCCCGAATGCATGAGACGCGCTTGGAGGAGCATCCGCCGGCCGCCACGCTCTTGGAGGAGCATCCGCCGGCTGCCACGCTCTTGGAGGAGCATCCGCCGGCCGCCACACTCTTGGAAGAGCATCCGCCATCCACCGGGGTGGAGGAGCATCCGCCGACCACCGCACGTGGAGGAACAACAACGCTAGGTACAATTGCTCACATAATGTTATTGTAGTTCAATCCTCTTACGGATACGCTGATTGAATTGTAGGAAGCAATGTTAGAAGATAAGACATGGATGGGAAAAGACAGGCGTACGAAGGAGTGGCAGGATGGAATGAAGTCATTTTTAAATTTAGCATTCAAGGGCACTCGTGAAGAAGAAACTAAGCCTTGTCCTTGCACGCAATGTCGTAATATTTTCCATGGGAGACGCAAGAAAGTTCATCTTCACTTGCTTCGTAATGGGATGTCATTTGATTATACTTGATGGGTACACCATGGAGAAAAATGAGTTAAGAAAAAATTGCTGAGCAATCAGCAAATAATGTGGAGATAATTTCTGATGATGCTGCTATGGAAAATATGTTGTCCAGCCTTCTTAGAGGCACTGGTGATCATGGTGGTACTTCAGCAGGTGTTGATGATCCAGAAAATGCTATAAACCAGCAGGAGCCAACTAGGTGTGCAAAGGCATTGTATGACTTATTAAATGATGACAAAAAGGAGTTGTAACCAGGTTGTGAGAAGGTGACCCAATTATCCTTCATTGTTAGGTTGTACCAGATAAAGTGTTTAACTGGTTTGAGCAAAAAAGTTTGTGAGTTCATCCTTGAACTATTCTCATATGTGCTTCCAGAGGGCCATTGCATTCCTAATACACTTGATAAAGTTCAGAAGGTTGTTCGTGACCTCGGGCTGAGCTACAAAATGATCGATGCATGTGTCAATGACTGTGTGTTATTCCGGAAGGACTATTCTCTGCTGGATCGATGCCCAAAATGTGGTGAATTAAGATGGAAAAATAGTACTGGTGGGGATGCAAGAGAGGCTTTACATTGTGGAAAAGCCAAGAAGCTTGTAGCACGCAAGATTCTATGATACTTCCCTCTTATTCCCAGTCTTCAAAGGATCTATATGGCAGAATCAATGGCATCAAACATGCGCTGGCACAAAGAAGAATGTATTGATGATGGAATATTATGCCATCCTGGAGATTTGAAAGCATGGAAGCATTTTGATAGCATTCACTCAAATTTCTCATCTGATCCTCGCAACATATGACTTGGGCTAGCATCTGATGGTTTCAATCCTTTTGGAGTAATAAATGTTTCTTACAGTACATGGCCCGTGATTCTAATCCCTTATAAACTACCACCTTGGTTTTGTATGAAGCAGCCTTATTGGTTGATTTCAATGATAATTCCTCTGCCAAAGTCACCTAGAAATAACATTGTTGTGTATCTGCAGCCTTTGATTGATGAGCTACTGAAATTATGGTCTGATGGTGTTGAAACATACGACAGTTCAAAGAAAGAGACAGTTCTCATGCGAGATTCTATATTGTGGACAATAAATGATTTTCCAACATATGCAATGCTATGTGGATGGAGCACAAAAGGTAGGCTAGCATGTCCATACTGCCATGTAAACACTGACGCCTTTTGGTTGAAACATGGACGAAAGTATTGCTACATGGGTCATTGTCGTTTCCTACCTCAGGATCACCGGTGGCGTCGGGACAAAGCTTCTTTCAACAACAAAATAGAGAATGGAGAGGCTCCAACATCACTCTCTGGTCATGAAGTACTCCAACAATACGAGACTTTTGATCAATTGAGTTTTGGAAAGACGAATAATAAGAGAAAGCGCACTAAGGAAGATAGGTGGCATAGATGGAAGAAGAAAAGTATATTTTTTCAGCTCTTGTATTGGAAGACATTGCTAATAAGGCATAACTTGGATGTCATGCACATTGAGAAAAACATTTGTGATAGCATATTGGGTACATTGCTTAATATGGATGGTAAAACAAAAATAGTCTACAAGCTCGTTTTGATATGCAGGAAATGGGTATACGGCCAAAGCAACATCCGGTGGGTATGAAAGGGAAGTATGATTGTCCATCACCATCATATACTTTGCAAAAAGATCAGAAGACCACCTTGTGCAAGTTTTTGGCATATGTGAAGATGCCCGATAGTTATGCCTCAAACATCAAGAGAAGTTTGGACATAACAGCACGTAAGGTATCAGGTCTAAAAACTCATGACTGTCATATTATATTTCAGAAGCTCCTTCCTATTGTAATACGTGACATATTGCCTAAAAAGGTTGTTGAACCTTTAATTGAGTTTAGCAGATTCTTTCCTGGAATTTGTTCTAAAGAATTGGCGGAACCCGATTTGGATAAGATGATTGAACAATTTCCTTAAACAATTTGTAAGCTTGAGATGTTGCTTCCTCCCGCTTTCTTTGATATCATGGTAAATCTTCCAATCCATCTTGGTGAAGAAGCTCACTTGTGTGGACCAGTTTCTTACAGATGGATGTATCCAATTGAGAGGTACCTTGGTACATTGAAGAGGTATGCACCTAACAGAGCTCACCCGGAGGGTTCTATAGCTGAGGGATATATTATGGAATAGTGTATGACTTTTTGTAGCTAGTTTTTGAATAACCTCAACACCAAGCTTAATAGGCCAGAACGTCATGAAGCTGCAGCTAGGAATGAACCTTCTCTCGAGTCTAATATATTTACAGAATTTGATAAATCTAAAAATGGGTTTAAATGGTGCGAACTTACTATGGTGGAACTACATAACATCAGGCATTATAATATTTCTAATGTTGAAGAGGCCGCTCCATGGATCAAGTACGTATAACACTCATATATGTTCTATACTATATTAATGGATCATGCTTATTGTAGATGGCTAATTTAATTTTGTACCCTTTTCAGTGAGCATTTTGAAGAGCTGAAAAAGATTCATTCTTGTGATGTTGAAAGACGCCATAGAGATGAGTTTGTTTATTGGTTTCAGGAACGACTAAGTACATGCAAGTTTTTACTTTGAGGAAATATTGAAGAAATATCTGTTCTGAAGGTTGTTTATCGATGGACCCTTTTATACTAATTACTGTGTACGGATTACGACATTACGCAAAGAAGGCAAAGTAACCGATCATTTGTATGCATTATCTAGAGGACCAGATCGTCAGGCACGTTTTTTTAGTCGATCATTCATAAATGGCTTCTTTTTTCGAACAGCGGAGGTGGAAAAAGATTTACGGGCGCAAAACAGTGGTGTTGTTGTTCGTGATGGTGATCATGAGTGGTATGGAGTAATCAAGAAAATGATTTCTGTTGATTTCGAAAAAAATCAAGAGGTTATGTTATTTGAATGTGAATGGTTTGATTGGCCTCGTTCCGGTCAGAGCCAAAGCAGAGGCTACAAAATGGATCGATACGGAATGATAGATGTGGACACTACTATTTCTCAATTTAAGTATGAGCCTTACATTCTAGCCACCGAAGCAGAACAAGTTTTTTACGATAGAAGTGTGAAGCAACCTAAATGGTCTACAGTTGTTAAAATGATGCCAAGAAATCTTTTTGCCATGCCCCCTTGAGAGAGTGAAAATAATGTCAGTGAGACGATGGAGGCTGAGACATTATTTGATGATCGACAACTTACTGATATAAATGAGGATATGACCACATGGGATAGGAATGACATTGACGGAGCAACCGGTGATGCTTCCGCTCTTTCAAATAAAGATGACGACGACGATGATGATACATATATCAATGATGGTATTGTACCTCCAATATTGAGGGAGGACAGCGAAGATGATGATTTTTTCATATAGGTACTGTGTGAGCTAGCTGTACGTAAACTGTGTAATGCAGTTTGTGTTCCGTGGCGATAGATCTTAAAGCCACAACCGGTATTTTGTGGCAACGTATCCTAACACAACGATTGTGTTTCGTGGCGATAGATCCTATCTCCACGAACTTGTGAATCTTGGCATAAGTTCCTAATGCAATGTTTGTGTTTCGTGGCGATAGATGCTAACGCCATGAACTATTGAATCGTGGCAATAGATCCTAATGCAACGATCGGGTTCCGTGGCGATAGATGCTAATGCCACGAACTAGTGAATCATGGGAACATATTCTAATGCAACGATCGCGTTCCGTGTTTGTAGATGCTAATGCCACGAACTAGAAATCGTGGCAACAGATTCTAATGCAACGATCGGGTTCCGTGGCGATAGATGCTAATGCCACGAACTATTGAATCATAGCAACAAATCCTAATGCAACGATCGGGTTCTGTGGCGATAGATGCTAACGCCACGAACTATTGAATCGTAGCAACAGATCCTAATGCAACGATCGGGCTCCGTGGCGATAGATGCTAACGCCACGAACAATTGAATCGTAGCAACAGATCCTAATGCAACGATCGGGTTCCATGGCGATAGATGCTAACACCACGAACTATTGAATCGTAGCAACAGATCCTAACACAACGATCGGGTTCCGTGGCGATAGATGCTAACGCCACAAATTAGTGAATCGTGGCAACAAATTCTAATGCAACGATCGGGTTCCGTGGCGATAGATGTTAACGCCACGAACTATTGAATCGAGCAACATATCCTAATGCAACAATTGGGTTCCGTGGTGATAGATGCTAACGCCACGAACTAGTGAACCGTGGCAACAAATTCATGGCGATAGATCCTAATGCAACAAACTAGTGAATCGTGGCAACAGATCCTAATGCAACGATCGTGTTCTGTGGCGATAGATGCTAATGCCATGAACTCGTGAATCGTGGCAACAGATCCTAGTGCAACGATCGTGTTCCGTGGCGATTGATGCTAGTGCCACGAACTAGTGAATCGTGGAAACAAATCCTAGTGCAACGATCGTGTTCCGTGGCGATAGATACTAATGCCACGAACTAGTGAACCGTGGCAACAGATTCGTGGCGATAGATCCTGATGCCACGAACTAGTGAATCGTGGCAACAGATCCTAATGCAGCGATCGTGTTCCATGGCGATAGATGCTAATGCCATGAACTCGTGAATCGTGGCAATAGATTCTAATGCAGCGAACTAGTGAATCGTGGCAACAGATCCTAATGCAACGATCGTGTGCCGTGGCGATAGATGCTAATGCCACGAACTCGTGAATCGTGGCAATAGATTCGTGGCGATAGATTCTAATGCCACGAACTAGTGAATCGTGGCAAGAGATCCTAATGCAACGATCGTGTTCCATGGCGATAGATGCTAATGCCACGAACTAGTGGTTCATGGCAACAGACCAAGCTTACTGCAATGATTTAGTGTTCATTGCAGTACAATCGTTGCAAACGGGTGGAATCCTTGTAGTGCAAGGATCGATCACTAGAGCACGTGCGCGACGATTGGATCTCCAGGTACGTTCTAACCTTGTCAATTATTTTTCAGAACATACGCTTATTTTCATGCATGTTTTATTGATTAGGAACAATCTAGAGGACCAGCAAGGGCATGGAGAAGTCCAAGGATTCCAGGAGGAGGAGATAGGACGTCCACCCCAAGGAGGAGTCCAAGCCCAACTCGACTTCGACTCCACCTCGGTGTCCAGGAGCTGCCTTCATCAATATTGACGTCCCGGACACATATGGAGTCGGATTTGGACGTTCTATATATGGTTGGAACCGTTACTTCATAAAGCTTCCAATGGAACTGGCTCCACCACAAAATTCATTACGAGTTGACAGGAATCGACGAAACAAATGGGCATCTAGAATCTGTCCGGTGCTGCGCCGCCGTCCTTTGGGCTGCTGGCCCATGTATCATGTGGAAGCCCATTAGGATTGCATCCAGGGGTCTTGCACGCCCCTAACTCTTATTTATACAGCAGCTGTCACCATATTAGGGTTGGGTTTTGCTTAGATACAATCTGTCATCGGTTGTGAGACCCCACTTCGTGATCAATTCAGTTTTGATTTCAAATTCTCTGTTCTTGCTTGTGTTCTTGATTGCGCTTGCAGGGATAAGCCTTCGTGGCAAGGTCATTCGTGTGACACGGGTGATAACCAATAGAGCAGTGGTGTAGTGATTGCAAGGTTTTGTTTGTTCAAAGCCTTGGATCATCAACGTCGAGATCTCCACCAAATCAAGTTTACCATACCTCTCGGAAGATCGGGACTCATCCTCCTATCATCTTACAACTTATTGGTTTCAGTGTGATAGACTGCTGCACATTCCTGAACCATGTTCTCATGAATTAAGGTGTGGTGACCGTGAATTGAGGAGTTGATCTTAACAGATCGAGGACTGATGTTTAGAACAGCTCCGTGGTTGGTTAACCACGATATGCCCAAGATTACATCAATCTTTTGAACTTCAAGGATGATAAGAGTAGTGGTATATATTTTACCACCCAGACATAACAGTGGTCGTGAAGATATGAGCAATCTTTGGTGGAAAATGGTTTGGAGTTGGTGTTTGAACCCCAAAGATTTACTTATGAAATTATGTGTACCAATACAGGTAGATGATTAAGAGTAAACTTCCCGCTAACACGGATTCTCTTTCTGGTACATCTTCAATAGTGGTGTAGTGGACACTGCCAAGCTTTGATATCCTTTTTCTGGCCACAAGTGAACCACCGATATTTAGCAGGTTCTCCACTAACTTGTTGATGGAAGATGGGTATGACTGGCTGCGGTGGAGATGGATAAAAAAATATTGTTACTGCAGCTACAGAGGTGATTCGAAACTTGATGCAAGCAGCGGGCGACTTCGATATTACGGTCGGACAGTTGGCCGCCATTCTTGACCAGATGGTGAACGATATACCAACCGGTATCTCAGAGCAACACTACATGTGCTACCCTGCGGAATACTCAGCTTTCTATTTTCCGCTTGAAGATGGAGATCCACAACTTCCTGTAGGATAGTGGCATTGACTAACTCATTGTATTTGCCAAGATAGAATAAGTCTAAGCTAGCTCGTAGTTCAACACTTAGAACTCTGAAGAAATCATCACACCTAACCTTTTCTGTATTCAAATTGTCAGGCGCATATTGTGCCAAACGGTTAAACTCCTAGAAATACTCGTGGACACTCATGTTCCCTTGGTTGGGTTTAACGAATTCCTCATACTTGGTCTTTATAATCTCTGCCATAATATGTCAAGTGCGGAAAGCCTCGCGAAACTCATTCCATGCTACCTGATGCCTTTCAGGGCGAGTTGCGATGTACTTTGCCCACCAAGCTCCAGCAGCTCCATGGAGTTGTTGAGCAGCGAACAATTTCTTTTAATACTTATCATAGAAAAACACCAAATTTGGATTCCATCTTAAGAAATGTAACACCGTCATTTTCATGCATCATGCTCTGCATCCATCATTAAATATGTTTAATATTAAGCAACATAAAAAGGAATGAGTTTAAAATGAATTTTGAGCAAAACTGCACTTAAGAATTTTGGGAAGTGCGGAATAGTCCGATTTTGTGTGGACTAGTCGGATTTCTCTCTGACTTCAATCAGACTTGTCCGTTTTGCTGCGGACTAGTCTGTTTTTGCCCGTAGACGCTTTCAGACTTTTCTGGTCCTGTGCAGACTAGTCCGGCATTCCAAATTCCTTGGAAATTTTGCTATGTCCCTGGACTTGTCCGGACTAGTCCGGTATTCCAGCAGACTTATCCGTTTTCCCTTCTGACTAAGGTCGGACTTGTTCGATTTTGGCTAAACTTGTCTATTTTTCCCTATGGATAAGTTCGAACTTGTCCGATGTCCAGTCTGGACTTGTCCGATATCTCTCTGTCAACCTTCAGACTAGTCCGACCCTTTTGCGGACTCGTCCAAAAAATTGCGACATCGAGATGATCATTTGTTTCTCGACTTGTTTCTTGGGTTTTACTTTAAGTGGGCCTAGGGAAATCGTGCCTAACTCATTTAGAGCCCATATGGGACTCTAAACCAACCCCTACTCATCTCAAACTTGAAATCCATCTAACCCTAGCCTCCACCCCTATATAAACAACCCCACCCCTTGGCTTGACAACTATTTGCCACTTTTTCACCTCACCCATACCCTAGCTCGTGGATAGCCGCCACCAAGGAGGGAGAAGGAGATCTAAAGCAAGAAGAAGAAGAGGAGGAAATGAAAGATGGTCAAGATCTCCATCAACTTTGCGTTCTTCGTCAACAATTCACTATCAAGTTCTTCATCAACCCTAAATCATCAAGATCCAAGTGTTGCCTCCAAGATCCTTGATTTATTGGAGTTCTAAACACTTGGTATACCTTCTACTTCCTTTTCCTTATGTGAATTCAACACCATTTCACCAAATTCACATCGATTTAGAAAAACCTAATATGTTGTTCTTGCGCAGTGCAGACTTATCATGTCCCTAGTGGACTAGTCTGATTTTCCTAGTTAATTTCTGTTGAATTAATTCTAAATTAGATTGAATCAAATCCAAACCTGTATAAACTTGTTAAAATCTATTAGAATTAGTTAGTGATCATTAAAAGCAACTCATTGACGAGTTCCACCTTGCATTTGCATTAATCGTGCATGTCATGTCATATTGAGTAATATATGTGCATCTATTGATTGTAATTCTTGTCTTATGTTTTTATTGTGCGGATTAGACAGATTTGCACAGGAGAGTGCCGCAGAGGATCTCCAGCACCAAGAATTTGAAGGCTTTGACCCAAACCACTCCCAAGAGCAAGGCAAGTGTCCTTGAACATATTGATCTTGTTTTTAAAATAAATGTTTTGTTTGCAAACTGCATGCATGTGTCAATTTGATGGGAATCCTATGATAGGAAGTTTACTAGCGTTGTATAATCACCCTTGTCACCTGGAATTTATGGCAGAGAGTCGGGATGGGCTTTTTACCTTTTTGCTACGCTTAATTAATTTGGATGGGAAAATAACTATACCACTTAACTAAATTATGCATTTATGAGATTATGATTATCATGAACTGGTTAATATGATATAGTGATGGGTGATCTAAGCAAGCATGGTATGTGGATGGGTTGGATGTTATGGTTGGTTGCTTGCTTTAGATCTAAGGACCAGTTTGTGGAGCGACCATCCAGGATTTACAGTGCCACCGTGAGGCCAAGTATGGGTGCGGCGTAGCTGACTAATTAGGGCTTTGCCGATGCTATTTGGACCATTAAGGATGCTAGGGGAAGGGGTAGTCATATTGGGTTTGTTGATGATTGGTGGGACTACCCTGGGATCCGAATAGCTCAAAAGGGGGCTCTTGGTTGAAGATATGCTCAGTTGGAGGCATCGCCACCAGTGAAACCTCAGTGGGGTCTAAATAGGCTAGTAGTCCCTTTGCAAAAGCTATTTTTGATCTCTTGGTCACACACCTAAGGAAGTGTGGGACGGCGTAAATAAGATTATATAGTCATCGAAAGGTGATGAAATCACAAACACGTGGGTAAAGTGGTACAACCTCTGCAGAGTGTGTCTTAAAACTATCGTGATAGCCGTGCTCCCGGTTATGAGCAACCTAGACCGTCACATGATTAGGGGAAAACTTGGGATCTGGGATGGTTGGTTGGTTATGGTTATGGTTATGGTTATGGTTATGGTTATGGTTATGGTTATGGTTTGGTAATGGGTTACGGCTAGTTATGTATTAAATTCTGGTATTGGATATGGTTGATGGTAATAATCTGGAATATGGATGATGGTGATAAATATGAACAAGTACTATGTTATTGATTATGGTTTATGATGGGTTTATATCACATACATAATATATATTGCTTTTCAAATGTTTTATGTACTTTTCTGCACTTAGCCATTATTACATTCGTCATTTCAATCAGCTACATGTCATAGTTTCTACACTTGCTGAGTACGAAGTGTACTCACCCTTGCAATTCCCACACCAACAGTTGTAGGTCAGGATTGGGAGTTTAACGATGATAATGCAGAGTTCTAGGCCGTGCCTATTGTCAGCTTTGCCTGTGGAGTGTTGGAGCTGCGCTATACCCTATTTGCTTATGTTGCTTAGTTTACTTATTTAGTTTATTTTCGCTGCATTAGTTGAAACTTGTCATTAATATTCATTAGAGTTTTTATTTGAGGATATTCTGAATTTGTAATAAAACTGATTAATTAATCTTGTTCCATGGTAATTTTCTGTATATCCATTTGTGAATGCACTCGTGTATGTGTGTTGAACGTCCTAGGCACACATATGTGTTCACTTGGTTCATTTTTGGAACCGGGTGTCACAAATTGGTATCAGAGCCACAGGTTGACCGTAGGACGCAACCTAGATAGAATGGACACTTTAGAGCACATAGGAGCACTCAGGAATCGATGTGTTTTTGTTTGGTGTGCTGTTCGCTATATACTGTTTGCTTGTGTGCTTAATATAGGATTTTGGGATGCTTTAGCATTGCCATGTCCAGCTAGGCTAGTATAGGTAGTTGTTTAGTTTCGTATCCCTTGATGCATATAATTGGAGACGTTTTCTGAATTCTTATCTCTTGCTTTTTTTTCAGATGATGAGGACTCGCAACCAGAGGGATGGCAATGATTAGGAAGAGAACCATAGAGCACCTCAGAACAACAATGGACCAGGACCTGCTCAAGGAGCTACCAACATTGAGCACCTTTTGGTATGCAAAACAAGCTCATGTAGACCATGATACAAACTATGGGACAACTCCAGGCTGGTAACATCAACAATCAGCCCCACATGCCTCCACTGCCACCCCAACCTCCTCATAACCGGTTGGGAGAGTTTATGAGGACTAGGACGCCAACCTTTGCTCAAGCCGCTGACCCTATGGACGCCAATGATTGGCTCAACTCTGTGGAGACAAAGCTAGCTATTGTCCAATGCAGTTGCCGACAAAAGGTGCTATTTGTGTCTCATAAACTTGTTGGAGCAAATGCGGATTGGTGGGATTCCTTATGCAACACCCATGAAAATGAGGAGAGGATTACTTGGGCCGAATTCAGGGAGAGCTTCCATTCTCATTATGTGCCAGAAGGAGTTATGATCTTAAAGTGGCAAGAGTATGAAAACTTGAGGCAAGGAAGGATGAGCGTGGGTGAATATCTCAATAAATTCACTCAACTCTCAAGATATGCGCCTGAGGATGTTAGTCGGGACAGCCGGAAGCAATATTTGTTCATGAGAGGCTTGAACAATGAGATCCAAGTGCAATTGCTCAACTATGATTATGAAAACTTCCAGAAGCTTGTGGACAAAGCAATTGTTGTGGAGAACAAGGTTCGTGAGATGCTACTAGACAACAAGAGGAAGGCGCCATATCAAGGACAACAACAAGGAAGTAATGTGTGCCCTCGCTTTGTGCCACCAAATGCGCCATATTACAGCTCGTCTGCTCCTGTACAGCGCCCTGGATATGCACCGCGCCAACCTCAGTTTGTGGAGCAGTGCCCTGTTATGCAAGCACCTAGGCCTCCAATGCCTGATGCACCCCGTGCCAACTTTCCTGGTGCAAATGTTCAAAACCAAGCTCTTCCTAATAATTCTGGTGCAGCAAATAAGTGCTATACTTGTGGAGAAGCTGAACAGTTTGCGCATCAATGTCCTAAGTAAGGCCTTGGTCAAGGAAGCAATGCTCAAAGACAGAACCCAAGACCCAGTGGAGGACAGCCGCAAGGAAATCATGAACAATAGAATTTTGCTCGTGGCAACCTGAACCATGTCTCTACAGAGGAAGCTCAACAAGTGGATGACATCATGATTGGTATGTTTCTCACAAACTCCAACTCGACAACCCCATTATTTTATTATGAAGCATCGCATTCATTCATTGCATCGAAATATGTTGCCAAGTATAGTTTGCCTATCTCTCATATGAAGTTTACTTTATTGGTTAAGTCTCCTGGAAGAGAGATGAGGACAAATATAGTATGTCCAAATGTAAGCCTTAAAATAAGGGGGGTAGATTTCTTTGCCAACCTCATTGTCTCAGATTCTCAAGGATTGTACATTATACTTGGTATAGACTGGTTGAGGAAGCACAATGGAGTCATTGAGTGTGCCACGAAGATGGTGAAGTTGACAAATGAGTAAGGGATCACCGTAGAATTGGAAGCATCTCAACACGCACCGAAGCAATTGGAGATGAATCATATGGACACTGCCACAATTTAGGAGATCCCAGTGGTGTGTGAATTTTTCTACGTGTTCCCAGATGAGTTGCCAGGTATGCCACCTGACTGAGACATTGAGTTTGTTATTAATTTAATAGCTGGAACTGCACCTATAGCTAAGAGGCCTTATAGGATGCCTCCTAAGTAATTAGCGGAGATCGAGAAGCAGATTCAATAGCAACTAGAGAAGGGTTTTATTCACCCCAGTTCTTCACCTTGGGGAGTGCCCGTTCTATTCAAGGACAAGAAGGGTGGGTCACAAAGGATGTGTGTGGATTACCGAGCTCTCAACGAGGTAACAATTAAAAATAAGTACACCTTGCTTCACATAGAAGACTTGCTTGATCAGATGAAGGGTGCTTGTGTTTTCTCCAAGATTGATTTGAGGTCGTGATACTTTCAAATGAAGATCAGACCATCAGACATACCTAAGACATCATTTCCGAACGGTATGGATCCTATGAGTACACCGTGATGTCCTTTGGATTGACCAATGCACTTGTCTATTTTATGTACCTCATGAACAAGGTCTTCATGGAGTACTTGGATAAGTTTGTGGTGGTGTTCATTGATAACATTATGATCTACTCGAGGGATGACAAGGAACATGAGGAACACTTGAGGCTTACGTTGCAAAAATTAAGGGCGCATCAATTGTATGCCAAGTTCAGCAAGTGCCATTTTTGGATGAACGAAGTGTCATTTCTGTGTCATACCATCTTTGGAGGAGGAGTATTGGTTGACCTAGGAAAACTGAAGGACGTGTTGAAATGGGAGCCCCTGCAGAATGTTATGGAAATAAGGAGTTTTCTTGGGATGACTAGACATTACCGGCGATTCATCAAGGACTTTTCCAAAATAGCCAAGCCAATGACAGAGTTGCTAATAAAGGGAAAGGCTTTCCGATGGACTGAAGCTTGTCAAAACATTTTTTAGAAGCTAAAGAAGAGGTTAGCTACAGCCCCAGTTTTGGTTCTGCCGGATGTAAGCAAGAGTTTTGATATATATTGCGATGCATCGAGACAAGGACTTGGATGTGTGCTCATGCAAGAAGGTCAAGTGGTTTCCTACGCATCGAGACAATTGAAGAAACATGAGCAGAATTATCCAACACATGATTTGGAGCTTGCAGCCGTGGAACATGCATTGAAGATTTGGAGACACTACACCCTTGGACATAGGTGTGAAATTTATACGGATCATAACTGTCTCAAGTACATATTCACGCAAACGGACCTTAATTTGAGACAACAAAGATGGTTGGAGCTCATCAAGGATTATGATTTGGGAATCAACTATGACCCGGGAAAAGCCAATGTGATGCCTTGAGCTGGAAAGGAGTAAGTCATCAACTCGCGATTCAAAGGCTGCCATCTGAGTTATGTAAGGAGTTTGAACAGTTGAATCTTAGATTTGTAAATGAGATGTGGATGATGGAGTTAAATCCGACTATGGAGCAAGAAATTTGAGAGGGCCAGACGAAGGATGAGGAAGTTCAGGGAATCAAGGAAAGGACCCAAGAGGGAAGGGAATTCAGATTTGATGAGGATGAACATGGTACCCTATGGCATGGTAAGATGATTGTCGTGCCAAATGTGAAGCGTATTGGGGAGAAAATATTAAAATAGGCACATGACTCGCCATACACAATTCACCCTGGTTGTACGAAGATGTACAAAGACTTGAACACGTGTTACTGGTGGGCTAGCATAAAAAGGACATAGCCGAATATGTAACCTTATGTGATGTGTGCCAACGAGTCAATGCAGAACACCAAAGGCCAGCCGGATTATTGCAGCCATTGAAGATCCCGGAATGGAAGTGGGAAGAAATCGGTATGGACTTTGGTGTTCTGCATTGACAGGAGATGATCTCAAGACAGAATTTCCCTACCTTTTCTCACTTCCGCGTCGAATCTGGAGGGCGAGATTTATTTTAAGGGTGGTAGGTTTTTAACACCCTCATTTTCATGCATCATGCCCTGCATCCATCATTAAATATGTTTAACATTGAGCAACATAAAAGGAATGAGTTTAAAATGAATTTAGAGCAAAACCGCACTTAAGAATTCTGGGAAGCGTGGACTAGTGCGATTTTGTGCGGACTAGTTCGATTTCTCTCTGACTTCAATCGGACTTGTCCATTTTGCTACGGACTAGTCTGGTTTTGCCCCTGGACACTTTCGGTCTTGTAAGGTCCTGTGCGGACTAGTCCAGTATCCCAAAATCCATTGAAATTTTGCTAAGTATATGGACTTGTCCAGACTAGTCCGGTATTCCAGCGGACTTATCTGTTTTCTCCTCTAACTAAAGTAAGACTTGTCTGATTTTGGCCAGACTTGTCTATTTTTGCCCTCTGGATAAGTTCAGACCAGTCCGATGTCCAGTCCGGACTTGTCCGATATCTCTCTACCCAACTTCGGACTAGTCCGACCCTTTTGCTGACTTGTCCGATAAATCGTGACTCCAAGTTGATATTTTGTTTCACGACTTGTTTCTTTGGTTTTACTTTAAGTGGGGATCAGGGACGTCGTGCCTAACTCTTTTAGAGCCCACGTGAGACTCTAAACCGACCCCTACTCATTTTAAACTCGATGTCCATCTAACCCTAGCCTCCACCTCTATATAAATAACCCCACTCCGTGGCTTGACATCTATTTGCCACTTTTTCACCTCACCCAGACCCTAGTTTGTGGATGCCGCTACCAAGGAGGTAGTAGGAGATCTAAAGTGAGAACAAGACGAGGAGGAAGCAAAAGAGGGTCAAGATATCCATCAACTTCGCGTTCTTCGTCAACAATTCACCATTAAGTTCTTCATCAACCCTAGATCATCAAGATCCAAGTGTTGCCTCCAAGATCCTTGATTTATTGGAGTTCTAAACACCTGGTATACCTTCTACTTCCTTTTCCTTACGTGAATTCAACCTCGTTTCTCCAAATTCACGTCGATCTAGAAAACTCTAATCTGCTATTCTTGCACAGTGTGGACTTGTCTGGTCCCTAGCGAACTAGTCTGATTTTCATGGTTAATTCCTGTTGAATAAATTCTAAATTAGATTGAATCAAATCCAAACCATTATAAACTTGTTAAAATCTATTATAATTAGTTAGTGATCATTAAAAGCAACCCATTAACAAGTTCCACCTTGCATTTGCATTAATCATGCATGTCATGTCATATTGGGTAATATATGTGCATCTATTGATTATAATTCTTGTCTCATGTATTTATTGTGCAGATTAGACGGATTTGCGCTAGAGAGTGCCGCGGAGGATCTCCAGCACCAAGAATTTGAAGGCTTTGACCCGAACCAATCCAAGAGCAAGGCAAGTATCATTGAACATATTAATCCTGTTTTTAAAATAAATGTTTTGTTTGCAAACTGCATGCTTGTGTCAATTTGATGGGAATCCTATGATAGGAAGTTTACCAGCGTTGTATAACCACCCTTGTCACCTGGAATTTATGGTAGAGAGTCGGGATGGGCTTTTTACCTTTTTGCTAGGCTAAATTAATTGAGATGGGAAAACAACTATACCACTTAACTTAATTATGCACTTATGAGATTATGATTATCATGAACTGGTTAATATGATATAGTGATGGGTGATCTAAGCAAGCATGGTATGTGGATGGGTTGGATGTTATGGTGGTTCGCTTGCTTTAGATCTAAGGACCGGTATGTGGAGCGACCATCTAGGATTTACAATGTCACCACAAGGCCAATTATGGGTGCGGCGTAGCTGATTAATTAGGGTCTTGCCAGTGCTATTTAGACCATTAAGATGGCTTGGAGAAGGGGTAGTCGGATTGGGTTTTTGATGATTGGTGGGACTACCCTATGATCCAAATTGCTCAAGAGGGAGCCATTGGTTTAAGATGTGCTCAGTTGGAGGCATCGCCACTGGTGAAACCTCAGTGGGGTCTAAATAGGCTAGTAATCCCCCTGTAAAGGCTATTTTGTGATCTCTTGGCTACACAACTAAGGAAGTGTGAGACGTCATAATTGAGATTCTATAGTCATCGAAAGGTGATGAAATCACAAACACGTGGGTAAAGTGGTACAACCTCTGCAGACTGTGTCTTAAAACTATCGTTATAGCAGTTCTCCCGGTTATGAGCAACCTGGACCCTCACATGATTAGGGGAAACTTGGGATCTGGGGTGGTTGGTTGGTTATGGTTATGGTTTGGTAATGGGTTATGGCTGGTTATGGATTAAATTCTGGTATTGGATATGATTGATGGTAATAATATGGAATATGGATGATGGTGATAAAATATGGATTGCTACAATGTTATTGATTATGGTTTATGATAGGTTTATTTCACATACATATAGTATATTGCTTTTCAAATGTTTAAATGTACTTTTCAGCACTTAGCCATTATTATATTCGTCATTTGAATCAGCTACATGTCATAGTTTCCACACTTGTTGAGTACGACATGTACTCACCCTGGCAATTCCGCCACCCAAAGTTGCAGGTCAGGATTGGAAGTTTAACAATGATAATGCGGAGTTCTAGGCCGTGTCTACCGTCAGCTTTGCTTGTGGAGTGTTGGAGTTGCGCTATATCCTATTTGCTTATGCTGCTTAGTTGCTTAGTTTGCTTATTTAGTTTATTTCTGCTGCATTAGTTGAAACTTGCCATCAATATTCATTAGAGTTTGTATTTGAGGATATTCTGAATTTGTAATAAAAGTGATTAATTAATCTTGTTTTGTGGTAATTTTGTTGTATATCCTTTTGTGAATGCACTCGTGTATGTGTGTTAAACGTCCTGGGCATACATATGCGTTCACTTTGTTCATTTTCGGAACTGGGTGTCACAAGAAACCAATGATCTGACTCTAAAGGTTCGGTCGCCTTCATGAAATTTTGGAGAGCTTCCATTCTCATTATGTGCCAGAAGGAGTTATGATCTTAAAGTGGCAAGAGTATGAAAACTTGAGGCAAGGAAGGATGAGCGTGGGTGAATATCTCAATAAATTCACTCAACTCTCAAGATATGCGCCTGAGGATGTTAGTCGGGACAACCGGAAGCAATATTTGTTCATGAGATGCTTGAACAATGAGATCCAAGTGCAATTGCCCAACTGTGATTATGAAAACTTCCAGAAGCTTGTGGACAAAGCAATTGTTGTGGAGAACAAGGTTCGTGAGATGCTACTAGACAACAAGAGAAAGGCGCCATATCAAGGACAACAACAAGGATGTAATGTGCGCCCTCGCTTTGTGCCACCAAATGCGCCATATTACAGCTCGTCTGCTCCTGTACAGCGCCCTGGATATGCACCGCGCCAACCTCAGTTTGTGGAGCAGTGCCCTGTTATGCAAGCACCTAGGCCTCCAATGCCTGATGCACCCCGTGCCAACTTTCCTGGTGCAAATGTTCATAACCAAGCTCGTCCTAATAATTCTGGTGCAGCAAATAAGTGCTATACTTGTGGAGAAGCTGAACACTTTGCGCATCAATGTTCTAAGTAAGGCCTTGGTCAAGGAAGCAATGCTCAAAGACAGAACCCAAGACCCAGTGGAGGACAGCCGCAAGGAAATCATGAACAATAGAATTTTGCTCGTGGCAACCTGAACCATGTCTCTACAGAGGAAGCTCAACAAGTGGATGACATCATGATTGGTATGTTTCTCGCAAACTCCAACCCGACAACCCCATTATTTTATTATGAAGCATCGCATTCATTCATTGCATCGAAATATGTTGCCAAGTATAGTTTGCCTATCTCTCATATGAAGTTTACTTTATTGGTTAAGTCTCCTGGAAGAGAGATGAGGACAAATATAGTATGTCCAAAAGTAAGCCTTAAAATAAGGGGGGTAGATTTCTTTGCCAACCTCATTGTCTCAGATTCTCAAGGATTGTACATTATACTTGGTATAGACTGGTTGAGGAAGCACAATGGAGTCATTAAGTGTGCCACGAAGACGGTGAAGTTGACAAATGAGTAAGGGATCACCGTAGAATTGGAAGCATCTCAACACGCACCGAAGCAATTGGAGATGAATCATATTGACACTGCCGCAATTTAGGAGATCCCAGTGGTGTGTGAATTTTTCTACGTGTTCCCAGATGAGTTGCCAGGTATGCCACCTGACTGAGACATTGAGTTTGTTATTAATTTAATACCTGGAACTGCACTTATAGCTAGGAGGCCATATAGGATGCCTCCTAAGTAATTAGCGGAGATCGAGAAGCAGATTCAATAGCAACTAGAGAAGGGTTTTATTCACCCCAGTTCTTCACCTTGGGGAGTGCCCGTTCTATTCGAGGACAAGAAGGATGGGTCACAAAGGATGTGTGTGGATTACCGAGCTCTCAACGAGGTAACAATTAAAAATAAGTACACCTTGCCCCACATAGAAGACTTGTTTGATCAAATGAAGGGTGCTTGTGTTTTCTCCAAGATTGATTTGAGGTCGTGATACTTTCAAATGAAGATCAGACCATCAAACATACCTAAGACAGCATTTCCGACACAGTATGGATCCTATGAGTACACCGTGATGTCCTTTGGATTGACCAATGCACTTGTCTATTTTATGTACCTCATGAACAAGGTCTTCATGGAGTACTTGGATAAGTTTGTGGTGGTGTTCATTGATAACATTATGATCTACTCGAGGGATGACAAGGAACATGAGGAACACTTGAGGCTTACGTTGCAAAAATTAAGGGCGCATCAATTGTATGCCAAGTTCAGCAAGTGCCATTTTTGTATGAAAGAAGTGTCATTTTTGTGTCATACCATCTTTGGAGGAGGAGTATTGGTTGACCTAGGAAAACTAAAGGACGTGTTGAAATGGGAGCCCCTGCAGAATGTTATGGAAATAAGGAGTTTTCTTGGGATGGCTAAACATTACCGGCGATTCATCAAGGACTTTTTCAAAATAGCCAAGCCAATGAAAGAGTTGCTAATAAAGGGAAAGGCTTTCCGATGGACTGAAGCTTGTCAAAACATTTTTTAGGAGCTAAAGAAGAGGTTAGCTACAGCCCCAGTTTTGGTTCTGCCGGATGTAAGCAAGAGTTTTGATATATATTGCGATGCATCGAGACAAGGACTTGGATGTGTGCTCATGCAAGAAGGTCAAGTGGTTTCCTACGCATCGAGACAATTGAAGAAACATGAGCAGAATTATCCAACACATGATTTGGAGCTTGCAGCCGTGGAACATGCATTGAAGATTTGGAGACACTACACCCTTGGACATAGGTGTGAAATTTATACGGATCATAACTGTCTCAAGTACATATTCACGCAAATGGACCTTAATTTGAGACAAAAAAGATGGTTGGAGCTCATCAAGGATTATGATTTGGGAATCAACTATGACCCGGGAAAAGCCAATGTGATGCCCTGAGCTGGAAAGGAGTAAGTCATCAACTCGTGGTTCAAAGGCTGCCATCTGAGTTATGTAAGGAGTTTGAACAGTTGAATCTTAGATTTGTAAATGAGATGGGGATGATGGAGTTAAATCCGACTATGGAGCAAGAAATTTGAGAGGGCCAGACGAAGGATGAGGAAGTTCAGGGAATCAAGGAAAGGACCCAAGAGGGAAGGGAATTCAGATTTGATGAGGATGAACATGGTACCCTATGGCATGGTAAGATGATTGTCGTGCCAAATGTGAAGCGTATTCGGGAGAAAATATTAAAATAGGCACATGACTCGCCATACTCAATTCACCCCGGTTGTACGAAGATGTACAAAGACTTGAACACGTGTTACTGGTGGGCTAGCATAAAAAGGACATAGCCGAATATGTAACCTTATGTGATGTGTGCCAATGAGTCAATGTAGAACACCAAAGGCCAGCCGGATTATTGCAGCCATTGAAGATCCCGGAATGGAAGTGGGAAGAAATCGGTATGGACTTTGGTGTTCTGCATTGACAGGAGATGATCTCAAGACAGAATTTCCCTATCTTTTCTCACTTCCGCGTCGAATCTCGAGGGCGAGATTTATTTTAAGGGTGGTAGGTTTTTAACACCCTCATTTTCATGCATCATGCCCTGCATCCATCATTAAATATGTTTAACATTGAGCAACATAAAAGGAATGAGTTTAAAATGAATTTAGAGCAAAACCGCACTTAAGAATTCTGGGAAGCGTGGACTAGTGCGATTTTGTGCGGACTAGTTCGATTTCTCTCTGACTTCAATCGAACTTGTCCATTTTGCTACGGACTAGTCTGGTTTTGCCCCTGGACACTTTCGGTCTTGTAAGGTCCTGTGCGGACTAGTCCAGTATCCCAAAATCCATTGAAATTTTGCTAAGTATATGGACTTGTCCAGACTAGTCCGGTATTCCAGCGGACTTATCTGTTTTCTCCTCTAACTAAAGTAAGACTTGTCTGATTTTGGCCAGACTTGTCTATTTTTGCCCTCTGGATAAGTTCAGACTAGTCCGATGTCCAGTCCGGACTTGTCCGATATCTCTCTATCCAACTTTGGACTAGTCCGACCCTTTTGCTGACTTGTCTGATAAATCGTGACTCCAAGTTGATATTTTGTTTCACGACTTGTTTCTTTGGTTTTACTTTAAGTGGGGATCAGGGACGTCGTGCCTAACTCTTTTAGAGCCCATGTGAGACTCTAAACCGACCCCTACTCATTTTAAACTCGATGTCCATCTAACCCTAGCCTCCACCTCTATATAAATAACCCCACTCCGTGGCTTGACATATATTTGCCACTTTTTCACCTCACCCAGACCCTAGTTTGTGGATGCCGCTACCAAGGAGGTAGTAGGAGATCTAAAGTGAGAACAAGACGAGGAGGAAGCGAAAGAGGGTCAAGATATCCATCAACTTCGCGTTCTTCGTCAACAATTCACCATTAAGTTCTTCATCAACCCTAGATCATCAAGATCCAAGTGTTGCCTCCAAGATCCTTGATTTATTGGAGTTCTAAACACCTGGTATACCTTCTACTTCCTTTTCCTTACGTGAATTCAACCTCGTTTCTCCAAATTCACGTCGATCTAGAAAACCCTAATCTGCTATTCTTGCACAGTGTGGACTTGTCCGGTCCCTAGCGAACTAGTCTGATTTTCCTGGTTAATTCCTGTTGAATAAATTCTAAATTAGATCGAATCAAATCCAAACCATTATAAACTTGTTAAAATCTATTATAATTAGTTAGTGATCATTAAAAGCAACCCATTAACAAGTTCCACCTTGCATTTGCATTAATCATGCATGTCATGTCATATTGGGTAATATATGTGCATCTATTGATTATAATTCTTGTCTCATGTATTTATTGTGCAGATTAGACGGATTTGCGCTAGAGAGTGCCGCGGAGGATCTCTAGCACCAAGAATTTGAAGGCTTTGACCCGAACCAATCCAAGAGCAAGGCAAGTATCATTGAACATATTAATCCTATTTTTAAAATAAATGTTTTGTTTGCAAACTGCATGCTTGTGTCAATTTGATGGGAATCCTATGATAGGAAGTTTACCAGCGTTGTATTACCACCCTTGTCACCTGGAATTTATGGTAGAGAGTCGGGATGAGCTTTTTACCTTTTTGCTACGCTAAATTAATTGAGATGGGAAAACAACTATACCACTTAACTTAATTATGCACTTATGAGATTATGATTATCATGAACTGGTTAATATGATATAGTGATGGGTGATCTAAGCAAGCATGGTATGTGGATGGGTTGGATGTTATGGTGGTTCGCTTGCTTTAGATCTAAGGACCGGTATGTGGAGCGACCATCTAGGATTTACAATGTCACCACAAGGCCAATTATGGGTGCGGCGTAGCTGATTAATTAGGGCCTTGCCAGTGCTATTTAGACCATTAAGATGGCTTGGAGAAGGGGTAGTCGGATTGGGTTTTTGATGATTGGTGGGACTACCCTATGATCCAAATTGCTCAAGAGGGAGCCATTGGTTTAAGATGTGCTCAGTTGGAGGCATCGCCATTGGTGAAACCTCAGTGGGGTCTAAATAGGCTAGTAATCCCCCTGTAAAGGCTATTTTGTGATCTCTTGGCTACACAACTAAGGAAGTGTGAGACGTCATAATTGAGATTCTATAGTCATCGAAAGGTGATGAAATCACAAACACGTGGGTAAAGTGGTACAACCTCTGCAGACTGTGTCTTAAAACTATCGTTATAGCAGTTCTCCCGATTATGAGCAACCTGGACCCTCACATGATTAGGGGAAACTTGGGATCTGCGGTGGTTGGTTGGTTATGGTTATGGTTTGGTAATGGGTTATGGCTGGTTATGGATTAAATTCTGGTATTGGATATGATTGATGGTAATAATATGGAATAGGGATGATGGTGATAAAATATGGATTGCTACAATGTTATTGATTATGGTTTATGATGCGTTTATTTCACATACATATAGTATATTGCTTTTCAAATGTTTAAATGTACTTTTCAGCACTTAGCCATTATTATATTCGTCATTTGAATCAGCTACATGTCATACTTTCCACACTTGTTGAGTACGACATGTACTCACCCTGGCAATTCCGCCACCCAAAGTTGCAGGTCAGGATTGGAAGTTTAACAATGATAATGCGGAGTTCTAGGCCGTGTCTACCGTCAGCTTTGCTTGTGGAGTGTTGGAGTTGCGCTATATCCTATTTGCTTATGCTGCTTAGTTGCTTAGTTTGCTTATTTAGTTTATTTCTGCTGCATTAGTTGAAACTTGCCATCAATATTCATTAGAGTTTGTATTTGAGGATATTCTGAATTTGTAATAAAAGTGATTAATTAATCTTGTTTTGTGGTAATTTTGTTGTATATCCTTTTGTGAATGCACTCGTGTATGTGTGTTAAATGTCATGGGCATACATACCGTTCACTTTGTTCATTTTCGGAACTGGGTGTCACAAGAAACCAATGATCTGACTCTAAAGGTTCGGTCGCCTTCATGAAATTGGCAGTTGCGTCGCCAAGAAATCCAAATAAAGGTTTCAAGGTGGAATAGCTTGCTGCGTTTGATGAATTATGCCTTGCTGCAAAAAAAAAAAATTGGAGTAAAATACTGTTATCTTCGTTAGACTCGACCATTTTAACCATGGCATCCACGAATACTGTTGATGTGGTGCCTGTGGTGGATTCGAATCATCACCGTCTCCACGAGAGCCTCCAACCTTACTCGATGAGTGAGTACGGACCATACTGCACAAATGAATTTGAGATGAGTCCAGGTTCGATCTCAGCAATCAGTGAATATAAGGAAAACATGAAAATGTCAAGATCATTGTCAAAGTATAACAATATTCACGTTCGCAAAAATTTAAAACTTATGCTTCACCGATGAACTGTTCTGCTAGAAATGACTAATCTGGACTAACTTGAGATTTTATCCAATTAGAAGCAAAATCATGATTTTAGGTGAAGAAAATAGTGGTAGAGAACTTCATTTCCTTTTCATAATATATTTATTTGCCTCCAGATCAGTTTTGGTTGATGAGATATGGCTTCCCAAATTTGACAATGTTCCCAGATTTTCTAAGAAATTTTGACAGCACCTACTTTGTACATGGCTGTTTGTCCATAGTTTTTCATATATAAAATATCAAAATTTGACAAAATAGTAAATTATAAAACTGTCACATATATCATCTAGTTTCATAAATATATCACATGACCTTATTCGATTTTTCTACTGAGATTTATGGTCAAGATAGTGAACAGTCCAGAACTGTTCCAGGTCCTGAATAGAATTGACATAGTTTGAAAATTTGAAATTTGTTCACTAGGTTATAGGGAGATTCTTCTGTGGGGCTGAAAAGAAAAGTTTTAGAGCACTCTCAAATATTTTCAACCCTGTGTGGCACACCGTCATTGGATAATTATATTGTGAGTTATGGCTTTTCAAATTTGAGCTATTTTTTTTGCCAGTAACAGATGGAAGATTGAAGGTGACAGTCTAAGTTCAAACTTCATCTTCATCATTTCGATGTAAGAATCCGCTTTGGAGCTTCACCTGACACTTGTGCTGCGAGCTACACTTTCGGCATGGATTTTAACCGTCAATGTGCTGATATAACCCGAATGCATATCAGTACTACGTCCTCACCAAAGAATAACTGGTATTCCGGCATACGTCTCAACGGTGGTACTAAGGAAGTTGACTCGCACATGTTTTCTACACGAGCTACGGATAACGCGGTTAGTGTACCTATAGAATACACACAATTAAAAATCACCGATTATGCGCCACAATAGGGAGATTCATCATAGGCAGTAGGACAGGCAGTCATAATAATATATATTCCAAAACTAACGCCCTGTATTGTTCCATACAGGCCATCCTCAAGAAGAACACGTCTCGAGAAACGTGGTAATGTTTCAACATTACACAATGGGGGACTCTAGTAGAGCGGCAGCAGGTCATCACGGTAGGGAATTTTATCAACCCAATAGATACCACCTACTGCCCCTACCTCGTAGAGGCACGCCGATGGTGAGCGCTGCGTATGACTCATTGAACATGAATTGTTCAAGACTTGCACACTATCACGTTTTTGACCACATGATGGGGTATCCTCGCTTTTGCCTGAAGCACGCCGGGGTGCATTGTTTCATATGTTCCCAGAACCATGAGAAGGTTCAGAGACTCATATTAATTCTCGTGCCAAGCCACGAAAGACAATCATCGTACTATCTCTCGTACGGTGAGCTTACCACAATTGATCCGCTTGCGGTGGCGTACCTTACCTCTTACCTAACATTGGAGCATCGTTATAGGATATAATAACAAGTATGTTAGCATTGCCACCTTAATAACTATGCTAATAATAGACCTTATATGGGCATACTTCCTAATTTTCAGTCGACTACTTTGAGGTTTTTAGAAATAGGCGCTTTTCAATCATGTTATTCCCAATATAGCTCTGAAATTGAACTGTGGGGACTGGGGTCCACACATTCCAGGAATCGCTTTGGGTAGTGCCATGCAATGCGACACACAATAGAAGATATGAAAAGAACCTCAAAATAACCAACACAAAGCTTTTATTTCCCAAGATTCTCTTTTACAATATAAGATACAACACAATGAAATATTACATACTCACACTTTCAACTAACTATGCACAAGAGAAGTCATCCATGTCTGCGAACGCTTCTCACTAGCAACATGATGCAGAGAGGCGGCGGCAAGGTTTCCGTGAGAGATACATCTTGACAAGCTCGAGGTATCACGGACAACAACGACATAAGCATAAGCTATTAATACCTGCAAAAACCACAATAGAGCAATTGTAAGCTTGACACTCAGCAAGACTTAACCGTCTCACCTAAGGCATGAAACTCTACATTCTGGAAACTTTAAATAGCAGACGCTGAATGTGCGTAGACACTCCTACAAGTAAATCCTTACTTTCAGTTTTAGCATCAAGTAAAAGCTTCATAGAAAGTAAATTTAAATTGCACTATCTCTACAACATTCAGGTTTGCAATACAATTATATACCAACAAGTATAAAATTGCAATAAATCATATTAACTTCTTGCTACATCAAGATTCAATGTCAAAGTATGCTCAAATATCCAAGAGCGACGGTGATTGCAACCAGTAGACACCCAAGCTGCACGACACATACGCCCATATTGGGAGTTGCGACGGCACACCCCACTGATATCGCACTCGGCCACCTATCTCAATATTCACCCATATAGAATCGGTTCGATCGACCCGAATAGCGTACTCCCTCAAGGTGCACCTCCGCTATGAGATGTTCATGAGTGAGTTTACTCCCACTGTACTAACAGCCGACAGCTTATGCCGATTGAAAAAGATTCAACATAGGATTCTAAAGGTACATCGGTTTACTGGATCCCATTTAGTCGGTATGCACTCGGTACAATTCAAACTTGTCCAATAGGGCCAGGCACGAGACTGACCTTAACCAACGCAGGAAGTACTAAGAACACAGGACCATGTCCTGTTGCATCCTATGCTCCTGCCCGATCTCCAATTCATTATAGTGAATTCTCCTCACATTCCAGATCATATACCCAATCTGATGTAAAACCAAGTTCTAGTCTCACGAGAAGGTTCCAACCTCCCGACTTCTACCCTTCCTTCCAACTAGAAATTAAACATAGCATGTCAAAACGTGGGGATCACTAATCTACCCAAACATCTCAACCATATAGTGTAGAGAAATGAAAACTTTGCAATATTTCTTAAATGCAAACTGGGGCTTGCCTTTTAGTCGGGATTAAAAGTCAGTGACAATTAGTTAATAAACTCTGCTGATGGATCAAGCCACAACAAAATTAACCAAGAAATCCACCACTCCAGGTTGTGCTTCACGTCGATCGTCTCCACCGCGATCACTATCGATATGAATATGCATAAAAAAAAGTGCAACTTTGTAATAACCAAGGGAGATGTTTATAACTCGAGAAGTAGTAAAATAGCAAGAAAGGGAAATCCTGCCACTGTTATGCACAGAAACAGTGGAGAGAACAAATGAAACATAGGAGATGTGGATATGAAGTGACATAGGTATGGTTTTGGACTCTTAGGGCAATGGTCATAAAATTACTGGAGTTAAACAGATGTACTGGTTCTGTAAATTTCACAGTGGGCTCATAGGATCGTGGACGATCAATCAGAAAAGTTTCAGCTATAACAAAAAATTATTATAGCCAACAATATTCCCACAATATTTAGGCTTCTCTGAATTTGCATGGCCAAACAGAAACTTTTTCAGATGCCAAACTAGGTTTTATAGACATTTTTGACATTTTTCTAAACATTATACAGGGACATATGCAATTTACAAATTTCTGCAATATTTTGAAAATGTCTCTGATATTTTTCTCATTTACCAGGAACATAGAAGAATGAATCACAATTTGATCCAGTAAATGAAGTAAAATGGTCCTCAAACTTTTACTGGGATAAAGTATTTTTAAACTAATCTTGTGGCTAAATTTGAGAATTTTCCATAAACGGAATCACCTGTAATAAATCCCCAAAGATTTAAATTGAGCGAATTATTGAGGTAAATTCAGGGCCTTTCATACCAAATAATTTGCTCCACTGCAAATTACATGGCATGAGGAATCCAAAAAATTTATTTCACAGATGCTGGGCATTTGTACAGGGAATGGTGAATTTTCCAAGTTTCTTCCATTTTCTGCATTTATTTTTCAATTGCAAAAGTGTTTGGCCGTTGACCAGTGGGCCCCTGGATTTAAATTGGCCACTCAGGAAGCACAAATACCTAGGGCCACACATAAACCTGCACAGCTGCATTTGATCCTAGACACACATAGATCCGGAAGAAAATTAGAAAGACAGATATGTGGTGCTGGGGGGAAGCCTTTCTTCCACATTGGTTCAGGAAGCAGCAGCGCCCGAGGGCACACCGCCAGCGCCCCTCGCCGGCGGCCAACCTCCTGCTCCTCCATTCCTCTCAATCGCCGCCTGGGCCTAACCCCTCACAGGAAAGCTGATGGCGGGATTGGGGAATGGTGGGGATGGACGGACATGGCCTCCCCACAGCAGCGGCGGCTGACATGATTCCGACGAGCTGTATTGGTATGAAAACTACACTATTTCACTGCAGAATTATTTGCAACGCATAAACATACGATTAGGGACAAGAATCAATATCAAACTTTCGAGGGAATCAGCTTAGAATCAAAGTTCAACCTTGACCTAGGTAAATTTGCCGCGGCTTGGATAGATCGGGATTATGGCATCGATTCTCTATTTTTTGCTAACTTCTTGTTCGAGGGCACTCGCATGAACATCTAGGACTTATTCTCCCACGTGATTGAGGAATGGTTTTGTGTGTAGCTTGAACTGCTAGGCACAAGTGTCCCGTTCCATGAAACCGACGGGGAAAACATGGAAATACGGCATAAACAGGGGATACCTCGAGGAGTGAGGTTGAAGGACGTCAAGGAGGTGTTGTGGTGACTTGTTGGTGCGCTGTGCCGGTTGGAATCAAGCATGAGGAAGCTTGCTATCGTGAAATCGCCGTGGTGGTTTGAAACCGAGGAAGAAGACCAATCACCCGCACGGGTTGCAGCACGGCAGCATGAGGAAGCAGTGGCAACTTGTCGGGGAGGTAGAGTGTATGCTTTTGAAGATTATAGAACCCTAGTCTGATCTGGAACTCCGAGGAAGAGAGCTGTCACCACGGAACATAGAAGACGGCCGGAAAACAGAACGCATGTTGCTTGCGTTGAGCAGAGCGAAGGAGAGAGTCGATGAAGAATTTGTGAGCAACGATAAAAGCAAGGTTTCTGCACCTGGGACCAGGCTATGTGCTTGAGGGAGGTGGCACATGCATCTTGACTCGGTGGCAAGCCCTGAGCTGCTGCCGATATGAAGGAAAACAGAGGCGGCATCTCTGTCTTGTGCTACTGCCAGGTAGGGTCCACTTCTCCTCTACAATTTCTCTTCTTCTAAATCCTTTTGTTAGCAAGCAAATGACTTCAAACAAATTACAAACAGGGAAGGGATGCTATGGACAATATGTCAAATCCATTTTTTAAATCAAATTGGAGAATTGACAAAATGATTTTTTGAAATTCAAATTCGAATTTGAATTCACCTTTTTGGCTTTTTTTAAACTTCTATTTTCTTTCCAAAACGAGTGGGAACTTTAATTCACTTATCTTTATTTAATTTATGGTTTCAGGTTTTTCATTTTACTGTTTTAAACCTAAAGTATAATTAAGTTCACTTTTAGGTCTATGTTTTTTAATATTTGAACCATCACATGTGCTAATTCTAGTTTTTCTTTTCTTAATTATTTTTCCAGAGCTGAATTGCACAACAATATTTTTGGGCTTTTACATCCGCGACTCCTTAGTATCCCAGCAATGGGTTGGTTCCTGAACCACTCGAGCCCCTCGGTGGATCCGGGAACTAGGTAGATGTCCCCGAGCAGATTTATAAAACAAGGGCATTCGTGTATCGACTACTGCCATCACTAACGAACAGCGGTGGATCCGTTCCGGTCGCCCCAAACAAACTGGCACCGAACTCCAGATTTTTGCCCTACCCTAGGAACCTCCTGGCCTGTTCACCCCTCGGAGCAGACGAATGGCTCATCGACGGGGCGCAAACAAACTTGCGGCTAACAACCTGACCTCATAAGAGGTTCGGGTCTGCCACGTGATCCCGTCTAACAACGACAGGGAACCTACAACCAACTCCACGAAGACTCGGACGAAGGCTTGGAGGCTACTGACGGAGTTCTGTAACCGGGTGCCAAACATACGGGACCCAACGGTACGTGACCACTTCACGGCAATAGACTGAAGCTATCCTCCTTTGAGCAGGGTCCCACCACCAATGCCACAACCGTTCAAGGTCGGGGTATCCAACCAGCCCAAGTCCCAACAGAAGTCGGGCATACAATTCTTCCGGGCTCGAGCTCGGGAGAGGAACTTGGGGGCATTTATGAGGGACGGTAAGCGCGGTAACTTCGATAGGGGAAAGAACCCGCGATGTGAACTATTGTAGGATAAGTTTGGCATTCATCCCATCCATCGTCAGAAAGGCAGTATTTCCACCCATAAGATGGCGCCTTAGAGACGTAGAAGAATTCAATACTGAAGCTTCCGCTCTCTAGCCAGATTGGATACATAGAACGAACACTGTAAAACTGGCCCCAATATGAGGAATGTCGGATAGATAGCACCACCTTGCCCCACTATAAAAGGACTCCGAAGGCCTTCGTGAGTGAGACGAATTCACTCGGTATTCACAGTTACTATACGCATTTACTTACGCATTTAACTTACGCACTTTTACTTTGGTGCTCTTGCACCCTTTTCCTTTGAAGCACTTGCGTTCATGCTTTACATTTCATACACCTGTGTGAGTTTACGCTTACGCATTACTTTCCTAGAAGTTCTTACTTTCTTAGAGTTCATATACTCAGGCAAGGCCCACTTGTAATTTGTTCTCTTGCTTTTTTAGCTAACAAAGATCATGGATGACTCTTTCTAGACGTAGGGCCTTTTTCGCCCGAACCAAGATAAATCTCTTGTTCTTTGCAGCTAGCCATACGAAGACGAACATGATTTGATACAAATGTACTAGTCGGTTTCCGAAATACCGATAGTCTCCTTAGGCGCTTCAACATGGAAAACAACAAGCCTCTTTGGACACCAATGGGAACAATGACAACACTTCAAATTGATGAAGATGGTGAACCCATTGATCAAAAGGAATATGGAAGCATGATTGGATCACTTTTGTACCCCATGACATCAAGAACGGACGTATAATTCAGTGTATGTCTTTGTGCGTGATTTCAAGCTTCCACAAACGCTTCATGTCGTTAAGCCGTCAAAACGATTCTCGGGTACTTACATGGAACAAAAAAAATTTGCATTTTTCTTCTTTCTTCCACAACCAATACTTTGATAGCTTATTCAAATCCTGATTTTGGGGGTTGATAGGAAAAGTAGTTTGAGTGCTTATAATTTTCATGGTAACTCACTTGTTACTTGATCCTCTATAAAACAATGTTCAGTTGCACAATCCACGATCGAATCTTTATATGTAGTTGCTGCTAGCACTTGCTCAAAAATTATTTGCATTGTTCAAACACATAAAGACTGTGGGGTTGATATAGATAGTGTTCCACTATTTTGTGATAACACTAGTGCCATTTGCATTGCTAAAACCGCGTGCAACATTAGAACAAAGCACATTGATATTAGTTATCACTTTCTTCATGACAATGTTGAAAAAGGAAACATTGTGCTTCACCATGTAGATATCAAACACAAATTGGATGTCATTTTTACAAAATCTTTTGGATTTCACTGGTTTTTGTTACATTTGTAGCGAAATAGGGGTTATGGATCCTCATGGCATAAGTTGAGGCAAAGTTTTGCAACTTGAGAATTCTATGTGTGCAACTGAAATTAAAAAAAATATGAGCATAATTTTTTCATACATATATGACTTTGTGATTCCTTTTACATGTTGAAAGTTCTTATTACATTACTAGTGTTATACATTTTGTAGTTTTTGCCATGACTTGTAATTTGAATAATTACTTACACTAAATCTTGTCATGATTGAATCTTCTTGCCATTTTATACTTGTTGCATGCTCACAAGTGCTTTTAGCCATGAAAAATTAATCAATTGATAGCCCACATCTTGAGCTTTTATGATGAAATGAAAAATAAAAAAGAGATCAAGAGAATATGCATGCATCGTACTTCTTCTTTTGAAATTTCTTATCATTGCATGTCTAGAAAACTTCATGGAGTATTTGGGTAGTTGTTAAGTCATCGTGTAGAATACGCTATGCTAAGATATGTATAGGATCCGGTAGAAGTCGAGTGTTGCAATCTACTCGCATGGTTATGACTTTTTCGCATGGGATTGGTTCAAGAAATGGAGTAGTAATCTTAATATGAGACTTGGCAGGGGTGTGGGATGCAGCAAGACATGGTATTGCGTGCGTAGCCCTGCCTTTGTCGGTTAAGGACCGATCCGTATGCCGCCCTGCCAAGAAAGTTTGAACTGTACCAGGGTCATACTGGATATATGGGTCCAGAAAACCGATGTACCTTGGGAAGCGTGCATTGATACTTTTTTGATCGCCTCAGGCTTTCGGCCGTAGCACAGTATACGCAAACTCGCTCACAACATCTTCACAGCGGAAGGTGCATCGTGGGTGGGAATACTATCCTAGATGATTTAGTCGATTCAACTTGGGCGAGACTTGGGAAAGGTTGATGCGTACGACGTTTGTGGAGTGCACCTATGTGACTTCCAGTACAGGTGTACGTGTAGTGTATTCTAAGAATCTTTGATTCGAATCATCGTCCCTCATGGATATGAGTACCACTTGTTCAATGAGTTGTGACGTAGTTAATACTTGCACTTGAGATGAGAATTAATTACTATTGTTATAAACATTATATTATCATTGTATTGCTATGTTGTGTGTATTAGTATAGTGCTCACTAAATTTATTTTCCACCTTGGGCATGCAGCATCGTGATGAAGTGCTTCTCGTTTGATTGTGGAGTTACAATGTTGCCCCGCGCAAGGTTTAAGCTGCTGCTAATAAATCTGAAAATAAGGACCCACATTTATATCAGTCCGTTATGCAAATCTGCCACCCTATGTTTATGTCTTTACCCTCATGTAGAGTTTTATGTTTAGGTGAGACGATTAAGTCTTGTTGAGCCTTCATGCTCACGGTTGCTATATAAGTTGTTTTGCAGGTACGAAGCTCTATGCTTATGATTATGGTTGTCCGATGAGATTGGGAACTCTCCGAGTGGTATACTCATTGGGAACCATGCCACTGCTATTTGATCTTCGTGGCTAGTGAGGAGTATCCGTGGGCTGGACGACTTCTCTTTTGCTTATTAGACTCCAGTACGAGAGTTGTAATCTTATCTTTTGCTGTAGTTTATTTTATGAAAAATATTTGTAAACTGAACAACTTTGTAAATTTCGGCAAGTGATTTATGTAATACGTATTCCTTTACATCTGTGATGATAGGTGCCGCATCGTATGGCACCACCCAATGCAATTCCTGAAAGTGTGGACTCCGGTCCTCACAGCCTAGTATTAGAGCCGCATTGGGAATAACACACTTAAAAAGGATTGTGTTACAAAAGAATATAGGTTTACGGTGAACAATCGATGGTAGCCCACATAAGGACTATTATTAGCATAGTTACTTAAGGTGACAATGCTAACATATGTGTTATTACATTCTGTAATGATGCTCCAACGTTAGGTAAGAGGTAAGGTACGCCACTACAAGCGGATCTCTTGCGGTGAGATCACCGTATGAGAGGTAGTAAGATGCTTGTCTCCCATGGCTTGGCACGGAAGTTAATATGAGTCTCTGAACCTTCTCATAGTTCTGGGAACATATGAAAACGCTGCTCCCTGCGTGCTTCAGGCACGAGGGTGCCCCATCGTGTGGTCCAAAACACGAAGTATGCAACTCTTGAACATTCAATGTTCAAAGGGCCATACGCAGCGTTGGTCCCTAGCGCAAGAGATAAATTTCGTGGTCACCTATCATGCGGTTGAAAAGTGCGTAGTGTGTTTTATAATAAACACGCAAAAGGGCCTGCTACTGGTGCAGCATTATGCAGAGACGTGGGACCCCCATTCGGTGGTAGAAAACCCGGTCAAGTACCTCGAGACGTGGCTCAGCTCGGGGCAGCCCTTATGGAATGATACGGGACGAATGTTCCTACTTTAATATATATTATTGTGACTGCCTGAAATGATCGCATGTGCGGGTCATGCCGTACGACGCCATAACTAGTGTTCTGTAAATTGCGTGTCTTATGCAGGTACACTAACCGCGTTATCGTATTGCGCTTAGAAAATATTTGCGAGTGACCGTTTATAGTGCCACCGATTTAGACGTATATGCCGGTATAACCGGTTAGAATTTTCACTTTTGTGGGGCACATAGTACCGACATGTATCCCATTGATGCATCAAAGAAGATGCTGTAAAATAGAACCAAGAAGATGTAAGAATTCATGTATTAGCTATTGAGCTCTGATTTTGAACTAATTTTTCAAAATTGGAGTAGGTTTTGAACTCACAAGATTCAAAAACAGAGTGTCCTGTTCTGCCGGATAAAAGCCCTGACATTGAAAAGCCTTAGCTCTCAGTAGAAAACTCCAATGAAGGTTTATCTTACATGGATGGAAATTTTAGGAAGTCCTCTAAAACTTTTATGTTCAACTACAGAGCTGAATTCTTCTCTAATCGGTTCAACATCTCAAAGTTCCGAAATCTGCCAAACTGGACTGAAACTGGAACCCTCTCTGTACTATTTACTATTTTTGCTATATCTCACTGTGGAAAAATAGAACAGGACCATGCAAGACATTTATGGAATCCTTGTTTATTGTATTACAACTTTGTAATCTGTGGCCTTTGAAAATTGTGAAGTTTTATATCTGGAAGTTGTGGCCCAAAATCTGCATAAACAAAGGAGGTGCTATCAAAATTTCGAAAAAACTGTCAGGTTTGCAAAGCCATATCTCCTCAAACAGAAATGATCTGTAGGCAAACAAATAAGTTTTTGAAAGGTCGTGAAGTTTACTTCAACTTCGATGTTCACCTCAACATCTAATTCTGCAATTTACTGTGTCAAATGTGTGTTTGAGTACAGACTGGTCAGGTTTCAACAGAAACTTAATCGGTTTGACATATTTTGGTTCTGTTATGAGTCTGGTCCTCTATTTCACATCAAGAAGTGTCATAACAAAGCATATGTCTATACTAAACCATTTACCATTGAAGTGAGTGTTTGACCAAATCAAACCTCATTTCTTTTGATGGCCATGTTTGTCTCTTAGTGAAGAAAAGTGTGAGGGTGTGCATTTGATGATGCGCATAACATTCCGTCGCGACCAACGATGGTTGAAACGAACTCCGATCCATGGAGTTCATTATTTTGGAACTCACTATTGCAACATTTGTCCAGGGATGATATTTTTGGTATAAAGTTTACACTTCATCAATATATGACCGTTATAAAAGTTTGGTTTTCAATACGCACACTATTGTTTTCATCCTATTGTGATCTTGCAATATTACGTCTCATGTTGGATTAATGGATGTGGCTGCAGAATGGTGCGCACTCACACAACATACGAGGTCGGTGGTTCAAGTCAAAGAGGTGATGACTCGTGAGAGCTGGAACAGCCGGCGCAACAGCCACCTCCATCTCCGCTTACATTGGCGGATGACATCGTAGCCATGATGGATTCGCATGACGAGCGGACCGAGCTGCTGCGAACCCTCGTGCGGATTACGTCCTGTCAGGGGGGGGGGGCGTCAAGCCGAAGGCAATCGTCAACCTCAGCAAATAACACATCCGGAATTCTTGGCGACTGCACCCTCCGTGTTAAGTGGTGATGGTGAACCTCTAGACGCGGTCCATTGGCTCTGCACCATTGAAGCTAAGTTTGGACTGTTATGGTGCAGTGATCATATGAAGGTTTTACATGCATCACAACAGCCGGTGCTTGGTGGGCGAACCACATCGCCTCCTTGGCCGCAGGACAGCAAGTCACTTGGACGGAGTCCCGGGAGGCATTCCACGCCTATCATGTTCCTCCAGCCATTATGAGAAAGAAGCTTCAGGAATTTCTTGATTTGAAGCAAGGATAACTGAGTGCTAAAGAATACTCCAAAGTATTTAGCACAATATGTGTCGGAGTATGTGAATACAGAGCATCAGAAGCGAGAGTACTTCTATCAGGGTCTAAGCCCCATGTTGAAAGACAAATTTGCATTGTTCAATCAAAGCTCGTTCAACGCTATGCTTAATGCAGCGATTACGCAAGAGGATTCCACATGTGAATGGATCGCTCAGGAGTCAAAGAAGTGACTTGTCGTGCAGGACAGCACGCGTAATGTTCCTCAACAGTACCGTGTGGTATACCAATCACCGTCTGGTCAGAGATGGCAGCTGGCTGTACAACCAAGTTTATATCAAATTCATCAGTTTGAAGAATCGGGTTTCCGACCAGCAGTACAGCAGCAGCAGGAACAGTCCCAATTTGTTCCACAGTCATTTGTCCCACAGCAAGTTGCTGAAATATTCAGGCCTCAAATCGGCGGGACGTCGAATCAGTATAAGTGTTTCACATGTGATCGTGTTGGGCACTATACCAAGGATTGCCCAGAGAAAATGTTGAGCAACGGACAAGTACCAGTGCAACAGTGTATTCAGCTTTGTGTTCAACCTGAGAGGACAGCGCTGCAAATCGGAAGTGTTCAACATTTAGCAATCGAGGGTGTTCTGAAGGGAGCACCGGTGTTAGCTGGCATTTTTGCTATCAAAGCCATACCCGTCCTCGTACTCTTCGATTCCAGTGCTACCCACAATTTCATCTGTAAATAATGTGTGAAACAGCACCAATTATCTACCAGTACTTACAAGAATAGTTATCTTATAAATTCAGCGGGAGGAAGTATCTCTGCCAGTCAGATTGTTCCCCAAGCAGCTCTATGTTTGGGAGGCAAAATATATCTAACGTCGCTGATTATATTGTATGGACAGAAGATTGGCATAATATTGGGAATATCATGGTTAAACCATCACGGCAGCATTCTTAATATCGGTACCCGGACTGTCCAAATTGTCTCTCCGATGCACGGACAGCACACACTGTTTTTGAACAGCATGGAGCAGGATAGTGCAACTGTATATAACATGGAAGCAACTAAACTTGGAGATATTCCAGTGGTCCGTGAGTACCCCGATGTGTTTCTCGATGACTTACCGGGCATGCCGTCCGAACGTGATGTCGAGTTCAAGATTGAACTTGTACCGGGAACCACACCAATCCCTCGAGGACCATATCGAGTGGCACCCAATGAACTTGCAAAATTGAAGGAGCAGTTGAAGCACCTGGACAAGGGTTTTATTCGCCCTATCTTGTCACCATGGGACTCCTCGACACTGTTCGTTAAAAAGAAGGATGAAAAGTCGTGGTTATGTGTGGATTATCGACCGCTCAATGCCGTGACTATAAAGAACAAGTACCTGCGGCCCCTCATCGACATTCTATTCGATCAACTTGTGGGTGCGAGGGTGTTCTTGACAATGGATCTTCGGTCCGGATATCATCAAATCAAAATCCGACCGGAGGACATACCGAAGACGGTATTCTCGACGAGATACGGACTATATGAGTACCCCGTCATGTCATTTGGATTGACCAATGCTATAGCTCACTTTATGTATCTCATGAACTCCGTATATATGCCGTAGTTGGAAAAGTTTGTCATGGTCTTCATCGACGACATATTGGTTTATTCCAAGTCAGAGGAAGAGCATGCTAAACATTTGCATATTGTGTTGCAACGGTTGAGAGATCAAAAGTTATACGCAAAGTTCAGCAAGTGTGAATTTTGGATCAACCAAGTGCCATTCTTGGGGCACATTATCTCAGCTGAGGGTATCACTGTGGATCCAAGTAAAATTGTCCAAGTGCTGAAATTGGAATCTCCTAAATCTGTCCACGAGGTCTGAAGTTTCCTCGGTTCAACGTGATATTATCGGAGGTTCATCCCGAGCTTTTCAAAAGTTGATAAACCATTGACAGAGCTGCTGATAAAGGGCACCAAATATATTTGGAGTTCAGCATGTGAAGAAGCGTTCAAGCATTAGTGCAGCACCTTACAACAGCCCCGGTTCTTGCTCATCCGGACACGACAAAACCATTCAACTTTTATTGCGATGCATCCGGATCGGACTTGGCTACGTTCTTATGCAAGAAGGACGTGTGATCGTGTATGGATCTCGACAACTCGGAAACCACAAGCAGCACTATCCGACTCATGACCTTGAGCTCACTGCTGTGGTATTGTCCTTAAAGATGTGGAGGCATTACTTGCTTGGAAATCTTGTACACCTCTACACCAACCACAAGAGTTTGAAATATATCTTCATACAAAAGGAGCTAAATATGAGACAACAAAGGTAGTTAGAGCTGATCAAAGATTACGAAATTTAAATTCACTACCACCCCGGTAAAGCGATCGTGGTTGTGACGCGCTTAGTCGGAAAGCTCATGTCCACAACATCACCATGGCTGAAATGGAAGATGAGGAACCAAGTCTATATATGATTCCATATGAGGCTCTCAATAATATTGCTCTCATTCCCACAATCTGAGAGGAAATTATTGAAGCCCAAAAGAAGGACAAGGGCATGTCACACATACGGGAAAGAGTGGACAGTGAGGAGGTAAATGCTTCCGGAAAGATAATCACGGTACATTATGGTTCAAGGACCGGATAGTTGTACCCCAGGATGTGAAGCTCCTGAAAAAAATATTGGATGAAGCTCACATGTCAAATATTTCTATTCATTTGGGCAGCAATAAAATGTATCAAGATTTGAAGACCAAGTTTTGGTTAACACGGATGAAGCGTGAAATAGCAATGTACGTATCCAAGTGTGATATGTGTCGGCGAGTGAAGGCCGACCAAATGCGGAAAGCAGAACAGCTACAACCGCTGGATATTCTGGCGTGGAAACGGGAGGATGTGAGTATGGACTTCATCGTCAGATTAGAACTTACATTCCGAAAGCCTGATTTGATTTGGGTGATAGTCGACCGACTAACCAAATCAGCACACATCATTCTGGTCAATGTAGGATTTGTTGCTAAACAGTATGCGGAGTTATACATTGCATGGATCTTACGCTTAAATGGTGTTCTGAAGACCATAATTTCGGATCGGGGTGCACTGTTCGTTGCTCGTTTCTTGTGAGCAGCTGCACGCCTCGTTGGGCACTAAGCTGATTAGAAGCTCCGCATATCACCCGCAGACCGATGGACAAACCGAGAGGGTGAACCAAGTCCTTGAAGACATATTGCGTGCATGTGCCATCCACCACGGTAAAATTGGGATTATCATTTACCGTTGGCAGAATTCTTGTACAACAACGGTTATTAAGCAAGTATCTAGATGGCACCATACAAAGCTCTCTATGGCCAGAAATGTCGCACACCACTGAATTGGTGTGAGTCTGGCGAGATGGTGACATTCGGGATTTATCTAGTCAAAGAAGCCGGGGAACAAGTTCGGATCATTCAAGCAAATCTAATAGTGGCTCAATCTCGATAGAAGAATTATGCGGACAAGCGGTGTCACCCACTGCACTTCGACGTCGGTGATCATGTACACCTCCGTATCTCCGATGAAAGAAATTCATCGATTCGGAGCAAAAGGAAAGCTCACTCCCCGATTTGTCGATCCGTTTGATATCACAGAGAAGTGCGGACCTGTGGCTTATCGAGTGGAATTACCGGCATCTCTCACTGGTATACACGACATTTTCCATGTGTCTCTGCTTCGGAAATGTCTCAAGTTCACAGCTACAGTCCACCCTGAAGAAATCAGTGAGTTGCAACCGGATCTCACCTACAACGAACATCCAGTTATGATTCTCGATGCAAAGACTCGAACCACGCGCAACTGCACGTTGTGGTTTTATAAGAACTTATGGAACAACCGTACCGCTAAGGAAGTGACGTGGGAAACCAAAGAATATCTTCGCTCCAACTATCTGGATTTCTTATCATCTCATAATCTGTGATTTCTCTGCTACTTTCGTCTCTTCATTGTAATCTCGAGGCGAGATTCTTTTAAGGGGTTAGGAATGTAAAAGCCCTAGAAAAACCTAGTGTCAGCTCAGGTTATAAAATGGAAAAAGAAAACTGGGAATTTAGCTCTTGTGTGAGATTGAAATCAAACCCTAAAATGGGACAACAACCACAACAACAACCATGCCTTTGTCCCAAAACAAGTTGGGGTCGGCTAAAAATGAAACCCAACAAATTTTAAAGAAAAGTAATAGAAAAGAAGATGGGAGTAAAAAAATACAAATAAAATAAAATTCGACATTTTATTTATTTTGGAAAATGGATTAATAAGAAAGAGATGAGAGTAACAAAATATGAATAAACTAAGATTCTAGCACATAAATTGCTAATTTCCATGCAGTCCTATCATGAGCCAAATCTCTAGGTATGTCCCACTCCTTTAAGTCCTGTTTCATCGCCTCCTGCCATGTCAACCTTGGTCGACCTCTACCCCTCCTAAAATTTCCTATACTCTTTATAATCCCACTACTAACCGGTGCTTCTGGAGGTCTCCGCTGGATATACCCAAACCATCGTAGGCGATGTTGGACTAGCTTCTCCTGAATCGGTGCCACCCCTAACCTATCACGTATCAAACCCTAAAATGGGAACTTAAATAAAATCAATTTATACAATTCAAATCTGTGAGAAACCTAATTGTAATTCACTAATGCCTTTCCTATTTTTCAAATATCAATTGTGCCAAGTTTGGTAAATTTTGAATTACATATACTATTAATGGGAATCAATTTAATTGAGAGCATTTGAATTCGAATTCGAATTCAAATTCTTTTGTCAACTTCGTCAAATGCCAACTTTGATTTCACATCTGAATTGCCCATAGATTATTTGCCCTAGCTGCCAATTCTCGCCAAATTCAGAACATATTTGAATTTCATATGGAAGCAACTGAGAGTGGAAACTGGTTGGAGCTGCTGGGTCCCACCACACAGCCTCTCTTTCCCTCCCTTGTTTTCTGTTTTCTTCAGCGATTGCCAGCTCCAGACATGCAATTGCCACCAAGCTACCTTCTTGCCTGCTTCATGAGTCGAATCCAGCTGCAACCCAAAGATCTTCACTTCCTAATCTTCCTCTCCAAGCACTAGAGGTGGAAGTTCTCACCTCTCCTTCACTTCTTCACGCAGGAGCTGGAACACCACCGTGTTCCACACTCTCTGACCCAAATCAAGCAAAGGACAACCGGTCTCGATCAATTTCTTTGTCCACTCCTCATTGCAAGCATCTAGCGCGCCTCTCTAATCCCTTCTTTGCACAGTTTGAGCATCCCCGATGAAGGACAACATGATTTGGTGGCCGCCGGTGCTCTGTTTCTCCCTGCCGCTTCTCTGTTCACCGTCAACCCGGCACTACATGCCATTTCTCATCCCCGACCGTGAAGAAAAAAGGTGCGCTATAGCACCCAGAATATGCTCGTAAAGCTTCAGCCCTTCCCATGCTTCCGTTTCCCTGATAATCTTTTCATATGAACAGAGCTAGGTCTCGGCCGCAATTCATTTTCCACGTTTGATGATCGCTCGTGGCCATGAGATTTTATGTTCCACATGTCGGTACGCATCTTCTCGAAGAATAACCGAAGTAAATCATCGAGTATAGGCTCTGGGAATCAAGTTCTTGTAGCTGGCAGCACAAATGGGCATGGTCGCCGTCGACTTCTCTGTTCTGGGGTTGGTCCCATCTCCCACCTTCACTAGGATCTCAGGAACATTTTTGAAGTTTTCCTGTGCAAAATGATGCACCAGCGGCTAGGGCCGACATGGCCGGAACCCTAGCCAGCGCCGCCGCCGTTGAATCCCCTTCTTCGGCCACCAATCGGCTTCACACGGCAGCCTATCGAATTCCCTGTGGGATTTTAGGTTTATGAGGTAAAGTCCAAGAGCTGCTGTGCCCTGCCGCAGCCGCCGGCGGGCCGCCGCCGTCGGGCGCCGCCCCTGCGCCATCGGGCGCGAGGAGGAAGACGACTGGTCGGGCCCGACTGTCAGACACGGGACGCACTGTTCCGTATCTGGTGCGGTCGCTGATCCGGTGTGGCAACAGCGCAGCCCCATGTGGCTCCGTGTGGCTGGAAGCCCATTGGCTGTTTTAATTCCATGGGCCACTTTGTTATTTAAAGTTTCCAAATGAAAATTAATTCCAAATTTTGCTCCAACTTGGAAATTCAATATCGCGTAGTATGTTCGGCCAAAAATTCACAAATAAATTGTTTTAGACTCCTTAAGATCTGTAATCTCAAGTGGTGTAGTTGGATCTGTATGAGAATCCCTAGTTTGTCCCCAATAATTCCATGAAGAAAAATTCCATTGGAATTAATTTCTGGTTCTCCATTCATTCAAAAAATCCCAAACTTGGCCAGATAATGTCAAATAATTCCCTTTAGTTCTAGTAAAAGTTTCAGGTTCATTTGAGTTGGTTTTAATAGACATGGTGTTTCCAATCTGTATGTACCTCAAAATTCCAAAATGTCCAGAAACTTTTTCAGCAAATTATCCAAAATTGTAAATTCAATATCTCTCTGTAGGAAGCTACAAAAACCATGAAACCAATTTACTTAGACTCAGAATATTCTTAATTTAATAAAAAGTCATGTTTCCAGTATTACAAAACCCCAGAGTTTTCTTAGTAATTCAAAGAATCTAAATCACTTTGGGAGTTCTTTAGAACACATCTCCCATCAACTTCCTCTGAAATTTGTCATGCTGAGTCTATGCATAATATAGGAATTTCTGTAAAAACATCAGAGTCATTGGAGTTTATCTTCTTCAGATTTCTGCTAAATTCTTCCAGCCTCACCATATGTTTAAAGTGTGGACTGTCTTTTCTTCCAAAAACATTCCTTTGATCAGATTGTTGTTCCTATCAGTTTCTTTTACACAACAGAGACCCACACTTCTGTACTACATAGTATTGATCACTCTTGAGTCATAGCCTTGCTTGGTTCTTAAATTAATCACTTACATTATACGATTGTGCATTTTCATGTCGATAGCGTACACGACGAAAGAGTTCAACGAAGAACCACATTTGCAGCAGCAGGAGGTTTATTGGATTGTCGAGAAGTGTTACAGAAAGCTTGTACCATTTCTGGATAGCGCATGGCAAGCACCGGTTTGCATTTAAGTGCTATTACAAAGTTTTGATTTGTATCACCTATGTCTAAGATGAGTTATGTGCCGCCTCATACTCCTCAACCTCCGTCACAGTCTGAAGCTTCCCAGCGACGCGGTGCTTAATCTTCAGGAGGCCTTCTACCCCAGCAACCTCCGCGATCGTCTCGTGGAGGGCATCGAGACGACCGGCCACAGTCATCAACCCGTAGCAGTAGTGGCCCGCGGTGTCCATGCTCGTGTGGAGGGGAAGGGTCCCAAGACCCAGACGGCGACATGAGCGATCTGTGTCGGAAAAGACCTCCTGCGCCACTGCGTTGAGCGCTAGTGCGCTATGAGTGGCGGCGTACTTGGCGTTGGTGTCCACCATAAGGCGCCGATCGATTTCGTCGATGCGGTCGGTCAGGAGTCTGAGAGTCTGCTCAACCCAACCAGGATGAGGAAGTGCAGGCGCCGCGGTTGGAGATGCGGGCGCTGCCATCAGTTCCACCGGCATTGCCGGCAGTGATGGAAACGGAGAAGGAGGTTCGGAGGACATCGATGCCCTAGAGCACTTCGGCGCGGGGCTACCCATTTGTGTGGCGACAGAGGTGCAGAGAAAGAGCGAGAGGTGGTCGACAGTGGCTGGGGGAGATGTTTAGGGGCTAGGATCTAAGGAGTGGTGCAGCGAAGAAGCAAGAGGACGGTGAGCCTTTATAGCGGGTCGTCGTCTAAGCGGGCGTGTCGAGATGATCGGACGCTAGAGGAAACCGCGCTTAATTATGAACCGGTCGGTGGCCCCGGTTTCCTCGAAACCGCGGTTTGCATCCTCTCCGTCCCAACGGCTTGACGCGTCCCATTAGGAGTAAATTTACACGCGGGGAAAAACAATTTTTTGTTAAATAAAAAAAATCCGTCCGTACATGCCTAAGCCAACTTCTTGACCGCGCGTACGTGCATGGGGATGCCTTGCAGCGAACATGGGCTAGTCCTGCACGCATTACTTTCATTCGGATTTTTAACTGCAACTGTGCACCATGCCTTATAACATCAATGCACCGACCTCAACTTTTCGTGGTAGGACTAATCCTTCGCACCTGTTCCATATGTTCTTTTCTTCTCTGTCTGTTGTCTAATACTATTTCTGTTCTATGTTCAACATGCATGTGCGACCTTGATCCACGATCAAGTTTCATGATGTTATACGTGTGTTTTCTCTTTTTGTTGAAAGATCGTCATGTACTGTTTGCTGTATATATATATATATATATATATATATATATATGCATGCATGTTAGTGTTGTTAAACATGACTGAGGTCCGATGTGTTTTAATTCTAGCTATGTCTAACATGCACGGACCGCAAACATGATCAACCAATTACACTACGTAAGAAACACAAATAGGAGACAACGATGGGCGACAGATCGGATGTCCATCGATCACAAAGCGATGCGAGACGCGCTTAAAGTCATTGTTTGTCTCCTTTTAGCTTTGCAATTACAAATCGAGATGGGCTTCAAACCCTAAGATCTTTTGTTTTTGTCCAATTTGCTCGGTTCACTTGTGACAGATTAACACATCACTAAACCTAGAGCACATTCACTTGATTGAAATCCAGAAATTCTAACACACTAGTATTCATTGACACGAATGAACACATATATATTACAAAACACAAGAAATATGTACAAGAACAGAATTGAAGCTAAACATGTACAAGAACTCCTAAAACTACGAAAGAAATATGTACAAGAACTCCTAAAAACTACTCTGCCGGCCTCGCCTCCTCCGCCCTCTCCCCCAACTTCTCAAACCACGACAAGCGGTCCTCCTCCTCCTCGTCGTCGTCGTTGTGGTGGTGGTGGTCGCTGTCATCGTCGTCGTCATCGTAGTCGTCATCGTTGTCGTCATCGTCCTCCTCCTCCTCCTCCTCCTCCTCCTCCTCCTCCGACGACGACGATGCAGCAGGAGAGTGGGCCGGCTGCTCCGGCCGATTGCTCCGGCTGCACCGGTGGCAATTTTATCTTCTTATTCTAAATAGGCTAGCTTCGTGCAGAGTGGCGACCACGTTCTTGAGGTTTACTAGGCGGCGCCTAGCTCCGGACCTATAACTGATCAAGCAAGGGACAAAAAGCAAATCCTCCAGCCTTTTTCTAGTATCAAGAATCGCAAAGTGTGGTACATGGATTTGGATGGTGAGGTGAGGCGAGGCGTGGTAGATGCAGGCGAGAAGAGGCACTCTTTTTCCGCAATGAGGGTGTACCTGGAAGTGACAAGGGCGAAGCTCGGCGGCGACGGCGAACCTCGACGGCGTACCTGGAAGTGACAAGGGCGAACACTTGGCGGCAAACGAAATTTTGGCAGCCTAACGGCGTATAAGTGTTTCGCTCGGGTTAGGTTTTTCCTACGCTACCGAGGGGTATACATAAACTCCAATTTTCTCAAGCGGATTTTAAGTACCGACCGCCTAAGAAGATGGTTACCCCAGACGTGTTTTACTTACCAACCGCCTGAGAAGATATTTACTTCTTCTTAATTAATATTCTTGATTAAATGTTGGTCCTTTAAAAAGGCAAAATTCCACTTTCTTGTAATATTATGGATATGTAAAGGTTACCATTAAATTTCACTTCATAAATCATTTGAAATTGGTCAGAACATAAAAAACATACAACAACTGCTATTTTTCATTTTTTCTATCTTGATGAATATAATGCTTTTTTCATTTATTTTTTTCAGTGGACATTTTTACTCATCATACCAACCTCTATGAATTTATTTTTTTAAATTTTTTTGAATCAATGTGTGTTCATAATTTGATGAACACCTATATAAAGACCCCTCACCAACCGCCAATGAAGACGTGTCGAAGACCGTGCGCGACCTTTCTTTTCCCCAAGGCGCGACCTTTCAATGTGCGGTAAACCAACTGCTCCATCTTCCACTCCGCGCGGCCTTAAAGACGCGCTATCACCCGTTAGTTCTCCACAAACGCGTCGCTCACTTTGAATCCTCTTCTTTTCTTCGTCTTCCTCCGCACCGACGACCCAACACCACTATTGTCGACCTTCCGCCGCCAAGCCCTCTGAGGGAGCCACCTTGCAAGAAACCATGTTGCAGCTCCCCCGAGAGGATCAACACCTAGCAGCGCCTCCTCATGGCGCGAGTGGCGACGAAACTACATGTAGCGGTCTAGCACCGTGGAGCAGAGACGGCGTGTGGTGAACACGACAGCGAGCTTCGGTGTCGCTTCAAAATACCGGCTAAAACCGCAACGAACGATCGACGGAAGTGAACCAAAGGGTAGACGAGAGAGTGTGGAACAACCTTGCCATTGAGATCTTGGCACGAGAGGCCTTCGGCTGGCCGGCAACCGGCGCGCGGCGTCAAGCGGCACGGGGTGATTGCGGCGGCGACGAAACGGAGCGGCGCGGTGAAAAGTGAACGGGTGAGGGACTTCGGTCGACCGGGGGGGGGGGGGTGGTTTTATAGCCTCCACCGCGGTAGATAAGGACGTAGGGGGGGGGGTAGCTGGAGGCGACCGATGGCCGACGGCGCGCTGGCAGCATGCAGCGTCGCTGTATCACCCGGGGAGAGAAAACAGGGGCGGTGAATCGGTTTCACTGTATGACCTGTGGGCCCCACCTCTCTCCCTTATCCCCTCCTGTAAATTCCAGCTAAAACATTTTCCAAAAATTCCCAAAATTTACAGGTAGGCTAAGAAAAATATGGGGAATTCAATTCTGCAATCTGATTTCAATTTGGACATAGTTTGCATTAAATGCAAATTCAAATTTGAATTCAAATATGGGTATAAACCTTATTGAATTAAATAGTATCTGAGGTCCAAAAATCTCCAAACTTTGAAACCAAGTTCCCTAAACCAGAAAAGGTCTTAGGAAAAATTAGGGATTGATTTGGGCAAAGTTTAGTGTAAAGCTAAATTTGATGTCGACACAAAAAGAATCCTTTGTACGTGTCCAAACAAATGGAAGATGTACTTCAAAAATCTTGAAAATTTTCTGAGAAGCTAGTTAGATATTTAAGAGTCCAAGGAAAAATTTAGAGCCTTGGATTTGAATCTTTTTGGCAGGACCTAATATGCATAGCAACATAATCAAATTACATTTGTTTTGATTTTTATATTGGTGCCATATAATTTGCCCTAGCCATTGCGATCAATAACTTCCCAACTTTGTAGAAAGGTTTATATAAAATGTTCTAGGGTTAGGGTGAAGTCCAATCCTCATGTTGATAAGATTACAACATGAGTAGAAAAAAACTTTTTAGTGAGGTCAAGTTTATGTGCACAATTATGTTGACCCCCATTATGTTTGATAAACCACTTGTAGTTGAACTTCACATAAAAGGAAAAAGTGGGATTTTACATTCCTTCCCCCTTAAAATAATCTTGTCCCGAGATTACAAAGGAAGGATAAAAGATAAAGATCTACTGAACATGTGCCGCTAATAAGTCCGGATAGTTCGTTTTAAGATATTCCTCGCTTTCCCACGTGGCTTGTTCAGCACTGTGGTTGCTCCACAAGACATTGTAGAAACGCAAAGGGCGCCTTCTTGTGGTGCGAGTTTTCTCATCAATGATCTGGACTGGATGTTCGGAATACGTAAGATCTGGTTGGAGAGTTTCCAAATCCTCAATACGTATATTCGCTGGGGCTTTGAGACATTTCCGCAACTGAGAAATGTGAAACACATTGTGGACCCTTGCCAGCGACGGCGGTAACTCCAATTGATATGCCACAGGTCCTCATCTTTTGATATTGCGAACGGCCCAATAAAACGTGGAGCTAGCTTCCCTCTTACTCTGAATCGATGAATTCCTTTCATCGGGGATACTCGGAGATAAACTTGATCCCCAACCTCGAAGTGAAGAGGTCCACGTCGTTTGTCCACATAGCTCTTCTGACGAGACTGAGCGGCTTTGAGATTGGCTTGAATAAGACGTACTTGCTCTTCGACTTCATTTATCAAGTCGATGCCATATACCACTCGTTCACCAGATTCGCACTAGTTCAAGGGTGTGCGACACTTCTGGCCATAAAGAGCTTCATATGGCGCCATCTAGATGCTAGCCTGGTAACCGTTGTTGTACGAAAATTCAGCCAATGGTAGATGATCATCCCAATTCCTACCATGGTGGATGGCACAAGCACGAAGGATATCCTCAAGCACTTGGTTTACCCGTTCGGTTTGTCCATCAGTCTGAGGATGATAAGCCGAGCTTCGAATCAGTTTGGTACCCAATGCATCGTGGAAATGCTCCCCAAAGTGAGCAACGAAAATAGATCCACGATCTGAAATGATAGTACGGGGTACTCCATGTAGACACAATATTCTGGAGATATAAAGTTCTGCATAACGCTTTACATCATACTTGACACTGACCGGTATGAAATGAGCTGATTTGGTCAATCGGTCAATGATCACCCAAATTGAGTCGTGCCTATGGAGAGTGGGAGGCAACCCAACAATGAAATCCATGCTGATATTCTCCCATTTCCAAGTTGGTATGCTTAAAGGTTGAAGCTGTCCAGCTGCCTTCATATGGTCAGCCTTAACTCGCTGACACGTATCACATTCGGATACGTATTTTGCTACTTCTCTCTTCATCCGAGTCCACCAGAACTTCTTTCTCAAATCTTGGTACATTTTGTTACTTCCCGGATGAATGGAATACTTGGATAAATGAGCTTCATCTAGTATCTTGTTCCGAAGTTCCATGTTTCGGGGTACCACTACGCGGTTTCTAAACAAAAGGGTACCTTCATCGTCACATCGGAAACATTTCATCTCCCCCTTCTCTGTCCTTTGTCAAATGTGCGACATCCCTTTGTCCTCCTTCTGAGCTGCCATAATATCCTCCCTAATAGTGGGAATGAGAGCTAGGTTGTAAAGTACCCCATATGGAACCAAGTAGAGACTCGGTTCTTCTTCTCCCATTGAGGTAATGGAAAGATTGTTGACATGGGACTTGCGGCTCAGAGCATCTGCGACTACATTCGCCTTGCCGGGATGGTAGTGGATTTCAATCTCATAATCCTTGATTAATTCCAACCATCTACGTTGTCGCATATTCAAGTATTTTTGTGTGAAGATGTACTTCAAACTCTTGTGATCGGTGTAGAGATGTACTATATTACCCAGTAGATAATGTCTCCACATCTTCAATGCTAGTACCACAGCAGCGAGTTCTAGATCATGAGTCGGATAGTGCTGCTCATGATTCCGAAGCTGCCGTGACCCATAAGCGATCACTCGTGTGTCTTGCATCAACACACAACCCAAACCAATTCCTGATTCATCACAATATACGTCAAAAGATTTGGTTGTGTCCGGTTGAGCTAATACTGGTGCCATTGTGAGGTGTTTTACCAATGCCTGAAAACCTCCCTCACATGCCTCAGTCCATACATACTTCGTCCCCTTCTTCAGAAGTTCTTTCATTGGTTTAGCTATCTTGGAGAAACTGGGAATGAACCTCCGGTAATACCCAGCCAAACCTAGGAAACTTCGAACTTCATGTACAGATTTTGGAGAATCCCATTTGAGTACTTGCTTATCTTGCTCGGATCAACTGCAATCCCTTCTGCTGATATGATGTGCCCTAAAAATGGCACCTGGCTGATCCAAAGTTCACACTTGTTGAACTTAGAATATAGCTGGTGGTCCTGTAATCGTTGAAGCACAATACGCAAGTGTTGAGCATGTTCTTCTTCGGATTTTGAATACACAAGGATGTCGTCAATGAAGACCACGACAAACTTGTCCAATTCCGGCATGAACACCGAGTTCAAGAGATACATGAAATGAGCCGGTGCGTTGGTCAATTCGATGGACATAACAAGGTATTCATACAGTCCATACCTCGTCGAGAATGCTATCTTTGGTATGTCTTCTGGTCGGATTCTAATCTGATGATAACCAGAACGAAGTTCCATCTTCGAAAATACTTTAGCACCCACTAGTTGATCGAAAAGAATATCAATGCTTGGTAGTGGATACTTGTTCTTGATAGTGACACCATTGAGTAGACGATAGTCCACACACAGTCTCAAGGTCTTATCTTTCTTCTCTACGAACAATGCAGAACAACCCCATGGTGATGAACTTGGACGAATGAAACCCTTGTCCTCAAGTTCTGTTAACTGCTCCTTAAGTTCTGCAAGTTCCTTTGGTGCCATCTTGTAGGGTGGTCTTGAGATTGGGACTGTTCCCGGTACAAGTTCAATCTTGAACTCTATATCTCTTTCTGGGGGCATACGAGGATGATCTTCGGGAAACACGTCCGGGTATTCACATACTACCGGAATATCCTTTAGTTCCATAACCTCGGTACTGTGAGTAGATGAATTCACTAGAATGGCTCTCTCAAGATCGAGGACTTGAGAGGGATGAAGTGGAGAATTTAGATATATTTTTCGAGGAACGAGATCTAGAATAGCACCATGGTATTGTAACCATGCCATTCCCAAAATGACATCTAACTTCTGATTCTCTAATATCAGAAGTGAAGTAAGATATATGGTTCCATCTAGGTTAAGTGGTATCCCAGGAACCAACTCATTTGTTATTGTTTTCCCTGCCGGAGTGCTAATCACATAAGGAGTTTTTGTGGAGATTATAGGCAACTGATTTTTAATGACAAAAGATTTGCTAATGACATTGTGTGAAGCTCTGGAGTCAAAGAGTATGACTACGGGATGCTCAAAGATAGAGAACGTACCCGTGAGTATAGGTGCGCCTTCTGTAACGTACTTAATGGCGAGGTGGTGGACGTTGCCGAGTCTGGGAACTGGCTTCTTGGTCTGGTTGCGGGGTTGGTTGGCGCCTTGGTATGATGACTGTCCTCCGCTCTGCCTACTCTGCGGGCAGTCCTTGGCGAAATGCCCCGTGCGTCCACACGTGAAACACGTGTACGGGGTTTGGCCGGTACGAATGGGAGGACGGAATCCCGGTGCACGTGGTGGAGGTGGAAGTGCATGTGGGGTCATTCCCTGCTGTTGTTGCTGTCGGAAACCGGAGTTGCCAAACTGGCGACCACTGAACATTGGTGGTCGTGATGGCAGTTGCCACCTCTGGCTGGATGGTGATCGATACACCATTTGGTACATCTGAGAAGCACCACCTTCGCTGCCCTGTGGAGCACTCCTCTTTTTCATGTCTGAGGACAACTCTCGAGTAGCATCCTCTTGCATGATCGCGGTGTTGACAATGTCGTTGAAGCTGCCGTGGATGAACAAGACAAGCTTGTCCTTCATCTTGGGGTTCAACCCCCGGTAGAAGCACTCTCGCTTCCTGTCTTCCGTGTTCACTTGGTCCTGTGCATATTGGTCCAAGTGGTTGAAGGTCTTGGAGTACTCGTAAGCGCTCCTTCATCCCTGCTTCAGCTCTAAGAACTCTTGAAGCCTCCTCCTCATAATCCCGGGAGGGATATGGTAGGCGCAAAACGCCTCCCGGAATTCTGCCCAGCTCACGACATAGCCTGCGGGGCGTGTGGCGAGGTAGTTTGCCCACCACGCACTAGCAGAACCCTGTAGTTGTTGAGATGCAAATAGAGCCTTCTGTTGTTCGGTTATCTCAAGTAAACCAAACTTCCATTCAATGGTGCGGAGCCAGTTGTCTACCTCCAAAGGTTCGTCGGCCTCTCTGAAGACCGGCGTATGTGTCGATGCGAAATCCGAGTAGGAACTCGGATATGACTGACGTGGCCCATCAGCATGTCGCCCCCCTTGATGGGACGAGTGCTGTACAAGGGTCCTCAACAACTCGGTTTGCTCGTCGCGCGAGCTGAGTACTGCTGTGAGAACCTCCGCAAGACTTCTGGGAAGTGTAGGTGGAGGTGGTGGAGGTGGCTGTGTCTGGGGCGTATTCTGCCTCGGGGGTGGTGTGTCATCCCCCTGCCCTCCACTTGATCCTCCCACTTCAGAAGCTGTACGTGTACGCACCATATTGCCATACAACGATTTACACCATAAGTCTCATTGCCTCAAGTTCATCTTTCCATATAAATAGTAATGCGGTAGACCACGATAGATAATATACAACATCAACATATATTGATAAAGTATAAGCTTTATACAAGATATATTATCTCTGACAAAGTTTACAGTAGTAAACTCCAAAATGATGGACTCCCACTATGGAAATACATTTCTACAATACTTGGTCCCCATCAGATGTCGTACATATCTTGTCATTGTAGACATAAACACCACTACTCTTAATACGACACAAACATGGTCACAAAAGAAAAATACGAGCAACTATTAAACTATATGTTGCCCCATGTCGGCAGAAGTACTGCCGCATCCCACTTCAATACGCCCTACTCGACGTATTCAAGTTCCTCGAGATCTTTTTCTTCTTCTTCGTCATCCTCAGGATTAGGCACCACAGGTACGGGTGCTGAAGTAGAAGCTACTACCTCAACCATTATCGATGCTTTTGTGGCAGCCAATGCTTGTACATCAGCTTGCACCATAAACATCCTAAAGCCGTCAAGTTCCTACTGGGCCTGTTCACAGCTGGCTTTCCAGTCCAGAGCCTCCGCCCTGGACCGATCTCGATCTTTAGTCATCGTGCTCAACTGAGTACCCAGCTGGTGCACATCAACTAAGCTTGCTTCTAACTCAATTTCCATCTCTTGAGTTGCTCCACGAGCCTCTGACAGGTCTTGAGCAATTAACTCATACTGCTCTTCTTTGAAACGGAGACGTTGGTTGAGAGGAGCGATTGAGGTTCTAAGCGATTTATTCTCATGCTCAAAATGATCCCCTCGAATCATGGTTTTCCTCAGATTATCCACCAGCTCCCTAATGCACGCCTTCTGGGTGCCATTTTCGCGATGTGATGCCGATGCATACACCGCTAAGGCTGTCACCGATGTCCCCCCGCGGAGGTCATAATCGGCGATCAATCGGTTAGCCCACTTTTCAGCAGCCCTACCGCTGACCGAAAAGAACTCATACGGAGTACCCACTAGCTGATGATGGTGAAGTTTGCAAAACCTCCCCATAGCAACACTTGCGGCGAAGCTCCAAGTTTCTTCCAATAGAACACCTCTTGTTTTGATAGAAAAGGGGGCCCATCTGTTGCTTGGTGGACCAGCAGGCACGTCGACATAGATGACACATCTTTTTACCCTGTTGTCATAGAATTCTTTTCCTCAATAGCTAGGCGCCTCCTCATATCCGCACTGGCTTAACAGCATGACAAACAAATCCGGAAACCCGCCTTGACCAGTGCATGTCGTGTGCACCCAACCGTTAGGTAATTGGATCAGCTCTGCTGCCATCTTCCTGTAGAAACACCACAGTTTCATACAGGATTTCTCAGAATCAAAGGTGGAGTTGAATACTAAAGTTGTAGTATACTTTCCAAGCTTTACAGATTGTACTCATACAGATACATTTGAGCTAGGGAATAGAATCTATACAGGTTTTAAGTTGACCCATATTTTCTGGAAATTTTGACAGAACCTCCCCTGTATATGTAGTGATGTCCACAATTTATACAGCGATATCATGACAATACTTTGAGGTAATGACAAAAGAAACTTTGTATAACTTCAAGTTAACAATCCAGAAGTAAAATAGTTACCCCCTGAAAAGTTTGTTATACAGGTATTGCACGCGAATTCACAAATAGGTGCAAACTGTTCCAAGTTCTGGACTACCAGAACCAAGTTTGCAACAAATGGAATTAGACACCTCTATACCCAGACTTAGATCATGAATGCCAAATAAAGTTTATAGAGGACTTCCTAAGCTTTCCAGAAATGTATATATGTGACTATGTCACTATTCTGGATTAAAAGTTATAACTATCCAAACAAAACAGTTGAACTGACTGGTTTGCACCAGCAGTCCTGCAGTCCACTGTTTTGACTTCCAAATTTGATTTGACTCAAATTCAAATTTCGAAAAACTCTAAAAATAAAACCTGTAGAACTGCCTCTTCCCTTTTCATAAATGTGTCATAATAAGGCAGAAGATATTTCTACAGTGAGTTAGGGCAATATTTCTGGAACTGGTACAATGGTTGGGTCATCTGGAGTAGTTTTTGTATACTCCAAATTTCAACGGATTATCAAACTTTTCTCCCCTGATGTTCAACAGAAAAGTTGTAGAGGTCTTCACGAACTTTCCATACATATATGATAACCTTTGGCTATCTATCAGATAACCAAGATTACAACCCGGCGAAGTTGAGCCAACTTCTGCCAGAAATCATGAATCTTCATTCTATCTACCTTATCGAGTCGGAGTTCCTTTTTACGGAGTCCAAACCTACCAGCATCTGATATTTGGACTTTCCAACACATTATGCATCGATTCTGTCCTTGGGGATCGTCTAGTATCATGTTTGATACCGACGGTACTACGTATCTCACCAAAGAAAATTCTATCCGGTATATCCGGTTACGTCTATAGGTGGTTCCTATATCGTTCTCTCACAAACGGCTTCTACACGGTCTTCTACCGTAGTTAATGCTACAAAAGACAAACAATCCCCTTTCACACTTTCACACCTCAAGGGTGGTACAGGGAAACATGACAGGCAGTCAGAATATTACATATGAAAGTAATTGCATACGACTCTGGTGTGAGTCGCCCTCGAGCGAGGTCATGTCTCGAGGTACATGGCTGTAAATACGTCTGTATAGCAAAGACTCCCGTACGATCCTGCTTATACACGCTCGGGCATACATTTTTCTCATGCTCCCATAGAACATGAATGGTTCAAGAGAGGCATACTATCGGGTTATACACCACCCGACGGGGGCTCCCACTAACTTTGAAGCACGCTGGGGTACCGCGTGTCATAGGTTCTCAAAAACATTGAAAGCTTCAGAGACTCTTATTAACTTCCCGTGCCAAGCCACGGAAATTTCACATACCACTCCTCGTATGCTGACCTTACCGAGATTGATCCGCTCTCGGTGGCGTACCCTACCTCTTACCTGACGTCGGGGTGTCGTTACAGAATATAATAACACATAGTTGGTTTACCACCTTTATATCTTATACTAATATTACTCCTTATAAGGGCATATAGATAATTCCTCACTCAGACCCTAATTTTTCTGAAAATATGTTATTTTCAAGTACACTGTTCCCAATGATGCTCTGATACCATGCCTGTGGGGACCGGAATCCCGACATCCGAGGATCTCATTGGGTGGTGTCGTGCGATGCGACACCCAACAGTATACAAGAACAGAACGAGAATAAAACACAAGACGAAGTCTTTTATTTTTCTTACAGCAGAAGTTTTACAATACTAGCGGAAGGAAAGAAATATATATATCATAGCTACGCTCTCGGCACTAGCTATGCAAAAGCAAAGTCACACATGCCGTGGATGCTTTGCACTAGCAACACGCAAGTCACGGCGGCGTGCAGGGTTCTCACTCGGCTGTACACCCTGGAGGGGGTGCAACCTCATCATCAAACCCTTCATCAATTGTATAATCTGCAAAAACTCGTTAACTGCAAACGTGAGCATAAGGCTCAGCAAGACTAACCCATCTCACTAGACATATGCAAGGGGGACACTAAACATAGGTAAGGTGAAGCAAAAACGACTCACCTACAATTGGATCCTTATAATCAAGTTTTAAGTAGCAAATGACATTCTCCAAGCACGGCACATCATGGGTTCCACAATCAAACAAGAAATGCTTTGCCGATGATATGACATGCCCAGAGCACATAATGCTATTATAGCTAAAGTATGGGGAAACTGTAAACTCTAATGTGACTATCTCTAAATCATATAAGGTTGCAAAACAATTATAATTCAGTACAATTTATTTCTCATACTTCTTCAGTATTTACTACGTCACGGCGCAGTGAACAAGTGGTACTCTATTACCTCGAGGGACGGTGATTGCAATCAGGACACACCCGGACAACATGACACATATGTCGTTCGGAAGTGTCAGCGAGTACACCTGTACCTACATAACACTTCAGTACTAGGCGTATATGGCCACCTTTCACAAGAAACCCGAACGCCGATCCCGTCTCACCTCCGCAAACAGAAGGTCTCCGCACGGAACACCTCATGTGTCCGCCGATCAATTTACACCTTACTGTCCACATCCCACCCCTATCGATGGTGAGTTAATGGGCCTCGACACCCCAGTTATCGAGTTACATCAGTTTACTGGATTCCATATGTCCATTATGTCGCCGGTACAATTCAAGCTTGTCCGAAGGGGCCGCATACAGACGGTCCTTAATTGACACAGGCAGGGCTATGCGACCGAGACTCAATTCTCGCAGCTTCCTATCCATCCCCTGCCCGGTCTCAGTTTATTATATTAAGCCATTAACCAATCCTATGAGATATGTCCTACCTTTCTCGCGAGTAGATTCCAACTACTCGACTTCTACCGGATTCCCTATACATTAGCAAGGCAGTTACTACAGGTCAAACTGTAACTCGTTCCAACCAATCCCTGCGATTTTTGGTCACGCAAGTGGAGTATCAATCATCCTAAATGTAATGCACATTTCATATGCTAATCATCATAGTGATAAAGTCAAATTTTATAAACAACTTAAATGCAAACCGGGGCTTGCCTAGTTGCAGGTCAGAGTTGGGGTTAATCTCTGGAAGGTGCGCTTCCAAGGCTTCTGGTTCTTCCTCGACTTCGGTCACTATACGATATGCATATAACATGTATATAAATGACTTTGAAAAATAATTATTACTAAGACCATAATTTAATCCATGGTGATCATTATATGATAGGGACCTTAATTGGCTTTGGAACTTTGATGGTAGATACTAGGGAATATGATCAAAGCTCTTGCAAAGAACAATAGATGATCAACGTATATTGTTGTCTCTAAAATTATGTCAAGTATTAAATTTCCAAGAATTTTAAAGAAGAAACTGTAGCTTTAACATAGCTGCCAGTTGATAATCATGATATAGGAAGTTGTCCTGGTTCTTGCAAAATTTGTTTCATAATTTTCTAAGCTTTTCTGAAGGAGTTATTGAATTTCTAAGTTGGCAAGAATTTCTGGAATTATTTATATTTGAATTTTTAGCTTTTAAATAAATATTCAGTTTGTAACTGAATTAGGACTATGATATTAGGTCAATTAAATCCAAGATATTTACAGGAACTAGAATATGACAAAAGGAAGGTTCAGTCCAAATTTGGGACATAATAAAGCAACTGAACATCTGCAAAAATTCAATAACTGAAAAAATTAATTGCACTATACAGAGGGTTAAACTGGTGCAATGGATCCCAAACTTTTTCTAGTATTCAAGAATAGGACAATGCATTTTATGTGAATTTTGGGGATTTTCCCAGTGGCAAGTTCATCTGGCAAAATTACATTTGTGTTTGAGAAGATTGTTTTATACATAATTTAACTTTGAGTTGCATAGAACCTAATTGGGACTGATAGAAAATAGAGTTCAAGGGTTTCAATTAAAATTTGTTTGAATATTTTTGGAGCATCCTACAGATTGTTATGGATTTTCTAAATTGGATCCAAATCTGGAATTAATTTCTAATTCGAATTAAACCGTGGGTCCCACTATTTTAAAATGGACCAATGGCATTTAAACCACACGGGGACCACAGAGATACAGCATGTAGCCACAACAGATCCCTGAGCCACACCTGATCCGACAGGTTAAAAGGCGCTGACACGTGGGGCCCGCCACGTCGTCTTCCTCCTCCCGACGCGGGCGGCGCGCGGGGCTCCCATGGCGGTGTTCTCTAGCGAGCCTCGCCGGATCTGCGTTCCCAGCCACCGCAACATCTAAATTTTGGCGCCCAATCTTAATTTCACGCGCTGAGCACGATGGTAGGGTCGGGGAGGCTTGCCAACGATCGGAAACAGTGGCGCATCGGCGGCGGCGACAGCTAGGGTTCTGGCCATGTCGGAACCTTCGCTTCGTGGCTAAACTCTTATAAAAATGCTGGGGAAAGACTCCTGGAACCACTAGGAAGGTGTTGGGAAGGTGAGATGGTCGTGCAACGGTTGGCTAAACCATCATCGACGGTGACCGCAGCAACTTCTTAACGGCGGAGGGGAAACTCGTAATTCTCGAGCTACGGTTGATTATCTTTGGTGATTCCAGTTCGACAGGGTGCGCAAAGAAGTGTAGAAACTATTTTCTAGCAATTGTGGAGAGTGATCAAGTGTGGAACTCGAATTGAAAGAATAAACGAGCGAGTTCATAAGTTTCGGCCGAAAGTAAAACTTAGCTAAATTGCTCGATACTCGCATAAACAAGGAGCGGCTTTCACCGACGTGTAGAGCGTGTCTCGGCGCACCAGTTTGCTATAGGAGTCGAAGCGCGAAAATGCATGCAGCAGCCTATCACCGTGGAGCAGAGACGGCGTGTGGTGAACACGACGGCAAGCTTCGGTGTCGCATCAAAATCCCAGCTAAAACCGCAACAAACGGTCAACAGAAGTGAACCAGAGGGTAGACGAGAGAGTGTGGAAGAACCTTGCCGCTGAGAGCTTGGCGCGAGAGGCCTTCGGCTGGCCGGCAACGGGCGCGCGGCATCGAGCGGCACGGGGTGATTGCGGCAGCGACGAAACGGAGCAGCGCGGTGAAAAGTGAACGGGTGAGGGACTTCGGCCGACGGGGGGTAGTTTTATAGCCTCCACCGCGGTAGATAAGGACGCAGGGGGGTAGCTGGAGGCGACCGACGACCGATGGCGCGCTGGCGGCATGCAGCGTCATGGTGTCACCCGGGGAGAGAAAACAGGGGCGGTGAATTGGTTTCACTGTCTAACCTGTTGGCGCCACCTCTCTCCCTTATCCCCTCCTCTAAATTCCAGCTAAAACATTGTCCAAAAATTCCCAAAATTTACAGGTAGGCTATGAAAAATATGGGGAATTCAATTCTGCAATCAGATTTCAATTTGGACATAGTTTGCATCAAATGCAAATTCAAATTTGAATTCAAATATGGGTATAAACCTTATTGAATTAAATAGTATCTGAGGTCCAAAAATCTCCAAACTTTGAAACCAAGTTCCCTAAACCAGAAAAGGTCTTAAGAAAAATTAGGGATTGATTTGGGCAAAGTTTAGTGTAAAGCTAAATTTGATGTCGACGTGAAAAGAATCCTTTGTACGTGTCCAAACAAATGGAAGATGTAATTCAAAAATCTTGAAAATTTTCTGAGAAGCTAGTTATATATTTAAGAGTCCAAGGAAAAATTTGGAGCCTTGGATTTGAATCTTTTTGGCAGGGCCTAATATGCATAGCAACATAATCAAATTACATTTGTTTTGATTTTTATATTGCTGCCATATAATTTGCCCTAGCCATTGCAATCAATAACTTCCCAACATTGTAGAAAGGTTTATATAAAATGTTCTAGGGTTAGGGTGAAGTCAAGTCCTCATGTTGATAAGATTACAACATGAGTAGAAAGAAGACTTTTTAGTGAGGTCACGTTTATGTGCACAATTATGTTGACCCCCATTATGTTTGATAAACCACTTGTAGTTGAACTTCAAACAAAAGGAAAAAGTGGGATTTTACATAGGATACCAAAGGCCTAGGTTGGTTGTATGAACTAAATATCGCAAGATCCTTTTTACGGCTGTCAAAAGACATTCCTTAGGATTGGCTCGAAATCTTGCACACAAACATACACTCAACATAATATCGGGCCTGATGCACATAAATAAAGCAGGGAGCCAATCATGGAGTGATATACCTTTTGATCCACATTTGGTCCGTCTTCATTAAGATCCAAGTGTCCATTTGTCGCCATGGGAGTCTTTATGGGCTTTGCTTTGTCCATTCCAAACTTCTTAAGTATGTCTTGAGTTTACTTTGTTTGGCTTATGAATGTCCCTTCCCTTTGTTGCCTCACTTGGAATCCCAAGAAATATCTCAATTCTCCCATCATGGACATCTCAAATCTATCTATCATGATCTTACTAAATTCTTGACAAAAGGATTTGTTAGTTGAACCAAATATAATATCATCAACATAAATTTGATAGATAAATAGATCATTATCAAAATGCTTAGTAAACAACGTGTAATCATCTTTAGCAATCTTAAATCCATTTTCAATCAAAAAAATATCTAAGGCACTCATACCAAGCTCTAGGAGATTGTTTGAGGCCATAGAGAGCCTTACATAGTTTGAACACATGGTTGGGGAACCCTTGATCTTCAAATCTGGGGGTTGCTCCACGTACACCTCCTCCTTGATGGGTCCGTTGAGGAAGGCGCTTTTCACATCCATTTGATAAAGCTTTGTAACACCCTCATTTTCATGCATCATGCCCTGCATCCATCATTAAATATGTTTAACATTGAGCAACATAAAAAGGAACAAGTTTAAAATGAATTAGAAACAAAAGTCACACTTGAGAATTCTGGGAAGTGCGGACTAGTCCGATTTTGGTGCGAACTAGTCCGATTTCTCTCTGACTTCAATCGTACTTGCTCGTTTTGGTGCGTACCAGTCTGTTTTTTTTCTCTCTGGACACTTGTGGACTTGCCTGGTTCAGTACAGACTAGACTGGTGTTCCAATTCCATAGAAATTTTGCTATGTCCCTGGACGTGTCCGGACTTGTCCGGTTTTGCAGCGGACTTGTCCGTTTTCCCCTCTGACTAAAGTTGGACTTGTGAAATTTTGGCCAGACTTGTCTGTTTTTCCCCTCTGGATAAGTTCAGACTTGTTCGACGTGCAGTGTTGACTTGTCCGATATCTCCCTGTCTAACTTCGGACTAGTCTAGCCCTTTTCGGACTTGTTAGGTGAATCACGACTCCGAGTTGATCTTTTGTTTCACGACTTGTTTCTTGGGTTTTATGTTAAGTGGGCCTAGGGACGTCGTGCAAAACTCTTTTAGAGCCCATGTGGGACTCCAAATCGACCCCTATTTATCTCAAACTTGAAATCCAACCAACCCTAGCCCTCCACCTCTATATAAACAACTCCAACCCTTGGGTTGACATCTATTTGCCACTTTTCAACCACACCCAAACCATAGCTCGTGAATAGCCGCCACCAAGGAGGGAGAAGGAGATCTAGAGCAAGAAGAAGAAGACGAGGAAAGGAAAGAGGGTCAATATCTCCATCGAGATTTTGTTCTGCATCAACGGTTCACAATCGAATTCTTCATCAACCCTAGATCGTCAAGATCCAACTATTGCCTCCAATACCCTTGATTCTTTGGAGTCTTGGACACCTGGTATACCTTCTACTTCCTCTTCCTTACTTGAATTCAACCCCAAATCTCCAGATTCATGTCGATCTAGAAAACCCTAGTTCGCTAGTTCCACGAAGTGCGGACTAGTCTGGTCCCTGGCGGACTAGTCCGATTTTCCTGGTTAAATTGCGTTGAATTAATTCCAAAATTAGATCGAATAAACTCCAAACCTATGTAGACTTCTTAATAACCATTGTAATTGATTAATAAACAATATTAACAACTTATTAACTAGTTTTGCTTTGCATTTGCATTAATCATGCATGTCATGTCATATTGAGTAATATTTTTGCACTCTTTGATTGTGTTTCTCGTCATGTATGTTTATTGTGTGGTTTAGACGGATTGGCGCTAGGGAGTGTTGCAGAGAATCTCCAGCACCAAGAGATTGAGGGCTTTGACTCGAACCAATCCCAAGAGCATGGCAAGTGTCCTTGAACATATTGATCCTGTTTTAAAATAAATGTTTTGTTTGCAAAACTGCATGCTTGTGTTAATTTCATGGGAAATCCTATGATAAGAAGTTTACTAGCCTTGTTGACCACCCTTGTCACTTGAAATTCATGGTAGAGGGCCGGGATGGGCTTTTTATCTTTTTGCTTCGCTTAATTAATTGGGATGGAAAACAACTATACCACTTAACTTAATTATGCATTTATGAGATTTGATTAACATGAAGTGGTTAATATGATGTGGTAACGGGTGACCTAAGCAAGCCTGGTATGTGTATGGGTTGGATGTTATGGTGGTTTGCTTGCTTTAGATCTAAGGATCGGTTCATGCGAGAATAATCCAGGACTACAGTGCCACCACGAGGCCAGGTTTTGGTGCGGTGTAGCTGATTAATTAGGGCTTTGCCAGTGCTATTTGGACCATTAAGGATGCTCAGGGAAGGGGTAGTCGGATTAGGTTTGTTGATGATTGGTGGGACTAACCTGGGATCCGAATGGCTCAAGAGGGGGCCCTTGGTTGAAGATGTGCTCAGCCGGAGACATCACCACTGGTGAAACCTTAGTGGGGTTTAAATAGGCTAGTAATTCCTTTGTAAAGACTATTTTGTGATCTCTTGGCCACACACTGACGGAAGTGCGAGACAACATAATTGAGGTTCTAGTCACTTCAAGGTGATGGAATCACAAACTCATGGGTAAAGTGGTACAAACTCTGCAGAGTGTTAAAACTATCATGATAGCCGCGCTCCCGGTTATGAGCACCTGGACAACTTCCATGATTAGAGGGAAATTGGGATTTGGGATGGTTATTGTTTGGTTATGGTTGGGTACTAGTTATGGGATGGTATTATGGTTCATGGCAACTAATATGGTTACTGGTAATGAGAAATCTAGAATATGGATAATGGTAATGGAATATGGAGTGGTATTATGATAATTACATGGTTTATGATGGGTTCACTTTACATACATATAATATACTGCTTTTCAAATATTTTAATGTACTTTTCAGCACTTAGCCTTTGTTATATTCGTCATTTGAATCAGCTACATGTCATACTTTCCACACTTGTCGAGTACAACATGAACTCACCCTTGAAATTCCCCCACCAACAGTTGCAGGTCAGATTTGGGAGTATAACAATGATAATGCGGAGTTCTAGGCTGTGTCTGCCGTCAAATTTGCCAGTGGAGTTAATTTGAGCTGCGCTATACCCTATTTGCTTATGTTGCTTAGCTGCTTAGTTTTCTTTATTAGTTTATTTCCGCTGCATTTAGTTCAAACATGTCATTAATATTCATTAGAGCCTGTATTTGAGGACGTTATAAATTCCGTAAAAGAAGTGCTCAATTAATCTCGTCTCGTGGTAATTTTTTGTATATCCTTTTGTGATTGCACTCGTGTATGTGTGTTGAACTTCCTGGGCACACATATGCGTTCACTTGGTTCATTTTTCGGAACCGGGTGTCACAAATTGGTATCAGAGCCACAGGTTGACCGTAGGATGCAGCCTAGATAGAATGGACACTTTAGAGCACATAGGAATACTCAGGAAGTTATATGTTTTTGCTTGGTGTGTTGTTTGTTATATATTGGTTGCTTGTGTGCCATGTCCACATAGGCTTGTATAGGTAGTTGTTTAGTTTCATATCCCTTGAAGCATATAGTTGGGGACGTCTTCTAAATTCTTATCTCTTGCTTTTCTTCAGATGGCGAGGACTCGCAACCAGAGGGATGCTAACGATGAGGAGGAGAATAATGGAGCACCTCAGAACAACAATGGACAAGGACCTACTCAGGGAGCTATCAATATTGAGCAGCTTTTGGCTATGCAAAACCAGCTCATGCAGACCATGATACAAACTATGGGACAGTTGCAGGCTTGTAACAACAACAATCAGCCCCACATGCCTCCACTGCCACCCCACCTCCTCATAACCAGTTGGGAGAGTTTATGAGGACTAGGCCACCAACCTTTGCTCAAGCCGCTAACCCTATTGATGCTGATGATTGGCTCAAGTCTGTGGATAATAAGCTAGCTATTATCCAATGCTGTGACCAAGAGAAGCTACTCTTTGCATCTCATCAACTGGTTGGAGCAGCTGCCGATTGGTGGGATTTACTATGCAATGCTCATGAGAACCAAGAGATAATTACTTGGGCTGAATTCAAGGAGAGCTTCCGTTCTTGTTATGTGCCGGAAGGTGTTATGATGTTGAAGAGGCAACAATTTAAGAACTTGAGGCAAGGAAGATCGAGTGTGGGGTGAGTATGTCAATAAGTTCACTCAACTCTCAAGTTATGCACCTGAGGATGTGAGCCGGGACAACCGGAAGCAATACTTGTTCATGAGCGGCTTGAACAATGAGATCCAAGTACAATTGCTGAATTGTGACTATGCCAACTTCCAGAAGCTAGTGGATAAAGAAATTGTTGTGGAGAACAAGGTCCGTGAGATGGAGCAAGACAACAAGAGGAAGGCGTCATATCAAAGACAGTAACAAGGAAGTGATGTGCACCTTGGCTTTGCGCCACCAAATGCGCCATATCACAGCTCTTATGCTCCTGTACATTGCCCTGGTTATGCACCACACCCAACTCAGTTTGTGCAGCAGCGCCCTGTTATGCAAGCACTTAGGCCTCCAGTGCCTTATGCACCTCGTGCAAACATTCCTCGTGCCAGTGCACGGAATCAAGTCTGTCCGAATTCTAGTGCAGGAAAGAAGTGCTATACTTGTGGAGAAGATGGACACTTTGCACATCAATGTCCTAAGTCAGACTTTGGACAAGGAAGCAATACGCCAAGGCAAAACCCAAGACCCAATGGAGGACAACCGCAAGGGAACCATAGACAGCAGAATTTTGCTCGTGGCAACGTGAACCATGTCTCTATGGAGGATGCTCAACAAGCGGATGACATGGTGATTGGTATGTTTCTCGCAAACCCCAGCGACTATGTTATTTTATTCGGGAGCATCGCATTTATTCATTGAATCAAAATATGTTGCGAAGTATAGTTTGGCTATCTCTCATATGAAGTTTACTCTATTGGTTATGTCTCCTGTAGGGGAGATGAGGACAAATATAGTATGTCCAAAAGTAAGCCTTAGAATAAAGGGGGTAGACTTCTTTGGACACCTCACTGTCTTGGATTCTCAAGGATTGGACATTATACTTAGTATGGACTGGTGGAGGAAGCACAATGGAGTCATCGAATGTGCCACGAAGACAGTGAAGCTGACCAATGAGGAAGGGATCACCATAGAGTTTGAAGCATCTCAACACGCATCAAAGCAATTAGAGCTGAATCACATGGACGGTGCCGCAATTGAGGAGATTCCAGTGGTGTGCAAATTTTTGGATGTGTTCCCAGATGAGTTGCCAGGTATGCCATCTGATCGATGCATTGAATTTGTTATTGATTTAATACCTGGAACTGCTCCTATAACTCAGAGGCCGTATAGGATGCCTCAAAAGGAGTTAGCGGAACTCAAGAAGTTGATTCAAGAGCAATTAGAGAAGGGTTTTATTCGCCCCAGTTCCTCACCTTGGGGAGCGCCCGTGCTGTTTGTGGACAAGAAGGATGGATCACAAAGGATGTGTGTGGATTACCGAGCTCTCAATGAGGTGACCATCAAGAACAAGTACACCTTACAACATATAGAAAACTTGTTGATCAGATGAAGAGTGCTTGTGTCTTCTCTAAGATTGATTTGAGGTCGGGATACTTTCAAATGAAGATTAGACAATCGAATATACTCAAGTCCGCTTTCAGGACACGATATGGATCCTATGAGTACACCGTGATGTCCTTTGCATTGACAAATGCGCCTGCATACTTTATGTACCTCATGAATAAGGTCTTCATGGAGTACATGGATAAGTTTGTTGTGGTGTTCATTGATGATATTATGATCTAGTCGAAGGATGAGAAGGAACATGAGGTACACTTGAGGCTCACATTGCAGAAATTGAGGGAGCACCAATTGTATGCCGAGTTCAGCAAGTGCCGGTGTTGGTTGAAAGAAATGTCGTTTCTGGGTCATATCATCTATGGAGGAGGAGTATCGGTCGACCCCGGAAATGTGAGGGACGTGTTGAAATGGGAACCCCCACAGAATGTAAAGGAAATCCGGAGTTTTCTTGGAATGGTTGGATACTAACGTAGGTTCATCAAGGACTTTTTTCAAGATAGCCAAGCCAATGATGGAATTGCTAATGAAGGGGAAAGCGTTTCAATGGACTCAAGCTTGTCAAGAGAGTTTTGAGGAGTTGAAGAAGAGGTTAACCGCAACCCCAATTTTGATATTGCCGGACGTGAGCATGATTCTCGATATCTATTGTGATGCATCGAGACAAGGACTTGGATGTGTATTGATGCAAGAAGGACAAGTTGTTGCATATGCATCGAGGCAATTTAAGAAACATGAGCAGAGTTACCCAACACGTGACTTGGAACTTGCAGCCGTGGTACATGCATTGAAGATCTGAAGACATTATATTCTTGGACATAGGTGTGAAATTTATACAGATCATAAGACCCTTAAGTATATTTTCATGCAAACAAACCTAAATTTGAGGCAACGAAGATCGTTGGAGCTCATCAAGGATTATGATTTGGGAATTAATTATCACCCGGGAAAAGCCATTGTAGTGGCCGATGTCTTGAGTAGAAAAGGAGTAAGTCACCAACTCATAGTTCGAGAGCTGCCATCCGAGATATACAAATAGTTTGAACGGTTGAACCTTGGATTTGTAAATGAGATGGGGATGATGGAGTTAAATCCGACTTTGGAGCAAGAAATTTGAGAGGGTCAAACAAAGGATGAGGAGATTCAGGAGATCAATGAAAGGACCCAAGAGGGGAGAGAATTCAGATTTGATGAAGATGACCATGGTACCTTACGGCTTGGAAAAAGGATTATCGTGCCTAATGTGAAGCATATTCGGGAGACAATATTAAAGGAGGCACATGACTCGCCATACTCAATTCATCCTGGTTGTGAAAAGATGTACAAAGTCTTGAATACTTGTTATTGGTGGGCTAGCATGAAAAAGGACATAGTCGAATATGTAGCTTTGTGTGATGTGTGCCAACGAGTCAAGGCAGAACATCAAAGGCCAGTTGGATTATTACAGCCATTAAGGATTCCGGAATGGAAGTGAGAAGAAATTGGAATGGACATCATAGTTGGTTTACCGCATACTCAGTCTAGTTATGACTCAATTTGGGTAATTGTGGATCGGTTGACCAAGTCAGCTCACTTCATCCCTGTCAAGACCAAGTATACGGCAATACAACTAGCAGAACTATATATGCAACATATTGTGAGCTGACATGGAGTTTCGAAGAAGATAGTCTCGGATAGTGGTTCTCAGTTTACCTCCAGGTTTTGACAAAATGTGAGACCTATGTGTGCTGAATACATTGGCTTTGACAATAAAAGTTTTGAATGCTGCCATAACATCTTTTTAACAAGGTCCAACTCTAGCTCCGAGCCTCTACAAGGTCCGACAATAGGTCCGACTTTCTTTGTCTAGGTCCGACATGTTTTTGGGTAGCTCCGGCGAGCTTTGTCTTTAGCTCCGACATGTCTTTGTTAAGCTCCGATATGTTTTGCTAGCTCCGACTTATGTTGGTTAGCTCCGACATGTTTTTCTAGCTCCAACTTTTGGGATGACTAGGTCCGACTAGCTTTGGTAAGCTCCGACGCTAGTTGTACTAGCTCTGGTAAGCTGCAGCTCAAGCTCCGATTAGCTTTGGCAAGGTTCGAGCTTGATCGCAATGTTCCGGCTTTTAATGTGAAATGTTTCGAACATGCTTTACACTTAAGGAAAGGTAGCTTAATATTCTTTTACTAAGTTTTTGGTGTGTTTTGGTTGATATTGCTGATACCGTTTTGATATGCTTTGCAACATGCTTATGTGAGGTGCTCACGTATGGTGTTGTGTTTGGAACTGACTTGAGTCAAGTCGCGGACTTGGGCTCTTACAGATTGGTTATTTGTTCATGTGCAGGTGTTGCTTGAGTTCAAGTCATGGCTGGTGACAGGATCCTTTGGACTAGTCTCGGGGAGGAGATGAGTTTCCAACAACCATATTTAGGAGGAAATGTGGTTGAGCGGGTCAGGAGGTCGCGCAGGATGATTGAATCAAGGGCAGTGCATATGAAGGTTACGGGACGTCGAAGGAAGGTGTTTGCACGTATGCATGCGATGCTTGACATGGCAACATGGTTCCGAAGATGGTTTATGGATGGGAAGATCTGGTTGGACGGATCGGATCATATCGGTTGATGACTTTAGCTGCGGCGGAGTCGGTAATGGCTTGGTATGGAAAGTATCGAGTTGGTTATGGTAGGATTTCGTGTGGGTAACGAACTTGAGTTGTTTTAATAATGTGGGATATGTTCCTAAGGTGTTTGGAAGTCTTAAGATTTCTTCTATCTGCATATAGAAGAGTCCTAAGCAGTTATAGAAAGTTCCGATTCGTGATCGGAGTAGGATTGGAGTACTAGTTAAGATTGGGTTGGCCTTAGGGCTGGTTATATAAGCAAGGGAAGGCCAGAACTCGTGGTGCACGATTTTGGGGCTGTTCCTCTTGTGTTCTATTGAATAAAATTTGTAGTTTGAAGGAACTTTTGTGCCTTTTTCGTCCGACTTGTTCCAGACAAGTTTTACTCGTCAAGTTTCTGGACAGCACTACCTTTCGTCGGTGGTTTTATCATAACTCGAGTTTTACAGATCCAATTGACATGGTTCTTTTTGGGTTGTCTTCACAACTTGATTTTATATCATCTTTCAAAATTTCACGGTCATTGGATTTGTGGTTTCTTATCTACATGAGTTTCTTTGCAGCGTTCTAGAACTATTTTTTCTCGGGTAGGACAGATTGACCTTTCTTCGATCTTTCGATCATAACTTGAGTTTCTCTCGATGGATTTGAGTGATTCTTCTTGTTTTTTCTTCATGACTTAATTATATCTGATATATATCACTTTTGTCACGGTGAAACACGTTTAGATTAATTTCACACACGATTTCTCTAACAGATCATTTTTCTGCCGAAGGGGTTGGGATTTATTTGTTTCTGCTGCGTAAGATTTTTAAATCTACCATTCACCCCCCTCTGGTAGCTTTTCACATGCTCTTTGATCCTACAATTGGTATCAGAGCCACGGTGCTCTAATCTTTGTGATTTTCACGTGTTTTTGACTAATCATCATGGAGAAATACTCCGCCAAACCATGTGTGTTTGCTTGTATTGATTTTCAGGTTTGGAAGGCACACATGGAGGCATTCATCTAGGGCCAAGGCTTCACCATGTGGGAAAAGGTGTACAAGCCTTATGATTTGCCTTCAAACGATGAAGTTATGGCTACGAACCTACGGGACGTCGACAACAATAAGAAAGCCAGAAACTTGATCATCCAAGGACTCACTCAAAGCGACTTCGACCGCGTTGCACACCTCCGATCGGCATACGATGTATGGAGAGCACTTTGTGACTATCACGAGGGATCCAACACGATCAAGGAGGTAAGGCAAGATATGTTCAAGAAAGAATACATGCGCTTTGAAATGCAACCCGGTGAGTCAATTGATGATCTCTTTGCTCGCTTCAATAAAATTCTTAGCAACTTGCGTAGTGTTAATGTTAACTTTTCTGATGCTGAGAATGCTAGGCAACTTCTTAGTGCATTAGACATGTCAATCTGGGAGATGAAAGTAACATCTATTCGTGAATCAACTGTCATGAGTTCTCTTACATTAGATGTACTTTATTCTAAAATAAAAACTCATGAAATTGACATCTTATCATGTAAGAATCTATATAAATCTATTGCATTTGTCTCACAACGTGATATTCCTAGCTCCGGCCAATCATCATCTTGCAATACTCTTGCTTTGTTGTCCTCACTAACCCTGGAGAAGATCGAGGAATTTCCAGAAGAGCAGTTAGCACTCATCTCAAGTAGATTCTCAAAAGCATTGCAAAATGTGAGAACTAGAAGGAGAGGAAGCTCTGGACCTCAACGCTGTTTTGAATCTGGTAAGACAGGAAACTTTCATACAGAATGCCCTAACCTTTTAGGTCCTACTACCCGTGAAGAAAAAACAGAACAAGGTGAAGACCACCTCTGGAAATCCCAACAAGAAAAAGAAGGGTACCATAGGACGCAAGATGATTAATAGTTTCATCACTGCACTTCAAGAGCTCAGTTCAAGTGATGTAGACATTGAAAGTGATAAAGATGATGATGATTTGGCCAATATATGCTTCATGGCAGGCAAAACAAGATCAAGATCAAGTTCGGAGGATGCAGAACACAACAGTGACGAAGATGAGGTTTCATGCTTGAGGAAGGAGAACATATGGATTGTGGATTCAGGATGCTCACGCCACATGACCGGTAACATAGAATGGTTCTCCTCCCTCTCCTTTGTGCCATGTGTAGAAAATGTTACTTTTGCCGATAATTCTTCAACTCCTATAATTGCTAAGGGTTCGGTTAGAGTAAATGATCACTTCATTTTTAAAAGATGTGGTACTTGTTAAAAATTTTAAGTACAACTTGCTTTCTGTTTCTAAATTCCTTGATGGGAATTTGGAAATAACTTTCACTAAAAATTGTTGCAAAGTTGTAGATTCAAATAGTGGGCTTATTTTTAACATGTCTCCGTTTGGATGAGTTTTTAAAGCTGATTTTGATATGTCTTCCTCTAAGCATAGGTGTCTAGTTGCTAATGATTCAAAGGACTTATATTTTCGGCATCGTAGACTTGGTCACGTAGGCTTTGATCACCTAACGCGTGTTAGTGCTCTTGATCGCATTCGTGGGCTGCCTAAGCTTAAAGGGGACAAAGAATTGTGTGCACTTCTTGTAGACATGCGAAGATGGTTGCAGGTTCACATACTCCTCTCACAATGATCATGACAACTGAACCGGGTCAACTTTTGCACCTTGACACCTTAGGACCTTCACGTGTTCAATCCTTCGAAGGTAAATGGTATGTTCTTGTTATTGTTGATGATTATTCTAGATACACTTGGGTTTACTTTATGGCGTCTAGGAATGAAGCTTTTAGTCAGTTTAGAACGTTATTTATTAGATTATCAATTGATCACCCAGGATCTTTAAAAGCAATTAGAAGTGATAACGGAACTGATTTTAAAAATCAATCTTTTGATCACTTTTGTGCTAAAAAATGAAATAGATCATCAATTTTCTTCACCATATGTACCTCAACAAAATGGTGTCGTACAAAGAAAGAACAGAACCTTAGTTGAAATTGCTAGAACTATGCTTGATGAATACCAAACTCCTAGGAAATTTGATGCAATTTCAACAGCTTGTTATGTCTCTAATCGTGTTTTCTTGCGTGCTAAGCTAAGTAAAACACCATATGAGCTCCGGTTTGGACATAGGCCTAGTGTTACACACCTTCGGTTCTTTGGTTGCAAATGCTGTTCTAAGAAACATGGTAATCTTTATAAATTTGAACCTAGATCCATTGATGGCATGTTTCTCGGTTATCCATCTCATACTAGAGGGTACCGTGTGCTTTTACTTGACACTAACAAAATTGTGGAGACTTGTGAAGTTTCTTTTGATGAAGCTAGCCCAGGTACTAGCTCCGGTATTGCAGGACCAGATCCATATCCTCAGGGGGGGGGGGTATTATCGAAGATGAAGAAGAGCCAGTGATACTGCCTGGTAATTCCGATGTTGACAAGTGTCCAGCTCCGTATATTGAACAAGCTCCGGCTATCACCTATGCTGGTCCTGATCGTCCACAAGTCACAAGCTCATCAATCTACGATGAATCTAATGAAGAAGAAGCTTGTGAGACATCTGTTCCCCTACTGTTTTACAAAGATCATCACCCACAACAGATAATTGGAAGCTTGCACGAACGAGTCACACGGTCTAGGTTTTGTGATCCAAACTCTCATGCTCATTCTGATTTTGTTGCTTCTTTTGAACCCAAAGATATATCACACACACTCACTAATGAATCTTGGATTATTGCCATGCAAGAAGTGTTAGAAAATTTTGAAAGAAATAATGTTTGGAAACTTGTACCTCCTCCTCAAGGTCACACCTTAATTGGAACTAAATGGGTGTTTAAAAATAAACAAAGTGAGGATGGAGTTGTGGTTAGGAATAAGTCTAGGTTGGTTGCACAAGGTTTCACTCAAGCTGAAGGTCTAGATTTTGATAAAACCTTTGCTCCTGTTGCTAGATTAGAAGCCATAAGAATTTTGTTAGCTTTTGCTGCATCTAATGGTTTTAAGCTATATCAAATGGATGGTAAAAGTGCTTTTCTTAATGGCTACATAGATGAGGAGGTTTATGTCAAACAACCACCAGGTTTTGAAAATTCAGATTTTCCTAATCATGTTTCAAACTGTCCAAAGCCTTGTACGGTCTCAAACAAGCCCCTAGAGCATGGTATGATAGTTAAAAACATTCTAACTTGAAAAGGGGTTTACCATCGGCAAGGTTGATAAAACTTTTTTTGTGCTTAAGCATGGCAATGACTCATTATTCGTTCAAGTGTATGTGGATGATATTATCTTTGGTTGTGCTTCTCATGATCTTGTGTCCAAGTTTTCAGCTATGATGAGTTCAGAATCTGAGATGAGTATGATGTGAGAACTCACGTACTTTTTGGGGCTGCAAATCAAGCAAACCAAGGAGGGTACCTTTGTGCATCAAATGAAGTATACAAAAGACCTCCTAAGGCGCTTCAACATGGACAAAAGCAAGCCTCTTCGGACACCAATGGGAACAGCAACAACACTTGAACTTGATGAAGATGGTGAACCCGTGGATCAAATAGAATATAGAAGCATGATCGGATCACTTTTGTACCTCACTGCATCAAGACCGGGCATAAAGTTCAGCGTATGTCTTTTTGCACGGTTTCAAGCCTCCCCACCTGCTTCACGTCGTCAAGCCGTCAAAAGGATTCTCAGGTACTTACATGGACCCCAAGAATTTGACATTTTTCTTCCTTATTCCTCAACTGTTACTTTGAAAGCTTTTTCCGATGCTGATTTTGGAGGTTGTAGGATTAATAGGAAAAGTACTTCCGGTGCTTGTCATTTTTTTGGTAATTCACTTGTTGCTTGGTCCTCGAGAAAACAAAATTCAGTTGCACAATCCACAGCTGAATCTGAATATGTAGCTATGGCTAGTGCATGCTCACAAATTCTTTGGATTGTTCAAACTCTTAAGGACTATGGGGTTGATCTAGATAGTGTTCCACTGTTTTGTGATAACACTAGTTGCATTGCTAAAAACCCTGTGCAACATTCTAGAACTAAGCACATTGATTTAGGTACACTTTCTCCGTGATAATGTTGAAAAAGAAAACATGTGCATCACCATGTAGATACCAAACACCAATTGGCTGACATTTTTACAAAACCTTTGGTTTTCACTCGTTTTTGTTTCATTCGTAGTGAAATAGTGGTTGTGCATCCTCATGGCTTAAATTGAGGGGGAGTTTTGAAACTTGGGAAGTCTATGTGTGAATATGAAATTGAAATAATATGAGCATAGTATTTCATACATATATGACTTTGTAATTCCTTTTACATGCTGAAAGTTTTTACTACATTACTCGAGTTATACATTTTGTAGTTTTTGCCATATCTAGTAATTGGAATAATAACTTACACTAAATCTGGTCATGGTCGAACTTTCTTGCTGTTTTGAACTTGTTGCATGCTCACAAGTGCTTTTAATCATAAAGAATTAATCAAGTAATAAACTCACTTGTTGAGTTTTTATGAACAAATATAAGTTGAGAAAAATATCAAGAGAATATGCATGCATCGCACTTCTTCTTTTGAAACGGTTATCATTGCACTTAGATATGAACTTGGAAGAAGTTGTGTATGACTAAAACCATGTCCGTAAGCTTCTGATTGTCAAATGACATAGGCTTGGCTTGGTTGGTTAGAATAAGGCAGATGCGCATATAATATATTGCAAATATCATATGATCCAAACTTGTGCTTTCAAAAATAATAAAATGCAGCAACTAGTGTCATGCTTTCAGGTTTTGAAATAGTTAAGTTTGTGAGATCATGGCTTGCTTAAATTGAAAATTACATTTGATCTCTAGCATGGCTTACACTACTTTATGTATTTCATTGATGTGATAGTGTAAGTTACATGATAGTATGATTTAGATGAGCTCTGTTTATATGTATATGTTATAATATGCTCATAACATTTGAAATTTCTCTTTTGAATCTTGCTGAATACATTGTCAAAGGGGGAGAGATAATGTGCATGGGGAGAGATAATAAATATGTGAATTTTCAATTTTTTAAATGATAAGTATGCAAGGGGGGGAGACATTGATTACACAATGCACATATTCACAATTGTTTTTGGCACGATTCTTCTCAGGGGGAAATTTCCTTTTTCTCATTTTATTTCTGTTTTACAAACGGGGAGAAAGTGTTTTCAAAACTTTTAATGTGAATAAGCCAATGTTCAGATCTTAAGTGGTGTTGCCAATGCATTCATCAAGGGGGAGATTGTGAGACCTATGTGTGCTGAATACATTGGCTTTGACAATAAAAGTTTTGAATGCTGCCATAACATCTTTTTAGCAAGGTCTGACTCTAGCTCCGAGCCTCTGCAAGGTCCAACAATAGGTCCGACTTTCTTTGTCTAGGTCCGACATGTTTTTGGGTAGCTCTGGCGAGCTTTGTCTTTAGGTCCGGCATGTCTTTGATAGCTCTGGCATGTCTTTGTTAAGCTCCGATATGTTTTGCTAGGTCCGACTTATGTTGGTTAGCTTCGACATATTTTTCTAGCTCCAACATTTGGGATGACTAGGTACGACTAGCTTTCGTAAGCTCCGGCGCTGGGTTGTACTAGCTTTGGTAAGCTCCGGCTCAAGCTCCGGTTAGCTTTGGCAAGGTTCGGAGCTTGATTGCAATGTTCCAGCTTTTAATGTGAAATGTTTCAAACTTGCTTTACACTTATGGAAAGTTTGCTTAGTATTCTTTTACTAAGTTTTTTGTGCATTTTGGTTGATATTGCTGATATCGTTTTGATATGCTTTGCAACATGCTTATGTGAGGTGCTCATGTAAGGTGTTGGGTTCGGAACTAACTTGAGTCAAGTCGCGGACTTGGGCTCGTACGGATTGGTTGTTTGTTCATGTGCAGGTGTTGCTTGAGTTCAAGTCATGGCTAATGACACGATCCTTTAGACTAGTCTCAGGGAGGAGATGAGGTTCCAACAACCAAATTCAAGAGGAATTGTGGTTGAGCGGGTCAGGAGGTTGCACAGGATGATTGAATCAACACTACAGGAAAAGCGATCATTTGCGACGGCTACATTTATTTGCAACGGTCAGCCGTCGCAAATAGAATAAATTGCGACGGCCCGCCTCCGACGGTCGCAAATAACGCGGTCGTCGCAAATAACATCCTATTTGTGACGGCCCACCCCGGAGCTGTCGCAAATAACAACTTATCTGTGACGGCCAACCCTAGTGCCGTCGCAACTAAGGCAGCCGTCGCAAATAAGTGATTATTTGCGACGGCTGCTGAAAGGGTCGTCGCAAGTAACATTAATTGCGATGGCCATATGGTCGGGCCGTCGCAATTTAGTGTGCCATCGCAAATAGGGGCCTTTATCCTGACACGACACTTCATTCTCGTCTTCATTCTCCACCACTCGACCTGCCCTGCTGCCTGCCCGCTGCCCTGCCGCGCGCCGTCGCCGCCCCGCCGTCGCCGCGCCGCCGCTGTCCCGCCGCCCCGCCGTCGCCGCCCCGGCTTGCCGCCCCGCCGGCGTCGGCTCCCCCGGTCCATCGCGCCCCCGGCGTCGGCTCGCCGCGCCCCCGCCACCCCGGCCTGCCGCGCCCCCGTCCCTGAGCCGCGTCGGTGCCCCGCCCGCGGCGCCGCCCCACCGCCGGCCCGCCGTCGCCGCCCCACCGCCGGCCCACTGTAAGTGGCTTCACTGCTTCTTTGTTTTGTGCATTTTTGTTCATTCGTTAGTGTTGTTTTGCTGGGGAAGTAGAATATAAAGCTTAGAATTATGCTTGTTGGGATCATGTCCTTATATAAGGTTGGTGGTGGGTTCGTTTTGTGTTGGGATCAGAACATGTGATCGGCGTGGAATATTTTTTTGGGATCCGGCAGGATCATACCTGGTGGATCATGTTGTGAACATGAGTGTATTATAAATCTGGATGAAGCAGGGTACTTTAATCGAGATCGGAACCGAAAGCAGAACGCGTGTCTTGGGTTCGAGTTTTTTCGAGTTAGCTATGCATGATTAGATCAGCTCGTTTCTCCTGTTAAAGCATGTTCAATCAGCAATTGCAGTCTTGCTTATATTAAACTTTTCTTGTTGAAATAAGTTGCAAGTAATTCCTCCTGGGAGAGACGAAGCAGGGGCACAGCAGTACAGCAGGCCTCAGGTTGGGCCATAAACAACAACTCAAGCCATGAAGCTCATCTCGAACTCGTCGTCGCCAACCATCATGAAGTGCGACCCCTGATCGATAACCTTCTTGCCCTCCGCCGTGGCCCGGCTGAAGTGCTTGCAAGGGCTCACCTCGAACTCCACGTGGGCCGTCTGCATCGCCTTGAGGTGCAGGTTCTCGAACGCGATCAGCTGGCTGGCCGGCCTGCCGCTGCCGTCCGTGCCGTTGTTGGGACAGCGCAGGAACAGCAGCCATGGGCCCGTGGTTCTGCACTCGCACCACCGCCGAGAACTTGAGCCGCTCGCACGTCTCCGAACCCATCTCCTCCACGTCATAGCTCACCGTGCCGGCCGTCGCCATCGCCTTCAGGCCACGGATGATGTTGTTCATGGAAGAAGGCGGCTTCGTGGCCTTGGTCACGAAGCTTAGAATTATGCTTGTTGATTCATATCATAAAATTGCTCAAGTGCCCTGTGAATGTCTGCTTTGATGATGGGCCAGCAGTGCGCAATGAAAAGTCCTGTAAACCCATCTGGCCCAGGAGCTTTCTCTTTGGCATTGCCTTGATCACTTTGTTGAACTTCTTCCTCACTGAATGGGACATCCAGATGGTCAAGGTTCTTACGTTGCCAGCCAAAGCTAGCCAAATGCAGTCTATGCTGTTGAGGCCTATAAGAACTATGATCTTAGCTATGATCTTGCACGAAAAAAGTACTCTGCCGCCGCGCAACAGCAACCATTGCCCAGTATGTCATCGCCGGCCGGCAGCCAGTTAAGACACGGCCTGCTGCGCTTGTTGTGGTGCAGACGCGCGGAGACTGAGCACAACTAGGAGCTACAATGCTTGTGGTGCAGACGCGCGGAGACTAGAGTAACCTCTTAAAGCTGAAAAATAGGTTACTATCCATTGTGTTTTAGCGAGTGAGGGACTTGCTTCTGGATCAACCAAAAGCATCATAATATGGTGATCTAGATGGTCCAATTATATTCAGTTCTTTGAGTGTTCTAACTGTTTTTATCAAATCGGTCTTGACATAATGCATTTTTTTACATTGCTCAGGTCCCCTCCCCACCGTGCACACTCAGATCCACTTCACTGCTCAGGTATGGCACCATCATTCTTCTCATATTGTATATGACAGAGTACAGTGCTTTTAGCTGTATATGATGACTTGTTGCTCTTATAGTAGCTGCCCTGATATGTATAATGTTTCAACTGTTTTTTTTCAAACTTTTAGTGATGTAACATATTTTCTTTAGATTTGCATCACCATGTTACTAGTTCAGCCTATGTCAAGTGTGTGATCTAGATGTTGCCAGATGATTATGTTTTTTTAGGTTTAGATAACTTTTTGTCATGCTTTGGTAAATATGTTTATTATGCAGGTTACTAGAATTAATATTTTTTTCTCTTATTCTTTTGATTGTGTGAGTGTTTAGAATTAATAGTTTTTTTCTATTCTGTTTAGTGTATGTTTGGACTTTAGTGCATTCAAATAATGTTTTTGAGTGACTACTTAATATATATAAATAAAGAGGTTTTGGGCCGGCTCGGACCAACCCGGAAGGGCACAACACGCAATAAGTGTGATCGTGCCGTGTAGACCATAGTAGTCAAGGCGACATGGAAGCGAACCGGTTGGTGAGGACGTCAATGACCCGCAATTGCGTGGACGGTGGAAATGGATGTGGAATTGTCATCTAAGACCAACTTTCCTCTCACACTTTCTCTAGTTCTTTCCTCTCTCTTAAATGACCTAAAAATGAAAATGAGCAACGTAACCTATAGCAATGTATTACCCGTTTCGGATCGGCACGACTCACATGCCATTGGCATGTGAGACGTGCAGGTTCGGAATTGTCCCTTTTTGGACAGTCTCGGAGTGACCGAGGGGGCGTGGCTTGTGACGAGACACGGGTCTGGATTTGGACGAGATTTCGATGGCGTAACCCTGTTGTTCTCCGCTGCACCATTTTTGGGCGTGCAGTGGAGAACAGCTGGGTTATGCTGCCAAAATTTCGTTCGAATCCAGATCACGCGTCTCGTCATGAGCACGCTCCGCTCGGTCACTCTTGGGTGGGCTTAGGATCTATCTGCCTGGGTTATAGGGCTGTGACATAACACAACAATACACTAACGACAATTTCTATCGCGTTAAACTGCAGAGTCAAACAGGGGTGAAGACCGCAGTTGGATGTATACTGGCTGGAAGAGTAGAACTGGTGGTCACTGCGATGAGTGGTTTATCAAGTTAGATCAATTTTTGGATCGAGCATTTTTGTTGTCAACGGAAGATATGGTTCGGTGCCCATGTACAAAATGCCGGAACACCAAGTTTTTGAGAAGATTGGAGCTTTCGTTTCACTTATGTCGAAATGGTTTCACTCCACATTATGAAGTGTGGACCTTTCACGGCGAGACTAATTGTTGAGTCATAGCCGAAGTGGATGAGGATGATGATATAACAGAGGTTGATAGGATGGATGAGATGCTAGAAGCTCTTGAAGCGGAGGATCCTCTTACAAATAAGGCAGAGAAGTTCTTCGAGGAGCTGAAGAAATCACAAGAGCCGTTGCATGAACACACGGTTGTGACCGTACTTGCTTTCTTGACCAGATTTATGGCAATTAAGTCCAAGTACTTTTTTTCCATCAACTGCTACAATGATCTCATGAAATTGATCTGTGATATCCTTCCACAACCTCACAAAGCGCCACCAGATATGTATCAGTCAAAGATCAAGATATGTGATCTCGGTATGAAGTATGAGAAAATCGATGTGTGCCTAGACAACTGCATGCTATTCTGGAAAGAGCACGCCAATGAGAAGATGTGCTTGAAATGTGGTAAATCGAGGTATGTCGATGTTGTTAATGACGATGGAGATAATGTGATGACAGATGTCACACATAAGCAGCTTCATTACTTTCCTGTGACACCTCGGTTGAAGTGGATGTTTCTTTCAAAAAGAACCGCAAGACACATGAGATGGCACGAGGAAGGTAAACGTGAGAACAAAGAATTCTTGACGCATCCGTCCGACGGTGATACATGGAAGGAGCTAGACCGTTTCGATCCAGACTTTCCTCGTGATGCGAGGAATGTTCGCATCGGATAAGCGACAGACAGATTCTCACCGTTCAGTACGAACGCCACGCCATACTCATGTTGGCCTGTCTTTGTCATTCCGTACAACCTGCCACCTGCTTTTTGTACGGAGAACGAGTTCATGTTTCTCAGCCTCATTGTATCTGGACCTGATCATCCCGGGTCACATCTCAACGTGATGTTAAAACCGCTGATCGAAGAATTGAAAGTCTTGTGGACAGGAGTCAAAGCGTACGATAGTTACAAGAAGCGGAAATTCAACCTTCGAGCTGCTTATTTGTGGTCCGTCCATGATTTGCCGGCATACGGCATGTTTTCCGGATATAGCACTCACGGTCGTCTGACGTGTCCGATATGTGCTTCAGACACGTATTGCTTTCGACTAACTCATGGAGGCAAAATATCTTACATCGATTGTCACAGACGTTGGCTGCCCTCGAATCATATATTTAGGCAGCAGAGGCATGTCTTTCGAAAGAACACTGTTGTCACTAAAGGACCACCGAAGTGTCTCAACGGGTCAGAAATTTCTGATATGTTGGACAAACTGGTGCCTGATGAAGGTCGTCCTGGATATTTCGTAGGTTATGGAGAGGTACACAATTGGACTCACATATGTGGACTTTGGGAGCTACCATATGTGAAGTCGTTGATTCTAATGCACAACATTGATGTCATGCATCAGGAGCGTAATATGAGCGAAACTATCATAAGCACTTGCATGGATATGCCTGGCAAAATGAAAGACAATTATAAAGCTAGACTAGATTTGGCAGACATTTGTCACCGTCCAACTCTTGAAATCTTTGAAAGTGGTGGAAAGTCACGTGCTTCTTTCTGTCTTCGATCGAAAGAAAAGAAATAAGTTATGAAATGGATGAAAACTTTGAAATTCTCAGATGGTTACACAACTAGCCTGAAACAAGTCGTAAATGTTAACACAGGAAACCTCACTGGGTTGAAGAGTCATGATTATCACATTATCATGGAAAGACTCCTACCTGTTATGTTCCGAGGCTATCTAGATGATGCGGTGTGGAAGGTTTTAGCCGACCTCAGCTATTTCTATAGACAGCTTTGTGCTAAAGAAATCAAGATCGGGATGATGGATAAGTTAGAGAAGGAGATACCCATACTTTTATGTAAGATGGAAAAAAAATTTCCACCGGGTTTCTTCAATCCAATGCAACATCTACTTATCCATCTTCCATTCGAAGCTAAAGTTGGCGGTCCTGTGCAATATAGGTGGATGTGTCACATTGAAAGAGTGCTACGATATCTGAAACCAATGGTTGGCAACAGGGCAAGGGTGGAAGGGTGCATCGCTGAAGCATATGCTCTTAAGGAAGTAGGATACTTTTCAAGTGTCTACTTTGCAGAAGAAACAATATCAATACTTCCGCGATGCGGTAAAATGTGGACAAAACACCCCCTCTAAGCGACCTTTCCATTTTTCAAACGAGAGGCGCCACCGTTGGTAGCTACACGACCTACGTGCTATCCGAACAGGAAAGGGCTGTTGCTTTACTCTACATGTACGCAAATATAGAAGGCATGCAAGAATACTTCGAGTAAGTGTTTCTCCTACATTTATGCTAATCGACATATTTTGCTACAAATGTACTCTAAAAGATGTTTTTTCATGTTCAACGAGTTCCACAGACAATATTGGCCACATAGGCATCAACCTGTGGCCAAACAAGTAGAAGCGATGCGAAAGGAAGGAATAAATGGGTGGCAGAGTTTTCTATCTTGGTTTTGAGAATATGTAATATTCTCTCATCTTCTATGTATTATAAATTACTATTATTAAAGAAGTATTATGTAATATTCTCTCGTCTTTTATAACAGTGTCGGACTCACAATGTCCATGAAGATTTGCGGCAGCTATCTTATAGATTGGTGAATGTTAGAAGCTATGGTCGATATGACGTAAATGGCTTCCGATTTCGTACAACTCATTTTGAAGCTCATCGTCCTCTCGCGGCAACATCAAATTCTGGTGTTGTGACGAGAGTAATGGACACTCAAGGGAATTTAACTGATTATTATGGTATCATTAACAGAATCCTTGAATTTACTTTTATCGGAAATAAGACCCTTCGAGTTGTCTTCTTTGACTGTGACTGGTTTGATCGTACTCATGGAACTCGAGAAAACCAATATGGAATGGTGGAAGTGAAACATAAGGACTGACTACGAGGTTACGATACATTTGTTCTTGCACATCAAGTTGAACAAGTGTATTATCTACCTTATCCATGCACGAAGCTCAGTGCTTGGTGGGTGGTATATAAGGTGAATCCTCGTGAGCGGCTATATACTCCTGGGGATGATGGTTACCATGATAGCGAAGACGTTGAAGAAGTGTACCAAGAAGAAGAGTTGCCAGACACTTTTATCGTCGAGCTTGGTGCAGGACTCAATCAATTAGTTGGAGATGTTGAAGACATTGAAGATGTAGAGGCAGATGATACGCGGAAACGAAAATTAGAACAAGCCACGATGGAAGATTGCTGAGCTGGTTTAAGGAGTAGGGCACAGGCACATGACAATGATGTTGATGAATTTTGAAAGTGACTACAAGTAATATTTTCTTGAAGATAGTAACATGAATTTTGTATATTTTATTTGCATATTTACTAATTATCTAATTACAACAGGATGGCATCAAATAAGGGTAAGAAGGTGCCGCCGACGAGGGGGTTCTACCCCTCTAGACCTGAGGACGCTTTCGTTGGTGCCTCGTCAACTGGCAGCAGACGCTCTCAGCTGCTGGGGCACGTTCAGTCCAGCTCTAGAGCTTCGTCACAGGTAAATGTCACTCGTTTTTGACAAATTCTTTAAATTCAAATTTACATTAAACTTACTTATGAATCATTTGAATGTTGTAGTACTCACCGGCTGACTCAGAGGCTGCGGTGCCTTCGGTGAGCTAGCCCTCGGCGAGGCAGCCCTCGGTGAGCCAGCCCTCGGCCAGCCAGCCCCTGGCTAGCGATGAGTTTGTTCCTGAGGCCTTTGACTCGGCTGGTGAGGAGCTGTCTGGGTCACCTGACGTGGCGCCCCAACAGACGTGGAGGACGAGGAGGACTCACTTTGTCAGTCCTCCCGCGGTCCCTTCACAGAGTTCACAGAGGATAGTGATTCGTCCAGCCGGAGACAGGTAATAAAATTATAGTGTTCAATTTTAGTTTCTTTTGTTTACTTAAGTAATTAATGAATAAATATCTTACAGGGCTTGGGACGACACGTCTTTCACCGGTGAGAGACACCACAGACCGGTGAACGGTGTCCTCGGGTCAATAGTGCGTTTGCACTATCCCGGGGTCATCGACGGGGTGCCCGCTCTTTCGTGGGAGGACTACGCATGCATCCATCACCAAGAGCACGGCAACCTTTAGGAGGCCGTATGGGCCAATTTTATGGTAAGTATGTTAAAAAAGTTTCTAAGTTTCAACTCTTAAACTCTTTTAGTGAACATCTCTTCAATATATTCTTTATCGCAGGCAAGATATAATTTAGAGGACCCAAATGACCATCCCCTGTTTGAGGATGCGAGGCGAGTGTTTTGCTTCAACGCTGCCAAGGCGCTTCGACAAGCTTTGTCGAATGCCCGTGTTCAAATTATTAATGAGCACTTGAAGGCGAACCATCAGCACGTGTTACACTTCCGGCAAGAGACCAAGAGGCACCTGACAGAGGAGGAGTACGCGCAGGTACGTGTAGTGTAGTAAGTATTTTTTTTTTGATAATTTCCTCGATGGTATTTTTAACGACTTCCAACTATGTGCAGGGCCACGTGAGCTGGTTGCAGGGTCGGACCGATGCATTTCGGGCCCTTTGTCGCTACTGGGCTAGCGATGAGTTCAATGCTAAGTCTGAGAAGGCTCGAGACATCAGAGGGTTCGAGGGAGCAGGCACGGGCAAGATAACCACTTGCGTTTATCTAAACGCATGGTAAGTGTGTGTAACTTATGTTTATATATTAATAATATATTGTTTGTACTAACACGTATTGACAGGAGCGCGAGACGGGGGTGCCGCCCACCCCTGCTGAGGTCTGGAAGAGAGGTCACAGGGACCCTTCTCAGCCGACGGGGTGCAGTCAGGCTGCAGCCGAGCGGTTGGTAAGTTTAGAAATCATTCATATTAAATATAACTATATAGATTGTTGAACTTACACGGTTTTATTTGTTTTGCAGGCTAAGTACGGGGAGGAGGTTAGGAATATACACGGCAAGGATTTCGATTGGGAACGTCAACCGATCGATCCTCAAGCCGCGTATGCAACCGGTGGTGGAAAAGCACACGAAAGGTGAGTTTACAAGTCATTTTATCGTTTTCAATTCAAAGTATTCAAGATATTTCAATTTCATATTACTGACTCTCTTTTTTATAGGCTCGCCATATTCGACGGAGTTGTCGACTTGAGTGCGGGGAGACCTGTGAGAGGCAGCTCCTCGCAGTCTTCATCGGTTGGCACGGCAGGTCGCCGCGTATCGCAGAAGGACATTGAGATGCAGTCCCTCCGAGAAACTGTAGAATAAAATGAAAGGCGACATGAGGAGGAAAGGAGGGAGGCGGAATGCCAAAGGATCGCGATGGAGGCCACGATCCAAACCCAGGCAGCAGCGTTGGCGCAGATGCGGGAAGCACTGGAGGTAACAAAATAAAAACTAAAATTCTTATTAATTCAGCATAAATGACTTACTAATAGGTAGCATTTAATGTTTGCAATGACAGGCTATGGCTCAGGCGCAAGGACTGGGAATCCAGCTACCGCTACTACCACCGGTCCTTCGAGGTGATCATTCTTCAGCGGGTCAGGTAAGTTTCTATGTAATCCTTCTTCTCCAGCGTAATAAGATTGAGATAGATGAAAAAGAGAGATAGTTAGATAGAAGAAAATGATTGAGATAGAAGAAAGATAGAGATAGAAGAAAGAGAGACAGAAGAAAGAGTGAAATATAGATAGAGTAGGATGGGAATGAAGAGAGAGAGTAAGATGTAGATGGAGATAGAGAGAGGGGAAGATAGAGGGAGGGAGATGTAGATGGAGATAGAGGGAGGAAGATAGAGGTAAAAGGATAGCAATAGAGAGATAGAGTGACAGAGAAAGATAGAGTGAGAGACAAAGAGAGAAATGAAAAGAGAGAGGAAGAGAGGGGGATCTAGATGAAGATAGAGGGAGAGGAAGGGAGGGAGAGAGATGTTGATGCATTTATATTCTAACTCTAAGTTTCATTAATTGCAGGGATCCGCGACGGCTGCACAAACGCCCTTGCCGTCGCTACCTCTGCCTGGAATGAGGCGCGACGACGACTTCGACTTCGGAGGTGGCTCCGGAGGTGGCTACGGAGGTCAGATGGGTGAGTGAGCCCTTTTGTTTGCTTTGTTGATGACGATGTGAGATGTATTGGAACTTATTAGTTTGTGATTGTGATGATGTTTGCTCTGTGATGATGATCTTTGCTTTGTGTATATACTGTGTGTATTTTATCTGTTTTGTGATTCTGGCCATCGAGCCGGGTAGTATTTTCTTTTTTTTTTTTAAAATAAAAAACCTTATTTGTGACGGCTTTTTATACAGTACCGTCGCAAATATGGTTCCAGGCCGTCACAATTAAGCCACTTCCAGCGGTGTGGGTCCCAGAGGAGGACACGTGGGCCCTGCCCAATGAACTTATTTGCGACGGTCGGGCCGTCGCAAATAGAGGCACTTAATTGCGACAACTCGGCCGTCGCAAGTAAGCTTTAATTGCGACGGCATGGCCGTCGCAAATAATGTTGTGGGGCCCACCGGCCTGCGGCAATAACTTGCGACGGCCCTTCCTAGCCGTCGCAGTTAAGCTTATTTGCGACGGTGGCCGTCGCAAATAAGCTTAATTGTGACGATTTATTTGCGACGGCAAAAAATGTCACAAATAAAGAAAGCCATCGCAAATCGCTTATTTGCGACGGCATTTGGCTTATTTGTGACGGCCATGGCCGTCGCAAATCGTCGGGATTCCTGTAGTGCAAGGGCAGTGCATATGAAGGTTATTGGACATCGAAGGAAGGTGTTTGCACGTATGCATGCATTGCATGACATGGCAACATGGTTCCGAAGATGGTTTATGGATGGGAAGATCTGGTTGGAAGGATCGGATCGTATCGGTTGATGACTTTGGCTGCGGCGGAGTCAGTTATGGCTCGGTATAGAAAGTATCGAGTTGGTTATGGTAGGATTTCATGTGGGTAACGAACTTGAGTTGTTTTAGGAATGTCGGATACGTTCCTAAGGTGTTTGGAAGTCTTAATATTGCTTCTATCTACATATAAAAGAGTCCTAAGCAGTTATGGAAAGTTCTGATTCGTGATCGGAGTAGGATCGGAGTCCTAGTTAAGATTGGGTTGGCCTAAGGGCTGGTTACATAAGCAAGGGAATGCCAGAACTCGTGGTGCACGATTTTGGGTCTGTTCCTCTTGTGTTCTATTAAATAAAATTCATAGTTTGATGGAACTTTTATGCCTTGTTCGTCCGACTTGTTCCAGACAAGTTTTACTCGTCGAGTTTCTGGACAACACTATCTTTCGTCGGTGGTTTTATCATAACTTGAGTTTTACAGATCCAATTGATGTGATTCTTTTTGGGTTGTCTTCAAAACTTGATTATCTACCATCTTTCCAAATTTCACGGTCATTGGATTTGTGGTTCTGATCTACACGAGTTTCTTTGCAGCGTTCCAGAACTGTTTTTCTCGGGTAGGACAGATTGACCTTTCTTCGATCTTTCGATCATAACTTGAGTTTCTCTCGACGGATTTGAGTGATTCTTCTTGTACTTTCTTTGTGACTTAATTCTCTCTGATATATATCACTTTTGTCACGGTGAAACACGTTTAGATTAGTTTGAAACACGATTTCTCTAACATATCATTTTTCTGCCGAAGGGGTTAGGATTTATTTGTTTCCGCTGCGTAAGATTTTTAAATCTACCATTCACCCCTCCTGGTATCTTTTCACGTGCTCTTCGATCCTACAAAAAAATTGCATGAAGCATTGGGAACAAGGTTAAATTTCATCTCAGCATATCACCCTCAAACGGATGGACAAACTGAGAGGACCAACAAATTTTAGAGGATATGTTAAGAGCTGGTGCTTTAAAGCATGGGAAAAATTGGGACAAGAGCTTGCCATATGCAAAATTTTCATACAACAATAGTTACCAAGCAAGTTTGAAAATGTCACCCTATGAAGCACTTTATGGAAGGAAGTGTAGGACACCTTTGTTCTGGAATGAGACAGGGGAGAATCAAGTATTTGGGCTTGACATGTTGCAATAAGCTAAAAAACAAGTTCAGCTTATTCGCGACAATTAAGAGCTTCTCAATCAAGGAAAAAGGGCGATGCGGACAATAGGAGAAGGAAACTAGCCTTTGAAGTGGGAGATTTTGTTTACCTGAAGGTGGAACCAATGAGAGGTCGTAAGAGGTTTAACATAAGAGGCAAGCTAGCACCTCGCTATATTGGAGCATTCATGATTTTGGACAAAAGAGGAGACGTAGCATATAAGTTGGAGATGCCAGCTCATCTTTCAGATGTTCATGATGTTTTTTGTGTTTCCCAACTCAAGAAGTGTTTGAGGGAACCGGGAGAACAAGTGCCAATGGAAGAGTTGGAACTAGAAGCAGATTTGACTTATGCCGAGCAACCGATCAAAATCTTGGAAACCGAGGAGAGAGTCACAAGGAACAAGATTATTATATGGTTTAAAGTTCAATGGAAGAATCACACAGAATGGGAAGCAACATGGGAATTGGAGGATGATCTCCAAAAGGAATTTCCCTATCTCTTATCTTTCGCATCGAATCTCGAGGGCCAGATTCATTTTAAGGGGGGTAGGTTGGTAACACCCTCATTTTCATGCATCATGCCCTGCATCCATCATTAATATGTTTAACATTGAGCATCATAAAAAAGTACAAGTTTAAAATGAATTAGAAACAAAACTGCACTTAAGAATTTTAGGAAGTGCGGACTAGTCTGATTTTGGTGCAGACTAGTCTGATTTCTCTCTGACATCAATCGGACATGTCCGTTTTGCTGTGGACTAGTTTGTTTTTTTCTCTCTGGACACTTTTGGACTTGTCAGGTCTATTGCGAACTAGTCTGGTGTTCCAATTCCTTGGAAATTTTGCTATGTCCCTTGACGAGTCCGGACATGTCCGGTTTTGCAGCGAACTTGTCCGTTTCCCCCCTGACTAAAGTTAGACTTATCCGATTTTGGCCAGACTTGTCTATTTTTCCCCTCTGGATAAGTTTGGACATGTCCGATGTCCAGTCTGTACTTGTCCGATATCTCTTTGTCTAACTTCGGACTAGTCCGGCCCTTTTCGGACTTGTCCGGTAAGTCGCGACTTCGAGTTGATCTTTTGTTTCATGACTTGTTTCTTGGGTTTTATATTAAGTGGGCCTAGGGACATCGTGCCTAACTCTTTTAGAGCCCATGTGGGACTCCAAACAAACCCCTATTCATCTCAAACTTGAAATCCACCCAACCCTAGCCCTCCACCTCTATATTAACAACCTCACCCCTTGGCTGGACATCTATTTGCCACTTTTCAACCACACCCTAATCCTAGCTCGTGAATAGCCGCAACTAAGGATGGAGAAGGAGATCTAGAGCAAGAAGAAGAAGAGGAGGAAACGAAAGAGGGTTAAGATCTCCATTAAGTTTTCGTTCTTCATCAACCATTCATCATCAAGTTCTTCATCAACCCTAGATCATCAAGATCCAAGTGTTGCCTCCAATACCCATGATTTTTTGGAGTCTTGAAAACTTGGTGTACCTTCTACTTACTATTCCTTATGTGAATTCAACCCAAATCTCTTGATTCAGGTCGGTCTAGAAAACCGTAGTTCGCTAGTTCCGCGAAGTGCGTACTACTCCGGTCCGTGGCGGACTATTCCGATTTTCCTGGTTAAATTGTGTTGAATTAATTCCAAAATTACATCGAATCAACTCCAAACCTGTGTAGAGTTATTAATAGCCATTGTATTGATTAATAAACATTATTAACAACTTATTAACTAGTTTTGCTTTGCATTTGCATTAATCATGCATGTCATGTCATATTGAGTAATATTTGTGCACTCTTTGATTGCGTTTCTTATCTTGTATGTTTATTGCGCAGTTTAGACAAATTGGCGCTACAGAGTGACGAGGAGGATCTCCAGCACCAAGAGTTTGAAGGCTTTGACCCGAACCAATCCCAAGGGCAAGGAAAGTGTCCTTGAACATATTGATCCGGTTTTAAAATAAATGTTTTGTTTGCAAAACTGCATGCCTGTTTTAATTTGATGGGAAATCCTATGATAGGAAGTTTACTAGCCTTGTGGACCACCCTTGTCACCTGGAATTCATAGTAGAGAGTTAGGATGGGCTTTTTACCTTTTGCTTTGCTTCATTAATAAGTTAAACTGTCGCAAATAAGTTAAACTGTCACAAATATATACTTATTTGCGACGACCTCCTAAAATGGCCGTCGCAAATAAGTAGACTGTCGCAAATAAAGCTTATATGTGACGACCTCTTCAATTAGCCGTCGCAAAAACTGTTAATTGCGACGGGTAGCCCTAGGGCTGTCGCAATTAAAATGGTCGTCGCAAATTAAAGACCTATACCGTCGGGCCGAGCTCCTTCTCTTCGTCCTATCCTTACGTGCCCCCCACCGCTCCGCTCTGCCCCTGGCCCCGCCGCCCCCGCTCCCTCTCCCACCGCGCCCACACCGCCGCTGGCCACACCGCCCCCGGTTCGCCGTGCCCCCGGCCTCACCGCCCCTGGCCTCGCCGCCCCCAGTCCGCCGCGCCCCCGGCCTCGCCACCCCGAGCATCGGCTTGCTGCGCCCCCACTGCCCCGGCCTGCCGGCCCCCGGCCTCGCCGCCCCCAGTCTCGCCAGCCACGGACCGCCGCGCCCCCGCTGCGCCCCCCGCCGCCCCCGGCCCCCGATGCCTCCGGCACTGAGGTGAGCTCATTTTTTTTTGCTTTCATTTGAAAATCCATATGCAAAATAGGGAATTATTCCTACAAATTCTATAGATACACAATATGGAATCATGCATGGTAGTTAGGGTTATTATTCCTACAAATTCGTACGAACTCGATGGCCTTCTTGAGGCCCCTGCACCTAGGCTTGCCGCACTTGCGCGCGTGGTGGCCCAGCAGCTCCGACGCGAGGACCGCGGCGGCGACGGCCGGGTGCAGCAGCGTGCCCACCTCGAGAAGCAACAGCTTGGCGTACGGGAAGATGACGAAGCCGAGCGCGGTGAGGGCGGCGAGGAGGATGACCGCGTCGACGACGGCCTTCGAGGAGCTGTCGCAGCAGGATCCGGTGGCCCTGGCCCTGGATCGGGAGCAGGCTGCCAGGGCAGAGCTGTCCGCCGCCCTACGATGCTGCTCGAAGGCCAGGCCGTCGCAATTAGAAGTGTGGGTCCCGGAGGAGGACACGTGGGCCCTGCCGGCTGAACTTATTTGCGACGGCCAGGCCATCGCAAATAAGCTTTAATTGCGACGGCCCGACTGTCGCAAATATTGTTGCGGGCCCACCAGCCCCTGGCAATAACTTGCGATGGCCGCTGCCAGCTGTCGCAAACAATGTTATTTGCGACGGTGGCCGTCGCAAATAATCTTAATTGCGACAACTTATTTGCGACGGCCAGAAACCATCGCAAATAAGGGAAGATGTCGCAAATAGCTTACTGCGACGACATTTGCCTTATTTGTGACGGCCCTGGCCATCGCAAATCGTCGGGTTTCTGGTAGTGGATCCGAATGGCTCAAGAGGGTGCCCTTGGTTGAAGATGTGCTCAGTTGGAGGCATCACCACCGGTGAAACCTCAATGGGGTCTAAATAGGCTAGTAATCCCTTTGTAAAGGCTATTTTGTGATCTCTTGGCCACACACCGACAGCAGTGTGAGACGGCATAATAGAGGTACTAGTCGTTGGAAGGTGATGAAATCACAAACATGTGTGTAAAGTGGTACAAACTCTGCAGAGTATTAAAACAATCATGATAGTCGTGCTCCCGGTTATGAGCACCTGGACAACTTCCATGATTAGAGGGAAATTGGGATTTGGGATGGTTATGGTTGGGTACTGGTTATGGGATGGTATTATGGTTCATTGCAATGAATATGGTTACTGGTAATGAGAAATTTGGAATTTGGATAATGGTAATGGAATATGGACTGGTATTATGATTATTACATGGTTTATGATGGGTTCACTTCACAAACATATAATATACTGCTTTTCAAAAGTTTTGATGTACTCTTCAGCACTTAGCCTTTGCTATATTCGTCATTTGAATTAGCTACATGTCATACTTTCCACACTTGCTGAGTACGACATGTACTCACCCTTGCAATTCCCCCACAAACAGTTGCAAGTCAGAGGGAGTATAACGATGATAATGCGAAGCTCTAGGCCGTGTCTGCTGTCAGCTTTGCTTGTGGAGTTAATTGTAGCTACGCGATACCCTATTCGCTTATGCTGCTTAGCTGGTTAGTTTGCTTAATTAGTTTATTTCCACTGCATTTAGTTCAAACTTGTCATTAATATTCATTAGAGCCTGTATTTGAGGATGTTATAAATTCTGTAATAAAAGTGCTTAATTAATCTTGTCTTTTGGTAATTTTCTGTATATCTTTTTGTGATTGCACTCGTGTATGTGTGTTGAACGTCCTGGAAACACATATGCGTTCACCTGGTTCATTTTTTGAAACCAGGTGTCACAAGCTTGAAATCATGGTGAGTATCACATGCAAGTAATATTGGAATCGATTCAAGCCTAGCTACAGGAGCAAAAGTCTTGTCGAAGTCCAAACCTTCGACTTGTGAATACCCTTTGGCCACAAGTCGTGCCTTGTTCCTTGTCACCACCACGTGTTCGTCTTGCTTGTTGTGCAAGACCCATTTAGTGTCGACGACGTTGAACTTGGGTCTTTCAAAAAGTTCCCACACCTCGTTCCTTTTGAAGTTGTTCAATTCTTCTTACATTGCCACCACCCAATCCGAATCCTTTAAAGCATCTTCAACCTCCTTTTTGGATGTCACTGATTATATTGTCAATGGGGTGATCTCTTTGGATGCATTGATGCACTCTTGGGTGTGGCAGTTGTGGTCTTGAGTCTTCATTTTCATCATCTTCTTCTCCCCCTGGATGGTTGCCTTCATTAATGTGTTGATCATCTTGGTCTCCTTGAGTTTGATCTTGTGTGGAAACTCCCCCTTGATCATTTTCCTCCACTTGTGGTTCATCTTCCTTATTCGCATTTGGAGGTGGTGCTTGTGGTTGAGCATCGCCCAATGCCATTCTTCTCAACGATTGACATGGAGCTTCTTCTCTATCTAGCACACATTGATCAACTTGCTCTCCTTGAGAGCCATTAGTTTCACTTAACACCACGTCACGTGCTACTTCAACAAGCTCGGAGGCCTTGTTGAAGACAAGATAGGCGTAGGAGTTCGAATCATAGCCAAGTAAGAAACCTTCATCGGACTTTGAAGAGAAATTTGAAGTCCTAGGCTTCTTGTTCAAAATATAACATTTAGAACTAAAAACTCGAAAGTATGAAATATCCGGCTTATTACTCGTGAGTAGTTCATACGATGTTTTCTTGAGTAGGCGATGAAGATAGAGTCAGTTTATGGTGTGACACGCGATGTTGACCATTTTAGCCCAAAACCGATCCGAAGTCTTGTATTCATCGAGCATCTTCCTTGCCATCTTAATGAGTGTTCGATTCTTCCTTTGGGCTACTCCGTTTTGTTGAGGAGAATAAGGTGCTGAAAATTCGTGCTTTATCCCTTCTTCGTCTAGATACTCCTCAACTTGGGTATTCTTGAACTCCATTCCGTTGTCACTTCATATGTTCTTGATCAACAACAAAAATTCATTTTGAGCTCACTTGAGAAACTTCTTGAGGGTTCCTTGAGTTTATATCTTATCATGCAAAAAGAAAACCCACGTGAAGCGTGAAAAATCATCAACAATTACTAAACCATATTTGTTACCACCGATGCTTATGTAAGAAATTGGACTAAATAGGTCCATGTGAAGGAGCTTGAGCGGTCTTGTTGTAGTCATGACGTTCTTCGCGGGATGGGGTGCTCTTACTTGCTTTCCGGCTTGGCACATGCTACAAGGCATGTCTTTCTCAAAAACAACATCCTTTAAACCACAGATATGATCGTCTTTTAGAAGTTCTTGAAGATTCCTTATACCAACATGTGCTATCCGTATATGCCACAGCCAACCCATCTTGGTCTTTGCAATCAAGCATGTGTCAAGTTCGGCTTTATCTTTGTTGAAGTCAACTAGATAAAGTTTTCCCTTTAAGACACCCTTGAATGCAACCGTGTTATAATTTCTTCTAAAGACGATCACACCTTCATTAGTGAACAAACAATTATAACCATTGTCACGTAATTGAGATATGGACAAAAGGTTATAATCTAAGGAATCAACGTGTAAAACATGAGAAAGAGTATGTTGTGATGAAATTGCTATTTTACTAGTACCAAGCACCCTTCCTTCACTGTTATCGCCAAAATGAATGCCTTCTCTTGGATCCTCATTTTCTATATATTCAACGAACATCCTTCTTTCTGCGGTCATGTGATTGGTGCATCCACTATCTAGCACCCATTTAGCTCCACCGGATGAATAGGCCTGCAAAACACAAATTATGCCTTGGTCTTAGGTACCCAAACTTGCTTGGGTCCTTTGAGGTTACTCACAAGTGATTTGGGCACCCACACATGAGACTTGGTGTTACCAAGGCATGGACCAACATGTTTAGCATAAACTCTACCAAAATTACTTTTCATAAGAACATATGATGCATCAAAAGTTCTAAACAAGAGTTGTTGCTTTTATGTGTTAACAATATTACTTTTATCAACATTATTAAGTTGTCTAAATTGAGAGGTGTTTCCCTTGACAAAAGAAATGTGTTCCTCATTATTCTTGTGGTTTCTAGCATTTTGCTTTTCACCATAAGAATACCCAATGGCATATTTGACATTAGGACATCCTGTGACCAAGTATGCACTGCGTGCATACTTGACCTTCTCCTTGTAAAATATGACACTTTGGGAAATATGCTTGTCCTTTGTCAAGTTTGACTTCTCCTTCAAGTTAGTGTCAATTTTAGCACATACACAAGCAATAGTAGTTTCAAATTTTATATGTTGATAAGGTGAGCTTGAAGAGGATGAAGAACCACTTGACTTGAGTGACTCAACTTGTACCTCAAGGATCTTGTTAACTTTGGTTAAGTTAGCAAGTTCATCCTTGATAGCCATGTTTTAGTCTTCTAGCTTCAAATAAGCTTCCTTGTTTGAAGCTAACTCAAGTTCCAGTGAGTTGCTTCGCTCCTTTTCAAGCTCGAGGAGCTTTTTGATCTTAATATATTCTTCCTTTTGTAGGATGATCATATCTTCTTGACGATCAACTAGCTCCTCCTTATCAACAAGCTTATCCATTAAAAATTTCGTTTTAGCTGCAGTTTTCTTATATAAACCAACAAGCATATCTTCATCATCACTAGAGTTATCACTATCACTATTAAAAAGATGCGAGGAGGAATATTTAGTTGTTATGTTCCTTTTACCTTCCATAGCAATTAGACACATATGATCGGTGTCTTTCCTTGCGCCGATGGTTGGGAAGAGGGTGGATTTCTTGGTAGGCTTCATGACGGCTATGGTAGCCACCTTCTCTTCTTCTTCTTCAGATGAGGACTCATTATTAGAGTCCCACTCCTTCCCCAAGTGTGCCTGACCATATTTCTTCACAACCTAGGGCTTTCTCTAATAATCGAGCATAGAATTAAATTGTGAAGCATGAAAGCTCTAAGAATTATCATCACGACCTCATGATCATTCCACTTTTTGATTCCATATGCTCGAACTTTGTTGATGAGATTCTTCAATCAATTGTACAGGTCGTGCAGTAACTCAACTTCCTCTATAGCGAATCTTCCCAATTCGCCTTCAACCATTTCAATCTTGGCTTCTCACACATGACGATCACCTTCATGTGTAGTTTGTAAAGTGTCCCATATCTCTTTAGAAACTTCGAGTCCATCCACCTTGATGACTCGTCTCGGCTCAGTGACGATGTTATGACAGCTACAGTTTGAGCGCTCTGATGAATAGCTTGTTCTTGACTTGGTGTGAGCTCTTCATCGTCATCCGGGATATCTATCCATGTACACACTATACGCCACAAGCTGAGGTTAAGTGATATGAGATGCATTTTCATATTTTGCCCCCACATTGAATTATAGTCGCCATAAAAGTATGGGGCTTTTCCTAGAGGAATTGATAAGTAATGGTTATTGTTGGAATTCAGACAATCATAGTTAAGAGGATATCGGGAGTAGTTGGTGTGAGTACTCTCCTTCTTCTTCTTTTCATCCTCTATCTTCATCTTCCCTTTTGGGGATAGTGCCTTCTTCCATAGGAGTGCCTTTAGCTCTAGCACCTCCTCATCATCCTCTAAGTCTTGGATGGCGTCGAGGAGCTTCTCCAACTTCTGAATCTTTTCATCATCACCCTTCTCTTGGTTGAAGTTCTTGTGTACATCCTTAATGTTCGACATCTTCTCTTCAAGCGGTGAGTCTCTTTTGAAGAGTCCGGCTCTGATACCAGTTGAATCTAGCCTAGAGGGGGTTGAATAGGCTTTTCGAAATTTTGTCAGATCCTGAAACACTTAACAAACTTGATCAAATACAGAGAAATCGGACTAGTCTGGTATGGTGAACACTAGTCCGGTGTGTGCGGACTAGAATGATCAAGTTTGATTGAAGAATTCACGTCAAGTACTCTATGCAGCGAAAAGTAAGTTGTAAATTGGATGTATCACGACAATGAAACTATGTATGGCACAAATTAACATTGATGTCATTGTTTTAACGTAAGTTATCCAAGATCGAGTGAACCCTAGAATGAGATGAACAATAAGAAGTGCACAAGACGCAACTTTATCCCGTGGTTCGATTCCCACAAAGGAAACCTACATCCACGTTGAGAAGTCCACGGAGGACTGGGTCTTCACCAACCCTACCCTCGTCGAATCGCTATGGGGGCCGATTCTCTTCCACTAATCACAAAGGGGCAAATAACCTAATTCAAGGGGACTTCTCACAAGTTGAGGGCTCCCCAAGATTTACAAAGGAAAACACCACAAAACACACTCGAAATATATGCAGTAAACAACAAGAGTGTGCGAGAGAATCAAACCCAAGAGCTCAAGACGCATCAAACAAGTCTCTCCTTTTGATCAATGCTAATCCTCAAATATTTGATCTTCTTTTGGGTTAGAATGTCTGGAGAGATGTGTTTTCAAGGCTCATGGGTGGTGTGACGGAGCAGGGAATCGAGAGAGTTGGTTGTAGGGCCGTACACCTCTATTTATACTAAGGTTTCCAAAAGTTACCGTTAGGGTTTGTGATGTCCACACTAGTCCGTGGCAGACTCCGGACTAGTCTTGTGTGCGGCGTGTGAGAAACCCTGAGTGTTCTAATATAGCAGAATTGTCCGGCAAAGGGCAGACTAGTCGGATTTGAGCTCTGGAACTATTCGCACTAGTTCGGCACATATCAGACTAGTCCCGTGTGGTGAATCTCAGGTAGAATTCAGGACAAGTCCACAGTGGGGGGACTTGTCCAATTTTAGCCAGAGAGTTTTCGGACTAGTCCGTGGTGATATCGGACTTGTTCGGTTCTGTGTAAAGTGTGAGGTCTTGAGGACAAGTTTGCACTAGGGCGGACTTGTCCATTTTTAGTCAGAAAGATATCGGACTAGTCCGTGGTGGTATCAGACTTGTCCATTTTTGTACAAATGTAAAGTATTGAGGACTAGTACGCACTAGGAGGGACTACTCCGATCATAGTCAGAGAGATATTGGACTAGTCTGGAGAATATCGGACTAGTCCGGACATGTGAAATTTTGTGCAGTGAGGGTGATTTGTTTTGCTTGAGCTCTTGGGGTGTGTTTCTCCAACACACTCCATACACAACAAAGTATTCTATTAAGCTCTTGAGCTCTTTTCCATATGGATTCCTCATTCTCCTTTCTTTTTGCGCTTTCTTCATAATTTCATTAAAACCTGGGCTTATCTCAACAATTTTGTTAGGATCTCATTTGTTTGTCATAAATCAACCAAAACCCACAAGGGATGCCTAGATGCACTTTCACTACCACAATAGGTACAATGAAATTTAACTTTGTTTTCATGTCTTGATGAGCATGCAATATGTTTATTTGAACCCGAACATGACAACACTCCCGCATATTTAAAAAACCACCTCTTTTGGTTTAGGAACTGTTTTAATAAAGCACTTCCTAATGACTTTACAATTTTAGGTGGATGTGCTTTAGCATGAGCATGAGAATAAAAACCTAAACGAGTTTTATCATTGAAATGTTTGGATGAATTCAGTAGCAAGTTTAGATTTTTGTTCCCAACACAAAACTGCTCTAGTGTCCTATTCATGTCATCAAGTTTCTTAGACAATTCTAGGCAGTTTTCACATGAAGTTTTTCCTTTTAATTTGCAATTAGAATAATATTTAACTTCATGAGCACACAAAGCATTGTTCAGTATTGAAATTTCACTCATATCATCTTTTAGTTTGTTTTCAAGATCATTACAGGTAGAACAATGCAAATAAATTATAGAACAAGAAGCATCTTTTAAGTTTCTGTCATTAAGTGCAACAAGCTTTTTGTTCTTTTCAATCTCTAACTCAAGTTTATCAAGAGTCGAGGAGTGTGCACTTCTTAAGGAGGACAATTGTTCATATATTAAATCGCACGAGGAACAAGAATCATCACTAGGAATCAAGGTTTTCAAATGATTAATTTCAGATTCTAGTGACTCAATTTTAACAGCATTGTCCCTAAGCTTTCTGTCCTTTTTCTTAACAATAACAGTTGCACAGGAAATAGCATCACACATTTCATCACAAGTAGGACATACCTCTTTGTTGTCACTGTTGTGTTCTGCATCCTCCATACATGATCTTGAGTTGCCCGCCATGAAACACAAGTTTGCCAAATCATCCTCATCTTCGTCACTTACAATGTCTACATCACTCGAGCCAAGTTCTTGAAGTGCGATGATGAAACTGTTTATCAGTTTGCGTCCTGTAAAACCCTTCTTTTTGTTGGTATTAACAGAAGATGACTTAACTTTATTCTGCTTTTCATCACGGGTAGAAGGACCTAAAAGGTTAAGGCAATCTGTATGAAAGTGTCTTGTCTTACCACATTTAAAGCATCGTTGAGGTCCGGAGCTTCCTCTCCTTCTAGGTCTCACATTTTGCAATGCTTTTGAGAACCGAGTAGAGATGAGCACCAGCTCTTTTATGGAAATTCTTCAATCTGTTCCAAGGTTAGTGAAGACAACAAAGCAAGTGTATTGCAAGATGAAGATTGGCTAGAGCTAGGCATATCACGTTGAGAAACAAATGCAAGAGACTTGTTGTGGTTCTTACGTGAGATTATGTCAATTTCATGATTTTTCAATTTAGAATATAGCACATCTAATGTAAGTGCACTCATGACAGCAGATTCACGAAGAGATGTGACTTTCATCTCCTAAATTGACATGTCTAATGCACTTAACAATTGCCTAAATTTTCATCATCTGAAAAATTAACATTGACACTACGCAAGTTGCTGAGAATTTTATTAAAGCGAGAAAAAAGGTCATCAATGGACTCACCGGGTTGCATCTCGAAGCGCATGTATTCATTTCTGAACATATCCTGCTTTACCTCCTTGATCATGTTGGATCCTTTGCGGTAGTCACAAAGTGCTCTCCACACATCGTACGCCGATTGGAGGTGTACAACACGGTCGAAGTCGCTCTGAGTTAGTCCTTGGATTATCAAGTTGTGGGCTTTGTTGTTGTTGTCGACATCTCTTAAGTTTGTAGCCATGACTTGATAGTTCGGCGGCACGTAGTAAGGGTTGTACACTTTTCCCATATCGCGAAGCCTTGTGCCTGGATAAAAGCTTCAATGCGTGCCTTCCAAACCTGAAAATCAATACCAGCAAACACACAAGGTCTTGCTGAGTATTTCTCCCTGAGGATTAGTCAAAAAACATGTGCGAATCACAAATATTAGAGCAATGTGGCTCTGATACCAATTGTAGGTTCGAAGACCATGTGTAAAGCTACTAAAGGGGGTGAATAGTAGAATAAAACTTTTCAGCGGAAGCAACAAAACACCCTTCGGCAGAAAACCAATCTGTTAAAGAAACTGTGTTTGCGACTAATCTAAATATGTTGAACTGATATAAAACTAGTATATATTGTAGAGAATCAAGTCACGAAGGCTTCACAACAAGAATCACAAAAATCCTTCGAGAGAAACTCATGTTACGATCGAAAGATCGAACAAAAGTCAATCCGTTCTACCCGAGAAAAACAGTTCTGGAACACTGCAAAGAAACTCGTGTAGATCAGAAACCACAAATATAATTATCATGAAATTTTCACTTATGATAGAAAATCAAGTTGTAAAGACAACCCAAAAAGAATCACGTCAATCAGATCTGTAAAACTCGAGTTATGATAAAACCACCAAAACAAGGTAGTGCTGTGTAGAAACTCGACAAGAAAGATCTGAAGAAAACATGTCGGACGAACAAGGCACAAAAGCTCCTTTATGCTACGAATTTTATTGATCAAAACTTACAAGGAACAGCCCCAAAGTCATGCACAATGAGCTCTAGCCTCCCTTGCTTATATAACCATCCCTTAGGCCAACCCAAACCTAACTAGGACTCTAATCCTACTGAATTCACGAATAAAACTTTTCCATAACTGCTCAAGGCTCTTCTATATGCAAATAGATGCAATTTTGATACTTCCAAACACCATAGGAACGTATCCCACATTGCTAAAACAACTCAAATTCGTGACCCACACGAAATCCTATCATAACCAACTCAAAACATTTCATATTTGAGTCAAACACGACCAATTCTGAGTCCATAACCTAGTCGGTTGGACCTTTCCGACCAATTCTATACGTACACATCTCTTCATCACGCCTCAGAACCATGTAGCTACATCCATGTTCTCCTTGCACACGTGCAAACATCTTCCAACAACGTCAATGATACCTTCATATGCATTGTTCTTGATTCAAACATGCTGCACGACCTCTCGATCAGCTCAAACACAATTTCTCCTGAACTTGGTTGTTGAACCTCATCTTTTCCCTAAGACTGGTTCAATGGATCCTGTCACCAGCGACGTCTTGAACTCAAGCAACACCTGCACATGAATAAACAACCAATACTTCCGAGCACAAGTCCTCGACTTGACTCTTGTTAGTTCCGATAACCACAAGACCTTACGTGAGCACCTCACATAAGTATGTTGCAAACCTTAGCAAAAAGATATCAACCATAACCACCAAAACACACCAAAAACCTAGTAAGATAAAGCTAGCAAACTTTCCATAATCCCAAAAACAAGTTCAAAACATTGCAATTTTAAAAACAGAACCACTGCGATCATGCTCTGAATCTCGCCAAAGCTAACCAAACCTTGAACCGGAGCTTACTAAAACTAACAGGATCTAGTACTGGAACTTACCAAAGCTAGCAGGACCTAGCGCCAGAGCTAACCAAAGCTAGTCGGACCAAGCGCCGGATCTTACCAAAGCTAGTCGGACCTAGCGCCGGAATTTACCAAAGCTAGTCGGACCTAGAGCCAGAGCTAACCAAAGCTAGTCAGACCTAGACAAAGAAGTCGGACCTAGCCAAAGCAAGTCAGACCTTACATTGGACCTTGCCGGAGCTCGGACCTAGAGTCGAACTTTGATGATAAAGGTGTTTTGGTAGTATTCAAAACTTTTATCGCCATAGCCCATGTATTCAACACACATAGGTCTCACAAGTTCCATTTGCTCGGCAATCAAGCGATAATCTCACGAGTGGAGAGAATATAAGGTTCTTATGAGGTGGAGAAGTAATATGGAAACCCTTGCAAACTAGAAAATAGTCAATTTCGAACAATCAAGGTAGTTGAGTATCAACAAGTCTAGGATAAAGACACAATGCAGTTTGGTCACAAGGGTGTCAAGTAATTGGTTTCCCTTGTAGTAATCAAGATAATGAATCAAGCAATTGTGGTCGTGACAGTAAAGTGGTTCACAACTCAAGAATATTATACACTACTTAAGTATTTGAACGAGGTTACATGTTCTTGCTCAAAGTTCAGTATTAATCAAGTTTCATGATGCATCACAAGTTGGATGATGCTGTGCATATTCCATGCAATCCTGGGTAAAGATGTATGAGGTATGATGCATTCACTTTCATGACATGTGCAAAAACAGGTAAGACAATCCAAACACGATAGGAAGTATATCTAGGTACACAAGGGTCGAGTAACTTGGTCATGAAAGGTTCTAAACAAGTAATTGCTACTTTCATGTCTTGACCAATGTCTATGATTTCAAAGAAATGGGGTTAGCAAGGAAGGGTGGGATTCATCTTAGAGTAACATAAGGTACATGATGGAACAGAATGATTGAACTTATCATTGATGTGAAATTCCTAGAACCCTTCTAACCACAACTTAGAAAAAGAGGATTGTGGTGTATTAGCAAAGGTTCGAATTTCTCATCTTGTAGTGTTCTGAACCTACTATGTCCACCTTTAGGTAGGTGAGGTGGGCTTACCTTCAGAAGTAGCAAAGAGAGTAACCTTCGAAGAGCAAGTAATCGTCATCCACTTTAGTTGGTTGCAGCAGTTGATCAACGGCCATGTTTAACGACCTACGTCATTACTAAAGAAACTCAAGGTCATACCACACTAAAAGTTGGTCAAACAATCAGTTGGAGAATAGTTGATGAATATGCAATCCTTCTGAATAGGCCAGCACACACTCGAACAGATTTCTCTAGACTTCTCGTGGGAGCATATACCACGACTATAGAGGCAAGATCAAACCTCTTAGCTAACCTTCTTTTTTTGCGGACCTCAATAGTGTCAGAACGCATACCCCTTATCCATGGTCCCGTGTTACAGAAGTTGAAGCATTGGAGCTTTTCTGCATGAAAAATCAACTAACTACCTTAACTCGATGATCAAGTATCATAACGTATCGAGGTTCAAAACTACTAGAGTTTTCCTTAATAAAAGTTCTTTATTCCTATTTCTCTTTTATTTGATAATTCAATGTCGTACTTATTCTTGCTTACTTGAAGATCAACTTCCAACTCATTGCTACAGTGTTGATGTAACTAGCTAGAATACAGCGATGGTGGTAACACCTTGATTATTATGTTGCACTCCTCCCCCCTTAAGTGCCAGCTTAGTAACTTCCATCACCTTCCGTCGATTACTTACATATGCTTTGATCAACCCTACATTCAAAATTTACCTCCTTTTGAATTCAGCGGCAGCTCTAGTAACCTTATCAATGATGCAACATTGGAGGTGCCTCACTTACTCGAATTTAGAAATGCTACAAGTCAGAATCTCATCCCCTACTTCTACCTAGTGTCCCACTTGTGGTACATGAACCACGGATATCCTTTCAGCCTGAGCGTGATCAGGCACTGGGGGGTTGGGGGGGGGGGGGGGGGGGGAGGGGGGGAGGGCCTGCAGCCTTTCATAATTGTCAATCACCTGAATCATGTCCTGCTCAAAGTTCTTTGTCTGCTCAAGAGCTTCATCCATCATTCTTATCTTTCCTTGCTCCTATACAAAGCATGCTCAGTAAACCCAAGGCACTGAATTAACAATGAGAGTATGCCTGTGAAACCAGGACAGTTCACTGCTACCGAGCAAGTCCATCCATTTTCCATCTGTAGTAATGGGAGATCCATATTTGGACATCGACTTGAATCGAGTCATATGTAAAATACATAAAGATCAAATATTGAGTAATTTAGTAAACCAAAACATGTTGCAACACTGTTCTCAACATTCCTTATTAGCTGTTTACATTTTGTTCCAGCCTGACCATGTTGCACTCAAACCCGAATTTGACTAGGTAAATGACATTTTTATGACATGAGCTAATGAGCAAAGTTGTAGCTGAATCTCATAACTTTCCAAAGGTTACACATATGACCCATTGGATCAAGGGTTTAAGAGTTATGGTATTCTAAAGCTGACAGTTTTTCTGGTACAATTTTGACAGAACCTCCCCTAAAAATGGGTGTTTTGGCCACACTTTGAATAGAGGATATAGTCACAATATGCAAAAAAATCCAATTACAACATTGTAATAAATGAATTTAGCTGCCCATAATTGCATACATTCACACCATACAAACTTCCATACATGTGAATACTTTAGAAGTTTCAAACTGTGTATACAATGTCCAAATTCTGGACTGCAATGACAGTTTCGACGATACTTTGAATTTCGTCCAGTTACAATGAGATTTGGATTTAGACTTCAATACAAATATGATAGAGGACTTTCTAATATTTCCATCAATATGTATACATGCCCATGTTACATCTCCACAATATGAGATATGACTGTTAAAAGTTCACAGATATTCTGGTAGAGTTTGGCAGCACCTTCACAGATGTACCATTTTAAACTCAAAATTCCAAATCTTTCTGGCCTGAATTTGGGAAAACTTTTGAATTCAAAGTTGTATAACATCTCCTAAAATTTCCATAAACGTATCATAATACTTCAAAATATTTTGCTACTGGAAGATATTGCAAAAATAGAGAATAGTTCATTAAGTTAGGAAGTTGAAGGAGTTTTTGTTTCTGGGGATTTTCACCAGTTTGATATGCTTTTTTGTCCTAGAGGTCAAAAGAAAAGTTGTAGGGGACTTCACAATATTTACAAAACTATTTTGGACACCTGTATTAGTGAAGTCTAGAAGGAGATATGTCCTGCCAAATTCCAGCCACTTGCTGCAAGGACCAGACAGTGAAGTGTAAGTATGCTAAATTGTGTAAATTGTGTATTTGATTCGTTTTCATGCTTTAATTGTGAGAATTAATTAAAACTTGTAGATTAAGTTATATCTCTGACACGGACTTGAATTGTCAACGTGTCTGATGTATTTCAAATAACATCGGTACTACCTTCCTCACAAAATAGAAAATCCTACCCGGATTACCTCCAGCATATATGTCTCATAAGTGGCAATAAAATCGAGCACTCACAAACATGTTCTACTCGCAATATGTCTAACGCAGATAGTGTACATACATAAGACACACATTCACAGTTCATAGGTTATAGTGTACATACATAAGACACACATTCTCTTGGGTCTGAACCATCTGTCCTGTAAAGATGGCTGCCCGATCCTTTTATAGCAAGGTCGGGCACCTTACAAGCAGAGTCCCGTTTAGCCAGGTATTTGGCTGCTCGGGAGCTCGTTGCTTCAGGGCTGCCGGGTCCCATCTTGAGGTCCACGTGGTATGGTCTGGATCCTGCCCTTGAGGAGGTGGAGGTCCCGACCAGCCGGACACATGGCGCCATCAGACCCTGCATCAATGGGGAGGCAGGGCACGTAGGCATTTTTATCCTATGCGCGAGGGTACCCAGTATGCTGGGTACCGACAGTGGCCACTGGGTCCATGCTGGGGAGAGTTGATGAGGTCGAGGGTGGAGCCCTAACCTTGCAGTCCCTCGCCAACTTTTGATATTTGTCTTGGCCAACCGAAGCGGTGCGTGCTTCTGGCATTGCGGCCATGCGCCCTCTTCTGTTTGAGGGGTCATAGCGACTTGATCTTTGCTTTCTGCAGCAACTTGAACTGCTATGGTTCCCAATGTGGCTGCAGCACCTCTGCTACTTTGCCTTTACCAGAACTGCCGAGTTGCCTTCTTAGGTGGGTGTGTGCTCGAGCTAATCCTTTTTACTGGGGACCTGGGCCTTGTTGTCATGGGTGTTGCGGGTTGTGTAGCTCATTCCGGGTCCAGGCATTTCGCACGATGTGCCCAAGGGTCGTGGGGGTGATCAAAAGGAAACATTTGAAGGCAAAGGCAGTTCCTTCCTTACTCACATCCAACGCTCGTGCCATCGTCTTTTTCCTTGACACCCGAGCCTCCACCACCTGCAAAGTTCTTGATCTCACCTACAGGAAGTGGGTAAAGTGATCCCCATGCTTGACTTCACCATTACACAGATGCAAGTTGTGGGGACAGCCGTCACCCGCCATCTAGAGACCGAGGGAAGAGCGCTTGTATAGATGGTGGCATCCAACATTCTATGACCCTGGAGTTGGTAATCTATGACTCCCCTGAGATGTGTGAGGAGGCGGCGAAGGCTGAAGTCGAGGACTTTGCCAAATATGTCGCCGCACAGTTCGCGCGAGATTGAGGTTGGCGACCCATAGGCAGGGCACTTTTGTATCTGTGGCTCACCCCTTTGTAAATAACCTTTAATAAATTTGAATGCATGTCTAGTTTCTTGGCTTGTGTTGTACATCTCAACTTGTTGGCCTTAGTCCTTAGCAGCGTAAGTGCACAAAAAACCTCGCCGTCTTTGTTAGCTTTTAGGAACCAATGGTCGCACACTTGATGTAGCCGCTTTGCACTGTTTGATGCTGTCGGTGTTTGGATCCGGTAGATCTCCCGACACTACCGTTGGTAGATCACGAAGTTGTAGTTCGGTAATGGGCACGTGGAGATTCAAGAAGGTGAGTGACAAGTGGACACAGAGATTTATGTGGTTCGGGCCGCCTGAGCGTAATACCCTACTCCACGGGGTTTGTTGGTGTTGTATTAAGCGTGTGAGTGTAGAAGAAGCTCCAGAGGAAGAAGCTCGTCTAGATCAAGGAGTCCAGTAGTGGTCTAGAGCCGTCCCTTGTGTATCGTCTACTAGTCCTTTTATAGTACAAGGACTGGTCATTACAACGTTATCCTGGCCCGACATGTGGCCCCGGAGGTTACACATGCTTGATACATAATTAATGAGGTTAATTACCCTTAATAGCCCGGTAATGGGCCTTAACATTGCCGTTACCGGTATTAAGAGCCATCCAATCGTTTGTCATTAATATGGCTTAATGACATTTAATCGGGTCTTGAAGCCTTTGATTGCTCCTTGAAGGTCCGGAGCCGTTGTGGGTCCACCAGCCTGATTGTTGAAGTTGAAGGTCCGGCGGTCGCCATGTGGCAGCTCTGGAGCTTACCGTCGTGGACGGGTAGGTCCGGTGCTATTGGACACGTGTCAGTACTGGAGCTTCCCTCTCTCTGGGGTTAGGTCCGGGGGTGCCATACTGGTATTCCGTCTAGAGCTTTCCAATGTATGGGTGATAGCTCCTGTCTTATGATACACATGGCGGCCCTGGGACTAACCATGTCAGGGAAGCAGGTCCGGTTACGCCTGACATGTGGGGCCTTTGGAGGTCTTCAAATCTAGTAGATGGAGTTTCCTTTGGATCTTTGCAATTCCAAGGGGTATCCGATACGTAGGGTACCGACAGTGGCCCCCTGGGCCCACCTCCGGGGGAGACCTTTTGGATGAAGTCATTCTGCCGGAGGTGGGTCCATTCTTCGGTTTTTGAGCCGTGTCTTCAAGGGTCTTCGGACATGCCATTGGCGATAGTTCGTAGTTAAATCTTCGCCGTGTGGCATATACTGGAGGCGGCAGGTGAGATCTCAGTGTGCGGATCTCACGCAATTGAAGGTCATCGGTTCCCGATACGAAAATTGTATCAGTTCGCGCGCCCTGTCAGGCCGCTGCCTTCGGGTTTCCCGCCTTTCATGATGACAACCGTTCGCCTGGGGTAAGGACGTCGACTTGATCATCGAGGTGGCCCCGGGCCCCCTTGTCATTGGAAGGGTGAAGTTTTTTACTAGTATCACCGGCTCCTCTGCGGTTTCCATCCAAGCATTGCGCGGGCTTACTTAAGAAGGAAAGCACGCACCGTTTGGGGTTCTTTATGCCTTTCATTCGAACTTGCGCTCAAACCTTCCAAACTTTCGCTTGCTATTCCTCTCTTGCCTCGCTGTGCCACGATGGAGTTGGGTCTCCGCTAGAGCCGACTGAAGACCGATGGTGATATGAAGAAGGTCCGGGCCCTCATGGGATGGTCCCCTCACTTCTTCAGCCACTTGGTCCACGCTGGCAAGCTTCCAATAGAGAAGTAATACACCTACGACATGGTGTACTTCTCCCCGTACGCCATGGTGGGACTGATCCCACCTTTCTCCTCTTTCTTCCTGATGCTGTTAGACATCTATGGTCTGCAGTTGTACCACCTTGGCCCCCACTCCATTCTCCTGGTGTCGATCTTTGTCCACTTCTGTGAGATGTGGGTGGGCATACCCCCTGCATTGAGCTTTTCTGCACCTTCTTCACTGTCCACACTACGGGCATGAGTGACGAGTACCTTGGCTTCTACCATTTTGTGAAGCGCAAGAAGTGTCCGTACAGGTACTTGCGGTCGTTCCCTTCTGGGAAGTGGGACGACTGGAAGAAGTATTGGATTGTCATCAGGGTGGAGGAGCACGAGAAGATGGAGCTACCGGAAGGCCTCCACAACATCAACACTGCAGTTTGGAGTGAAGCTCCGGTGTTGTCGGACGCCTTCTACACTGCTCTGACCAGGATTCCCCTGTGCGTGGAAGGAGGGGTGACTCCTCAAGCGGTGTTTTGTATCTTCCTGACCAACAGGTGTGCTCCGCTGAAGAGGATGGAGAAGCTTGCTTGGGCCCTCAACAGTATGTTGGACGACGACCGGATCGAGACTGGTCTGAAGTCCAACATGGAGGGTGCGACTTTGGAGTTTTACCTCAAGAAGTTCCAGCACGGCATCGACATCTAGGGTGACGACTTGGCTCCGCCGGCAGCTTTCCTCCCTCTGAACATGGAGGCAGAGTTCAGCAGGGAGCTGTGGCGGACGATGCCGGTGCTTGACAACCTTGGTGTCATTGAGAGGCGTTCGACCACCGGGTTGGCGATCTCCGGAGCTCCTGAAGGAGGCACTGCTCCCGCCCCAAAGACAAGAACCGAAGTCGTCAGCAAGGGCAAGGAGTTGGCCAAGCCCACGAGCCGTAAAAGGAAGCTGAAGCATGCCGACGGAAGGTCCACCAGGCCTACTTCTTCCACAATGGCCCCTTCTCTCCGGAGGGGGTGGTCTTCAACGGCGGCATCTACTCCAGCAGTGGCATCTTCCCAGGGTGCTAGCTCCGGCCGTGTGACTCCTGCACCAGGGCCACCTAAGGGCTCTGGGTCCAGAGGCCCTTCCCGGTCGAGGGGGGGGGGGTCGACCAAGGCAATGCCGATAGTAGCAGCAAGCTCTGGGGGACCTTCCGGGACTTCCACGCCGGTGGCGGCCGTGGTCAGTCCCGAGCGTCCAGAAAAGAGGTTCCGTGCAAATTGGTGCGAAAGCCTTCTGAGGTAATTTTTGATTTTTTACCTTAGCCAGTTGTTTTATTGCTATGTCTGTATTATGAGTTTCTTCATCCTTCATCCACAGCATGCCTAAGAAAAGGGCTAAAGCTCCGGTCCCTGCAGCAGTAGTTGAGGTTGTGAAAGCTGAAGCTCCAGCTCCAATTCCAGCACCGCCCCAAGAGGTGGCTGAGGCTGTGGCAGCCCCGGCGCTGGCTGTCGTGGTCTTAGACCTCGACTCATCCCCAGAAGCTCCCGTGGTAGTGCCGGACCACAGGAATGAAGATGTACCAGCGTCACCAACCTCAGAGTTTGAAGCTCCGAGCTTGGATGTTGAGATGTTGGAGGCTCCGGCCACAGAGCCGAAGGGAGCTGCGATTCTGGCCCTAGAGCCAGATGTTGTTGAAGCCCCGGCAGTCGAGCCGGTGGTTGACGAGGTCCCGGCAGTGGAGCCGGGTGTTGATGAAGCTCTGGCACTTGAGCCGGTTGTCGAGGAAGCTCCGGCTGTAGAGCCGGTTGCTGCAGAAGTTCTGACTGTGGAGCCGGCCGTTGAAGAGGTTCTGGCGTCCGAGCCAGTTGTTGCGGAGGTGTTGGCGCCTGAGCCTATGATGGTCGAAGCGCCAGCACCTGAGCCAGTGGCAGAGGAGGTGCCTGCATTGGAGCCGGAAGTAGCTCCTACTCCGACTGAAACTTCAACACTTGTACTGGAAGTGGTGATCCCGGAGGCACCCGCTGCTGAGCCGGGGTGCGAAGATAAAGCTGCTGGCCCCCCGCCTGAGGGGCCAGTTGTTGATGACTTGGCCGCGGGACCTTCGGAGTCAATTCCAGAGGTCAGAACTTCTGTTGCAAGACCTTCCTCGGCGGCGGCCGAGGCTATATCGGAGGACGGCCCTAGTGCCGTTGAAGCTCAGGGGACCGCTCTTGTAGAGTGGGACCAAATTTTTGTCACTGAAGATCCGCTGGAGCCAGCGGAGAAGACCACAGCAGGTCCAGACCCGATCCCCCTGTCGTTGTCTATTGACAACGCCTCCTCTAGTCTTCGCCAGGTCTAGCTAGCTTTCTACCACGACAACAAGGCCCTCGAGGAGGAGCTCCAAACCCTTAGGAGGTGGCGCAACCGACTCCATTTAGAGACCAAGCTGGCGCAGTCGAGGTTGGCTGATGACAAGGAGTGGGTGCGGAGGGAGAAGGTCCGCCTGGAGTATTGGGGTAAGCTGTTGGATGAGAGGGAAAGCATGACGCGATCCCTTGACAACCAGTCCCGGGCCATCTACGAGCAGGCCAAAGCTGCTAATAGACAGCTCTGGATGACAAGAGCCTCGAAGACCGCACCAAAAAATTGGAGTAAGGTTGGGAGGAGGAGGAGAAGAAGGCCTGGGAGCGAGGGCAGGATCTCTACAAGTAGGAGAATGCCATCATCGCCAGTGAGAAGAAAGTGCGGGGCCGATAGAAAGATCTGGTCAATTGTCGAAATGAGATCCACCTTCGGGAGGAAGAGCTCAACAAACTCGAAAGGCAGGATGCTGAAAAAGATTCAGTAGAATGCCAAAGAGGAGGAGCGTCTTGCTCGGGAGAGCACGGAGCTTGCGGCGGCCAAAAGATCCTAGGAGGAGATGTGTACTGCAAGGGTTGTGGAGTCCCTACAAGTTTGGGACTTCCTGGGCAAGGCCAATGATTCGCTGACGCCAATGGGCTTCAGTCCCATGCGTTTGGATGATCCGGAGCCAGAACTGGACCAGGCGTTTGAGGCGCTGAGTTCAGCAGGCAATAAGCTCACCAAGTAGGGCGATGTCATCGCGGACTAGCTGGAAACTGAGGGACAGTCCTTGGTGAAGAACGTCGCAGAGTTTGTGCTGACGTGCTTCACCAGCCGGGACCCTCAATTCCCTCTGGACCCAATGCTTGAAGGCCCCATCAAAGGAGAGGGTGAAGCCGCCCGAGCTAGCGTGTCGGAGGTGGCCCAGAAGGTGCCCAGTTCTTCCATAGGGTCTAGGACCATCTCTCTATAGCTCCCGCTTGTATTCTCCCTTCTTCTTCTCCAATTTTGTAATCTCTTGTCTCCAGATGAATGAAATCCAAAATTTATGAATTTCATTTTTTATCTTCAACACCTTTGTCTCACTTGGCCCCTGGTAGATGTACACAATTTGATTGTGAACATGTACCAAGAGGATGTAACAGTTGAAGACTTGCATGCTTTGAACTTGTAGAATGTAGGTCTGAAGTGTTCGATAGTGTAGGCCCCCGGAGGCTGCTAGATCTTAGTCGCTCCGGCATTGAACATCGTTGGAGCTTAGTAGCTCTGGCAGTAGTCTCCATCAATGCATAAAGCATGGACGATTAGCCCCTCTAGGGTGTTGAAGCTTGGTAGCTCTGGCAGTGACCTCTGTCGACACATGGTGTATCGACAACAGACTCCTCTATAGAGTCTTTCCACCATCTTTTCTTCACGTTGATGGCTCGCCCCCTAGCTTTACCAGAGCTGAGTAGCTCCAGCGACGCTCAATGTCAATGTTTGAACATGGACCACAAACCAACTAGAGGGCGTCGGAGCTTTGGCAGCTCCGGCTTCAATCACCATCATCATGAAATATTTATTTTTCCTGCACACTGAAGTCAAGAAAAACAGTAAAATCCCCTTCCCATTTATAACTTCATTGTGGCTTACTATTATCGAGAAAGTTTTAGGTCAAACACAATTCTAAATACAATTAAGAGCGCCGTCTTGTTTCCTTCAGGTCCGATCATTTCTGGACTCGCCTTACTTCGGTCTGTCGGGGTGTAGATAGAGTGGCGTACTTAGGGTGCATGACCAGGCTAAGTCGATAGCACACTCCAGCCCTAGATTGGCTTGGCGGCATTCAGACGAGTAGACCATCCACAATATTTGGACCCGGAAGAATAGACAATGCAACTCGAATTGTACATGAATTGGTCGAGCTAAAGTTTCTTAAGAACTGCACAACTTTGTTATAGACAAGAAAGAGAAAAATAAAAAATATTGAGCCTGTACAAAGTAAATGCATGTGGAGTCTATTTTCACACAATGATGTCTTTCATTATAGGTCCAGGGTACAGGGGAAACAAGTACACTCTTAGGGTACGGAACCAGGCTAAGTGTGTTTCGTTTCTCGTTTGACCCAAGGTAGCTAGATACACTTTTAGTTCTGAGACTGTGATAAGTGTTGCATGGACGTTGTGGACCTATCGAGGTAGGTCCGGCTGCCCTCTCAGAGGAGCTACCCGACTCTGTAGCATGACTCTATAACATACATCACATGTAATTACAGACTCACCTCCGTGATATTAAGCGTAGAACTTATGGAGGTGCTCAATGTTCCAATGATTTGGGAGAGGTGTCTCATCCTCAGTTGCCAAGCGAACGCATCTGGGACGGGATACTTTGATCACTCAGAAGGGTCCCTCCCAGCTGGGGGAGAGTTTGTTTAACCCTTCCCTGTATTGTATTCTCCGTAGCACCAGATCGCCTTCCTCGAGCTGTCGGTTGTGAACATGCCGTTGGTGATAGTGCCGAATAGTTTGGCATTATCGAGCATTCCGAACAGCTGCTTGGCACCTTCCCTCTTCAAGGAGGTCAAGGTCGTCACGCCGGAGCTGGTCCTGCGTGGCTTCGTTGAAGGTTCAGACCCAGAGCGACCCCAAGGTGATTTTTAGAGGAAGGACTGCTTCAGCTCTGTACACCAGGAAGAAGGGTGTCTCTCTAGTTGACCGGTTTGGAGTTGTCCTATTGGCCCATAGAGTGGGCGGAAGCTCTTCGATCTAGTTGGCTCCATGTTTTTTTAGGCACTCATATGTGCGCGTCTTGAGTCCTTTCAGGATTTCTGCATTTGCTCTCTCGGCTTGGCCATTGCTTGTCGGGTGGGCTACGGAGGCGTAGCTAACTTGGATGCCAAGTTCTTTGCAGTATCCTTGGAAAGCAGAGCTTGTGAATTGGGTCCCATTATCTGTTATGATTTTGTTTGGGACTCCAAATCTGCATATGATGGACTGTAAGAAGTTGATAGCTGATTGCTTGTTTATTGTCACAACTAGAGTTGCTTCCGGCCATTTGGTGAACTTATCAATGGCAACATAGAAAAACTTGTAACCTCCGACGGCTCTTGGGAAAGGTCCCAAGATGTCCATCCCCCACATAGCGAAAGGCCATGTAGGAGGTATCATTTGTAGAGGCTAAGCCAGTGTGTGAATTTGCTTTGCATGGAACTGGCATGCTTCACATTTCTTCACTGGCTCAGTTGCATCCTGGAGCACTGTAGGCCAGTAGAAGCCATGCCTGAAGGCTTTACCGACCAGCGTGCGGGAAGACGCGTGGTTCCCACACTCGCCTCCATGGATTTATGTGAGGAGCTTGCAGCCCCCTTGTGATTCACCGCATTAGGACGCCGTTGGCACCGCGTTGGTAGAGATCTTCTTCTACTAGCGTGTATCTTTTAGCCAATCTGACTATCTAGTTAGCGGATACATCATCATCAGGAAGGATATTGTCTTTCAAGTAGCTCTGGATCTCCGAGATCCATGAATCGGAGCTTGTTTGAGCATTTGAGTCTTGCGTGTTGGGTTGCTTGGAGCTTCCGGCACCACCTACGACCCTTGATGGCTGCCATGGTAACAGGGTCATCGGGACCGCCAGCTTCGGGATGCTGGTCTCACCCCCTTCGCTCAGATCAGCAGGCTAAGCTGTGGATATTCACAACCTCCAGATGAAGGTTCCGTTAGGAGCCGGAGCTTCGATTGACGCTTTCGTCGAGAGTTCGTCAGCTTCAGCGTTATGGACACGATGGACGTGGTGGAGATCTAGGACTTCAAAGTCCTTCTGAAGGCTCTAGACTTCAAGGAGATAAGTAGCTAGTTGAGGATTGTTACAGGAGCATTTACCCTTCACCTGTTTAATGATGAGCTGCGAATCTCCCTTGACCAACAGCTGCTTGACACCATATGGTAGTGCCACCTTTAGTCCGTAAATGAGTGCTTCCTACTTCGCCATGTTGTTGGTCGCCTTGAAGTCAAGGTGGACCATGTATTTTACCTTCTCCCCGGTTGGAGTGAGGAGAAGGACTCCAGCTCTGGCCCCCTGCTTTTGCATGGAGCTATCAAAGAAGAGGGTCCAGTGAGGCTCAATGAAGACCGGAACCTTGAGTTCTTGCTTCTGCTCACTAGGGCCCCCAAGGTTTGATGGAGAGGGGGTCCATTCCGCCACGAAGTCTGCCAATGCTTGAGTCTTGATCACTTTTCTTGAGACGAATTCAAGATCGAATTCGGCCAAATCCATCTGCCCACATTGCAATGTTCCCAGTAGAGTTGGGATTATGCAAGATCGCACGCAGTGGATAAGAAGTCACCACTGAGATCTTGTGAGCTTGGAAGTAATGACGAAGCTTCCTGGAGACAATGAGAACTGCGTAGAGCAGCTTGTGCACCTCTAGGTATCAATTCTTGGCATCATGTAGTACTTCACTGATGAAGTACACTGGGCGCTGGACTGTCTGGACCCTCTCAGAGGGGCCCAGAGCTTCCTCCACATTGACCCGGACCCTCCCTGAGGGGTCCAGATCTGCTTCGGGGACCTCTGGGTCCTTGCTGGAGGAACCCGGAGCTTCTACTGGAGCGACCTGGACCCTCCCAGAGGGGTCCAGATCTTCTAGAATAACTCCTTGTACATCCAAGTCTGGGGACTGGGTCCCAGACTCACCTTCAGGAACCTCCGGACCCTCCCGGAGGGGTCTCGATTCCTGAGCTTGGGATGGTTCTGGTCTCTCCGCAACCAGAATCATGCTGACAACCTCGTCGGTTGCCGAAATGTAAAGCAGTAAGGGCTCACGAGGGTTTGGAGCTACCAAGGTTGGTAGAGTGGTGAGGAGTTGCTTTAGCTCCTAGAACGCCTTTTCTGCTTCTTCAGACCATTGGAATGGTTCGGACTTCCTCAATAGCTTGAAGAAGGGTAGCGCCCGTTCCGCCAGTCTTGAGATGAACTGGCTAAGGGCGGCTAGACATCCAGTCAGTTTCTGAACGTCCTTGATGCGGGCTGGTGGCCGCATATCCTCAATGGATTTAATCTTCGCCGGATTTGCCTCTATGCCCCGGTGGTTTACCAGGAAACCAAGAAGCTTTCCGGAGCTAACCCCGAAGATGCACTTGTCTGGGTTCAGCTTCGTGCGAGTGACTCGCAACTTGTTGAAGATCTCTTGCAAAGTGTCAAGAAATGACTCCTTGTCTTTCATCTTGATGACGATGTCATCAACATACACTTCCACTACGTCTCTGATGAGTTCTCCAAAGTTTTTGTACACAGCTAGTACAAATGTTGAAGCTGCATTCTTGAGACCAAATGGCATGGCAGTATAGCAGTACAATCCATCTACTATGATAAAAGAAGTATGTTCTTCATCTTCCCTAGACATTCTGATTTGATGGTACCCAGAATATGCGTCTAGGAAACACAGTAATTCACACCCAGAGGTGGAATCCACTATCTGATCTATTCTAGGTAGTGGAAATGGATCTTTTGGGCATGCCTTATTTAGTGTTGTGTAGTCGATGCACATCCGAAGCTTCCCGCCGGCCTTGGGTACAACGACTGGGTTTGCCTGGCATTTTGGGTGGAATACTTCTCGGATGAATCCAACTTTGAGCAACTTCTTCACTTCTTGTCGTATGAAGTTATGTCACTCTGCTGATTGCTTCCGTGGCTTCTAGTGTACAGGCCGAGCGTCAGGATAGATCTTCAGATTATGCTCGACCACTTCCCTAGGGATCCCAGGCGTTTGTGACGGTAGCCAGGAAAACACATCGACATTAGCCCAGAGGAAAGTGATGAGCGCGAGTTCCTATTTGTCATTCAGACCTCCCGATATACGGGTGGTCTGAGCGGCATCGGAACCAATTGGGACGACTTTGACGGGAATGTCGGTGTCACCGCTTGGTTGCACATGGGTGCAGAGGATGAGCCTCGTTGACGAATGCTCGGGAGTTTCGGAGCTTGTTCCTGCCTAGACTCTTCCTCCTGCGCTGTAGCAAGTGCATGAAGTTCTTCCAGAGCAGTCACTCCGGTAGTGCGGTCTCCACGGATTCGGAGAACACTAGCTGGTGTTGGCATCTTCAACACCAGGTAGCCATAATGAGCAGCAACCATGAACTTGTACAAGGTGGGCCTGCCCAGAATGGCATTGAAAGGCAAGTTGATCTGAGCGACGTCAAAGATCAACTTCTCAGTGCAATAATTCTCCTGAGTCCCGAAGGTCACGGGGAGAGTAATGGCACCGAGTGGGGTTATGGCCCCCGGACCTAGTCCGGAGAAAGGTCGGGAGGGGCGAAGGTCCAAAGTTCGAAGCTGAAGCTTGACTAAAGCTTCGAAGCTTATGAGGTTCAACCCCGAACCTCCGTCCACCATTACATGGTGGAGTTGAATGTTATTGATGGTAGGTGATACCATCAAAGGTAGTTGACCAGCTCCGATCATGTTCCGCTGGCAATCCTAAGCATCAAAGGTGATGGGGGTGTCCATCCACTTTCGATGAGGCTCCGCCCTGGCTGTAGGAGCTACTAAGGCCATGTCCCGCCGCATGGTCTTGAGGACACGGCGGGAGGTGATGTCCCACAAACCACCAAAGATGGTGTTCATGGTCTTCCGACGCTCATTGTCAAAGATGTTGGAGTCGTTGTCGACGGAGGTGTAAACAACCTTCAGGACCTTTTTAGGGTCCTGAAAGCCTAACTCCTCTTCAGCCGGAGCTTCATTGACATTCTATTTTCCTTCCCTCTCATGGAAAGGAACTTCTTCCCGGCGCTTGTTGTAGCGCTTGACAAGGTTTTGGACCTCCCGGCAGTCTTTCAAGTTGTGGTTGTTCATCTTGTGAATAAGATACTACACCTTGGAGTTGCCACCGTCTTCAGAGGACGGCCGAGGTCGTTTCTCGGGGTGTGGCCCCCGACCACCCGGAGCTGCTACAGCTGCAGCAGTAGATGTGCCGGCCGACGGCTTCTTCTTGCCGTTGGACTTTTTCTTCTTTTTGCCACTCCCGGAGGTAGTGGCTTCGCCTTTGGAGGATTTTTACCATCCTCCGGAGGTGGTTTGGAGTGCATTTTACGGCCCTCCACAACTTTGCCACACTTGTCTGCCAAGCTGAAGAGCTCCATGACGCTGGTGATCTCCTTGATCGCTAGCTTCTCCAGCATATTCTTATCTCGTACGCCCTGTCTAAATGCCACGATAACAGAGGCGCTGGAGGTAGAAGGAATGATGTTTCGTACCTGGGAGAACCTCTAGATGAATGAGTGCAGGGATTCTCCCCCTTTCTGCACAACAGCAAGAAGGTCCAGTTTGGTGCCTGGTCGGGTGTATGAACTCCCAAAATTGGCAGTGAACTGTTGGCACAATACCTCCCAACTATAGATGGAGTTGTGAGGAAGGCTCATGAACCAGGACCTGGCAGTCCCAGTCAAGGCTACTGGGAAGTAGTTGGCCATTACGGCCACGTTACCTCCGGTCGTAAGGATTGCGGTGGAGTAAATCAGGAGAAACTTAGCGGGATTAACAGTCTCGTCGAATTTCTCCGGTAGGTGAGGCCAGAACTTTTGTGGCCATCTGACCATGCGTTGGTGGATGGCCAGGGCAGAACAACCTCCTCCTACTCCCTAGGGAGCAGGACTGTCTCGAGCCTCTCGCCTTTCGCGAGCACGCTCGATATGGACACGGCCGTCCTGTTGACGGTAACTGCGATCAAGCTTCGCACGTAGGTCATGAGTTGAAAGCCTGGTTACCGTATGAGTGCGTCGCGCCCTGGAAGGTAGCGACGTAACTTGCTATGATGTAGCACGCCTCCTAGATTGGCAAGCGTGTGGACCAAGTCTACCCGACACAGTCCGGCGCTGCGATGGGGTCTGCCCTGAAGGGGGAGGACCTTGGTTGCTGATGTGGTCGGCTGCTGCTGCAACCAGATGTTCCACGTCAGCCCTCCACTGCTCCATTGCACCCTAGGATGCACCTGGAGGTGGTGGATGTTGGAGGAGAGCACGCGCTGCATGGAGCGCATGTTCAGGCTTGTTTTTATTCGCCGATGCGATAACTGATGCCGATGCACCGTCACGTTGCTCATCTTGACGTGCTGGTGCAGGCGGTGGCGGTGGAGGCATGACTCCTGCTGGAGCCGTGGCACCTGCTGGTTGCTGCATGTTGGAGGGATTGCCCCCAGCGGGTTGAACAGCCGGATTGCCGTTGGATGATCCAACAAATGAGTTCACCATCCTTGAAATCTCGGGCTCCCCCTACCTGGCGCGCCAACTGTCAGTGTTTGGATCTGGCGGATCTCCCGACACTACTGTTGGTGGATCGCGGAGTTGTAGTTCGGTAATCGGCGCGCAGAGATTCAAGAAGGTGAAGGACAAGTGGACACAGAGATTTACGTGGTTCGGGCCGCCTGAGTGTAATACCCTACTCCACGGGGTGTGTTGGTGTTGTATTAAGCGTGTGAGTCTAGAAGAAGCTCCAAAAGAAGAAGCTCGTCTAGGTCAGGGAGTCCAGTAGTGGTTTGGAGCCATCCCTTGTGTATCATCGACCAGTCCTTTTATAGTACAACGACTGGTCGTTACAACGTTAGCCTGGCTCGGCATGTGGCCCCGGCGGTTACACATGCTTGATACCCAATTAATGAGGTTAATTACCCTTAATAGCCCGCTAAAGGGCCTTAACAGTGCCGTTACCGATATTAAGAGACATCCGATCGTGTGTCATTAATATGGCATTAATGACATTTAATCGGGTCTTGAAGCCTTTGATTGCTTCTTGAAGGTCCGGAGCCGTTGGGGGTCTACCAGCCTGATTGTTGAAGTTGAAGGTCCGGCGGTCACCACGTGGCAGCTCCGGAGCTTACTGTCGTAGACGGGTAGGTCCGGTGCTGTTGGACACGTGTCAGTACTGGAGCTTCCCTCTGTCTGGGGTTAGGTCCGGGGGTGCCATACTGGTATTTCGTCCGGAGCTTTCCCATGTGTGGGTGATAGCTCCGGTCTTATGATACACATGGACTAACCATGTCGGGGAAGCAGGTCCGGTTACGCCTGACATGTGGGGCCTTCGGAGGTCTTCAAATCTGGTAGATGGAGTTTCCTTGTGATCTTTGCAATCCCAAGGGGTATCCGGTACGTAGGGTACTAACAGACGCCCTGCCTAGGGACCCCCTTAGAGGCCCCGTGGAAGGTGTGGCCAACTGAGTGGACACGCCTACCACTTAACTGCAGGATGTCGCCGACAGGCCCCCAACAGAGTGCGAGAGCTTGGGTAGTTGACGCCAATGCACCCTCTGGGGACGTGGGGCTAGATTTTTAATGCATGGTCGTCGTCGAAGAGGCCTCCGACAGCGATGTCGACAAGTCGCCTGCCGAGACGAGGCAGTGCCCACCCTCAATGTTAAAGAATGTCGATAGAGGCCCCCCTTGGCAGTGCTGGGGCTGGATCGCTCCAGCGTTGCCCACCATCTGATGTAGAAATGTCGACGGTAGACCCTCTGGGAGGTGCTGGAGCATGATGCTCTGGCGTCGCTCAACATTGTCGTGTAAGAAACATCAATGGTAGGCCTCCTAGGAGGTGTCGGAGCAGGATGCTCCGATATCGCCTGCCAACGTCATGCAAAAATGTCGACGATGTGCCCCCTAGTAGTTGCTGGAGCTGTATGCTCTGGCGTTGCCTGCCATCGTCGTCGTCGAGTAGAAATGTTGACAGCAAGCCCCCTAGGAGGTCCTGGAGCTAGATGCTCCGGCGTCGGCCACCATCGTCGTGTAAGAAACATTGACGGTAGGCCCCCTGGGAGGTGTCGGATCTAGATGCTCCGGCATTGCCCATCATCTTTGTATAGAAACATTGACAGTAGGCCCCCTGGGAGGTGTCGGAGCTGGATGCTCTGGCATTGCCCACCATCACCATCGTTGAGCAGAAATGTCGATGGTAGGCCCCTTGGGAGGTTCTGGAGCTAGATGCTCTGACGTCGCCTATCATCTTTATGTAGAAACGTCAACGCAAAGCCCTCTAGGAGGTGTTGGATCTAGATGCTCCGGCATTGACCACCATCGTCGTATAAGAAACATCGATGGCAGGCCCGGACCTGGATGCTCTGGCATCACCCATTACCATCATGTAGAAACGTCGACGATAGGTCCCTGGCATACAGGATACCAAGAGAAAACCCTATTAGCAACAACAATAGAGCGGTAGAGCGTACTCACAAATCAGTGCTTGTTGTTATTATCAACGTGTAGATATGTCGATGACGGGCCCCTTGGGACGTGCCAGAGCTGGATGTCCTGCACACATGATAGAGGAGGGATAACTTTGCTCATCGGTTACCTCTATTTTCTCTTTAGCTTTGTTATCTCTTACGATCATGGGCTGGTACGTGGGGCTTCGGTAATTTGATGCGCTAGTGCTCAGGGTCCAATTCCCGCCTCGCCTAGGGTGCGGGCCTTCCGGCGCCCAGTACTCAGCTGCAGTGCCAGTAGGTAGGGTGTGCACGCTTAGGGTACAAGACCAGGCTAAGCACACTACACACCCTCGAGCTCCAACTTGGCGTAGGCCTTTCATGGGAGGTCATCTGGCGCCATAGGACCCTAAGCAAGGGGGCAATCGTGAGACCCTATAACACATTGCACGTACCTCAAATGGGCCCGTCTAAAATAGAATTGCGTAACTCCATTAGGGGCGAGACATAGAAAAATAACCGTGTATATGAAGACAATATATATGAATATGAGCATAGTTAGATGATCATAAAATTAATGAGTAATTAAATGAACATACGAGAAGCACGAGGCAAGACAGTGATTATTTTAAATTGGCATTCATAGGAGGAGGCAGGCTTTACAAAAGAAGGCAACGACCCGCTTTTTTTAGATGACAACGGAAGCAGAGTGTATAGGCTTAGGGTTTTGGCCCAGGCTAAGCTGATTGCGCACTCTTAACCTGACCCTCCTTGAGCTTTGTTGTGTTGTGTGCTGCTCCTTGACTCTATGACACCTTGACACTGTCCTACCATAAAGCTAGGTGCAACTTATGAGGGTCCTCTATGCCCAGAGGGTATCTATGATGGTTGCTAGGCAAAATGTCGACACTAGCCCCTAGATAGGATTGCTCCCCCGCTTTTACCTCATTGCCTGAAATAATTCCCTGCATGCACTATTTCTCCAAGGACAAGTGGAAATAGGTTAAATAGAAAGGTGATGTGTGCAAGAAATGACAATTCCTTCACATAACTGAGTTATATTGACGGGTGAAATTGGTATATAATAGCCGTCAACAAACTCCGCCAAGCTTATCCTTTGCTCGTCCCGAGCAAAGTCAAGACTTTAGGTTTATGATCAAGAGTTGCTAAAATGGTCTACTTTTCAAATGTACCATGTTTACAACAAAATACTCTACCTAGTATTGCAAAAATTGGCATGATACTTCACCCATCTTGAGTCATTATGGGGCTTATGCCTTATCCTATTCATGGGTGGTTGAAAGATGGAACAACAAATGGAGCACACATACCCTACAAATCTATTACCACTCAAATTCTGGAGAGTTCAATTTAGATTTTAAGTATCTCAATTTGATTCTTTTGGTCTCTCCTTTATGTGTAGTGGAAATATGTCCTCACTAAAGCATTGTGCCTAAATTCATCCTACCTCTAAATAAGTCTCGTATGTGGAGCTTGGTAGGGAATATAGTAGGCATATTTGAAACACATAGTATTACTAAGTCAACAAAGCAAACCTTAGGAGAAATCAAAGCTATTTGATGCAAGAGTTGTGCATGTGTGATGGAATGGAGGTGGATTTGGATATTTGATATGACTCCTTTTTGAGTGGACCCTCTTATTTCGTAGGGATGCAACATGGCTACTTTTCTTCCTCTTTTTTTTCTCATGCTTATGATGTAAGCTTGCATTTTCTTTTTTAATTATTTTTCTTGTAGCCATGTCTTCTACTCCCTTTTTATGCAATAAACTTTGCGAGAGTACTAAGCATGAAGGATATGGAGTTTCTCCTTTTTTTATGGAATGGTGGTATGATGGGATTTTGCTTACTTCTTCTGTAGAAGTATAGCATGTGCAAGTGAAGTCTTGAATTCAAAAAGTAATGAATGAAATCTCACATAGGTCTATACTAGTTTGACAAAGCTCAATGTGAAGGCAAATAGCACATGCATAAGGTCTATCAATGTAATGTATCATATGGCTTTGGTAATATCTCCAATCAGATATGAGAGTAACATAAATCTTTTTTAGAATTTTCTCTAGAAATCCAAGTTCCACATTCAAACTAGGAATAGCAGCCCTATCACTATATCATATCTCACAACAACTCAGAATGGATTAAGCTTGTGCTACCCACAATTTCCAAATCAAGACAAAAGCAATTTTAGCCAATGAGAGCGATATGTTGGAGAGTAGTAAGTTGTAAACTAGGGACTTAGGAAAATTAAAACTGAGCAACTATTCATCATTTAATCTATGTGAATTCTAAGTCATTCTTACTGCACAACTTTTATTTTATTTGAAAACAAATCTATACTAATTTAATTTTACTTTTTTAAGCAATGTGGATGATGCGTGAATGGAAAATAAATATGCAAGGGATGTGATACAATTTACCACAAGTGGGGGTCCTCCCCCAAGACTCACCTCCATGACGAGGGTTGAACCCTTGATGACAGAAGTATGCCGCAAAATTGGCTTGTTGTTGTTGTAGCATGGAGTTGAAGTTGGTGAATTGAGCGTCCATGTTTTGTTGCCAGTCTTGGGTACCTTGGACATGCCTTTGGAGAGTGTTGTAGATGTCACCCGTTCTCACTTCAAGGTCTTCCATACGTCTAGTGAGATATGTCATTCCTTTGCCATAGTCACGATGACTTCTAGTTGAAGAGGAACAACATCTCATAGACGTTGCAGGCAAGCTGCTAGAGCTTGATGTGGAGAGGAGTAGCTCCCTCGCGGCACCTGGCCATCAATGCCAAGACAGACCTTCGGTCGCATACGAAGGAGGTTGAGTCCATCCAGGTGTGTCACCCGTTGGGTTCTCTTCCTCTTCGTACTCATGGACCGTGAAGGTTGTCAGAGGCATGGATGCTCTCCTTGTACGGTTTCTATTTACCCTGCTAGAGACATTACTTCTTCGAGCTTCCTCGATGGGAAGAAGATCAATGATTAGCCTTCGGCATTTATAAAAATGATAATTCGGGTTAGGTAACAAAATTTCATTGACAAAGTCAGAATAATAAATAACAAAGAGCCATCTTGATCATGCTTAAGGGTATGTCCTTGCACATAATCTTCATTTATTAATTCTCTTTCATTTTCAATATACTCAAATGAAGAATATTCTAGTGCTCCTAACCTAGTAGCAATACGGGTAATCAATAAAGTGAATTAAATTGGCCCTGTTCTTGGAATGTAATCTAACCATTGTGTCATCATGGAAACAAATGGAGCAACTTTTATCTTTTTAACCATTGCAAATAAAATTTGTCAGCTCATCATCATGCACTACTCTTACATCTCCTCTAGGGAACATAGTCATAGCTACCCATCCATGCAAGAAGCGTAAAGTAGGGTTGTGCAATTGGCTATTCTTAGGTGCACTACATCTGACCTCACTAGTTAAATCTTGCCAAAAACATTGTTTGTTAAACTTAGGCAAAGCGTCTAGATCTAGCAAACAATGTTTATGGAAGCCTAGGATTTCAATTAATTCTTTCCATAGGATGTTGTATTCTTTATGAAATAACCTAAAAGAAATACCATCAAATCCAATTTTAAGTGTGCAAAGGAATTGCATGGAGAGAAGGTGTGAACCCCTCTCCTCCATGTGAACAAAATTGTTCCATCCTAGTGCACGTCAAATGGAAAAGAATTCGGATTCCATACCTATTTTGGAGATCAAATCCGGATCATAATATTTCGTATGAGAAAACTAATGATCTTGGAGGACCTTGCGTGGTTGATCTTCAACCTCGTTTTTTATGTCAAGGTCATCGTCGTGGAGAAGTTGGTGCGTGTTTCCCCTCTCACCCATCCAAGTGTCCTCGCATACACTCCTCCGTGAACTTGGTGTAGCAGCAGAAGAGGGGCGTGCACTTGAGTCTCCACCATGGCTTGAGTTTGCAACGTCCTTCCTCTTCCCAAACAACCTCTTCATTTCTTTAATGGCCACAACGAACAAGAACACAACAAGGCAAAAACTCAGAAGAGTTGATGTTAGTGAAAGCAAAACCACCTACAAATATTCCATTGAAGAGCTTGAGAGCAAATTGCAAATGCGAAAAAAAGCAAAACTTTTTGGGTTGGATTTGACCAAGAGTGCTTCAATGAAGAGCAGGAAAAACAATGTGAGCAAAGAGTGACTTTGGGGAGATGTGAAATGAGGTGAAGTGTGAAGAGGAGTGCTCCTCAAGGTCACCATTTATAGTGTACACTCCCTAACGGTCACAAGGGAACCAAATGTAGCCGTTGGAGGAGAGAGAGCCAAAATGATCCTTTCCCCATGTCGGCCGAACAGGTGGGTTGGTCACACTGACATGTGGGCCCCCTGTTCTCACTTTTGGCAAGTGGCTACCCAATGGCTATGGAATTAGCATGTTGGTGAATTGCCACTTTTGTAGCTCAAGAAAAATGTTTTTCGAATAAAAACTCTATTTTCAAAACCCGACAATTTTCTTCTTTTTTGTGAAAAATAAAATAAAACAAAGAAATAAAAATAATAGTTGATAATATAAGATTCTCAACTTGCTAAGAAAACTCAAATATGCAGTGGGAGAAATCAAACTAAATGGGTAAAAAACAAATGAAGAGAAAAGAAAAATCAAGAAAGGATACCTACCAGTTTAACCTATTGGCTAGGTCTCACCACCGTCCGATGAGATGGACATTCTTTCTTCTTCATTTCTTGGCATCTAGGCTCGAAGGGATGGGCTCAGACGGATTGTCTTGCTTCTTGCGCCGTTCCTTCTTTCGCAGCTTGGTGGAATTGGGCCTTTGAGGCCGTACTTTTGGGGTGTCGGCGTGTACGATAAGACGAGCTCTCCACATAGATCAATTACCTCATGAATGCAATGAGCGGGTCCACCTTTGGAGGTCTGGCTTTGACGTCTTGAATGTGCTTAACATTCGACCCGTACTTGATACAGATCATGGAGCATTACTCAAACCTTGGGCGAAAGTTAAACTTCTCCTCCTTGCCATTGATATGGAAGTGGATTTCTCCCGCTCCCACATCTATGCGAGCATTCGTCGATGCTAAGGAATGGTCGCCCAAGGGTGAGCAACGTATCCTTCTCGACCTCCATGTCGAGCACCTCAAAATCCACGGGTATGAAGTAATTTCGGATTTTCACCAGAACACCTTCAGCGATACTTGCCAGATAACGGACTGAAGAGTCAGCTAGTTGGAGCAGCATTAATGTTGGAGTCAGCTCCGTGAAGTTCATTTGGTCGAAGACCACCATGGACATAACACTCACACTTGCTGCAAGGTCACAAAGGGCCTTGCCAAAGTGGTGAGCCCCAATTAAGCATGAAATCATAGGACATCCAAGGTCCGTCTGCCAGTTTCCTTGTTGTAGATAAATCATATTGGCACTTTCCATGGGAGGTTCAGGCTGTCCTGGCATCTTCCCACTCTCCATTGGTGGAACAACAGCTGTCGGTTGAGCCAACTAGGTCTCCAACATCTTGTTGAAGCTCAATTGATTCTTGAAGGCCGAGGATAGTCCTTCAATCTTGGCATTAATGATCTCTAGGGTCTTGTCATTAGCTGACAGTTTCTTGGATAGAGCAACATTGATTTTCAACTGGCTAATGGCAAGCTCTCTCAAGTTGGGCTGATTTTCGTTATTACCATTGTTGTTGTACCCTCCTTGAAAAAAAGGGCGTGGTTGGCCCAACCCTTGACCCCTGGGCGATAGCCATTGTTGTTTCCATTGTTGGATATGTATAGGGCATCCCCACGAGTTTCTAGGTAGCCATTGCCCAAATGGCCCGTGCTGCCACAGACTTCACACATGATGTGAGAGGTCTAGGGCGTAGGCATTGCCACATACATCACTATTGGCTTGACCATCAATCGTCTTCATAAGGAGGTCCAATTTGGCAGCGTCATGTCCACCTCCTTCAAGGTGTGCATGCCTCGATGGCGGGTATGGAGACGCCATCTTCTCAATCGAATCTTTGGCTTTGGGCACCGTCAATGAGAAGGAGGCACCTCCAAGAACAGCATCGACATTGTCACGGGCAGAAGAGATCAACTCGTTGTAGAAGTTTTGGATAATGAGTCAATCATCATTCCATCGTGGGGACAGACCAGGATGTACTCCTGAAGCCTTTTCCAACCCTTGAGAATAGACTCCTTAGTGCCTTGCTGGTAGCTGGAAATTATTCCATGTAGGGCATTAGTCTTGCCCAATGTGAAAACTTGATGAGGAATGCCATAGAACACTTCTCCCAGGTGTCTACAGCACTTCGTTTCTCGTAGAACCACTATTTTGCTCTCCCAAGAAGAGAGAACGGAAACCGCCTAAGACAGACAGCATCAGGAGATGCGTCTTTGATTTTAAAAGTGTTGTAGATCTCAAGGAACTGTTGCAGGTGAGCACTTGCATCCTCATTAGCCTTACCACAAAATGGCTTGGCTTGCACCATAGTGATCAGGCTAGTCTTGATTTCGAAGTTCACGTCTCTTGTGTTAATAGTAGGCCCAACAGGCACATTGTTAGAAGAGGGAGCCGAAATCTCGTAAAGGGTCTTCTGGGCCATTGGTGTTATGGTTGTTTGTGCAGTTGTGCTGGCTTGCTTTGCCACTCGAAGCTTTTGTGGAGTAACGACACGAGGTCAATCTCTTAGAAGGGTTTCAGGATCTTCAGCAAAGTTTTCTGCCAAGCAGAAACCAGACATACACTACACTGTTTTCACATGAAATGCTAAAACAAAGAAGGGTTATCCTAATAAAAACTACCTAGGTCCTATCCTATTAACTGAATCATGCAATACCCTTGCTGCCCTCCCCGACAACGGCGCCAGAAATGCTTGTTGATATTTCTTACGCACTACTAACAAATCATACCTAGCAGTGCTGCAAAAAATGCTTGTTGATAGTTCTTAAATCACATATATAAATTCGCAAGCACACAGAATCTATTGATGTAGCATTTCCCCTTTTAGAGTATAATTTATATTGTCCCAAAGGAAGGCTAGGGTGAATCAAGGCAATCATCAAATTGAGAGGCTAGGTTAGTGTAGGTAGGGTTCTAGCAAGTATGGATAAAGGATAATTCAAGGTAGTGTGACACACACAAGAGGATTCTATCCTAAGGGGGTAAATGAGGTAAAGTGGGACTAGGCTAAGAGTTAGGTAGATACTCCTACTGTGCTTCTAATGTACATATACATAGCCTAAGTTAGTTACTAATGATCATATCAATTATGAATTCTCATGCTAAGTGGATTAACACATAGGTCATGGTTTTACCCCTAGCAACACTAGGACGACTCCCACCAAGAGGCTGTTGCATAGCTAAACATGGAGGATTACAAAGGACAGGTGGGTCTGTCACCACGCACTTCCTACCTCTTCAATCCGTGGGTCAATGAGACATTCATCGCTACTCATCTATCCTAGCACCATTCTAGCATATTATGTAATTACCTTAAGAGCCTAGGCACAAGCCATCCTAAGGCAATGAACTAAATCATTGTTGAAGAAATGTTAATACATAACATAAGTGATTCATATTAACATAATCATGTCATAGCTAGTTAGACTATAGTGGGGGTTTGTAGTGTAATCATGTCATATCACGAGAATGTATAGCATAATCATAAATACTACTCCTACCACATATATGGAATCCACAATCAAACAAGAAACACTTCATCCAAATATATGAACAATAGAAGACTAAAGATAACATCTTTATTAAGAGCAAGTCCCAAATACGAATTGGAATATGAGAGTCATACCTTTCCCAATCAAGAATTTCTAAGAGACTCCTTCTACTCCTCTCCTACTTGGACTATGGACTAGAGGCTCTCCTCTCTACAGCCTAAACTCATCTAAATCTATGGAGAATAGTGTATATAATGGATGAATACTCAAGTGGTGTGTGTGTGAAGTGAGGGTAGGTGGTCCTATTTATAGGTGGAGAAGGATCGGATCCCGCCACCAAAAACGTGCGAATCAGTCATCACTGACTTCTTCAAGCCGGGTGGAGCCAACACGTGGTGATTGACCTAGATTGGAGCCAAGACCAAGTCGGCCGACTAGGGAGGTCGTCCAACCTGGTCTCTGCACCATTTCTCGTGTGCTTTCTCCAGGTAACTGTCAGGTGGGTCCCATCCCTTGATATGGGTGCTACATCATTGGACGGACTCAGATACTTCTGTTTGTGGGTCATTTGATCCATGTGGTGCCACATGTTGACGTTTGATTGGCTAGGATAATGTTTTATAGTATTGCTCCCCCTCTTTTACCTCATTTTCTGCAATAATTCCCTGCATGCACTATTTATCTGAGGACAACTGGATATAGGTTAAATAGAAATTTCACGTGTGCAAGAAATGATAATTCTTTCACATAACTGAGTTATATTGATGGGTGAAATTGGTATATAACAGCCGTCAACAGTGACCGCGATGTCGCTGTGCTGTGGAAACCTTGCTCCACCTGGTGCACTGCAGTCTCCCTAGTGCTATAGACTACTTCTCCTCCAACTCCTTGAATAAAAAAGGTTTGCCTATATGTATACTATATGCTGGCAAAATTTCAGCCCATTGCATGGACTCTAGCGCCTGTATTTCCATATTTCTCAATGAGTTCATCATATGAATGTTGCTAGGTCACAGCCCATATTCATTTTCTACGTTGGGTCATAGATCGTGCTAGTTAGCTTTATTGTTCTACACATCCCTACGCAGCCGCTCTAAGAAAAACCAAGGAAATTAAACGAGTAAGCATGCGGCCATAGCAGTTTTCCCGAACCGCCAATTTTAAACTGATGGCTCACCATCAAACTTGTGTTTCCGATACTTTTCACCTGTTTTGGCACCCCCTATGGTGATCCCTAGCTCATTAGGAAGGTTGCAGTGCAATTCCCCTGCAAAATAATGCACTAGGGAGGCCGGCTGACATGGTCGGAACCCAAAATCAGCCCACCGTTGTTGAACCATTATTTCCGGTCCACTATCGCCGACGCAGCCTACCCCAACAATTTCTCCATGCCCTTTTGGGCCCTAGAATCTTGTTTCAAGAAAGGAGATGCTCTGGAGGGCACTGCTGACAAGAGCGCCGTTGTGTGCCACCGCGCGCCGGCGAGAACGCCTCCCAGCTCAGGGTTGAAGATGACCCCTGCCAAGATTTTCTGTGGCTGAAGGATCGGGTGCGGCCACGTCTAGTTAGTCTGTTACCTAGTGTGGCTTAATTCCCATTGGTTAATTTTAAACTGTGGGCCCAATGTTTATTTAAAGTTTCCCGGTCAAAAATAATTCCCATTGTCATCCAAACTTTGAAATTTGATATCTCCTAAAATACTTGGCCAATAATTCTAAAATTGTTAGAACTAGGGTGACCTATACTTTTTGTGCACTTTGATCTGTATGAAAATACCTAAATTATCCTGAATAATTCCATGAAGCAAAATGACTTTGAAATGAATTCCTGATGCTCTATTCATTGAAAAATTCCTAAATTTTGCCAGATCCTCCCTCATAACTCCTTTGAGCTCCAGTAAAAATTTGAGATCCATTAGAGTTCATTTGAATTGCCAAATTATGATCCCAACCTGCATGAACCTGAAAAATGCAAAAATGTCCGGAAAAATTTTCAGAAAATTTTCCAAACTTCAAAATTCTATATCTCACAGTAGGATGCTTAGACAATTGTGAAACAAATTTTGTTGAATCTCTCTAGACCTGGTCTAAGCATAAAACCAACTCTTGGCCATGTTAAAGCTCCAGATTTGTCATGAAAATTCTGGGAACAATTTAGATTCATAGAATTCTAGAGATCGGAGACTGCCATGAACTTTGGTGAAATTTTGCCAGAACCCCACAAATACTACCTAGTGTCCACTGTAAAATTTTCAGCAGCAGTAAACCAAATCTTCTATACTAAAGTGTGTTTCATATCCCTTTGTCCTAAATATTGCTATTTCAATTCATTCACAAATTCAACTATAATTCCATTTTTGTTTCTTCTCTGCTCCGGTATAATCCAACAGTGACATTCCTGAAGTCCTTGTTCTACAAGTTGCATTTCTTTGTCATTTGCTAGTGTTCCTAATTTCTAAACTATATGGTGATGTATGATGCATGTGTCACTTTATTCCACCACCTTGGTGTCTTCCCCTCATATTTCTTCCTATGTTTCTCCACACTACAAAAGCATACCTATCAATCCTAGCTAGTGTAACCCGTTTTGAGTTATAATCGTCTTTGCTGCTCACTTTACTTAATTGCATTTACCTATATTCATAATCATATAGATATGAATGCGATAAAAGCGATAGGAAGAGGCATGACCTGAACGCAAGGATTTCTCTGTTGATTCAGCTGTGATGATGTCCATGGCAGAGTTTATTAACTAATCTTCACTGACACTTATTTCCAATCAAAAGCAAGCTCCAGTTTGCATTTAAGTCATTTCTATAAGTTTTGCTTTTATCACTATGTTGACTAGTATATGAATTGTGCATTAGGTCTATTGTGTTTGAATACTCCAAATGCTTGACCCATGATCCCATAGAGTATTTGGGTAGGTTGATAGCTGGACGTGTCGAATTGCCATGCTAATGTTGTAGGGAATCTGGTAGAAGTCGAGTGGTTGGAATCCACTTGTGAGATAGCAATATTGTCATTTGGGATTGTGTTATTTTAGTGAATGGTTTATAATTGAATATGAGACCGGGCAACAGGATAGGATGCAGCGGGACAAGTCACGGTTGTTAGCCCCGCATGTGTTGATTGAGGACCGCACTGTGTGCCGCTTTGTTGAGAAAGTTTGAGCTGTACCGGAGGCATACAAGATATATGGGACCTAGGAAACCGATGTAACTTGTCCACTTTAGTGTCGAGGCATAACCAACCGCCTTATAGGTGCGCGTTGTGAGCGGCAAGGTGTAAACCTGGCAGCGGGCACCGACACACTCATTGTGGCGGCCTCTTGCTCGTAGCGATGGGACCTGTTCGGCGTGTAGGTGTCGAGTGAAAGGATGCTGCATACAACATCAGTGGAGCATGCCTCGGAAGCTCTGAGTGCCGGTGTGTGTGTCGTTCTATCCGAGTGCTATTGATTCGAATCACCGTCACTCGCGGTTATGGATTGAGCATACTTGTTTTATGTGTTGTAATGTAGTAAATAAGAGTAGTTGCAATGTTATGAATTGTGATTTCATGAATATTGTTGTATTGCAACTTGTATGAAGTAGAAGTAGCACAATTGTATTCCTATACTTGCTACTCTAAAATTGATATAAGGATTTACTGTTGGGTGAGTCATTTATGCAATTCAGCTTATCTATATTATTGTCTCAAGCATGTAGAGTTCCATGTTTAGTGGAGACAGTTAAGTCTTGCTGAGACATCATGCTCACAGTTGTTTCTTATGTGGTTTTGTAGGTTTGGTTATATTGTTGCAGTTATAGGTTGTCCGTGAGACCTCGATATGTCGAGATGTATCTCTCATGTGAAAACACGCCGTTGTGATATGTTCTTTGTGTTGCTAGTGAGAAGCGTCCACGGGCATGGAAGACTTCTCTTGTGCTTAGATAGGTTGAGGGTGTGAGTATTTACTTTTGCTGTGTGTGTGTACCGTTGTTGTACATTATGGTGTAAACAATATCTTATTGAGAAATGAAAACTTTGTATGTTTATTATGTATTTTCATGTGAGCTGTTGGGTGTCGCATCGCATGGCACCATTTAATGTTAATCCTGGAATGTCGAGACCCTGGTCCTAACATCCTGGTATAAGAGCTGCATTGGGAATAGAATGCTTGAAAAGAGCCTACTTTTGAAAACTTCGAAGTAGTCGAGTTAGGATATGCCCACATAAGGTCTATAATGGTATATTTATTAAGGTGTCAATGCTAACATACTTGTTTTTATATTCAGTAACAATGCTCCAACGTCAGGTAAGAGGCAAGGTACGCCACCCCAAGTGGATCAATTGCAGTGAGCTCCCCCATACGAGATGTGGTACAATGATTGTCCCCCGTGGCTTGGCACAGAAGTTAATATTTGTCTTTTAACCTTCTTATCATTTTGGGGACATATGAAAACGCTGCTCCCCGATGTGCTTCAAGCAAAAGTGAGGATACCTCATCGCGTGGTCAAAAACTCGATAGTATGCAACCCTTGAATAATTCATGTTCAATGAGCAATACTCATCGCTTGCCATCAGCGTGCCTCTATGAGGTAGGGGCAGTACGTGGTATATGTTGGGTTGATAAAATTCCCATCCGTGATGACCCGTTCGCGCTTTACTCGGGTCCCCCATCGTATGGTGTTGAAATGCGACCACATTTCTCGAGACATGTTCTCCTTGAGGACAACCTGTATGGAAACATACATGGCATTAGTGTTGGTGACTGATATATTATTTTGTGACTGTTTGTCGTGCTGTCTATGAGGCATCGCCCTGTTGTGGCGCTACTTGTGTCAATTGTGAATGTGTGTATTATGCAGGTACACTAACCGCGTGATTGTATTGCGCTTAGAAAATGTTTGCGAGTGACTGTTTATAGCGCCATCGAACATATATGTCAGTAATATCCGTTACCATTTTCACTTTCGTGAGGCACATAGTACCGACGTGTATCCCATCGATGCATCATCAAAGATTGCTGTAATATGGCCCAAATATGGTGTAAGAATTCATGTATTGGCTATCGAGCTTTGATTTTGAACTAAGTTTCAAAAATTGAAGTAGGTTTGAACTCAATAGTTTCAAAAACCAGAGTCTCCTGTTTTCTGCCAGAAATGACTTGATTTTAAAAATCAACTCCTAGTAGAATAGCAAAATGAAGGTGTATTTCACATGGATGGAAATATTAGGAAGTCTTCTAAATCTTTTCTGTTGAACTCCAGAGCATAATTTAATTCAAAAATATCCAAAAATTAGAATTTCCAAACACTGTCAATTCGGACAGAAATTGGAAATAGTTTCTAAACTCTTCACTAATTCTAAACTATATGATCATGTATGATGCATGTGTCACTTTATTCCACCACCTTGGTATCTTCCCCTTTCATTGCTTCCTAAGTTTCTCCACACAACAGAAGCAGACCTATCAATCCTAGCTAGTGTACCCCGTCTTGAGCTATAATCATCTTTGCTGCTCACTTTACTTAATTGTATTTACTTATATGCATAATCATATTGATAGGAATGCGACGAAGGTGATACGAAGAGACATGAACCTAAGGCAAGGATTTCTCTGTTGATTCATCTGTGATGAAGCCCATGGCAGAGTTTATTAACTGACCTTCACTGACATTTATTCTCAACCGAAGGCAAGCTCCGGTTTGCATCTAAGTCGTTTCTAAAAGTTTTGCTTTTCTCACTATTTTGACTAGTGTATGAATTTTGAATTATGTCTATTGTGTTCGATTAGTCCAAATGCATAACCCACAATCCCATGGAATATTTTGGTAGGCTGATAGCTTTACGTGTCAAATTGCCCTGCTAATGTTGTAGGAAATCCGATAGAAGTCGAGTGGTTGAAATCCACCCGCGAGATAGCAATATTGTCACCTGGGAATGGTTATCTTAGAGAATGGTTTATGAATTGAATATCAGACTAAGCACATTATAGGATGCAGGGGGACGTGGTCTCGGGTGTGTAGCCCTGCCTGTGTTAATTGAGGACCGAATCTTGTGCGGCCCTATTGTGTAAGTTTGAGCTATACCGGAGGCATACTAGATATGTGGGACTCAGGAAAATGTTGTAACATGTCCACCTTAGCATCGAGGCATAGGTGCGGGTTGCGAGCAGCAAGGTGTAAACCTGCCAGTGGGCACAAACACGCTCCGTGTGGGGGCCTCCTGCTTACAGAAGTTTGACCGGTTCGACGTGTAGGTGTCGAGTCAAAGGTTGATGCATAGAACGTCAGTGGAGCTGCGAAGCGAAGCGTGCCTTCGTAGCTCCGAGTGTTCGTGTATGTGTCGTGCTATCCGGGTGTTATTGATTCGATCACCGTCGCTCGCGGTTATGGATTGGGCATACTTGTTCACTGCGTTGTGACGTAGTAAATGAGATTAGTTGCTATCTTATGAATTATGTTCTCATGAATAATATTGTATTGCAACTTGCATTAAGTAGAAGTAGCACAATTAAGTTTACAATTCCAAACAATTAACTTGTATAAAGCTTATGCAACTTTGGGCATGTAACATCGTAGATGAAACGGTTCTTGTTTGATTGCGAAGTTCATGATGTGCCATGTCCATGGTATGTCATAGCTACTCTATAACCGATATAAGGATTTACTATTAGGCGACTCCTTTATGCAATTCAACTTTCCTATGTTATATGTCTCAAGCATTTAGAGTTCCATATTTAGTGGAGGCAGTTAAGTCTTGCAGAGCATCGTGCACATGGGTTTTTTATATGTGGTTTTGCAGGTTTTGTTATATTGTTGTTGTTATAGGATGTCTGTGAGACCTTGATCAGTCAAGATGTATCTCTCACGTGAAACAATGTCGCTGTCGTATGTTCTTCGTGTTGCTAGTGACAAGCATTCGCGGGCATGTACGACTTCTCTTGTGCTTAGAATGATTGAGAGGGTGAGTATTTACTCTCCGCTGCGTGTGTACCACTGTTTTACCCTATGTTGTCAACAATATCTTATTGAGAAATGAAAACTTTGTATGTTTATTACGTCTTTTCGTGTGTGTTGTTGGGTATCCCACCGCAAGGCACCACCCAATGTGAATCCTGGAATTTCAGTGTGACACCCGGTTCCAAAAATGAACCAAGCGTAATGCATATATGTGCGCAGGATGTTTAACACACATACCAAAGTGATTCTCAAATGATAAGCAAATTATAACACTGTCTCGAATAGTAACACTAATAATAGTACCTTATTACACGATTACAAGCTCTAACAAAACTGCAGTGGAAAAACTAAACTCTAATGACTTTAACTCCACAGGCAGGTTGGATGGCAAAAGGCATGCCTAGAACTCCTCAAAGACCTATTGGTACTCCACCTGGTCACCTGTGTCTGCATTTGGTGGGGGGTAGAAAGAGCGAGCACGTGTGGTACTCGGCAAGTGTGGGAAAGTATGACATGTAGCTTAAACAAGGCATGATAATAAAATGGGCTAATTGCATAAAACTACATTCAAAACAATTGAAAATGCAATCATATCATTATTAAGTGAGGTCCTTCCCAAATAACGCAAATAACATCAATTCCCACTTAAATAACCAATACCAGCATAAATAATCCATAATCAATTCATAACTGCCCATATGTCTCAATTTCAGCAATTTCATATACCAAAGCCAATTAATTAACCAATACCAATTACCAATCCAATTCCAGCCATTAAACCATATTAAAGTCCAAATTCTAATCATGTGACGGTCCAGGTTGCTCATAACCAAGAGCACGGTTATCAAAATAGTTTTAGACACACTCTGCAGAGGTTGTACCACTTTACCCACAAGTTTGTGATTTCATCACCTTTCGATGACTAAGGAATCTCAATTATGCCGTCTCACACTTCCTTAGGTGTGTTGCCAAGAGATCACAAAATAGCCTTTACAAAGTGATTACTAGCCTATTGACCCCACTGAGGTTTCTCCGGTGGTGATGTCTCCAACTGAGCACATCCAACCAAGGGCCCCCTCTTGAGCCTTTGGTATCCTAGGGTAGTCCCACCAATCTCTACAAACCAAATCCGGCTACCCCTTCCCCAAGCATTCTTAATGGTCCAAATAGTACTGGCAAAATACTAATTAGTCAGCTAAGCCGCACACATACTTGGCTTTGTAGTGGCACTGTAAATCCTGGATGGTCACTCCACGAACCGATCCTTAGATCTAAAGCAAGCAAAACCACCGAAAACAGTCGACCCAATCCACATAACCAACTTGCTTAGATCTGTAGGCACCATGTTGCAAAAAGGTTCATTATTATCAATTCTCATCATTCATGTGTTCAATAGTTCATAATTAAGCCATTTATTGTTTCTCAAACCCAATTGAGCATTGCAAAGCAAAAAGTGCAAAATACCCTTCCCGACTCTCTACATAGTGTTCAAGCGACAAGGGTGGTCATACAAAACTAGTGAACTCCTACAATTGGGTTTTCTCATCAACTTCGACACAACCATGCAATTTTGCAAACAAAACCTTTAAAACAAGATCAATATGGTCAAGGACACTTGCCTTGCTCCTGAGCTAGATTTGGATCGAAGGCTTCGAAACTCTGGCTCTTCAGGTCCTCGAAAACACTCTCTATGGCAATTCCTTCTATTCTGAGCGAGAAAAATGAAAAACAAACAATTAAATCAAATAATGCTCCTATAGTACTCAATATGCCATGATATGCATGAATAATGCAGTTATGAGGTAACACTAGTTAATGAGTTGCTAATAATGTTTAATAACTAGTAACAATAGTTTCTAACAAGTTTGGACAGGTTTGGAATTGATTCGAGTCAATTTGGAATTAATTCGGTTCAATTCAGGAATTTCAAATTCAGACACCAGACTAGTCCGTTGTCAGGGTCCGGACTAGTCCGCACTACGCAACAACACAACAACAACAACCAAGCCTTTGTCCCAAACAAGTTGGGGTCGGCTAGAAATGAAACCCAACAATTTTTGAATAAAAATAATAGAAAATAAGATGAGAGTAAAAAATACAAATAAAATAAGAATCTATATTTTATTTATTTTAGAAAAGGATTAATATGAAAGAAGATAAGAGTAACAAAATTCGAATAAACTAAGATTCTGACACATGAATTGCTAATTTCCATGCAGTCCTATCATGAACCAAATCTCTATGTATGTCCCACTCCGTTAAGTCTCGTTTCACCGCCTCCTGCCGTGTCAACCTTGGTCGACCTCTACCTCTTCTAAAATTTTCTCTACTCTTTGTAGTTCCACTGTTAACCGGTGCTTCTGGAGGTCTCCGCTGAATATGCCCAAACCACCGTAGGTGATGTTGGACTAGCTTCTCCTCAATCGGTGCTACCCCTACCCTATCACGTATCACCTTGTTTCTAATTTTGTCACTTCTTGTGTGTCCGCAAATCCACCGTAGCTTGCGCATCTCCACAGCACTCATTTGTTGGACACGTTGCCTTTTAGTTAGCCAACATTTTTCTCCATATAGCATCACAGGTATGATCAGCATCCTATAGAATTTTCCTTTCAATTTTTATGGAACTTTCTTATCACATAAGATTCTAGATGCTTGTCGCCACTTCATCCACCCGATCTTGATCTTGTGGCAAATATCTTCGTTAATATCACCATTGCTATGTAACATTGATCCTAAATATTGAAATGTGTCCCTCCTAGGTACTACCTGTCCTTGTAAACTAACATTTCCATCCTCGCACCCGACATCACTAAAGTTGCATCTCATATACTCGGTCTAGGTTCTACTAAGTCTAAACTCCTTAGACTATATGGTTTGCCTCCATAACTCCAATTTTAAATCAACACCATCTCCAGTTTCATCTACCAACACTATATCATCAGCAAAGAGCATACACTAAGGGATATCCCTTTTTATATCCTTAATTCGACACCTCATCCATCACTAAGGAATAGATGTATGGACTTAAGGCTGATCCTTGGTGTAGCCCTATTGTGATAGGAAAAGTCTCGGTCTCACTATCTCTTACGCGCACACTTGTCACCACATTATCGTACATATCCTTGATAATGTTAATGTACTTTGTTGGGACTTTGTGTTTCTCTAGCGCCCACCACATGACCGGCCTTGGTACCTTATCATATGCCTTCTCCAAGTCAATGAACACCATATGTAGATCATTATATTGCTCCCTATACCTCTCCATAAGCTGACAGAGTAAGAAAATCGCCTCCATAGCGGACCTCCCAGGCATAAAACCAAACTGGTTTTTAGTGACATTGATCACTTTCCTCAAGCGTTGTTCAATCACTCTCTTCTAGAGCTTCGTAATATGACTCATAAGCTTAATTCCTCGGTAATTAGTAAAACATTGAACATCTCCTTTATTTTTTAAGATGGGTACTAAAATACTTTTCCGCTACCCTTCAGGCATTTTGTTTGACTGAAAAATGCGGTTGAATAGTTTAGTGAGCCATACTATTGCTACATCCCCCAGACATCTCCACACCTCAATGGGGACATCATCAGGGCCGAGGGCCTTTTCTCCTTTCATCCTTTTAAGGCCTCTCTAACCTCAGACTCTTGTATCCTCCACACAAATTGTCTAGTGGTGTCATCAAATGAGACATCCAACTCAAACCTAATGCTCTCATACCCGTCAATGAATAGTCTATTAAAGTAGTCCTACCATCTATTCCTAATCTCTTCATCCTTCAATAGAATTTGATCTACCTCATCTTTAATTCATTTGACTTGGTTAAGATCCGTCACCTTCCTCTCGCAATATTTCGCCATCTTTTATATATCCATTTCGCTTTCTTTTGTCCCTAGCCTCTTATATAGCGCATCATAGTCCTGCCCCCTTGCTTTACTAACAACACGCCTTGCATTTTTCTTAACCTCTTTATACTTTGCCATGTTACTTGAGCTTATCTCATGATGGCAGCTCTTATAAGACTCCTTCTCCTTAATATCTTTTTGTACATCTTCATTTCACCACCAAGTGTCTTTAATTATCTACAAGTTTCTTACCTTTTGTCCACCGAAGCCCCTTGCTAGCTGCCTTCCTAATGTAAGTCACCATCTTCACCCACATACTACCTGCATCTTCCTCTTTGCTCCAAGGTCCTTCCATGATCATCCTCCTTTTGAATGATTTTTGCGCTTCATCCTTCAACTTCCACCACTTTGTTCTCGCGGTTTTAACACCTTTGTCTCGTGACACACACACGTGGAAACGAAAGTCAGCTACCACAAGTTATGTTGAGGAACAACACATTCCCCAGGAATCACCTTACCAATCTAAACATGCCCCCCTCTCCCTTCTCCTCTTAAGGATATAGTCCATTTCACTAGAATGTTGGGCACTAGAAAAGGTCACCAAGTGAGATAGCCTCTTCTTAAAGAGGGTGTTAGCTACCAATAGATCATAGGCTACGGTAAAGTCTAGGATATCCTTACCCTCCTTGTTTCTATCGCCACATCCAAAACCTCTGTGTGCCCCCTCAAAACCTACGTTAGTTGTACCTACATGGCCATTGAGATCTCCACCTATGAAGAGCTTCTCGGCTATCAGTACACTACTAACCATATCCTTCAAGTCCTCCTAAAATTGTCTCTTAGTGCTCATGTCGAGTCCAACTTGTGGGGCATAAGCACTAATGACATTCAAGATAAGGTCCCCCACAACTACCTTGACTAGGATGATCATATCCCCTCGTCTACGGACATCCACTACTCCATCCTTGAGGCTCTTATCTATTAGGATGCCTATGCCATTCCTAGTCGGAGTCGAACCAAAATACCAAAGCTTGAAACCGGTATTCTCAACCTCTCTCGCCTTTTGACCTGCCCATCTAGTCTCTTGTATACAAAGTATATTTACACGCCTCCTAATCACAACGTGCACTAACTCTCATAGCTTTCCCGTCAAAGATCCCACATTGCTACTACCCACCCGAAACCTAGTTTCCTTGGCTAGCATCCTTACCCTTCGCAACTATTGAGTAAGATGCAAAGACCCTTGCTCACTTAACACTACATTCGGGCGATGATGTAGCACACCACTATGTTGATGGCGATCCGTCCTTTGCCCATTTAACACCACATCCGGGTTCCGATATGTCGCACAACTAAGGCGGTGGCGACCGGGCCCTCACCCACTTAACACCATACCTGGGTTCTGGTATGGCGTGTTGCTAAGAGGGTTACACCCCAACGAATTTCCAATGGGTTTCATTTCCATGAGAATGTCTAGGTATAGTTGCTGGCTCGCCAAGCTTATCACAACCCCTCCTCCTTTATCCAGGCTTGGGACCGGCTATGTGATTACAACATATGCATTTTTCCGCACTACGTAGACTGCAAAATTAGGGTTTTTCTGATTTCCAAGAATTGGGGTTTAATTTGCATGAAAACATGAATGTAGAGGGTGTACCCCGTGTTTAGAGGTCCAAAGATTAAGGTTTGGGCGTGAGACTTGGATCTTGGCGATTAGGGCTTGATGAAGATGAGTTGATGAAGATTTTGGTGAAGAACGTCAATTTTCTAAAAAGTTGATGAAGATCGATCTTGATTAGCCCTTCTCCCTCTTCTCCCCCTCCTCCTTGCTTCTGGACTTGATCTTGACGTCGACAACAAGGCAAAAGTGGCAGCAAGGTTTTCAATTGGGGTGGAGAGGTGTGGAGTATTGGGTTGTTTATATAGGGGTGGGGAATTAGGGTTTTGCGGTGAATTCCAAGTAAAATTCGGTGAGCGACGAGTAGGGCTGTGTTGGGGTCCACTTGGGATCCTCTGAGATTGGGCACGAAGCTCTTGGGCCCAAATTAGGCAAATAACCAAAAACAAATCATGCAGAATTAACAGAATCTGAGTTGTTTTCCGAAGGCCGGACTAGTCTGCAGTAGGGACCAGACTAGTCCGCTTGGCAACAGAGAAAAATCAGAGAAGTACGATCGGAAAATTCTGGGGAACATCAGAGAAGAAATCGGGCTAGTCCGCACATTGTGCCGGACAAGTCCGGACTCTGAAGAATACTGATTTTTTCTTAATGAAATTGGGGACATCAACCTAGTCCGGGGTTATGGCCGGACAAGTCCGCACTTCTGAAGAAAACTGAATTTCCTCTAGATCAAAAAGGGAATACCGGACTAGTCCGGGGTTCGGAAGGGACAAGTTCGTACCCTAACAGATTGAAATTTCCAAATTAAGCCTAACTAAATTTTAATCTTGTTCCTTTTTACATGGCTTAATGTTAAACATGTATGAGGATGTATACAAATGCATTATGCATAAAAATGAGGGTGTCACAAACCTACCCTCCTTAAAATGAATCTCGCCCTCGAGATTCGATGTGAAAGGAAAGAGATAGAGAAATTCCTTCTTGAGATCATATTCTCGCTCCCAAGTCGCTTTCGATTCTGTATGATGCTTCCATTGCACTTTGCACCATCGAATCACCTTGTTCCTTGTGACCCTCTCCTTGGTGTCCAAAATTTTGGCAGGTTGCTCTGCTTAGGTCAAATCTTCCTCAAGCTCCAAATCTTCCATTGGTACTTGCTCTTTCAGAACTCTCAAACACTTCTTAAGCTGAGAAACATGAAACACATCATGAACATCGAAAAGATCCGCAGACATCTCCAGTTTATAGGCTACTTCTCGTTGTTTGTCCAAAATCTTGAATGGTCCAATATAGCAAGGTGCCAACTTGCTTTTGACATTAAACCGCTTGTGACCTTGCATGGGTGACACTTTGAGGTATACGAAGTCACCCACCTCAAAAGATAAGCTTCTTCGTCTATTATCCGCATAACCCTTTTGTCATGACTGAGCAGCTCTCAAATTCTCACAAATGGTCTGCACTTGCTTTTCGGCCTCTTAGATCATGTCAGGTCCAAATACTTGAGTTTCCCCTATCTCATTCCAAAACAAGGGTGTTCTACACCTTCTCCCATATAGTCCTTCATACGGTGACATTTTTAGGCTTGCTTGATAGCTCTTATTGTAGGAAAATTCAGCATATGGCAGACTTTTGTCCCAGCTTCCTCCATACTTTAACGACAAGCTCTTAGCACATCCTGCAATATCTTATTTGTTATCTCAGTCTGTCCATCCGTCTGATGGTGATAGGCAGAACTGAAACTCAATTGAGTTCATGTAGATTCGTGCAACTTCTGCCAGAACCTTGAGTTAAATTCAGAACCTCTATCGTAGACTATCTTCTTGGGCACTCCGTGTAAACACACTATCCTTCCTATATACAGTTCTACCAACTTAGCTCCACCATAAGTATTTTTGACAAGAATGAAATGCGCTGATTTTGTCAATCGATCCACAATAACCCATATTGAATCATAACCTACTGAAGTGCGAGGCAAACCAAATATGAAATCCATACCAAATTATTCCCACTTCCATTGCGGAATCTTCAATGACGGTAATAATCTAGCTGGCCTTTGATTTCAGCTTTAACTCGTTGGCACACATCACACAATGCAACATATTCCGTTGTGTCCCTTTTCATACCATCCCACCAGTAGCACATCTTCAGGTCATTTTACATCATTGTACAACCGGGATGGATAAAGTAAAGCGAGTCATGTGCCTCCTTTAATATCAACTGTCGGAGACTCTTATCATTAGGCACAACAATCCATCTTCCAAGTCATAGAGTACCATGGTCATCCTCATCAAATCTGAATTCTCTCCCTTCTTGGGTCCTTTCCTTGATTTCTCAGATTTCCTTGTCCTTTGTGTGTCCCTCTCGAATCTCATGCTCCAGGGTTGGATTCACTTCCATTGCTCCCATATCACTCACAAATCCAAGATTTAACCGTTTAAAATCCTTGCATAGCTCGGGTGGAAATTCCCTTACTGTAAGCTGGTGGCTTGCTCCTTTTTGGCTTAAGGCATCAACCACTTCGTTGGATTTTCCTGGATGATAGTTGATTCCCACATCATAATCCTTAATGAGTTCCAACCATCATCGCTGTCTCAAATTCAGATCCTTTTGTGTGAATATGTACTTGAGACTCTTGTGGTTTGTGTAAATCTCGCATCTGTGACCAAGGACATCATGTCTCCAAATCTTTATCGCATGTATTATGGTTGCAAGTTCGAGATCATGCATAGGGTAATTCTGTTCATTTTTCTTCAATTTCCTATATGCATAAGCTACTACTCGACCCTCTTGCATCAATACACAACCATGTCCTTACCTCAATGCATCGCAATATATATCAAAGCTCTTGCTCACATCTGGCAATACAAACACAGGTGCTGTTGTCAATCTCTTCTTTAGATCCTCAAAACTATCCTGACAATCTTGAGTCCATTTGAACGGCTTCTCCTTCATTAACAGCTCAGTCATGGGCTTCGCTATCTTGGAAAAGTCCTTGATGAACCGACGGTAGTATCACGCCATTCAATGAAAACTCTTGATTTCCTTCACATTCTGCGGTGGTTCCCACTTTAGCACATCTCTAACCTTTCCTGGGTCGACTGACACTCCTCCTCCAGATATGACATGACCTAGGTGTAGGATCGAAGATCACGTGAAAAGCTACTAGACGAGGGGGGGGGTGGGGGTGAATGGTAGATTTAAACTTTTTCAGCGGAAGCAATGAAAACCCCTTGGTAGAATAAAACGATCTGTTAAATAAATCGTGTGTGAGACTAATCTAAACGTGTTTCACCATGAAAATAGTGACAGATATCAGAGTGAATCAAGTCATGAAGACAATACAACAAGAATAACTCAAATCCGTCAAGAGAAACTCAAGTTACGATCGAAAGATCGAACAAAGGTAAATCTGTTCTACCGAGTAAAAAACAGATCTGCAATACTGAAAACAAACTCGTGTAGATCAAAAACCGCAAATCCACTGACCGTGAAATTTTTACAGATGATATATAATCAAGTTGTGAAGACAACCCAAAAAGAATCACGTCAAATGGATCTGTAAAACTCGAGTTATGATAAAACCACCGAACCAAGGTAGTGCTGTGCAGAACTCGATGAGAAAGACTTGACAGAAACAAGTCGAACGAACAAGGCACAAAAGTTCCTTTAAACTACGATCTTTATTCAATAGAACACAAGAGGAACAGCCACAATGTCGTCTACCATGAGCTCTTACCTTCCTTTCTTATATAACCAGCCCTTAGGCCAACCATGTCGGTGCGTATATCCGGTAGTTATCCCGACACTACTGTTAGTAGTCTGTGGAGTTCGTAGTTCGGTAATGGGTGCGTAGAGATCCAAGAGATGATGATAAGTTGACACAGAGGTTTACGTGGTTCGGGCTGCTTGAGCGTAATACCCTACTCCACGGGGTGTGTTTTTTGTTGTATTGAGCAACTAATTGTTCAATCGTTGGTTCGTGTGAGTGTCCAGAGCCTCCCCCCTCATGTATCGTCGACCAGTCCTTTTATAGTACAAGGGCTGGTCGTTAAACCGCTAGCCTGGCCCGACATGTGGTCCTGGCGGTTACTGATGTTTAATACACAAATAATGAGATTAATTACCCTTAGTAGCGTGGTAACGGACCTTGACAGTGCCATAAATGGTATTAAGGGCCTTCCGATCGTGTGTCATTAATGTGATATTAATGACACTTAACCGGGTCTTGAAGTTTTTGATTGCCCCATGAAGATCCGAGCCGTTGGGGATTCACCAGTCTGATTGCTGAGGTTGAAGGTCCAGCGGTTTGGACATGTGGTAGCTTCGGAGCTTTCCATCTGGTACGGGTAGGTACGGTGTAGATGTACATGTGTCAGTACTGGAGCTTTCCTCTGTCGAGGGTTAGGTCCCGGGGTGCCGCACAAGTGTCTAGCCCGGAGCTATCCCATGTGTGGGATGTAGGTCCGGTTGCAGTACACACGCGGCAACACCGAGACTAACCATAGATGGGAGGTAGGTCTGGTCCCGTATGACATGTGGGGCCTTTGCAGGTCTTCAACTCAGACAGGTGAAGTTCGTTTGGTCTTTTTGTAGTCCCAAGGGGTATACGGTACGCAGGGTACCGATAGTGGCCCTCTAGGCCCACCTCTTTGAGAGACCTTTTGGATGATGTCGTTCTGCCAGAGGTGGGTCCATCTTTCGGTTTTTGAGCCGTGTCTTCAAGGGTCTTCGGATGTGCCATTGGCGGTAGTTCACACTTAAACCAACGCCGCGTGGCATATCCAAGATGCGACAGGTGAGATCTTAGCATGCGGATCTCACACAATTGAAGGTCGCTGGTTCCCGACATGAAAATCATATCAGTTCCGCGTGCCAGGTCAGGCCGCCGTCTTCGGGTTTCCCCCCTTTCATGATGACAACCGTTCGCCTGGTGTAAGGACCTCGACTTGATCATCGGGGTGGCCCCAGGCCCCGTTGTCATTGGCAGGGTGAAGTGTTAGAATTGTATCGTCGGTTCCTTTGCGGTTTCCATCCAAGCGTTGCGGGGGCTTACTTAAGAAGGAAAGCGCGCACCATTTGGGGATTCTTTACGCCTTCATTTTGATCTTGCGCTCAAATCCTCCAAACTTTTGCTTTCTTTTCATCTCTAGCCCCGCTGTGCTGCGATGGAGTTGGGTCTCCGCGAGAGCCGACTTAAGACCGACGACAATTTGAAGAAGGTTCGGGCCCTCATGGGGTGGTCCAGTGACTTCTTCAACCACCAGATCTGCGTCGGCAACCTTCCATTCATGAAGGAGCACGCCGGCGACATGGTGTACTTCTCCACGTACGCCATGGTGGGACTGATCCCACCTTTTTCTTCTTTTCTCTTGATGCTGCTAGACTTCTATGGTCTGCAGTTGTACCACCTTGGCCCCCACTCCATTCTTTTGGTGTCGATCTTTGTACACTTCTGCGAGATGTGGGTGGGTATTACTCTCTGCGTTGAGCTCTTTTGCACCTTCTTCACCATCCACACCATCGTCAAGAGTGACGAGTACCTTGGCTTCTATTATTTTGTGAAGCGCAAGAAGTGCCCGCACAAGTACTTGCGGTCGTTCCCTTCTGACAAGTGGGACGACTAGAAGAAGGATTGGATTGTCATCAGGACAGAGGAGCATGAGAGGCTGGAGTTGCCCGGAGGCCTCCCAACGTCGACGCTGAAGCTTGGAGCGAAGTTCTGGTGTTATCGGACGCCTTCAACCTTGCTCTGACCAGGATCCGCCAATGTGTGTACGGAGGGGTGACTCCCCAGGTGCCATTTTGCAACTTTCTGGTCAATAGGTGGGCTCCGCTGAAGAAGAGGGAGAAGCTTGCTTGGGCCCTCAGCAGCGTGATGGACGACGACCAGATCGAGACCGGTTTGAAGTCCAACCTGGAAGGCGCAGCTTTGTAATTTCACCTCAAGAAGTTCCAGTGCGGCATCGACATCGAGGGTGACGACTTGGCTCCGCCGGCGGCTTTCCTCCCACTGAACATGGTGGCAGAGTTCAGTAGGGAGCTCTGGCGAAAGATGCCGCTGCTTGATGACCTCGGTGTAGTTGAGAAGCGTTCGACCACCGGGTTGGTGATCTCTGGAGCTTCCGAGCGTGGTCCCCCTTCCTTCCCGGAACAGAGAGTTGAAGTCATGAGCTAGGGCAAAGAGTTGGCCGAGCCTTCGAGCCATAAAAGGAAGCTGAAGCACTCTGACAGGGGGTCCATCAAGCCTGCTCCTTCCGCAACGGCTCCGTCTCCTAGGAGGGCAAGGTCTTCAACGGCAGCAGCCACTCCAGCATCGCCATCTCCCCGGGGTGCTAGTTTCGGCCATGTGGCTACAGTACCAGGGCCAGCTGAAGGCTCTGGGTCTGGAGGTTCTTCCCGGTTGAGGAGGGCCTCGACCAAAGTGACGCCGATGGCAGCGGCAAGTTCTGGGGAACCTTGCGGAGCTGACACACCAGTGGCAACAGGGTCCGGCCATGAGCGTCCGGGGAAGAGGTTCTGCGCTAGCTGGAATGGAAGCCTTTCGAGGTAAATTTTGTTTTTTTACCTTAGTTGGTTGTTTAGTGTTGTAACTGCGTTTTGAGTGTCTTCGTCCTTCATCCACAGGGTACCCGAGAAAGCGGTTGAAGCTCCAGTTCCTGTAGTAGCAGTTGAAGCTGTGTAGGCGGAGGCTCCAGCTCCAATCCCAACGCCTCCCCAAGAAGTGGCTGAGGCTGCGATAGCTCCGGCGCCAGCTGTCATGGTCCTGGACCTTGACTCATCCACAGAAGCTTCCATGGTAGCGCCGGACCACGAGAATGAAGATGTATCAGCGGCACCTGCCCTAGAGGTTGAAACTCCGGGTTTGGATGCTGAAATGGTGGATGCTCCGGCCTCAGAACCAGAGGTAGCTGCGATTCCGATCCTTGAGCCGGATGTTGTTAAAGCCCCGGCGGTGGAGCTGGTGGTTGATGAGGCCCCGGTGGTAGAGCCGGTGGTTGATGAAGCTCCGGCGCCTGAGCTAGTTGTCCAAGAAGTTCTGACGGTAGAGCCGGTTGCTGCAGAAGTCCTGGCGGTAGAGCCAGTCATTAGAGAAGTTCCGGCACGTGAGCCAGTCATTGTAGAGGTGCCAGCGCCCGAGCCCATGATGGTCGAAGCGTTAGCGCCTGAGCCGGCGGTGGAGGAGGCGCCAGCATTGGAGCCAGAAGTAGCTTCAGCTCCGATCAAACCTTCAATGCCTGCCCCAGAGGCGGTGGTCCCGGAGGTGCCCGCGTCTGAGCAAGGGTGCCAAGATGAAGTTGTTGCCCCCCCCTCCCCCCCCCCCCCCCCCGCTTGAGGGACCAGTTGTTGATGACTTGGCGGCGGGACCTTCGGAGCCAACTCTGGGGGTTGAAACTTCTGTAGCAGGACCTTCCTCGGCGGCGGCCGAGGCTATCCCGGAGGGTGGCCCTAGTGCCATGGAAGCTCAGGGAACTGCTCTTGTAGAGTGGGACCCGATTTTTTGTCACGGAGAACCCGCTAGAACCAGCGGATATGACCCCGGCAGGTCCGGACCCGATCCCTCTATCGTTGTCTATTGACAACGCCTGCTCCAGTCTTCGCCAGGTTCAGCTGGCTTTTTACCACGACAGCATGGCTCTCGAGGAGGAGCGCCAAACTCTTAGGAGGTGGTGCAACCGGCTCCAATTCGAGACCAAGCTGGCGCAGTCAAGGCTGGCTGACGACAAAGAGTGGGTGAGGAAGGAGAAGGTCTAGCTGGAGTACTGGGGTAAGCTGTTGGACGAGAGGGAAAGCATGACGCGGTCCCTTGACAACCAGTCCCAGACCATCTACGAACAGGCCATAGCTGCTAATAACGCAATGAATGATTGCCAAGAGAGGCTCGACACCATCCACGACATTCTTGTCAAGCGCTAGGAGGCTCTTGAGAAGCGGTAGAGAAAGCTCGAAGATGAAGAGCAAAAACTCCTGGAGCTGCAGGATGACCTCGTGAAGAGGGAAGAAGAGCTTACTCAGAGGCTAACTCTGGGTGGCAAGAGTCTCGAGGAGCGCACCAAGAAATTGGAGAAGCGCTGCGAGAAAGAGGAGAAGAAGGCCTGGCAGCTAGGACAGAACCTCCACAAGAGGGAGAATGACGTTACTGCCAGGGAGAAGAAGGTGTGGGGCCGAGAAAAGGACCTGGTTGACCGCCGGAACGAGATCCACCTCCGGGAGGAAGAGCTCAGCAAACTCGAAAGGTAGGTTGCTGAAAAGATTTAGTAGAAAGCCAAAGAGGTAGAGCATCTTGCCCGGGAGAATTCAGAGCTTGCGACGGCCAGAAGATCTTTGGAGGAGATGCGAGGTTCTAGGGCTGCGGAGTCCCAACAGGTTTGGGACTTCCTGGGCAAAGCCAACGACGCGCTGATGCCAATGGGGTTTAGTCCCGTGCGTCCGGATGATCCAGAGCCGGAGCTGGACCACGCGTCGTAGGCATTGAGTTCGGCAAGCAACAAGCTCACCAAGATGGGCGATGTCATTGCGGACCAGCTGGAAACCGAGGGACAATCCCTGGCAAAGAAAGTTGCAGAATTCGTGCTGACGTGCTACACAAGCCGGGACCCTCAATTCCCCCTGGACCCAGTGCTTGAAGGCCCTATCGATGGAGAGGGAGAAGCTGCCCAAGCCAGCGTATCGGAGGTTGACCAGAAGGTCGCCTCGTTCTTCCGTAGGGTCTAGGACCATCTCTTTGTAGCTCCCGCTTGTATCCTCTCTTCTTTTTCTCCGATTTTGTAATCTCTTGTCTCCAGATGAATGAAATCCAAGTTTTTTGTGAATTTCATTTTTTTCTTCAACAGCTTTGTCCCACTTGCCCCCCTGGTAGATGTACGCAATTTGATTGTGAACGTGTAGCAAGAGGATGTAATAGTTGTTGATGACTTGTGTGCTTTGAACTTGTATAGCGTAGGTCCAAAGTCTTTGATAGTGAAGGCCCCCTGAGGTTGTCGGAGCTTAATGGCTCCGGCATTGACCATCGTCGGAGCTTAGTAGCTCCGGCAGCGGTCTCCATCAACGCGTAGAGCATCGATGGTTTGTCCTCTGAGGTGTCGGAGCTTGGTAGCTCCGGCAGTGACCTCTGTCAACACGCGGAAAGACCCCATTGTGGAGTCTTCCCACCATCTTTTGTTCACATTGACAGCTGGCCCCTTGGCTTTACCGGAGCTGAGTAGCTCCAGCGACGCTTGCTATCAATGATTGAAACATCGACTGCAAGCCACCTAGGCGATGTCGGAGCTTTGGTAGCTCCGGCTTAATTCACCATCATCATGAGATCTTTATTTTTCCTGCACACTAAATTCAAGAAAAACAGTAAAATCCATTTCCTATCTATAACTCAATTGCGGTTTACTATTCTCATAAGAAATTTTTTGGTCGAACGCAATTCTTCATACAATCATGTGCACTGAGTTGTTTTCTCCAGGTCCAATCGTTTTCAGGACCAGACTTACTTCGGCCTGCCGGGGTGTAGGTAGAGTGGCGTACTTAGGGATTCACCAGTCTGATTGCTGAGGTTGAAGGTCTGGCGGTTTGGACACGTGGCAGCTAAGGAGCTTTCCGTCTGGTATGGGTAGGTCGGTGTAGATGTACACGTGTCGGTACCAGAGCTTCCCTCTGTCGGGGGTTAGGTCCGGGGGTGCCGCACAAGTGTCTAGCCCGGAGCTATCCCATGTGTGGGATGTAGGTCCGATTGCAGTACACACGCGGCAGCACTGGGACTAACCATAGATGGGAGGCAGGTCCAGTTGTTGGTTGATCGGTAGTACACTACTCTAGCAACTCTACCGCATCACCCAGGAAACATGCGAGTATAGAGGTCATGGATTGTTACCACTAGACGCGCAGCACAGTGGAACGTAGATGCGTGTTAGTGTAGGAGAAGTAGACGATCTTGTTCGTCTCCTCCTCGTCCTCGTCACAGCAGCAGGTAGACGATCACGATCATCGTAGCCGATCAGCGCAGCAGTAGCAGCAGCGCCTCCACGGAGTCCACACGTACGGAGAGGAACGCCGTGCGCTGGTGTGCTAGCGCCGCGAGCGCGGCAAGGGTCTCGGGCGTGAGGCCTTCGTGGGGTGGCGGCTAGGGCTGTCATGTGGTGGGGTGATTAGCCCCTAACCCTACCCCTCATATTTATAGGCGTACTAATTGGCTTTTAGGTCACAGGCCTATTAGTACCCTAATTGCTTATGGATCAAATATCCAATAGGCCTTAAACTGAATTGTTATGATTGCCTCTTGGGCACATCACCAACAATCTCCCACTTGCACTAGAGACAATCATCTAGCCAAGATTTTTGATATTCCAACTCCTTAACTGTGTGACCCGTTAGGTTCTTGTGCAGTCGGTTGTGAATGGAGACCATTTCCAACCACAAGTCAGTAGAGGTACCTAGCAGGACATACTGACTCCCGAATGTACATAAAGATCATATCGGCTGAACCTAGATACATTCAACATGCTAATCCCTTTGCCTCACGATACCAGTCAAGCTCAAGGCGAGATGCGTGCCATCCTTGTGATAGCTCGACCATTCACTCGATCAAATAGGGGATTCATTTCGTGACTAACTTTTAGTCACTGTGATTAACCATTAATCACTTTGGCATGGCCATGCACTTTGAAATCCAACTATCTCGAGGGGCCCAGAGATATCTCTCCTGTTATTAAGGAGGGGCAAATCCCATCTTGATCCGCGCATATCCCATTCTATGTTTCATTATATACCCGAAGACTACTTTTATGACTACCCAGTTACGGAGTAGCGTTTTGTAGTCTCAAAGTACAAAACTACGCATAGTGAGAAACAATGGCGATCCTAGGTCTAAGGATCTAGCAGGTGTATCACTCAAGACCAACTGATGGCACATATGGAAATAACAATCCCAGCAGTGTCTCGGAGTGGGTCAATCCAACACCATGTTCACTAACATGTGTTCACACTATTAATTCGATATCTCCATATCTATGATCCGTGAAACGTGATCATCAATTAATACATGTGCTAGTCTGTATGCAATCATTATCTCATATAATGATATAGACTAGGGATCATCTAGAGTAACATTACTTTTAACAAAGAGTTTCACGAACAAGACACATACTTGATGATCAATGTAAATAATGATTACTCATATAACAATTTATTTAATAGTACATAAACATAGCTGTGACACAAGTCTCCCACTACACACTATGATTACTGATGTAAGTATCTAATACCCATAGATATCGTGTGTGCCTCATGCTTTGATTGTGGAAGTGGCTTTGTCAACGGATCTGCAACATTCAAATCTGTGTGCACCTTGCATATCTTCACATCACCTCGGTCGATGATCTCTCGAATGAGGTGATAGCATCGTAGTATGTGTTTGGATCGTTTGTGTGATCTAGGCTCTTTTGCCTGTGCGATGGCTCCACTGTTGTCACAGTAGAGATCCACGGGACTGGACGCGCTAGGAACAACACCCAACTCAGAAACAAATTTTCTGATCCAAACAGCTTCCTTTGCAGCTTGACTAACATGTGTTCACATTATTAATTCGATATCTCCATATCTATGATCCGTGAAACATGATCCCCAATTAATACATGTGCTAGTCTATATGTAATCATTATCTCATATAATGATATAGACTAGGGATCATCTAGAGTAACATTACTTTTAACAAAGAGTTACACGAACAAGACACATACTTGATGATCAATGTAAATAATGATTACTCATGTAACAATTTATTTAATAGTACATAAACATAGCTGTGACACAAGTCTCCCACTACACACTATGATTACTGATGTAAGTATCTAATACCCATAGATCTCGTGTGTGCCTCATGTACTTCGCCTCTGTGTTTGAATCTGCTACTGTGTCTTGCTTGAACTTTTTCAGCTCACTGCCCCTCCATTGAGGCAGAACACAAATCCGGATTATGATGTACAATCATCCTTATCAGTTTGGAAGCTGGCATCGGTGTAACCTTTTACAACGAGCTCTTCTTCACCTCCAAACACTAAGAATGTATCTTTAGTTCTTCTCAAGTACTTAAGGATGTTTTTGACAACGATCCAATGAGCCTCACCATAATCTGATTGATACCTGCTCGTGATGCTTAGAGCATAAGATACATCTGGGCATGTACATAGCATGGCATACATGATGGATCCAATAGCCGAAGCATAAGGAATCGCTCTCATCCTCTTTTTCTCATCGGGCGTCGAAGGACACTGACTCTTGCTTAGAGTAATGCCATGTGACATTGGAAAGAAACCTTTCTTGGAATCTTGCATATTGAACCGATTCAATATCAAGTCAATATATGTATCTTGGCTTAATCCAATTAGCCTTTTAGATTTATCACTATAGATCTTTATGCCCAGAATGTACGCTGCCTCTCCTAAATCCTTCATTGAGAAAGTTTTTCTTAACGAGGATTTAACATCATCAAGCATTGGAATGTCATTTCCGATCAATAATATGTCATCCACGTATAGGACCAGAAATACATGTGCACTCCCACTAAACTTCTTGTAAATACAAGGTTCTTCTACGTTCTTGATGAAACCAAACCCTTTGATTACTTCATCAAAACGCAGGTTCCAACTCTGAGATGCTTGCTTTAGTCCATAGATGGACTTTTGAAGCTTGCATATTTTACTAGCATTTTTAGGATCGACAAAACCCTCAGGTTGTGTCATGTACACATCCTCAGTCAGACTTCCATTAAGAAAGGCTGTTTTGACATCCATCTGCCATATTTCATAATCAAAATATGCAGCAATTGCTAGAAGAATCCGAACAGACTTAAGCATTGCAACGGGTGAGAAAGTTTCATCATGATTAACACCTTGAATTTGTTTGAAACATTTTGCCACCAATCGCGCTTTATAGATGTGAACATTTCCGTCCATATTAGTCTTTTTCTTGAAAATCCATTTACAATCGATAGGTCTCACACCTTCGATTGGATCAACCAAGTTCCAAACTTGATTTACATGCATGGATTCAATTTCAGATTCAATGGCTCCAAGCCACTTCTCAGAGTCGGGTCCCGTTATTGCTTCAGTATAGGTCGTGGGCTCATTATTGTCCAACAATACCATGTCATGCTGCTCTGTGGTTAGAAGCATTAACTTTTCAGTCGCACAACGTACCCTCGTAGACCTCCGTGGGGCTGGTGTTTCTTCAACTGGTTGTACAACATCTTGTACATCCTGTATAGGATCAGTGGATGCCGAAACATTTTCAGGTATTTCTTGAATTTCTTGAAGATGCACCTTGCTCCCACTAACTCCTTTTGGGAGAAACTCTTTCTCCAAGAAGACACCACTGCGAGCAGTAAACACTTTACCCTCTGTTTTATTATAAAAATAATATCCTTTGGTTTCCCTAGGATATCCCACAAAGAAGCATTTGTCTAATTTTGGAGTGAGTTTGTCTGACGCCAAACGTTTGACATAAACATCACATCCCCAAACTTTGAGTAAAGACAATCCGGGACGTTTCCCGGTCCACATCTCATATGGTGTCTTTTTAACAGACTTAGTTGGGACTCTATTTAGTGTAAATGTAGCAGTTTCAAGAGCATAACCCCAAAAGGATAGTGGAAGATTTGCTTGGCTCATCATCGACCTAATCATGTCCAACAAGGTTCGGTTCCTCCGCTCGGACACCCCATTCCATTGAGGCATTCCAAGTGGAGTCAAATGTGGAACAATTCCACATTGTTTTAAATGATCATGAAATTCATGGCTCAAATATTCACCCCCACGATCAGATTGTAGAAGTTTAATTGTCTTGCCCAATTGATTTTGTACTTCATTATGAAATTCTTTGAACTTTTCAAAGGGTTCAGACTCATGCCTCATTAGGTAGACATGACCATATCTACTAAAGTCATAGGTAAATGTGATGAAGTACTGAAAACCACCTCTGGCAATTGAACTCATTGGTCCACATACATCTGTATGTATAAGTCCTAATAAGTCAGTCGCCCTCTCACTTTGACCAGTGAAGGATGCTTTGGTCATCTTCCCAAGCAAACAAGATTCGCATGTGTCAAGTGATTCAAAATCAAATGAGCTTAGTAAACCATCTTTATGGAGTTTTTCAATGCGTTTCTCATTTACATGACCTAAGCGACAATGTCAAATAAAAGTGGGATTTAGATCATTACGTCGAGCCCTTTTTGTATTAATGTTACAGACAGTTTTATACTCAAGATCAAGAACATATAATCCATTCGCCAATGGACATTGAGCATAGAAAATATTATTGTAATAAATAGAACAACATTTTTTCTATATTACAATCTCATAACCAACAACTTCTTCTAAATACGAAGAAGAGATAATGTTCTTACTCAAAGTAGGAATGCAATAAAAATTATTCAATTCCAAAACTAATCCTGAGGGTAATGACAAGTGGTAAGTTCCGACAGCTATGACCACACCTTTGCTCCATTGTCGACACGGACATCTAACTCGCCTTTTGCAGATCTTCTAGTCTCACTTAGACCCTGCAACGATTTGCAAGTGTGAATCATCGATCCGGTATCAAATACCCATGATTCACTAGAAGATAATGCAATGTTAATTTCTATAACATTTATACCTGAAGCGGAAGTCTCAATTCCCTTCCTCTTCTTCATATCCTCCAAGTACATCTTGCAATTCCTAGACTAGTGCCCCTTACCATGACAGTGAAAACATTCATCATCAGGAGAAGGGCCAGATTTGCCCTTTGGCTTAGACATTGAGCTTGAGGGCTCATCGGGAACCTTTCCCTTGCCTTTGCCTTTAGGATGCGTCACACGCTTCTTCTTCTTATTCTCCTTTTGCACCATCATCACATGAGTGGCGTTTTTCTTAATGCTTTCTTCGGTTGTTTTAAGCATCCCATGCAATTCAGCCAATGTTTTCTCCATGCCATTCATTTGAAAATTCAATATGAATGGCTCGTAGCTCGATGGGAGCGACTGGAGAATCACGTCAATAGCCAGATCATCCTTGAGTTCAGAACCAAGTTTGCCCAAAGTTTCAATGTAACCAATCATCTTGATTACATGAGGGCTGACCGGGCTACCCTCCGCCAGCTTGCATGAGAACAAGGACATTGAGATGTTGTATCTCTCATCCCTTGCTTGATTCTCAAACATTCCATGCAGTCCCTCAATCATAGAATAAGCATCTGTATGCTCATACTGTTTTTGCAGATCAGGGGACATAGTGGCGAGCATGAGGCAGCTTACATTAAGCGCATCATCGCAGTGCTTCATATAAGCTCTACGTGCTGCATTAGTTGCATCAGCTGGGAGGTCATCAGGGTAAGGCTGCAGAAGAACGTACTCGGTCTTCTCTTGCCTAAGAACGATTCTCAGGTTGTGGTACCAATCGATAAAGTTAGCTCCATTGAGATTTTCCTTTTCAAGCACAAATCGCAAATTGAAACCAGAATTGTTACTAGCAGACATTATCTACAATAGAAAATAAATATGCAAGGTTTAGGACTATGTTATATACCAATCTTCTATTAATAGTTTAATAAAACATATCACCACTATATGATCATCGTCTTCCCTCTAACGACATATAGTGGTTCAAGATCCATATTCACTAATTCCTAGTGAGATTTGGCTTCACTGCTAGGAAATTAGTGACATAGGTAAACAACCATTGTTAATCATATCTCTATATGACTCTTGTTTGTTGGGTGACATCCAATGCCCCAGCTCCCAACTCTATGCCATAACCCAAAACCGTTTTGATAGCTTTGTTGAGTAAACCAACACTATGCATGTGAATGTCCAACATTCACCCTATGAATTATGATAGATGATGGTACTTTGCTTTGGCAAACCTACCACACAACAATCAAAATAACATAGGTGCAGCTATTGGTAAATGGCATCAAATGCTCAACTTTTGTGAGGGAAGCTATTCTATCATGACAAAACATCCACCATATGAAAAGCATGGAAAGAATAGTAATAAGCATCACAGGCATATGATCATATCACATTGTGAATAGTATGGCCTTTAGAATCACAATGGTCTCCATCACCATGGTTCGATCAAGATCTGAGCTGCCATGCCCCCGTTCTTGTGGTGATCTCCATCTCCACCATGCTTGAAGACATCTCCATGATAATAAAAGAAGCTAATACAACTAATAGCTACCAAATAAATTACATGAGAGATCAAACATCACAGGTCGACACGCAGGTCGTTATACAATTATGTGACAACCTCAACCCGGTTGTGTTAAATTTGCAACACGCAGGCTGCACGAATTTACACAAAGATCATCACATCACATTAAGGCCATACCATTCACATCATTCCCTGCAAAAACGAGTTATGCGTAGAAAGATTTCTAGCACGAAACTATATTATGTAATCGCTATAGTAGACAGCAAAACGGCGGTCCCTGAACACCAAACGGAATTACATAGATCGCATCTATGAAATCACTATGAAAATCTCATCGAATTGATCAAATCAACCCGAATCCGAGCCATTCAGAATGCCACAATTTTTAATGTGACCGGTTATTCATGAGTAGATTGCGACTCATGACCGTGGTCTGTTGGCCCAATCTGTTAGCTATGTACACGATTAGTCCCTATGGTGATTCCAGCCGGTAGGGACAGGTTGCGCACACAGCAGAGAAGGAGCACGAACTGACCCTTTAGTCATATACGATCACAATCTACTCTAAGCAATTCTAAACCCCAAAACCGTGCGATAAAATTCATCGTATGAATATGTCTGCAGTAGATCCCATCTACTAACAAGATCCAGCCCAGAAACTACACAAGTCGGCTCTGATGCCGCTGTTGGTTGATCGGCGGTACACTACTCTAGCAACTCTACCGCATCACCCAGGAAACATGCGAGTACAGAGGTCATGGATCGTTACCACTAGACGCACAGCACAGCAGAACGTAGATGCGTGTCAGTGTAGGGGAAGTAGACGATCTTGTTCATCTCCTCCTCGTCCTCCTCACGGCAGCAGGTAGACAATCACGATCGTCGTAGCCGATCAGCGCAGTAGTAGCAGCAGCGCCTCCGCGGAGTCCACACGTACGGAGAGGAACCCCGTGCGCCGGTGTGCTAGCACCGCGCGCGCGGCAAGGGTCTCGGCATGAGGCCTTTGAGGGGTGGCGGCTAGGGCTGTCATGTAGTGGGGTGATTAGCCGCTAACCCTACCCCTCATATTTACAGGCGTACTAATGGGCTTTTAGGTCGCAGGCCCATTAGTACCCTAATTTCTTATGGATCAAATATCCAATAGGCCTTAAACCGAATTCTTATGATTGCCTCTTGGGCACATCAACAACACCGGTCCTGTATGACACGTGGGGCCTTCGCGGGTCTTCAACTCAGACAGGTGAAGTTCCTTTGGTCTTTTTGTAGTCCCAAGGGGTATACGGTACGCAGGGTACCGACAAACCCAAACCTAACAAGGACTATAATCCTACTCAATTGACGGATCGAAACTTTCCATAATTGCTAAAGACTCTTCTATACGCAGATAGAAGCAATCTTAAGATTTCCAAACACATTAGGAACGTATCCCACATTCCTAAAAAAAAAAAACCAAATTCGTGACCCACACGAAATCCTAACATAACCAACTCAAAACATTCCATATTTGAGTCAAACACGACTCAGCCGCAGTTTGGGTCCATAACATAGTCGGTTGGACCTTTCTGACCAATTCTTTACGTCCACATCTCTTCATCATGCCTCGGAACCATGTAGCTGTGGGGACCGGGGTCCACACATCCGAGGATCTCATTGGGTGGTGTCGTGCGATGCAGCACCTAACAACACACATGAAAAGGATACCAAGAGATATAAAATTTTCATTTCATAATAAGAAGAGTTTACAAAAGAGTGTACGACAGGGGTACACACGCAGCGGAAAAATACATACACATAAATCTCATCAAACTAAGCAGGAGAGAAGACGTCCAAGCCCTAGGACGATTCTCACTAGCAACATGAAGAACATTCAGCAGCGGCGTGGTTCACATGAGATTTATCTCGACACCTCGAGTCTCATGTACAACCTGAACAGCAGAAATAAAACTAATACCTGCAAAAATCGTTAAAGCGCAAACGTGAGCATAAGGCTCAGCAAGACTAACCCGTCTCACTCGACATATGCAAGGGTAAGTACTAAGGATAGGTAAGGAATAGCATAAATAGAATCGCCTACATGTGAATCCTTATAATCATGTTTTAAGTAGCAAATGATATTCTTCAGGCACGACACATCATAAACTCCACAATCAAACAAGAAACGCTTTGCCGATGATATTACATGCCCAAAGCACATAATGCTATTACAGTAAAGTATGGGGAAACTGTAAACTTTTAATTGTACTATCTCTAAGCCATACAAGGTTGCAAAGCAATTATTATTCGATACATCGTATTCTTCTGGCTTCTTTAGTATTTACTACGTCATGGCGCAGTGAACAAGTGGTACTCTATTACCGCAAGGGACGGTGATTGCAATTAGGACACACCCGGACAACACGACACATACGTCATTCGGAAGTGTCAGCGAGCACACCTGTACCTACGTAACACTTCAGTACTAGGCGTATATGGCCACCTTTCACAAGAAACCCGAACGCCGAGCCTGTCTCACCTCCGCAAACAGAAGGCCTCCGCACGGAACACCTCATGTGTCCGCCGACCTATTTACACCTTACTGTCCTCAACCCACCCCTATCGATGGTGAGTTAATGGGCCTCGACACCCCAATTATCGAGTTACATCAGTTTATTGGATTCCATATTTCCATTATGTCACAGGCAAAATTCATGTTTGTCCGAAGGGGCCGCATACAGACGGGCCTTAATCGACACAGGTAGGGCTATGTGACCGAGACTCAATTCTCGTCGCTTCCTATCCATCCCCTGCTCAGTCTCAGTTTTATTATATTAAGCCATTTTCTATCTAACCAATCCTATGAGATATGTCCTACATCTCTCGCGAGTAGATTCCAACTACTCGACGTCTACCGGATTTCCTATACATTAGCAAAGCAGTTACAGGTCAAACTGTAACCCATTCCAACCAAACCCTAGGATTTGTGGTCATGCAAGTGGAGTATCAGTCACCCTATACGTAATGCACATATGAAACTTAAGACGTAATGTGAGAAACAAAACTCTGTAAAGCTTTTAAATACAAACCGGGGCTTGCCTTAGTTTGCGACTCGAATAAATGTCAATTGTTAGTGGTCCTTATGTGCAGACTCCGCCAAGGACTTCAAGTGGACACCCTGGCCTTCTCCTCCAAGCAAAACTTCTCGTCGATCACCTATCATCACGTTACTATCGACATGATATGCATATAAGTAATTAAGTAGTTTAATAATAGACTCCATGGGGTTGTGTAAACTTTAAGAACGAGGAGTTTGACTAGGAAGGACAGATATACCTCTGTTGTGTAGGTAACCAGAGGATGAGTCAAGGTGGACATAGAAGTGTTGGTATGAACTGAAAGGTACAACATAAAGCTACATTGCAACTTAGTATACCACACTTCAAGCTATGCCACGCGAGATTGACAAATCTGAATGGTGAAGAAGTGTTGGGTGGAGAAGTGTAAGGATGACCGAAAAATTAAGGTGGGACATCGGAAGCTTGAGTATGAGTGGAGTGTACAAGACGAAGGTCGCGATTTAATAGTCGACCAATGAACTTGACTTAACTCATACAGGAGTAAACCTAGTTAAGTTAGCAGTGCTGTCGTAGGGTCCGGACTTAGGATGAACCATGATGGAACCTAACGACACTTGGGACTGAATTGAGATCAACATGGCTTGGACTTAAGAAGTCATTACAAGCTCTATTAACCTAGCATGAGTACCAAGACAACGTTCAAACCGCTTTTAGGTAAACCAGTTGCTACGGCTAACGGCGCAAGCATCGTTCAGGTGCTTACACGACGACACTAATGTAGTGTCTCCCGCAAGCTTGTCCAGGTGAGCTCGGTAAGCTCTCACGACTTAAACAAGATACGGGACCTTGCCGTGAAGGCATACTTTGTCATCTCGAGAAGATCGTCTTAGCGACGTTCACATCAACCCGGACTCGTCAATGGGGTGAGCGGAATCCCGAACACCACCTGGTGAGTCTTAAGGCTAGTGATGTCGACTCGGTTGTTGATAAGTGACTCGACGAACCTGCCGTCGAAGAAGTGGTACACCAAGTTAACCAATCCTGTGATCGGTTAGGGAACATCCTCGACACAACCAAGGAACTCTTATCCAAGGTTCCCCTTGTTCTAGTTCTCCTTGTTGGTCGCAACGTTCTTGCATACCTCTACCCCAGGTCATCAGTGATCACCGACACACCCGGGTTGACCTAGAAGACATTTCATTTAGCACCTTGGCTACACCCAGGACTCGACGAGCCTCGCCTCTACTAAAACCTAATTTTGCTAAAGGACTGTCGACCGTTGTGTCGTGGTTGTGTTCTAGCATCATGTACGTTACAGGCATCCTTCATCTCGACGCCAGTACACGATGATGGCTCAGAACGTCAAGACGACATTATGTGGTAAACAACGTCGACACGGCCCATGGTGGAGCATCACGAGCACGCACGGACAGGCCAACGTGATACAAACGACAATGGAGGCCAACTTAGGGATTTCTATAGGAACGATATCAATTCGGAACATAGACGTACGACTTGACAACACATGAGTACCATTAGCGATCACGACGAACGGACTTCGGTGATGTCAAACAGGGCATTTTAGGGCAAGGCTCACCTTGTAGGCATTTCGCCGAATATCTTGGTGTTGTACTTGATTTTCGTCGCTTCATCATTTTCAAAGGGTATCTTGGCACTTAGGCTTGTCGGTCGCAACATCATCCTACCCCTGCATCACAGACCAGTTCTAAACATCAACAAAGTTGGTTCTTTCCTCGTGAACATTTCATCGAACAACTTGGCTGCAGCACTGTCCCAACTAATCTTGGCACAATTCAGAGCTAACCTTGAACCGATTGTTGTTGCCGTTGTGTCGTCCACGTGCTCTTGCATCTCATACATCATCTCCATCAATCCTCGCACTGATCGGACGTGGCATATGAGAAGAACGCCGTGATGACAACAAGTCGACAATGACATCCGAAACGGCACATGCGAAGCGCGGCCAAGGCGCAGACAGCAGGCCTGGGCGGCGAGCGGACGGCCGGCATGGAAAGGTGCGGCGCGTAGCGGTGGCAAGGACGCATCAGCGGCACTAGAGATGTGTGGCCACGGTGAGCAACCGATGAACGGTGGTGTGCTGCGCGGGCACGGGCGCTGCAGGGGCGTCGGCGAGCAGCACCAGCCTAGGGACTACTGACGTGGGCGTGCGCTGGAGGTGGGTCTTGGCGTGCACTGAAACTCGGATGGCGGTGTTGTGGCTATGGAATGAGCAGGGCGATGGTACGGCCATGGGGCGCGACTGGCGAGCAGCAGGGAAGCAAGGCGGGGCGCTCAACAGAGGCAAGGAACGGCGCCAGGCGAGTAGCATGGTGGCCGGGGGCGAGCGCTGCAGGCGGGGCGATGCGGCTGGGTGACAGGGAGGCACGGTGACGGAGCAGCTCGGCTGGGCGGGGAGAGGCACGACCGGGGCGAGTCGGCGCCGGTGTGGGGGCGAGCCCGGCATCGGCGGACCGTGGACGGGCGCCAGAGAGGAGCCGAAGCACGGACGACAGGGCACCGGCGGTGGTTGCGTGCATGCGGGGGCACAGCGAGGGCGGCGCGAGCCGGCGAGCAGGTTGGCCGACGGGGGGAGCCGGGGCGACGTGCAGGCCCGGAGGTGGAGAGACGGCCCTGGCTGGCGGACGGCGACCAGGCCGGGAGAAGGAGCAACCGGAGGGAGTAGCGGGCGGACGAGAGGAGTCGGGCGGGCTAGATAAAGACCGATGTTCGTCACGGTGGCACAGCATGCGTCTGCGTGGAGGCAAGGGAGGAGAGAGGGAGTAGGTGCCGACCTGACTGGTGGGCACCACCTGTGGGACCCACCTCCCTCCTTCTTATCTTCATTCTAACTGCAATTAAATATCTAACAGGCTCTAAAAGTGTTAAAAGTGGGCAGGGACACTAAACAAAATATGAGAAATTTATTGGGCTAATCAATTTCAGTATTTGGTAAAGTTTCAAATAAATTCAAATTTTGAATTTGAATTCAAGTTGCGATACTTGACTCAAGGAAATAAATATAGATTAGGTTCAAAAATCCTGAAACTTTGAAGTTACCCTTTTTGAACCATAAGGTACCACAAGAAAAAATTGGAGTTGATTTGGACAAGGTTAAGTACAAAGTTTAACATTGAAGTCGACTTTGATTAAACTCTCTGTACGTGTTCAATAAATGGAAAACGTGCTTCAAAAATTTTGAAACTTTACCGAGAGTCTATTTGGAATATTAGAAGGTCATGGAAATATTTACAGCCTTAGAATTTTTGTGAATGTCCCATTTTAGGGTTGGAATAATTCATTTTTCTTTCTCTCTATTTTGTTTTCTTTTCTCCTTTAATTTTTCATTGAAAATGTGAATACTTGGAAATTAAAGATTTTACACCTTAAGTTTCAATACATTAACAAACATGTTCTATATGTGGAATTTTAACAAGTCCCTATTTTTAGTGAACATTGATTAACTCATATGATTCATGTGAGTTTGCATTTCCAAGTCCGTTGTCAAAATTTCTAAGTTCGCATTTTTACGTTTTTGTTCTTCCGAAAAGAGGGCTTTTACAATCCTTCACCCTTAAAGGAATCTCGTCCTGAGATTTTAACAAGCAGAATAATAGAAACGATGAGGGAAGGATCCGTAAAAGAGGGTCATTGACTAAGGAAAATGACAATGCCCTTAAAGACTTGGGTTCTACAAAATGGTGATTATCTTCAGGCGTCTTAAGAAATTCTAAAGTCTGCTTCAAGTGATTCCAGTCTTTAGGTTGATAACCTTGACAGGATGCTCGACATGACAATATCACGTCGTAAAACTCTCATGTCTGTTACTGAACCTTCATTGTTGTACTCTTACACTGACATGACATCTTATCTGGTCCTAGCCTTGACTGGAAGAATCAAGACTTGTTCTTTGCTTCTCTAGGTCACCATGATAGTTTGAAACTATTTCTACATTGACTCTTGGTTGTTTGAATGGTTTTTACGTAGGTCCTTATAACTCAATGTGGTATTTCCCCTTGACCTGAGTTAAGATGTTTTACAAGGTTAAACAACATTCATTAACCTCATTTGATGTTTAGTCAACCATAGGATCCCTTAGCTGTATCATAAGAGTAGCAAAGCACTCAACACTCTTATGGGGGCCGAACAGCAGGAATACTGAAAATATGGCGACTACAAGGTTTTTGGGTTTATCAACATCTTCTAACAATAGAAATAGAAGATGAAGACCCTTGTGGTGGTACACGAGGATTTAAGGATTCAACATCCTTATATGTTTCAGCACAGCAAAGAACCCAATCATATGGTAACTACAAGGTTCTTGGAGTATCAAGGTTACACTATACCAATGCAAGATCTTAGATGGACCCAAGTTGTTTCACGAGGTTGACTATCGAACGGTATCCTCGCGAGGAAGGAGATTTCATGGATTTTACAAGGTTGATCATCTAACCGATGATCACATGATGAAGAATAGTATAATTGCAACAATCAAAGCACTTGAACCTAAACAAGTCAAGAATGGAAGTTCAAGTATTTGTTTAGTTGCAAGGGAGGTTGAATGATCGGTTGCCCAGGTATCACTCAATAGAAAAAAGATCAACAATGTAAGAAGTCAAATGAATATGGTAAAATGATCGTAGTCATTAGACACCTTAGAATAGTTTGAATGGGGTACACAATCATGCTCTAAATTTTAGTATTATCATGCGTTCAATCATTGTTGTTACATTGGTAATGATGCTTCATGATGCATCATATGCTGTATGGTGGAATGATTTTGCACATGGTATGGTGCAAATGGTGCATATGTATGGTGCAACTGATGCAGATGTATTGTGCAAATGGTGCACATTCATGGTGCAGTAGGTTTTATAGTTTGAGCAAGACTAAATGAACCACACCCACAAAACTCAAGTATTGTCTGATGATTTGCAAGGATTGGATACCATGGTCATGAAAGACACTCAATGAGTAGCATTACTTTCATGACTCGACCACAGTTAAGGAATTCATAACAGAACGATTGATAAGGAATGTGGGAAATATACCACGTTACCTCGACTTTTCGAAAGCTTGTTCATGTTCTACTCAACTTGATTGTATCTTCATCAGGAAAAAAACAACTAACTATATGTCTCTAATGATGCTTAACTTAACCTTCGCCTTAGCGATCACTTTACTGGAGTTGAAGTCACACTTCTTCTTTGAGTAACTCAATCTGGTGGTGGATGTTGGATCCTCTTGAAGATGTAATCTTACTTGATCGTCTTCTTGTGGACACGACTCGCTGTAACCAAGGTTGATGGTTGAATACCACCATTACTTGAGTGCTCGCCTTCCCCCTTAAAGTTCCAAACCAGGATGTCGAAGCGTACTCCAAATAATCCTCATAGAAAGACGAGATGCAACTCGAGTAATTGCGACCTGCGTTCAACATCACAAGATGTGATGTGGCAAGTCACATAAATCAGACACTAGTATGCCTATCCAAGGCAAAAGGGCTTCAAATGAGTTAAACACTCTATTCAACTTGGTAAATACTTGATTCCTAACTCTTGGTTAGTTACGATACTCCTTGAATTGATACCAAGAGCCGAATGCCTAATAAAAACCAAAAGGTTCAAACTGGCCAGGCTATGGTGACAAACGACCAGCCTGGACGCAAACTCGATTTTTGATCCAGTAAATGGCAGAATCAGACCTCGAGGTGAATAACAAAGTTAAAGTAGACATCAAGACCTTTCCAAAAAGTATTGGTTTGCCTCTAGATCATCTTTGATTTTTAATTTATGCTATTTTAAATTCAGCAGAATTTTCTGCACTTTCAGCAGTACCCGCTTAAAAAGTAGCAGTTTTGATCTAAAGTTTTCAGGCTGTTCTGATAGAAATCTGGAAATATTCTTATTTACAAAGTTGTAGCCAATGTAATAAGCTTTCCATAATGTACTTACTTGTCTTCATATCAGCCCTTTATTAAGAGATGTGCATTTTTAAAGTTTGCCGAAATTTCAGCATTCAGACCTTTATATTCAGTTCAGATTGACCACATTGTATTCAAACTCGATTTGGAAAAATTAGACGACAGTTTCAGGTCTGGAGCCAATTACAAAAATTGTAGCTGACTCACTAAACTTTCGAACGGTTACTCGCGCGACACCATTGGATGCAAAATCTGCTAGTTATGGGTTAAATTCAGAGGTGTACAGATTGCTGTCCAGTTTGGGGTGTGCCTGGACAGTCTCTGCGATTATCCAAATTTCACCCACGTAGAAAAGGATTTATGTCTTGAGATGAATAGAGAACTTGTAAAGTACTTTCAAAACTTTCTAATGAGTACTTACTTGCCCTCTTAGCACTTCTGGTTGAGAAGATATGGTATTTGCAAGTTGACAGTTTTTCTGAAAATTTGGACAGCACCTCCTTTGTTTAAGGCTGATTTTGTCCACAATTTTCAGATATACAAACGTCAACATTTGCAAAACTAATACATAGAAAACTTTTTGCATACATTCTAAAGATTCCAGAGTTGAAAATTATGAAGCCTTTTGACAATTCTACAGCGAGTTATGCGAGAAACAGTAACTGTATACAGGACTGTCCACTCGCTGTCCAGATTTGATCAAGTTTAGAAATATGAAATTTTGAGTATGTTAGAGATGGATTCTGCTCTGGAGTTCTATAGAAACGTTGTAGAGGACTCTCTACACTTTCCAACCACATAAAGTAGGCCTGCAGCAGTGAAGTCTGCAGAAAGTTATGATTCAATTGGTGAAGAGTTCAGATTCTGTCCCCTCTTCCAGGCTGCCAGAACCTCTTAAACGACGCTTCAATTTAGACCTTGTTACTGTGAGTTTTAGCCTTCGTGTTGAATAGGAAGTTGATAGAGGACTCTTTGAGCTTTCCATACATGTATAAACATGCATAGTGCATTTTTCGTTTAAGAGTTATGGCTGTTCAAAGGTCAGATTTTTTTCTGGCTGTTTCAGATAGCACTTATATACATGTACTATCTTGAACTCCAGTTTTCTAATTAGTTATAAACTGAATTTGAGGTATCACTGAATAGAAAAGTTGTAGAATAGCTCCTTCCCTTTCCAGAAATGTATCATAATGGAACAGAAGAGCTTTCTACAAGGAAATATGGCAAAAATTCAGATGCTGGTCCCTGTAGTTTCAGAACAGCAGCTGCTGTGATAACAGTGCATTTTCATCACCATAAAAGCGTCTTTTGGCTTGGAGGTTAATAGAAAACTTATAGAATACTTCAAAGGATTTCCAAAAAGTATTCACTTGCCTCCAAAGCCCTCCAGGTTGAAGAGATACTGATTTGTGAAGTGGAACTATCGGTTCAGGTTTCAGAATTTAGTTTAATAGATCATGGTTGTTTAAAGCTGATTTGGCCACTGATTTTCAGATGGATAACCTCACAATTTGACAGCAAGTCCCACGACAAACTTGTTGTACAATTCGACGATTCTACAAAGAGTTATGGTTGAAATGCCGAGGCTAGTTCATTATAACAAAGAGGTGAAGAAATGTGATTTGGACGAGTTTCCCCATTGTTGTTCTGTCCAACTCGTCCATAGAGAAATCGTCGAGGACCTGAAGATCTCCCCCATCCCTATAGCATACTACGATTTCCTATGAAGTTTAACTAGAAGCACATCTTGACATAATCGAGCTAGATTCTGTCAATAGTACACAAAAGCCTTAATCTTCATCCTTCCTTGCATTGCACTATCCATGTCGAAACTTTGACCGAAAACTTACCAGCAACTGGTAGTTGGATCTTACAAGATGATGATGAAACCATTCTTTCGTTGGGGATGGTCAAAGTATCAATTGTGATACTGACGGTACTACGTGCCTTACCAAAAGAAAAGTCTAACCTGGTATATCCGGATACGTCTATAGGTGGTTCTAATATCGATCACTCGCAAACGTTTGCTACACGGGTCGCTACCAGAGTTAGTGTACCTGCAGAAGACAAACAATCCCCTTTCACACCTTCACCCCTCAAGGGCGGTACGGGGAAACATGACAGGCAGTCACAACAAGATATAATCAAAAGTAAATGCATACGACACTGGTATGAGTCGCCCTCGAGCGAAGTCATGTCTCGAGGTACATGGTTGTACTACGTCTATATAGCAAAGACTCCCACACAAACCGGCTTATAAACGCTCGGGCATACGTGTTTTGCATGATCCCATAGAACATGGATAGTTCTAGAGATACATACTATCGGGTTATACACCACCCGACGGGGGCTCCCACTAATTTTGTGTCACGCTGGGGTACCGCGTGTCATATGTTCTCAGAAACATGGAAAGTTTCGGAGACTCATATTGACTTTCTGTGCTAAGCCACGGAAATATCACATACCACATCTCGTATGCAGAGCTTACCGAGATTGATCCGCTCTCGGCGGCGTACCTTACCTCTTACCTTGAAGACGGAGCGTCGTTACAGAATAATATAACAAGCTAGTTCACCACCTTTATAACTTATACTAGTAATAGTCCTTAATGGGCATATAGCTAATCCTCACTCGACTACTTTGGAGTTTTCGAAAATAGGCTCTTTTCGATTGTGCTATTCCCAATGAAGCTCTAATACCATGTCTGTGGGGACCGGGGTCCACACATCCGAGGATCTCATTGGGTGGTGCCGTGCGATGCGGCACCTAACAGCACACACGAAAAGGATACCAAGAGATATAAAATTTTCATTTCATAATAAGAAGAGTTTACAAAAGAGTGTACGACAGGGGTACACACGCAGCGGAAAAATACATACTCATAATCTCACCTAAGTAGGAGAGAATACGTCCATGCCCTAGGACGATTCTCACTAGCAACATGAAGAACATTCAGCAGCGGCGTGGTTCACATGAGATTTATCTCGACACCTCGAGTATTATGTACAACCTGAACAGTAGAAATAAAACTAATACCCACAAAAATCATTCAAGCGCAAACGTGAGCATAAGGCTCAGCAAGACTAACCCGTCTCACTAGACATATGCAGGGGTAAGTACTAAGCATAGGTAAGGAACAGCATAAATAGACTTGCCTAAAAGTGAATCCTTAAAATCATGTTTTAAGTAGCAAATGACATTCTTCTGGCACGACACATCATAAACTCCACAATCAAAGAAGAAACGCTTTGCCGATGATATGACATGCCCAAAGAACATAATGCTATTACAGGTAAAGTATGGGGAAACTGTAAACTTTTAATTGTACTATCACTAAGCCATACAAGGTTGCAAAGCAATTATGATTCGATACATCATATTCTTCTGGCTTCTTTAGTATTTACTACATCACAGCACAGTGAAGAAGTGGTACTCTATTACCGCGAGGGACGGTGATTGCAATCAGGACACACCCGGACAACACGACACATACGTCGTTCAGAAGTGTCAGCGAGCACAACTGTACCTACGTAACACTTCAGTACTAGGCGTATATGGCTACCTTTCACAAGAAACCCTAACGCCGAGCCCGTCTCACCTCCACAAACAGAAGGTCTCCGCACAGAAGACCTCATGTGTCCGTCAACCGATTTACACCTTACTGTCCTCAACCCACCCCTATCGATGGTGAGTTAATTGGCCTCGGCACCCCAGTTATCGACTTACGTTAGTTTATTGGATTCCATATGTCCATTGTGTCACTGGTACAATTCAAGCTTGTTCGAAGGGGCCGCATACAGATGGGCCTTAATCGACACAGGCAGGGCTATGCGACCGAGACTCAATTCTCGCCGCTTCCTATCCATCCCCTGCCTGGTCTCAGTTTTATTATATTAAGCCATTTTCTATCTAACCAATCCTGTGAGATATGTCCTACATCTCTCGCGAGTAGATTCCAACTACTCGACTTCTATCGGATTTCTTATACATTACCAAAGCAGTTACTACAGGTCAAACTGTAACCCGTTCCAACCAAACCCTAGGATTTGTGGTCATGCAAGTGGAGTATCAATCACCCTATACATAATGCACATATGAAACTTAAGACGTAATGTGAGAAATACTGCAAAACTTTGTAAAGCTTTTAAATGCAAACCGGGGCTTGCCTTAGTTTGCGACTCGAATAAATGTCAATTGTTAATGGTGCTTCTGTGCAGACTCCGCCAAGGACTTCAAGTGGACACCCTGGACTTCTCCTCCAAGCGAAACTTCTCGTCGATAACCTATCATCACGTTCCTATCGACATGATATGCATATAAGTAATTATGTAGTTTAATAATAGACTCCATGGGGCTGTGTAAACTTTAAGAACAAGGAGTTTGACTAGGAAGGACAGATATGCCTCTGTTGTGTGGGTAACCAGAGGATGAGTCAAGGTGGACATAGAAGTGTCGGTATGAACTGAAAGGTACAACATAAAGCTACATTGCAGCTTAGTATACCACACTTCAAGCTATGCCATGCGAGATTGACAAATCTGAATGGTGAAGAAGTGTTGGGTGGAGAAGTGTAAGGAAGACCCAAAAATTAAGGTGGGACATCGAAAGCTTGAGTATGAGTGGAGTGTACAAGACGAAGGTCGCGATTTAACAGTCGACCAATGAACTTGACTTAACTCATACAGGAGTAAACCTAGTTAAGTGAGTAGTGCTGTCGTAGGGTCCTGACTTAGGATGAACCATAATGGAACCTAACAACACTTGGGACTGAATTGAGATCAACATGGCTTGGACTTAAGAAGTCATTACAAGCACTATTAACCTAGCATGAGTACCAAGACAACATTCAAACTGCTTTTAGGTAAACCAGTTGCTACGACTAACGGCGCAAGCATCGTTCAGGTGCTTAAACAACGACACTAATGTAGTGTCTCCTGCAAGCTTGTCAAGGTGAGCTCGGTAAGCTCTCGGGACTTAAATAAGATGCGGGACCTTGCCGTGAAGGCATGCTTTGTCATCTCGAGAAGATCGTCTTAGCGACGTTCACATCAACCCGGACTCGTCAATGGGGTGAGCGGAATCCCGAACACCACCTGGTGAGTCTTAAGGCTAGTGATGTCGACTCGGTTGTTGATAAGCGACTCGACGAACCTGCCGTCGAAGAAGTGGTACACCAAGTTAACCAATCCTGTGATCGGTTAGGGAACATCCTCGACACAACCAAGGAACTCTTATCCAAGTTTTCCCTTGGCCAAGGCGCAGACAGCGGGCCTGGACGGCGAGCGGACGGCCGGCGTGGAAAGGTGCGGTGCGCAGCGGTGGCAAGGACGTAGCAGCGGCACTAGAGATGTGTGGCCACGGCGAGCAGCCGGTGAACGGTGGTGTGCTGCACGGGCACGGGCGCTGCAGGGGCGTCGGTGAGCAGCACCGGCCATGGCACGACGCTCGGCTAGTGTGAGAGCAAGAGCACCGCTACTGGTGTGGGCGCGCGCTGGAGGTGGGTCTAGGCGCGCACTAAAACTCGGATGGCGGTGTTGTGGCTATGGAACGAGCAGGGCGATGGTACGGCCATGGGGCGCGACTGGCGAGCAGCAGGGAAGCAAGGCGGGACGCTCAACAGCGGCAAGAAACGGCGCCAGGCGAGTAGTAGGGTGGCCAGGGGCGAGCACTGCAGGCGGGGCGATGCGGCTGGGTGACAGGGAGGCATGGCGACGGAGCAGCTGGCCGGGCGGGGAGAGGCACGACCGGGGCGAGTCGGCGCCGGTGTGGGGGCGTGCGCGACATCGGCGGCGCGTGGACGGGCGTCGGAGAGGAGCCAAAGCATGGACGGCAGGGCACCGGCGGTGGTGGCGCGCATGCGGGGGCACGGCGAGTGCGGCGCGAGCCGGTGAGCAGGTCGGCCGACGGGGGGAGCCGGGGGCGACGCGTAGGCCCGGAGGTGGAGAGGCAGCCGTGGCTGGCGGACAGCGATCAGGCCGGGAGAAGGAGCAGCCGGAGGGAGTAGCGGGCGGACGGGAGGAGTCGGGCGGGGTAGATAAAGACCGATGTTTATTGCGGTGGCACTGCATGCGTCTGCGTGGAGGTAAGGTAGGAGAGAGGGAGTAGGTGCCGACATGACTGGTGGGCACCACCTTTGGGAGCCACCTCCCTCCTTCTTATCTTCATTCTAGCTGCAATTAAATATCTAACAGGCTCGCAAAGAACACTAAACAAAATATGAGGAATTTATTGGGCAAATCAATTTATGTATTTGGTAAAGTTTCAAATAAATTCAAATTTTGAATTTGAATTCAAGTGGTGATACTTGACTCAAGGAAATAAATAGTAGATTAGGTTCAACAATCCTGATACTTTGAAGTTACCCTTTTTGAACCATAAGGTACCACAGGAAAAATTTGGAGTTGATTTGGACAAGGTTAAGTACAAAGTTTAACATTGAAGTCGACTTTGATTAAACTCTCCGTATGTGTCCAATAAATGGAAAACGTGCTTTAAAAATTTTCAAACTTTACCGAGAGTCTATTTGGAATATTAGAAGGTCACGGAAAAATTTACAGCCTTAGATTTGAATTTTTGTGAATGTCCCATTTTAGGGTTGGAATAATTCCTTTTTCTTTCTCTCTATTTAGTTTTATTTTCTCCTTTATTTTTTCATTGAAAATGTGAATACTTGGAAATTAAAGATTTTACACCATAAGTTCCAATACATTAACAAACATTTCTATATGCGGAATTTTAACAAGTCCCTATTTTTAGTGAACATTGGTTATCTCATATGGTTCATGTGAGTTTCGATTTCCAAGTCCATTTTCAAAATTTTTAAGTTCGCATTTTTACGTTTTTGTTCTTCCGAAAAGTGGGCTTTTACAGTAGCCACTTCCATGAACTCCTTGCACACGTGCAAACATCTTCAAATGACATCCACGATACCTTCATATGCATTGATCTTGATTCATACATGCTGAGCGACCTCCCGATCAACTCAACCACAATTCCTCACGAACTTGGTTGTTGAACCTCATCTTTTCCCTAAGACTAGTTCAATGGATCCCGTCACCAGCCATGTCTTGAACTCAAGCAACACCTTCACATGAATAAACAACCAATACTTCTGAGCGCAAGTCCTCAACTTGACTCTCATTAGTTTCGAAACAACAACATCTTACGTGAGAACTTCACATAAGCATGTTGCAAACCATAGAAAAATGATATCAACCGTAATCACCAAAACACACAAAAAACATAGTAAAAAATACTAAGGAAAATTTCCATAAGTGTAAAGGAAGTTTGAAACATTTGTAAGATAAAAGCAGAACAATTGCAATCAAGCTTCGAACCTTGACAAATCTAACCGGACCTTGAGTTGGAGCTTAATAAAAAGATGTTTTGGTAGTATTCAAAACTTTTATCATCAAAGCCAATGTATTCAACACACATAGGTCTCACAATCTACCTCTCGATGAATGCATTGGCAACACCACTTAAAATCTGAACATTGGCTTATTCACATGAAAAGTTTTGAAAACAATTTCTCTCCTTTTGAAAACTAAATGAGATAGAAATAAATTTCTTCCCTTGCGTACTTCTCCCCCTGAGATGAATCGTGCCAAAAACACTTGTGAATATGTGCAATGTGTGATCAATTTCTCCCCCTTTGACAATGTATTCAGCAAGGTACAAAAGAGATATTTTAATTTTTATGAGAATATTATAACATATACATATAAAACAAAGCCCATCCATGTCATCCTATCAAGTAACTTACACTATCACATCAATGAGATACATAAAGTAGTGTAAGCCATGCTAGAGATCAAGTGTAATTTTCAATTTTAGCAAGTCATGATCTCACAAGCTTAACTATTTCAAATCTGAAAGCATGACACTTTTTGTTGCATTTTATTATTTTTCAAAGCACAAATTTAGATCATATGATATTTGCAAGAGATTATATGCCGCATCTGCCTTATTCTAACCAACCAAGCCAAGCCTATGTCATTTGACAATCAGAAGCTTAAGAACACGGTTTTGGTCATACACAACTTCTTCCAAGTTCATATCTAAGTGCAATGATAAGCCATCTTAAAAGAAGAAGTGTGATGCATGCATATTCTCTTGATCTTTTCTCAATTTCTATTTGTTCATAAAACTCAACATGTGAGTTGATTACTTGATTAATTCTTTATGATTAAAACCACTTGTGAGCATGCAACAAGTTCAAAACAGCAAGAATGTTGGACCATGACTAGATTTAGTGTAAGTAATCATTCCAATTACTAGTCATGGCAAAAACTACAAAATGTATAACATGAGTAACGTAGTAAGAACTTCAACATGTAAAAGGAATCACAAAGTCATACATGTATGAAATATAAAGCTCATATTATTTTAAGTTTAGATTCATACATAGACTTCCCAAGTTTCAAAACTCCCCCTCAATTTAAGCCATGAGGATGTATAACTCCTATTTCACTACGAATGTAACAAAAACGAGTAAAATCCAATGGTTTTGTAAAAATGTCAGTCAATTGTTGTTTGATATCTATATGGTGAAGCACAATGTTCCCTTTTTCAACATTATCACGGACAAAGTGATACCTAATGTCAATGTGCTTAGTTCTCAAATTTTGTACGGGGTTTTTAGCCATGTAACTAGCAATAGTGTTGTCACAAAACCGTAGAACACTATCTAGCTCAACCCCACAGTCCTTAAGTGTTTGAACAATCCAAAGAATTTGTGAACAAGCGCTAGTAGCAGATACATATCAGATTCGGTTGTGGATTGTGCAACTGAACTTTGTTTTCTAGAGGACCAAGCAACAAGTGAATTACCAAGAAAATGACAAGCACCCAAATTACTTTTCCTATCATTCCTACAACCACCAAAATCAGCATTGGAAAAAGCTTTCAAAGTAACGGTTGAGGACGAAGGAGGAAAAATGCCAAATTCTTGAGTTCCATGTAAGGACCCGAGAATCCTTTTGAGGGCTTGACGATGTGAAGCACGTGGGGAGGCTTGAAATCATACACAAATACATACGCTAAATTGTATGTCCGGTCTTGATGTCGTGAGGTACAAAAGTGATCCGATCATGCTTCTATATTCTTATTGATCCACGAGTTCAGCATCTTCATCAAGTTCAAGTGTTGTTGCTGTTCCCATTGGTGTCCGAATAGACTTTCTTTTGTACATGTTGAAGCGCCTTAGGAGGTCTTTTGTATACTTCGTTTGATGCACAAAGGTACCCTCCTTGGTTTGCTTGATTTGCAGCCCCAAAAAGTATGCGAGTTCTCCCATAATACTCATATGAAATTCTGAACACATCATAGTTGAAAACTTGGACACAAGATCATGAGAAGCACAATCAAAGATAATATCATCAACATACACTTGAACTAATAATGATTCATTGCCATGCTTATGCACAAAAAGAGTTTTATCAATCTTGCCCATGGTAAACCCCTTCTCAAATAAGAATGTTTTTAACCTATCATACCATGCTCTAGGGGCTTGTTTGAGACTGTACAAAGCTTTGGACAGTTTGTAAACATGACTAGGAAAATCTAGATTTTCAAAACCCGGTGTTTGTTTGACATAAACCTCCTCATCTATGTAGGCATTAAAAAAACACTTTTAACATCCATTTGATATAGCTTAAAACCTTTAGATACAGCAAAAGCTAACAAAATTCTTATGGCTTCTAATCTAGCAACAAGCGCAAAAGTTTCATCAAAATCTAGACCTTCAACTTGAGTAAAACCTTGAGCAACCAATCTAGCCTTATTCCTAATCACAACCCCATCCTCACTTTGTTTATTTTTATACACCTATTTAGTTCCAATTAAAGTATGACCTTGAGGTGGAGGTACAAGTTTCCAAACATTATTTCTTTCAAAATTTTCTAACTCTTCTTGCATGGCAATAATCCAAGATTCATTAGTGAGTGCGTGTGATATATATTTGGGTTCAAAAGAAGCAACAAAAGCAGAATGAGCATGAGAGTTTGGATCACAAAACCTGGACCGTGTGACTCGTTTGTGCAAGCTTCCAATAATTTGTTGTGGAGGATGACTTTTGAGAACCCGAAGGGGAGTGGACACTTCAAAAGCTTTATCTTCTTCATGTTCATAACAAATCGATGATCTTGTGACTTGAGGGGGATCTGGAACAGCAATGGTGGTCGTCGGTGCTGGCTGTGAATCAAAATCAGGAGTTGGAACAATGTCATTAGCTGCTGAATTTTCAGGCAGCAGCACCACTTCTTCCACATCTTCAACGAAAATGCTCTCCCCCTGTGGATATGGATCCGGACCTGCAATGTTTGATATTGTACCTATGCTAGCTTCATCAGAAGACACCTCACAAGTCTCTACGATTTTTTTATTGTCAAGTAAAAGCACACGGTAGCCTCTAGTTTGAGATGGATAACCAAGAAACATGCATCAATGGATCTAGGTTCAAATTTATCAAGATTTCCATGTTTCTTAACAAAGTATTTGCCACCAAAGACCCGAAAGTGTGTAACACTAGGCATATGTCCAAACCGGAGCTCGTATGGTGTTTTACCTAGCTTATCGCGCAAGAAAACACGATTTGAGACATAACAAGCAGTTGTAATTGCATCAGCCCATAATTTCCTAGGAGTTTGATATTTATCAAGCATAGTCATAGCCATTTCAACTAAGGTTCTGTTCTTTCTTTCTACACAAATGTTTTGTTCAGGTACATATGGTGAAGAAAATTGATGTTCTATTCCATTTTCAGCACAAAAGTGATCAAAAGATTGGTTTTTAAATTCGGTTCCGTTATCATTTCTAATTGCTTTTAAAGATCCTAGGTGATAAATTGGTAATCTAAGAAATAAAGTTCTAAAATGAATAAAAGCTTCATTCTAAGATGCCATAAAGTAAACCCAAGAGTATCTAGAATAATCATCAACAATCACAAGAACATACTATTTACCTTACCTCCGATGGATTGAACACGTGAAGGTCCTACGGTGTCAAGGTGCAAAAGTTGACCCCATTCAATTGTCATGATCATTGTGAGAGGAACATGTGAACCTGCAACCATCTTAGCATGTCTACAAGAAGAGCACACAATTTCTTTGTCCCCTTTAAGCTTAGGTAGCCCACGTATGAGATCAAGAGCACTAACGCGCGTTAGATGATCAAAGACTACGTGACCAAGTCTACGATGCCAAAAATATAAGTCCTCTGAATCATTAGCAATTAGACACCTATGCTTAGACGAAGACATATCAACATTAGCTTTAAAAACTCTTCCAAACCGAGACATGTTAAAAATAAGCTCACTACTTGAATTTACAACTTTGCAGCAATTTTTAGTGAAAATAATTTCCAGATTTTCATCTAGCAGTGGTGAAACAGAAAGCAAGATGTATTTCAAATTTTTAACAAGTGCCACATCCTTCAAAGTGTATTTATCATTTACTCCAACCGAACCCTTAGCAATTATAGGAGTTGAAGAATTATCGGCAAAATTAACATTCTCTACACGTGACACAAAAGAGAGGGAGGAGAACCATTATTTGTTACTGGTCATGTGGCGTGAGCAACCTGAATTCACAATCTAAATGTTATCCTTCCTCAAGCTTGTAACCTACATAGAAGAACAATATGTCGATGACTCAATACTGGGGTTAGTCAAAAGGCATTTAGGAATCCAGTACTGAGTCACACGACATCCAGCGGGAATAACACGCGAAAGCTGAGATAAAACAGTAGGTTTATGAGCCGAAGCTTGAGGATTTTTGTACCCAACTACTGTCCTACGAGATGTTACATGTGTAGCACGAAAAACAGTAGGTTTGGGAGCAAACTTTGCTTGTTTTTGACTCACTACTGCAGATTGCATGTTCCTATCATTTGGTTTAGCAAGTGCAGCAAATTTTGCATGAAAGTTCTGAGATCTAGCAATCATTCTTTCCTTTTTCTGTTTTTTAGCTAGTCTATAACAAAAATCTATGACATGACCATCTCTACCACAGTAGGTACACTGAAATTTAACTTTGTGTTCATGTCTAGATGAGCAAGCAACATTATTATTTGAAACTGAATCAGACAACACTCCTGCAGATTCAAAAACCACATCTTTTTGTTTAGGAACTGTTTGAATTAAACCACTTCCTAATGACTTTACAATTTTAGGTGGATGTGCCTTAGCATGAGCATGAGAATCAAAACCTAAACCAGTTTTATCATTGCAAGACTTGGAAGAATTCAGCAGCAAGTTTAGGTTCTTATTCCAATTACAAAACCGATCTAATGTCCTATGCATGTCATCAAGTTTATTGGACAGATCAAGACAATTTTCACATGATGTTTTTCCTTTTAATTTGCAATTGGAACAATATTCAACTTCATGAGAACGTAAAGCATTGTTCAATATAGAAATTTCATTCATAGCATCTTGTAGTTTCTTATCAAGATCATCAGAAGTAGAACAATGCAAATCATTTGTAGAACAGCTAGCATCTTTCAAGTCTTTATCATTAAGTGCAGCAAGCTCTTTGTTCTTTTCAATTTCTAACTCAAGTTTATCAAGTGTGGAGGTGTGAGCACTTCTTAATGAGGACAATTGTTCATATATTAAATCACAAGAGGGACATGCATCATCACTAGGAATCAATGTTTTTTAAACGGTTGATTTCAGATTCTAGTGATTCAAATTTAGCAGCACTATCCCTAAGCTTTTTGTCCTTTTTTCTTAACTATAATAGTGGTACGAGAAATAGCATCACACATTTCTTCGCAAGTTGGACATACCTCTTCATTGTCGTTGTTGTGTTCACCCACCTCCATACTTGATCTTGACATGCCCGCCATGAAGCACAATTTTGCCAAATCATCTTCATCTTCATCACTTCCAATGTCCACATCGCTTGAGCCAAGTTCTTGAAGTGTGGAGATAAAACTTCTCACCAATTGACGTCCTGTAAAATCCTTCTTTTTCTTCATATCTTTTGCAGAGGAGTGCTTCGTCCTTGTTTGCTTTTCATCCTAGGAAGTAGGACCTGAAAGGTTAGGGCAATCTGAACAAAAATCACCTGTCTTACCACATTCGAAACATCGTTGAGGTCCGGAGCTTCCTCTCCTTCTAGTTCTCATATTTTGCAATGCTTTTGAGAACCTAGTAGAGAGAAGTACTAGCTCCTCCTCTGGAAACTCCTCAATCTGTTCAAGGGTTAAAGAGGACAACAAAGCAAGTGTACCACAAGATGAAGTTTGGCCGGAGCTAGGCATATCACGTTGAGAAACAAATGCAAGAGACTTGTTGGGGTTCTTACGTGAGATTATGTGAATTTCATGAGTTTTCAATTTAGAATAAAGAACATCTAATGTAAGTGTATTCATGACAGTAGATTCATGAATGGACGTGACTTTCATCTCCCAAATTGACATGTCTAATGCACTTAGTAATTGCCTAGCATTTTGAGCATCTGAAAAATTAACATTGATGCCACACAAGTTGCTGAGAATTTTATTAAAGCGAGCAAAGAGATCATCAATGGACTCACCGGGTTGCATCTCAAAGCACATGTATTCCTTCATGAACATGTCTTGCCTTACCTCCTTGATCGTGTTGGATCCTTCATGGTAGTCACAAAGTGCTTTCCACACATCGTATCTAGATTGGAGATGTGCGACACGGTTGAAGTCGCTTTGAGTTAATCCTTGTATGATCAAGTTCCTAGCCTTGTTGTTGTTGTCGACATATCTCAGATTTGTAACTGTAACATGATCGTTTGACGGCACTTCGTAAGGCTTGTATACATTCTCCCATATTACGAAGCCTTGTGCCTAGATGAAGGCTTCCATACGTGCCTTCCAAACCTGAAAATCAATACCACTAAAGACACATGGTTTTGCGGATTATTTCTCCATGATGATTAGTCAAAAACATGTGCATATCACAAATATTAAAGCACCGTGGCTTTGATACCAATTGTAGGATCGAAGAGCACTTGAAAAGCTACCAGAGGGGGGTGAATGGTAGATTTAAACTTTTTTAGCGGAAGCAATGAAAACCCCTCGGCAGAAAAAATGATCTGTTAAATAAATCGTGTGTGAGACTAATATAAACGTGTTTCCCGTGACAATAGTGATATATATCAGATAGAATCAAGTCACAGAGACGACACAACAAGAATCACTCAAATCTGTCGAGAGAAACTCAAGTTACGATCGAAAGATTGAACAAAGGTCAATCTGTTCTGCCGAGTAAAAAACAGATCTGCAATACTGCAAAGAAACTCGTGTAGATCAAAAACCGAAAATCCAATGACTGTGAAATTTTGACAAATGATAGATAATCAAGTTGTGAAGACAACCCAAAAATAATCACATCAAATGGATATGTAAAACTCAAGTTATGATAAAACCACCGAACCAAGGTAGTGCTGTGCACAAACTCGACGGGAAAGACTTGACAGAAACAAGTCAGATGAACAAGACACAAAAGTTCCATTAAACTACGATATTTATTCAATATAACACAAGAGGAGCAATCCCAAAGTCGTCTACCACAAGCTCTGACCTTCCATGCTTATATAACCAGCCCTTAGGTCAGCCCAAACCTAACTAGGACTCTAATCCTACTCAATTCACGGATCGAAACTTTCCATGACTGCTCAAGACTCTTCTATACACAGATAGAAGTAATCTTAAGACTTCCAAAAACATTAGGAATGTATCCCACATTCCTAAAACAACCCAAATTCGTGACCCACATGAAATCCTAACATAACAAACTCAAAACATTCCATATTTGAGTCAAACACGACTCAGACGCAACCTAAGTCCATAACCTACTCAGTTGGACCTTTCCGACAAATGTTTTGTGTCCACATCTCTTCATCACGCCTCGGAACCATGTATCCACGTCCATGCACTCCTTGCACACGTGCAAACATCTTCCAACGACGTCCACGATACCTACATTTGCATTGTTCTTGATTCATACATGTTGCGAGACCTCCAATCAACTCAACCACAATTCCTCCTGAACTTGGTTGTTGAACCTCATCTTTTCCCTAAGACTAGTTCAATGGATCTCGTCACCAGCCATGTCTTGAACTCAAGCAACACTTGCACATGAATAAACAACCAATACTTCTGAGCACAAGTCCTCGACTTGACTATCGTTAGTTCCGAAACAACAACATCTTACGTGAGCACCTCACACAAGCATGTTGCAAACCATAGAAAATGATATCAACCATAACCACCAAAACACACCAAAAAATTAGTAAAAGAATACAAAGAAAACTTTCCATAAGTGTAAAGCAAGTTTGAAACATTTTCAAGGTAAAAGCAGAACAATTGCAATCAAGCTTCGAACCTTGCCAAAAGTAACCGGACCTTGAGTTGGAGCTTAATAAAAAGATGCTTTGTTAGTATTCAATACTTTTATCATAAAATCCAATGTATTAAGCACACATAGGTCTCACACTAGGAATGATATCTCTCTCAACCAGAACTGACACTTGTTGAACTTGGCATACAACTGGTGTTCTCGCAGTTTCTGCAAAGTTAACCTTAATTGCTCTTCGTGCTCCTCTTCACTCTTCAAGTAGATCATCACGTCATCTATGAACACTAACACAAATTTATCCAAATACTCCATGAAAACCTTATTCATGAGATACATGAAGTATGCAGGTGAATTAGTCAATCCAAATGACATGACCGTGTACTCATATGACCCATACCGTGTCCTGGAAGCCATTTTGGGTATGTCCGACGGTCTAATCTTCATTTGGAAGTATCCCGACCGAAGATCAATCTTAGACAATATCCTGGCTCCCTTCTTCTGGTTGAACATATCCTCTATGTGTGGCAGAGTGTACTTATTCTTAATTGTCGCCTCATTGAGAGACTGGTAATCCACACACATTCGTTGTGATCCATCCTTCTTATCTAAAAAAAGCACTGGGGCTCCCCATGGCGACGAGCTTGGGCATATAAAACCCTTCTCTAACTTCTCTTGAATATGCTTCTTAAGCTCCGCTAATTCCATAGGAGGCATCCTATATGGCCTCTTTGCTACAGGTGTAGTTCCATGTATTAAATCAGTGACGAACTCGATGTCACGATCAGGTGGCATACCTAGCAATTCCCCAGTAAACAAATTTGAGTACTCACGAACAATCGGAATTTCCTCCAAGGTTACTCCTTCTACTTGATTCACCATTGCCCTCTCGGTTGTTGGCTGAATTACCTTGAATTCTATACTGACTTCCTCTTCATTTGTCAATTGCACTGTCCGAATGGCACACTGAATTACTCCCTCATGCTTCCTTAGCCAATCGATTCCAAGGATGATTTCCAAGCCTTGCGGATTTGAGACTATAAAGTTGGCAACAAAATCTACCCCCCTTATGGAAATACTTACTTTTGGACATACTATATTTGTCCTCATCTCTCCTCCAGGATATTAACCAACAAAATTGCAGCAGCAGCAAAAACACGGTTTTTCCCACTTTATATAGCTAGTCGAAGGCAAAATAGGGCAAAATAGGCAAATTTTGAATATGAAAGAAGTCCTAAGTGATTTGTGGTGTCCATTCTAACTAGGCATGCGTCCTACGGTCAAACACGGCTCTGATACCAATTTGTGACACCCGGTTCCGAAATTTAACCAAGTGTAATGCATATGTGTGCCCAAGATGTTTAACACACATACACAAGTGGTTTACAAATGATAAACAGATTATGACCATGTCTCGAATAATAACACTAATAATAGTATCTTATTACAAACCAAATAGTATCGATTACAAGCTCTAATAAAATTGCAGTGGAAAAACTAAACTCTAATGACTTCAACTCCACAAGCAGGTTTGACGGCAATACACACGCCTAGAACTCCTGAAAGACCTCCTTGTACTCCACCTTGTCCCCTGCGTCTGGATTTGGTGGGGGAATAGCAACGGTGAGCACATGTCGTACTCACCAAGTATGGGGAAGTATGACATGTAACATAGACAAGGCATGATAATAAAATGAGGTAATTGCATAAAAGTACATTCAAAATAGTTGAAAATGCAATCATATCATTATTGAGCGAGGTCCTTCCCAAATAACGCAAACAACATCAATTGCAACTTAAATAACCAATACCAGCATAAATAATCCATAATCAATTTATAACTACCCATATTTCTCAATTTCAGCAATTTCATATACCAAAGCCAATTAATTAACCAATACCAATTCCCAATCCAACTGCAGCCATGAAACCATATTAAACTCCAAATTCTAATCATGTGACGGTCCAGGTTGCTCATAATCGGGAGCACGGCTATCATGATAGTTTCAGACACACTCTGCAGAGGTTGTACCACTTTACCCACAAGTTTGTGATTTCATCACCTTTTGATGACTAAGAAATCTCAATTATGTCGTCTCACACTTCCTTAGGTTTGTGGCCAAGAGACCGCAAAATAGCCTTTACAAAGTGATTACTATCCTATTTAGATTCCACTGAGGCATGACCGGTGGTGATATATCCAACTGAGCACATCCAACCAAGGGCCCCCTCTTGAGCCTTTCGGATCCAAGGGTAGTCCCACGAATCCCTACAAACCCAATCCGACTACCCCTTCCCCGAGCATTATTAATGGTTCAAATAGTACTGGCAATTCACTAACTAGTCTGGTAAGCCGCACCCATACATGGCCCTGTCGTGGCACTGTAAATCCAGGATGGTCGCTCCACGAACCGATCCTTAGATCTAAAGCAAGCAAAACCACCGAAAACAGTCCAATCCAATACACATAACCAACTTGCTTAGATCCCTAGGCACCATGTTGCTAAAGGGTCATTAATATCGATTCTCATCATTCATGTGTTTAAAAGTTCACAATTAAGCCATTTGATTGTTTCCCAAACCAATTGAGCATTGCGAAGCAAAATGTGAAAAATACCCTTCTTCACTCTCTACATAGTGTTCAAGCGAGAATTGTGGTCATACAAAACTAGTAAACTCCTAATTGGGTTTTCCCATTAATTGCGACACAAGGATGCAATTTTACAAACAAAACCTTTAAACCAGGATCAATATGGTCAAGTACACTTGCCTTGCTCCTGAGATTGATTTTGAATGAAGTCTTCGAAACTCTGGTTCTGCAGGTCCTCGAAAACACTTTCTACAGCAATTCCTTCTATTCTGAGCGACAAAAATGCAAAACACACAATTCAATCAAATAATGCTCATTTAGTACTCAATATGCCATGATATGCATGATTAATGCAATTATGAGGTAAAAATTGTTAATGAGTTGCTAATAATGTTTACTAACTAGTTACAATAGTTTCTAATAAGTTTGGACATGTTTGGATTTGATTCGAGTCAATTTGGGACTAATTTGGTTCAATTCAAGAATTTTACACATTCACACACTAGTCCGCTGTCACGGTCCGAACTTGTCTACACTATGCAGACTGCAAAATTAGGGTTTTTCTGATTTGAGAGAATTGGGGTTGAATTTGCATGAAAACTTGAATGTAGAGGGTGTACCACGTGTTTAGAGATCTAAAGATCAGGGTTTGGGCATGAGACTTGGATCATGGCGATTAGGGCTTCATGGAGATGAGTTGATGAAGATTTTGGATGAAGAACGTCAATTTGCCGAAACGTCAATGAAGATCGGTCTTGATTGGCCCTTCTCCCTCTTCTCCTCCTTCTCCTTGCTTCTGGACTTGATATTTATGTCGGCAACAAGGCAAAAGTGGTAGCAAGGTTTTCAATTGGGGTGTAGAGGTGTGGGGTATTGGGTTGTTTATATAGGGGTGGGGTATTAGAGTTTTGAGGTGAATTCCAAGTAGAATTTGGTGGGGGACGAGTAGGGCTGTAGTGGGGTTCACTTGGGCTCCTCTGAGATTAGGTACGAAGTTCCTGGGCCCAAATTAGACAATTACCCAAAAACAAATCGTGGAGAATTAACAAAATATAAGTTGTTTTCCAAAGGCCAAACTAGTTCACAGTAGGGACAGGACTAGTCCACTTGGCAATAGAGAAAAATTAGACAAGTCTGATCAGACAAGTCCGGAGAACATCAGAGAAGAAATTGGACTAGTGTGCACATTGTGCCAGACAAGTCCAGACTTTGAAGAATACTGAATTTTTCTGAATGAAATTGGGACACCTGACTAGTCCAGGGTTATGACCAGACAAGTCCGCACTTCTGAAGAAAACTGATTTCCTCTGCATCAGAAAGAGAATACCGGACTAGTCCGGGGTTCAGACCGGACAAGTCCATACCTTGGCAGATTTAAAAAATTTCAGTTTAAGCCTAACTTCATTTTAATCTTGTTCCTTTTTACATAGATTAATTTTAAACATGTATGAGGATGTATACAAATGCATTATCCATGGAAATGAGGGTGTTACAGTCGGGACCCCGGTCCACACAGGCTAATGGTAAGTTCCTTCAAGTTGGGCTAATTTTCATTGCCATTGTTGGGTTGTAGCCTTCTTGAAAGAAATGGCATGGTTGTCCCCACCCTTGACCTCCTGAACGGTAGGCATTGTTGAAGTTTCCATTGCTGGCTAAGTACAAGGCATCCTCACAGGTCTCGGGGTAGTCACTCACATATGACCGATGATGCCTCAGACTTCACACGTCATGTGAGCGTATAAGGTCCGGGCGATGCCAAATACATCTCCATTGTATTGGTTGTCTAGCTTCTTCATCAGGAGGTCCAGTTTAGCAGCGATCATGTCCACCTCTTTCAAGGTTTGCATGCCTTGCTGTCGGGGCCGGAGACGCTCGTTGCTCCAACCCATGTTAAAAACCACCTTTTGATTTAATTATTTTTGCTTTGTGAAATGTAAGTAAGAAGAAGGATCCTCCAGCAGCAACATCCACATGAGCACGGGCTGACAGAGTCAGCCTATTGTAGAAGTTTTGGATAATGAGCCAATCATCCATCCCATGATGGGGACTGGCCACGATGTACCCATGAAGCCTCCCCCATGCCTCGGGAATAACGTCCTTGGGCTCTTGCTAGAAGCTTTAGATTCTTCCACGTAGGGCATTGGTCTTGCCCAACAGGAAGAATTTGGCAAGGAATACCGTACAACAATTTTCCCAAGTGTTTATTGCACTTTCGTTCGCGTAGAACCATATCTTCGCTCGCCCAAGGAGGGAGAACGGGAATAGCCATGTATGGATGACATCTGGTGTGACATCCTTGATCTTAGAAGTGCTACAGATGTCTAGGAATCATTGCAGGTGAGCACTTGCATCCTCGTTGGATTTCTGACAGAATTGATTAGCCTGCACCATAGTGATTAGGCCAGTCTTGACTTCGAAGTTTACATCTTCCATGTTGGAAATAGGCCCAGAGGCAAGTTGATAGCAGAGGGAGTCGAAAACTCACAAAGAGTCTTCTTAGCCTTTGGCTTGCATCTTGTGGTGCAGAAATGACGGGCTTTTTTGCCGACATGATCACTTGAGGAGGAACGACACGAGGACAAACTCTTCTCAGTAGTGATTCGAGATTACCAGTACCCTCGCTTACCAGTGAAAGAAGTGTCGAGTCCCACCTTCCAGGAGAGAAGACCATTGGAGGCCACGTGTCCCACAGCTCCGGACCTACTGCCCTGCTAAGGGTGGCTCCTGTGCTGACACGTGCCACACAGCTCTGGACCTGCCTCCCTACTAAGGGTGGATCCGGTGCTGCCACATGTCCCGTACCTCCAGACCTGCCTCCCTGATAAGGGTTGTTTTGTTGCCACCACGTGGGCCTAGACTGTACCTCTCCAACGGGAAGGACTTTGAGATTTCCATCTGTCGGTGGTTTTGATCCGGCAGATCTCCCGACACTACTAAAGTGTTTGCGGAGTTTGAAGTTCAGTGTGTGCGCGCGGAGATTCAAGAAGGTGAAATGTAAAATGACACAGGAGACACGAAGATTTACGTGGTTCGGGCCGCCTGAGCATAATACCCTACTCCACGGGATGTGTTGGTGTTGTATTGGATGTATGAACTCAACTCAGGTGACGTGAGTTGAGAGTGCACGATCAGATCAGAGCAGGTCAGATCAGTCCAGATCCGTCCGTTCTATGTATCGTCGGCCTGTCCTTTTATAGTACAAGGACAGGCCGTTACAAGTTGGCCTGGCCCGACATGTGGCCCTGGCGGTTAATAATATTGATACACATTTGATGCGCTTAATTACCCTTAATGACCGAGCTACGGGCTTTGATGGCACCGTTAATGGTAATTAAGGTCGTCCGATCGTGTGTCATTAACATAGTATTAATGACACTTAATCGGGTCTTGAAGTCCTTGATTCCCCTTTGAAGATCCGGAGCCATTGTGGAGTCTTCCGGAGGTTTGAGGCTGAAGATCCGACGGTTGGACACGTGGCAGCTCTGGAGCATACTGTGGGGAACAGATAGGTCCGGTGCCACTAGACACGTGTCAGTTCTGGAGCTTCCCTCGGTCTGGGGTTAGGTCCGGGGGTGCCGTTATGGTACATAGCCCGGAGCTTCCCCCTTGTGGGCGGTAGCTCCGGTTTGATGGTACACGTGGCGACCCTGGGACTAACCATGTTGGGGAAGCGGGTCCGGTTATGTCTGACATGTGGGCCTCACAAGGTCTTCAAATCAAGTAGATGAACTTTCCTTGAGATCTTTGCAATCTCAAGGGGTATACGGTACCCAGGGTACCGACAGTGGCCCCCTGGGCCCACCTCTGGGGAAGACCCCTTGGGTGAAGTCATTCCGTCGAAGGTGGGTCCATCCTTTGACTTTTGAGCCAAGTCTTCAAAGGTCTTCAGATGTACCTTTGGCGATAGTTTTGGAGTTAAATCCTCGCCGCGTGGCATATCCCGGGTGCGGCAAATGAGATCTTTGGCATGCGGATCTCACGCAATTGAAGGTCGCCGGTTCCCGATACTAAAATCGTATCGGTTCCGCGTGCCTTGTCAGGCCGCCGCCTTCTGGCTTCCCGCCCCTCTTGATGACAACCGTTCGCCTGGGTAAGAACCTCGACTTGATCGCCGGGTGGTCCCGAGCCCTCTTGTCAATGGCAGGGTGAAATTTTTCGAATAGTATCTTCGGCTTCCTTGCGGTTTCCATCCAAGTGTTGTGGGGGGCTTACTTAAGAAGGAAAGCGCGCAGCGTCTGGGGTTCCTTACGCCTCTCATCTGAACTTGTGTTCGAACTCCCAAACTTGTGCTTGATTTTCCTCCCTTGCCTCGCTGTGCTGCGATGGAGTTGGGTCTCTGCAAGAGCCGCTTGAATATCGAAGGTGACCTGAAGAAGGTCCAGGCCCTCATGGGGTGGTCCTCGGACTTCTTCAACCACCAGGTCCGCGCCGGTGGGGAGCTCCCGTTCGAGAATGAGCACGCCGACGAGATGGTTTACTTCTCTTCGTACGCCATGGTGGGGTTGATACCACCTTTTTCCTCCTTTTTCTTGATGCTGCTAGACTTCTATGGTCTGCAGCTGTATCACCTTGGCCCCCACTCCATTCTTCTAGTGTTTGTATTCGTCCACTTCTGCGAAATGTGGGTGGGCACCCCCCCCCCCTGAATTGAGCTTTTCCGGACCTTCTTCACCATCCATACCACCGGAAGGGGTGATGAGTACCTTGGCTTCTACTACTTTGTGAAGTGCAAGAAGTGCCCATTCAAGTACCTCCGGTCGTTTCCCTGTGGAAAGTGGGACGATTGGAAGAAAGACTGGATAGTCATTCGGGTGGAGGAGCACGAGAAGCTGGAGCTGCCCGATGGCCTCCCCAACATCGACACTGCAGTCTATAGTGAAGCTCCGGTGCTGCCGGATGCCTTCAACCCTGCCATGACCAGGATCCGCCACTGTGTGGAGGGAGGAGTAACTCCTCAGGCGGTATTTTGCAATTTCCTGGTCAACAGGTGGGCACCGCTGAAGAGGAGAGAAAAAACTCGCTTGGGCCCTCAACAGTGTGATGGACGAAGACCGGGTCGAGACCGGGCTAAAGTCCAATATGGAGGGGGCAACCTTGGAGTTTCATCTCAGGAAGTTCCAGCACGGCATCGACGTTGCTGGTGATGACTTGACCCCGCCACCAGCTTTCCTCCCTCTGAATGTGGAAGTAGAGTTCAACTGGGAGCTCTGGCGGACGATGCCGGTGCTTGACGACCTTGGTGTCGTCGAGAGAAGATCGACCTCCAGGGTGGTGATCCCCGGGGCTTCTGAAGGTGGCTCCGACCCTGCCCTGAAGCCAAGGACCGAAGTCGTCGACAAGGGCAAGGAGCCAGCGGACGAACCCTTGAGCCGGAAGAGGAAGCTAAAGCATGCCGACGGAAGGTCCGTCAGGCCTGCATCCTCTGCATCAGCTCCTTCTCCTCGGAGGGGGAGGTCTTCTACAACTACGGCGACTGCACTTGCAGCATTGTCTTCCCGGGGTGCTAGCTCTGGGCATGTGACTCCAGCACCAGGGCCAGTTGAGGCCTCTGGGTCCGGAGGTCCTTCCCGATCGAGGGGGGACTCAACTAAGGAAATGCCCGCGGCTGCAACAAGTTCCGGGGGGCCATCCGGAGCTTCCACGCCGGCGGCGACTATGGTTAGCCCAGAACGCCCGGGAAAGAGATTCCGTGCAAGCTGGTGCGGAAGCCTTCCGAGGTAATTTTTAATATTTACCTCAGACAGTTGTTTTGTTGTAGTAACTGATTTTTAAGTTTCTTCATCCATCATATGCAGCACACCCAAGAAGAGGAGTGAGGCTCCACCCTCAGCCACAGCAGCTGAAGCTGTGAGGGCGGAGGCTTCTGCTCCTGTCCTGGTGCCGCCCCAAGTGGTGGCTGAAGCTGCGGCAGCTCCGTCACCAGCTGTCGTGGTCATGGACCTCGACTCACCCCCCGAGACTCCCGTGGTAGCGTCAGACCACGGGAGAGAAGATGCGCCAGTGGCACCTGCCCTGGAGGTTGAAGCCCCGGATCTTTATGCTGAGATGATGGAAGATTCAGCCGTTGAGCCAGAGGAAGCAGTGATTCCGGCCCCAGAGCCAGAAATTGTCGAAGCCCCGGTGGTTGAGACGGAGGTTATTGAAGTCCTGGCGGTTGAGCCGGCTACCTCCGAAGCTCCAGCCTCAGAGCCGGTTGCCACTGAAGACCTTCTGGTGCCTGAGCCAGTCGAGGTTGAAGCTCTGGCCTCAGGGCCGGTTGTTGCGGAGGCATCAGCACTCGAATCCATGGCGGTCGAGGTGCCAACACCCGAGTCACCAGCGGAGGAGGAGCTCAGGCCGGAGCCTGAAGTTGCCCCAGCTCCGGAAGTGATGACGGTGGAGGTGCCTGCTGCTGGGCTAGGGTGACCAGCTGAAGTCGCTGGCCCCCTGCCTGAGGGGGCAAATGAAGACCTAGCGGCAGGGCCTTCGGAACCACTTCCAGAGGTCGGGAATTCTTCTACGGGACCCTCCTCAGTGGCAACTGAGGCTATCCCAGAGGACGACCCTAGTGCCGTGGAGGCTCAGGGGACCACTCTTGTGGAGTGGGACCCAATTTTTGTAAGTGAGAATCCGCTAGAACTAGCGGAGGAGACCCCAGCAGGTCCGGACCCTATTCCCCTGTCGTTGTCCATTGACAACGCTTGCTCCAGTCTGCATCAAGTCCAGCTGGCGTTCTACCACGACAGCAAGGCTCTTGAAGAGGAGCGCCAAACCCTTAGGCGGTGGCGTAATCGGCTCTACTTCGAGACCAAGCTGGCGCAGTCGAGGCTGGCAGACGACAAGGAGTGGATCAAACAGGAGAAGGTCCACCTGGAGTACTGGGGCAAATTATTGGATGATAGGGAGAGCTTGACTCGTGCCCTCGATGCTCCATCCCGGGCATTTATGAGCAATCCAAGGCAGCTAATAGTGCGGCTGATGATCGCCAAGAAAGGCTTGAAGCCATTAACACTACTCTCATCAAGCGCCGGGAGGCTCTTGAGGAGAGGGAGAAGAGGCTCGAAGATGAAGAGCAGAAACTCCTAGAGCTGCGGGATGACATCTTGAAGAGTGAAGAGGAACTCGCCAAAAAGGTGGCTCTGGCTGACAAGGGCCTCGAGGAACGCACCAAGAAATTGGAGGAGCGTTGCATTGAGGAGGAGGAGAAGGGCTGGGTGCGAGGGCAAGAACTCTACCAGCGATAGTGTGCCATCGTTGCCAGGGAGAAGAAAGTTAGGGGCAGGGAGAAGGACCTGGTTGACCGCCAGAACAAGATCTACCTCCGGGAGGAGGAGCTCGGAAAACTCGAGAAGCAGGTTGCTGAAAAGATTCAGCAAAATGCCAAAGAGGTTGAGCGCCTTGCTCGCGAGAATTCTGAACTGGCGGCGGCCAAAAGATCCTTGGAGGAACTGAAGGGCTTAGGGGCTGCGGACTCCCTACAAGTTTGGGATTTCTTGAGCAAAGCCAACGATGCGCTGACACCGATGGGCTTCAGTCCCGTGCGTCCGAATGATCTGGAGCCGGAGCCGGACCTGACATTGCAGGCATTGAGCTCGGCGGGTAGCAAACTCTCCAAGGTGGGTGACGTCATCGCAGACTAGCTGGAGGTTGAGGGGCAGTCCCTGGCGAAGAACGTCGCAGAGTATGTGCTGACGTGCTACACCAGCCGGGATCCCCAATTTCCTCTGGACCCGGTGCTCGAAGGTCCCGTCGAAGGAGAAGGTGAAGCCATCCGAGCCAACGTGTCGGAGGTTGCTCAGAAGGTCGCCCAGTTCTTCCATAGGGTCTAGGACCATCTCTGTAGCTCCCACATGTATTCTCTCTTTTTCTTCCCCAATTTTGTAATCCCTTGTCTCCAGATGAATGAAATCCAAAATTTGTTAATGAATTTCATTTTTTGTCTTCGACACTTTTGTCTTCACTTGGCCCCCTGGTAGATGTATACAATTTGATTGTGAACATGTACCAAGGGGATATTGTGTTTTGTTGAAGACTCGTTTGCTTCGAACTTGTAAAGTGTAGGTCCGAAGTCTTCGATAGTGAAGGCCCCCTGAGGTTGTCGGAGCTCAGAAGCTCCAGCATTGACTACCGTCGGAGCTCAGTCGCTCCGGCAATAGTCCCTATCAATGCGTAGAGCATCGATAGTTAACCCCCCGGGGTGTCGGAGCTCAGTAGCCCCGGCAGTGACCTTTGCCAACGCGTAGTTTGTTGGCAGCAGACTCCGCTTATGGGGTCTTCTCACCATCTTTTATTCTGCGTCGACGGTTGCCCCCCTAGCTTTATCGGAACTTGGTTGCTCTTGTGATGCTCGTTTCAATGTTTAACATCGATTACAAGCCACCTAGGGGGAGTCGGAGCTTCGTTAGCTCCGGCTTTTCTCCATCAAAGTGGAATCTTTATTTATCCTGCACACTTGAAGTCAAGAAAAAATAGTAAAATTCGCTCCTTGCCCATAACTTCGCTGCGGCTTACGATTCTCGAGAAAGTTTTAGGTCAAACACAATTCTGAATACAACCAAATGCATTGCCTTATTTTTTCCAGATCTCATTGTACTTGTACCCGCCTTACTTCGGCCTGCCGGGGTGTAGGTAGAGTGGCGTACATAGGGTGCTTGACCAGGCTAAGTCGATAGCACACTCCGGCCCTAGATTGGCTTGGCGACATTCAGGCGAGTGGGCCACAAACAATATTTGAATCCAAAAGAATTGACAATACAGCTCGAATTGTACATGAACTGGTCGAACTAAAATTTATTAAGAATTGCACAACTTTGTTATAGACAAGAAAGAGAATAATAAAAAATGTTGAGCCTGTACAAAATAAATGCACGTGGAGTCTGTTTCACATGAAGATGTCTTTCATTATAGGTCCGGGGTACAGGGGAAACAAGTACACTCTTAGGGTACGGAACCAGGCTAAGCGTGTTTCATTTCTCGTTTGACCCAGGGTAGCTAGCCACACTTTTAGTCCTGAGACTGTGACAAGTGTTGCATGAATTGCGGACCTTCCGGGAAAGGTCCGGCTGTTCTCCCGGAGGAACTACCCGACTTTGTACAATGACTCTATAACATACACCTCAAGTTACTACAGACTCACCTCCGTGATATTAAGTGTAGAACTTACGGAGGTGCTCAATATTCCAAGGATTTGGGAGAGGTGTCCCATCCTCGGTAGCCAAGCGATCGCTTCCGGGACGGGATACTTTAATCACTCGGAAGGGTCCCTCCCAACCGGGGGAGAGTTTTTCTAACCCTTCTCTGGATTGTATTCTCCGTAGCACCAGATTGCCTTCCTCGAGCTGTCGGTTGTGTACATGCCGCTGATGATAGCGCCGAAGGGCTTCGCAGTATCATGCATTCCAGACAGCTGCTTGGCACCTTCCCTCCTCAAGGAGGTCTAGGTCTTCACGCCGGAGCTGGTCCTACGTGGCTTCGTCGAAGGTCCGGACCCAGAGTGACACCAAGGTGATTTACGGAGGAAGGATTGCTTCGGCTCCGTACACCAGGAAGAAGGGTGTCTCTCCAGTTGATATGTTTGGAGTTGTCCTGTTGGCCCATAGAGTGGGCAGAAGCTCTTCAATCCAGTTGGCTCCATGTTTTTTCAAGTGCCCATAGGTGCGCGTTTTGAGTCCTTTCAGGATTTCAGCATTTGGTCTGTCGGCCTGGCCATTGCTTGCCGGGTGAGCTACGGAGGCGTAGCAAACTTGAATGCCGAGGTCTTCGCAATATCCTTGAAATGCAGAGCTTCTGAATTGGGTCCCATTATCAGTAATGATTTTGTTTGGGACTCCATATCTGCATACAATGGACTGCAAAAAGTTGATAGTAGATTGCTTGTTTATAGTCACAACTGGAGTTGCTTCTGGCCACTTGGTGAACTTGTTAATGGCGACATACACGAACTTGTAACCTCCGACGGCCCTTGGGAAAGGTCCCAAGATGTCCATCCCCCACATAGCAAAGGGCCACGTAGGAGGTATTATTTGTAGAGGCTAAGCCGGTGTGTGAATTTGCTTTGCATGAAATTGACATGCTTTGCATTTCTTCACCAGCTCAGTTGCATCCTGGAGTGCTGTAGGCCAGTAGAAGCCATGCCGGAAGGCTTTACCGACCAGCGTGCGCGAAGACGCGTGGTTCCCACACTCGCCTCCATGGATTTCTGCGAGGAGCTCGCAACCTTCTTCCCTTGTGATGCACCGCATTAGGACGGCGTTGGCACCGCACCGGTAGAGATCCCTTTCTACCAACGTCTATCTTTTAGCCAATCTGACTATCCGGTCAGCGGATACATCATCGTCAGGAAGGATGTTGTCTTTCAAGTAGCTCCGGATCTCCGAGATCCATGCATCGGAGCTAACTTGAGCATTTGAGTCTTGCGTGCTGGGTTGCTCGGAGCTTCCGACAGCACCTACGACCCTTGATGGCTGCCACGGTAACAGGGCCCCCTTTGCTCAGTTCGGCAGGCTGAGCTTTGGGTTTTGACAACCTCCGAACAAAAGTTCCGTCAGGAGCTGGAGCTCCGGTTGACGCTTTCATCGAGAGTTCGTCGGCTTCAGCGTTGTGGACACGCTGGACATGGTGGAGGTCTAGGACTTCGAAGTCCTTCTGAAGCCTCTGGACTTCAAGGAGGTAAGCAGCTAGCTGGAGATTGTTGCAGGAGCATTCACCCTTCACTTGTTTAATGATGAGCTGTGAATCTCCCTTGACCAGCAGCTGCTTGACACCGTATGACAATGCCACCTTTAGTCCGTAGATGAGTGCTTCGTACTCCGCCATGTTGTTGGTCGCCTTGAAGTCAAGGTGTACCATGTATTTTACCTTCTCCCCGGTTGGTGCGAGGAGAAGGATTCCAGCTCTGGCCCCCTGCTTTTCCATGGAGCCGTCGAAGTAGAGGGTCCAGTGAGGCTCGGTGAAGACCGGAGCCTTGTGTTTCGGCATCTGCTCACTGGGGCCCCCAGGGTTTGATGGAGAGGGAGTCCATTCTGCCACGAAATCTGCCAATGCTTGACTCTTGATTGCTTGCCTTGGAATGAATTCGAGATCAAATTCGGCCAATTCCGCTGCCCACTTTGCAATATTCCCAGTTGAATTGGTATTATGCAAAATTGCTCGAAGTGGGTAAGAAGTCACTACTGAAATCTTGTGAGCTTGGAAGTAATGGCGAAGCTTCCTGGAGGTAATAAGAACTGCATAGAGCAGCTTATGCACCTCTAGGTATCGAGTCTTGGCGTCATGAAGTACTTCACTGATGAAGTACACTGGGCGCTGGATGGTCCGGACCCTCCCGAGGGGCCCGGAGCTTCCTCTTCGTTGACCCGGATCCTCTCAGAGGGATCCGGACCTTCTTTGGGGACCTCCGGGTCCTTGCTGGAGGGACCCGGAGCTTCTTCAGAAGCGACCTGGACCCTCCCGTTGGGATCTAGGTCATCTAAAGTAAGTTCTTGTGGACTCAAGTCTGGGAACTGGGACCCAGACTCGATTTCAGGAACCTCCGGACCCTCCCGGAGGGGTCTGTATTCCTGTGCATGGGATAGTTCTAGTCTCTCCGCAACCAGGACCATACTGACGACTTCGTCAGTTGCTAAAATGTAAAGCAGCAAAGGCTCACCAGGGTTCGGAGCTACCTGAGTTGGTAGGGTGGTGGGGAACTATTTTAGCTCCTGGAACACCTTTTCTGCTTCTTCAGACCATTGGAATGGCCCGGACTTCATGAATAACTTGAAGAAGGGAAGTGCCCGTTCCGTCAGTCTTGAAATGAACCGTCTAAGGGCTGCTAGACATCCATTCAACTTTTAGACATCCTTGATGCGGGCTGGTGGCCGCATGCCTTCAATGGCTTTGATCTTCGCCGGATTAGCTTCTATGCCTCGGTGACTTACCGGGAAACCAAGAAGTTTTCGGGAGCTAACCCGGAGACACACTTGTCTTGGTTTAGCTTTGTGCGGGTGACCCGGAGCTTGTCGAAGACAGCCTGCAAGGTGTCAAGGAGTGACTCCTTTTTCTTGACCTTGACCACGATGTCATCGATGTACACTTCCACTATGTCTCTAATGAGTTCTTCAAAAGTTTTGTACATAGCTCGTACAAAGGTTGAAGCTGCATTCTTGAGACCAAATGGCATTGCTGTATAACAGTACAATCCATCTACTGTGATGAAAGAGGTATGCTCTTCATCTTCCCTAGACATTCTGATTTGATGATACCCAGAATATGCGTCTATGAAACACAGTAATTTACACCCGGAGGTGGAATCCACTATCTGATCTATTCTAGGTAGTGGGAATGGATCTTTTGGACATGCCTTGTTTAGTGTTGTGTAGTCAATACACATCCAAAGCTTCCCACCGGCCTTGGGCACAACGACTGGGTTTGCCAGCTATTTTGGATGGAAGACTTCTCGGATTAATCCAGCTGCGAGCAATTTCTTCACTTCTTGTCGAATGAAGTTTTGTCGCTCCACGAATTGCTTCTGAGGCTTCTGATGCACGGGCCGGGCGTCAGGGTAGATCTTCAGATTGTGCTCAATCACTTCCCTGGGGACCCTAGGCATTTGTGATGGTTGCCAGTCAAACATGTCGACATTAGCCCGGAGGAAAGCTATGAGCGCGAGTTCCTGTTTGTCATTCAGTCCCCCCGATATACGGGTGGTCTGAGCGGCATCAGAACCGATTAGGATGACTTTGACGGGAATGTTGTTGTCGCCTCTTGGCTGCACACGAGGTGCAGAAGTCGAGCCTCGCTGACGAATGCTCGGGGGTTTTGGAGCTTGCACCTGCCTGGAGTCCTCCTCTTGCGCCGTAGTAAGCACATGAAGTTCTTCCAGAGCAGTTACTCCGACAGTGCGATCTCCGCAGATCCGTAGAACGCCTACTGGTGTTGGCATCTTTAACACCAAGTAGCCATAATGAGCATGTCGGTACCCTGGGTACCATATACCCCTTGGGATTGCAAAGATCTCAAGGGAAAGTCATCTACTTGATTTAAAAACCTTTGGAGGCCCACATGTCAGACATAACCGGACCCGCTTCTCCAACATGGTTAGTCCAGGGGTCGCCACGTGTACTATCAAGCTGGAGCTACCGCCCACAAGGGGTAAGCTCCGGGCTATGTACCGAAATGGCACCCCCAGACCTAACCCGAGACCGAGGGAAGCTCCGGAACTGACACGTGTCAGTTAACACCGGACCTATCTGTTCGCCACAGTGTGCTCCGGCGCTGCCACGTGTCCAACCATCGGATCTTCAGCCTCTAACCTCCGGAAGACTCCACAACGGCTCCGAATCTTCAAAGGGGAATCAAGGACTTCAAGACCCGATCAAGTGTCATTAATACTATATTAATGACACAAGATCGAACAACCTTAATTACCAGTAAAGGTGCTGTCAAAAAGCCCATAACTCGGTCATTAAGGGCAATTAAAAGTGTTGAATGTGTATCAATATCAGTAACCGACGGGGCCACATGTCGGGCCAGGCTAACTTGTAACGGCCTGCCCTTGTACTATAAAAGGACAGGCCGACGATACATAGGACACACTCTCGGGAGACACGCTGAATTTACACTCTCAACTGACGTTGAGCTCATACATCCAATACAACACCAACACACCCCGTGGAGTAGGGTATTACGCTCAGGTGGCCCGAACCACGAAAATCTTCGTGTCTCTTGTGTCACTCGACATCTCACCTTCTGGAATCTCCGCGCGCCCATACTGAACCTCAAACTCCTCTAACACTTTAGTAGTGTCGGGAGATCTGCCGGATCAAAACCACCGATAGTTGGCGCGCCAGGAAGGGGGACTAGAGATTTCAAGAATGATGAACTAAGCAGCTGGATCATCCAATGGTTATCCCGCTGTTCAAGCTGTTGGGGGTAATCCCTCCAATATGCAGCCACCAGCAAGAACCACGGTTCCAGCAGGAGTGACACTTCCACCACCGCCTCCACCAGCAAATCAAGCTGGACAACGCGATGGTGCACCGACGTCAATCACTACGTCTGCGAATCTTGACAACCCGAAACACGCGCTTCACGCAGCATGTGCTCTTCTTCAGCGCCCACCACCTCCTGACGCATCCCGGGATGCAACGGAGCAGTGGAGGGCCAATGTGGAACACTTGGTTGCAGCAGCAGCCGACCGCATCAGCAACCAGGGTCCTCCTCCTTCAGGACGGGCCCCGTCGCAGAGACGGACCTTGTCTGGCAGACTTGGTCCCCATGTTTCTAACAACAGGAGATGTGCTGCATCACAGCAGGTGACGTCATTGCCCTCTGGGGCACGACGCACTCACACGGTATCAAGGCTTTCAACTCATGACCTCCGGGCGGAGCTTGATCGCCGATATCGCCAACAAGATGGCCAAGTCCCTATTGAGCGTGCTCGTGAAACACGAGAAGCTCAAGACATTCCTGCTCCTTAAGGAGTAGGAGGAGGCTGTTCAGCCCTGGCCATGCATCTGCGTATGGTCAGGTCGCCACAGATGTTTCGGCCTCACCTGCCGGAGAAGTTTGACGGGACCGTTAATCCTGTCGAAATTCTTCAGATTTACTCCACTGCTATCTTGGCAGCTGTAGGAAATGAGGCCGTAATGGCCAATTATTTACCAGTGGCTTTAACTGGGACCGCCTGGTCCTGGTTTATGAGCCTTCCATCCAACTCCATCAGCAGTTGGGAGGAGTTGTGCCGGCCGTTCACCACCAACTTCGGGAGTTCTTACACCCGACCAGGCACCGAACTGGACCTTTTTGTAGTTGTGCAAAAAGGAGGAGAATCCCTGCGATCATTCATCCAGAGATTCTCTCAGGTACGAAACACTATCCCTTCTATCTCGAGCGCCTCTGTCATCGTGGCATTTAGAGGGAGTGCGAGATAAGAAGATGCTGGAGAAACTGGCGATCATGGAGATTACCAGTGTCACAGAACTCTTCAGCTTGGCTGACAAATGTGCCAGAGCTGCGGAGGGCCGTGAAATGCACTCCAAACCAACTCCGGAGGATCACAAGAAATCCTCCAAAGGAGAAGCCGCTACCTCCGGGAGTGGCAAGAAGAAGAAAAAGTCCAACGGCAAGAAGAAGCCGTCGGCCGGTGCATCCAATGCTGCAGCTGCTGCAGCTCTAGGTGGCCGGGGGCCACGCCCCGAGAAGCGACCTCGACTGTCTTCTGAAGAAGGTGGCAAACCCAAGGTGTGGTGTCCAATTCACAAAATGGACAGCCACAGTTTGGAAGACTGCCGAGAGGTCCAAAACCTTGCCGAGCTCTACAACAAGCGCCGGGAAGAAGCTCCTTTCTGACAGAGGGAAGGAAAACAAAAAGTTGACGAAGCTCCAACGGAAGAGGAGTTAGGTTTTCAGGAACCCAAAAAGGTCCTGAAGGCTGTCTACACCTCCGTCGACGACGATTCTGACGTCTCTGACAACGAGCGTCGGAAGACCATGAACAACATTTTCATCACCTCTCGCTGCGTCATCAAGACTATGCGTTGGGACATCGCTGCTGTAGCTCCTACAGCCAGGGCGGAGCCTCATCAGAAGTGGATGGACACAACCATCACTTTTGATGCTTCGGACTGCCCTCGAAGCATGGTTGGAGCAGGTCAGTTACCTTTGATGGTATCTCCTACCGTCAATAATATCCAGCTCCACCATCTCATGGTAGACGAAGGTTCGTGGCTCAACCTCATAAGCTTCGAAGCTTTTACCAAGCTTCAGCTCTGACCTTCGGATCTCCACCTCTCCCGACCTTTCTCCGGAGTAGGACTGGGAGCCATTACCCCACTCGGAGCTATTACCCTCCCCGTTACCTTCGGGACCCGGGAGAAGTATTGCACCGAGAAGTTGGTCTTTGACATTGCTCAGATGAACTTACCCTTCAATGCCATCATGTGTAGGCCTGCCTTGTATAAATTCATGGCAGCTGCTCATTATGGTTACCTGGTGTTAAAGATGCCAACACCAGTAGGCATTCTCTGGATCCACGGAGATCGTACTGTCGGAGTAACTGCTCTGGAAGAACTCCATGCGCTTACTACGGCGCAAGAGGAGGACTCCAGGCAGGAGCAAGCTCCAAAACCCCCGAGCATTCGTCAGCGAGGCTCGACTTCTGCACCTCGTGTGCAGCCAAGCGGCGACAACGACATTCCCGTCAAAGTCGTCCAAATCGGTTCCGATGCCGCTCCGACCACCCGTATATCGGGAGGATTGAATGACAAATCGGAACTCGCGCTCATCGCTTTCCTCCGGGCTAATGTCGACATATTTGCCTGGCAACCATCACAAATGCATGGGATCCCCAGGGAAGTGATTGAGCACAATCTGAAGATCTATCCCGACGCCCGGCCTGTGCATCAGAAGCCTCGGAAGCAATCCGTAGAGCGACAGAACTTCATTCGACAAGAAGTGAAGAAGTTGCTCGAAGTTGGATTCATCCGAGAAGTCTTCCATCCAAAATGGCTAGCAAACCCAGTCGTTGTGCCCATGGCCGGCGGGAAGCTTCGGATGTGTATCGACTACACAACACTAAATAAGGCATGTCCAAAAGATCCATTCCCATTACCTAGAATAGATCAGATTGTGGATTCCACCTCCGGGTGTGAATTACTGTGCTTCCTAGACGCATATTCTGGGTATCATCAAATCAGAATGTCTAGGGAAGATGAAGAGCATACCTCTTTCATCACAGTAGATGGATTGTACTGTTATACAGCCATGCCATTTGGTCTCAAGAATGCAGCTTCAACCTTTGTACAAGCTATGTACAAAACATTTGAAGAACTCATTAGAGACATAGTGGAAGTGTACGTCGACGACATCGTGGTCAAGAACAAGGAGTCACTCCTTGACACCTTGCAGGCTGTCTTCGACAAGCTGCGGGTCACCCGCACAAAGCTAAATCCAGACAAGTGTGTCTTCAATGTTAGCTCCGGAAAACATCTTGGTTTCCTGGTAAGTCACCGAGGCATAGAAGCTAATCCGGCGAAGATCAAAGCCATTGAAGACATGCGGCCACCAGCCCGCATCAAAAATGTCCAAAAGCTAACTGGATGTCTAGCAGCCCTCAGCCGGTTCATTTCAAGACTGGCGGAATGGGCACTCCCCTTCTTCAAGTTATTAAGGAAGTCCGGACCATTCCAATGGTATGAATAGCAGAAAAGGCGTTCCAGGAGCTAAAACAGCTCCTCACCACCCTACCGATTCTGGTAGCTCTGAACCCTGGTGAGCCTTTGCTGCTTTACATTTCATCCACTGACGATGTCATCAGTATGGTCCTGGTTGCGGAGAGACCAGAACCATCCCATACTAAGGAGTCCAGACCACTTCAGGAGGGTCTGGAGGTTCCTGAAAGCGAGTCTGGGTCCCAGCTCCCAGACTTGAATCCACAAGAAGTTACTTCAGAAGACCCAGACCCCTCTGGGAGGGTCCAAGTCGCTTCTGAAGAAGCTTCGGGCTCCTCCAGCAAGGACCCGGAAGTCCCCGAAGAAAATCAGGACCCCTCCAGGAGGATCCAGATCAATGAAGAGGAAGCTCCGGGCCCCTCCGGGAGGGTCCGGACCATCCAGCACCCAGTGTACTTCATTAGTGAAGTACTTCATGACGGCAAGACTCAATACCTAGAGGTGCATAAGCTGCTCTATGCAGTTCTTATTGCCTCCCAGAAGCTTCGCCATTATTTCCAAGCTCACAAGATCTCAGTGGTGACTTCTTACCAACTTCGAGCAATCTTGCATAATCCCAACTCAACTGGGAATATTACAATGTGGGCAGCGGAATTGGCCGAATTCGATCTCGAATTCATTTCAAGGCAAGAAATCAAGAGTCAAGCATTGGCAGACTTCATGGCGGAATGGACTCCCTCTCCATCAAACCCTGGGGGCCCCAGCGAGCAGAAGCCAGAACACGAGGCTCCGATCTTCATCGAGCCTCACTGGACCCTCTACTTCGACGGCTCCATGCAAAAGCAAGGGGATGAAGCTAGAATCCTTCTCCTCGCACCAACCGGAGAGAAGGTAAAATACATGGTACACCTTGACTTCAAGGCGACCAACAACATGGCGGAATATGAAGCACTCATTTATGGACTAAAGGTGGCACTGTCATACGGTGTCAAGCAACTGCTGGTCAAGGGAGATTCACAACTCATCATTAAGCAAGTGAAGGGTGAATGCTCCTGCAACAATCTCCAGCTAGCTGCTTACCTCCTTGAAGTCCAGAGGCTTCAGAAGGACTTCGAAGTCCTAGATCTCCACCATGTCCAGCGTGCCCACAACGCTGAAGCCGACGAACTCTCGAGGAAAGCGTCAACTGGAGCTCCGGCTCCTGACGGAACTTTTGTCCGGAGGTTGTCAAAACCCACAGCTCAGCCTGCCGAACTGAGCGAAGGGGGCGAGATTAGCATCCCGAAGCTGATGGTCCCGATGGCCCTATTACCATGGCAGCCATCAAGGGTAGTAGGTGCTACCGGAAGCTCCGAGCAACCCAGCACGCAAGACTCAAATGCTCAAGTTAGTTTCAATGCATTGATCTCGGAGATCCGGAACTACTTGAAAGACAACATCCTTCCTGACGATGATGTATCCGTTGACCGGGTAGTCAGATTGGCTAAAAGATACACGTTGGTAGAAGGGGATCTCTACCGGCGCGGTGCCAATGGCATCCTAATGCGGTGCATCACAAGGGGAGAAGGCTGCGAGCTCCTCGCAGAAATCCATGGAGGCGAGTGTGGGAACCACGCGTCTTCCCGCACGCTGGTTGGTAAAGCCTTTCGGCATGGCTTCTACTGGCCTATAGCACTCTAGGATGCAACTGAGTTGGTGAAGAAATGCGAAGCATGTCAATTTCATGCAAAGCAAATTCACACACCGGCTCAGCCCCTACAAATGATACCTTCTACATGGCCCTTCGCTGTGTGGGGGATGGACATCTTGGGACCTTTCCTAAGAGCCGTCGGAGGTTACAAGTTCCTGTACGTTGCCATTGACAAGTTCACCAAGTGGCCGGAAGCAACTCCAGTTGTGACAATCAACAAGCAATCTGCTATCAACTTTTTGCAGTCCATTGTATGCAGATTTGGAGTCCCAAACAAAATCATCACTGATAATGGGACCCAATTCACAAGCTCTGCATTTCAAGGATATTGCGAAGACCTCGACATTCAAGTTTGCTACGCCTCCGTAGCTCACCCAGCAAGCAATGGCCAAGCCGAGAGAGCAAATGCTGAAATCCTTAAAGGACTCAAAATGCGCACCTATGAGCGCTTGAAAAAACATGGAGCCAACTGGATTGAAGAGCTTCCGCCCACTTTATGGGCCAACAGGACAACTCCAAACCGGTCAACTGGAGAGACACCCTACTTCCTTGTGTATGGAGCTAAAGCAATCCTTCCTCCGGAAATCACCTTGGGGTCACTCCGGGTCCGGACCTTTGACGAAGCCACGCAGGACTAGCTCCGGCGTGAAGACCTAGACCTCCTTGAGGAGGGAAGGTGACAAGCAGCTGTTCGGAATGCCCGATACCGCCATGCTCTTCGGCGCTATCATCAACGGCATGTACACAACCGACAGCTCGAGGAAGGTGATCAGGTGCTACGGAGAATACAATCCAGAGAAGGGTTAAACAAACTCTCCCCCAGCTGGGAGGGACCCTTCCAAGTGATTAAAGTATCCCATCCCGGAAGCGTTCGCTTGGCTACCGAGGATGGGACACCTCTCCCAAATCCTTGGAACATTGAGCACCTCCGTAAGTTCTACACCTAATATCACGGAGGTGAGTCTGTAGTAACTTGAGGTGTATGTTATAGAGTCATCATACAGAGTCGGGTAGTTCCTCCGGGAGAACAGCCGGACCATTCCCGGAAGATCCGCAAAGTTCATGCAACACTTGTCACAGTGTCAGGACTAAAAGTGTGGCTAGCTACCCTGGGTCAAACGAGAAATTAAACACGCTTAGCCTGGTTCCGTACCCTAAGAGTGTACTTGTTTCCCCTGTACCCCAAACCTATAATGAAAGACATATTCATGTAAAACAGACTCCACGTGCATTTATTTTGTGCAGGCTCAACATTTTTTTATTTTTCTCTTTCTTGTCTATAACAAAGTTGTGCAATTCTTAAGTAATTTTAGTTCGACCTGTTCATGTACAATTCGAGCTGTATTGTCAATTCTTTTGGATCCAAATATTGTTCATGGCCCACTCGCCTGAATGCCGCCAAGCCAATCTAGGGCCGGAGTGTGCTATCGACTTAGCCTGGTCAAGCACCCCAAGTACGCCACTCTACCTACACCCTGGCAGGCCAAAGTAAGGCGGGTCCAAGTACAATTGAATCCGGAAGAAAGAAGGCAATGCGTTCGGTCACATTCAGAATCGTGTTTGACCTAAAATTTTCTTGAGAATCGTAAGCCACGACGAGGTTATAGGCAAGGAGCGAATTTTACTATTTTTCTTGGCTTTAGTGTGCAGGAAAAATAAAGAATCCACGTTGATGGAGAAAAGTTGGAGCTGACGAAGCTCCGACTCCCCCTAGTTGGCTTATAATCGAGGTTGAACATTGAAAACGAGCATCACCGGAGCAACCAAGCTCCGGCAAAGCTAGGGGGGCCAGCCGTCGACGCAAAATAAATGATGGTGAGAAGACCCCGCAAGCGGAGTCTGCTACCAACAAACTACACGTTGGTAAAGGTCACTGCGGGAACTACTAAGCTCCGACACCCCGGAGGACTAACTATCGATGCTCTACGTGTTGATAGGGACTATTGCCGGAGCTACTAAGCTCCGACGACAGACAATGCCGGAGCTTCTAAGCTCCGGCAACCTCAGGGGGCCTTCACTATCTAAGACTTCGGACCTACACTCTACAAGTTCGAAGCAAATGAGTCTTCAACAAAACACAATCTCCTCTTGGTAGATGTTCACAATCAAATTGTGTACATCTACCAGGGGGCCAAGTGAAGACAAAAGTGTTGAAGACAAAAAGTGAAATTCACAAAAATTTGGGGATTTCATTCATCTGGAGACAAGGGATTACAAAATTGAGGAAGAAAAAGAGAGAATACAAGTGGGAGCTACAGAGATGGTCCTAGACCCTATGGAAGAACTGGGCGACCTTCTGAGCAACCACTGACACATTGGCTCGGGCGGCTTCACCTTCTCCTTTGACGGGACCTTCAAGCACCGGGTCCAGAGGGAATCGGGGATTCCGGCTGGTGTAGCACGTCAGCACATACTCTACGACGTTCTTCGCCAGGGATTGCCCCTCAACCTCCAACTGGTCCGCGATGAGTCGCCCATCTTGGAGAGTTTGCTACCCGCCGTACTCAGTGCTTGCAACGCCAGGTCCAGCTCCAGCTCCGGATCATCCGGATGCGTGGGACTGAAGCCCATCGGCGTCAGCGCGTCGTTGGCCTTGCCCAGGAACTCCCAAACCTGTAGGGAGTCTGCAGCCCTCAAGCCCTTCAGTTCTTCCAAGGATCTTTTGGCCGCCACCACTTCAGAATTCTCGCGAGCGAGGCGCTCAACTTCTTCGGCATTTTGCTGAATCTTTTCAGCAACTCGCTTCTCGAGTTTTCCGAGCTCCTCCTCCCGGAGGTGGATCTTGTTCCGGCGGTCAACCAAGTCCATCTCCCTGCCCCTTACTTTCTTCTCCCTGGCAGCGATGGCACACTCTTGCTCGTAGAGTTCCTGCCCTTGCACCCAGGCCTTCTCCTCCTCCTCAGCGCAGCGCTCTTCCAATTTCTTGGCGCGCTCTTCGAGGCCCTTGTCAGCCAGAGCCACCTTTTCGGTGAGCTCCTCCTCCCTCCTCAAGACGTCATCCCGCAGCTCTAGGAGTTTCTGCTCTTCATCTTCGAGCCTTTTCTCCCTCTTCTCAAGTGCCTCCCGGCGCTTGATGAGAGTAGTGTTAATGGCCTCAAGCCTTTCTTGACATTCATCGGCCGCACTGTTAGCTGCTTTGGTCTGCTCATAAATGGCCCGGGATTGAGCGTCGAGGGCATGAGTCATACTCTCCCTGTCATCCAATAATTTTCCCAAGTATTCCAGGCGGACCTTCTCCCGCTTGATCCACTCTTTGTCATCTGCTAGCCTCGACTGCGCCAGCTTGGTCTCGAAGTAGAGCCGGTTACGCCACCGCCTAAGGGTTTGGCGCTCCTCTTCAAGAGCCTTGCTGTTATGGAAGAAGGCCAGTTGAACTTGATGCAGACCGGAACAGGTGTTGTCAATAGACAATGACAACGGGATAGGTTTCGGACCTGCTAGGGTCCCCTCCGCTGGTTCCAGCGGGTTCTTGCTGACAAAAATTGGGTCCCACTCCACAAGAGTGGTCCCTTGAGCCTCTACGGCACCAGGACCGTCCTCTGGGATGGCCTCAGTCGCCATCGAGGAGGGTCCCGCTGATGAAGTTCCTACCTCCGGAAGTGGTTTCGAAGGCCCCGCCGCCAGGTCTTCATTTGCCCCCTGAGGCAGGGGGCCAGCAACTTCATCTGGGCACTCCGGCTCAGCCGCGGGTACCTCTGGCGTCATCACTCCCAGAGCAGGGGCTGCTTCTGGCTCCGGCCTGGGCACCTCCTTTACTAGGGGCTCGAGCGCCGACGCCTCCGCAACAACCGGCTCGGGAGCCAGAAAGTCTTCAACATCAATCGGCCCTACGGTCAGAGCTCCAACAACGACCGGCTCTGCGGCCAGTGCTTCAGAGGTAGCCGGCCCAACCGCCAGGACTTCCTCAACATCCGGCGCGCACCCCGAGACTTCAATTACCTCCGGCTCAACCGCCGGGGCTTCGACAATTTCCGGCTCTGGGGCCGGAATTATTGCTTCCTCCGGCTCAACGGCCGAAGCTTCCATCATCTCAGCACCCAGACCCGGAGCTTCAACCTTCGGGGCAGGTGCCGCTGGCGCATCTTCTCTCCCGTGGTCCGGCGCTACCACGGGAGTCTCGGGGGATGAGTCGAGGTCCATGACCACGACAGCTGGCACCAGAGCTGCCGCAGCTTCAGCCACCACTTGGGGCGGCACCAGGACAGGAGTTGAGGCTTCCGCCCTCACAACGTCAGCTGCTGTGGCTAAGGGTGGAGCCTCACTCCTCTTCTTGGGAACGCTGCAAATGATGGATGAAGAAACTTAAAAAACTGTTACTACAATAAAATAACTATCTGAGGTAAAGATTAAAAATTACCTCGAGAGGCTTCTGCACCAGCTTGCGCGAAACCTCTTTCCTGGACGTTCAGGGCTGACCGTAACCGCCACCGGCGTGAAAGCCCCGGAAAGCCCCCCGAAACTCGTCGCAGCCACGGGCATTTCCTTAATAGAGGCCCCCCTCGACCGGGAAGGACCTCCGGACCCAGAGGCCTCAACCGGCCCTGGTGCTGAAGTCTCATGCTCGGAGCTAGCACCCCGGGAAGACACCTCTGCGGGAACAACCGCCGCAGTTGTAGAAGACCTCCCCCTCTAGGGAGAAGGAGCTGATGCAGAGGTCGTAGGCCTGACGGACTTTCCGTCGGCATGCTGCAGCTTCCTCTTCTGGCACAAGGGTTCATCTGCCGGCTCCTTGCCCTTGCCGACGACTTCAATCCTTGGCTTCGGGGCAGGGTCGGAGCCACCTTCAGAAGCCCCAGGGATCACCACCCTGGAGGTCTATCTTCTCTCGACGACACCAAGGTCGTCAAGCACAGGCATCTTCCGCCGGAGCTCCCTGCTGAACTCTACTTCCATGTTTAGAGGGAGAAAAGCTGATGGCGGAGTCAAGTCGTCACCCACGACGTCGATGCCGTGCTAGAACTTCTTGAGATGGAACTCCAAGGTTGTCCCCGACATGTTGGACTTCAGCCCGGTCTCGAACCGGTCATCGTCCATCACACTGTTGAGGGCCCAAGCGAGTTTTCCTCTCCTCTTCAATGGTGCCCACCTGTTGACCAGGAAGTTGCAAAACACTGCCTAAGGAGTTAATCCTCCCTCCACGCACTAGCGGATCCTGGTCAGAGCAGGGTTGAAGGCTTCCGCCAGTACCGGAGCTTCACTCCATACTGTAGTGTCGATGTTGGGGAGGCCTTCGGGCAGCTCCAGCTTCTCGTGCTCCTCCACCCGGATGACTATCCAGTCCTTCTCCCAATCATCCTACTTTCCAGAGGGAAACGATCGGAGGTACTTGAATGGGCACTTCTTGTGCTTCACGAAGTAATAGAAGCCAAGGTACTCATTACTCCTACCGGTGGTATGGACAGTGAAGAAGGCCTGGAAAAGATCAATGCAGGGGGGGATGCCCACCCACATTTCACAGAAGTGGACGAAGATAGACACAAGAAGAATGGAGTAGGGGCCAAGGTGGTATAGCTGCAGACCATAAAAGTCTAGCAGCATCAAGAAAAAGGAGGAAAAAGGTGGGACCAGCCCCACCATGGCGTACTAAGAGAAGTACACCATCTCGCCGGCGTGCTCCTTCTCGAACGGGAGCTCTCCTCCGGCTCGAACCAGACGGTTGAAGAAGTCCGGGGACCATATCATGAGGGCCCGGACCTTCTTCAAGCCACCTTCGGTCTTCAAACGACTCTCGTGGAGACCCAACTCCATCGCAGCACGACAAGGCAAGAGAGGAAAAGCGAGCACAAGTTGGGAGTTTGAGCGCAAGATCAGATGAGAGGCGTAAAGAACTCCAGACGGTGTGCTCTTTCCTCCTTAAGTAAGCCCTCGCAACGCTTGGATGTAAACCGCAAGGAAATCGAAGATAGAACTCAAAAATTCCACCCAGGCGATGATAAGAGGGCCCAGGACCACCCCGACGATCAAGTCGAGACTCTTACCCAGGCGAACGGTTGTCATCATGAGGCGGGAAGCCCGAAGGCGGTGGCCTGACAAGGCGTGCGGAACCGATATGATTTTCGTATCGGGAACTGGCGACCTTCAATTGCGTGAGATCTGCACGCCAAAGATCTCATTTGCCGCACACGGGATATGCCACGCAATTTAACTCCAAACTATCGCCAACAGCACATCCGAAGACCTTTGAAGACTCAGTTCAAAAGTCGAAGGATGGACCCACCTCCGACGGAATGACTTCACCCAAGGGGTCTTCCCCAGAGGTGGGCCCAGGGGGCCACTGTTGGTACCCTGGGTACCATATACCCCTTGGGATTGCAAAGATCTCATGGAAAAGTCATCTACTTGATTTGAAGATCTTCGGAGGCCCACATGTCAGATATAACCAGACCCGCTTCTCCAACATGGTTAGTCCCAAGGTCGCCACGTGTACTATCAAACCGGAGCTACCGCCCACAAGGGGGAAGCTCTGGGCTATGTACCGAAATGGCACCCCGGACCTAACCCCAGACCGAGGGAAGCTCCAGAACTGACACGTGTCAGTTAAAATCGGACCTATCTGTTCCCCACAGTGTGCTCCAGCGCTGCCACGTGTCCGACCGTCGGATCTTCAGCCTCTAACCTCCGTAAGACTCCACAACGGCTCCGGATCTTCAAAGGGGAATCAAGGATTTCAAGACCCGATCAAGTGTCATTAATACTATATTTATGACACAAGATCGGACGACTTTAATTACCAGTAACGGTGCTGTCAAAGCCCATAACTCGGTCATTAAGGGCAATTAAACGTGTTGAATGTGTATCAATATCAGTAACTGACGGGGCCACATGTCGGGCCAGGCTAACTTGTAACGGCCTGCCCTTGTACTATAAAAGGACAGGCCGACGATACATAGGACACACTCTCGGGAGACACGCTAACTTCACACTCTCAACTGACATTGAGCTCATACATCCAATACAACACCAACACACCGCGTGGAGTAGGGTATTACGCTCAGGCGGCCCGAACCACGTAAATCTTCGTGTCTCTTGTGTCACTCGACATCTCACCTTCTGGAATCTCCGCGCGCCCATACCGAACCTCAAACTCCTCTAACACTTTAGTAGTGTCGGGAGATCTGCCGGATCAAAACCACCGACAGAGCAGGTGCCATGAATTTGTACAAGGCAGGTCTGCCCAACATGGCGTTGAAAGGTAAGCTGATCTGAGCAACGTCAAAGACCAACTTCTCAGTGCGATACTTCTCCTGGGTCCCAAAGGTAACGGGGAGAGTAATAGCCCCGAGTGGGGTAATGGCTCCCGGACCTACTCCGGAGAAAGGTCGGGAGGGATGAAGATCCGAAGGTCGGAGCTGAAGCTTGGTAAAAGCTTCAAAGCTTATGAGGTTCAGCCCTGAACCTCCGTCTACCATAACATGGTGGAGCTGAATGTTATTGATGGTAGGAGATACCATAAAAGGTAACTGACCTGCTCCAACCATGCTTCGAGCGCAGTCCAAAGCATCAAAAGTGATGGCCGTGTCCATCCACTTCCGATGAGGCTCCGCCCTGGCTGTAGGAGCTACAGCGGCCATGTCCCGACTCATTGTCTTGAGGACGCGACGGGGGGTGATGTCCCATGATCCACCAAAAATGGTGTTAATGGTCTTCCGATGCTCGTTGTCTGCGACGTTAGAATCGTCGTCGACGGAGGTGTAGACGGCCTTAAGGACCTTTTTAGGATCCTGAAAACCTAACTCCTCTTCAGCCGGAGCTTTGTCAACTTTTTGTTTTCCTTCCCTCTGTCGGAAAGGAACTTATTCCCGGCACTTGTTGTAGAGCTCGGCAAGGTTTTGGATCTCCCGACAGTTTTCCAAACTGTGGCTGTCCGTCTTATGAATTGGACACCACACCTTGGGTTTGCCACCGTCTTCAAAAGACGGTCGAGGTCGCTTCTCGGGGCGTGGACCCCGGCCACTCGAAGCTGCAGTAGCTGCAGCATTAGATGCGTCAGCCGACGGCTTCTTCTTGCTGTTGGTCTTTTTCTTCTTCTTGCCACTCCCAGAGGTAGTGCCTTCGCCTTTGGAGGATTTCTTGTGATCCTCCACAGGTGGATTGTAGTGCATTTCACGGCCCTCCGCAGCTCTGGCACATTTGTCAGCCAAGCTGAAAAGTTCCGTGACATTGGTGATCTCCTTGATCTCCAGTTTCTCCAACATCTTCTTATCCCGTACGCTCTGTCTAAATGCCACAATGACAGAAGCGCTAGAGATAGAAGGGGTAGTGTTTCGTACCTGAGAGAATCTCTGGATGAATGATCGCAGGGATTCTCCCCCTTTTTGCATGACTGCAAAAAGATCCAGTTCGGTGCCTGGTCGAGTGTATGAACTCCTGAAGTTGGCAGTGAACTGCCGACACAACTCCTCCCAATTGTTGATGGAGTTGGGTGGAAGGCTCATAAACCAGGACCGGGCGGTCCCAGTTAAAGCCACTGGAAAATAGTTGGCCATTACGGCCTCATTTCCTCCAGCTGCCAAGATTGCAGTGGAGTAAATCTGAAGAAATTCGACGGGATTAACGCTCCCATCAAACTTCTCCGGCAGGTGAGGCCGAAATTTCTGTGGCCACCTGACCATACATAGATGCATAGCCAGGGTGGTGGTAGTGTGACTCCTGCTGGAACTGAGGTTCCTGTTGGTGGCTGCATATTGGAGGGATTGCCCCCAGCAGCTTGAACAGCAGGATGACCATTGGATGATTCAGCAGCTGAGTTCACCATTATTGAAATCTCAGGCGCCCCTACCTGGCGCGCCAACTGTCGGTGGTTTTGATCCGGCAGATCTCCCAACACTACTAAAGTGTTTGCGGAGTTTTAAGTTCGGTGTGGGCGCGCAGAGATTCAAGAAGGTGAAATGAAAAATGACATAGGAGACACGAAGATTTATGTGGTTCGGGCCGCCTGAGCGTAATACCCTACTCCACGGGATGTGTTGGTGTTGTATTGGATGTATGAACTCAACTCAGGTGACGTGAGTTGAGAGTGCGCGATCCGATCAGAGCAGGTCAGATCAGTCTAGATTCGTCCGTTCTATGTATCGTCGGCCTATCCTTTTATAGTACAAGGACAAGCCGTTACAAGTTGGCCTAGCCTGACATGTGGCCCTGGCGGTTACTAATATTGATACACATTTGATGCGCTTAATTACCCTTAATGACCGAGTTACGGGCCTTGATGGCACCGTTACAGGTAATTAACATCGTCCGATCGTGTGTCATTAACATAGTATTAACGACACTTAATCGGGTCTTGAAATCCTTGATTCCCCTTTGAAGATCCGGAGCCGTTGTGGAGTCTTCCGGAGGTTTGAGGCTGAAGATCCGACGGTTGGACACGTGGCAGCTCCAGAGCATACTATGGGGAACAGATAGGTCTGGGGCCACCAGACACGTGTCAGTTCTAGAGCTTCCCTCGGTCTGGGGTTAGGTCCGGGGGTGCCGTTATGGTACATAGCCCGGAGCTTCCCCCTTGTGGGCGGTAGCTCCGGTTTGATGGTACCTGTGGCGACCTTGGGACTAACCATGTTGGGGAAGTGGGTCCGGTTATGTCTGACATGTGGGCCTCCGAAGGTCTTCAAATCAAGTAGATGACCTTTCCTTGAGATCTTTGCAATCTCAAGGGGTATACGGTACCCAGGTTACCGACACAATCTATCAAGAAATGGCGTGGACATTCATGACCATAAATCAGCCATTTCAAGAACTGATTAATGTGTCATTAACTCTGCATTAATGACACACCATCAGAGGGTCTTCAAGCCTAGTAATTTTGCCATCGGAGCACATTAAAACACAATTAAATCATCATTTAGTGCATTAGATCATGTACAGGGTGCTTAATAACCTGAGGCCACCTGTCGGGCCTCGGCATCACTGTAACAGCTGAACCTTGGCAAATAAAATGTTTGCGCTGCATGGTCTATCTCAGACTTGGACCATGCTCAAGTATACTCAAGCAAGCACAAACACCCTCATACACAAACACACAATACAACACACCCCCGTGGAGTAGGGTATTACACTCAGGTGTCCCAAATAAGAACCTTCGCGGACTACTTCGTAGTAGTACCGGGGGAAGTGTCATTGGAACACTTTGACATATGGCTCGTCAGGTAGGGGTCGAACCATATGAAGATCTACCCCGATGCACAATTGTCAGAGTGTTATTCCGGCAATTCACCCGGTACTACTGTTGGCAGCCCGCAGAGTTTTGTAGTTCGGTTGGGGCGCGCAGAGCATCAGAATAAGATGATGAGTTGACACGAGGATTTACTTGGTTCAGGCCGCCTGAGCGTAATACCCTACTTCACGGGTGTGTGTTGTTGTATTGGGTGTACGAGTGTAGCGCTTGTGAGTCAGACCAGAGTGTGGAAGTCCCCCCTTGTGTATCGCTCGGTCAGTCCTTTTATAGTACAAGGACTGACCATTACAAAATCAGCCTAGCCCGACATGTGTCCCTGGCGGTTACTAACGCTTAATATACAGTTAATGTGCTTAATTCCCCTTAACAGCATGGTAACGCGTCTTGATGGCGGCGTTACTGGTATTAAGGGTCCTCTGATCGTGTGTCATTAAGATAGCATTAATGACACATAATCGTGTATTGAAGCTTTAATCGTTCCTTGAAGGTCCGAGCCATTGGAGGTCCACCTTTCCGCCTGTTGAGCTTGAAGGTCCAGCGGTTGGACGCGTGGCAGCTTCGGAGCTTACAGTCTTGGACGAGTAGGTCCGGTGCCTTTGTACACGTGTCGGTACTGGAGCTTCCCTCTGTCTGGGGTTAGGTCCGGGGCTGCCACACAGGTATCTAGTCCGGAGCTTTCCCATGTATGGAATGTAGCTCCGATTTTATGATACATGTGGCGGCACTGGGACTAACCATAGAAGGGATGCAGGTCCGGTCCCGAGTGACACAGGGGGCCTTCGGAGGTCTTCAACATTGATGGGTGGAGTTCCTTTGCACTCTTTGCAGTCCCAAGGGGTATCTGGTACGTAGGGTACAAAGAGAAGCCCCTTGGCCCACCTTTGGGAGAGACCTTTTGGATTAAGTTATTCTACCGGAGGTGGGTCCATCTTTTGATTTCTGCGTCGTGTCTTCTAGGGTTTTTGAATGCGCCATTGAGGTGGTGGTTCGCAGTTAAACCATCGTCGTGTGGCATCTTCAGGATGTGGCAGGTGAGATCTGCGTGTGCGGATCTCACGCAATTGAAGGTCACCAGTTCCCAATACAAAAATTTTATCGCTTCTGGGCGTCCTGTCAGGCCGCCGCCCTCGGGTTTCCCGCCTTTCATGATGAAAACTGTTCGCCCGGGGTGAGGACCTCGACTTGATCGTCTGGGTGGCCCCGAGCCCCCTTGTCATCGGTAGGGTGAAATTTTTAAACTGCATCTTTGGCTCTTCTACGGTTTCCACTCAAGCGTTGCAGGGGCTTACTTAAGAAGGAAAGCACGCACCGTTTGGGGATTCTTTACGCCTTAATTTGAACTTGCGCTCGAATCCTCCAAACTTTAGATTCCTTTTCCTCTCTCGCCCCGCCGTGCCGCGATGGAGTTGGGTCTTCGCAAGAGCCGTCTCACGACCGATGATGATTTGAAGAAGGTTCGGACTTACATGGGCTGGTACAGTGACTCTTTCAACCACCAGGTCCGCCGACAAGCTCCCGTTCAAGAAGAAGTGCGCCGGCGACATGGTGTACTTTTTCGCGTACGCCATGGTGGGACTGATCCCACCTTTCTCCACTTTCCTCTTGATGCTGTTAGACTACTATGGTATGTAGTTGTACCACCTTGGCCCTCACTCCCTTCTTCTTGTGTCCACATTTGTCCACTTCTGCGAGATGTGGGTGGGTATTTCCCCCTGCGTCGAGCTTTTCTGCACCTTCTTCACCATCCACACTACCGGCAATTGTGACGAGTACCTTGGCTTCTACTATTTTGTGAAGCGCAAGAAGTGTCGCAACAAGTACTTGAGGTCGTTTCCTTTCAGCAAGTGGGACGACTGGAAGAAGGATTGGATCATCGTCACGGCAGAAGAGCATGAGAGTCTAGAGCTGCCTGAGGGTCTTTCCAATGTTGACACGGAAGCATGGAGTGAGGTCCCGGTCCTGTAGGGGGCCTTCAACCCTGCCTTGACTAGGATCCGCCAGTGTGTGGAAGGAGGGGTGACCCAATAGACAGTCTTTCGCATCTTCCTGAACGACAGGTGGGCTCCACTGAAGAAGAGGGAGAAGCTCGTCTAGGCCCTCAATGGCGTGATGGACGATGAACGGATTGAAACCGGTCTGAAGTCCAATTTGGAAGGCACTACTTTGGAGCTTCATCTGAAGAAGTTCCAGCATGGCATCGACGTCGAGGGCGACGACTTAACACCACCAGCGGCTTTCCTCAATTTGAATATGGGGGTGGAGTTCACCAGGGAGCTCCGACGGAAGATGCTGGTGCTTGACGACCTCGGTGATGTACAGAGGCATTCGACCTCTAGATTGGTGATTCCCAGAGCTTCCGAGGGTGGCCCTACTTCTACTCTGAGACAGAGAGCTAAAGTCATAGGGAAGGGCAAATAGTTGGCTGAGCCCTCCAGCCGAAAGAGGAAGTCGAAGCACTCTGATGGGAGGTCCGTCAGACCTGCTCCTTCCACAACAGCTCCTTCTCCACGGTGAGGGAGGTCTTCAATGGCGACACTAGCTCCAGCATCGGCGTCTCCCTGGGATGCAACCTCTTTCTGTGTGACTCCGGTACCAGGGCCAACTAAGAGCTCTAGGTCCGAGGGTCCTTCTCAGTTGAGGGGGGCCTCAACCAAGACTTCACTGACGGTGGTGGAAAGCTGCGAAGGGCCTTCCGGAGATACTACCTCAGTTGCGACTAGGTTGAGTTCCGAGCACCCGATGAAGAGGTTCCGCACTAGCTGGAGCGGAAGTCTCCCAAGGTAAATTTGATTTTACCTTAGTTGATTGTTTTTGTTGTAATCATATTTTGAGTTTCTTCGTCCTTCATCCACAGGGTACCCAAGAAAAGGGCTGATGCTCCGGTTCCTGTGACAACAGCTGATGTTGTGCGGGCGGAAGCTCCGGCTCCAAGTCTAGCGCCGCCCCAGGTAGTGGCTGAGGTCACGACAGCTGTGGCACCTGCTTTCGTGGTTCTTGACCTCAACTCATCTCCCGATGCACCCGTGCTAGCACCGGACCATGGGAATGAAGATGTACTAGCGACACCAGCTCTGGAGGTTGAATCTCCGGTTTTGGATGCTATGATGACGGACACTACAGCCTCAGAGCTGGAGGTAGCTGCAGTTCTGGCCTTAGAGCAGGATGTTATTGAAGCCCGGTGGTGGAGCCGGTTGTTGATGATGCTACGGTGTCTGAGCCGGTTGTCGTGGAAGTGCTGGTGCCCGAGCCGATGGAGGTTGAAGCGCCGGCGCCTGAACCGGTGGTGGAGGAGGCACCAACGTCAGAGCCGAAAGTGGCCTCAGCTCCGGCCGAATCTTCAACGCTTGCCCCAGAGGTGGTTGTTCCGGAGGTACCCGCGCCTGAGCCAAGGTGCCAAGATGAAGCGGTCGGTCCTCTGCTTGACAGATCAGCTGCTAATGACCTGGCGGCGGGTCCTTCGGAGCCGACTCTGGAGGTAGGAACTTCCATAGCAGGACCTTCGTCGGCCGCGACCGAGGCTATCCCGAAGGGCGGCCCTAGTGCCGCGGAAGCTTAGGGGACTAATCTTGTAGAGTGGGATCAAATTTTTGTTATGGAGAACCTGCTGGAGCCAGCGGAAAGGACCTCGACAGGTCCAGGGCGGATGCTGTAAAACCCCACTTTTATGGCATGTGAATCCAGTTATGAGTTTTGTGATCAACTATATTAAAGATGCAATATAGTGGTACACATGAACTTAATACCCTCCAAACCTTTCTTGCACTCATGGTTAAATTTTATTAACATGAGTATTGGACTTCACCACTAATCCTAGAATGATTCTATTCACCCCTTTTCAAACATTAGAATTAATTGGATGAAGTTTAGTAAGGCAATTCCAAGTGCAGTACTAAATGGGCCCTGCCAAAAACATTTAAATTAGAGGCTCTAAATTTTTCCTTTGCCTTCTAATAATCTCAATATCTTGCCTGCAAAATTTCAAGATTTTAGGAACTCATTTGTTATTTTATTTGAGACGCTCAGCGAATTTGAATCAAGTTTAAATTCAAATTCAAAAGCTGGTCAAAATATACTTGAACATAAAGATCTAAACACACCATTGTGTTCATCACAATTTTCTTGACATAGCCCTGAAGTTTCATGATTTTTGGAGATCATTTACTATTTTTAAGTGAATTACTAAAATAGCAGTAGCTGTGGGGCTGACTGGCGGGGCCCACCAGTCAGCAGCCCACGTGCAGCCGCATTTCAACGCGCGCTGCGCACGCCACCGCGACAGCGTGCATGCCCAGCGCGACAGAAGCAAGCCACCGCCATTGGAACTCTATAAATAGCGCCCTGGCTCTACCTTATCATTTCCTAGTCGCCCTTATCGCCTCCCCTCACGATGAGCCGACGGATTGCACCGTTTTAGTTCCGCGCGCGAGCTTCCGACCGCCGGCGCCGCGCGCCCGTTGCTGGCCAACCGGAGGCCTCTCGCGCCAAGCCTCCAACAGCTAGGTTGTTCCTCTCTTCCTCCTCTGTACTCTGGATCAATCCTTTCGTTGCATAGTGACGGTTTGGCCGATAATTTGAGGCTACATCGAAGGTCGCCGTCGTGTTCACCGCGCGCCGTCCCTGCTCCACGTTGCCAGGCCGCTGCATGCAGTTTCGTGCTTTGACTCCCATAGCAAACTGCTGCGCCGGGACACGCTCTATGCAACGGTGAAAGCCGTTCCTTGTTTACGTAAGTATCGAGCAAGTTAGCTAGGTTTTACTCTTGGCCGAAGCTTGTGAATGCGCTCAATTTTTCATTCAATTCGAGTTCCACACATAATCACTCTCCACAATTTCTAGCAAATAGTTTCTACACTTCTTTGCGCACCCTCTCGATCTGGAATCACCGATATTGATCGACCGTAGCTCAAGAATCGCGAGTTCTCCCCTCCGCCATTAAGAAGTTGCCTCTGTCGCCGTCGACGACTGCTTTGCCGACCGTTACACGACGATATCACCTGCCCATCACGTTCCTCGTGGTTACATAAGACTTCCCCAGCCTATTTAGATGGGGTTTAGCCATAGAGCGGCAGTTCCGACATGGTCGGAACCCTAGCAGCCGCCGCCGCTGATGCGCCGTTGTTTCCAAACGTCGGCAGACCTCCCTGACCCCACCATCATGCTCAGTGCGTGATTTTACGGTTGGGTGCCCAAGTGTAGGAGCTGCGGTGGCTGGGAACTCAGATTCGCGAGGCTCGCCGGAGAGCGCCGCCGCGGGAGCCCTGTGCGCCGCCCGCGTCGGTAGGTGGAAGACGACGCGGTGGGTCCCGCGTGTCAGCGTCTATCAACCCCGTCGGATCGGGTGTGGCCACGGGATCTGTTGTGGCTACACGGTGTATATCTGTGGTCCCCATGTGGTTTAAATGCCATTGGTCCATTTTAAATCGGTGGAGCCCACGGTTTAATTCAAATTAGAAATTAATTCCAGATTTGCCTCCAACTTAGAAAATCCATAACTTTCTGTAGGATGCTCCAAAAATCTTCAAACAAATTTTTTTTGAAAGCTCTTGAGCTCTAGTTTCTGTCAGTACCAATTAGGTTCTGTGAAACTCATAGTTAAATTCTGTAGAAAATAATCTTTCCGAATGCAAATACAATTTTTCCAGACAAGGTAGCCATTGGAAATATCCCCAAAATTATATAAAATATAGTGTCGTAGTATTGGCTACCAGAAATTGTTTGGGAGCCATTGCACCTGTTTAACCCTCTGTATAGTTCAACTACCTTTTTTAGTTATTGAATTTTCGCAGATGTTCAGTTGCTTTACTATGTCTCAAATTTGGACTGAACCTTCCTTTTGTCATATACTAGTTCCTGTAAAAATCTTGGATTTAATTGACCTAATATCATAGTCCTAATCCAGTTACAAACTGACTATTTATTTAAAAGCCAAAAATTCAAATGTAAATAATTCCAGAAATTATTGCCAACTTAGAAATTCATTAACTCCTTCACCAAAGCTTTGATAATTATGAAACAAATTTTGCTAGAACCAGGACAACTTCCTCTATCATGATTATAAATTGGCAGCTATGTTCAAGCTACATTTTCTTCTTTAAAATTTTTGGAAGTTTAATACTTGCCATAATTTTAGAGATAACACTATACTTTGATCATCTCCCGTTCTTTGCAAGAGCCTTGATCATATTCCCTAGTATCTACAATCAAAGTTCGAAAGCCAATTAAGGTACCTATCATATAATGATCACCATGGATTAAATTTTGGTCTTGGTAATAATTATTTTTCAAAGTCATTTATATACATATTATATGCATATCGTATAGTGACCGAAATCGAGGAGGAGCCAAAAGCCTTGGAAGAGCATCTTCCAAATTTTAACTCTGACTCTGACCTGCAACAAGGCAAGCCCTGGTTTGCATTTAAGTCGTTTATAAAATTTTACTTTATCACTATGCTGAGTAGTATATGAATTGTGCATTACATTTAGGATGATTGATAATCCACATGCATGACCCAAAAATCCCAGGGATTGGTTGGAATGAGTTACAGTTTGACCTATAGTAACTGCTTTGCTAATGCATAGGAAATCCGGTAGAAGTCGAGTAGTTGGAATCTACTCGCGAGAGATGTAGGACATATCTCACAGGATTGGTTAGATAGAAAATGGCATAATATAATGAAATGGAGACCGAGCAGAGAATGGATAGGAAGTGGAGAGAATTGAGTCTCGGTCGCATAGCCCTGCTTGTGTCGATTATGGCCAGTCTGTATGCGGCCCCTTCGGACAAGCTTGACTTGTACCGGCAACATAATGGACATATGGAATCCAATAAACTAATGTAACTTGATGACTGGGGTGTCGAGGCCCATTAACTCACCATCGATAGGGGTGGGTTGAGGACAGTAAGGTGTAAATCGGTCGGCGGACACATGAGGTGTTCCGTGCGGAGACCGTCTGTTCACGGATGTGAGACGGGCTCGATGTTCAAGTTTCTTGTGAAAGGTGGCCATATATGCCTATTACTGAAGTGTTATGTAGGTACAGGTGTGCTCGCTGACACTTCGGAACGACGTATGTGTCGTGTTGTCCGGGTGTGTCCTGATTGTAATCACTGTCGCTCACAGTAATAGAGTACCACTTGTTCACTGCGCCGTGACATAGTAAATACTAAAGAAGCCAGGCAATCATATTGTATTGAATTATAATTACTTTGCAACCTTGCATGATTTAGAGATAGTACAATTAAAAGTGTACAGTTTCCCCATACTTTAGCTGTAATAGCATTATGTGCTCTGGGCATGTCATATCATCGCTAAAGCGTTTCTTGTTTGATTGTGGAGCCCAGGATGTGTCGTGCTCGGAGAATGTCATTTGCTACATAAAACCTGATTATAAGGATCCACTTGTAGGCGAGTCATTTACGCTTCACCTCACCTATGTTTTAGTGTTCCCCTTGCATATGTCTAGTGAGACGGGTTAGTCTTGCTGAGCCTTATGCTCACGTTTGCAGTTAACGAGTTTTTGCAGGTTATACAGTTGATGAAGGGTTTGATGATGAGGTTGCACCCCCTCCAGGGTGTACAGCCGAGTGGGAACCCTGCACGCCGCCCTAATTGAGTGTTGCTAGTGCAAAGTATCCAAGGCATGGATAACTTTGCTTTTGCATAGCTAGTGCTGAGAGCGTAGCTATGATATGTATATATTTCTTTACTTCCGCTAGTATTGTAAAAACTTCCGCTGTATGAAAAATAGAATACTTCGTCTTGTACTTATTCAGGTTCTATTCTTTTATAACTATTGGGTGTCGCATCGCACGACACCACCCAATGAGATCCTTGGATGTCGGGATTCCGGTCCCCAAAGACATGGTATCAGAGCATCATTGGGAATAGTGTACTTGAAAAGAACATATTTTCAAAAATTAGGACTTGAGTGAGGAATTAGCTATATGCCTTTATAAGGAGTATTATTAGTATACGGTATAAAGGTGATAAACTTACTATGTGTTATTATATTCAGTAACGATGCCCCGACGTCAGGTAAGAGGTAAGGTACGCCACCGAGAGCGGCTCAATCTCGGTAAGCTCAGCATACAAGGCGTGGTATGTAAAATTTCCGTGGCTTGGCATGGGAAGTTAATAGGAGTCTCTGAAGCTTTCAATGTTTCTGAGAACCTATGACACGCGGTACCCCAGCGTGCTTCAAAGTTAGTGGGAGCCCCCATCGGGTGGTGTATAACCAGATAGTATGCCTCTCTAGAACTATTCATGTTATATGGGAGCATGCGAAACACGTATGCCAGAGCGTGTATAAGCCGGATCGTATAGGAGTCTTTGCTATACAGATGTATTTACAGCCATGTACCTCAAGACATGGCCTCGCTCGAGGACGACTCACACCAGAGTCATATGCATTTATTTTCATATATATTATTGTGACTGCCTGTCGTGTTTCCCCATGCCGCCCTTGAGGTGTGAAGGTGTGAAAGGAGATTGTTTGTCTTTTGCAGCATTAACTACGGTAGAAGACCGTGTAGAACCCGTTTGCGAGAGAACGATATAGGAACCACCTATAGACGTAACCGGAAATACCGGATAGAATTTTCTTTTGTGAGATACGTAGTACCTTCAGTATCAAACATGATACTAGACCATCCCCACCGATAGAATGGATGCATAATGCTTTGGAAAGTCCAAATATCAGATGCTGGTAGGTTTGGACACCGCAAAAAGGGTTCCAACTCGATAGAATAATAAGAATCAAGATTCTTGTTTTCTGGCAGAAGTTGGCTCGACTTCGCCGGATTGTAATCTTGGTTATTTAATAGATAGTATAGGAGTATAATATATGGATGGAAAGCTCGTGAAGATCTCTATAACTTTTTTGTTGACCATAAAGACGGAAAGGCTTGATAATCTGTTGAAATCTGTGGTGTATTGTAACTGCTCCAGATGACCTTACCATTGTACCAGTCTCTGTATTTCTGCCATAACTTTTTGTAGAAAAATCCACTGCCTTATTGTGATACATGTTTGGCAAGGGTAGGAGGAGCTTTACAAGTTTGTTATGGGAGGTTTTCCCTGATTTGGGTTGGAGTTAAACCAAATTGGGAAGTCAACACAGTGAACTGCTGGACTGCTGGTGCAAACCAGTCAGTTCAACTGATAAGTTTGGATAGATATAGCTCTTAATCCCGAATAGTTACATGGTCACATATATACATTTATGGAAAGCTTAGGAAGTCCTCTATCAACTTTATTTGTCACTCCTGACATGAATCTGGGTGTAGCTATGCCTAATTCCATTTGTCGCAAACTTTGTTCATGCAGTCCAGAACTTGGAACAGTTTGCACAGGGTTGTGAATTGGTGCGCGATACCTGTATAATAAAGTTTTTAGGGTGGAACTCTTTTATTTCTGGATTTTTAACGCAACGTTATACAATGTTTATTTTGTCATTACCTCAATATCTTATCATGATAAACCTGTATAGAATGTGGAGGTAAGCCCATATACAGGGGAGGTTCTGTCAAAATTTCCAGAAAACTTGAGTCAACTTAAAACCTGTATAGATTCTTCATATTAGTTCACCTGGAGCTGTATGAGTACAACCTGGAAAGGTTTTGAAGTGTACTACAACTTTCATATTAAACTTAACTCTTAACTCTGGCATTTCTTGTATGAAACTTTTGGGTTGATACAGGAAGGTCAGCTGATTCAGAACTGTGATCACTTCCAGTTTGCAGATTTTCTTGAACCAGTTGATATTGGATATTTCCTTTTGTCCAACATTATCATTGATTGAGTTGAATACTTATTCGGGTTTTGACATCCGGGTATGTTTGTCCACAGATGGCAGCACCAAGAATTCAGTTGCCTAATGGATGGGTGTTCTCCACGTGCACCGGGCAAGCCGGTTTCCCGGACGTGTTTGTTAGGTTGCTTCGCCAGTTTGGCTATCTGGTGTTGCCTAGCTATTGGGGCAAGAAGTTCCAGGAGAGCGGTATGTGGAGTTGCACCATCTACGTCGATGTGCCTGCTGGTCCACCGCACCTCGGATGGGCTCCATACTACGTCAAGATCAAAGGGTTGATATTAGAGGAAACATGGAGCTACGCCGCAAGTGTTGCCATAGGGAGGTTTTGCAAACTCCATTACCATAATCTGGTGGGTACTCCGTATGAGTTCTTTCCAGTTAACGGCAGGGCTTCTAAAGCCTGGGCAACCCGCTTGCTTGCGGAGGTGGACGAGCACGGTGAAACATCCGCAACAGCCTTAGCGGTGTATGCATCCGCATCACATCGCGAGAAGGGTAATCAAAGGGCATGCATAAAAGTATTGATGAACAATCTGAAGCAAGCCATGATTCGAGCGAATCACTTTGAGTGGGCAAATGACAGACTTAGGGATATGATGGCTCCTCTCAACCATCGTTTGAACCTTAGGGAGAATCAATGGCATGATGCTGTTATGGATTTAGCCGCGTCTCGCCAGGAGACTCTAGAGTGGGAAATTGACTTGGAGGCGAGCCTACTCTATGGACACCAGCGGGACACCCAATTGAACGCGGTGACTGCGGATTGGGATCAGTCCAGAGTGGGGCTCAGAGCTGGAAGACCAGCTGTGAGCAGGATCAGCAGGGGAACAAGGCCTGGAGGATGTTTATGATACAGACAGATTGGCAAGCTAAGATGGCCAAAAGGACGTCGCTTTTGAGCAAGGCATCATCTTCTGCTCCAGCAACCATACCAGTGGTGCCTAATCCTGAGGATGACGAGGAAGAAGAAGATCCTCAGGAGGTCGAGTTTTATGAGTAGAGGGCAGTGTTGATGAGCTTATCACTTTAGGCCGAGTGTAATGATGTGTAGTAAACACCACGCGTATTTTGCGACTTTTTGAGTCTTGTTGTAAATAGTAGCGAGGTGGGTGTACAATGACATGAAGACTTGTGGTCACCAAGCATAGATGAGACGACTTCTTTAGATGAAGTCTGTCTAATTTTGGAGATCTATTGTAAACTTGGGCCCAAGATAATATAGATTGTATAAAGTTTGTGCTTTATCAATATATGTGAATGTTATGCATCATCTATTGTTATCTACCGCATTACTAATTTTATGGAAGGATGAACTTGAGGCAATGAGACTTATGGTATGAATCATTGTATTGCAGTATGGTGCATACTCGTACCAGTCAAGATGGGGGAGGTTCCAGTGGAGGTCAGGGGGATGACACACCACCCCCGGGACAGAATACGCCTCAAACGCAACCATCTCCACCACCTCCACCCGCACTTACCAGAAGTCTCGTGGAGGTTCTCACTGCAGTACTCGGCTCGCGCGACGAGCAAACCGAGTTACTGTGGACTCTGGTGCAGCACTCGTCCCGTCAAGGGGGACGACAGAATGATGGACCGCGTCAGCAATATCAGAGTTCCTACTCTGATTTCTCATCTACACATCCACCGGTCTTTAGAGAGGCTGATGAACCGTTGGAGGCGGATAATTGGCTCCGCACCATTGAAGGAAAGTTCAGTTTACTCGAGGTAACCGAACAGCAGAAGATGCTGTTTGCAGCACAGCAACTGCAGGGGTCTGCTGGTGCATGGTGGACCAATTACCTTGCCGCACGCCCCGCAGGCCATGTCGTAAGCTGGGCCGAATTCCGGGAGGCGTTCCGCGCCTACCAAATCCCTCCCAGCATTATGAGGAGGAAGCTTCAAGAGTTCTTGGAGCTAAGGCAGGGAGGAAGGAGTGCATACGAGTACTCCAAATCATTCAACCACTTGGCCCAATACGCTCAAGACCAAGTGAACACCGAAGATCGGAAGCGCGAATGCTTCTACCGGGGTTTGAACCCCAAGTTGAAGGACAAGCTTGTCCTGTTCAACCGCGGCAGCTTCAACGACATCGTCAATGCCGCTATCATGCAGGAGGACGCTACGCGCGAGCTGTCCTCAGATAAAAAGAAGAGGAGTGCTCCGCAGGGCAGCAGAGGTGGTGCTCCTCAGAAGTACCGTATGGTGTATCGATCACCATCCGGCCAGAGGTGGCAACCGCCATCACGACCACCAATGTTCAGTGGTCGCCAGTTCAGCAACTCCGGATTTCGACCGCAACATCAAGAGGGGATGATCCAACGTGCACTTCCACCTCCACCACGTGCATCGGGATTTCGTCCTCCCATTCGTATTGACCAAACCCCGTACACGTGTTTCACGTGTGGGCGCACGGGGCACTTCGCCAAGGACTGTCCGCGGAATCGACAAGGCGGAGGGCAATCATCAGACCAAGGGCTCAACCAACCCCGCAACCAGCCCAAGAGGCCAGCAACCAGAACCGGCAACGTCCACCACCTCGCCATCGAGGACGTTCCGAAAGGCGCACCCGTGCTCACGGGTACGTTCTCTGTCTTCAATCATCCCGTAGTCATACTCTTTGACTCCGGAGGTTCACATAATGTCATCAGTAAATCTTTTGTCATTAAAAGTCAATTCCCTGTTATCTCCACCAAAACACTTTATGTGATTAGCACTCCAGCCGGGAAAACAGTAACAAATGAATTGGTTCCTGGGATACCACTGAACCTAGATGGAACCATATATCTTACTTCACTTCTGACACTAGAGCATCAGAAACTAGATATCATCTTAGGAATGGCATGGTTGCAATACCATGGTGCTATTCTTGATATCGTTCCTCGAAAGATTTATCTAAACTCTCCACTCCATCAGCCCCAAGTTCTTAATCTTGAGAACATCATTCCATTGGACCCATCTACTCACAATACCGAAGTTATGGAACTTAAGGATATTCTGATAGTATGTGAATACCCGGACGTGTTTCCCGAAGATCTTCCTGGTATGCCCCCAGAAAGAGATATAGAGTTCAAGATTGAACTTGCACCAGGAACGGTGCCAATCTCCAGACAACGCTACAAGATGGCACCCAAGGAACTTGCAGAACTTAAGGAGCAGTTAACTAAAATCGAGAACAAAGGTTTCATTCGTCCAAATTCATCACCATGGGGTTGTTCTGCACTGTTCGTAGAAAAGAAAGATAAGACCTTGAGACTGTGCGTAGACTATCGTCCACTTAATGCTGCCACTATCAAGAACAAGTATCCACTACCACGCATTGATATTCTTTTTGATCAATTGGTGGGTGCTAAAGTATTTTTGAAGATGGATCTTCATTCTGGTTATCATCAGATTAGAATCCGACCAGAAGATGTACCAAAGACAACATTCTTGACGAGGTATGGACTGTATGAGTACATTGTTATGTATTTCGGATTGACCAATGCACCGGCTCATTTCATGTATCTCATGAACTCGGTGTTCATGCCGGAATTGGACAAGTTTGTCGTGGTCTTCATTGACGACATACTTGTGTATTAAAAATCCGAAGAAGAACATGCTCAACACTTGCGTATCGTGCTTCAACGATTACGGGACCATCAGCTATATGCTAAGTTTAGCAAGTGTGAATTCTGGATCAGCCAAGTGCCATTTTTAGGGCACATTATATCAGCAGAAGGGATTGCAGTTGATCCAAGCAAGATCAAGCAAGTCCTCAAATGGGAGTCTCCAAAGTCTGTACATGAAGTCCGAAGTTTCCTAGGTTTAGCAGGGTATTATCGGAGGTTTATACCCAATTTCTCCAAGATAGCTAAACCAATGACAGAACTTCTGAAGAAAGGGCAGAAGTATGTATGGACTGAGGCATGTGAGGCAGGTTTCAAAGCATTGGTGAAACACCTTACAACGGCACCAGTTTTAGCCCAACCAGACACAACCAAATCATTTGTTGTCTATTGCGATGCATCAGGAATTGGTTTGGGATGTGTGTTGATGCAAGATAGATGGGTGATCGCTTATGGATCACGGAAGCTCCGGAACCATGAGCGGCACAACCCGACTCATGATCTTGAGCTTGCAGCTGTGGTACTAGCATTGAAGATGTGGAGGCATTATCTACTGGGTAATCTAGTACACCTCTACATTGATCACAAAATCGTGAAATACATCTTCACCCAGAAGGATTTGAATATGCGACAACAGAGATTGTTAGAGTTGATCAAGGACTATGAGATTGAGATCCACTACCATCCGGGCAAAGCAAATGTAGTCGCAGATGCTCTGAGCCGCAAGTCCCATGTCAACAATCTTTCCATTTCCGCAATGGAAGGAGAAGAAGAACCGAGTCTCTACTTGGTTCCATATGGGGCACTCTACAATCTCGGTCTAATTCCTACCATCAGGGAGGATATTGTAGCAGTTCAGAAGAAAGTCAAAGGAATGTCACACATTCGGCAAAGAATGGAAAAGGGGGAGATGAAATGTTTCCGATGTGACAATGAAGGCACCCTCTGGTTTAACAACCGTATAGTGGTACCACGAAACATGGAGCTTAGAAAGAAGATACTGGATGAAGCTCATTTGTCCAAGTATTCCATTCATCCGGGAAGCAACAAGATGTACCAAGATTTGAAGAAGAATTCTGGTGGACTCGGATGAAGAGGGAAGTAGCTAAATACGTATCCTAGTGTGATACGTGCCGGCGAGTGAAGGCCGACCATATGAAAGCAGCAGGACAGCTTCAACCTTTAAGCATACCGACTTGGAAATGGGAGGATATCAGCATGGATTTCATTGTTGGGTTGCCTCCCACTCTCCATATGCACGACTCAATTTGGGTGATCGTTGACCGGTTGACCAAATTGGCTCATTTCATACCTGTCAGTGTCAAGTATGATGTAAAGCGGTATGCAGACTTTTATATCTCCAGAATTGTGTGTCTACATGGTGTATCCCGCACTATCATTTCAGATCGTGGATCTATTTTTGTTGCTCTCTTTTGGGAGCATCTCCACGATGCATTGGGTACCAAACTGATTTAAAGCTCGTCTTATCGTCCTCAGACTGATGGACAAACCGAACGGGTAAATCAAGTGGTAGAGGATATGCTTCGTGCCTGTGCCATCCACCATGGTAGGAATTGGGATGATCATCTACCACTGGCAGAATTTTCGTACAACAACGATTACCAGGATAGCATCCAGATGGCGCCATATGAAGCTCTTTATGGCCAGAAGTGTCGCACACCCTTGAACTTGTGCGAATCTGGTGAACGAGTGGTATATGGCATCGACTTAATAAAAGAAGCCGAAGAGCAAGTGCGCATTATTCAAACAAATCTCAAAGCCGCTCAGTCTCGTCAGAAGAGCTACGTGGACAAACGACTTCGACCTCTTCACTTCGAAGTTGGGGATCAAGTTTATCTCCGGGTATCCCCTATGAAAGGTATCCATCAATCCGGAGTGAAAGGGGAGCTAGTTCCATGTTTTATTGGGCCATTCGCAATAATCAAAAGATGCGGACTTGTGGCATATCAATTGGAGTTACCGCCGTCACTTTCAGGGGTTCACAATGTATTCCACATTTCCCAGTTACGGAAATGTCTTAAAACTCCACCTGATGTCCGTATAGAAGATTTCGAAGCTCTCCAACCAGATCTCACTTATTCCGAGCATCCAACTCAGATCGTCGATGAGAAGACTTGCACCACAAGAAGCCGCACCTTGCGTTTCTACAAGGTCTTGTGGAGCAACCACAGTGCTGAAGAAGTCACGTGGGAAAGCAAGGAGTATCTTAGAACGAACTATCCGGACTTGTTAGCGGCATATATTCGTTAGATCTTTTCCTTTTGCCTTCTTTTGTAATCTCAGGACAAGATTCTTTTAAGGGGGGAGGAATGTAAAACCCCACTTTTATGGCATGTGAATCCAGTTATGAGTTTTGTGATCAACTATATTAAAGATCCAATATAGTGGTACACATGAACTTAATACCCTCCAAACCTTTCTTGCACTCATGGTTAAATTTTATTAACATGAGTATTGGACTTCACCACTAATCATAGAATGATTCTATTCACCCCTTTTCAAACATTAGAATTATTTGAATGAAGTTTAGTAAGGCAATTCCAAGTGCAGTACTAAATGGCCCCTACCAAAAACATTCAAATTAGAGACTCTGAATTTTTCCTTTGCCTTCTAATATTCTCAATAGCTTGCCTGCAAAATTTCAAGATTTTAGGAACTCATTTGTTATATTTGAGATGCTCAGCGAATTTGAATCAAGTATAAATTCAAATTCAAAAGCTGGTCAAAATATACTTGAACATAAAGATCTAAACACACCATTGTGTTCATCACAATTTTCTTGACTTAGCCCTGAAGTTTCATGATTTTTGGAGTTCATTTACTATCTTTAAGTGAATTACTAAAATAGCAGTAGCTGTGGGGCTGACTGGCGGGCCCACCAGTCAGCAGCCCACGTGCAGCCGCATTTGAACGCGCGCTGCGCGCTCCACCGCGACGGCGTGCATGCCCAGCGCCACAGCAGCAAGCCACCGCCGTTGGAGCTCTATAAATAGCGCCCTGGCTCTCCCTTATCACTTCCCAGTCACCCTTATCTCCTCCCCTCACGCTGAGCCGACGGATTGCACCGTTTTCGTTCGGCGCACGAGCTTCCGACCGCCGGCGCCGCACGCCCGTTGCTGGCCAACCGGAGGCCTCTCGTGCCAAGCCTCCAACAGCTAGGTTGTTCCTCTCTTCCTCCTCTGTCCTCTGGATCAATCCTTTTCGTTGCATAGTTGACGGTTTGGCCGATAATTTGAGGCTACATTGAAAGGTCGCCGTCGTGTTCACCGCGCGCCGTCCCTGCTCCACATTGCCAGGCCACTGCACATAGTTTTGTGCTTCGACTCCCATAGCAAACTGGTGCGCCGTGACACGCTCTACGCAACGGTTAAAGCCGTTCCTTGTTTACGTAAGTATCGAGCAAGTTAGCTAGGTTTTACTCTTGGCCGAAGCTTATGGACACACTCGGTTTTTCATTCAATTCGAGTTCCACACTTAATCACTCTCCACAATTGCAAGCAAATAGTTTCTACACTTCTTTGCACACCCTGTCGAACTGGAATCACCGAAAATGATCGACCATAGCTCAAGAATCGCGAGTTCTCCCCTCTGCCGTTAGGAAGTTGCCTCTGTCGCCGTTGTCGACTGCTTTGCCGACCGTTACATGACGATATCACCTGCCCATCACGTTCCTCGTGGTTCCAGAAGACTTCCCCATCCTTTTTGAAGGGTTTTAGCCACAGAGCGGCAGTTTCGACATGGCCGGAACCCTAGCGGCCGCCGCCGCTGATGCGCCGTTGTTTCCGACCGTCGGCAGACCTCCCCGACCTCACCATCATGCTCAGCGCATAATTTTACGGTTGGGTGCCCAAGTGTAGGAGCTGCGGTGGTCGGGAACTCAGATTCGGCGAGGCTCGCCGGAGAGCGCCGCCGTGGGAGCCCCGCGCACCGCCCGCGTTGGGAGGTGGAAGACGACGCGGTGGGTCCCACGTGTCAGCGTCTATCAACCCCGTCGGATCAGGTGTGGCCACGGGATCTTTTGTGGCTACGCGGTGTATATCTGTGGTCCCCGTGTGGTTTAAATGCCATTGGTCCATTTTAAATCGGTGGAGCCCACGGTTTAATTCAAATTAGAAATTAATTCCAGATTTGGCTCCAAATTAGAAAATCCATAACTTTCTGTAGGATGCTCCAAAAATCTTCAAACAAATTTTGTTTGAAAGCTCTTGAGCTCTAGTTTCTGTCAGTACCAATTAGGTTCTGTGAAACTCAAAGTCAAAGTCTGTAGAAAATAATCTTTCCAAATGGAAATACAATTTTTTCAGACAAGGTGGCCACTGGAAAAATCCCCAAAATTCACATAAAATATAGTGTCCTTGTTTTGGCTACCAGAAAAATTTGGGAGCCATTGCACCTGTTTAACCCTCTGTATAGTTCAATTACCTTTTTGAGTTATTGAATTTTCACAGATGTTCAGTTGCTTTACTATGTCTCAAATTTGGACTGAACCTTCCCTTTGTCATATACTAGTTCCTGTAAAAATCTTGGATTTAATTGACCTAATATCATAGTCCTAATCCAGTTACAAACTGACTATTATTTAAAAGCCAAAAATTCAAATGTAAATAATTCCAGAAATTATTGCCAACTTAGAAATTCATTGACTCCTTCACCAGAGCTTAGAAAATTATGAAACAGATTTTGCTAGAACCAGGACAACTTCCTCTATCATGATTATCAACTGGCAGCTATGTTCAAGCTACAGTTTCTTCTTTAAAATTTTTGGAAGTTTAATACTTGCCATAATTTTAGAGACAACACTATACTTTGATCATCTCCTGTTCTTTGCAAGAGCCTTGACCATATTCCCTAGTATCTACCATCGATGTTCCAAAGCCAATTAAGGTCCCTATCATATAATGATCACCATGGATTAAATTTTGGTGTTGGTAATAATTATTTTTCAAAGTCATTTATATACATATTATATGCATATCGTATAGTGACCGAAATCGAGGAGGAGCAAGAAGCCTTGGAAGAGCATCTTCCAAATTTCAACTCAGACTCTAACCTGCAACAAGGCAAGCCCCGGTTTGCAATTAAGTCGTTTATAAAATTTTACTTTATCACTATGATGAGTAGTATATGAATTGTGCATTACGTTTAGGATGATTGATACTCCACATGCATGACCCAAAAATCCCAGGGATTGATTGGAACGAGTTACAGTTTGACCTGTAGTAACTGCTTTGCTAATGCATAGGAAATCTGGTAGAAGTCGAGTAGTTGGAATCTACTCGCGAGAGATGTAGGACATATCTCACAGGATTGGTTAGATATAAAATGGCATAATATAATGAAATGGAGACCGGGCAGGGAATGGATAGGAAGCAGAGAGAATTGAGTCTCGGTCGCATAGCCCTGCCTGTGTCAATTAAAGCCCGTCTGTATGCGGCCCCTTCGGACAAGCTTGACTTGTACCAGCAACATAATGGACATATGGAATCCAATAAACTGATGTAACTTGATAACTAGGGTGTCGAGGCCCATTAACTCACCATCGATAGGTGTGGGTTGAGGACAGTAAGGTGCAAAGCGGTCGGCGGATACATGAGGTGTTCCGTGCGGAGACCTTCTGTTCGCGGAGGTGAGACGGGCTCGGCGTTCGAGTTTCTTGTGAAAGGTGGACATATACACCTAGTACTAAAGTGTTATGTAGGTATAGGTGTGCTCGCTGACACTTACGAACAACGTATGTGTCGTGTTGTCTGGGTGTGTCCTGATTGCAATCACTGTCCCTCGCAGTAATAGAGTACCACTTGTTCACTGCACCGTGACGTAGTAAATACTAAAGAAACCAGACAATCGTATTGTATTGAATTATAATTACTTTGCAACCTTGCATGATTTAGAGATAGTACAATTAAAAGTGTACAGTTTCCCCATACTTTAGCTGTAATAGCATTATGTGCTCTGGGCATGTAATATCATAGGTAAAGCATTTCTTGTTTGACTGTGGAGCCCATGATGTGCCATGCTCGGAGAATGTCATTTGCTACATAAAAACTGATTATAAGGATCCACTTGTAGGAGAGTCATTTACGCTTTACCTCACCTATGTTTTAGTGTTCCCCTTGCATATGTCTAGTGAGACGGGTTAGTCTTGCTGAGCCTTATGCTCACGTCTGCAGTTAACGAGTTTTTGCAGGTTATACAGTTGATGAAGGGTTTGATGATGAGGTTGCACCCCCTCCAGGGTGTACAGCCGAGTGGGAACCCTGCACGCCGCCCTAATTGAGTGTTGCTAGTGCAAAGTATCCAAGGCATGGATAACTTTGATTTTGCATAGCTAGTGCTGAGAGCGTAGCTATGATATGTATATATTTTTTTACTTCCACTAGTATTGTAAAAACTTCCGCTGTATGAAAAACAGAAGACTTCGTCTTGTACTTATTCAGGTTCTATTCTTGTATAACTGTTGGGTGTCGCATCGCACGACACCACCCAATGAGATCCTTGGATGTCGAGATTCCGGTCCCCACAGATTCCCCTGCCGTTATCTATCGACAATGCGTGCTACAGCCTTCGTCAGGTCCAGCTGGCCTTTTTTTATGATAGCAAGGCCCTCGAGGAGGAGCGGCGAACCCTTAGGAGGTGGCGCAACCGGCTCCAATTTGAGACCAAGCTGGTGCAGACAAGGCTGGTAGACGACAAGGAGTGGGTCAAGAGGGAGAAGGCTCGGATGGAGTACTAGGGCCAGCTACTGGACGAGAGGGAAAGCATGGTGCGATCCGTCAACAACCAGTGCCGAGCTATTCATGAACAAGCCATGGCTGCTAATGAAGCAGCGAATGATCGCCAGGAGAAACTCAGCGCCATCCACGACTGCCTCGTAAAGCGCCAAGAGGCTCTTGAGGAACGGGAGAAAAAGCTCGAAGATGAAGAGCAAAAACTCCTGGAGCTGCGGGATGACCTCGTGAAGAGGGATGTAAAATCCCACTTTTTCCTTTTATGTGAAGTTCAACTACAAGTGGTTTATCAAGCATAATGGGGGTCAACATAATTGTGCACATAAACTTGACCTCACTAAAAAGTTTTCTTTCTACTCATGATGTAATCTTATCAACATGAGGACTGGAATTCACCCTAACCCTAGAACATTTTATAGAAACCTTTCTACAAAGTTGGGAAGTTATTGATTGCAATGGCTAGGGCAAATTATACGGCAGCAATACAAAAATCAAAACAAATGTAATTTGATTATGTTGCTATGCATATTAGGCCTTGCCAAAAAGATTCAAATCCAAGGATCCAAATTTTTCCTTGGACTCTTAAATATCTAACTAGCTTCTCAGAAAATTTTCAAGATTTTTGATGTACATCTTCCATTTGTTTGGACACGTACAAAGGATTCTTTTCACGTCGATATCAAATTTAGGTTTACACTAAACTTTGCCCAAATCAATCCCTAATTTTTCCTAAGACCTTTTCTTGTTTAGAAAACTTGGTTTCAAAGTTTGGAGATTTTTGGACCTCAGATACTATTTAATTTAATAAGGTTTATACCCATATTTGAATTCAAATTTCAATTTGCATTTGATGCAAACTATGTCCAAATTGAAATCTGATTGCAGAATTGAATTCCGCATATTTTTTCTTAGCCTACCTGTAAATTTTGGTAATTTTTGGACAATGTTTTAGCTGGAATTTAGAGGAGGGGATAAGGGAGAGAGGTGGGGCCCACAGGTCAGACAGTGAAACTGATTCACCGCCCCTGTTTTCTCTCCCCGGGCGACACCGCGACGCTGGATGCTGCCAGCGCGCCGTCGGCCGTCAGTAGCCTCCAGCTACACCCCCCCCTTGCATCCTTATCTACCGCGGTGGAGGCTATAAACCACCCCCCGTCGGCCGAAGTACCCCCGATCACTTTTCGCCGCGCCGCTCCATTTCGTCGCCGCCGCAATCAACCCGTGCCGCTCGATGCCGCGCGCCCGTTGCCGGCCAGCCGAAGGCCTCTCGCGCCAAGCTCTTAACGGCAAGGTTATTCCACACTCTCTATTCTACCCTCTGGTTCACTTCTGTCGACCGTTCGTTGCGGTTTTAGCCGGTATTTCGAAACGACACCGAAGCTTGCCATCGTGTTCACCAAACGCCATCTCTGCTCAACGGTGCTAGGCCACTACACGAAGTTTCGCGCTTCATCTCCTATAGAAAACTGGTGCACCGAGACACGCTCTACACGTTGGTGAAAGCCGCTCCTTGTTTACGCGAGTATCGAGCAAGTTAGCTAAGTTTTACTTTCGGCTGAAACTTATGAACTCGCTCGGTTATTCTTTCAATTCGAGTTCCACACTTGATCACTCTCCACAATTGCTAGAAAATAAATTCTACACTTCTTTGCGCACCCTTTCGAACTGGAATCACCAAAAATAATCAACCGTAGCTCGAGAATTACGAGTTTCCCCTCCGCCGTTAAGAAGTTGCTTCGGTCAACATCGATGATGGTTTTGCCGACTGTTGCACGACCATCTCACCTTCCCAACACCTTCCTAGTGGTTCCAGGAGTCTTTCCCCAACATTTTTAGAAGAGTTTAGCCACGGAGCAAAGGTTCCGACATGGCCGGAACCCTAGCTGTAGCCGCCGCCGATGCGCCACTGTTTCCGATCGTCGGCAAGCCTCCCCGACCCTACCATCGTGCTCAGCGCGTGAAATTAAGGTTGGGCGCCAAAATTTAGATGCTGCGGTGGCCGGGAATGCAGATCCGGCGAGGCTCGCCGGAGAACACTACCGCGGGAGCCCCGTGTGTCGCCTGCATCGGGAGGAGGAAGACGACGCGGCGGGCCCCGCGTGTCAGCACCTTTTAACCCGTCGGATCAGGTGTGGCCCCGGGATCTGTTCTGGCTACGCGCTGTATCTCTGTGGTCCCCGTGTGGTTTAAATGCCATTGGTCCATTTTAAAATGGTGGGACCCACGGTTTAACTCAAATTAGAAATTAATTCCAGATCTGGCTCCAACTTAGAAAATCCATAACTTTCTGTAGGATGCTCGAAAAATATTCAAACAAATTTTGTTTGAAAGCCCTTGAACTCTAGTTTCTATCAGTATCAATTAGGTTCTGTGAAACTCAAAGTTAAATTCTGTATAAAACAATCTTCCAAAACACAAATGCAATTTTTCCAGATGAACTTGCCACAAGGAAAATCCTCAAAATTTACATAAAACGCACTGTCCTATTCTTGACTACCAGAAAAAGTTTGGGAGCCATTGCACCTGTTTAACCCTCTGTATAGTTCAATTACTTTTTTCAGTTATTGAATTTTTACAGATGTTCAGATGCTTTATTATGTCCCTAGTTTGGACTGATCCCTCCCTTTGTCATATACTAGTTCCTGTAAAAATCTTGGATTTAATTGACCTAATATCATAGTCCTAATTCAGTTACAAACTGAATATTTATTTAAAAGCTAAAAATTCAAATATAAATAATTCCAGAAATTCTTGCCAACTTAGAAATTCAATAACTCCTTCACCAAAGCTTAGAAAATTATGAAACAAATTTTGATAGAACCAGTACAACTTCCTCTATCATTATTATCAACTGGAAGCTATGTTCAAGCTACAGTTTCTTCTTTAAAATTCTTGGAAGTTAAATACTTGCCATAATTTTAGAGACAACAATATACTTTGATCATCTCCTGTTCTTTGCAAGAGCTTTGATCATATTCCCTAGTATCTACCATCAAAGTTCCAAAGCCAATTAAGGTCCCTATCATATAATGATCACCATGGATTAAATTATGGTCTTAGTAATAATTATGTTTCAAAGTCATTTATATACATGTTATATGCATATCGTATAGTGATCGAAGTCGAGGAAGAACCAGAAGCCCTGGAAGAGCACCTTCTAGAGATTAACCCCGACTATGACCTACAACTAGGCAAGCCCCGGTTTGCATTTAAGTCGTTTATAAAATTTTACATTATCACTATGATGATTAGCATATGAAATGTGCATTACGTTTAGGATGATTGATACTCCACTTGCATGACCAAAATTCCCAGGGACTGGTTGGAACGAGTTACAGTTTGACCTGTAGTAACTGCCTTGCTAATGTATAGGGAATCTGGTAGAAGTCGAGTAGTTGGAATCTACTCGCGAGAAAGGTAGGACATATCTCACAGGATTGGTTAATGGCTTAATATAATAAACTGAAACCGGGCAGGGGATGGATAGGAAGCAGCGAGAATTGAGTCTCGGTCGCACAGCCCTGCCTGTGTCGATTAAGGCCCATCTGTATGCGGCCCCTTTGGACAAGCTTGAATTGTACCGGTCACATAATGGACATATGGAATCCAGTAAACTGATGTAACTCGATAACTGGGGTGTCGAGGCCCATTAACTCACCATCGATAGGGGTTGGTTGAGGACAGTAAGGTGTAAATCGATCGGAGGACGCATGAGGTGTTCCGTGCGGAGACCTTCTGTTTGCGGAGGTGAGACGGGCTTGGCGTTCGGGTTTCTTGTGAAAGGTGGCCATATACACCTAGTACTGAAGTGTTATGTAGGTACAGGTGTACTCGCTGACACTTCCGAGCGACGTATGTGTCGTGTTGTCCGGGTGTGTCCTGATTGCAATCACCGTCCCTCGCGGTACTAGAGTACCACTTGTTCACTACGCCATGACGTAGTAAATACTGAAGAAGTAAGAGAAATAAATTGTATTGAATTACAATTGTTTTGCAACCTTATATGATTTAGAGATGGTCACATTAAAGTTTACAGTTTCCCCATACTTTAGCTGTAATAGCATTAAGTGCTCTGGGCATGTCATATCATCGGCACAACGTTTCTTGTTTGATTGTGGAACCCATGATGTGTCGTGCTTGGAGGATGTCATTTGCTACTTAAAACTTCATTATAAGGATCCAATTGTAGGCGAGTCGTTTTTGCTTCACCTTACCTATGTTTTTGCTTCACCTTACCTATGTTTAGTGTCTAGTGAGACGGGTTAGTCTTGCTGAGCCTTATGCTCATGTTTGCAGTTAACGAGTTTTTGCAGGTTATACAATTGATGAAGGGTTTGATGATGAGGCTGCACCCCCTCTAGGGTGTACAGCCGAGTGGGAACCCTGCACGCCGTCGTGACTTTCATGTTGCTAGTGCGAAGCATCCAGGGCATGGGTGACTTTGCTTTTGCATAGCTAGTGCTGAGAGCGTAGCTATGATATATATATTTCTTTCCTTCCGCTAGTATTGTAAAACTTCCGCTGTAAGATAAATAAAAGACTTCATCTTGTGTTTTATTCTCGTTCTGTTCTTGTATACTGTTAGGTGTCGCATCGCACGACACCACCCAATGAGATCCTCAGATGTCGGGATTCCGGTCCCCACAGACATGGTATCAGAGTATCATTGGGAACAGTGTACTTGAAAAGAACATATTTTCAAAAAAATTAGGGTCTGAGTGAGGAATTAGCTATATGCCCTTAAAAGGAGTAATATTAGTATAAGATATAAAGGTGGTAAACTAACTATGTTTTATTATATTCTGTAACGACGCCCCGACGTCAGCTAAGAGGTAGGGTACGCCACCGAGAGCGGATCAATCTCGGTAAGCTCAGCATACCAGGAGTGGTATGTGAAATTTCCGTGGCTTGGCATGGGAAGTTAATAGGAGTCTCTGAAGCTTTCAATGTTTCTGAGAACCTATCACACGCGGTACCCCAGCGTGCTTCAAAGTTAGTGGGAGCCCCCGTCGGGTGGTGTATAACCCGATAGTATGCCTCTCTAGAACCATTCATGTTCTATGGGAGCATACGAAACACGTATGCCCGAGCGTGTATAAGCCGGATCATACGGGAGTCTTTGCTGTACAGACATATTTACAGCCATGTACCTCGAGACATGACCTCGCTCGAGGGCGACTCACACCAGAGTCCTGGTGCTGAGATGATGGAAGCTCTAGCCGTTGAGCCGGAGGAAGCTGTAATTCCGGCCCCAGAGCCGGAAATTGTCGAAGCTCCGGCGGTCGAGCCGGAGGTGACTGAAGTCCCGGCGTGCGCGCCGGATGTTGAGGAAGTCCCGGCGGTTGGGCCGGCTACCTCAGAAGCACCGGCCGCAGAGACGGTCGTTGTTGGAGCTCTGGCCGCAGGGCCGATTGAGAATGAAGATCTTTCGGCTCCCGAGCCGGTTGATGCAGAGGCGTCGGAGCTCGAGCCCCCATCGAAGGAGGTGCCAAGGCCGGAGCCCGAAGCGGCCATTGCTCCGGAAGTGACGACGTCTGAGGTACCCGCGGCTGAGCCGGAGTGCCTTGGTGAACTCGCTGGCCCCCTGTCTGAAGGGGTGAATGAAGACCTGGCGGCAGGGCCTTCCTCGATGGCGACTAAGGCTATCCCGGAGGACGGCCCTAGTGCCATGGATACCCAGGGGACCACTCTTGTGGAGTGGGACCCAATTTTTGTTTCTGAAAACCCGCTGGAACCAGCGGAGGAGACCCCAGCAGGTCCGGAACCTATCCCGTTGTCACTGTCTATTGACAACACATGTTCCACTCTGCGTCAAGTTCAACTGGCCTTCTTCCACGACAGCAAGGCTCTTGAAGAGGAGTGCCAAACCCTTAGGAGGTGGCATAACCGGCTCTACTTCGAGACCAAGCTGGCGCAGTCGAGGCTAGCGGATGACAAGGAGTTGATCAAGCGGGAGAAGGTCCGCCTGGAATACTGGGGTAAATTATTGGACAACAGGGAGAGTATGACTCGCACCCTCGACGCTCAATCCCGGGAGATCTATGAGCAGGCCAAAGCAGCTAACAGTGCGGTCGATGAACGCCACGAAAGGATTGAGGCCATTAACACTACACTCATCAAGCACCGAGAGGCACTTGAAGAGAGGGAGAAACGGCTCGAAGATGAAGAGTAGAAACTCCTAGAGCTGCGGGATGACGTCCTGAGGAGGAAGGAGGAGCTCTCTGAGAAGGTGGCTCTGGCTGACAAGGGCCTTGAGGAGCGCGCCAAGAAATTGGAAGAGCGCTGCGTAGAGGAGGAGAAGAAGGCCTGGGTGCGAGGGCAGGAACTCCATGAACGGGAGTGTGCCCTTGTTGCCAGGGAAAAGAAAGTGAGGGGCAGGGAGAAGGACCTGGTCGACCGCCGGAACAAGATCCACCTCCGGGAGGAGGAGCTCGGAACACTCGAGAAGCGGGTTGCTGAGAAGATTCAGCAAAACGCCAAAGAAGTTGAGCGCCTCGCCCGTGAGAATTCCGAACTGGTGGCGGCCAAAAGATCCTTGGAATAATTGAAAGGCTTGAGGACTACGGACTGCCTACAAATTTGGGAGTTCCTGAGCAAGGCCAACGACGCGCTGACACCGATGGGTTTCAGTCCCGTGCACCCGGATGATCCGGAGCTGGAGACGGACCTAGCGTTGCAGGCATTGAGCTCGGCAGGTAGCAAGCTCTCCAAGGTGGGCGATGTCATCGCGGACCAATTGGAGGTTGAGGGGCAATCCCTGTCGAAGAACGTCACAGAGTATGTGCTGATGTGCTACACCAGCCGGAACTCCCAATTTCCTCTGGACCCGGTGCTTGAAGGTCCCGTTGAACGAGAAGGGGAAGCTGCCCGAGCCAACGTGTCGGAGGTTGCCCAGAAGGTTGCTCAATTCTTCCATAGAGTCTAGGACCATCTCCGTAGTTCCCACTTGTATCCTTTCTTCTTCTTCCTCAATTTTGTAATCCCTCGTCTCCAGATGAATGAAATCCCCAATTTTTTGTGAATTTCACTTTTTGTCTTCACACTTTTGTATTCACTTGGCCCCCTGGTAGATGTACACATTTGGATTGTGAACATGTACCAAGAGGATATTGTGTGTTGTTGAAGACTCATTTGCTTCGAACTTGTAGAGTGTAGGTCCGGAGTCTTCGATAGTGAAGGCCCCGTGAGGTCAAACTGACTACCGCCGGAGCTTAGTAGCTCCGGCAATAGTCCCTATCAACGCATAGAGCATCGATAGTTAGCCTTCCGGGTGTCGGAGCTTAGTAGCTCCGGCTCTGACCTTTGCCAACACGTAGCTTGTCGGTAGCAGACTCCACTTGTGGGGTCTTCTCACCATCTTTTGTTTTACGTCGACGGCTGCCCCCCCCTAGCTTTACCGGAGCTTGGTTGCTCCGGTGATGCTCGATTACAAGCCATCTAGGGGAGTCAGAGCTTTTTTAGCTCTGATTTTTCTCTATCAACGTGGATTTTATTTTTCCTGCACACTGAAGTCAAGAAAAATAGTAAAATTCATTTCTTGCCTATAACTTCGTCGCGGCTAACGATTCTCGAGAAATTTTTAGGTCAAACGCGATTCTATACACAATCAAATGCGTTGCCTTTTGTTCCATATTCAATTACTTGGACCCGCCTTACTTTGGCCTGCTGGGGTGTAGGTAGAGTGGCGTACTTGGGGTGCTTGACCAGGCCAAGTCGATAGCACACTCCGGCCCTAGATTGGCTTGGCGGCATTCAGGCGAGTGGGTCATGAACAATATTTGAATCCAAAAGAACCGACAATACAACTCGAATCGTATATGAACCGGTCGAACTAAAATTTTTTAAGAATTGCACGTCTTTGTTATAGACAAGAAAGAGAAAAATAAAAATGTTGAGCCTGTACAAAATGAATGCACGTGGAGTCTGTTTCACCTGAGGATGTCTTTCATTATAGGTCCGGGGTACAGGGGAAACAAGTACACTATTAGGGTACGGAACCAGGATAAGCATGTTTAGTTTCTCGTTTGTCCCAGGGTAGCTAGCCACACTTTTAGTTCTGAGACTGTGAAAAGTGTTGCATGAACATTGCGGACCTTCCGGGGAAGGTCCGGCTGTTCTCCCGGAGGAACTACCCGACTCTGTACAATGACTCTATAACATACACCTCAAGTTACTACAGACTCACCTCCGTGATATTAAGTGTAGAACTTATGGAGGTGCTCGATGTTCCAAGGATTTGGGAGAGGTGTCCCATCCTCGGTAGCCAAGCGAACGCTTCCGGGATGGGATACTTTAATCACTCGGAAGGGTCCCTCCCAGCTGGGGGAGAGTTTGTTTAACCCTTCACTGGATTGTATTCTCCGTAGCACCAGATCGCCTTCCTCGAGCTATCAGTTGTGTACATGCCGCTGATGATAGCGCCGAAGGGCTTGGCGGTATCGGGCATTCCGAACAGCTGCTTGGCACCTTCCCTCCTCAAGGAGGTCTAGGTCTTCACGCTGGAGCTGGTCCTGCGCGGCTTCGTCAAAGGTCCGGACCCAGAGTGAACCCAAGGTGATTTCCGGAGGAAGGATTGCTTCAACTTCGTACACCAGAAAGAAGGGTGTTTCTCAAGTTGACCGGTTTGGAGATGTCCTGTTGGCCCATAAAGTGGGCGGAAGCTCTTCAATCCAGTTGGCTCCATGTTTTTTCAAGCGCTCATAAGTGCGCGTTTTGAGTCCTTTAAGGATTTCAGCATTTGCTCTCTCGGCATGGCCATTGCTTGTTGGGTGAGCTACGGAGGCGTAGCAAACTTGTATGCCGAGGTCTTCGCAATATCCATGGAATGCGGAGCTTGTGAATTGGGTCCCATTATCAGTGATGATTTTGTTTGGGACTCCAAATCTGCAAACAATGGACTGCAAAAAGTTGATAGAAGATTGCTTGTTGATTGTCACAACTGGAGTTGCTTCCGGCCACTTGGTGAACTTGTCAATGGCGACGTACAGGAACTTGTAACCTCCGACGTCTCTTGGGAAAGGTCCCAAGATGTCCATCCCCCACACAGCGAAGGGCCATGTAGGAGGTATCATTTGTAGGGGCTGAGCCGGTGTGTGAATTTGCTTTGCATGAAATTGACATGCTTTGCATTTCTTCACCAGCTCAGTTGCATCCTGGAGTGCTGTAGGCAAGTAGAAGCCATGCCGAAAGGCTTTGCCAACCAGCGTGCGGGAAGACGCGTGGTTCCCACACTTGCCTCCATGGATTTCTGCGAGGAGTTCGCAGCCTTCTTCCCTTGTGATGCACCGCATTAGGATGCCATTGGCGCCACACCGGTAGAGATCCCCTTCTACCAACGTGTATCTTTTAGCCAATCTGACTACCTGGTCAGCGGATACATCATCGTCAGGAAGGATGTTGTCTTTCAAGTAGCTCCGGATCTCCGAGATCCATGCATCGGAACTAGCTTGAGCTTTTGAGTCTTGCGTGCTGGGTTGCTCTGAGCTTCCGGCAGCACCTACGACCCTTGATGGCTGCCATGGTAACAGGGCCATCGGGACCGTCAGCTTCGGGATGCTGATCTCGCCCCCTTCACTCAGTTCGACAGGCTGAGCTGTTGGTTTTGACACCCTTCGGACAAAAGTTCCGTCAAGAACCGGAGCTCCAGTTGACGTTTTCGTCGAGAGTTTGTCAGCTTCAGCGTTATGGGCACGCTGAACATGGTGGAGATATAGGACTTTGAAGTCCTTCTGAAGCCTCTGGACTTCAAGGAGGTAAGCAGCTAGCTGGAGATTGTTGCAGGAGCATTCACCCTTCACTTGCTTAATGAAGAGCTGCGAATCTTCATTGACCAGCAGTTGCTTGACACCATATGACAGTGCAACCTTTAGTCCGTAGATGAGTGCTTAGTACTCCTCCATGTTGTTGGTCGCCTTGAAGTCAAGGTGTACCATGTATTTTACCTTCTCCCCGGTTGGTGAAAGGAGAAGGATTCCAGCTCCGGCCCCCTGCTTCTGCATGGAGCCATCGAAGTAGAGGGTCCAGTGAGGCTCGGTGAAGGCTGGAGCTTGATGTTCCATCTTCCGCTCACTGGGGCCCCCAGGGTTTGATGGAGAGGGAGTCCATTCCTCCACGAAATCTGCCAAGGCTTGACTCTTGACTGCTTGCCTTGAAATGAATTCAAGATCAAATTCGACCAATTCCGCTGCCCACTTTGCAATATTCCCTGTTGAATTGGGATTATGCAAGATTGCTCGAAGTGGGTAAGAGGTCACCACTAAGACTTTGTGAGCTTGGAAGTAATGGCGAAGCTTCCTGGAGGCAATAAGAATTGCATAGAGCAGCTTATGCACTTCTAAATATCGAGTCTTGACATCATGTAGTACTTCACTGATGAAGTACACCGAACGCTGAATGGTCCGGACCTTCCCGGAGGGGCACGGAGCTTCCTCTCCACTGACCCGGATCCTCCTGGAGGGATCCGGATTTTCTTCGGGGACCTCCGGGTCTTGGCTGGAGGAACCCAGAGCTTCTTCAGAAGCGACCTGGACCCTCCCGGAGGGGTCTGTGTCTCCTGAAGTGACTTTTTGTGGATTCGAGTCTGGGAGCTGGGATCCGGACTCGCTTTCAGGTACCTCCGGACCCTCCCGAAGGGGTCTGGATTCCTGAGTATGAGGTAGCTCTGGTCTCTCCGCAACTAGAACCATACTGACGACTTCGTCAGTTGCTGAAATGTAAAGCAACAAAGGCTCACCAGGGTTCGGAGCTACGAGAATTGGTAGGTTGGTGAGGAACTGTTTCAGCTCCTAGAATGCCTTCTCTGCTTCTTCAGACCATTGGAATGGTCTGGACTTCCTCAATAACTTGAAGAAGGGGAGTGCCCGTTCCGCCAGTCTTGAATGAACCGGCTTAGGGCTGCTAGACATCCAGTTACCTTTTGGACATCTTTGATGCGGGTTGGTGGCCGCATGTCTTCAATGGCCTTGTTCTTCGCCGGATTAGCTTCTATGCCTCGGTGACTTACCAGGAAACCAAGAAGTTTTCCGGAGCTAACCCCAAAGACAGACTTGTCTGGGTTTAGCTTTGTGCGGGTGGCCCGCAGCTTGTCGAAGACAGCCTGCAAGGTGTCAAGGAGTGACTCCTTGTTCCTGAACTTGACCACGATGTCATCGACGTACGCTTCCACTATGTCTCTAATGAGTTCTTCAAAAGTTTGGTACATAGCTCGTACAAAAGTTGAAGTTGCATTCTTGAGACCAAATGGCATGGCTGTATAACAGTACAATCCATCTACTGTGATGAATGAGGTATGCTCTTCATCTTCCCTAGACATCCTGATTTGATGATACCCAGAATATGCATCTAGGAAACACAGTAATTTGCACCCGGAGGTGGAATCCACTATCTGATTTATTCTAGGTAGTGGGAATGGATCTTTTGGACATGCCTTATTTAGTGTGGTGTAGTCGATACACATCCAAAGCTTCCCACCGGCCTTGGGCACAACGACTGGGTTTGCCAGCCATTTTGGATGGAAGACTTCTCGGCTGAATCCAGCTTCAAGCAACTTCCTCACTTCTTGTCGGATGAAGTTCTGTCGCTCTACGGATTGCTTACGAGGCTTCTGATGCACAGGCCGGGCGTCGGGGTAGATCTTCAGATTGTGCTCAATCACTTCCCTGGGGATCCCAGGCATTTGTGATGGTTGCCACGCAAACACGTCGACATTAGACTGGAGGAAAAAGATGAGCGCGAGTTCCTATTTGTCGTTCAATCCCCCCGATATACGGGTGGTCTGAGCGGCATCAGAACCAATTTGGACGACTTTGACGGGAATGTCGGTGTCGGCGCTTGGTTGCACACGGGGTGCAGAAGTCGAGCCTTGTTGACGAATGCTCGGGGGTTTTGGAGCTTGCTCCTGCCTGGAGTCCTCCTCTTGCGCCGTGGTAAGTGCATGGAGTTCTTCTAGTGCAGTTACTCTGGCAGTACGATCTCTGCGGATCCGGAGAACGCCTACTGGTGTTGGCATCTTTAACACCAGGTAGCCATAATGAGCAGCTGCCATGAACTTGTACAGTGCAGGCCTACCCAAGATGGCGTTGAAGGGTAAGTTGATCTGAGCCACGTCGAAGACCAACTTCTCAGTGCGGTACTTCTCTCGTGTCCCGAAGGTAACGGGGAGAGTAATAGCTCCAAGTGGGGTAATGGCCCTCGGACCTACTCCGAAGAAAGGTCGGGAGGGGTGGAGATCCAAAGGTCGGAGCTGAAGCTTGGTAAAAGCTTCGAAACTTATGAGGTTATGCCCCGAACCTCCGTCTACCATGATGTTGTTGAGCTGGATGTTATTGATGGTAGGAGATACCATCAAAGGTAACTGACCTGCTCCAACCATGCTCCGAGGGCAGTCCGAAGCATCAAAAGTGATGGCTGTGTCCATCCACTTCCGATGAGGTTTCGGCCTGACTGTAGGAGCTACAGCAGCCATATCCCGATGCATAGTCTTGATGACGCAGCTGGAGGTGATGTCCCATGATCCACCAAAAATGGTGTTCATGGTCTTCCGATGCTCGTTGTCAGAGACGTCAGAATCATCGTCGATGGAGGTGTAGACGACCTTTAGGACCTTTTTGGGATCCTAAAAACCTAACTCCTCTTCAGCCGGAGCTTCGTCGACTTTTGGCTTTCCTTCCCTCTGTTGGAAAGGAGATACTTCCCGGCGCTTGTTGTAGCGCTCGGCAAGGTTTTGGACCTCCCGACAGTCCTCCAAACTGTGGCTGCCCGTTTTTTGAATTGGGCACCACACCTTGGGCTTGCCACCGTCTTCAGAAGACGGTCGAGGTCGCTTCTCGGGGCGTGGCCCCCGGCCACCCGGACCTGCAGCAGCTGCAACATTGGATGTATCGGCCGACGGCTTCTTCTTGCTGTTGGTCTTTTTCTTCTTTTTGCCGTTCCCGGAGGTAGCGGCTTCTTCTTTGGAGGATTTCATGTGACCCTCCGGAGTTGGTTTGGAGTGCATCTCATGGCCCTCTGCAGCTCTGGCACATTTGTCGGCCAAACTGAAGAGTTCCGTGACACAGGCGATCTCCTTGATCGCCAATTTCTCCAGCATCTTCTTGTCTCGTACACCCTGTCTGAATGCCACAATGACAGAGGCGCTAGAGATAGAAGGGATAGTGTTTCATACCTGATAGAACCTCTGGATGAAGGATCGCAGGGATTCTCCCCCTTTTTGCACAACTGCAAAAAGGTCCAGTTCAGTGCCTGGTCGGGTGTATGAACTCCCGAAGTTGGCGGTGAACTGCCGGCACAGCTCCTCCCAACTGTTGATGGAGTTGGGTGGAAGGCTCATAAACCAGGACCTAGCGGTCCCAGTTAAAGCCACTGGAAAATAATTGGCCATTACGGCCTCATTTCCTCCGGCTGCCAAGATTGCAGTGGAGTAGATTTGAAGAAATTCGGCAGGATTGACGGTCCCGTCGAATTTTTCCGGTAGGTGAGGCCAGAACTTCTGTGGCCACCTAACCATACGCAGATGCATGGCCAGGGCTGAACAGCCTCCTCCTACTCCTTCAGGAGCAGAAAGGTCCTGAGCTTCTCGTCTTTCACGAGCATGCTCAATATGGACTCGGTCGTCCTGTTGACGGTATCGGCGATCCAGCTCCGCCCGGAGGTCATGATTTGAAAGCCTGGATACCGTGTGAGTGCGTCATGCCTCGGAGGGCAACGATGTCACTTGCTGTGATGCAGTACGTCTCCTGTTATTGGAAATGTGCGGACCAAGTCTACCAGACAAAGTCCGCCGCTGCGGCAGGGCCCGTCCTGAAGGAGGAGGACCCTGGTTGCTGATGCGTTCGGCTGCTGCTGCAACCAAATGTTCCACATCGGCCCTCCACTGCTCCAGTGCATCCCGGGTTGCATCCGGAGGTAGTGGGCGTTGGAGAACAGCACGCGCTGCATGGAGCGCGTGTTCCGGGTTGTCATGATTTGCCGACGCAGTGATTGACGTCGGTGCACCATCGCGTTGGCCAGCTTGATTTGCTGGTGGAGGCGGTGGTGGTGGGAGTGTGACTCCTGCTGGTGCTGAGGCTCCTGCTGGTGGCTGCATATTGGAGGGATTGCCCCCAACAGCTTGAGCAGCAGGTTGACCGTTGGATGATCCAGCAGCTGAGTTCACCATTCTCAAAATCTCAGGCGCTCCTACCTGGCGCGCCAACTGTCGGTGGTTTGGAACCGGCAGATCTCCCGACACTACTAAAGTGTTAGAGGAGTTTGATGTTTGGTGTGGGCGCGCGGAGATTCAAGAAGGCGAATTACAAATGACGCAGGAGACACAAGAGTTTACGTGGTTCGGGCTGCCTGAGCGTAATACCCTACTCCACGGGTGTGTTGGTGTTGTATTAGCAATATGAGCTTGTACTGAGCGTCTAGGGAGCGTCTGTAGAGCGCGTGTGTAAACGTCGTCGGCCTGTCCTTTTATAGTACAAGGGCAGGCCGTTACAAATTAGCCTGGCCCGACATGTGGCCCCGGCGATTACTAGTATTGGTACTTATTCAACATGTTTAATTGCTCTTAATGACCGTGTAATGAGCTTTGACAGCACTGTTACTTGTAATTAAGGTCGTCCGATCATGTGTCATTAATATGGTATTAATGACACTTAAGCGGGTCTTGAAGTCCTTGATTCTCCTTTGAAGATGCGGAGCCGTTGTGGAGCCTTCCGGAGGTCAGAGGCTGAAGATCCGACGGTTGGACACGTGGTAGCTCCGGAGCACACTGTGGAGGACAGATGGTTCCGGTGTTAGCTGACACGTGTCAGCACCGGAGCTTCCCTCGGTCTGGGGTTAGGTCCGGGGGTGCCACTTCGGTACATAGCCCGGTGCTTCCTCCCTTGCGGGCGGTAGCTCCGGTTTGATAGTACACCTGGCGACCCTGAGAATAACCATGTTGGAGAAGCGGGTCCGGACATGTCGGACATGTGGGCCTCCGAAAGTCTTCAAATCAAGTCGGTGACTTTCCCTTGAGATCTTTGCAATCCCAAGGGGTATATGGTACCCAGGGTACCGACAACAGTCATCATACCAAGGCGCCAACCAACCCCGCAACCAGGCCAAGAAGCCAGTTCCCAGACCCGGCAACGACCACCACCTCGCCATTGAGGACGTTACGGAAGACGCACCCGAACTCATGGGTACGTTCTCTTTCTTTTAGCATCCCGTAGTCATACTCTTTGACTCCGGAGCTTCACACAATGTCATTAGCAAGTCTTTTGTCACTAAAAATCAATTGCCTATAATCTCCACAAAAACTCCGTATGTGATTAGCACTCCGGGAGGGAAAACAATAACAAATGAGTTGGTTCCCGGGATACCACTTAACCTTGATGGAACCATATATCTTACTTCACTTCTGATATTAGAGAATCAGAAGTTAGATGTCATCTTGGGAATGGCATGGTTACAATACCATGGTGCTATTCTAGATCTCGTTCCTCGAAAAATATATCTAAATTCTCCACTTCATCCCTCTCAAGTCCTCAATCTTGAGAGAGCCATTCTAGTGAATTCATCTACTCACAATATCGAGGTTATGGAACTATAGGATATTCCGGTAGTATGTGAATACCCAGACGTGTTTCCCGAAGATCTTCCTGGTATGCCCCCAAAAAGAGATATAGAGTTCAAGATTCAACTGTACCGGGAACAGTGCCAATCTCAAGATCACCCTACAAGATGGCACCCAAGGAACTTGAAGAACTTAAGGAGCAATTAACAGAACTTGAGGACAAGGGTTTCATTCGTCCAAGTTCATCACCATGGGGTTGTTCTTCATTGTTCGTAGAGAAGAAAGATAAGACCTTGAGACTGTGTATGGACTATCATCCACTCAATGTTGTCACTATCAAGACAAGTATCCACTACCACGCATTGATATTCTTTTCGATCAACTATTGGATGATAAAGTATTTTTGAAGATGGATCTTCGTTCTGGTTATCATCAGATTAGAATCCGACCAGAAGATATACCAAAGACAGCATTCTCGACGATGTATGGACTGTATGAATACCTTGTTATGTCCTTCGGATTTACCAACGCACCGCCTCATTTCATGTATCTCATGAACTCAGTGTTGATGCTAGAATTGGACAAGTTTGTCGTGGTCTTCATTGACGACATCCTTGTGTATTCAAAATCCGAAGAAGAACATGCTCAACACTTGCGTATTGTGCTTCAACGATTACGGGACCACCAGCTATATGCTAAGTTCAGCAAGTGTGAATTTTGGATCAGCCAAGTGCCATTTTTAGGGCACATCATATCAGCAGAAGGGATTGCAGTTGATCCGAGAAAGATAAAGCAAGTACTCAAATGGGAGTCTCCAAAATCTGTACATGAAGTTTGAAGTTTCCTAGGTTTGGCTGGGTATTACTGGAGGTTCATTCCGAGTTTCTCCAAGATAGCTAAACCAATGACAGAACTTCTGAAGAAGGGGATGAAGTATGTATGGACTGAGGCATGTGAGGGAGGTTTTCAGGCATTGGTAAAACACCTCACAACGGCACCAGTATTAGCTCAACCGGACACAGCCAAATCTTTTGACGTATATTGTGATGCATCAGGAATTGGTTTGGGTTGTATGTTGATACAAGACAGACGAGTGATCGCTAATGGGTCACGGCAGCTTCGGAATCATGAGCAGCACTATCCAACTCATGATCTAGAGTTCGCTGCTGTGATACTAGCATTGAAGATGTGGAGACATTATCTACTGGGTAATCTAGTACATCTCTACACTGATCACTAGTGTTTGAAGTACATCTTCACACAAAAAGACTTGAATATGCGACAACATAGATGGTTGGAATTAATCAAGGATTATGAGATTGAAATCCACTACCATCCCGGCAAGTCGAATGTAGTCGCAGATGCTCTGAGCCGCAAGTCCCATGTCAACAATCTTTCCATTACATCAATGGGAGAAGAAGAACCAAGTCTCTACTTGGTTCCATATGGGGCACTTTACAACCTAGCTATCATTCCCACTATTAGGGAGGATAGTATGGCAGCTCAGAAGGAGGACAATGGGATGTCGCACATTCGACAAAGGATGGAGAAGGGGGAGATGAAATGTTTCCGATGTGACAATGAAGGTACCCTCTGGTTTAAAAACCGCATAGTGGTACCCCGAAACATGGAACTTCGGAACAGGATACTAGATGAAGCTCATTTATCCAAGTATTCCATTCATCCTGGAAGTAACAAAATGTACCAAGATTTGAGAAAGAAGTCCTGGTGGACTCAGATGAAGAGAGAAGTAGCAAAATACGTATCCGAATGTGATATGTGTCGATGATTTAAGGCTGACCATATGTAGGCAGCTGGACAGCTTCAACCTTTAAGCATACCGACTTGGAAATGGGAGGATATCAGCATGGATTTCATTGTTGGGTTGCCTCCCACTCTCCATAGGCATGACTCAATTTGGGTGATCATTGACCGATTGACCAAATCAGCTCATTTCATACCGGTCAGTGTCATGTATGATGTAAAGCGGTATGCAGAACTTTATATCTCCAGAATATTGTGTCTACATGGAGTACCCCATACTATCATTTCAGATCATGGATCTATTTTCGTTGCTCGCTTTTGGGAGCATCTCCACGATGAATTGGGTACCAAACTGATACGAAGCTCGGCTTATCATCCTCAGACTGATGGACAAACCGAACGGGTAAACCAAGTGCTTGAGGATATGCTTCGTGCTTGTGCCATCCACCATGGTAGGAATTCGGATGATCATCTACTATTGGCTGAATTTTCGTACAACAATGGTTACCAGGCTAGCATCCAGATGGCGCAATATGAAGATCTTTATGGCTAGAAGTGTCGCACACCCTTGAACTGGTGCGAATCTGGTGAACGAGTGGTATATGGCATCGACTTGATAAATGAAGCCGAAGAGCAAGTACGTCTTATTCAAGCCAATTTCAAAGCCGCTCGATCTCGTCAGAAGAGCTATGCGGACAAACGACGTCGACCTCTTCACTTCGAGGTTGGGGATCAAGTTTATCTCCGAGTATCCCGATGAAAGGAATTCATCGATTCGGAGTAAGAGGGAAGCTAGCTCCACGTTTTATTGGGCCGTTCGCAATAATCAAAAGATGCGGACCTGTGGCATATCAATTGGAGTTACCGCCGTCGCTTGCTGGGGTCGACAATGTGTTTCACATTTCTCAGTTGTGGAAATGTCTCAAAGCCCCAGCGAATATACGTATTGAGGATTTGGAAACTCTCCAACCAGGTCTTATGTATTCCGAACATCCAATCCACATCATTGATGAGAAAACTCGCACCACAAGAAGGCGCACTTTGTGTTTGTACAAAGTCTTGTGGAGCAACCACAGTGCTGAAGAAGCCACGTGGGAAAGCGAGGAATATCTTAAAACGAACTATCAGGACTTGTTAGCGGCACATGTTCAGTAGATCTTTATCTTTTGTCCTTCCTTTGTAATCTCGGGACGAGATTCTTTTAAGGGGGGAGGAATGTAAAATCCCACTTTTTCCTTTTATGTGAAGTTCAACTACAAGTGGTTTATCAAACATAATGGGGGGTCAACATAATTGTGCAAATAAATTTGACCTCACTAAAAAGTTTTCTTTCTACTCATGTTGTAATCTTATCAACATGAGGACTGGACTGCACCCTAACCCTAGAACATTTTATATAATCCTTTCTACAAAGTTTGGAAGTTATTGATTGCAATGGCTATGGCAAATTATATGGCAGCAATATAAAAATCAAAACAAATGTAATTTGATTATGTTGCTATGCATATTAGGCCTTGCCAAAAAGATTCAAATCCAAGGCTCCAAATTTTTCCTTGGACTCTTAAATATCTAACTAGCTTCTCAGAAAAAATTCAAGATTTTTGAAGTACATCTTCCATTTCTTTGGACACGTACAAAGGATTCTTTTCGCGTCGACATCAAATTTAGCTTTACACTAAACTTTGCCCAAATCAATCCCTAATTTTTCCTAAAACCTTTTCTGGTTTAGGGAACTTGGTTTCAAAGTCTAGAGATTTTTGGACCTCAGATACTATTTAATTCAATAAGGTTTATACCCATATTTGAATTCAAATTTGAATTTGCATTTGATGCAAACTATGTCCAAATTGAAATCTGATTGCAGAATTGAATTCCCCATATTTTTCTTAGCCTACCTATAAATTTTGGGAATTTTTGAACAATGTTTTAGCTGGAATTTAGAGGAGGGGATAAGGGAGAGAGGTGGGGCCCACAGGTCAGACAGTGAAACCGATTCACCGCCCCTGTTTTCTCTCCCCGGGCGACACTGTGACGCTGCATGCCGCCAGCGCGCCGTCGGCCGTCGGTCGCCTCCAGCTACCCCCCCCCCCCCCCCCCCCCCGGCGTCCTTATCTACCGCGGTGGAGGCTATAAAACCACCCCCCATCGGCTGAAGTCCCTCACCCGTTCACTTTTCACCGCGCTGCTCCGTTTCGTCGCCGCCTCAATCACCCCATGCCGCTCGACGCCGCGCGCCCGATGCCGGCGAGCCGAAGGCCTCTCGTGCCAAGCTCTCAACGGCAAGGTTGTTCCACACTCTCTCGTCTACCCTCTGGTTCACTTCTGTCGACCGTTCGTTGAGGTTTTAGCCGGTATTTCGAAGCGACACCGAAGTTCGCCATCGTGTTCACCACACGCCGTCTTTGCTCCACGGTGCTAGGCCGCTACACACAGTTTCGTGCTTCGACTCTTATAGCAAACTGGTGCGCCGAGACACGCTCTACACGTCGGTGAAAGCCGCTCCTTGTTTAAGCGAGTATCGAGCATGTTAGCTAAGTTTTACTTTCGGCCGAAACTTATGAACTCGCTTGGTTATTCTTTCAATTCGAGTTCCACAATTGATCACTCTCCACAATTGCTAGAAAATAGTTTCTACACTTCTTTGCGCACCCTCTCGAACTGGAATCACCAAAAATAATCAACCGTAGCTCGAGAATTACGAGTTTTCCCCTCCGCCGTTAAGAAGTTGCTTCGGTCACCGTCGATGATGGTTTTGCCGACCGTTGCACGACGATCTCACCTTCCCAACACCTTCCTAGTGGTTCCAGGAGACTTTCCCCAGCATTTTTAGAAGAGTTTAGCCACGGAGCGAAGGTTCCGACATTGCCGGAACCCTAGCTGTCGCCGCCGCCGATGCGCCACTGTTTCCGATCGTCGGCAAGCCTCCCCGACCCTACCATCGTGCTCAGTGCATGAAATTAAGGTTGGGCACCAAAATTTCGATGCCGCGGTGGCCGGGAACCCAGATCCGGTGAGGCTCGCCGGAGAACACCGCCGCGGGAGCCTCGCGTGCCGCCCGCGTCGGGAGGAGGAAGACGACGCGGCGGGCCCCGCGTGTCAGCGCCTTTTAACCCGTCGGATCAGGTGTGGCCCCGGGATCTGTTGTGGCTATGCGCTGCATCTCTGTGGTCCCCGTGTGGTTTAAATGCCATTGGTCCATTTTAAAATATTGGGACCCACTGTTTAATTCAAATTAGAAATTAATTCCAGATTTGGCTCCAACTTAGAAAATCCATAACCTTCTGTAGGATGCTCCAAAAATATTCAAACAAATTTTGTTTGAAACCCCTTGAACTCTAGTTTCTATCAGTACCAATTAGGTTCTGTGCAACTCACAGATAAATTCTGTATAAAACAATCTTCCCAAATACAAATGCAATTTTTCCAGATGAACTTGCCACTGTGAAAATCCCCAAAATTCACATAAAATGCATTGTCCTATTCTTGACTACCAGAAAAAGTTTGGGAGCCATTGCACCTGTTTAACCCTCTGTATAGTTCAGTTACTTTTTTCAGTTATTGATTTTTACAGAGATTCAGTTGGTTTATTATGTCCCAAATTTGGACTGAACCTTCCTTTTGTCATATACTAGTTCCTGTAAAAATCTTGGATTTAATTGACCTAATATCATTGTCCTAATTCAGTTACAAACTGAATATTTATTTAAAAGCTAAAAATTAAAATATAAATAATTCCAGAAATTCTTGCCAACTTAGAAATTCAATAACTCCTTCACCAAAGCTTAGAAAAATATGAAACAAATTTTGCTAGAGCCAGGACAACTTCCTCTATCATGATTATCAACTGGCAGCTATGTTCAAGCTACAGTTTCTTCTTTAAAATTCTTGGAAGTTTAATACTTGCCATAATTTTAGAGACAACAATATACTTTGATCATCTCCTATTCTTTGCAAGAGCTTTGATCATATTCCCTAGTATCTACCATCAAAGTTCCAAAGCCAATTAAGCTCCCTATCATATAATGATCACCATGGATTAAATTATGGTCTTAGTAATAATTATTTTTCAAAGTCATTTATATACATGTTATATGCATATCGTATAGTGACCGAAGTCGAGGAAGAACCAGAAACCTTGGAAGAGCACCTTCTAGAGATTAACCCCGACTTTGACCTGCAACTTGGCAAGCCCCGGTTTGTATTTAAGTCGTTTATAAAATTTTACTTTATCACTATGATGACTAGCATATGAAATGTGCATTATGTTTAAGATGATTGATACTCCACTTGCATGACCAAAAATCCTAGGGATTGGTTGGAACGAGCTACAGTTTGACCTGTAGTAATTGCCTTGCTAATGTATAGGGAATCCGTTAAAAGTCGAGTAGTTGGAATCTACTCGCGAGAAAGGTAGGACATATCTCACATGATTGGTTAATGGCTTAATATAATAAACTGAGACCGGGCAGGGGATGGATAGGAAGCGACGAGAATTTAGTCTCGGTCGCATAGCCCTGCCTCTGTCGATTAAGGCCCATCTGTATGCGGCCCCTTCGGACAAGCTTAAATTGTATCGGCGACATAATGGACATATGGAATCCATAAAACTGATGTAACTCGATAACTGGGGTGTCGAGGCCCATTAACTCACCATCGATAGGGGTGGGTTGAGGACAGTAAGGTGTAAATCGGTCGGCGGACACATGAGGTGTTCCGTGCGGAGACCTTCTGCTTGCGGAGGTGAGACGGGCTTGGCGTTCGGGTTTCTTGTGAAAGATGGCCATATACACCTAGTACTGAAGTGTTATGTAGGTACAGGTGTACTCGCTAACACTTCCGAACGACGTATGTGTCGTGTTGTCCGGGTGTGTCCTGATTGCAATCACCGTCCCTCGCGGTACTAGAGTACCACTTGTTCACTACGCCGTGACGTAGTAAATACTGAAGAAGTAAGAGAAATAAATTGTACTGAATTATAATTGTTTTGCAACCTTATATGATTTAGAGATAGTTACATTAAAGTTTACAGTTTCCCCATACTTTAGCTGTAATAGCATTATGTGCTCTGGGCATGTCATATCATCGGCAAAGCGTTTCTTGTTTGATCGTGGAACCCATGATGTGCCGTGCTTGGAGAATGTCATTTGATACTTAAAACTTGATTATAAGGATCCAATTGTAGGTGAGTCGTTTTTGCTTCACCTTACCTATGTTTAGTGTCCCCCGTGCATATGTCTAGTGAGACGGGTTAGTCTTGCTGAGCCTTGTGCTCACGTTTGCAGTTAACGAGTTTTTGCAGGTTATACAATTGATGAAGGGTTTGATGATGAGGCTGCACCCCCTCCAGGGTGTACAGCCGGGTGGGAACCCTGCACGCCGTCGTGACTTGCGTGTTGCTAGTGCGAAGCATCCAGGGCATGGGTGACTTTGGTTTTGCATAGCTAGTGCTAAGAGCATAGCTATGATATATATATATTTCTTTCCTTACGCTAGTATTGTAAAACTTCCGCTGTAAGATAAATAAAAGACTGCGTCTTCTGTTTTATTCTTGTTCTGTTCTTGTATACTATTGGGTGTCGCATCGCACGACACCACCCAATGAGATCCTCAGATGTCAGGATTCTGGTCCCCACAAGGGACGCGGAGCATGCCTAGAGGCTAGCTATGGAAGACAAGAGCCTCGCAAAGCGCACCAAGGAGTTGGAGGAGCTCTGTGAGAGCGAGGAGAAGAAGGCCTGGCAGTGGGGACAGGACCTCACCAAGAGGGAGAATGAAGTCGTTGCCAGGGAGAAGAAGGTGTGGGGCCGAGAGAGAGACCTGGTTGACCACCGGAACAAGATCCATGTTCGGGAAGAGGAGCTTGCCAACCTCAAAAGGCAAGTTGCTGAGAGGATTCAGCAGCACGCCAAGGATGTCGAGCGCCTTGCCCGGGAAGGTTCGGAAATTGCGGTGACCAAGAGGTCCTTGGAAGAGATGCGAGGCTCAAGGGTTGTGGAGTCCCAACAAGTATGGGACTGCTTGGACAAAGCCAATGATGCGTTGACGCCGCTGGGCTTTAGTCCCGTACGTCCGGACGATCCAGAGCCAGAGCTGGACCAGGCGTTGAAGGCGTTGAGCTCAGCAGGCAACAAGCTCAACAACATGGGCGATGTCACCGCGGACCAGTTGGAAAAAGAAGGAAAATCCCTTGCGCAGAACGTAGTAGAATATATGCTGACGTGCTACACATGTCAGGATCCTCATTTCCCTCTAGACCCGGTGCTTGAAGGTCCCGTCGATGGAGAGGGAGATGCCGCCAAGCTCAGCGTGTCGGAGGTTGCCCCGAAGGTCGCCTCGTTCTTCCATAGGATTTAGGACTTTCTCTTTGTATCTTCCACCTGTATCTTCTCTTCTTTTCCTCAATTTTGTAATCTCTTGTCCTCGGATGAATGAAATCCAAGAATTTTATGAATTTCATTTTTTTCTTCAACCTTTGTCTCACTTGGCCCCCTGGTAGATGTACACAATTTGATTGTGAACATGTACCAAAAGGATGTAGCATTTTGTTGAAGACTTGAGTGCTTCGAACTTGTAGAGTGTAAGTCCAAAGTCGTTGGCAGTTGAGCCCCTGGGGTTGTCGGAGCTTAGTAGCTCCGGCAGTGACCAATGTTAACACATAGAGTGTCGACAGTAGACCCCATTAGGGTGTCCTTCTATCATCTTTTCTTCATGTTGACGGCTGCCCCCCTAGATTTGCTGGAATTTGATAGCTCCGGCGACGTCTTCTATCATTGTTTAAAACATCGACAGTGTGCCATCTTAGGGGATGTCCAAGCTCTGATAGCTCCGGCATCATCCACCATCATCATGAGATTTTTATTTTTCCTGCACACTGAAGTCAAGAAAAACGATAAAATCCATTTCTTATCCATAACTCCTTTGCGGCTTACTATTCCTGGATGAAATTTTTAGGTCGACAGTAATTCTATATACAATCTAGTGCATTTGTTTACTTTCTCCAGGTCCGATCGTTTCCTGGACTCACCTTACTTAGGCCTGCCGGGGTGTAGGTAGAGTGGCGTACTTAAGGTGCAGGACCAGGCTAAGTCGATAGCACACTCAAGACCTTGATTGGCTTGGCGTTCAGGCGAGTAGGCCATTCAACAATGTTACCCAAAAGAATTAGCATTGCAACTTGAATCATACATGAATTGTTCAAGCTAAAGTTTTTTGAGAATTGCACAACTTCGTTATATACAAGAAAGAGAAAAGTAATGAGCTTGTACAAAATAAATGCACATGGAGTCTGTTTTCACATAATGATGTCTTTCATTATAGGTCCGGGGTACACGGTAAACAAGTACACTCTTAGATTACAGAACCAGGCTAAGTGTGTTGCATTTCCCATTTCACCCAGGGCAACAAGCTACATTTTTAGTTTTGAGACTATGCCAAGTGTTGCTTGAACTTTGCAGACCTTCCGGGAAAAGGTCCGACTGTTCTCTCGGGGGAGCTACCTGACTCTGTACAATGACACTATAACATACATCATATGTAATTACAGACTCACCATCGTGATATTAAGCGTAGAACTTATGTAGGTGCTCAATGTTCCAAGGATTAGGGAGCGGTGTTCCATCCTCGGTTGCCAAGAGAACGCATCCGGGACGGGATACTTTGATCACTCGGAAGGGTCCTTCAAAGTTGGGGGAAAGTTTGTTTAACGCTTCACGAGTATGTATTCTCCGTAGCACTAGATTGCCTTCCTCGAGCTGTCGGTTATGCACAAGCCTTTGGTGATAGCGCCGGAGCGCTTGGCGATACAGTGCATTCCGAACAGCTGTTCGGCACATTCCCTCTTCGACGAGGTCAAGGTATTCACGCCAGAGCTGGTCCTGCGTGGCTTCGTCGAAGATCCGGACCCGGAGCGACCCCAAGGTGATTTACGGAGGAAGGACTACTTCAGCTCCGTACACCAAGAAGAAGGGTGTCTCTCCAGTTAACCGAATTGGAGTTGTCCTGTTTTCCCATAAGTTGGGCGGAAGCTCTTCAATCCAGTTGGCTCCATGTTTTTTCAGGCGCTCATATGTGCGCGGCTTGAGTCCTTTTAGGATTTCTGCATTTGCTCTCTTGGCTTGGCCATTGCTTGCCGGGTGAGCTACAGAAGTGTAGCTGACTTGAATGCCAAGGTCTTCGCAATATCCTTGGAATGCAGAGCTTGTGAATTGGGTCCCATTGTCAGTTATGACCTTCTTTGGGACTCCAAATCTGCATACTATGGACTGCAAGAAATTGATAGCTGATTGCTTGTTTATTGTCACAACTGAAGTTGCTTCCGGCCACTTAGTGAACTTGTTGATGGCAACATACAGGAATTTGTAACCTCCGACTGCTCTTGGGATAGGTCCCAAGATATCCATCCCCCACACAGCGAATGGCCATGTAGGAGGTATCATTTGTAGAGGTTGAGCTGGTGTGTGAATTTGCTTCGCATGAAACTGGCATGCTTCACATTTCTTCACTAGCTCGATTGCATCCTGGAGTGCTGTAGGCCAGTAAAAACCATGCCGGAAGGCTTTACCGACCAACGTGCGGGAAGACGCGTGGTTTCCATACTCGCCTCCATGGATTTCCGCAAGGAGCTCGCAACCTTCTTCCCTTGTAATGCACCGCATTAGGACACCGTTGGCACCACGCCGGTAGAGATCCCCTTCTACCAGTGTGTATCTTTTAGCCAATCTGACTATCCGGTCAGCGGATACATTATCTTCAGGAAGGATGTTGTCTTTCAAGTAGCTCCAGATCTTCAAGATCCATGCATTGGAGCTAACTTGAGCATCTGAGTCTTGCGTGTTGGGTTGCTCGGAGCTTCCTACAGCACCTACGACCCTTGATGGACGCCATGGTAACAGGGCCATTCGGACCGCCAACATCGAGGTGCTGGTCTTGCCACCTTCGCTCAGTTCAGCAGGCTGAGCTATTGGTCTTGACAATCTTCGGACGAAGGTTTCGTCAGGAACCAGAGCTTCGGTTGAAGCTTTTGTCGAGAATTTGTCAGCTTCAGCGTTGTTGAGACGCTGGACATGGCAGAGATCAAGGACTTTGAAGTCCTTCTGAAGCTTCTGGACTTCAATTAGATATGCAGCTAATTGAGGGTTGTTGCAGCAGCATTCACCTTTGACTTTCTTTATTATGAGATATTAATCACCCTTTACCAATAGCTGCTTGACACCATATGATAGCGCCACCTTGAGCCCATAGATTAATGCTTCATACTCTTCCATGTTGTTGGTTTCCTTGAAGTCAAGGTGAACCATGTATTTGACCTTCTCCCCGGTTGGAGCGAGTAGATGGATTCCAGCTCCAGCCCCCTGCTTCTGCACAGAGCCATCGAAGTAGAGAGTCCAATGAGGCTCAGTGAAGATTGGAGCCTTGGGTTCCGGCTTCTGCTCACTGGGGCCCCCAGGATTTGATGGAGAGGGGGTTCATTCCACCACAAAGTCAGCCAATGCTTGACTCTTGATCGCTTGTCATGGGACGAATTCAAGATCGAACTCGACCAATTCCGCTGCCCACTTTGTAATGTTCCCAGTATAGTTGGGGTTATGCAAAATTGCTCATAGTGGATAAGAGGTTACAACTGAAATCTTGTGAGCTTGGAAGTAGTGACGAAGCTTCCTAGAGGCGATAAGAACCGCGTAGAGCAGCTTATGCACCTCTAAGTACCGAGTCTTGGCGTCATGGAGTACCTCGCTGATGAAGTAAACAGGGCGCAGGACTGTTCGGGCCCTCCCAGAGGGGCCCGGAACTTCCTCCTCATCAACCCGGACCCTCCCGGAGGGGTCTGGACCTTCTTCAGGGACTTCCAGGTTCCTGCTAGAGGAACCCAGAGCTTCTTCTGAAGTGACCCGAACCTTCCTGGAAGGGTCCGGATCATCTTCCTCAGCAACAGTAACTCCTTCATTTGAAAGTGGTTGATCCTCTGGCATCTCACCTCGAGGATTAGGATCTTGGGGCTGGGACACAGACTCGCCTTCGGGTAGCTCCGGACTTTCCCAGAGGGGTCTGGTCTTTCTGCAACCAATACCATGCTGACGACTTCATCAGTTGCTGAAATGTAAAGCAGAAGTGGCTCACCAGGTTCGGAGCTACCAATGTTGGTAGAGTGCTGAGGAGCTGCTTCTGCTTTTGGAATGCCTTTTCTGCTTCTTTAGGCCATTGGAATGGTCCGGACTTCCTCAATAATTTGAAGAAGGGTAGTCCCCGTTCCGCCAGTCGTGAGATAAACCGGCTGAGGGCAGCTAGACATCCAGTCAGCTTCTGGACATCTTTGATGCGAGATGGTGGCCGCATGTCTTCAATAGCTTTAATCTTCGTCGGACTCACCTCTGTTCCTCGGTGGTTCACCAATAATCCAAGAAGCTTCCCAGAGCTAACCCCGAAGACACACTTGTCTGGGTTCAGCTTTGTGCGTGTGATTCGCAACTTGTCAAAGACAGCTTGCAAGGTGTCAAGAAATGACTCCTTGTTCTTGATTTTGACAACGATGTCATCGACATACACTTCCACTACATCTCTAATGAGCTCTCCAAAAGTATTGTACATAGCTCGTACAAATGTTGAAGCATCGTTTTTGAGACCAAATGGCATGGCAGTGTAACAATATAATCCATCTACTGTAATGAAGGAAGTATGCTCTTCATCTTTCCTAGACATTCTGATTTGATGATACCCAGAATATGCGTCTGGGAAACACAGTAGTTCACACCCGGAGGTGGAATCCACTATCTGATCTATTCTAGGTAGTGGAAATGGATCCTTTGGGCATGCCTTATTCAGTGTTGTGTAGTCGATACACATCTGAAACTTCCCGTCGACCTTAGGTACAACGACTGGGTTTGTCAGCCATTTTGGGTGGAAGACTTCCTGGATGAATCCAGCTTCGAGCAACTTCTTCACTTCTTAGCGTATGAAGTTTTGTCGCTCAACTGATTGCTTCTGAGGCTGCTGTTGTACAGGCCGAGCGTCAGGATAAATCTTCAGATTGTGCTCAATCACTTCCCTAGGGATCCCAGGCATTTGTGACGGTTGCCAGGCAAACACGTCGACATTAGCCCGGAGGAAAGTGATGACCACGAGTTCCCATTTATCATTCAGACCTCCCGATATACAGGTGGTATAAGCAGCATCAGAACCAAATTGGACGAATTTGATGGGAATGTCGGTGTCGCTGCTTGGTTGCACACGAGGTGCGGGGGTTGAGCCTCGATGACGAATGCTTGGAGGCTTCGGAGCTTGCTCCTTTCTAGATTCTTCCTCCTACACTGTAGCAAGCATGTGGAGTTCTTCCGGAGCAGTAACTCCGGCGGTGCGATCTCTGCGGATCCAGAGATTGCCCAAGGGTGTTGGCATCTTCAACACCAAGTAGCCATAATGAGCAGGAGACATGAATTTGTACAAAGCTGGCCTGCCCAAAATGACGTTGAATGGTAAGTTGATCTGTGCCACGTCGAAGACCAACTTCTCGGTCCTGTAATTCTCCTGGGTTCCGATGGTCACTGGGAGAGTAATGGTACCGAGTGGAGTTATGGCCCCCGGACCTTCTCTGGAGAAAGGTCGGGAGGGGCGGAGATCCAAAGGTCGAAGCTGAAGCTTGACGAAGGCCTCGGAGCTTATGAGGTTCGGCCCCGAACATCCGTCCACAATTACATGGTGGAGCTGGATGTTATTGATGGTCGGAGATACCAATAGTGGGAGTTGGCCAGCTCCAATCATGTTCCGAGGGTAGTCTGAAGCATCGAAGGTGATGGATGTATCCATCCACTTCCGATGAGGCTCCGCCCTGGTAGTGGGAGCTACCGAGGCCATGTCCCGCCGTATTGTCTTGAGGACACAACGAGAGGTGATGTCCCACGAACCACCAAAGATGGTGTTCATGGTCTTCCGACGCTCGTTGTCAGAGACATCGGAGTCGTCGTCAACGGAGGTGTAAACAACCTTCAAGACCTTTTTAGGGTCCTGAAAGCCTAACTCCTCTTCAGCTGGAGCTTTGTCGACTTTTTGTTTTCCTTCCCTTTGACGGAAAGGAGTTTTCTCCCGGCGCTTGTTGTAGCGCTCGGCAAGGTTCTGGACCTCTCGGCACTTTTGCAGGTTGTGTCTGTCCGTCTTGTGTATGGGACACCACAACTTGGAGCTGCCACCATCTTTAGACGACGGCCAAGGTCGTTTCCCGGAGCGTGGCCCCCGACCACCTGGAGCTGCGGCAGCAGTGACAGTGGGTGTGCCGGCCTATGGCTTCTTCTTGCCGTTGGACTTTTTCTTCTTCTTGCCACTCCCTTGGAGGATTTTTGTTGGCCTCCGAAGGTGGTTGGGAGTGCATTTCACGACCCTCCGCAGCCTTGGCACACTTGTCTGCCAAGCTGAATAGTTTCGTGACGCTGGTGACTTCCTTGGTCGCCAGCTTCTCCAGCATCTTCTTGTCTCGAATGCCCTGTCTGAATGCCACAATAACAGAAGCGCTTGAGATAGAAGGAATGGTATTTCGTACCTGGGAGAACCTCTGGATGAAAGATCGCAAGGACTCTACCCCTTTTTTTTTACAGCAAAAAGGTCCAGTTCGGTGCCTGGTCGGGTGTATGAGCTCTCGAAGTTGGCGGTGAACTGTTGGCACAACTCCGCCCAACAGTTGATGAAGTCAGACGGAAGGCTCATGAACCAAGACCTGGCAGTCCCAGTCAAAGCCACAGGGAAATAATTGGCCATGGCCTCATTACCCCCAGCCGCAAGGATAGTGGTGGAATAAATTTGATGAAATTCAGTGGGATTGACAATCCCATCAAATTTCTCCAGAAGGTGAGGCCAGAACTTCTGCGGCCATATGACCATGCGTAGATGCATGGCCAAGCAGAACAGCGTCCTCCTACCCCCTCAGGAGCAGGACTGTCCCGAGCCTCTCACCTCTCGCGAGCACACACGATGTAGGCGCGGTCGTCCTATTGACGGTAATGACGATCGAGATCCGCCCGGAGGTCATGAGTCGAAAGCCTTCTTATCGTGTGAGTACGTCGCACCACGAAAGGCAGCGACGTCGCCTGTTGAGATGCAACACGCCTCCTGTATTGCGAAGCGTGCGGACCAAGTCTACCTGAGAAGGTCTGATGCTGTGATGGGGCCCGCCCCAAGCGGGGAGGACCTTGATTGCTGATGCCATCGGCCGCTGCTGCAACCATGTGTTCCACATCAGCTCTCCACTGCTCCATCGCACCCTGGGGTGCTCCTGGAGGCGGTGGACATTGGAGAAGAGCATGCGTAGCATTAATCACGTGTTCAGGGTTGTGGTTCGCCGATGCAGTGACCGACGCGGACGCCCCATCTCGACGTCCAGGTTGATTCGCCATAGCGGATGGTGGCGGCGGTGGCATGACTCCTGCTGGAGCCACGACACCTGCTGGCTGCTACATGTTGGAGGGATTGCCTCCAGCAGGTTGCACACCATGGTTACCGTTGGATGATCCAGAGGCAGAGTTCACCATGTTTGAATCTCGGGCACGCCCTACCTGGCGCGCCAACTATCGGAGTGTTATTGCGGCAATTCTCCCGGTACTACCATTGGCAGCACGCGGAGTTTTGTAGTTCGGTTAGGGCGCGTAGAGATTCAGAACAAGATGGTGAGTTGACACGAGGATTTACGCGGTTCGGGCCGCCTGAGCGTAATTCCCTACTCCACGGATGTGTGTTGTTGTATTGGGCGTACGTGTGTAGTGCCTGTGAGTCAGACTAGAGTGTGGAAGTCCCCCCTTGTGTATCGCTCGGTCAGTCCTTTTATAGTACAAGGACTGGTCGTTACATCATTAGCCTGGCCCGACATGTGGCCCTAGCGGTTGCTGATGCTTAATACACAGTTAATGTGCTTAATTCCCCTTAACATCGTGGTAATGCGTCTTGATGGTGGCGTTACTGGTATTAAGGATCCTCCGATCGTGTGTTATTAAGATAGCATTCATGACACATAATCAGATCTTGAAGCTTTAATCGTTCCTTGAAGGTCCGAGCCGTTGGAGGTCCACCTGTCGGCCTGTTGAGCTTGAAGATTCGGCGGTTGGATGCGTGGCAGCTCTGGAGCTTACAATCTTGGACGAGTAGGTCCGGTGCTGTTGTACATGTGTTGGTACCAGAGCTTCCATCTGTCTGGGGTTAGGTCCGGGGGTGCCACACAGGTATCTAGTCTAGAGCTTTCTCATGCATGGAATCTAGCTCCGGTTTTATCATACACGTGGCAGCACTGGGACTAACCATAGAAGGGAGGCAGGTCCGGTCCCGAGTGACACGTGGGGCCTTCGGAGGTCTTCAACACTGATGGGTGGAGTTCCTTTGCACTCTTTGCAGTCCCAAGAGGTATCTGGTACGCAGGGTACCGACAACAACCAATTCAAAAGATGCCTTGAAAGCGGTCCATTGAGCTGCAAAATTTCATCGGTGAATGTTAAAGCCCTAATTTTCATAATGCAAACTTCAGTTATGACTAAAAATTTTAAATGATAAAAAATAAAAAGGAAATGAGAAAAACAAATAAATTCAAACTCCAAAAGAGGGAATTCTAAAAAATAAACATAGCTATTGTTCAATTGAAGTTAACATGAAGATTTGAGTTGACCATTGGATTCCACATATTTCAAATAGCCTCCCTTCAAGTTTTCATAATTTTTGAAGCAAGTTTGCTGTTTAGTTCAATAGCTACATTGAATTCAACTGAAATTAAAATCAAGTTTAAATTCAAATGAAACTTTGGCAAATCAACAATCTGAATTCAGAATCAAATTCTCCATAATTAATCCAGTTTTCCCAGAAATATCTAGCAAATTTTTGGACTGAATTAGGTGGTAGAAATGAATGAGCAAGGATGACGATGACGGACAGAAGTGGGACCGACTTGTCATGCAGTGTGCTCTAATCTTTTCTTCCCAGGGTGACACCACACACATGGAAATGGACAACGAGCTGCCTGCTTGCTTGAGGTAGCGTCAAGCTGCATAAAGCACTCCCAAGGCTCCTCCTTATCCCCCTCCAAACCCCTGAGTCGATCACTTCTTCTCTGTTGAGTTCCAGGCGCCATTTCTTGCTCCGCACCTGAGTTCTTCACTGCCCAGCCAAAATTGAGCCAAGGTACTCAGTGTTGGTCAATTTTCTTTGCCTCTCCTCACTCCCTAACATCTTGCGCACCTGTACAATCATTTTTCTTGGGCAGTTGTGCCACCCCGAAGCTCCAGAAACTGAAACGCGGCCGCCGTTTCTCTGTTCTTCCCGGCTGTGCCTCTGCTCCACCGCAGACCCGGTGATACAAGCCATTTCTCACCTCAGTCCTTTAAGGAAAAAAGTGCAATAAGGTACCTAGAATATGCTCGTAAAGCTTCATCCCTTACCATCCCTCCTAGCTCGAGTATTAGTGATTTTCCCGATGAGCTTCGTGTATGAACTGAGTTAGGTCTCGGTCCAAATTTGTTTTCCACGTTTGATTATCTCTCATGGCAATGAGATTTTATGTTCCTCATGTTACCAAAGCAAAGTGATTCATCGAGTAGATACTTGGAAAATCAAGATTTCCTAGCCGCCGGCTGAAAAACACGACCTCACTGTCGAATGCATATTTTCCCAACCTTTTCGTCGTTTTGGAATACCCTATCAGCGTCCCTAGGTCTCCAGCAACATTTTGGAGTTTATACCGACCAAAATAAGGCACCATAGGGTCCGGACGACATGACTGAAATCCTAGCTCCGCCCACCGCCATCGGACCGCCTTTTTCGGCCATCTATCGCCGTCGGGAGCGTCACCATCGAGATCTCCATCAGATTTTATGTGGGGGCAGCGAGTTTGGAGGGTTGCCATGCCCTGGAATGGGCGCCAGCGAGCAGCCACCGTCGGGCACCGCCGCGCGCCGCGTCTCAGCGCCGTGGATGCGAGGTTGAAGAAGATCCAGGTGAGCTCGGGCCATCAGCGAGTGTAGTCAAAGCCCCGGATCCGGTGCGGCTAGGCGACCAAATGTGGCTACAGCCCAGAACCGTGTGGCCTTGTGCGGCTTGAATGTCATTGGTCCATTTTAAGCCTGTGAGGCCCACTATTTAATTCAAACATTTCTATTTAGATTTAATTCCAAAATTTTCTCCAACTTTGAATTCCATATCTCCTAGAATACTTGTCCAACATTCCCAAATACATTTTGTTGGAACCAGGATGATCTTTAATTTCAATTGGTGCACTTGGATCTGTATGAAAATCCATAAATTATTCTCAATAATTCCATAAAGAAAAATACTATTAGAATTAATTACTGGTGCTCCATTCATTCAAAAACTCTCAAATTTGTCCACATAATTCGAAATATTTCTCTTCAGTCCCAGTAAAAATTTCAGGTCCATTTGAGTTCATTTGAATAGCCAAATTGTGTTTCCAATCTCCATGTACCTAAAAATTCCAAAATGTCCAGAAACGTTTCAGCAAATTGTCCAAACTTTTAAATTCAATATCTCACAATAGAATGCTTATAAAATTGTTAAACCAATTTTATTGAGTAACTCTTGACCTCCTCTAAACGTAACACCAACTCTTGGCCATGTTAAGGTCCTAGAGTGCCCATGAAAATTCTGAGAAGGGTTTATATATATTGAATTTTATACAACAGAGATTTCCATGAACTTAGTCCAATCTTGGCTAGAACCTCACCCATAGTGCCTAGTGTCCTCTATAAAATTTCCAGAACCAGTGGCCATCTTTTAATATACTTTAATGTGTTTCTACTCAGATATATAATAATACCAATATTGATTCATTTGTATTATTATTTGCATATTGAATAGTTGCCGAGCTTGAGGAGACCCCATATCCATTGGAATACATCAACCCTGAGACTAACTTTAACCCCGTCTCACAGCTAGGCAAGCGCCGGTTTGCATTTAATAGTTTTTTAAACTTTGATTTGTATCACACTATATGGGTTAGTATGTATGTGCATTATGTCTAGGTTTTTCTTGGAGTTTTCCACATGCATGACCAGAGAACCCATGAGAGAAGGTTAGAGCGTCAAGTCCTCGATGTGTCAATTCTATGCTTAATGTTTTAGTTGCTTCGGTAGAAGTCGAGTAGTTGGAATCTACTCGCAAGTTCAAGAATTGGGTTCACATGGGATTGGTCGAGTGAGAGATTCACCATTTTGTTAAATATGAGACCGGGCATGGATTAGGAGCAGCAGGACATAGGGGCCTGTGAGCTGTAGTTGTGCCTGTGTCAGTCAAGGACCGATCCTAATGCAGCACTGCTGAGCAAGTTTGAATGTACCGAAGGTATACTGGATATATGGGACCCAGTAAACCGATGTAACTTTTCCACCTTAGCATCGAGGCATACCCCACCGCCTCATAGGTGTGGGTTGGGAGCAGCAAGGTGTAAACCTGCCAGCGTGTACGTCGTACTCCGTGTGGGGGCCTACTGCTCGTAGCAGTGGGACCGGTTCAGCGTGTAGGTAGCGGGTGAATGGTTGCCGCATACAACATCAATGGAGTGTGCCTTCACAGCTCCGAGTGTGGGTGTATGTGTCATGCTCTTTGGGTATCCCTGCAAGTGTATATCGATTCGACTCGCCATCCCTCGCAGTTATTGAGTACGCCAGTTCACTGATTTGTGACGTAGTTAATTATTTTGAGCTGAATATTATTGAATCATGCTTTATGGAATAGTTATGTATTGATACTTGTATGTTTAGTTTAGATCAGGCTGCTCACTAAATTTCAGATTCATGAAGACTTAATTTATTTCTAAAAGCTGAAAGTAAGGACTAACATTTAAGCGAGTCTTTTATTGTAAACTGTTGTCCTATCTTACGTATATCCTGCATATAGAGTTCCATACTTAGTGGAGACGGTTAAGTCTTCCTGAGCCTTCGTGCTCACAATTGCTATTTTAAGTTTTTGTTGCGGGTGATGATAATTTTGATGAAGGGTTCAGCAGTGAGGCGTTGCACCCGTCAGGGTACACGGCCGAGTGGGAACCCTGCACACTGCCGCGGTGTGTTATATTTGCTGCTAGTGGGACTCCGTTCTAGGGCTGAATGTAATGACTTTTGCTTAGCTTGGGCTTGAGTGTCGAGGGCTATGAACATATCTTCCACTGTAGTGTATTTTAATGTATATTATCTGTAAAAGACAAAGCTTGTATAACACTATGTTGTTTTATGTAATATGATGTACCTTTTTTGTGTGCTGTTGGGTGCTGCATCGCACAACACCACCCAATTGCGATTCCTGGAATATTGGGACTCCGGTCCCCACAGCCTGGTATCAGAGCCGCATTGGGAATAGCACACTTAAATAGGATCGTATTACGTGAAAATTAAGGTTTACGGTGAGGAATCGATAGTAGCCCACATAAGGAATATTATTAGCATAGTTACTTAAGGTGGCAAAACTAACATATGTGTTATTATATTCTGTAACGACGCTCCGATGTCAGGTAAGAGGTAAGGTACGCCACCGCAAGTGGATCAATTGCGGTAAGCTCACCATGTGAAAGGTAGCATGTGATTCTTTCCGTGGCTTAGCACGAAAAGTCAATATGAGTCTCTGAAACTCTCCTTGTTTATGAGAACATATGAAATGAAGTACCCCAACGTGCTTTAAAATTAGTGGGAGCCCCCGTCGGGTGGGACATAACCTGATGCGCCTTCTACTGGTGCAACATTATGCAAAGACGTGGGACCATGTTAGCTGGTAGAAAACCCAGTCATGTACCTCGAGACGTGGCTTAGCTTGGGGCGGCCCGTATGGAATGATACGGGACGAATGTTTTACTTTCATATATATTATTGGGACTGCATGAAATGATCGCCTGTGCAGATTGTACCGTACGGCATCATAATGAGTGTTTTGTGAATTGTGTGTCTTATGCAGAACTGACTGCGTGATTGTATTGCACTTAGAAATCGTTTGCATGTGAATGTCATTAAGGCCACCATTGAGACGTATGCCGGAATACCGGCTTAGAATTTTCACTTTTGTGAGGCACGTAGTACCGACATGTATTCCATTGATGCATTAACCACTTCAGTGTAAAATGGAACTGATAAGATGTAAAAATACTTATATTATCTATCGAGCTCTGATTTTGAACTAAGTTTGCAAGATTGGAGTAGGTTTTGATGTCACCAATTCAAAAACAGAGTCTTCTGTTTTCTGCCAGAAAAAGTCCTTACTTTGAGAAACCATATCTCCCATTAGAAAACTCTAATGAAGGTGTATCATACATGGATGGAAACTTAAGAAGTCCTTTAAAGCTTTTATGTTCAACTCTGGAACTGAATTCACATCTAACCTGTTAAAAATTTCAAAGTTCCAAAATCTTCCAAACTGGACAGAAACTGGAACCCTCTCTGGGCTCCTTACTGCTCTGACCATATCTCCCTTTTGAAAATTTGAACCGGGCTGTGCAATAAAATTTTGGAATCCTTGTAATTTGTATTACAATTCTGGAATCTGTGGCTGTTGTAATTTGTGAAGTTTTATATCTGGAAATTGTGGCCCAAAATCAGTATAAACAAAAGAGATGCTGTCAAAATTTCCAGCAAAACTGTCAGGTTTACAATGCCCTATCTTCTCAACCAGAAGTGATCTGGAGGCAACCAATACTTTTTGGAAAGATCTTGAAGTTTTATTAAACTTTGTAGTTCACCTCAAGATCTGATTCTGCCATTTACTGGGTTAAATTTGTGTTTGAGTACAATCTGGTCAGGTTTCAACAGAATCTTCATCGGTTTGGAATAATTAGGTCTTGTTATGAATCTGGTCCAAGATTTCACTTCGAGAAGTGTCATAACGGACCAGTTGTCGATACTCAACCATTTACCAGCGGAATTGAGAGTTTGATCCACATGAACCTCTTTCCTTTTTGTGACCATGTTTGTATCATATTGAAGATAAGAGAGCATATTTGCATGATAACACGCATAATGTCCCGTCGTGACCAACAATAGTCAAAATGAACTTCAATCCATGGAGTTAATTATGGATCGCGCTATTGTAACTTTGGTACAGGGATGATGTATTTTGTATAAATTTTGCACTTTACCAATTTATGTTACTGTTATGGAGGTTTAGTTATTAATACGCACATTATTGTTTTAACCTTGAGTGATCTTACAATATCACGTCTCATGTTGGATTCATGGTTGTGACTGCAGAATGGTGCACACCCGTAACACGCTCGAGATCGGTGGCGCAAGCCAGGGAGGTGATGACACCCGGCAGCAGAGAACTCAATATCAGCGACAATGACACCACCACCGCCACCTCCTCCTCTGCTTACGTTGGCGGATGTGATTGCAGCTATGGTGGGTTCGCGTTACGAGCAGACAGAGCAGCTGCGAACCATCGTGCAGAATACGTCCCGTCAGCAGGGTCGTCCAGACGGTGGCAATCATCAGCCTCAACACACCACCTACTCGGATTTCTTGGCAACTCATCCACCAGTCTTCACGGAGGCCGATGAACCTCTTGAGGTGGACAACTGGACCCGCACTACTGATTCAAAGTTCGGGTTGCTCCAATGCAGCAAACAGCAGAAGACGCTATTCGCGGCGCAGCAGCTTCACGGCTCCGCTGGCGCATGGTTGGCAAATTACATCGCCTCTCTGCCCGCTGATCACGTTGTGACATGGACTGAATTCCGGGAGGCATTCCGCGCCTATCACATAACTCCAGGGATTATGAAACGCAAGCTTCAAGAATTACTTGAACTCAAGCAAGGCGGGAGGAGTTCTCACGAGTACTCCAAGGCTTTCAACCATTTGGCGCAGTACGCGCCGGATCATGTGAACACGGAGGAGAATAAACGGGAGCGCTTCTATAGAGGCTTAAATGCTAAAATGAAGGACAAGCTCGCTTTATTCAATCGCGGCACATTCAATGAATTTCTCAATTCAGCGATTGTTCAAGAAGATGCAACCCGTGAGCTGGTGACCGAAAAGAAGAGGTGTGCTCTGCAGGGCAGCAGTAGTGGAGCTCCACAAAAGTACCGTATGGTGTACCAATCACCGTCCGGTCAAATGTGGCAGCCACCGGCACGACCGCCGATGTTCCGTGGCCGCCCGTTCAACGCACCAAGCTTCCAACCACCCCTGCCACAGCAGCAACAGCAGCAGCAACAGAGGATGATACCTCGTGCACCCCCACAGCAGCAGTGTGCACTAGGTTTCCGTCCTCCGGTCTATGGTGGTCTGACCCAATATACGTGCTACAATTGTGGGCATGTCAGACATCTTTCCTACAACTGTCCGGACAAGAAAACAAGCGGAGAAGCATTGTATCGGGGTGCCAATCAACCCAGCAACCAGCCCAAGAAACCAAATCCCAAACCTGGCAACGTCCACAACATCGCCATTGAGGACGTACCGGAAGCAGAACCCGTACTCGCTGGTATGTTCACTCTCATCGATCACCCCATTATCATACTTTTTGATTCTGGAGCCACCCACAATTTCATTAGTAGTTCATATGATGTCAAGCACCAACTACAAATATTTCCAACAAAATATCCATCCATTATTTGTTCCCCGTGTGGGAAAATATCAGCTCATAGGATGATTACTAAAGAACCATTGTGCATGGGTGGAAAGATATATCCAACAACTCTCATTATATTAGATGGCCAAAAGATCGATGTCATATTAGGGATGTCGTGGTTACATCACCACAGTGCTATTTTGGACATCGTTCCTCGAACCGTTCATTTGGATTCTCCACTACACAGTCCACATACTCTCATTCTTGATCGACCCATTCAAGAAATCACAGCAGCGTACCACTCTGAATCCATTAAGTTGGAAGACATTCTGGTGGTCCGTGAATACCCCAATGTGTTTCCCAGTGATCTATCGGACATGCCGCCCGAACGTGACGTGGAGTTCAAGATTGAACTTGCGCCAGTAACCACACTGATTTCTTGACAACCATATCGAATGGCGCCCAACAAGCTAGCTGAATTAAAAGAACATCCCAAGGACCTGCTGGACAAAGGTTTTATTTGCCCAAACTCCTCTCCTTGGGGCTGCTCCGTGCTGTTCATTTAGAAGGATGAAATATTACGGTTATGTGTGGACTACTATCAAGAACAAGTATCCACTACCCCGTATCGACATTTTTTTTGATCAATTAGTGGGTGCTAAGGTATTTTCTAAGATGGATCTTCGGTCAGGATATCATCAAATCAAAATTCGGATGGAAGATATACCGAAGACGGCATTCTCGACGCGATATGGACTATATGAATATCTTGTCATGTCTTTTGGTCTCACCAACGCTCTGGCCCACTTTATGTATCTTATGAACTCAGTGTTCATGCCGGAGTTGGATAAGTCCATTGTGGTATTCATCGATGACATCTTGCTTTATTCCAAATCGGAGGAAGAACACACTGATCACTTGCATATTGTGCTCCATCTATTGTGAGACCATAAGCTCAATGCAAATTTCTACAAGTGTGAATTTTGGATCAGTCAAGTGTCATTCTCGGGAAACATTATTTCAGCTGAGGGCATCGCTATGGACCCAAGTAAAATTGTTCAAGTGCTGAAATGGAAATCTCCGAAGTCCGTACATGAAGTCCGAAGCTTCCTGGGTTTAGCCGGATATTATCGTATGTTCATTCCTAGCTTCTAAAAAATTGCTAAACCTATGACCCGTGTGGCCCTGTGTGGCTTGAATGCCATTAGTCCATTTTAAACCCATGGGGCCCACTGTTTAATTCAAACTTTTCTATTTAGATTTAATTCTTAATTTAGCTCCAACTTTGAAAATCCATATCTCCTAGAACACTTGTCCAAAAATTCCCAAATAAATTTTGTTGGAACCATGATGATCTGTACTTTCAAGTGGTGCACTTGGATCTGTATGAAAATCCATAAATTATTCTCAATAATTCCATAAAGAAAAATGCTATTAGAATAAATCACCGGTGCTCCATTCATTCAAAAATTCTCCAATTCTCAAGTTCTCGAATTCTCAAATTACTGGTGCTCCACTCTGTAAAATTTCCAAAACCAGTGGCCATGTTTTAATATACTTAACTATGTTTCTTTTCAGATATGTAATAATACCAATATGGATTCACTTGCACTACTCTTTGCATATTGAATAGTTGCCGAGCTCGAGGAGACCCCGGAGCCATTGGAAGTCATCAATCCGGAGACTAACTTTAACCCCGTCTCGCAGCCAGGCAAGCCCCGGTTTGCATTTAACAACGTTTTAAACTTTGATTTGTATCACACTATATGGAATAGTACGTATGTGCATTAAGTCTAAGTTTTTCATGGATTTTTCCACATGAATGGCCAGAGAACCCATGAGAGAAGGTTAGATGGTTAAGTCCTTGATGTGTCCATGCTATTCTTAATGTTTTTGTTGCTTCGGTAGAAGTCGAGTAGTTGGAATCTACTCGCGAGTTCAGGAATTGGGTTCACACGGGATTGGTCGAGTGAGAGATTCACCATTTGGTTAAATATGAGACCGGGCATGGATTAGGAGCAACAAGACATAGGGGCCTGTGAGCTGTAGCTATGCCTGTGTCAGTCAAGGACCAATCCGTGTGCAGCCCTGTTGAGCAAGTTTGAATGTACCAAAGGAATTTTAGACATATGGGACCCAGTAAACTGATGTAACTTGTCCACTTTAGCGTCGAGGCATACCCCACGGCCTTATAGGTTTGTGTTGAGAGCAGCAAGGTGTAAACCTACCAGCGGGTACTTCGTACTCCATGTGGGGGCCTCCTGCTCGTAGCGGTGGCACCAGTTCGGTGTGTACATAGCAGGTGAAAGGATACCGCATACAACATCAGTGAAGTGTGCCTTCGCAGCTTCGAGTGTGGGTGTATGTGTCGTGCTGTTCGGGTATCCCTGCGGGTGTATATCGATTCGAGTCGCCGTCCCTCACGGTTATTGAGTACCACTTGTTCACTGAGTCATGACGTAGTTAATTATTTGGAGATGAATATTATGGAATCATGCCTTATGGAATAATTATGTATGTATGTTTAGATCAGGTTCCTCACTAAATTTCATATTCGTGAAGCCTTAATTTGCTGCTAAAAGCTGAAAGTAAGGACTAACATTTAGGCAAGTCTTTTATTGCAAACTGCTGTCCTATCTTACGTATATCCTGCATATAGAGTTCCATGCTTCATGGAGATGGTTAAGTCTTGTTGAGCCTTCGTGCTCACAGTTGCTATTTTAAGTTTTTGCTGCACGTAATGATCCTTTTGATGAAGGGTTCACCGGTGAGGCGTTGCCCCCATCGGGGTACACCGCCGAGTGGGAACCCTGCACACCGCCGTGATGTGTTATGTGTGTTGCCCGTGTGATTCCGTTCTAGGGCTGAGCATAGGCGTGTCAAGAGCTATGAACTTATCTTCTGTTGTAGTGTATTTTAATGTATATTATTTGTAAAAAACAAAGCTTGTATACCACTATGTTGTTTTATGTAATATGATGTAACTTTTTTTGTGTGTTGTTGGGTGCCGCATCGCACGACACCACCCAATTGCGATTTCTGGAAAGTCAGTACTCCGGTCCCCGCAGTGAAGAAATAGAATAAATGCTCAATGTTGGATTCATTCAAGAGGTTCATCATCCATGATGGCTGGCAAATATAGTCGTTATCCGCAAGGCCGACGAAAAGCTTCGGATGTGCATCGACAACACCACTCTTAATAAGTCATATCCAAAAGGCCCGTTTGCACTTCCTAGAACAGACCAAGTAGTAGATTCTACTTCTGGCTGCAAGCTATTGTGCTTCCTGGATGCATATTCTGGTTTTCATCAAATACCAATGGCTAAGGAAGATGAAGAACATACAGCCTTTATCACAGTAGATGGTCTACACTGCTATACTGCCATGCCTTATGGCCTCAAGAATGCTCTCTCAACTTTTGTGCGAGCAATTCAAAAAACGTTTGGGGAACTTATTCGCGACCTTATGGAAGTGTTTGTTGTTGATATTGTTGTCAAAGTCAAGACCAGAGACTCTTTACTGGACAAAGTTCAGTCAGTCTTTGGCAAGTTGCACATGACGCGCACGAAGCTAAACCTTGACAAGTGTGTCTTCATGGTTTCCTCTGGAAACTTTTTTCGATTTCTAGTAATGCACTAAAGAATTGCAGCAAATCCAGAGAAGATAAAAGCTATTGAAGCAATGTGGCCTCCTGTACGTGTCAAGGATGACCAGAATCTTATGTGATGTGTTGCCTTACTCAGTCGGTTTATCTCTAGACTGGTTGTAACACCCTCATTTTCATGCATCATGCCCTACATACATTCATATACATGTTTAACATTAACCCACATAAAGAGGAACAAGTTTGAAATTGATTTGGAACATTTAAAATTGATTTGGAGCAAAACCGCACTTAAAATGCTGGAAAGTGCGGACTAGTCCGATTTTTGTGAGGACTAGTCCGATTTCTCTCTGACTAAAAATGGTCTTGTCTGTTTTTGCTGCGGACTAGTCCGATTTTGCCTCTGGAAACTTTCGGACTTGTCTGATTTTGTGCGGACTAGTCTGATATTCCAAGATTCCTTGAAAATTCGCTAAATCCCTAGACTTGTCCTGACTGGTCCGGTGTTCCAGCAGACTTGTCCGTTTTCCTCTCTGACTAAAGTCGGACTTGTCCGATTTTAGGCCAGACTTGTCCGATTTTCTCTCTGGACATTTTTGGACTAGTCTGGTCCTTTTCAGACTTGTCCGATATTTCGCGACTCCGAGTTGATCTTTTGTTTTATGACTTGTTTCTTGGGTTTCACGTTAAGTGGGAGTAGGGGCGTCGTGCCTAACTCTTTTAGAGCCCATGTGGGACTCTGAACTGGCCTCTACTCCTCTCAAACTAGAAATCCCTCTAAACCTAGCATCCACCTCTATATAAACAGCCCCACCCCTTGGCTTGACATCTATTTGCCACTTTTCCACCCCACCCAAACCCTAGTTCATGGAGAGCCACCACCAAGGAGGGAGGAGGAGATCCCAAGCAAGAAGAAGAAGAGGAGGAAACGAAAGAGGATCAAGATCTCCACCAAGCTTTCGTTCTTCATCACCAATTCATTACGAAGTTCATCACCAAGCCTAGATCATCAAGATCCAAGTGTTGCCTCCAAGTTTATTGATTCATTGGAGTTCTAAACACATGGTATACCTTCTATTCTCTTTTCCTTACGTTAATTAGACCCCTAATCTCCAAATTTACGTCGGTCTAGAAAACCCTAGTTCGCTAGTTCTACGAAGTGCAGACTAGTCCGGCATTCTGCAGACTAGTCCAATTTTTCTGACTAAATTGTGTTGAATTGATTCCATATTTGACCTAATCAACTCCAAACCTATATAAACTTGTTAAAAGCTACTAGAACTAGTTAGTGATCATTAAAAGCAATCTATTAACAAGTTCTACCTTGCATTTGCATTAATCGTGCATGTCATGTCATATTGAGTAATATTTGTGCACTCCTTAATTGTGTGTCTTGTCTTTTATGTTTATTGTGCAGTTTAGACGGATTTGCACTAGAGAGTGCCACAGAGGATCTACAGCACCCAGAGTTTGAAGGCTTTGACCATAATCAACCGCAAGAGCAAGGCAAGTGTCCTTTAAGCATATTGATCCTGTTTTAAAATAAATGTTTTGTTTGAAAATTGCATGCTTGTGTCAATTTGATGGGAATCCTATGGTAGGAAGTTTACTAGTTTTGTTGACCACCCTTATCACCAGGAACTATGGCAAAGAGTCGGGAAGGGCTTTTTACCATTTTGCTTAGCTTAAACAACTGGGATGGGAAAACAACTATACCACTCAATTTAATTATGCATGAATGAGATTATGGTTGACATGAACTCGTTAATATGATGTGGTAATGGGTGATCTAAGCAAGCTTGGTATGTGGATGGGTTGGATGTATGGTGGGTTGCTTGCTTTAGATCTAAGGACCGGTTCGTGGAGCGACCATCCTGAATTTATAGTGCCACCACGAGGCCAAGTGTGGGTGCGGCATAGATGATTAATTAGGGCTTTGCCAATGCTATTTGAACCATTAAGGATGCTAGGGGAAGGGGTAGTCGGATTGGGTTTGTTGATGATTGGTGGGACTACCCTGGGATCTGAATGGCTCAAGAGGGGGCCCTTGGTTGAAGATGTGCTCATTTGGAGACATCACCACCGGTGAAACCTCAGTGGGGTCTAAATAGGCTAGTAATCCTTTTGTAAAGGCTATTTTGTGATCCCTTGGCCACACGCCTACAGAAGTGTGAGACGACATAATTTTGATTCTATAGTCATCAAAATGTGATGAAATCACAAACACGTGGGTAAAGCGGTATAACCTCTGCAGAGTGTGTCTAAAACTATCATGATAGTCGTGCTCCCAGTTATGAGCAACTTGGACCCTCACATGATTAGAGGAAAATTGGAATTTAGGATGGTTTGGTATTGGCTCTGGGATGGTATTATGATTATGGATGGTTATGAATTGAATTCTGGTATTGAATATGGATATTGGTATTGATGATGGATATGGAATATGGAATAGTATTATGATAACTACATGGCTTATGATGGGTTAACTCACATACATATAATATATTGCTTTTTCAAATGTTTTAATGTACTTTTCAGCACTTAGCCATTATTATTGTCGTCATATGAATCAGCCACATATCATACTTTCCACACTTGCTAAGTACGACATGTACTCACTCTTGCAATCCCCCCCCCAATAGTTGCAGGTAAAGATTGGGAGTTTAATGGCAATAATGCGGAGTTCTAGGCCGTGTCTATCGTCAGCTTTTCCTGTGGTGTTTTGGAGCTGCGCTATACCCTATTGCTTATGTTGCCTAGCTGTTTCGTTTGCTTAATTAGTTTATTTCCACTGTATTAGTTGAACTTGTCATTAATATTCATTAGTGCTTGTATTTGAGAATATTATGAATTGTGTAATAGAATTTGGTTAATTAATCTTGTGTTGTGGTAATTATCTGTATATCGTTTGTGATGCACTCGTCTATGTGTGTTGAACATACTGGGCACACATATGCATTCACTTCGTTCATATTCGGAACCGGGTGTCATAGATTGGTATCAGAGCCACAGGTTGACCGTAGGACACAGCCTTGATAGAATGGACACTTTAGAGCACATAGAAGCACTCAGGAATCGATGTGTTTTTGGTTGGTGTGATGTTGCTATATATTGATTGCTTGTGTGCTTAATAGAGGATTTTGGGATGCTTTAGCATTGCCATGTCCCCGTATGCTAGTTAGTTGTTTAGTTTCATATCCCTTGATGCATATAGTTGGGGATGTTTTCTAATTCTTACCAATTTCTTTTCTTCAGATAGTGAGGACTCGCAACCAGAGGGATGGCAATGATGAAGAGGAGAACCATGGAGCACCTCATAACAACAATGGACAAGGACCTGCCCAAGGAGCTATTAATATTGAGCATCTATTGGTAGTGCAAAACCAGCTCATGCAGACCATGATATAAACAATGGGACAGCTGCAGGCTGGCAACATCAACCATCAGGCCCACATGCCTCCACCGCCACCCCAACCTCCTCATAACCGATTGGGGGAGTTTATGAAGGCTAGGCCGCCAACCTTTGCTCAAGCCGGTGACCCTATGGATGCGGATGATTGGCTCAAGTCCGTGGAGAAGAAACTTGCTGTTGTCCAATGCAGTGATCGGGAGAAGGTCTTATTTGCTTCTCATCAACTAGTTGGAGCAGCTGTGGATTGGTGGGATTCATATTGCAACGCTCATGAGAATCAGGAGAGGAACACCTGGGCGGAATTCAAAGAGATTTTCCATTCTCATTATGTGTCGGAAGGTGTTATGATTTTGAAGTGGCAATAATTTGAGAACTTGAGGAAAGGAAGATCGAGTGTGAGTTAATATCTCAACAAATTCACTCAACTCTCAAGGTATGCAACTGAGGATGTGAGCCGGGACAACCGGAAACAATACTTGTTCATGAGCGGCTTAAACAATGAGATTCAAGTGCAATTGCTCAACTGTGATTATGCCAACTTTCAGAAGCTTGTGGACAAAGCAATCGTGGTTGAGAACAAGATTCGTGAGATGGAGCAAGACAATAAGAGGAAGGCGCCATATCAAGGACAGCAACAAGGAAGTAATGTGCGCCCTCGCTTTGCACCGCCAAATGCGCCTTACTTCAGCTCTTCTGTGCCTGTACAATGCCCTGGTTATGCACCGCGCCCAACTCAGTTTGTGCAGCAACACCCTGTTATGCAAGCACCTAGGCCTCTAATGCCTTCTGCGCCTCGTGCTAATTTTTCTGGTACAAATGTTCAAAACCAAGCTCGTCCCAATAATTCTGGTGAAGTTAAGAAGTGCTATACTTGTGGAGAAGCTGGACACTTCGCACATCAATGTCCTAAGTTAGAACATGGTCAAGGAAGCAATGTGCTAAGGCAAAACCCAAGACCCAATGGAGGACAACCGCAGGGGAATTGTGGACAGCAGAATTTTGCTCGTTGCAACATGAACCATGTCTCTACGGAGGATGCTCATCAAGCGGATGACGTTGTCATTGGTATGTTTCTCGCAAACTCCATCCCCGCGACTATGTTGTTTGATTCTGGAGCATCACATTCTTTCATTGCATCGAAGTATGTTGCCAAGTATAGTTTGCTTATCTCTCATTTGAAGTTTACTCTATAGGTTAAGTCTCCTGGAGGAGAGATGAGGACAAATATAGTATGTCCAAAAGTAAGCCTTAGAATAAGAGGGGTAGACTTCTTCGCCAACTTTATTGTTTTGGACTCTCAAGGATTGGACATTATACTCGGTATGGACTAGTTGAGGAATCACAATGGAGTTATTGAGTGTGCCACGAAGACGGTGAAGTTGACTAATGAGGAAGGGATCACCATAGAATTTGAAGAATCTCAAACCGCACCAAAGCAATTGGAGCTGAATCATATGGATGGTACTGCAATTGAGGAAATTCTGGAGGTGTGTGAATTTTTGGATGTTTTTCCGGACGAGTTGCCAGGTATGCCACCTGATCGAGACATTGAGTTTATTATTGATTAATACCTGGAACTGCACCTATAGCTAAGAGGCCATATAGGATGCCTCCTATGGAATTAGCGGAGCTCAAGAAAAAAATTCAAGAGCAACTAGAGAAGGGTTTCATTTGACCCAGCTCTTCACCTTGGGGAGCACCCGTTCTATTTGTGGACTAGAAGGATGGATCCCAAATGATGTGTGTGGATTACCGAGCTCTCAACGAGGTAACAATCAAGAACAAGAACACCTTGCCACGCATAGAAGACTTATATGATCAGATGAAGGGTGCTTGTGTCTTCTCTAAGATTGATTTGAGGTCGGGATACTTTCAAATGAAGATTAGACCATCGGACATACCCAAGACAGCTTTTAGGATGAGGTATGGATCTTATGAGTACACCGTGATGTCCTTTGGTTCGACAAATGCGCCTACCTACTTTATGTACCTCATGAATAAGGTCTTCATAGAGTACTTGGATAAGTTCGTTGTGGTGTTTATTGATGACATTATGATCTACTCGAAGGATGAGAAGGAACATGAGGAACACTTGAGGCTTACACTGTAGAAATTGAGGGAGCATCAATTGTATGCCAAGTTCATCAAGTGTGAGATTTGGTTGAAAGAGGTGTCGTTTTTGGGTCATATCATCTCAAGAGGAGGAGTATCGGTTGACCCTGGAAAAGTGAGAGAAGTGTTGAAATGGGAACACCCTCGAAACGTAAGGGAAATAAGGAGTTTTCTTGGAATGGCTGGATATTACCGTTGATTTATCAAGGACTTTTCCAAGATAGACAAGCCAATGATGGAATTGCTAATGAAGGGAAAGGCATTCCATTGGACTCAAGCTTGTCAAGAAAGTTTTGAGGAGTTGAAGAAGAGGTTGACAACAGCCCCAGTTTTGGTATTGCCGGATGTAAGCAAGAGTTTTGATATTTATTGCGACGTATCGAGACATGGACTTGGATGTGTATTGATGCAAGAAGGTCACGTGGTTGCCTATGCATCGAGACAATTGAAGAAACATGAGCAGAATTATCCTACACATGATCTTGAACTAGCAATCGTGGTACATGCATTGAAGATTTGGAGACTATACGGATCATAAATGTTTGAAGTATATTTTCAAACAAACGGATCTGAACTTGAGGCAATGAAGATGGTTGGATCTCATCAAGGATTATGACTTGAGAATCAACTATCATACGGGAAAATCAAATGTAGTGGTCGATGCTTTAAGTCGGAAAGGAGTAAGTAATTAGCTCACAATTCGAGAGTTGCCATCCATGTTATGTAAGGAGTTCGAACGGTTGAACCTTGGATTCGTAAATGAGATGGAGATGATGGAGTTAAACCCAACACTAGAGCAAGAAATTCGGGAAGGCCAAACTAAGGATGAAGAAATTCAGGAAATCAAGGAAAGGACCCAAGAGGGGAGAGAATTCGGATTTGATGAGGATGAACATGGTACCCTATGGCTTGGTAAGAGGATTGTCATGCCCAATGTGACGCATATTCGGGAGTCGATATTAAAAGATACACATGACTCACCTTACTCAATTCACCCCGGTTGTACGAAGATGTACAAAGACTTGAAGACTTGCTATTGGTGGGCTAGCATGAAGAAAGACATAGCTGAATACGTAGCATTATGTGATGTGTGCCAACGAGTCAAGGCGAAACATCAAAGGCCAGCTGGACTATTGCAACCATTAAAGATTCCGGAGTGGAAGTGGGAAGAGATCGGTATGGAATTCATAGTTGGTCTACCGCGTACTCAGTCCGGTTACGACTCAATTTGGGTAATTGTGGATCGATTTACTAAGTCAGCTCACTTTATTCCCATCAAGACCACCTACAATGGAGAGAAATTGGCGGAACTGTACATGGGAAGAATAGTATGTTTGCATGGAGTTCCGAAAAAGGTAGTCTCGGATAGAGTTTCACAATTCACTTCCAGGTTTTAGAAAAAGTTACATGAAGCATTAGGAACAAGGTTGAATTTTAGTTTAGCATACCACCCTCAAACGGATGGACAAATGGAGAGGACCTATCATATTTTAGAGGACATGTTAAGAGCTTGTGCTTTAAAGCATGGGAAAAGTTGGGACAAAAGCTAGCCATATGCAGAATTTTCATACAACAATAGCTACCAATCAAGTTTGAAGATGTCACCTTATGAAGCACTTTATGGAAGGAAGTGTAGGAAACCCTTATTCTAGAATGAGGCGGGAGAAACGAAAGTAGTTGGTCCGGATCTGTTGCAAGAAGCTGAAAAGCAAGTCCAAATAATTCATGAAAACTTGAGGGCTGCCCAATCAAGACAAAAGGGCTATGCGGACAATAGGAGAAGGAAACTAGAATTTGAAGTGGGAGAATTTGTTTACCTCAAGGTGTCACCGATGAGAGGTCATAAGAGGTTTAACATAAGAGGCAAGCTAGCACCTCGCTACATTGGACCATTCAAGATTTTGGACAAAAGAGGAGAAGTAGCATATAAGTTGGAGATGCCAGCTCATCCTTCAGATGTCCGTGATGTCTTCCATGTTTCCCAACTCAAGAAGTGTCTGAGAGTACCGTAAGAACAAGTGCCAATGGAAGGATTGGAAATAGGGGCAGATTTGACTTATGCCGAACAACCGGTCGAAATCTTGGAAACCAAGGAGAGAGTCACAAGGAACAAGGTTATTAGATGGTGTAAAGTTCGATGGAAGCACCGCACAGAAAAAGAAGCGACGTGGGAATTGGAGTATGATCTCAAGAAGGAATTTCCCTATCTCTTCTCTTTCGCGTCGAATCTCGAGGGCGAGATTCATTTTAAGAGGGGTAGGTTTGTAACACCCTCATTTTCATGCATCATGTCCTACATACATTCATATACATGTTTAACATTAACCCACATAAAGAGGAACAAGTTTAAAATTGATTTGGAACATTTAAAATTGATTTGAAGCAAAACCACACTTAGAATGTTGAAAAGTGCGGACTAGTCTAATTTTGGTGAGGACTAGTCTGATTTCTCTCTGACTAAAAATGGACTTGTCCGTTTTTGCCGCGAACTAGTCCGATTTTGCCTCTGGAAACTTTCGGACTTGTTCGATTTTGTGCGGACTAGTCCGATATTCTAAGAATCCTTGAAAATTTGCTAAGTCCCTAGGCTTGTCCGGACTAGTCCGGTGTTCCAGCAGACTTGTCCGTTTTCCTCTCTGACTAAAGTCGGACTTGTCTGATTTTAGGCCAGACTTGTCCGATTTTTTGTCTGGACATTTTCGGACTAGTCCGGTCCTTTTTGGACTTGTTTGATATTTCGCGACTCCGAGTAGATCTTTTGTTTTATGACTTGTTTATTGGGTTTCACATTATGTGGGCCTAGGGACGTCGTGCCTAACTCTTTTAGAGCCCATGTGGGACTCTAAAGCGGCCTCTACTCCTCTCAAACTGGAAATCCATCTAACCCTAGCCTCCACCTCTATATAAACAACCCCACCCCTTGGCTTGACATCTTTTTGCCACTTTTCCACCCCACCCAAACCCTAGTTCGTGGAGAGCTACCACCAATGAGGGAGGAGGAGATCCCAAGCAAGAAGAAGAAGAGGAGGAAACGAAAGAGGATCAAGATCTCTACCAAGCTTTCATTCTTCATCACCAATTCATCTCCAAGTACGTCACCAACCCTAGATCATCAAGATCCAAGTGTTGCCTTCAAGTTTATTTATTCATTGGAGTTCTAAACACCTGGTATACCTTCTATTCTATTTTCCTTACGTGAATTGGACCCCTAATCTCCAAATTTACGTCGATCTAGAAAACCCTAGTTCGCTAGTTCTGCAAAGTGCGGACTAGTCTGGCCTTCTGCAGACTAGTCCGGTTTTTCTGACTAAACTGTGTTGAATTAATTCCAAATTTGACCTAATCAACTCCAAACCTGTATAAACTTGTTAAAAGCTATTAGAACTAGTTAGTGATCATTAAAAGCAATCTATCAACAAGTTCTACCTTGCATTTGCATTAATCATGCATGTCATGTCATATTGAGTAATATTTGTGCACTCTTTGATTTTGTGTCTTGTCTTGTATGTTTATTGTGCGGACTAGATGGATTTGCACTAGAGAGTTCCACGGAGGATCTACAACACCAAGAGTTTGAAGGCTTTTACCCTAATCAACCTCAAAAGCAAGGCAAGTGTCCGTGAAGCATATTGATCTTGTTTTAAGATAAATGTTTTGTTTGAAAATTGCATGCTGGTGTCAATTTGATGGGAATCCTATGGTAGGAAGTTTACTAGTTTTGTTGACCACCCTTGTCACCTGGAATTATGGTAGAGAGTCGGGAAGGGCTTTTTACCTTTTTGCTTCGCTTAATCAACTGGGATGGGGAAACAACTATACCACTCAATTTAATTATGCATGAATGAGATTATGGTTGACATGAACTGGTTAATATGATATGGTAATGGGTGATATAAGCAAGCCTGGTATGTGGATGGGTTGGATGTATGGTGGGTTGCTTGCTTTAGATCTAAGGACCAGTTCGTGGAGCGACCATCCAGGATTTACAGTGCCACAACGAGGCCAAGTATGGGTGCGGTGTAGCTGATTAATTAGGGCTTTGCCAGTGCTATTTGGACCATTAAGGATGCTCGGGGAAGGGGTAGTCAGATTTTGTTTGTTGATGATTGGTGGGACTACCCTGAGATCCGAATGGCTTAAGAGGGGGCCCTTGGTTGAAGATGTGCTCAGTTGGAGACATCGCCACCGGTGAAACCTCAGTGGTGTCTAAATAGGCTAGTAATCCCTTTGTAAAGGCTATTTTGTGATCTCTTGACCACACACCTACGGAAATGTGAGACGGCATAATTGAGATTCTATAGTCATCGAAAGGTGATGAAATCACAAACACGTGGGTAAAGCGTTACAACCTCTACAGAGTGTCTCTAATACTATCATGATATCTGTGCTCCCGGTTATGAGCAACTTGGACCCTCACATGATTAGAGGAAAATTGGGATTTAGGATGGTTTGGTATTGGCTTTGGGATGGTATTATGGTTATGGATGGTTATGAATTGAATTCTGGTATTGAATATGGATATTGGTATTGATGATGGATATGGAATATGGAATGGTATTATGATAACTACATGGCTTATGATGGGTTCATTCACATACATATAATATATTGCTTTTTCAAATGTTTTAATGTACTTTTCAGCACTTAGCCATTATTATTGTCGTCATTTGATTCAGCCACATGTCATGCTTTCCACACTTGCTAAATACGACATGTACTTACTCTTGCAATCCCCCCCCCCAACAGTTGAAGGTCAGGATTGGGAGTTTAATGGCGATAATGCGGAGTTCTAGGTCGTGTCTACCGTCAGCTTTGCCTGTGGTGTTTTGGAGTTGCGCAATACCCTATTGCTTATGCTGCCTAGCTGTTTAGTTTGCTTAATTAGTTTATTTCCGCTGCATTAGTTGAACTTGTCATTAATATTCATTAGAGCTTGTATTCAAGAATATTATGAATTGTGTAATAGAATTTGGTTAATTAATCTTGTGTTGTGGTAATTATTTGTATATCGTTTGTGATGCACTTGTCTATGTGTGTTAAACATCCTGGGCACACATATGCGTTCTCTTGGTTCATTTTCGGAACCGGGTGTCACACTGGCTGAGCGGGCACTTCCATTCTTCAAGCTCCCACGAAAGTCCGGACCTTTCAACTGGTCCGAAGAAGCAGACAAGGCGTTCTAGGAGCTAAAACAGTCTCTCACAACTATGCCAATCATGGTAGCTCCGGAGTTTGGTAAGCCTTTACCACTTTACAATGTTGTACCGATAGAAGTTGTTAGCATGATGCTGGTTGTGGAGAGGCCAGAAGTATCTATAAATTCCTCTTTACAAAGGCTCAGACCCCTCTGGTAGGGTCCAAAGCTAGTTGGAGGAATTAGCAATCAAGGCAAGTCTTGGTCCCAGATCCCAGACACTGAAGGAGGTCCTAAAGACTGGGGGCCTCCAGTCCTTCCTCTATAAGAAGAAACATCGGACCCCTCCGGGAGGGTCCCGACTACACATGAGGAAGACCTGGACCCCTCTGGGAGGGTCCAAGTTGATCTATAGAATGGATTGGACCCCTCCGGCAGGGTCCGGACTGTCCAGCGACCTGTCTACTTCATTATGCTATCATGAAGTGCATAGGCTGCAATATGCAGTTCTTATTTCGTCAAGAAATATGTGTCATTACTTTAAAGCTCACAAGATCTCAGTGGTAACCTCTTATCAACTGCGAGATGTACTCCATAATCCCAATGCAACAGGAAATATTGCCAAATGGGTTGCGGAGCTAGCAGAATTGGAGCTTGAATTTCTGCCTCGACATGCTATCAAGAGTCAGGCACTAGCTAATTATTTAGCGGGGTGGACCCCATCTCCATGTGGTCCATGAGGCCTCGACGTTGAAATGCCAGAACCCAAGGTCCTGGTTTTCACCGAGCCTCACTAGACTCTCATCTTTGATGGCTCTGTGGAGAAGCAGTGGATCGGAGTAGGGATTCTTCTCCTCGCACCAACCGGGGAGAAAGTCAGGTACATGGTCCGCCTTGACTTCAAGGCGAGGAACAACGTGGCAGAATATGAAGCTCTCATCTTCGGACTGAAGGTTGCGATGTCATTCAGCATCCAGAAACTGCTGGTCAAAGGGGATTCGCAACTCATCATCAAGCCAGTTAATGGTGAATGTTGTTGCAACAATCCACAACTAGCAGCATATTTGCTTCAAGTCCGGAAGATGTGGAAAGAATTATAGGTCCTGGACATATGCCATGTCTAGCGTGCTAGCAACACTAAAGCGGATGAACTTTCGACAAAACCTTCTACCGGCTCCAGCCCCCAACGATGTTTTTGTATGAAGACTAGAAACACCATCCGCCCAGCCTACCGAACTGGGTGAAGGGGGCGAGATTAGCACGTTGAAGCTGGTGGTCTCGGTGGCCTTGTTACCACGGCGTCCACCAAGGATCGTAGGTGTCACAGAGAGCCCTTTGCAACCCGGCGCGCAAGAGCCAGAAGCTCAAGCTAGTCCAAATGCATGGATCACAAAGGTCCAGAACTACTTGAAAGACAATATCCTTCCTGAAGAAGATGTATCCGCTGAACGGATTCTCCGGATGGCTAAGATATACACGTTGGTAGAAGAGGATCTCTACTGGCGCGGCACCAATGGCATCCTATTCCGATGCATAACCCCGGAAGATGGCTGCGAGCACCTTGCAGAAATCTATGGAGGTGAGTGTGGGACCCATGCATCATCTCTCACGTTGGTCAGTAAGGCCTTTTGGCATGGTTTTACTAGCCTACAACTCTCTAGGATGAGGTCGAGCTGGTGAAGAGATGTGAGGCGTGCCAGTTTCATGTCAAGCAAACCCACACACCGACACAGTCACTGCAAATGATTCCACCATCATGGCCATTCGTTGTATGGGGTGTTGGATATTCATGGACCAATTCCCAAAGCCGTCGAAGGGTACCGGTTTCTCTACGTCGCCATCGATGAGTTCACGAAGTGGCCGGAAGTAGATCTTGTTGTAACACAAACAACAAGCAAGCAACCATCAATTTCTTGAAGTCCATAGTATGCAGGTTTGGCGTCCCAAACTGAGTCATCACTGAGAATGGGTCCCAATTCATTAGTGCAGCATTCCAAGAATATTAAGAAGACCTCGGCATCAAGATTCTATGCATAAGTAGCACACCCAACAAGTAATGGGCAAGCCGAAAGAGCAAATGCTGGATTCTCAAAGGACTCATGACTCGCACCTGTGAACGCTTGAATAAGCATGGTGCCAATTGGATTAAGTAGCTTCTATCTGCATTGTGGGCTAGCCGAACAACATCCAGCCGGGCTTCAGGAGAGACACCTTTCTTCTTGGAGTATGGAGCCGAAGCTGTCCTTCCTCCAGAGATTACCATGGGTTCTCTTCGAGTCCAAACTTACATAGAAGCCACGCAGGACCAGCTGCGGCATGATGATATGGACCTTGCCTATGAGGCAAGTTGTCGAGCAGCTATGCGAAATGCATGGTACTACCAAGTGCTCCAGTGCTATCAGCAACAACATATGCACAATCGGCAGCTTGAAATAGGCGATCTGGTGCTGTGGTGCATACTTTCTCAAGAAGGAACGGACAAGCTCTCCTCTTGGTGTGAGGGTCCCTTCCGGGTGATAAAAGTTTTTTGCCCCGGATGCGTACGCTTGGCTACAGGGAAGGGACACCGATTCCCAACCCCTAGAACATAGAACATCTCCGTAAGTTCTTCACTTAGCACGGAGGTGAGTCTGTTGTTATTATAGTATTTCTTAGTCTATAAGAACAGGTGGGGTTGGTCCAAAGATGTACAACATGCTTAGTATGGATCCGTATCTTATGTGTGTATCCTTTGCCTCTCCTATTATTCGGAATTACTATGAAATGCTATGATATGAAACATTCCATTTATGTGCATTTACATTGCGCATGTTATTATTTCTTTGTCGAGTTATACCTTCTTGCCAATAGTAAAAGTGTGCAATCTTGTTGCAAATAGGTTTCTAAGAATTCATGTGATATATATTTAAGTATTTTTGTTAGTCTTCTACGGGACCTAGTGAGCGTTCAATGACCTACTCGCCTGAAAACCAATGCCAATGATAGGTCCGGAGAGTGGTAAATGCTTAGCCTAGTTCAGCACCTTAAGTACACACACTCTACCTTTTCCAGTGTTGCATCAAAGTAAGGCGGGTCCCAACAGCACATGGTACTAGATGAAAGTGCAACCAATATACTACTATTATGACACTGAATTTTTCAGAACCAAGAGTTCAACTAAGGACAGTAAGACATAACTAAACTAAAGGCAAGGAGAAGCATTTTACTACTTTTATTTGTCTCTCACATGCAGGACAAAAGTTTTATACACTTGTTCTGGGAGCTCTAGCAACTACAAGGGGCCGATATTAATGTTTTACACATTGACAGTGGGTCCCGTCAGATGAACATGCTCTGGCACTTCCAAAGGGCCTGATGCTAACGTTTTACATGTTGGAAATGGGTCGGTGCTATCGAAGGCTACGTTCAATCTCGGAGCTTACCTAACAGCTCAATGTCGAGTACCTGATGGTAGACGTCATCAATCCATCGACCACGTCTACTAGCGAGCCAAGTATACTACTGCAGTCATTCATTCATAGAAGATTCAATAATGAAGACCAAATATCAAGAAGATCAAATTCATTAAAGATCCAATCTTTTTACAAATAAGATTGAAGATACAATGGCAATTAAAGGATGAGGAGGCCCTAACTATCGTTGGAGTTGCGTTCGAACCACACGGCTACAGTCTTGGCAGCGTCCTCCATGCTTGCCTTGGCTGCTACCTCCGTCTCTACAATGGGCCCTTCTAGAGCTGGAGCCAGAGAGACCGTGGGGTCCCAGTTGTGAAAGTAAGTCAGCACATACTCTACTACTGACTTGGCTAGGACCTTTCACTACGTCTCCAACTGGTCATTGAAGATATCTTCCAGAAACCCCAGTTTGGTTCTAATGGAGTTCAGGGTTGTGAAGTCTTGACCAATTTCCAGCGTCGGGTCACTCGAGACGGACTGGGATAAAGCCAAGCGGCACCAGAGCACTCTTAGCACGCCCAAGTCCCAGATTTGCTGAGCTTCTATCTTCCACGTGGCCTCCAATTCCTCCAGTGATTTCCTGGCACTCTTCAATTCTTTGAAGCCCTGCTTCGAGAACAGTTCGACCTCTTTATCATGCTGTTGCATTCACTCAGCCAACATCTTTTCTTGGTCACCAACTTGTTCCTCTTGGAGTATCAAACGATCTTTCCTAGCTGCCAGGTTCTTCACCTCACATCCGCCCTCACCCTCTTTGACAGACACAACAAGATCCCGCTCGCTGAGGTTTTGTCCCCCCTGCCACAAATGCTTCTGCTCTTCTTCAGAGCAAGCTTTAAACAAATCGACCGTGAGAGCCAAATCTTTTTCTTCGCACTCATGTTTCTCGGAGATCTCTGCATCTATATCTTGGAGCTCCTATTCCTTATTGGCGATTACTTCTTGGCGCTTGAGGAACTCTCCCCTCAATTTATTTAGAGAGTCGAGGTGAGCGTCAGCCAACTCATTGGTATCTCTTGCATCGTCGAGCGCCTGGTGAGTCCTTGCGTCCAACTCTTCAAAGGCAGCTTTTCCATCATTCAGCAGCTCATCCATGAGCATCAGCCGTGCATGCTCGGTCGCAAGGTGATCCTTTTCATCGACCAGATGGGTCTATGTAAACTTCATCTTGAAGTTCAGAAGCTTCTGCCACCCTTAGAGCCTCCCACTCCGTCTTCAAAACTTCGCGCTCTCTGTCTTCAAAACTTCGCGCTCATAGTCGAAGCCAAGTTGCACTTGGCGAAGACTGGAGCACGCATTCTATATGGAAAGTGACAGCGGTATCGGCTCTGAATCTTCTGTCAGGTCCGCAGGCTCAACCATTGCTTCGAAAACAATCGTCAAAATCCATCGCACAAGCATGGTGGACCCCAGCAAGCCTTCACCAGTTGTGTTGGAGCTATTGCTGATCTCCAAGATCTTCTGCGCCCCTGGTGCAGACGTTGACGTGGCCGCAGTCGGTACCTCTAGCACCACCATCGTGGTGTCACCCGTCGACTCCACCGCCATTGTGGTGTCAGCCGACAGCTCCGGTAAGACGCTACTATCTGGCTTCGGCGCCGTCGTGGTGCTTCTTGAAGGCTTCAACACTACCTCAACATCTAAGGTCGGTTAACAAGTTGGCTCCGGCACTACCGTTATCAACTCCGGAGCTGATGCAACATCTGCTAATGTTGTTGGCTCCTGCTCCACCACAATATCTATCGCGGCCTCGGAAGATGCCACAACATTAACCGGCAGAACAACCGGTCTGGTATCTTAAGCTGCGACACTGGCATGGCTTGCCGGTGGCATCTCTGTTCTTAGCGCAGAGGATGGTGAAGCAGAGGGAACAAAAGCTGGCCTTGAAGCTCTGAAAATAGAGGAAGTAAAGAATCAACAAGGTGCAAGAAATAAAAAAGAAGGCAAATTCTTAAAGACATTTGGTACCTGGGACCACGACAGCTCCAGTCGGTGCAGAACTTCTTTCGTGGGTGACCAGAGTCATCTGAACCCCCCTTTGCATGTGAAGCTGATGATCTAGACTTGGCTCCAGGAGTCTCCTTGACACCCGGTTCCGAAAAATGAACGAAGTGCAGTGTATGTGTGCCCAGGATTTCGCTTCACACATACACATCAATATCACAAATGGTAAACAGAAATAACTATCTCACCAATAATACAAATAACTTTATTCTATTGCAGCGGAAAATAATCTAGCGTAGGAGACTCCAACTCCACAAGCAATCGACAGCAGCACGCACGCCTAGTGCTCCATGTTGACCTCCAAAATATTTCTTGTAACTGAATTAATGTGGAAATAGCAAGGGTGAGCACTTGTCGTACTCAGTAAGTGTGGGAAAATATGATATGTAGCTAAAATAAGGACGATAACAAATGCCTAGTTGCATAAAAGTACATTTCATAAACATGTAAAAGCAGCCTACAATTCCTATCTGTGATTAAATCCCATCATCACCCAAAAAATTATCATAGTCGATGTCGAACATCCTCATTTACCATCATAATTCATTTATAACCAGCTATCAATTCATATCATCACCATATGCCAAATTCATATCTTCTCATAGACAACCAAACTCATATGACATAACCAATCCCATACCAAACCATCCCAAAACCCAAATCCAATTCTAATCATGTAGGTCATCCAGGTGCTCGTGACTGGGAGCACGACTATCATGGTTGTTTTTAACACTCTGCAGAGGTTGTACCACTTTATCCACATGTTTGCGATTTCATCATCTTTCGGTGACTAAGAACCTCCCTTATGCTCATGATCCGTCGGTCACATTACACACTTCCATTGGTGTGTGGTCAAGAGATCACAAAATAGCCTTTACAAAGGGACCACTAGCATGTACGAACCCACTAAGGTTTCACCGGTGGCGATGCCTCCAACTGAGCACATCCTAAACCAAGGGCCCCCTCTTGTGCCGTTCGGATTCTAGGGAGTCCCGCCACTCATACAAATCCAATCTGACTCCCCTTTCCCGCTCTTTCAAATGGTCCGCACAATACTAGCAATACCCTAATTAATCAGCTACGTCGCACCCGTACTTGGCCTCGTGGTAGCACTGTTGTCCTGGCTTATTCTCGAATGACCCAATCCTTAGATCTAAGGCAAGTAAACCATCATAACATCCAACCCATTCACATACCATGCTTGCTTAGATCACCCATTACCATGTTACCATTAACCATGTTCATCAATGTAAATTATCCATAATTTCAATAATTTATAATTAAGTAACTTGGTTGTTTTCCCATCCCAATTAATTTGAGCGAAGCCAAAAGGTAAAAGCCCTTCCTGACTCTATACTATGTGTTCCAAGCGACAAGGGTGGTTAAACAAGTCTAGTAAACTTCTTATTATAGGAGTCCCATCAAATTAACACGGGCATGCAATTTTGCAAACAAAACATTTAATAAAACGGGATCAATATGATCAAGGACACTTTCCTTTATATTCTGCAATTCAGTGCTCAATCAAATCAAAGTCTTGCGCATGCAGATCCTTGAATAATCACCTCTCGATCATAACCTCTTGAGCGAACCCGTCTACTCGCAATCAACCACATACACAAGCAACATACACGATAAATGCATTGCAAATACTAATCAATATGAAAAATATGGATGCATGCAGAAAAATAAGTTCATATTAATGCTAAATATATTTCTATGGCTTTTTAGTAATTTTTTATAATGATTTCCTATTTATTTGGGCAAGTTTTTGAAAGTGCATCTAGGACTCCCTTGTGGGTTTTGGATGATTTATGACAAGCAATTGGGATCCTAACCTCTTTATTGAGATGAATGCAGGCCTATAATGGAAAAATGAGCAAAATACTAAAAAGAAGGGATGAGGAGGAGCAAAGCGGAAATGAGCTCAAGGAAAAAGAATAGCAGATTATTGTGTATGGAGTGTGTTAAGGAAACACACCACAAGAGCTCAATGATAATTAAATACACTCATTGCACAGAGTTACACAGGACCGGACTAGTCCGTTCGGCACCGGACTAGTCCGATAAACCTTTCTGCACCAGATCGGACAAGTGCGATATCTGTCGAACTAGTCCGATATCTTTCTGACTAGAATCGGACTAGTCCTCCCCAGTGCGGACTAGTCCTCAAAACACTACACAAGTCACACAAAATCGGACAAGTCTGTTATCAACCGGACTAGTCCGATATCTTTTCTGATCAACTTCGGACAAGTCCGATGTTCACACGGACTAGTCCGAAAAACCCCACTGATCCAAGTCGGACAAGTCCTCCAAGTGCGGACTTGTCATCCAACACTTAGGGTTTCACATGCCCGAACAAGTTCGATGGACATCGGACTAGTCCGAAGATTTCTAGTAGCAAAATCGGACAAGTCCGCTTTCAGCCGGACTAGTCCGATATTTCGAGACACTTAGGGTTTGCAACACACACAGCATACCGGACTAGTCCGGTGACCACCACGGACTAGTCCGAACTTTCTAAACCCTAACGGTCATTTTTAGAAACCCCATATAAATAGAGGTGCACGGCCCACTTTTACATTCTCTCGAACCCTAGCGCCGTCACACCTCCCAAGAGACTCAAAAACGACCTCTCTCCACAAAATTAAGTGCAAAATCGTCCAATCCTTTGAGGATTCAATCTAGATCATTGGAGAGACACTTGCTACACCACATTGAGCTCTTGGTTTGATTCTCTAACACACTCCTGCATTTCAATTGTAACTTTTGAGTGTGTTTTTGGTGGTATTGTGTTTTGTAATCTAAGGGAGCTCTCAAAGTATGAGATCGCCCCTTGAATTTGGTTATTCACCCCTTTGTGATTAGTGGAAGAGGATTGGCCTTCGTGGCGATCCAACGAGGGTAGGGTTGGAGAAAACCCGGTCCTTTGTGGACTCCTCAACGTGGATGTAGGTGGCCTTTTGTGGTAGCCGAACCACAGGATAAACACTTGTGTCTTGTTTCATTGTTCATCATTCAAGTTAATCAACTTAATCTAGGATTTCACACACATTGTTCATCTTACGTTAAATTGTTAAACATAAGACTTAATTGTGATATAATTCAGTATATAGCTGTTAAACTGTTGTTTGATTCTCTACTTCCGCTGTACACATAAAAGAATCAAACCAATCAATTAAGTTTAATAAGCTTAGTCCGTGAATACTGGACTAGTCCGCACTTTACCGGACTAGTCCGATATCTCTGGTATTAAACCGGTTGTTGAGTGCTGCAGGATCCGACAAATATTCAAAAAGGCCTATTCACCCCCCCCCCTCTAGGCCTACATTCAATTGGTATCAGAGCAAGATTCTTCAAGAAAGAGTATAACCACTCGAAGAGATCATGTCAGACATGAAGGAGGTCCACAAAATCAACAACCAAGAGGAGATTAACAACGACAAGACCCAAAAACTGGAGAAGTACCTCGAAGCCATTCAATACTTCGAGGACGATGATGAGGAGACGCTGGAGCTGAAGGCACTCCTCGGAAAGAAGGCACTTTCCAAAGGGAAAGCAAAGGTTGAAGAGAAGAAGAAGAAGGGGAGTAGTCACACCAACTACTCCCGATATCCTTTTAACTATGATCGTCTAAATTCCAATAACAACCATTACTTATCTATCCCACTTGGAAAAGCCCCACACTTCGATGGAAGTGATTACTCCATGTGGAGGCAGAATATGAAAATGCATTTGATTTCCCTCAACCCAGGTTTATGGCATATTGTATGCACAGGGATAGATATTCCAGATGACGACAAAGAGCTCACCCCAAGTCAAGAGCAGGTCATTCACAGAAATGCTCAAGCCGCAGCTGTAATCACATCCTCACTCAGTTGGGACGAGTTCACCAAGGTGGATGGACTCGAAATTGCTAAGGAAATATGGGATACTTTGCAAACCGCACATGAAGGTGACCGGCATGTGCATGAAGCAAAGATTGAAATGATCGAAGGCGAACTAGGAAGATCCGCAATCGAGGAAGACGAGTCACCTCAGGATATGTACAATCGATTGAAGACACTCGTCAATAAAGTGCGATCATATGGGAGCAAGAAGTGGAATGACCACGAGGTGGTAAAGCTCATCCTTAGAGCTTTTATGCCTCGCAATGTCACGCTATGCTCCATGATTAGAGAAAGCCCCGGATACAAAAGGATGACTTCGGATGAATTGCTCGGTAAAATTATCAACTTTGAAATGATGGAGAAACAAGCAAAGCACGTCAAGGAAATTGCCGACCTTACCTCGGTGAAGAAGAAAGGAGTCGCTTTAAAGTCCACCCTCAAGCCTCTATCCAAAGAAGAAAGAGAAAGCACAACTAGAGGAGGACAGTGATGAAGAGAGTAGTGAGCTAGATTAATAGGATTTGATATTGTTCATGAAAAAGTTCAAGAGAATAATGAAGAAAAAGCAAGGGACAAAATCAAGTGAAGGCAAGTACAAGGAAAGAACAAAGCCAAAATTGAGACAGGCGTGCTATAATTGTGGTGAATATAACCACTTTATAGTGGATTGCCCATATGAGGAGAACAAGAAGAAGACTAAAGAATCCAAGCCTCAACCTAAGAAGTTCTTCAAGAAGAAGAAACAAGACGAACAAGCACATATTGGGAAGGAGTGAGACTCAAATGATGAGTCCTCATCATCCGATGAAGAAGAGACGGCTAACATAGCCATCGAGAACACGTCCAAGAAATCTACACTCTTTCCTACACTCGGTGCAAGAAAGGGAAATGGCACTTGCCTTATGGCAAAGGAAGGTAAACGCAAGGTAAACATCAAAACCCCTTCCATGCATTCCTACTCTAGTGATGATGAAATAGATAGAGATGATGAGGATATGCTAAGTGGACTAGATAGGAAAAATGCAACAAAAATGAAATTCTTACTTGTCGAACTTGTTGAGAATGAAAGGTTAATTGATCGTCAAGAGGACATGATTATCTCCCAAAAGGAGGAGAATGTCGAACTTGAAAAACTTCTAGAGCTTGAAAAGGAGAAAAATAGTTCACTGGAGCTTGAGTTAGCTTCAAGCAAGAAAGCATTCTTGGAGTTAACTGACTCAAATGTTGCAATTAAGGACCAACTTGCTGACCTGATCAAGGTTAACAAGATCGTTGAAGTGCAAGTTGAGTCACTCAAGCTGAGTGAACCTTCCTCTTCTTCAAACTCACCTTCTCAACCCACTAAAACTGAATTTGCTCATATGTGCACATGTGGTAAAACTGACACCAGATTGAAAGGGAAATCAATCTCGACAAAGGATAAAAATCCTACTCAATGTAGCATATTTGACAAGGAGAAGATCAACTATGCACGTAGTGCATACTTGGTCCAAAGACCTCCAAATGTCAAGTATGGCATTGGTTACTCTTATGATGAAAAGATACATGCTGGAAGTCATATGAATAACACGGGAAGGATCTCTTTTGTGAAGGGAAGATCCTCTAAAACTGGTAAGTCGAAGGATAAAAACCCGAACTCACATGAATACAGGACTAGTCCGGTCCGTGCCGGGACAAGTCCGGTCATCCGGACAAGTCCGGCCCCCCAGACTAGTCAGTCTCATGAACAACAGCAACTTTTATTTAAAACTTTTGATGCCTCCTATGTGTTAATGTGAAACATCCATGGCAAGGTCTATGCTTATTATGTTGGGCCACGCCACGGGAACACAAAATACCATGTGTGGGTGCCCAAATGTATTGTGACTAACCTCCAAGGACCCAAGCAAGCTTGGGTACCTAAAACCAAAGCATAATTTGTTTTTGCAGGCCTATTCCTCTAGTGGATCCAAATGGGTGCTGGACAGTGGGTGCACCAATCACATGACCGGAGAAAGGAGGATGTTCGTGGAATATGAAAAGAACGAGAACCCAAATGAACGCATCTACTTCAGAGATAATAGTCAAGGAAGGGTGCTCGGTACCGGTAAAATTGCAATATCCTCTGATCACACGCTTTCTCATGTTTTACATGCTGAATCTTTAGATTATAACCTGCTGTCCATATCTCAACTATGTGACAAAGGTTATAATTGCTTGTTCACTAACGAGGGTGTGACCGTCTCTAGGAGGAGTGATGGTTCTATTGCATTCAAGGGTATGTTGAAGGGAAAGCTTTACCTGGTTAACTTCAACAAGGATAAAGCCGAACTCGACACATGCTTGATTGCAAAAACCAACATGGGTTGGCTGTGGCATAGACGGCTAGCACATGTTGGCATGAGGAACCTTCAAAAACTCCTCAAGGGCGATCACATCCGAGGTTTGAAGAATGTTGTTTTTGAGAAAGACAGTCCTTGTAGCGCGTGCCAAGCCGGGAAGCAAGTTGGAGAACATCATCTCGCAAAGAACGTCATGACTACGACAAGACTGCTCGAACTACTTCATATGGACTTGTTTGGTCCAATTGCTTACATAAGCATCGGCGGTAACAAATACAGTTTAGTTATCATTGATAATTTTTCTCGCTTCACTTGGGTGTTCTTTTTGCATGATAAGTCATAAACACAAGGAACACTCAAGAAATTCCTCAGGCGAGCCCAGAACGAATTTTCATTGACAATCAAGAGTATTCGAAGCGACAATGGCACATAGTTCAAGAACACACAAGTGGAGGAGTACCTTGATGAAGAGGGCATCAAGCACGAATTCTCAGCGCCATACTCGCCACAACAAAACAGAGTTGCCGAAAGAAAGAACCGAACACTCATTGAGATGGCAAGGACAATGCTCGATGAGTACAAGACATCAGATCGACTTTGGGCAGAAGCGATTAACACCGCTTGCCATGCCGCAAATCGACTTTATCTCCATCGACTACTCAAGAAGAATCCCTATGAGCTACTTACTGGTAACAAACCAAACATTTCATATTTTCGAGTTTTCGATTCTCCATGTTACATCCTGAACAAGAAGCCTAGGACTTCAAAGTTCGCTTCGAAGTCCGATGAAGGTTTCTTGCTTGGTTATGATGCGAAAACTTACGCCTATCGTGTCTTCAACAAGGCCTCCGGACTTGTTGAAGTTGCACGTGATGTAGTGTTCGATGAGACTAATGGCTCCCAAAAGGAGCAAGTTGATTCATGTGAATTAGGTAAAGAAGAAGCTCCATGTCAAGCATTGAAAAGAATGGCTCTAGGCGAAGTTCGACCACAAGAACCACCTTCAGACGAGCATGAGGAAAATGAACCACAAGAGGAGGCCATCAATCAAGGGGGAGCCTCAACACAAGATCAACCACAAAAGTACGAAGATGATCAACAAGTCAATGAAGGCAACCACTTAGGGGGAGAAGCAGACAATCATGAAGACACAACTCATCAAGTGCCACATCCAAGAGTACACCAATGCGTCCAAAGGGATCACCTAATCGACAACATCATCAGAGACATCCAAAAGGGAGTAACCACTAGATCTCGCATAGCTAACTTCTGTGAGCATTATTCATTTGTATCGTTTTTGGAACCACGCAGGATTGAGGATGCATTGAAGGATCCGGACTGGATGGTGGCTATGCAAGAAGAATTGAACAACTTCAAGCGGAACGAAGTGTGGGAACTTGTGGCAAGACCCAATGCAAACATCGTCAGCACCAAGTGGGTCTTCCGCAACAAACAAGACAAACACGGGGTGGTGACAAGGAACAAGGCATGACTTGTGGCCAAAGGGTACTCACAAGTGGAAGGTTTGGATTTCGATGGACTTTTGCTCCAGTAGCTAGGCTTGAATCTATTAGAATATTACTTGCATATGCTGCTCACCATGATTTCAAGCTGTATCAAATGGATGTGAAAAGCGCCTTCCTCAAAGGACCGATCAGGGAAGAGGTGTACGTGGAGCAACCACCTGGATTTGAAGACGAAGAGTTCCCCGACCACGTATATAAATTGCGTAAGGCTCTCTACGGCCTCAAACAAGCTCCTAGAGCTTGGTATGAGTGTCTTAGAGATTTCTTAATTGAGAATGGTCTTCAAATTGGCAAAGTAGATTATACATTATTTACAAAGAATTTAGATAATGATCTTTTTATTTGTCAAATTTATGTTGACGATATAATTTTTGGTTCAACTAATCAATCTTTTTGTGAGGAATTTAGCAAAATCATGACAGATAGGTTTGAAATGTCAATGATGGGAGAATTAAAATACTTTTTGAGATTCCAAGTGCGGCAACAAAAGGAAGGGACGTTCATAAGCCAAACCAAGTACACGCAGGACATACTTAAGAAGTTTGGCATGGACAAGGCAAAGCCCATAAAGACCCCCATGGCAACAAATGGCCAATTGGATCTCAATGAAGATGGACCTAATGTCGACCAAAAGGTATATCGCTCCATGATTGGATCTCTACTCTATTTATGTGCATCTAGGCCAGATATTATGTTAAGTGTGTGTTTGTGTGCAAGATTTCAAGCCAACCCTAAGGAATGTCACTTGACAGCCGTAAAAAGGATCTTGAGATATTTGGTTCATACACTAACCTTGGTCTTTGGTACCCAAAAGGCTTAAAATTCAATCTCATTGGTTATTCCGATGCAGATTATGCCGGGTGCAAAGTAGATAGAAAAAGCACCTCCGGCACATGCCAATTCCTAGGGAGATCCTTAGTTTCTTGGTCCTCCAAGAAACAAAATTCCATTGCTCTATCCACAGCCGAAGTGGAGTATGTTGCAGCAGGGAGTTGTTGTGCACAACTCCTTTGGATGCGACAAACTCTAAGGGATTAGAGTTACAATATGAACCGTATTCCTCTCCTTTGTGACAATGAGAGTGCCATTAAAATTGCCCACAATCCAGTTGAGCACTCTAGAACTAAACACATAGACATAAGACATCATTTCTTGAGAGACCATTCCATGAAAGGAGATATAACCATCTCACATGTCAACACCCAAAAGCAATTGGCCGACATATTCACCAAGCCACTTGATGAAAAGCGTTTTTGCGAACTCCAAAATGAACTAAATATCCTTGATTCTCGTAGTGTGGCTTGAAAGGTTGCATACCTGTATGAATTCTTCAAAATGTTGATTGAATTGTGAAAAACATCTCTCTCAATTTTTCTCTAAAAACTATTTCAATTACTAGATCTTGGTGAATTATGATCATTGTTTGTTTGTTGTATGCTTACTGATCAAATTCATCAAGATTAATTGATTTGTTTTGCCCCTCCATTCTCTATTTATGAACCTTCAAATATATATGAATGGGCTATGCAAATTTCTTCTGGTGACCATGGACTAGTCCGTGGTTACCCGAACTAGTCCGCCCCTGCAGACTAGTCCGTCGAGTGCCGGTTAGGCCGGACTAGTCCGATAGACCATGGACTAGTCTGATATAGCTCTCTGGATGAGTTCGGACTAGTCCGGTCATCTCCAGACTTGACCGATTTTTCGTGTCCATAACCCTAGCCACCACAAAATCCTAATTCCTCTCATCCCCAATCTTCCTCACGCACTCTCTCTCTTGCGCTCGAGCTCCCAAGGCGGTTCCTTGATCCCACCATCAAAAAGGTGCGCATTTGGGAGCAAATCAAGCTTGACCTCATGCGGATTGAAGCTAGCGGATTTGTCTGGGCTCCAACTCCCTATTCCTCAAGCTTCAATCGAATTTTTTTAGTAATTTTCTCCCAAACCCTAGAAATCTTGTTTTTCTCCGTTGTTGATCGAATAGCCTAGCATCTTCCACTAGATACATGCCCCTTTGATGTACTACGTGTATGCTAAACTTGTTATGCATTAGGAATCAGCCTTTGTCCACTATGTTAGGTTTTTAAGGATGAACACTGGACTAGTCCGGTCCATGCACAGACAAGTCCGGTCCCCCGGACTAGTCCGTGCCTGTGCACCGGACAAGTCTGTTGTTTCTGAACTTAAAACCTCTTCAATTCCTCAATGCACTTCCTTGCTATCTTTTCATACCTATGCCCTGTATCACTTATCATCATTCTTGCAAATGATTCTCAGATCATGTCGAGCTCAAACGATGAAATCTCCGACTTTGAGGCCGAGATGGACCACTAGGTGGCACCTTGGACATCGACGGGTCTTGGCAAGAAGCGCCAAGAAAGACCCTCCGAGCCTGCTCCTTCCCCTCCTCAGGCTCGGAGGAAAGTGCTAGCGAAGAAGCCGACCTCCAAGGTGCCAGCCTCTGAGGCTGGTGGTGGCCCTAGCTCGGCAAGTGCCTGCCAAGCAAAGGGCAAGGGAAAAGGGATAGCGACGGGGCCAGTCGATCCCTTGAAGCTGCATGCTCCCAGGGAAGGGGTCCGGGACCCTACTGAGGAGAAGTTCAATGGCAAGGGCAGTGACTCGGCCGCAAAATTCAGAAGCATTGACTGGTATGGCAGACCAAAACAAGCCGCAGATGGAAGGTTCTGGTGCAACTTCCATGTAGATTTCTACAAATCGGTGTATCTACCGATGAAGACCCCCGTGGTGCGCAGTCAGTGGATTGACTTGGCACACTTTGAGAAGAAGGGCTGCTCACCGTTCACTGATGTAGTGAGAGCCATTGAGAAGCATGGATTGAGAGATCTGTTTGCTTTCAGACACAACTGGAATGATGAAGTGATTTCGTAGTTCTTTGCGACCTGTCACTTCTCTAGTGACGATGAAGAGAGCGTCACTTGGATGACCCATGGATCCAAGTACAGCATCACTCAAGAAGATTTCACTAGTTTGCTTCACCTTAACACCACAAGGTCTGATTGCTTAGTTATACACAAGATTGGTGTCATTGACAAGGACAAGATGAAGTTTCTATATGAGCCAAACTCAAAGTTCAACCCTCCTTCCACCAATAACATGAAGCCATTCTTTGTGGTGTTGAACAGAGTGTTAAGAAAGACCATTGCCCCTAAGGATGGGGACGCAGGGAGTGTGCAAGGATACCTCCGGACTCTGATGAGAGTCATAAGCAAGGACCGCCCATTTGATGTGGCGGAATACATTTGGAATGATATGGTAAACATCTCCTGCACTCCCAACAGATCTTGCGGATATGCTCCTTACCTTATGTTTATGATTGAAAAAGTTACCGGCATTGAGTTTGTGAAAGATGTGGAGCATCTCCCCTTGAGGCCTCAAATGCCTCAAAAGCCGAGTGTGCAGGCTGCTCCTTCGCCGGCCTCCAGTCCCGATGCACCAGCAAGATCGAGTGAAGGTGTCACGGCTGTCCCTGCTTCTAGGGAAGCCCCTCAGAGAGGATCAGCTAGTGGGATCCTCAAGTATCTGGCTGCTATCTTCACCTCCTGCAAGAAGGCCAAAGTGAAGGTCCACAAGCTCAATCAGAAGAGAAAGGAGGACATGAAGTACATAAAGGCCAATGTGAAGCAAATTTGCCAAAAGCTGGAGATTGATCCCATTGGATCTCCAGTGATCTCTGAGGCCTCTGATCCAGACTATACTGAGCTCGCGCCCTTGAAACCCTCCGAGCTTGCCTACTTTGGCATTGAGGGCTCAAGTGGCTCCGTCCCTCCTTCTCCTCCTCCTCGTCAAGCTGATGATGAAGAAGACGAAGACGACGACGAGAGGACCGACAGTGAAGAGTGAAGACCCTAGGACCCTCCTCTCATCTTTTTGGTGTCTTGATGCCAAAGGGGGAGAGATTGAGGGGTAGTCTTAGCCTTAGTTGTAGGATGCGAGGAGAGAGCTCTTTTTAACTATCTTTCTTATTGTAATGTTTTAACTATGTTTCTAAGATTAACTTTGGGTCTGTTAATGCAATGCTTTCTTAATTTGACATGTATTGGTTAAAATCTGTAATTTTTGCTCCTGGAATGACATATGTGCCTTATTTTGGTTGATTAATGCAAATTATGTCATTCTCGATGTATTAATGTACTTAGTTATGCATCCCACCATAAAAAATGCACATATGGATAATTCTCTCACAGCTTGATGTATTTTGATTCATATGTGCATACTTTATGAAAATCTCAATTTTTGTCATATTTTGTGAAATCTCAATTAGTTGTCATCAGTCACCAAAAAAGGGGAGATTGAAAGTGCATCTAGGACTCCCTTGTGGGTTTTGGATGATTTATGACAAGCAATTGGGATCCTAACCTCTTTATTGAGATGAATGCAAGCTTATAATGAAAAAATGAGCAAAATACCAAAAAGAAGGGATGAGGAGGAGCAAAGCGGAAATGATCTCAAGGAAAAAGAATAGCAGATTATTGTGTATGGAGTGTGTTAAGGAAACACACCCCAAGAGCTCAATGATAATTAAACACACTCATTGCATAGAGTTACACAGGACCGGACTAGTCCGTTCGGCACCGGACTAGTCCGATAAACCTTTCTGCACCAGATCGGAGAAGTCCGATATCTTTCTGACTAGAATCGGACTAGTCCTCCCCAGTGCGGACTAGTCCTCAAAACACTACACAAGTCACACAAAATCGGACAAGTCCGTTATCAACCGGACTAGTCCGATATCCTTTCTGATCCACTTCGGACAAGTCCGATGGTCACACGGACTAGTCCGAAAAACCCCACTGATCCAAGTCGGACAAGTCCTCCAAGTGCGGACTTGTCATCCAACACTTAGGGTTTCACATGTCCGGACAAGTCCGATGGACATCGGACTAGTCCGAAGATTTCCAGTAGCGAAATCGGACAAGTCCGCTTTCAGCCGGACTAGTCCGATATTTCGAGACACTTAGGGTTTGCAACACACACAGCATACCGGACTAGTCCGGTGAACACCACGGACTAGTCCGAACTTTCTGAACCCTAACGGTCACTTTTAGAAACCCCATATAAATAGAGGTGCACGACCCATTTTACATTCTCTTGAACCCTAGCGCCGTCACAGCTCCCAAGAGACTCAAAAACAACCTCTCTCCACAAAATTAAGTGCAAAATCGTCCAATCCTTTGAGGATTCAATCTAGATCATTGGAGAGACACTTGCTACACCACATTGAGCTCTTGGTTTGATTCTCTAACACACTCCTGCATTTCAATTGTAACTTTTGAGTGTGTTTTTGGTGGTATTGTGTTTTGTAATCTAAGGGAGCTCTCAAAGTGTGAGATCGCCCCTTGAATTTGGTTATTCACCCCTTTGTGATTAGTGGAAGAGGATTGGCCTTCGTGGCGGTCCAACCAGGGTAGGGTTGGAGAAAACCCGGTCCTTTGTGGACTCCTTAACGTGGATGTAGGTGGCCTTTTGTGGTAGCCGAACCACAGGATAAACACTTGTGTCTTGTTTCATTGTTCATCATTCAAGTTAATCAACTTAATCTAGGGTTTCACACACATTGTTCATCTTACGTTAAATTGTTAAACATCAGACTTAATTGTGATATAATTCAATATATAGCTGTTAAACTGTTGTTTGATTCTCTACTTCTGTTGTACACATAAAAGAATCAAACCAATCAATTAAGTTTAATAAGCTTAGTCTGTGAACACCGGACTAGTCCGCACTTTACCGGACTAGTCCGATATCTCTGGTATTAAACCGGTTGTTGAGTGCTGCAGGATCCGGCAAATATTCAAAAAGGCCTATTCACCCCCCTCTAGGCCTACATTCAGTTTTGAAATTAATTACAATTAATTCAGAGGTAAAATAATTATTTCTGAGTATTAAGTATGCTAAAAAATATTATTAATTACTTACTGGAATTTATTCTAAATTTTTAGGAATTTTACTTGATTTAATTTGATACTTTATGAATTAACTAGGCTTTAATCTTGTTTATTAAATCTGAAAAACAGATTAAATAATACTAAAAATATAAAATTTAGTAAATCTAGAATAACCTACTGATGTTGCATGATTTAATTTAACTTGTGAGTTCCAAGTGATTTAAGATGATCTGACGATGATTAACGACCACTCAAATGAAACATGTCCTACACGTGAGTTTATTCAAGTATTAGAACTAAAATAGTTTTCTAAATCTAGACCGCAATACCTACCGTGCGTACATCTAGTCCGAACGGTCGTGCAACAGCGGCGTGACGTGTGTCTCCAGGATCTGGAGTTACGTTGATTAAGATGACAGCGGTCTGATGTAGACGAAGAGGACGAAGATATGCCTTAGATGAAAGAGATGGCGACGCGATCCTCCGACGTCACGACAGTGGGTAGCGGCTCATTCTCTCTCCTTCTATTCCTTCCCTTCTTCCCTGATCCTGACCTTTTCCTCTGATTCTTTGCGGCTAGGGTATCGACCCTTTTTTTCATAGCTGGCGGCTGGCCACGGTGTCTTTTTTTTTCTATTGCGAGCTGGGTTACGGGAGCATCGGCTTACGGGAAGGGCGCTCGGTCTCTATTTATATACGGCAGGGGAACTTGGCCAGCGGCGCGTTCCCTCACGCGACGCGAGTTGCTCTTTTTTTTCTTTCTTTGTTTATTTTTTTTCCATTTTTTTATTGATGGTGCGCTGGCTGCCAGGGAGTCCCGCTCGGCGGTGCATGCTCCGAAGCTTCCTGACAGAGTCTCGTTTCCTGGCCTGCGTGCCAGGCCTGAGTTGACTTTTTTTTGACAGTGTGGCAAGGTCTATGGTATAGCAGTTGACTTTGTTTTTTTGACGCGGGGCTGTATGGCCAGGCTTTGCGCGGCAGGTCTCTTGCCACACATATGGCCACGGGGTGTTATTCATTTTGTTTTGTTTTGTTTTTTTATATTATTTGTTTATTATTTATTTATTTTTCTTAATTCATTGTTATTTATTATTTCTTCCCTTTTTTGTTATTACTTCTTTATTTATTTTTCTTTCGTAGGCGGCAAGGCTCTTTGTGCAACAAGTAATCTGATCAGCAGTTGACTTATGTTTATTTTCTTATGCATCCAGTAGAGTGAAGTGTTAAAATACGTCAAATAGTAGAGTACCGGATTAGTCCGTCTAATACCGGACAAGTCCGTTCCGGTAGAGAGAGGTATATCGGACAAGTGCGGTGTTACGCCGGACAAGTCCGAGGTTTGTACAGTAAGTGACTTCGGACTAGTTTGTTGTTGTAACGTACAAGTCTGTGGTGGGGAAAATATGTAAGTCTGTGCATACCGGACTAATCTAGTACTGTACTTGACAAGTCCGTTGTTGTTCAGTGAGCATATTCAGACTAGTCCGTTATTATCCGCACTAATCCGGTGCTTGACTTAATTTTTTACTTGTATCTTTATTTTTATTTTTTACGTTTGTTCTTTTTCAACCTACTTAATTCTTTTTGTATGAATTCATCATATCAAAATATTATATATATATATATATATATATATATATATATATATATATATATATATATATGGTAGGTATATTTTGTAGCTAGGTTTAGAATAGGGAATTATGTGGCCATATCCGACGGTGCGGGCGTATGGAGAGGAGCGACATTGTACGGCATGGTTGATTGCCCAATGACGCTAATCCGAAGTGTGCAGCAACCGACTGGAGGACGTGATTTCCGTGTCGACTGCCTACGTGATTTGCGGTTTCCCTGGTACCGCCGCCAGACCCTGCGTGATACGCGTGTGGACTGTGTACGTGATCAGTAGCTTCCGTCAACCGCGATGTCGATACCACCGGCGACCTAGCTTCCGCCGATATTCACGGGATGACTCGATACAACATCAAGGATCAATCTGTACGACGTGATTCGGCCACACGATGACCAGCATGGATCGATCAAGCCACGGCGCCGGCGTCGGTTCAACGGAAGACAACAGCATGGGTGACAACGGCAACCAAGCTTCCGGCAATCCCGACGCTGGCCCCATCGTCCCGGATGAGGCGAATGGCAACGGCAACCCAGCCTCCGGCAAACACGCCGTCTGCGCCCCGGACGCGGTGAATGCAAACGGCAACCCAGGCACCGGTGTCGCAACAGCTGGGGCCCCCACCGCTGAAGGTAACTACATCATCTCCGACGCGGCTAATGACTATGGCGGCACCGTTGGCGTCGTGGCCGCCGAAGCGGTTGAATATGGCACCCCAGAATCTATCGTCAAAGCCAACGGCACCGCGGGGGCTGCGGGTATGTACAGTGGCAACAGGTTCTACGTCCCCGGAAAGCCCGCAACCCATCGCAAGGTGAGATCGTGCATGTTTATATGTGTTGGTTATGTTTTATCGTAGACGTTGCACTTGATAATTAAATGTGCTGATTTGCATTTAATAATAAAGACCACAATACATGTGGAGTATATTTGTATCGCTATGATTGAAAACCTGATACTGCAAAAAAAAAAAAACCGTATGGACGGACCCAGAAGTGAAAACCGTCTCATCCATCGTCAGTTTTTTTTGTTTCAGGAAACGTACTCGCATGATGAAGTAATGTTCAAAAACGGAGAAAAGAACAGTCAACAAGGTAAGTCCAATGTACATGTTGATAGAAGTATATCTGCATAGAAACAAATCGAGTATGAAAACTTGTAGGGAAAAATATAGACTTAATGAGGTTTAGTTCTCATGTAGTGTACAATTGTTTATAATTCCAAAAGCCATTGTATAGAATCATTGTTATGTTGCAGTCATGGAGGCAAATGAGTCAAGGAACAACAACAGTGAGGAGACATCCGGTATGCAGATTGTAGTACGAACTCCATCGATGTTCTACACGCCAACAACAAAGGAAACATATGGTGGTGAGTTATATATAGCTAATAATCGTACCGCTGCATGTCGTTTTTTTATCAGTATATATAAACCATCATATACAATCATACGTACATTGGCGGGAACAAGTGGAAATGAAAGCGCAGAAGGAACGCTAATACGGTACACAATGACACCCCCATCAACAATATCACCTAGTGTCGTGTTGACGCCAGATCCGGAAACAAAATACTTTCACGTAAGAAAAGCAGACTGCCTTATTGTTGTTGTTCCGCATAGCAAGACTGTTACTAGAATTCGTTAAAAAAAATTTGTGGGGGTGCATATATATCGTTGTACCAAATTTAAAAATGTTAGATACTCATGCAAGAAGCTAATGTAAATTTTCATGGCTTTCGGGACCCGACAATGCCTGCAGATATTGTACCTAGTGGAGAACAAAGATTTGAGAGCAATGAGGAAGCAAAAAGTTTGTACACACATTATGCAAGAATGGTCGGATTCGATGTACGTATAACCAAGTCATGTCCCACGGTCAAAGAATTTTCATGCAGCAATCAAGGAAAATGGGAATACTGCAGGAAAGGGGAAGAAAGGAAAACGGAAAAGACATCAAAGAGGACAAATTGCAAGGCATTTGTTAAGGCTAAATGGATGAAAAAAAAGGGATACTAGTTTTTTGATAGGATAAGATTGGAGCACAATCATGTATCGACACCATGTGACGAGTCAGTGCAGTTCATGAGAGCACATAAAAAGTAGGATCCTGTGATCATGAATATGATTGATCAATGGCACCGAAACAACGTTCCTACAGATTGTACAGTGAACATGTTGTCAGATATGTTCGGAGGGCAGCATAATATCAGTTTTACTGAGATGGACCTAAAAACAGGTAATATTATGAATAAAAAAAATGTCGCTAGCCTGAATGTGTTTCGTATGAATATCTTTTCTAAAGCCAGGTGTACTTATTTTACAGGAGGGCTGCAGCAGCGAGAGAGGAGAGAAAAAATGATATTCCAAAACTGCTAGAGTTCTTCAAGGAAATGAGAGCACAAAATGAACGTTTCTATTACCACATTCAAGTGTATGAGAATAATGTCATACAGAATGTGTTTTGGAGCCATGCAAGTCAACGTGCGGAGTACGTGGACTTTGGGGATGTAGTAACCTTTGACACCACTTATCGAACAAATGTGTATAGCATGCCACTAGCAATGTTCGTGGGTTCTAACCATCAGCTACCGAATTTTATTTTTGGTCTAGCACTGCTGCACAACGAGCAAATAGAGACATTTGAGTGGTTGTTTAATACATTTAAAAACTGCATGAAACCTGAGAAGGAACCCAAATGCATCCTTACTGGTAAGAGTACATCGTACTAAAAACTAAAAATTTATATTATTCCTTTTAAGTTCCTTTACATTTTTTATTCATTCAATATTATATTTTTAAATATTTGATACATACGAATGGGAATAAAATTTTGAACAGATCAGGATAGCTCTATGGCAGCAGCAATCAAGAAGGTATTCTCGAAGACTATTCATCGCCTATGCAGGTGGCACATGTTGAAAAAGTACAAGGAGGAGTTAAAGAAATTGTACTCAAGTCATGAAGGATTTAGAGAAAAGTTTCAAATTGTAATCAATCATCCGCTAACACTAGAAGAATTCGAGGGTGTGTGGAATATGTTGGTGGAGGAATATCGGATACAGGACAATGTAGCCATAGATGGCGTGTGGAAGCAAAGAGACTTGTGGATTTCGGCGTACTTCAAAGAAAAATATTGTGGTATGATGACCTCGACGCAAAGAAGCGAGAGTGTTAACAAGATGGTGAAAAGTAGTGGATTTGCAACTCATATGACTTCTATAAATAAATCTGCGCGAAAGCTACTACAGGTTATACAACAGACCAATCACAATGTTGTCGGAGAAACACATTGGTCACAGGTAATCACATTCGACATTTATTTTTTTGTATTAAAGGCATTTAATTTAGAATTGTAATAATTGTTGCTTGCTATTTAATCTGAAAATAACATGCAGGCAAAAGTAATTAGGGCCACTTTGCAGCCGTTTGATATGCAATTGAGTCGATTGTATACAAGGGCGGTATACAAAAATTACAAAGAAACATATATGAGAAGCACTGCGTTCCACATTGAAGTGCGCAGGGATCGAGAAGATGGTTACCTGGTAACCCACACGAATGAGTCGAGAAAATATGCGTGGTACCAACATTCTTTTAAAGTACATGCAGATGTTTCAGCTGATTCATTTGAGTGCGAGTGTCGTACCTGGGAGCACACAGGTATATAATGTCTTTAAGTTTTTTAATTCTAAATGTTGCTGAACCTGATGCATCTATACCATATTATATTGTACACATTAATGAACGTGTCATCTTCACAAGTGAAAATTGAAAATATCATTTCTTATTAAAGAGTACAGTAAAGATATTATTTAAATGTGTGCAGGACTTTTTTGTGAGCATCTGATAAAAGCATTTACACACCTGCAAATAATGAAAGTACCAGCGAAATATATTTTGAAGAGGTACATCAAGGACGCAGGACATGAACTAATGTGTGATAGGCAAGACATTGTCACCCGTGGGCCAGATTGCACAACTGAGCAATTCAGAACGTCAAAGCTAGTGACATTAGCTATGGCAGCGGTGAGGGCATGTAGCAAGTCAAACACTGGTTTCATGTTAGGTTGTGAGAAATTTGATGAATTGAGAATGATGGCGGAGACGATTCCAGGAGACATAGGTACTTCAGCCCATAGGTCTAGGACACATGATGCACCAAATGAAAGAGAGGAACCAAATATGGATAGTAGAGAACCCGTAGCTGAAGAGAGTAATGGATTTATGGGTGCTCCACAATCTGCTAAAACAGAAGGAAGCAGACACTCAAACACAGGAATTCGTTGTGGAGAGAAGGGAGGCAGTACAGACAAAAAAGAAAAAGGACACGACAATGCAGTACATGTGGTTTGTATGCAGGACACTATTCGACAACATGTCCATTAAACTCAGATGTGGATGCAAGAGGAAAGAAAAAAAAGGGTACCATGGGAACAAATAGAAGAAGGCCACCAATAAATAGACAATTAGAACAAGAGTCCGTGCTAGCTGCGGGTGAAGAGGAATGTGATGACTATTGGGTTTCAGAAGGAGATGAGTTGCAGTAAAGGGGCCTCAATGGAGAGAAATATTAGGTGTCGACACTAAGGTGTATTAACATAACCTACTTTATATTATGGGAAAACCATTATGTCTTTACATGTTGGAATTGGGAATATAATTTCATAACGTTGGTTGTACTGTTATGGTCATACAGGGAGCCGAATGATTAATTTCATAAATAAAAAGTAACATTGAGGCGAATATGTCGTGCGCGAGCATAGCCGTAGACGCTACAGATTATTGAATATTCTGCACGGTTCGGACTATGCTAGGTAGATATTTCCGTTATTGTAAATAAACTGCCTTGTTATACTGTAGCACTAAGAATGTCCTGCTTGCTGTCGTCTTCTCTCTGAATGAAGGTTCATTTAAGCTGCACATTTTTTTGTGAGATAAAGGTAATTTACATGTATGTGTATAGAAGAACACTAATGATGAACCCACAAAAAAAAGAGCTAGACGGTACACTCCAATGAGCATTGCAGGTCTTATTCGGCAAAATAGCTTTTAGTACGTCCATGCATGCATGCGTATATATTGTCCGCAAAAATAATACATGTGAACAAATTTGTATAAAACAAAACCCATATAAAAATGAATGTCACGATACAATGCAATATGCAAATGACTTGAAAATTTGTGGAGGTGTTGGTGCCTCGGTTATGAAAATGATACAACTTGAATTAACAATATTGGAGTTTTTAAAATCACAATACAACAAAATAATTGAATCCATGTTTTTTCAGTTTTAAAACAATGATGTGGTTCGAAAAAGGCTTAAAAAATAATTTATTCGTGTAATTAAGCCTTTGACAATATAATACATCAGTCATACTGAATAATGTAAGTACACAATAAAATCAATTGCAGAGAGAGATAGATTAATAGTCTGAAAAAATAAACTGAGTTTTTATGTTTTCATCTAATCCAAATAAAATGACATATATTTAAGGTCTCAACACAATAATCATAAACTAACATATATTAATGGTCCAAAAAAAGGCTAAAACATAAGGTAATATCTAAAACAATTTGTCAGATGCATTGACTAAGACGGCTAGTATTCATCTAATCCGTATGGTAGATGCTTCACTTGATTTACTGGGTTGTACAACATGTAATACAACATCTCGGACCTCAATTCAGCCATTTTTGCCCGAAATGATAAAATAGGATTAAATTACTGAGTCTAATACGAGAACATGTGCTACATTGAAATAGTTTGACAGAAGGTAGACAATTGAGATAGTGGTACTGATATGACATTTACAAAAAAATGAATAAAACTTTGGGCTACGTACATGCAAAAAAAAAATTGTGGAAACAATAATATCAAGAAGCAAATGAGTATATTGACACAAAGTGCATCACCAGAAACAGTAATTGATATAATAATGGGGTAATCATTTAATTAACACAAGAAATAGGGAACTATTAACAGTAACAACTGTTTACATATTAAAAATTACAGCAAATTTTAGTGACGACAGAAGAAATTAGATTGAAGTTGAATTTGGTAAGTACTATGTGATGCATCTACAATATGGGATAAAAACGGACCTGATTTTCATTAGTATGGAGCTTACTACCGTCCCAGATCTCCATGACTTTCATTGCAATGAAGGGGGGAATCATTGGGCACATGCCCCCGCATCACTTTTATAACAGGTCTTTTCCATCTAGAAATATCTTTGAACCTGCCTTCTGTTACCTTCTGTAACAATTCATTAAGCCTCACCACAACTCTAGCTGAAACAACTACATGGAAATCCTTGTGACATTGATTGCTAGAGTCCAGTATGTCAATTCGTTTGTCGACCATGTTCAAGCAGTAGACTGTGTAGTAGTTGTTCTCGGGAATAGGCACAAAGAGCTGTAAGTAATAGGAAAATAATATGGTTAATGGAAGACTAATTAACACACACAATGTAGTAATGTGAACAACTCAACTTACAAGCTTAATTTTGTAAATATCAAGGTCACCAATGTCAGCTTCAAGTCTTATTAAGGCAACGAGGTCTGGATACGTACACTGCTGTCGTTCTTCATCATAGTTGAGCATTTCCTAGGAGGTGGTAATAAGATAGGGATTAATTGATAGAGTAATTTATAGAATATAGACAAAAAGTGGTGGAAAGAAAAAAGACAAATAAGTTCGATATGAGAAGGACATACACCAAGATGTCCGGAAAGAAACAACCTAAATCCAACACATTTGGGCTTCAAGGTTTTCTTCCTCAGCGTGTATGCAGTCCACAAAAAATGTCATAAATGACTTGAAAATTGTAGCTCTATCTGAGAAAGACTCTGCAACATTGTTACAACTGAGACATTGAGTTGGTCCCCGAATAACATAATGCCTGGCAAATAAAAAATAAAAATAAATTATTAAAACAAAAATAATGCATGAAGTCAAACAACAAAACCAGATAATAACTAAATAAGGGATGTATACCTCTTATCCTTAAGTTGTGTACAAATTATAGTCCTTACAACCTGGGCTTTAAACATGTCAATTGGTGGCCTCGGTGTTATGCATTTGAATGGTGATCTGTACCTTGTAGGAACATTGACAAGCCTATTAAATCGAGGTCGAGCACGGACATGATATCCATAATCATCCTGTGTGGCTGTAATAATTGAAGTGCGATGCAAGTAGCCGTCATGTACCATGTGACTCGCTGGGGTACATGTTCAATCAATTTGAACTGCAACCGTGGTTCTTGTTTCCAAAGATGCAGCACCATCTTCAGTTTGTTGCTGGATATTGACAATTCAAATAATAATAAATAAATATATGATGTTCATAATGAGGATGACGTAATGAGTTAAAATCTTAAAGAACATGTACACCTGGTTGCAGTTTGAATGTGTGCTATCGACGTATGAAGAGTTGTGAACCGACTTCTCCACATACTCATTTGATGGATGAAAGTTATTGACTAAAAGATATACATGTCAGTGGAATGGTATAAAATGGGTACTAAAAAGAGAAAGGAAATTTCTGAAATGCATAAACAAGACCAGGTGTCTGCGACTTAGGATCCAAGCATCCTTCAGGTCTCGCTGCAGGTACTGTACTTCCGATCGAGACATTTGGAACATCCTGGATACATGTGTGTGTGCGTGTGTGAAAAAAGATCAACAATAGAAATATTACATGAAGCGTAAATAAACGATAATAAAAGGAAAACTTAAAAAACAAAGTTAAGAAGCGCAGAAGATGATCTAGGAGTAAATAATAACTAAATAACACACAATTAAAAATGATAGAGTTCAATAATATAACAAGAATAACTTGAGAATAGTTACAGGGAGGTACGCACGTCATAACAGACCACATTTACAGGGGGGTCCTACGTTTCACCAAACAGTGCATCATGTTGGCTAGCATGTTTGTATTGTTCGTCATGCACGTGACTCCTGCTGTTTCATGTGTAGTTATATCATGTGCAAACGGTTCAGTACCTAAAAAACAATTGGCTATAATCATGTTTTAGCATTATAAAAAGAAGTTTCTTAACTTACTAGTCGATTGGGATGAAGTACGGACTAATACTTCATCAGAACGGGTTGCACCGTGTTGCAAAAATAGAGAGTCCACCTTTGATCTAATATTGCTATCCATAATAGTACCTTCGTCTCTGTGATCCTCATCGCTTGATTCCTTTGAAACAGGTTCTTCATCAATGTAGTCTTGAATTGTATGTATGAATTCTTTATGTGCTTCCACAATCAATTTGGAACCAGCGAGAATGTAACGAATGCCTCGACTAGATTTTGCAGCAAACAACTTCAGCCCATCCGCAGCCTTGCTTCCTGACGGTGTACCACATAATTCATTTAATATCACGCCTAATTCCTCAGCGACTGGGAACAATGGGGACGATGAGCAATTAGCAGAGGGCGGAGGAGCATTTGGTTGCGCTACATTCTGACCATAACAAGTTTCATTCCAACTTCTATCCTGCATGAAAAAAAGTAGTCATTTTAATACGTCAAAAAAAATAATTAGATGTAAACATAAATAAATGTAGGCATTGCAGAATAAAGAGTGACATGAGCCTGAAGATTTCTATACGTCACATTTCTCGACATATCTATTCGTTTGTCTTCTTGAATTAAGTTTTCCATTACAAATTTATGAAAGTACTTAGCACGGGGTGTGGAAGAATGAAGAATGGAGTTTTGAGAATCAAGATTGTCCAAGTAGAAAATCTTCATACAAATAGCACATAAATGGTATGAAAATATGCAAAAAGTATATCTAGAAAGTAAGAGAAATAGCAAAAAAAGGCGACTCACTATCAAAAAAATTCCACAGCCAAGTAGGGAATTCTTTCTCTCAGCCGACCATGCTATCACTGCATGTCGTAAATCTTGGACCACTGCCTTGCACCAATTAATGTTTTGAAAATCAGAAATGTCCTTCGTCAAAAAAGCATCCCGTCCTCTGATGTTGTTGTCTACAGCAGGGAATTACAACTTGTTGAAGGCTACAAGTAGGAATATCCTGATTGCAAGAGAATTATCAATCCTTATTTTCTTCAGCATGTCAATAACATAATTGCACTTCATATCGTCGCTGCATTCAACATTAACAGATTTCTTGAAGTCCACTAATGCAAGCGCATTTTCACATGTAGTAGAGCCTGGTAGATCCTTGTCTCCATCAGGAAAGCCTAAAACCTTTTTGACACATGTTTCATTGATACACAATCCACCTTCATTTCCAACTCCTAAAATCATCGACTCCAGATTCAGCTTGTCCATCAAATAAACCATGAGATCACTACAATCTAATCCCTCGGCAGAAAACTCAAGTAACCCACCAAAACCAAGCTCACATATTTTTTGACGTTGTGGCATTTTCAGATGTTCTATTACTTTACTGATGATTGAAAGGGTGCACCATAGAGAAGGAAACTACAAACACGTGAAAAGATTGAAAAATCAATATAGGGGCATTAAAAAAAGACAATGCAGCAAAAAAATTATAGCTGTAGTTACATAAATGACAAATGTGAGATATCACGACGGGATACAAATATTGAAAACGAGTAAAATGAGCTAAAATTTGTTTGCTATTACTTAATTGAGAATAAATTAAATAATGTACCAGTATAATGTATTTGGTATTATAGAAACAAAGGGAATGTCAATATAATTGAAAAAAGTATGTACACACTTTAAAAATACAAATTTACCTTGTTATGAACATTTGGACCCATATTTCTTCGTAAATTTGTCTTTGGAAATTTGACGGAAGGACATGCACAAACATGCTGCTTTGTGGGTGGCATAAAATCATCGTCATTATCCTGATCAGGAGCATGTGAGCTAGTATTGCATTTTTTTTACTGTGGTTTTTGTTGGTATCCTAGAAACCGTACACCCCTTGAGGCTATAAAAATCTCAAAGGAATATCATCTACTTGGTTTGAAGACCCTCGAAGGCCCACATGTCAGACATAACCGGACCCGCTTCTCCAACATGGTTAATCCCTGGGTCGCCACGTGTACTACCAAACCGGAGCTCCCGCCCACAAGGGGGAAGCTCCGGGCCATGTACCGAAATGGCACCTCCAGACTTAACCCCAGACCGAGAGAAGCTCCGGACCTGACACGTGTCGGGTAGCCCCGGAGCTACCTGTTTCCACAGTATGCTCCGGAGCTGCCACGTGTCCAACCGCCGGATCTTCAGCCTCTAACCTCCGGAAGACCCCGCAACGGCTCCGGATCTTCAAAGGAGAATCAAGGACTTCAAGACCCGATTAAGTGTCATTAATACCATATTAATGACACTTAAACCGACGATCTTAATACCAGTAACTGTGCTGTCAAAGCCCGTTACAGGGTCATTAAGAGCAATTAAACGTGTATCAATACTAGTAACCGCTGGGGCCACATGTCGGGCTAGGCTAACCTGTAACGACCTGCCCTTGTACTATAAAAGGACAGGTTAACGATACACACAAGGGGACACACGCGCCTCATACGCTCAACACAAGCTCATACAGCTAATATAACACCAACACACCCGCGGAGTAGGGTATTACGCTCAGGCGGCCCGAACCACGTAAACTCGTGTGTCTCCTGTGTCAATTCTTATTCACCTTCTTGAATCTCCGCGCGCCCACACCGAACATCAAACTCCCCTATAACCTTAGCAGTGTAGGGAGATCTGTCGGTTCGAAACCACCGACAGTTAGCGCACCAGGTAGGTGGGCCTGAGATTTTGAGAATGGTGAACTCTGCTGCTGGATCATCCAACGGCCAACCTGCTGCTCAGGCTATTGGAGGCAATCCCTCCAATAGGCAGCCACCAGCAGGAGCCTCAGCACCAGCAGGAGTCACACTCCCACCACCACCGTCTCCTCCAGCAAATCGTGCTGGGCAGCGTGATGGTGCACCGGCGTCAATCACTGCGTCGGCAAATCATGACAACCCTGAACACGCGCTCCATGCAGCGCGTGCTCTTCTCCAACGTCCACCACCTCCGGATGCATCCCGGGATGCACGGGAGCAGTGGAGGGCTGATGTGGAGCATTTGGTTGCAGCAGCAGTCGAACGCCTCAACAATCAGGGTCCTCCTCCTTCAGGACGAGCCCCGTCGCAGCGGCGGACTTTGTCTGGAAGACTTGGTCCGCACGTCTCCAATAGTAGGAGACGTGCTGCATCGCAACAAGTGACGTCCTTTACCTTCGGGGCACGACGCACTCACACGGTATCCAGGCTTTCGACTCACGACCTCCGGGTGGAGCTTGATCGCCGATACCGCCAGCAGGACGGCCGAGTCAATATTGAGCGTGCCCGTGAAAGACGGGAAGCTCAGGACCTTTCTACTCCTGAAGGAGTAGGAGGAGGCTGTTCAGCCTTGGCCATGCATTTGCGCATGGTTAGATGGCCACAGAAGTTTCGGCCTCACCTGCCGAAAAAATTCGACGGGACTGTTAATCCTACCGAATTTCTTCAGATATACTCCACTGCAATCTTGGCAGCCGAAGGAAACGAGGCCGTGATGGCCAATTACTTTCCAGTGGCCTTAACTGGGACTGCCAGATCCTGGTTTATGAGCCTTCCACCCAACTCTATCAATAGTTGGGAGGAGCTGTGCCGTTAGTTCACTGCCAACTTCGGGAGTTCATACACCCGGCCAGGCACTGAACTGGACCTTTTTGCGGTCGTACAAAAAGGGGGAGAATCCTTGTGGTCATTCATCCAAAGGTTCTCTCAGGTACGAAACACTATCCCTTCTATCTCTAGCGCCTCTGTCATTGTGGCATTTAGACAGGGCGTACGGGACAAGAAGATGTTGGAGAAGCTGGTGATCAAGGAGATCACCAGCGTCACGGAACTCTTCTGCTTGGCAGACAAATGTGCCAGAGCTGCGGAGGGCCATGAAATGCACTCCAAACCAGCCTCGGAGGATCACAAGAAATCCTCCAAAGAAGAAGCCGCTACCTCCGGGGGTGGCAAGAAGAAAAAGAAGACCAACGGCAAGAAGAAGCCGTTGGCCGGCACACCCAACGTTGCAGCTGCTGCAGCTCCGGGTGGTCAGGGGCCACGCCCCGAGAAGCGACCTCGACCATCTTCTGAAGATGGTGGCAAACCCAAAGTGTGGTGTCCCATTCACAAAACGGGCAGCCACAGTTTGGAAGACTGTCGGGAGGTCCAAAACCTTGCCGAGCGCTACAACAAGCGCCGGGAGGAATCTCCTTTCCGACAGAGGGAAGGAAAGCAAAAAGTTGACAAAGCTCCGGTTGAAGAGGAGTTAGGGTTCCAGGATCCCAAAAAGGTCCTGAAGGCCGTCTACACCTCCGTCGACAATGATTCTGACATCTCTGACCACGAGCGTTGGAAGACCATGAACGTCATTTTTGGTGGATCATGGGATATCACCTCCCATCGCATCATCAAGACTATGCGTCGGGATATGGCCGCTGTAGCTCCTACAGTCAGGCCGGAACCTCATCGAAAGTGGATGGACACAACCATCACTTTTGATGCTTCAGATTGTCCCCGTAGCATGGTTGGAGCAGGACAGTTACCCCTGATGGTATCTCCTACCATCAACAACATCCAGCTCCACCACGTCATGGTAGACGGAGGTTCGGGGCTTAACCTCATCAGCTTCGAAGCTTTCACTAAGCTTTAGCTCCGACCTTCGGATCTCCACCCCTCTCGACCTTTCTCCAGAGTAGGTCCGAGGGCCATCACCCCACTCGGAGCTATTACTCTCCCTGTTACCTTCGGGACACGGGAGAAGTACCGCACCGAGAAGTTGGTCTTCGACGTCGCGCAGATCAACTTACCCTTCAATGCCATCTTGGGTAGACCTGCCCTGTACAAATTCATGGCGGCTGCTCATTATGGCTATCTAGTGTTGAAGATGCCAACGCCAGTAGGCGTTCTCCGGATCCGTGGAGATCGCACTGCCGGAGTAACTGCACTGGAAGAGCTCCATGCGCTCACCACGGCGCAAGAGGAGGACTCCAGGCAGGAGCAAGCTCCAAAACCCCCGAGCATTCGTCAACGAGGCTCAACTTCTGCACCTCGAGTGCAGCCAAGCGACGACACCGACATTCCCGTCAAAGTCGTCCAAATTGGTTCCGATGCCGCTCAAACCACCCGTATATCGGGAGGATTGAATGACAAATAGGAACTCACGCTCATCACTTTCCTCTGGGCTAATGTCGACGTGTTTGCTTGGCAATCGTCACAAATGCCTGGGATCCCCAGGGAAGTGATTGAGCACAATCTGAAGATCTACCGCGATGCTCGGCCTGTGCATCAGAAGCCTCGGAAGCAATCCGTAGAGCGAAAGAACTTCATCCGACAAGAGGTAAAGAAGTTGCTCGAAGCCGGATTCATCCGGAAAGTCTTCCATCCAAAATGGCTAGCGAACCCAGTCGTTCTGCCTAGGGCCTGCGGGAAGCTTCGGATGTGCATCGACTACACCACACTAAATAAGGCATGTCCAAAAGATCCATTCCCGCTACCTAGAATAGATCAGATAGTGGATTCCACCTCCGGGTGTGAATTACCGTGTTTCCTAGATGCATATTCCGGATATCATCAAATCAGGATGTCTAGGGAAGATGAAGAGCATACTTCATTCATCACAGTAGATGGATTGTATTGTTACACAGCCATGCCCTTTGGTCTCAAGAATGCAGCTTCAACTTTTGTACGAGCTATGTACAAAACTTTTGAAGAACTTATTAGAGACATAGTGGAAGTGTACATCGATGACATCGTGGTCAAGGTCAGGAACAAGGAGTCACTCCTTGACACCTTGCAGGCTGTCTTCGACAACCTGCAGGCCACCCGCACGAAGCTAAACCCAGACAAGTGTGTCTTCGGGGTTAGCTCCGGAAAACTTCTTGGTTTCCTGGTATTCACCTTGGCATAGAAGCTAATCCGGCGAAGATTAAGGCCATTGAAGACATGCGGCCACCAACCTGCATCAAGGACGTCCAAAAATTAACTGGATGTCTAGCAGCCCTTAGCCGGTTCATCTCAAGACTGGCGGAACGGGCACTCCCCTTCTTCAAGTTATTGAGGAAGTCTGGACCATTCCAATGGTCCGAAGAAGCAGAAAAGGCATTCCAGGAGCTGAAACAGTTCCTCACCACCCTATTGATTCTGGTAGCTCCGAACCCTGGTGAGCCTTTATTGCTTTATATCTCAGCTACTGATGAAGTCGTTAGTATGGTTCTGGTTGCAGAGAGACCAGAACTACCTCATACTCAGGAATCCAAACCCCATCGGGAGGGTCTGGAGGTTCCTGAAAGCGAGTCTGGGTCCCAGCTCCCGGATTCGAATCCACAAGAAGTCGCTTCAAGAGACCTAGACCCCTCCGGGAGGGTCCAGGTCACTTCTGAAGAAGCTCCGGGTTCCTCCAACCAGAACCCGGAGGTCCCCGAAGAAAATCCGGACCCTTCCAAGAGGGTCCGGGTCAGTGAAGAGGAAGCTCCGAACCCCTCCGGGAAGGTCCGGACCATTCAACGCCCGGTGTACTTCATTAGTGAAGTATTACATGATGCCAAGACTCGATACCTAGAGGTGCATAAGCTGCTCTATGCAGTTCTTATTGCCTCTAGGAAGCTTCGCCATTACTTCCAAGCTCACAAAGTCTCAGTGGTGACCTCTTACCCACTTCGAGCAATTTTGCATAATCCCAATTGAACTGGGAATATTGCAAAATGGGCAGCGGAATTGGCTGAATTTGATCTTGAATTTATTTTAAGGCAAGCAGTCAAGAGTCAAGCATTGGCAGATTTTGTGGCAGAATGGACTCCTTCTCCATCAAACCCTGGGGGCCCCAGTGAGCAGAAGACGGAGCATCAAGCTCCAACCTTCACCGAGCCTCACTGGACCCTCTACTTCGACGGCTCCATGCAGAAGCAGGGGGCTGGAGCTGGAATCCTTCTCCTCGCACCGACTGGGGAGAAGGTGAAATACATGGTACACCTTGACTTCAAGGCAACCAACAACATGGCAGAGTATGAAGCACTCATCTACGGACTAAAGGTGGCACTGTCATATGGTGTCAAGCAATTGCTGGTCAAGGGAGATTCACAGCTCATCATTAAGCAAGTGAAGGGTGAATGCTCCTGCAATAATCTCCAGCTAGCTGCTTACCTCCTCGATGTCCAGAGGCTTCAGAAGGACTTTGAAGTCCTAGATCTCCACCATGTTCAGCGTGCCCACAACGCTGAAGCCGACGAACTCTCGACAAAAGCATCAACCGGAGCTCCTGCTCCTGACGGAACTTTTGTCCGGAGATTGTCGAAACCCACAGCTCAGCCTGTCGAACTGAGCGAAGGGGGCGAGATCAGCATCCTGAAGCTGACGGTCCCGATGGCCCTGTTACCATGGCAGCCATCAAGGGTCGTAGGTGCTGCCGGAAGCTCCGAGCAACCCAGCACGCAAGACTCAAATGCTCAAGTTGGTTCCGATGCATGGATCTCGGAGATTCGGAACTACATGAAAGACAACATCCTTCCTGACGATGATGTATCCGTTGACCGGGTAGTCAGATTGGCTAAAAGATACACGCTGGTAGAAGGGGATCTCTATCGGCGCGGTGCCAACGGCATCCTAATGCGGTGCATCACAAGGGAAGAAGGCTGCAAGCTCCTCGTAGAAATCCATGGCGGCGGGTGTGGGAACCACGCGTCTTCCCGCACGTTGGTTGGTAAAGCCTTTCGGCATGGCTTCTATTGGCCTACAACACTCCAGGATGCAACTGAGCTGGTGAAAAAATGCAAAGCATGTCAATTTCATGCAAAGCAAATTCACACTCCGGCTCAACCCTTACAAATGATACCTCCTACATGGCCCTTCGCTGTGTGGCCGGAAGCAACTCCAGTTCTGACAATATACAAGCAATCTGCTATCAACTTTCTGCAATCCATTGTATGCAGATTTGGAGTCCCAAACAAAATAATCACTGATAATGGGACCCCATTCACAAGCTCCGCATTCCAAGGATATTGCGAAGACCTCAGCATACAAGTTTGCTACGCCTCCGTAGCTCACCCAGCCAGCAATGGCCAAGCCGAGAGAGCAAATGCTGAAATCCTTAAAGGACTTAAAACGCGCACTTATGAGCGCTTGAAAAAACATGGAGCCAACAGGATCGAAGAGCTTCCGCCCACTGTATGGGCCAACAAGACATCTCCAAACCGGTCAACCGAAGAAACACCCTTCTTTCTGGTGTACGGAGCTGAAGCAATCCTTCCTCCGGTAATCACCTTGGGTTCACTCTGGGTCCGGACCTTCGACGAAGCTGCGCAGGACCAGCTCCAGCGTGAAGACCTAGACCTCCTTGAGGAAGGAAGGTGCCAAGCAGCTGCTCGGAATGCCCGATATCGCCAAGCTCTACGGCGTTATCACCAGCGGCATGTACACAACCGACAGCTCGAGGAAGGCGATCTGGTGCTACGGAGAATACAATCCAGAGAAGGGTTAAACAAACTCTCCGCCGGCTGGGAGGGACCCTTCCGAGTGATTAAAGTATCCCGTCCCGGAAGCGTTCCCTTGGCTACCGAGGATGGGACACCTCTCCCCACATCGAGCACCTCCGTAAGTTCTACACTTAATACCACGGAGGTGAGTCTTGAGTAACTTGAGATGTATGTTATAGAGTCATTGTACAGAGTCGGATAGTTCCTCCGGGAGAGCAGCCGGACCTTTCCCAAAAGGTCTGCAAAGTTCATGCAACGCTTGTCACAGTCTCAGGACTAAAAGTGTCGCTAACTACCCTGGGTCAAACGAGAAATGAAATACCCTTAGCCTGGTTCCGTACCCTAAGAGTGTACTTGTTTCCCCTGTACCCCGGACCTATAATGAAAGACATCTTCGTGCGAAATAGACTCCACGTGCATTTATTTTGTACAGGCTCAACATTTTTATTTTTCTCTTTCTTGTCTATAACAAAGACGTGCAATTCTTAAGAAATTTTAGTTCAACCGGTTTATGTACGATTCGAGTTGTATTGTCAGTTCTTTTGGATTCAAATATCGTTCATGGCCAACTCGTCTGAAAGCCGCCAAGCCAATCTAGGGCTGGAGTGTGCTATCGACTTAGCCTGGTCAAGCACCCTAAGTACGCCACTCTACCTACACCCCGGCAGGCCGAAGTAAGGCGGGTCCATGGACAGTTGAATCTAGAAGAAAAGATAACACATTCGGTTGTATTTAGAATCGCGTTTGACTTAAAATCTTCTTGAGAGTCATAAGTCGCGACGAAGTTATAGACGAGAAACAAATTTTACTATTTTTCTTGGCTTAAGTGTGCAGGAAAAATAAAATCTACATTGATGGAGAAAAGCCGAAGCTAACTAAGCTCCAACTCCCCTAAGGGGGCCGACCGTCAACGCCGAATAAAAGATGGTGAGAAGACCCCGTAAATGGAGTCTGCTGCCAACAAACTGAGTGTTGGCAAAGGTCCCTGCTGGAGCTGCTAAGCTCCGACACCCCAGAGGATTAACTATCGATGCTCTACGCGTTGATAGAGACTATTGCCGGAGCTACTAAGCTCCAGCGATAGACAATGCCGGAGCTTCTAAGCTCCAATGACCTCAGGGGTCCTTCACTATCAAAGACTTCGAACCTAAATTCTACAAGTTCGAAGCAAAAGAGTCTTCAACAATGCACAGTATCCTCTTTGTACCTGTTCACAATAAAACTGTGTACATCTACCAGGGGGCCAAGTGAAGATAAAAGTGTTGAAGACAAAAATTGAAATTCACAAAAATTTTGTGGATTTCAATTATCTGCAGACAAGGGATTACATCTGGAGACAAGGGATTACAAAATTGAGGAAGAAGAAGAGAAAATACAAGTGAGAATTACAGAGATGGTCCTAGAACCTATGGAAGAATTGGGCGACCTTCTGGGCAACCTCCGATTCACTGGCTCGGGTAGCTTCGCCTACTCCTTCGACGGGGCCTTCAAGCACCGAGTCCAGGGGAAATTGGGAGTTCCGGCTAGTGTAGCACGTCAGCACATACTCTGCGACGTTCTTCGCCAGGGATTGCCCCTCAACCTCCAGTTGGTCCGCGATGAGATCGCCCACCTTGGAGAGCTTGCTACCTGCTGCGCTCAACGTCTGCAGCGCTAGGTCCGGCTCCGGCTCCGGATCATCCGGGCGCACGGGGCTGAAACCCATCGGTGTCAGCGCGTCGTTGGCCTTGCCCAGGAACTCCCAAATCTGTAGGGATTCCGCAGTCCTCAAGCCCTTCATCTCTTCCAGGGATCTCTTGGCTGCCATCAGTTCGGAATTCTCACGAGCGAGGCGCTCAACTTCTTTGGCGTTTTGCTGAATCTTTTCAACAACCCGCCTTTTGAGTTTTCCGAGCTCCTCCTCCCGGAGGTGGATCTTGTTCCGGCGGTCAACCAGGTCCTTCTCCCTACCCCTCACTTTCTTCTCCCAGGCAACAAGGGCACACTCTTGTTCATAGAGTTCTTGCCCTCGCACCCAGGTCTTCTCCTCTTCCTCTTGGCAGCGCTCTTCCAATTTCTTGGCACGCTCCTCGAGACCCTTGTCAGCCAGAGCTACTTTCTCGGCGAGCTCCTCTTCCCTCCTCAGGACATCATCCCGCAGCTCAAGGAGTTTCTGCTCTTCATCCTCGAGCCGTCTCTCCCTCTCTTCAAGTGCCTCTCGGCGCTTGATGAGTGCGGTGTTAATGGCCTCAAGCTGTTCGTGGCGTGCATCAGCCGCATTATTGGCAGCTTTGGCCTGATCGTAGATCTCCCAGGATTGAGCGTTGAGGGCCCGAGTCATACTCTCCCTTTCATCCAGTAACTTTCCTCAGTACTCCAGGCGGATCTTCTCCCGCTTGATCCACTCCTTGTCATCCGCTAGCCTTGACTGCGCCAGCTTGGTCTCGAAGTAGGGCCGATTACGCCACCGCCTAAGGGTTTGGCGCTCCTCGTCAAGAGCCTTGCTGTCGTGGAAGAAGGCCAGTTGGACTTGACGCAGACTGGAACATGCGTTGTCAATAGAAAGTGACAACGAGATGGGTTCTGGACCTACTGGGGTCTCCTCCGCTGGTTCCAACGGGTCTTCAGATACAAAAATTGGGTCCCACTCCACGAGAGTGGACCCCTGAGTTTCCAAGGCACTAGGGCCGTCCTCCGGGATGGCCTCAGTCGCCATCGAAGAAGGCCCCGCCGCCATGTCTTCGTTCACCCCCTCAGGCAGGGGGCCAGCGACTTCGCTTGGGCACTCCGGCTCGGCCGCAGGTACCTCCGACGTCGTCACTTCCGGAGCAGGAGCCGCTACTGGCTCCAGTCTGGGTACCTCTTCCGAGGGAGGCTCGAGCTCTGTCACCTCTTCAACAACCGGCACAGGAGACGAAAGATCTTCAACTTCGACCGGCCCTGTGACTGGAGCTCCAACAATAACCGGCTCAGCAGCCGGTGCTTCGGAGGTAGCCGGCCCAACTGCCGGAACTACCTCGGTTTCCAGCTCACAAGCTAGGGCTTTAGCCACCTCCGGCTCAACCGCCGGGGCTTTGACACTTTCTGGCTCAGAGGCCGGGATTACTACATCCTCCGGCTCAACAGCCGGAGCTTCCATCATTGCAGCACCAGGACCCGGAGCTTCAACCTCCGAGACAGGTGCCGCTGGTGCATCTTCACTTCCGTGGTCCAGCGCTACCACAGAAACGTCTGGGGATGAGTCGAGGTCCATGACCACGACAGCCGGCGCCGGAGCTGTCGCAGCTTCAGCCACCACTTGGGGCGGCACCGGGACAGGAGCAGAAGCTCCCCCCCTCACGGCCTCCGACACTGTGGCTGAGGGTGGAGCCTCACTCCCCTTCTTGGGGACGCTACAGATGATGAACAAAGAAAATTAACAAACAGTTGCTACAATTAAAATAATTGTCCAAGGTTGATATTAGCAATTACCTTGGGAGGCTTCCGCACCAGCTTGCGTGGAACCTTTTTCCCGGGCGTTCTGGGCTGGCCATAGTCGGCGTAGAAGCTCCGGCAGGCCCCCCGAAACTTGTCGCGGCCACGGGCGTTTCCCGGGTCGAGGCTCTCCTCGATCGGGAGGAACCCCCGGACCTGGAGGCCTCCACCAGCCCAGGTGCCGGAGTCGCGCACCCGAAGCTAACACCACGGGAGGATCCCACTGCGGGAACAGACGCGCTCCGAGAGGACCCCACTGCAGGAACGGTCTCGTTCCGGGAAGACCCCATTACGGGGACAACCGCCGTGGTTGTAGAAGACCTTCCCCTCCGGGGAGAAGGAGCCGAGGCGGAAGTAGCGGGCCTGACGGACCTTCCGTCGGCATGCTGCAGCTTCCTGTTCCGGCTCTCGAGTTCGTCCGCCAGCTCCTTGCCTTTGCCGACGACCTCAACCCTCGGCTTTGGGGCAGGAATAGAGCCATCTTCGGGCATTCCGGGGATCACCACCCGGGTGGTTGATCTTCTCTCGACGACACCAAGGTCGTCAAGTACGGGCATCTTTCGCCGGAGCTCCCTGCTGAACTCCACTTCCACGTTAAGAGGGAGGAAGGCCGACAGGGGAATCAAGTCATCACCGTTGACGTCGATGCCGTGCTGGAATTTCTTGAGGTGGAACTCCAAGGTTTTCCCCACCATGTTGGACTTCAACCCGGTCTCAACCCGGTCGTCGTCCATCACGCTATTGAGGGCCCAAGCGAGCTTCTCCCTCCTCTTCAGCGGAGCCCACCTGTTGGCCAGGAAATTGCAAAATACCGCCTGAGGAGTCAATCCTCCCTCCACGCATTGGCGGATCCTGGTCAAAGCAGGGGTGAAAGCTTCACTCCAGGTCGTCGTGTCGATGCCGGGCAGACTATCGGGCAGCTCCAGCCTCTCGTGCTCCTCCACCCTAACGAATATCCAGTCTTTCTTCCAGTCGTCCCACTTCCCAGAAGGAAACAACCAGAGGTACTTGAATGGGCACTTCTTGCACTTCACGAAGTAGTAGAAGCCAAGGTACTCATTGCTCCGGCCAGTGGTGTGGACGGTGAAGAAGGTTCGGAAGAGTTCAATGCAGGGGGGGATGCCCACCCACATCTCACAGAAGTGGACGAAGATGGACACGAGGAGGATGGAGTGAGGGCCAAGGTGATATAACTGCAGACCATAGAAGTCTAGCAGCATCAAGAAAAAGGAAGAAAATGGTGGGATCAACCCCACCATGGCGTACGAGGAGAAGTACACCATTTCGCCGGAGTGCTCCTTCTCGAACGGGAGCTCTCCACCGGCACGGACCGAGCGGTTGAAGAAGTCCGAGGACCACCCCATGAGGGCCCGGAGCTTCTTCAGGTCGCCGTCGGTCTTCAAGCGACTCTCGCGGAGACCCAACTCCATCACGGCACGGCTAGGCAAGAGAAGAAGAGCGAAGCACGAGTTGGGAGTTTGAGCGCAAGATCAGATGAGAGGCGTAAAGAACTCCTGATGGTGCGCGCTTTCCTTCTTAAGTAAGCCCTTGCAACGCTTGGATAGAAACCGCAAGGAAGTCGAAGATACCATTCAAAAATTCCACCCAGCCGACCACAAGAGGGCCCGGGACCACCCCGACGATCAAGTCGAGGCTCTTACCCAGGCGAACGGTTGTCATCACGAGGCGGGAAACCCAAAGGCGGCGGCCTGACAAGGCGCGCGGAACCGATACGGTTTTTGTATCGGGAACCGACGACCTTCAATTGCGTGAGATCCGCACGCCAAAGATCTCATCTGCAGCATGTGGAATACGCCACGCGGCGAGGATTTAATTCCAGGTATTTGCCAATGGCACCCTCAAAGACCCTTGAAGAGTCAGTTCAAAGGTCGCGAGGATGGACCCACCTCCGACGGAAAGACTTCCCCGGAGGTAGGTCCAGGGGGACACTGTCGGTATCCTAGAAACCGTACACCCCTTGAGGCTATAAAAATCTCAAAGGAAAATCATCTACTTGGTTTGAAGACCCTCGAAGGCCCACATGTCAGACATAACCGGACCCGCTTCTCCAACATGGTTAATCCCTGGGTCGCCACGTGTACTACCAAACTGGAGCTCCCGCCCACAAGGGGGAAGCTCCGGGCCATGTACCGAAATGTCACCTCCGGACTTAACCCCAGACCGGGAGAAGCTCCGACCTGACACGTGTCGGGTAGCCCCGGAGCTACCTGTTTCCACAGTATGCTCCAGAGCTGCCACATGTCCAACCGGCGGATCTTTAGCCTCTAACCTCCGGAAGACCCCGCAATGGCTCCGATTTTTCAAAGGAGAATCAAGGACTTCAAGACCCGATTAAGTGTCATTAATATCATATTAATGACACTTAAACGGACGATCTTAGTACCAGTAACTGTGCTGTCAAAGCCCGTTACAGGGTCATTAAGAGCAATTAAACGTGTATCAATACTAGTAACCGCTGGGGCCACATGTCGGGCCAAGCTAACCTGTAATGACCTGCCCTTGTACTATAAAAGGACAGGTCGACGATACACGCAAGGGGACACATGCGCCTCATACGCTCAACACAAGCTCAAACAACTAATATAACACCAACACACCCGTGGAGTAGGGTATTATGCTCAGGCGGCCCGAACCACGTAAACTCGTGTGTCTCCTGTGTCAATTCTTATTCACCTTCTTGAATCTCCGCGCGCCCACACCGAACATCAAACTCCCCTATCACCTTAGCAGTGTAGGGAGATCTGCCGGTTCCAAACCACCGACAGTTTTGATTTCCATGACTGGATGTAATATTAGTTGTAGAAATGGGAACTCGATGTCGCGATGAATGAAGCTGCCCATCATTATTTGTATGCGATGGACCAATCGTTTCTGGAAAATCCAGTTGCCAAGTCTCCTGGCTGCTTTTCAATGTAATTGATTTTAACCTTCCCTGCATAACAGATGACTTCAAACCTGAAATATTGTGAAAAAATAATAAGACTAGCAGCCAATTGTTAAATACGAAACTATAAAGAAACAAGTTAGAGTAAATTTCAACTAGTAAAACATATGCATAATAAATTATGTAAAAAAATTAATACTCAAACAGTATAGAGCAGCTACTGGTTCAATAGTTCATGTAAAAGGAAACAATATTTAACATCATAGTACACTGTTCCAAAAAACAAAAGCAAAAACAAAAAAAAGGAATATCTCGTATGACGCGAAACAATTAAAACCTCATTGTAGTAGCTTAAAGATGTTCATTAACAATTGTGAAACTAACCGTAGATATAAAATGCAAAAAAAAATTAAGTGAGGTACTCATACAGAAATAGAGACAAAAAAAGCATACGTTCTGTAATTTATCTAGTGAAAAAATATGAGAAAACGGACATTACAGAAATGTTTTAGAACAGTTTTCTAGTGAAAAACATAAAAGCCTACGCAATTTCGCAACGTGCAGGTACCACATACATATTTTTTGACGTCACGTAAGGCTGGACTTTAAAATAATTAATTAATTACATTCATAATGTAGCCAGTTGCGGAAAAGTAAAATTTCGTGTTACTTCATTGCAGCAGCTATAAGATGTTCAATACGTAGTAATGGTATAATACCTAAACGTATAAGTAAAAATTCGTGTAACTTCCAGTTCATTAGCAAAAAAATATGAACAGTTGACATGCTATAATACAATTTAAATTGAGTCTTTGCATCCTTAACAATGACCAAACACACTATTAGGTTTTACATGCAAAATAAAATGGAAAATAGAACACTTATACCGTCCATCACTGAACTGATGCAGTAAAAAAACTCTAGCCATCGGATCTATCGTGATGGGCTAAGATTATAACAAAACGAAGGGGTACAGTGAGTTTACCTTAGTCGTAGGATTAAAAATGGACGGCGCTCATACGGACACGACACCACCTACCGGAGACAGCAGCCGATCGCCGGAGAGTAAGCGGCAGCGAGAAAAAAACGTCGCACAACTCGACTTTTACTGCAAAAATCAGAAGAGGAGCAGCCAACAGACTTATCGGGGTGTTTTTCGAAGGATGGAAAGTGGAAAAGGGCGCATCGGCGGTCGACGGAGGAGGCCGACGAAGTGCTTTGTCGTGGTCAACAGTAACGGTGGCAAACTCTCGAAAATTCTTGCCGGCAAGATAACCTGACACGATTACAAGCAAAAAGCAATTAGACATTTGGGGAAGAGGAAAGAATTGATGAAATCGACGGAGTTTGGAACGGTATCTCACCGGGCGAATGTGCTGCGAGAATAGGCGAGAAAGAAATGGCGTGCGGGCATGCAGGCGAGAAAGAATACGTGATGAAGAAGCGGCATGTGAGTGTACAGATTCGGTTGCCAATACGGATGTGTGATTAGGGCGTGTGAAGCTCGGCAAGGAATATATAGTACTCACGGTAAAATAGGAAACTGACGGTTTTAAAGGAAATTGTGGGGACCTGTTGATGCCACTGACACATAGGACCCGGTCAACATTGAGAGAATAGAAAGTGGACACAGAATCAATTATTCTATAGCCAGGTATTGTATATACATTTTATACGTGTGTGTGCGTGCGTGTGTGTGTGTGCGTGTGTGTGTATTTAGTTTCGTCTATTTCTTTCATCTCATATTTCTTATGGCAAATAAATTACTTTTAGTGTATTTATTTTGGTAATTATATTTCACTACTTGAGGATGAATGCAAAATGCAAGATGAGGTGCATATATTTTATATTTCTCTTTATAAAAACAATTTATTCATATTACAAATCTTAAACTCCCATTTATATTTTTAATTTGTCAAAACTCGAAAATCGGGGTGTCACAGTCTCCGAAGCAGTACTGGCCTCCCAAGTTGGCGCCACATCTCCTCCCGTCGAAGTTTGTGTCATAGGATCCTTTTCGAACCCGGTGCTCGCCATTGGCGCTGGGACCAAAGCTGAAGATGTGGGAGATACGACCACCACAGACTTCAAGATTGGGCGTGCCCTAGACGGTGGCACTCCTTTCGTTGGAGGTAGCCTGCTGGAGCATGCATCCATCCGCTCTAGTTTCCTTTTAGTGCTAGAATCGGACCCGAAACCTTTCCGCTGGCTTGGCTCCGCAGGAGATTTCCCTTTCCCACTAGCAGAGGCAGACCTAGACCTCTCCTGCGGACTGGGGGCCCGGACTTTGGAGATTACTATCCCTCTGGAGGCATCACCCCTCAGTCGCACAATGATTCTAGTATCATCGAGGATTGCCATCTCTTTCAGCAGGTGCGACCTCAGCTCCGGCACGGCGAATAATGGAAGGAAGTCTGATGGAGGCATGAGATTGTCATTGGAGATGGTACCGCTGTACAACTTCGACAAAGTGAATAGCAGTGTCTTCTCATTCAAGTAAGTTCCCTTGATGCACTCTAGCCAGTTGAAGTCCATCACCCCACCATACCTCCAGGATGGAAACCCCCGTTCCTGAAGAGGAGCAAGGCACCATGTTAAAAAATCGCTCAACGCCATCAGAGATGTTAATTCTCCTTCAGCCAGGTGACAAATCCTTGTAAGCATCGGGTTGTACTCTACTAATAGATCCGGAATGAGCTCCCAGAAATTGGTATTTGTGGTGGGAAATCCGGCCGGCAACTCCAGGTGGTCATGCTGATCTATCTAGACAATCACCCAGTCGCTCTTCTAGGTCTCCCACTTCCCAGAGGATAAATTTGGGATGTACTGGTATGGTGACTTCCTGCGCCTCACAACGTAATAAGCTCCTATGAGGCTTGAAACTTTCCGACATGGCCGGAGGGTGAAGAACGTCTTCAAGAGGGGCACGGAGGGCCTCTGACACACCCACATTTCATAGAGGTGGATGAAGATTGCCACCAGTAGAATAGAATGAGGGCTGAGGTGGTGATGTTGCAATCCATACACCTCCAACAGCATCAAGAGGAAGGAATAAACAGGCGGGACTAACCCAACCATGGCATAAGCCATGAAGAAGACGATGTCCTCAGAGCTTTTCTTAGTGAGAGGAAGGCCCCCGCAGCGCATCGTGTTGTCAATGGAAGGACTTTGCCAACCCATCATTTATGGACCATCACAATGTCCCTCTTACTAACGAGCATGGAGGGGAGAAGGCCGTGTTCCATGGCTATGAGTGGAGCAAAGCGGAGAGCACGATGCAGAGAAGGAAGCAGTGAGCTCTATGCACAAGGAAACAGATCATAGCGTAAGAGTTCCTTCACTGTGCAGACATCTTCCTTTATTATCATTTGCAATGTTTTGACGGCAACTGCACGCAGTGCTTGGTTACGCACTGCATACTCACCTCTGCCAGTGACAAGGGGGCCTAAGTCAACATGGCAAAAAAAGTCACACCTGTTGAGTTGTTGTCATGATGAGGAGTTGGGAGGAACCCAAGAATGGCGGTTGAAGGCAGCCTGACAGGACTACACAGGTTGCACTGGGAACCAATATAGAAATCGTATTGGGAGCCAATGCTCTTTAATGCATGTGATCCGCACGCCATGCATCACACCTGCCAAATCAGGAAGGTCCACGTATCAGTGGTGCACGAATGTGTTGTCGTTTCAACCGATCATGTGAAAAGTTGAAGCAGCAATGCGGGAAGGTTTGATGGTGGCCCCACCTGCGGGATTGAAACCTCCCTCGAGGTGGGCCTTTGGGACACTGTGTAGGATCGAAGAGCACGTGAAAAGCTACCAGAGGGGGGGTGAGTGGTAAATTTAAAAATCTTATGCAGCGGAAACAATTAAACCCCAAACCCTTCGGCAGAAAAACGATCTATTAAAGAAATCGTGTGTGAGACTAATCTAAACATGTTTCACCGTGACAGAAGTGATATATATCAGAGAGAATCAATTCACAAAGACAATACATCAAGAATCACTCAAGTTTGTTGAGAAAAACTCAAGTTATGATCGAAAGATCAAACAAAGGTCAATCTGCCCTACCCGAGAAAAAAACAGTTCTGGAACACTGCAAAGAAACTCGTGTGGATCATAGAACACAAATCCAATGACCGTGTAATTTTGACATATGATAGATAATCAAGTTGTGAATACAACCCAAAAATAATCACGTCAATTGGATCTGTAAAACTCGAGTTATGATAAAACCACCGACGAAAGGTAGTGCTGTCCAGAAACTCGACGAGTAAAACTTGTCTGGAACAAGTCGGACGAACAAGGCACAAAAGTTCCTTCAAACTACGAATTTTATTTGATAGAACACAAGAGGAACAGCCCCAAAGTCGTGCACCACGAGCTCTGGGCTCCCTTGCTTACATAACCAGCTTGAAAGCCAACTCAACTCAAATCAGGAACCTAATCCTACTCTGTTCACGAATCGTAACTTTCCATAACTGCTTAGGATTCTTCTATACGCAGATAGAAGCAATCTTAAGACTTCCAAACACCTTAGGAACGTATCCCACATTCCTAAACAACTCAAATTCGTGACCCACACGAAATCCTATCATAACCAACTCGATACTTTCCATACCGAGCCATAACCGACTTCGCCGCAGCCGAAGTCATCAACCGACATGATCCGATCCTTCCAACAAGATCTTCCCATCCATAAACCATCTTCAGAACCATGTTGCCATGTCATGCACCTCATGCATACGTGCAAACACCTTCCTTCGACGTCCAGTAACCTTCATATGCACTGCACTTGATTCAATCATCCTGCGCGACCTCCTGATCAGCTCAACCACAGTTCCTTCCGAACTTGGTTGTTGGAACCTCATCTCCTCCCTGAGACTAGTCCAATGGATCCCGTCACCAGCCATGTCTTAAACTCAAGCAACAACTGCACAAGAATAAACAACCAATCCATACGAGCCCAAGTCCTCTACTTGACTCAAGTTAGTTCTGAACACAACACCTTACGTGAGAACCTGACATAAGCATGTTGCAAAACCACAGTAACACGATATCCTCCATGTAAACCAAAAACCTTCCAAAGACTTAGCAAATGAATACTAAGCAATCTTTCCAAAGATGTAAAGCCAGTATGAAACATTGTAAATGAAAAACAGAAGCATTGCGGTCAAGTTCCGGACCTTGCCAGAGCAACCCGGACCTTGAGCCGGAGCTAACAAAAACTAGTCGGACCTTACCAAAACTAGTATAACCAAGTAAACCCAAAAGCCGGAGCTAGAAAAATAACCTCGGGGCTTAGCAAAAACACGCCAGAGCTAAAGACAAAACTCACCGGAGCTAACCAAAACTAGTCGGATCTTAATAAAAAGGGTTTTGGTGATAATCAAAACTTTTATCGTCAAAGCAAGTGTATTCACTACGAGCCAATGTATTCAGCACACATAGGTCTTACAATCTCCCCCTTGATGAATGCATTGGCAACACCATATAAAATCCGAACATTGGCTTATTCACATAAAAGTTTTGAAGGCAATTTCTCCCCCTATGTAAATCAAAAGTAAAATGAGAAGAAAATCCAAAAATTATCCCATATTATCTCTCCCCCATTATTATCTCTCCTTATGCACATATTCTCTTTCTCTTCATGTTTATCTCTCCCCCTTTGACAATGTATTCAGCAAGTCATGAGCATATAAACAAATTATCTCTCCCCTTTAGTTGTTATGAGCATATTATAACATATACATATAAACAAAGCTCATCTAAGTCATACTATCAAGTACCTTACATTATTACATCAATGAAATACATAAAGTAGTGTAAGCCATGCTAGAGATCAAATGTAATTATCAATTTAAGTAAGTCATGATCTCACAAACTTAACTATTTCAAAACCTGAAATCATGACACTAGTTGCTGCATTTTACTATTTTTCAAAGCATAAATTTAGATCATATGATATTTGCAAGAGATTATATGCGCATCTGCCTTATTCTAACCAACCAAGCCAAGCCTATGTCATTTGACAATCAGAAGCTTAAGGACATGGTTTTAGTCATACACAACTCCTTCCAAGTTCATATCTAAGTGCAATGATAAGCCATCTCAAAAGAAGAAGTGCGATGCATGCATATTCTCTTGATCTTTTCTCAATTTATATTTGTTCATAAAAACTCAACATGTGAATTGATTACTTGATTAATTCTTAATGATTAAAAGCACTTGTGAACATGTAACAAGTTCAAAACAGCAAGAAAGTTCGACCATGACCAGTTTTAGTGTAAGTAATTATTCCAATTACTAGACATGGCAAAAACTACAAAATGTATAACACGAGTAATGTAGTAAGAACTTTCAGCATGTAAAAGGAATCACAAAGTCATATATGTATGATTTAGTATGCTCATATTATTTTAATTTTAGATTCACACATAGACTTCCCATGTTTGAAAACTCCCCCTCAATTTAAGCCATGAGGATGCATAACCCCTATTTCACTATGAATGTAACAAAAACGAGTGTAATCCAAAGGTTTTGTAAAAATGTCAGCCAATTGTTGTTCGGTATCTACATGGAGAAGCACAATGTTTCCTTTTTCAACATTATCTCGAAGAAAGTGATACCTAATGCCAATGTGCTTAGTTCTAGAATGTTGCAGGGGTTTTTTAGCAATGCAAATGGCACTAGTGTTATCACGGAACAATGGAACACTATCTAGATCAACCCCATAGTCCTTAAGTGTTTGAACAATCCAATGAATTTGTGAGCAAGCACTAGCAGCAGCTACATATTCAGATTCGGCTGTGGATTGTGCAACTAAATTTTGTTTTCTAGAGGACCAAGCAACAAGAGAATTACCAAGAAAATGACGAGCACCAGAAGTACTTTTCCTATCAATCCTACAACCCCCAAAATCAGCATCCGAAAAATCTTTCAAAGTAACAGTTGAGGAAGAAGGAAGAAAAATTCCAAATTCTTGAGTTCTATGTAAGTACCTGAGAATCCTTTTGACGGCTTGACGATATGAAGCACGTGGGGAGGCTTGAAACTGTGCACAAAGACATACGCTGAATTGTATGTCTGGTCTTGATGCCGTGATGAACAAAAGTGATTCGATCATGCTTCTATATTCTTTTTGATCCACAGGTTCACCATCTTCATCAAGTCCAAGTGTTGTTGCTGTTCCCATTGGTGTCCAAAGAGGCTTGCTTTTGTCCATGTTGAAGCTCCTTAGGAGATCTTTTGTATACTTCGTTTGATGCACAAAGGTACCCTCCTTTGTTTGCTTGATTTGCAGCCCCAAAAAGTAAGTGAGTTCACCCATCATTCTCATTTCAAATTTGGAACTCATCATTGCTGAAAATTTGGACACAAGATCATGAGAAGCACAACCAAAGATAGTATCACCCACATACACTTGAACAAATAATGAGTCATTGCCATGCTTAAGCACAAAAAGAGTTTTATCAACCTTTCCCATGGTAAACCCTTTTTGAAGTAAGAATGTTTTTAACCTATCATACCATGCTCTAGGGGCTTGTTTGAGACCGTACAAGGCTTTGGACAGTTTGTAAACATGATTAGGAAAATCTGGATTTTCAAAACCCGGTGGTTGTTTCACATAGACCTCCTCATGTATGTGGCCATTATGAAAAGAACTTTTAACATCCATTTGATATAGCTTAAAAGCATCTGATGCAACAGAAGCTAGCAAAATTCTTATGGCTTCTAATCTAGCAACAGGAGCAAATGTTTCATCAAAATCTAGACCTTCAACTTGAGTGAAACCTTGAGCAACCAACCTAGCCTTATTCCTAACCACAACCCCATCCTCACTTTGTTTATTTTTAAATACCCATTTAGTTCCAATTAATGTGTGACCTTGAGGTGGAGGTACAAGTTTCTAAACATTATTTCTTTCAAAATTTTCTAACTCTTCTTGCATGGCAATAATCCAAGATTCATTAGTGAGTGCGTGTGATATATCTTTGGGTTCAAAAGAAGCAACAAAAGCAAAATTAGCATAAGAGTTTGGATCGCAAAACCTGGACCGTGTGACTCGTTCGTGCAAGCTTCCAATCATCTGTTGTGGGGGACGATCTTTGTAAAACCGAAGGGGAACAGATGTCTCAAGCTTCTTCTTCTTCATGTTCATCACAGATCGATGAGCTTGTGACTTGAGGACAATTTGAATCAGCATTGATGGTTGTCGGTGCTGGTTGAGAATTAACATCCGGAGCTGAACCAAAGTCTTTAGCTGCTGAATTTTCGGGCAGCAGCTCCAATTCTTCCTCATCTTCAACGAAAATGCTCCCTGCGGATATGGATCTGGACCTGCAATTTTTGAGATAGTACCTGGGCTAGCTTCATCAAAAGACACTTCACAAGTCTCCACAATTTTGTTAGTGTCAAGTAAAAGCACACGGTAGCCTCTAGTAAGAGATGGATAACCAAGAAACATGCCATCAATGTATCTAGGTTCAAATTTATCAAGATTACCATGTTTCTTAACAAAGCATTTGCATCCAAAGACCCGAAAGTTTGTAACACTAGGCCTATGTCCAAACTGAAGCTCATATGGTGTTTTACCTAGCTTAGTACGCAAGAAAACACGATTTGAGACATAACAAGCGGTTGCTAACGCATCAGCCCAAAATTTCCTAGGAGTTTGATATTCATCAAGCATAGTCCTAGCCATCTCAACTAAGGTTCTGTTGTTTCTTTCTACAACACCATTTTATTGAGGTACATATGGTGAAGAAAATTGATGATATATTCTATTTTCAGCACAAAAGTGATCAAAAGATTGATTTTTAAATTCATTATCACTTCTAATTGCTTTTAAAGATCCTTTGTGATCAATTGATAATCTAAGAAATAAAGTTCTAAAGTGACTAAAAGCTTCATTCTTAGATGCCATAAAGTAAACCCAAGAGTATCTAGAATAATCATAAACAATCACAGGAACATACCATTTACCTCCGAAGGATTGGACACGTGAAGGTCCTACGGTGTCAAGGTGCAAAAGTTGACACGGTTCAGTTGTCATGATCATTGTGAGAGGAGTATGTGAACCTGCAACCATCTTAGCATGTCTACAAGAAGGTCACACAATTTCTTTGTCCCCTTTCAGCTTAGGCAGCCCACGTTTGCGATCGAGAGCACTAACACGCGTTAGGTGATCAAAGCCTACGTGACCAAGTCTACGATGCCAAAAATATAGGTCCTTTGAATCATTAGCAACTAGACACCTATGCTTAGAGGAAGACATATCAAAATCAGCTTTAAAAACTCTTCCAAACCGAGACATGTTAAAAATAAGCTCACTATTTGAACTTACAACTTTGCAGCAGTTTTTATTGAAAATAATTTCCAGATTTTCATCTAGCAATTGTGAAACAGAAAGCAAGTTGTATTTCAAATTTTTGACAAGTGCCACATCCTTCAAAGTGTAGTGATCATTTACTCTAACCGAACCCTTAGCAATTATAGGAGTTGAAGAATTATCGGCAAAAGTAACATTCTCTACGCATGACACAAAAGAGAGGGAGGAGAACCAATCTTTGTTACCGGTCATGTGGCATGAGAAACCTGAATCCACAATCGAAATGTTCTCCTTCCTCAAACGTGTAACCTACATTGAAGCACAATACTTTGATGACTCAATACTGGGGTTAGTAAAAAGGCATTTAGGAATCCAATACTGAGTCATGCGACGTGCAGCAGGAAAAACACGCGAAAGCTGAGACAAAACAGCAGGTTTATGAGTCAAAGTTTGAGATTTTTTATTCTTAACTATTGACCTATAAGGTGTTACTTGTGTAGCACAAAAATCAGTAGCTCCGGAGGCAAAAACAGAAGGTCCGGAGGTAAACTTTGAATGTTTTTGACTCAAAACAGCAGGTTGTACATTCGGTTCAATATGTGCAGCAAATTTTGCATGAAAGTTATGAGATCTAGCAACCATTCTTTCGTTTCTGTTGTTTAGCTAGTCTATAACAAAAATCTATAACATGACCATCTCTACCACAGTAGGTACAATGAAATTTAACTTTGTGTTCATGTCTAGATGAGCAAACAACATTTTTATTTGAAACCCAATGAGACAATACTCGTGCAGATTTGAAAACCACTTCGTTTTGTTTAGGAACTGTTTGAATCAAACCACTTCCTAATGACTTTACACTTTTAGGTGGATGTGCCTTAGCATGAGCATGAGAATCAAAACCTAAACTAGTTTTATCATTGCAAGACTTGGATGAATTCAGCAGCAAGTTTAGGTTCTTATTCCCATTACAAAACCAATCAAATGTCTTATGCAGGTTATCAAGTTTATTGGACAGATCAAGGCAATTTTCACATGAAGTTTTTCCTTTTAATTTGCAATTGAAACAATATTTAACTTCATGACAACGTAAAGCATTGTTCAATATAGAGATTTCATTCATAGCATCTTGCAGTTTCTTATCAAGATCATCACAACTAGAACAATGACAATCAATTGTAGAACAAGAAGCATCTTTTAAGTTTCCAATATTAAGTGCAGCAAGCTTTTTGTTCTTTTCAATTTCAAGTTCAAGTTTATCAAGTGTGGAGGTATGTGCACTTCTTAGGGAGGATAATTGTTCATATATTAAGTCATATGAGGAACAAGAATCATCACTAGGAATCAAGGATTTCAAACGATTAATTTCAGATTCTAGTGACTCAATTTTAACAGCATTGTCCCTAAGCTTTTTGTCCTTTTTCTTAACAATAACAGTGGCACGAGAAATAGCATCACACATTTCTTCGCAAGTAGGACATACCTCTTCATTGTCGCTGTTGTGTTTGGCCTCCTCCATACTTGATCTTGACTTGCCCACCATGAAGCAAAAGTTTGCCAAATCATTTTCATCTTCATGACTTCCAATGTCCACGTCGCTTGAGCCAAGTTCCTGGAGTGCTGAGATAAAACTGCTCACCAATTGACGTCCTGTAAAACCCTTCTTTTTCTTCGTATCTTTTGCAGAGGTGTGCTTCGTTCTTGTTTTCTTTTCATCCCGGGAGGTAGGACCTGAATGGTTAGGGCAATCTAAATGAAAATGTCCTGTCTTACCACATTCAAAGCATCATTGAGGTCCAGAGCTTCCTCTCCATATAGTTCTCACATTTTGCAATGCTTTTGAGAACCGGGTAGAGATGAGCGCTAGCTCCTCCTTTGGAAACTCATCAATCTATTCAAGAGTTAGAGAGGACAGCAAAGCAAGTGTACCACAAGATGATGTTTGACCAGAGCTAGGCATGTCATGTTGAGAAACAAAAGCAATAGACTTGTTGGGGTTCTTACGTGAGATTATATCAATTTCATGAGTTTTTAACTTGGAATATAGCACATCTAAAGTAAGTGAACTCATGACAATAGATTCACGAATAGGCGTGACTTTCATCTCCCAAATTGACATATCTAATGCACTTAGCAATTCACTAGCATTTTCAGCATCTGAAAAATTAACATTGACACTACGCAAGTTGCTGAGAATCTTATTAAAGCGAGTGAAAAGGTCATCAATAGACTCACCGGGTTGCATCTCGAAGCGCATGTATTCTTTATTGAACATGTCTTGCCTTACCTCTTTGATTGTGTTGGATCCTTCGTGGTAGTCACAAAGTGCTTTCCACACATCGTATGCAGATTGGAGGTGTGCAACATGGTCGAAGTCGCTTTGTGTTAATCCTTATATGATCAAGTTCTGAGCCTTGTTGTTGTTGTCGACATCTCTCGGATTTGGAGCTGTAACTTGATCGTTTGGTGGTACTTCATAAGGATTGTATACCTTCTCCCATATTGCAAAGCATTGTGCCTGGTAGTCACAAAGTGCTTTCCACACATCGTATGCCGATTGGAGGTGCGCAACACGGTCGAAGTCGCTTTGTGTTAATCCTTATATGATCAAGTTCCAAGCCTTGTTGTTGTTGTCGACATCTCTCAGATTTGTAGCTGTAACTTGATCGTTTGATGGCACTTCATAAGGATTGTATACCTTCTCCCATATTGCAAAGCCTTGTGCCTGGATGAAAGCCTCCATGCGTGCCTTCCAAACCTGAAAATCAATACCAGCGAACACACAAGGTTTGGCAGAGTACTTCTCCATGATGATTAGTCAAAAAGACTCACAAATCACAAAGATTAGAGCACCGTGTCTCTGATACCAATTGTAGGATCAAAGAGCACGTGAAAAGCTACTAGAGGTGGGGTGAATGGTAGATATAAAAATCTTACGCAGCGGAAATAATTAAACCCCAACCCCTTTGGCAGAAAAACAATCTGTTAATGAAATTGTGTGTGAGACTAATCTAAACGTGTTTCACCGTGAAAAAAGTGATATATATCAGAGAGAATCCAGTCACGGAGACAACACATCAAGAATAACTCAAATTCGCCGAGAAAAACTCAAGTTATGATCGAAAGATCAAACAAAGGTCAATCTGCCCTACCTGAGAAAAAACAGTTCTGGAACGCTGCAAAGAAACTCGTGTAGATCATAGACCACAAATTCAATGTCTGTGAAGTTTTGACATACGATAGATAATCAAGTTTTCAAGACAACCCAAAAAGAATCACGTCAATTGGATCTGTAAAACTCAAGTTATGATAAAACCACCGACGAAAGATAGTGCTGTCCAGAAACTCGACGAGTAAAACTTGTCTGGAACAAGTCGGACGAACAAGGCACAGAAGTTCCATAAAACTACGAATTTTATTCAATAGAACACAATAGGAACAGCCCCAAATTCGTGCACCACAAGCTCTGGGCTCCCTTGCTTATATAACCAGCTCGAAAGCCAACTCAACTCAAATTAGGAACCTAATCCTACTCTATTCACGAATCGTAACTTTCCATAACTGCTTAGGATTCTTCTATACGCAGATAGAAGCAATCTTAAGACTTCCAAACACCTTAGAAACGTATCCCACATTCCTAAACAACTCAAATTCGTGACCCACACGAAATCCTATCATAACCAACTCGATACTTTCCATACCGAGCCATAACCGACTTGGCCGCAGCCGAAGTCATCAACCGATACGATCCGATCCTTCCAACCAGATCTTCCCATCCATAAACCATCTTCGGAACCATGTTGCCACGTCATGCACCGCATGCATACGTGCAAACACCTTCCTTCGACGTCTAGTAACCTTCATATGCACTGCACTTGATTCAATCATCCTGCGCAACCTCCTGATCAGCTCAACCACAGTTCCTTCCAAACTTGGTTGTTGCAACCTCATCTCCTCCCTAAGACTAGTCCAATGGATCCCTTCACCAGCCATGTCTTGAACTCAAGAAACACCTGCACATGAATAAACAACCAATCTATACAAGCCCAAGTCCTCGACTTGACTCAAGTTAGTTCCAAACACAACACCTTACGTGAGAACCTCACATAAGCATGTTGCAACACCACAATAACACGATATCCTCCATGTGAACCGAAAACGTTCCAAAGACACAGCAAATGAATACTAAGCAATTTTTGCAGAGATGTAAAGCAAGTACGAAACATTGCAAATGAAAAACAGAAGCACTGCGGTCAAGTTCCAGACCTTGCCAGAGCAACCCGGACCTTGAGCCGGAGCTAACAAAAACTAGTCGGACCTTACCAAAACTAGTATAACCAAGTAAACCCAAAAGCCGGAGCTAGAAAAATCAACTTGGAGCTTAGCAAAAACACGCCGGAGCTAAAGACAAAACTCACTGGAGCTAAACAAAACTAGTCGGATCTTAATAAAAAGGGTTTTGGTGATAATCAAAACTTTTATCGTCAAAGCAAGTGTATTCACTACGAGCCAATGTAATCATCACACATAGGTCTTACAAACTGTAAGTACCCTGTGGACTAGGTACCCTCGCTTACTAGAGAAAGAAGCGTCGAGTCCCACCTTCCAGGAGAGATGAACTTTGGAGGCCGCGTGTCCCGCAGCTCCGGACCTACTCCTTGCTAAGGGTGGCTCTGGTGCTACCACGTGTCCCGCAGCTCCGTATCTACCTCCCTACTAAGGGTGGCTCTGATACTGCCATGTGTCCTGCAGTTCCGGACCTGCCTCCCTCCCAAGGGTGGCTACAATGCTGCCACGTGTCCCTCATTGGACCCGCCTCCTTGCTAAGGGTGGCTTCGGTGCCACCACGTGAGCCTGGACTCTACCTCTCTAATAGGAAGGACTTCGGGATTTCCATCTCTCCAAAAAAGGTGTGGACATTCAAGACCATAAATCAGCTATTTCAAGACTTGGTTAACGCGTCATTAACTCCGCATTAATGACACACCATCAGGTGGTCTTCAAGCCTAGTAACGTTGCCATCAGAGCATGTTAAAACACAATTAAATCACTATTAAGTGCCTTAGATAATGTAGAGGGTGATTAATATCCCTTGGCCACCTGTCAGGCCTCGGCCTCACTGTAACTGCCAAATCTTAGCATATAAAAGGTTTGCTCTGCATGGTAGAACTCAGACATAGACAAGTCTCAAGCATACTCAAGCAAACACAGTCGCGCTCATACACAAACACGCAATACAACACATCCCTTTGGATTAGGGTATTATGCTCAGGCGGCCCGAACCACGTAAAAATCCCCGTGTTGTCCTTGTTTTTAATTCTTCGAGTTTACGCACCTCCAAATAAGAACCTCTGTGTACTACTTCTTAGTAGTATCAGGGGAAGTGTCGTTGGCGCACTTCGACAGGCATCTTCAACGTAGTTTGCCGGAACCAGCAACTTGTCATACACTACCCTGTTTTCACATCAAAGATTGTGAAAACATAGCAAGGATGTCCTACTGAAAACCTACTAGAATCCTATCTACCACGTGGTCATGCAAAACTTACGTGCCTTCCCAGGCAACAACGCTAGAAATGCTTGTTGGTATTTCTTAACATCTATAGTTCACCCAAGCAGCAGGTGCTGGTAATGCAATTGGCACTAGGCTAACCTAAGCCAAAGGATGATAAGTTCCGCAAGCGCACATAAATACTGCTATAGCATTTCACTCGAGAGAATTACATATGGTATCATATTTAGTTTATCCTGGAGGAATGTAAGTGAACAGTGGCAAGATCATAGGAAGAGTAGGGTGTTCTAGTGAGGGTTCCAGTAGGATGGGTAAATGATGTAGTGAGGGCAGTGTGACACACACCTAAACAATCTCCTCTAATGGGTAAGGATGTCCTAGTGAAGGTCAAGTTACAAGATGGAGCAACTCCTACTGTGCTCTAATTACTCATATACATAGCCCACTAGTGTACACGTGAATAGGCTAACGATGAATGCTAGAGCTTTGTGGTCCAGCACATCGGCCACGGGTTTACCCCCTCGCAAAACAAGGAGGATTCTCACAAAGAGGTTGTAGCATAGCCGAACGTGGGGGAGTACGAAGGATGGGTGGGGTTGTCACCATCTGCCGCCTACCCCTACAACCCGTGGGTCTACAAGACATCCGACGCTACTTAACTATCTTAGCACCACACTTACATGTCAAGTAAAGACCTTAAGAGTTGTAGTACAAGTACCTTCCTAAGGCCATGACTAACCTCAACATCGATGAACCAATGTTGGGCCCAAGCACTAACATATTCATATTAATATAATCATACTATTAACTAATTAGACTATAGTGGTGGTGTCTGATATTTATGATAACATGATATGGACATTATGATCACATCATAATAGCATTTACACATAGCACATACATGGACTCGAAAATCAAACAAGAAACATTTTGCCCAAGTATATGAACAAATAGAGACTAATAATATATCATTATAAAGCAAAAAATCAAAAAGGAAATGAAAGATACATGAGCCATACATTTCCCAATTTGGACATGGGATTAGAGGCTTCTCTCTGTAGCCTAACCTCCACTAAGGAACTAGGAGAACTAGTGTATATAATGACATAATGCTTGAGTGGTATGTCTGTGAAGTGAGGCCTTCCCTCCCTATTTATACATGGAGTAGAGGTTGTTCTCGCCACCAAAAGTGTTTAAATAAATCACCACCATCTTCAGGGCACCACAGGAGAGCGCCACGCGTTAGTTGACCAGGTTTGGGGCCCAAACCAAGTCAATCAAGCCAGGGGGTCGGCCGATCTGGTCCTGACCCCTCCTCGTCTTTGCTTTCTCTTGGTGTCTGATAGGCGGGTCCTGACGTCATTCCCACGTAAATCGACGTTGGATTCCCTCATATGCGTCTGGTAATGGGTCCATGGATCCATGTCATGCCACATGTCATCGTGTGATTGGTTTGGGTGGCACGTTTTAGGATTACTCCTGTCATTCTTCATTTATTCTGCCTAAAAACTCATGCATGCACTATTTCTCCAAGTACAAGTGGAATTATGTCAAATCTAAATATGATGTGTGTAAAAATTTTTATTTCTTCACATAATTGAGTTATATTAATGGTCAAAATTGGTATATAATGATCGTCAACAGACAGCTTTGTGATATAAACTAGGAACCAAGCTGCTGTTTTCAGCTACATGTCACCCACAAATCGATGGACAAACCGAGGTAGTTAATCATACTTTATCCACTATGTTGCAGGCTATTTGAAAAAAAATTTAAAGTTGTTGGAGGAGTGTTTACCACATATATAATTTGATCACAACGGGTATGTTCACTCTAAAACAAACGTAAGTCCATTCCAGGTAGTGCATGGTTTCAATCTCCGAGCTCCTATTGATTTATTACCGTTGCCTCCTTTTAAAACTATAAACTTGGATGCTACACAACAATCTGAATACATTCTTAAGATGCATGAAACTACAAAGAAACATATTGAAAAGGAAGAATGAGAAGTATTGGATTGCTGGTAGTAAAGTTAAAAAAGAAGTAAAACTTGAACCGGGATATTTGGTGTGGTTACCTTTAAGAAAAGAACAATTCCCTAACTTGAGGAAATCTAATCTTATGCCACGATCTGCTGGTCCTTTTAAGATTGTTGAAAAGATCAATGACAATGCATATAAGATTAAGTTGCCTCCTGATTTTTGTGTTAGTCCCACATTTAACACTTCAGATTTGCAGCCATATTTGGTGGTAGAAGATGACCTTGAGCGAGGATGACTCAGATTCAAGAGGGTGGATGGTGAGGACATCACAATAGTGGACACTCACAATGATATATAAGGGCCAATCACGAGAGCACGAGCACGGTTACTTAATCTGCAAGTGAACTCATTCCTAACATCCAACCCATGTGATTTTTCAGCATGGATTACTATTTAATGATTTAATTGTTGTTAGGAACCATGGAGAGGATCAAAAAGTGAAGGGAGGAGGATTTGAGGACTTGGAGAACAAGCTAGGACGTCCACAAGTTGATAAAAACAACCTCCAACTTAGACTCGAGTTCAACTCGGAGTCCAGTAGCATTCCACCTTAAAGCGGACGCCTAAGATGCATACGAACTTAGTTTTTGACAGTCTGCACAGAAATAAGAGAATATAATATTTCCAATGGATCTGCTTACACATCAAAATTCCTCCGGAGACATCAAAAATCATCAAAACAAATTGGGTCCAGAATTCTGTCCAATGTTGCGCCACCGTATTGCGCCTTTGGGCCTTATATCCCATATGAGTCTATTAAGCTTTAAATACTATAGCGTCCGACCATATTCAATTGATTTTTCTTACATTAGATAGCTTCACCGTTCTACGTTTGTGAGACCCCATTTTCGCAACTTCAGATTGCATCTTCATCGTTCTTGCTTTTCTTCTTGGTTGCACTTGCAGGGATTAGCCTTATTGGCGAGGTCAAGCATGGAAAGCATGTTTGATAACCAACAAAGCAATGGTGTAGTGATTGCCAAGGTATTCGGGTATGCTTGAGTGTCTCGGATCATCAACATCGAGATCTCCCCTTCAATCGACCTACCTTTCAGAAGATTAGACATAAACTACTCATCAAAAGTATGTAATTATCATAATAGGAGTAAGTTTATAATAAGGTTAGTGTGACACACACTTAAGCAATCTACTCTCTACAAATAAGGTAGTCCAAGTGTGAGCTAAGCTAAGAAAGCGTCGTTCCTAATATGCTTCTACATACATAAGCATATCCTAATAGTGTCCATGTGGATATGATAGTGATGAATACTCGGGCTTAGTGATGCAACGTATTGGGTACGGGTTTACCACTGACAATATCAGGACAATTCCCGCATAGATCCTATGGCATAGTCGAACGTGGGGGAGTACATAGGACTGACAGGGTTGTCACCACATGCCGCATACCCCTACAACTCGTGGGTTTACGAGACATCCAATGCTACCTAGCGATCCAAGCACCACACTTGCATGCTAAGTGAATACCTTAGAAGTCCGGATAAAATTACCATCCTAAGGCAATGGCTAACCTAAACATCATTGAATGAATGTTAGAACAAACACTATGTTATTTATACTAATATATTCATATCATACCTAATTAGACTACAGTGGAGGTTTATGATATTTATGATAACATAACTATTGTACTATCAGGATAACAACTAAACCTACCACATAGATTGTTCCACATTCAATCAGGAAACGCTTCACCCAAGCATATGAATAATAAAAGACTAATAATATTATAATGCATAATGTCACAAAAAAGGAAAAGATACATGAGCTATACATTTCCCAATATGTACTTGGGAACTAGAGGCTCCTCCCTACAACCTAAACTCCGTAAAAGACTCGGAGAAGTGTGTATACAAGAAAGTGATGCTCAAATGGTGTGCGTGGATAAGTGATGAGTGAGGGTAGTATTTATACACGGAGTTCAGTCAGTTCTCGCCACAATTAGCGTGCAAATCAGTCACACTACATAAGAAACACAAATGGGAGACAAAGACGGGCGACATGCTCAAAGACGGACGTCTCTAATAAGGTTAATCGAGACGAGCCCTCTTCAGCAAGGATCTGACATGGTTTAGCTGAACATTCAAGGAGACACGTTACAATAAAGCACATCTAAGTTAAGTCGGTATCTGAGATGTGCCGTCTCTCTGAAAAATGGGAGACACTCTTCCAACAAAACGCATCTCCAACGTGCGCAAGAAATGAGATGTACCCTACGCAAAGCGCATCTCCTTTGTCTTCGCTTACATACTGTCGTCGCCAAATGTTTAATTCATTCATTCAAAGTTGAACACACAAAATATTCATGGCATAGAATGAACACAGATAAGACATATTCATTAACAGATATATTATAAAACACAAGAAAAAAGCACAAGACACAAGTAAATAAAAACAACATTAACTAAATAACAATAAAAGAAAACCTAAATCCTACTCCTCCTCCCCCTCCTCCTCCTCCGGCTACTCCGGCTGCTCTACCGATTGTTCCGGCTGGTCCGGATTCGGCAGTGCAACCTCGCGACCGAGGTTCCTGGCCATCGCCGCCACTAGGATATTGCGGCCCTTGGTGCCGAGCACCTCGGCCATTGTCTTAGGCATCCTCTGGAATCGATCGAACAACCTGTTGAACAACATCTCAAGTAGCTTTTTGCTAAGCCTCTTGGGGGAGCGGCAGGACAATTTCTTGCGCGGTGGCTCCCTTGGCGGGCTTGGCGGTGGAACGTTGACCACAGTGGGTTGTCTGCGTGGAGAAGACAAACGAAGAGAAGAGACTGATGGAGCCTTATATAATGTCTGTGCGAAGAAGCAAATGGAGACACACTTTTAGAAAGAGCGCTTCTTTGATTCCACACGTTACTTTTAGCTTAGTTATTTTCTCCATTTTGCTTCAGTTCACTGGTGATATCACACATCACTGAACTTAGAGCACATTCACTTGATATGTAAATCATTCACTTGTCCAGAAAATAATCAAATCCTTCATTATGATTTCTGAGGAACACGATGAACACACCACACATTCATTCATTCACACAGTTGTTGAACACACAAGATAATATTCAATCACATAGATGAACAAATATAGATTTCATTCATTAACACAATATATTTAAAAACACAAGCAACTAAAAACAACAAAGAAAAACTATATCCTACTCCTCCTCCTCCTCCGGATTCTGTTGCTCTGGCGGCGACTCCGGCGCCGGTGCAACAGGAGCCTAGGTCGGCTGCGCCAGCTGCACCGGCATTGCACCCGAGAGAACGAGGTTACTCTTCGTCGCCTCCACCAGGTTTCCACGGCCCTCAGCGCCGAGCAGCTGGGCCATCATATCGTAGAGAATGTCGATACGATCGGCCACCCCCGTGAGGGCGAAGAGGTAGTGGCTGATGGTACCCATTCCAATAAACTATGGAAGGGTACCCAGACCGAATGAACTCATGGTGCGAGATGTATTGTTGTACGCCTCTTGCGCCAAAAGGAAGCGCTGCTCGGTGTTTAACCTCTCAGGGGAGCTGCAGCACAGTTTCTTGCACGATGGCTCCCTCGAAGGGCTTGGCGGCGGAAGGTCGGCCATGGTGGTGGTGGGTCATCAGCGCGGAAAATACAAAGAAAAGAAGAAACGGATTCAAAGTGAGCGACGCGCTTGTGGAGAAATCATGGGTGATGGCGCATCTTAAATAAGGTCTGCACGGTGTCGACGATGGAGCGGTTGGTTTCTCGACGCATTGATGGAACGATAGGACGCATCGATATCGCCTCGGGGAAATGAAAGGTCACGCACACCGGATGTCGCACGCGTCTCTACACCACGCCGCTGAAATTAAGTTCTCCGCATTCCTCGTGCTGCTCATCTCTCTTTCGACAAAGGAAGACGCGCTTTGAAGTAACGCGCATCTCGTGTTGTTATAGCGCTTCACGCATTTCTCTCCCTCGTCTCTTCGCCTCCGGTACTCCTTTACTAATCCACCAACGATCCTTTACTAATCGAGCAACTCTAGTGCAACCGCCGCCTCTGTTCGCCATCACCGTCATCATCATTGTCGCCGTCCTCCTCCTCGTCGTCATTGCCGATCTTGTCGTCATCGTTACTGTTCATGGTTGAGTTAGATATTTTTCTCATGTAATTAGTAATTGTAGCCGAACTTATTTAAACTGGTTTCGTATGTTTCTTAAATTGATGTTTCGTAGGGATGGTAGACTGATTTTACAATCAAAACTATACTACTTGAAGTTCAGTATTTGCTACATCAGCCAAATGCGCCCGCTGTTGAAAATGATTGCTATCATCTACTTATCAAGGTTAGACACTTTGTTTTAGTGACCAACGTAGGTTATTCATTCCTCCTTCAATATTTGGTAATTTAAAGAATGTCGATATTTTTATGATCCAATGGAATATAGCAAGCTGTACGGTACAGTTTAGATTGATCGACGGGAGCTTTAGGTAAGTTTAGATTCGAAATTAGTTTGGAGGGCACACAGTGTATGAACAATGAAATTCATTGAGTTGCAAATTATCTCTGAATTGCAATGTCATTACATTTGTTTATCCCTGAATTTCAATTATATCCATTAATTGCAATGTCATTGCGTTTGTTTATCCCTGCAACGGATGCTCACGATAACGCGCTAGTCTCAAAGGACGCTCACGGTGTCGTGCGAGTGGCAATAGGGTGAAGGGTGCATGAGGTACGCACTTTAAAAAGACGCGTTTCAGATTTCCGATTCGTGCCGAAGATCTCTTGCCCCACCTCGGATAGCTGTGCGCATTGCAACGACCATATAAGTCATTGCGCACAGTTTGCAGTCGACAAGTCAGCATGGGAAAGTTGTTGGTCGTGGAAACTACAGATTTTGCATGTTGCTTGTCCATTCGGCCACAAAATAATGAGAGACACGACTTACCAGGGAGCGACTCCGATTTACGCTGAAGATCTTTTGGCCCACCTCAGAAAGCCAAGCGTAATGCAAAGATCATATAAGGCATTGCATATAGTTTCCAGTTGGACATCCCCGCATGCGAAAGATATTCCAGGCTTCAACACACCATGCCGTGTCTTTTGCATGTGGGGATATGCCCGCGTGCGAAAGATCATAATGCGAGACGTGCATTATATATGTGTGTCTCTGAGTTTTGTTATTTTTATCCATCGCGTCCTCTCTGCCAACATTTGGCAAAATTTTTTAGCATTCTCCCCTCTCGACCTAGAAACCGCAGCTCTTGGGCACGCCGCCGCCGTCCCATCATCATCAACGTCTATAACACCCTAATTTTCTCTTAGCATCATACATTGCATAACATTTTCATGCATAAATCATTAGTAGAACAAAAGAGAAGAAAAATAAAAGATAAACATATATATACAAATATGTGTAGGTAGTAAGAAAAGTGAATAAGAATATAAAATATATAATAGAAATAAATACAAATAAATGGGAAATATATAGAAAATAAATAATATAAAGTAAATGTATATAAAATCTAAAAAAAGACTTTCTAGAACCTTCCGGAAGTCTCCGGGGGAAGCTTTACTTCCACCCTGGAACGATCTGGGCAAACGAGCGAGTGCTCGCCCTTGCGCTCGAGCCGACGCCCACGCGCCTGGGTCGCCTGAGCAGGTTTTCCCGCGTCCAGGCGCACCAGCGCGCTCGTGACCGAGTCGGTTGCCCGTGTGCCGCGTTTTTTGGGCTGAAGCCGACTAGGACTCTGTCCCGAGACTTGGTACCGACGGCCCTCTAGGTATATAAAGAGCCGCAGGTTCTGGGTTTTCAATATGCGATCGTAGTCTTCCAGTGGTGCCGCCAGAGAAAAAGAAAAACCCTAGCTGCCGGTAGAAAAAGAGGCCGCACTAGGGAGAAACAGGAGGAGAAAAAGAGAAGAAGAGGAAGAGAAGGAAGGAGCCACCATCCGCCGGAGATCGTCGCGCCGCCATAATCATGCCGCTGAAGGATCATTGCGCCGTCTACTTCGTCTACACTACGCCTCCGTCCATTGATCTTTGAAGCTGCCGCATCTACGGTAGGATACGTTTTCCGGCACGTATTTTAGTGACGTATTAGATCTAATAACCATAATTAAATCATAGTTGCACCAATCTATTTCATTTCAGCAACCTTAATTCTCGCTAAAACCCCATAAACTCGCATGAACACATATGAACTAGTTGCATATAATTAATAAACAACAATAGATAATTAATTATCGAACCTTGCATGCATTAATGTCATTGCATATTGATTAATATGTGTGCATCATGTTGATTCGTATGTATTTTATTGTATGTGTGTAATCACGAGTAGAGGGGTGTGCTCAAGAGGGCGTGTACGAGGATTTCCACAACCAAGACTTGGAAGCGCTTGAGCAACCCCATCGGTCGGAGCAAGGCAAGTGTCCTTGATCATATTGATCCCGTTTTATGAAATGTTTTGTTTGCAAAATTGTATGCTCGTGTCAATATGATGGGAAACACATATGTAGGAGTTTATTAGCTTTGTTTGCGACCCCTTGTCATTGGGATATACATGTTGACTCGTATATGGGTATTTTTCTTTTTACACAGCATCGCTACACGGGTTATGGGTAACTTAAATAATATGCTTGACAACTTTAATTATGAGAACATCGGATGGTAATAAGATGATGATTAAATTAGCAACATGGAAGTTAGGATATCTAAGAAATCATGGTTTTGTGGAATGGTTTGGGTGGTACGGTGGTTTTGCTTGCCTTAGATCTATGGACCGGTTCGTGCAAATATATGCAAGGACAATAGTGCCACCACAAGGCCAAGTATGGATGCAGCATAGCTGAATAATTAGGAATGCTGCTAGTATTATATGGACCATTGGATGGCGCGGGGAATGGGAGTCGAGTAGAGGTACCCTAGGATCTGCATGGCACACGAGGGGGCCCGTCAGTGGGAGAATGGGGTTTCAAGCTTGCCAGTGAAACCTTAGTGGGCCCGTACATACAAGTAGTCCATTTTGAAAGGCTATTTTATGATATCTTGGCCACACATCTAGGAAGTGTGATAAGGCATAATAGAGGTTCTTAGTCATTAAAAGGTGATGAAATCACAAACATGTGGGTAATGTGGTACAACCACTGCAGAGTGTTAAAAACTATCGTGATAACCGTGCTCCCGGTCACGAGCACTGGACAACTTCCATGATTAGAATGGGACTTGGGATTTGGAATGCTTTGTTAAGGTTATGGTTATGGTTTTAGCCATGGATTGAGTTATGATAAATGGGCATGGATGATGATGATGGTAATAATCTGGTATATGGATGGGTAATTAAATATGGTTATCTATTATGTTAATTATGTGGGATATGACGTGATTTCTTCACATAGACATTGTATGATGCTTTTTACATGTTTTAAAAGTACTTCTCAACAATTTTCCATTGTTTGTTATCATGCCTTGTTTAAGCTACATGTCATCTATTCCCACACTTGCTGAGTACGACACATACTCACCCTTGCAATTCCACCACCAACAGCTACAGGAGACACTTGGGAGTACCCCGAGAATCAAGTGGATACTAGGTTGCATACCGCCGTAAATTGCCTGTGGAATGGAGTCATGCTACTTAGTTTACTTTCTATTGCAACAATTATAGTATTGTCATTCATGAACCATTGTATTATTATAATAAGGTACTTATTTACAATTTGAGACATGGTTAAATTCTGTATATCATTTGTGATGAATCCGTGTATGTGTGATAAACTTCCTGGGCACGCATATACACTATACTTGGTTCATATTCGGAACCGGGTGTCACAATGTCGCGCTGCAACCGTTGACCCCGACCCCGCCGTCGACCCAGACCTTCTCTTCATCAGAGAGTTGAGTACGTTGGAGCACGACGGCTCGTCCCTGTCCCCTGAGCATGCTGCTGCCATCTCTCTTTCTCAACTCGCTATTCGTCATTGTCACGCTGCCACCATCGACCCCTACCCCGTCGTCAACCCCAACCTTCGTCATCAGAGAGTTGAGCACGATGGAGCACGCTGCCTCGTCCCCTGTCCCCGGAGCACGCCGCCACCTCGACCCCAACCTCGATAATTGGTATGAGCACTTCACGACCTTCACATAATTGGAAATGTTCTCCCTGTCGCTGGAGCACGTCGTCCTACTACCATTAGAGAGTTGAGGAATCGCCGCTCTGATGCCTCCGCCAGCTTGTCACAGAGCACGTCGCTGCCTCATCCACTGTCCCTGGAGCACGCTGCCGCCTCGACACTACTCTCAGAGTGTGCATTCCAGTGATTTTATTGAATTTGAGGATGTCCAATGAAACCTCATTGTTAATCAAGTCATTGATCCAAAGGGAGAATTTTCATTATGATATACATTCATCTTCCTTGTTTATGTCCAATGCAGAAGTAATGTATTTGTTTTGACTATAAATATATATAATGAATTCAGGTTCACAAACCCTTGAAACTGCAGGAATTGTGGTTGACACTAGCATTCGTCATCCTAGTGAGTTTGATTTCTACCTCAGCAGCCATGCTGGAATCAAGGTACCTATGCGATAATTGGTGTTTCCCTCACAAGATTTTGATATCAGGCTAAAAATGCATCAGTGGAATGTAAATTGTTTGTTTTTTCAAGGGACAGGCACACTAGATCATTACCATGTCATTTACCATGAGAATATTTTCTCTGCTGATGCTTTGCAGATGCTCACCAACTGCTTGTGCAATAAGTAAGCTCGGTTCTCCATTCACTAACAGATATTGGCTATCTTATGTGACTGGTTAAGAAAATGTGACTATAATTTGATAATGTCTTATTTGATTTCAGTGATTTTGTTGGATTTGAGGATGTCTCCGTCGGAGCATTAGAGGCTATGAAGGCTCATCGGTAATGAAGTCATTGATCAGGAGAATTTTCATTACAGTATTAAGGATTAGATGATGATAGTTATGATGTGTGTAATTGGTTACATTGTAATCAGGATGAAAAGTTTTTGTTGTGTAATTAGTATACTTCATAACCATGATGGACACTTTGTTAATATTTGATTGTTAATATAATTTAAGTTGTGATCTTTTTATCTATACATATGTTCATGTATGTGTATGTTGCTGACACTGGTAATACGGCTGCCAAATCCTGGCTAGCTCCAGGATGCAGCCGACAATCAGGATAATCAGGGGTGGGGGCACCTAATAGGAAACCATGCTTTTAAACCATCCACGATGAGCTGTGACAGAGAACATCTCGGATAACCTATATAAAGGAGACAAGCTTCCGTAAAGATTATCTCATGTTAGTAAAAAAATCTATGATGGGCCACAATATAACATGTCTCGGATCAGTCAATATATCTGCGATGGGCTTTGTTGGGGCTTGTCATGCATGTATGCCGATGGGCGATGCCCACCACCCCGTCTCCAATGACCCCGTAATGACCTCCTGTTAGACACAAAGAAAGGAGATGCACTTTCTTTAAGCATGTCTCGCAGTTAGGATGATTGGTGATGCGCCATACGCACGTCTCTGATGACAACGTAATACGCAACGTGATGACAAAAACGCACAGTTTGTTCGTCTCCCTTCTTCATTAGGGTGCGTCTCAGATGAGCCTTTCTTACGTAGTGTCATCACAGCCTTCTGAGAGCCACAGGAGAGCGCCATGCATCGATTGACCGCATTTGGCGCCACGTGGGAGCTGACAGACCAGGGAGCTTGACTGACTTGGTCCTGACTCCTCCCGTGATGTGCTTCCTCCGAGTGATTGATAGGTCTTCAAGCCATCCCTAGGTGCTACACATTTGGATTCTCTCGGATACTCCTGTAGGTGGGCCATTTGATCTGCATGTTGCCACATGTCAGCATCTGATTGGCTGGGAATGTATTTTTCAGGATCCCTCCCTTCATATACCTCAATTATGAGCAATATACATGCATGCACTTCTTTCCAATTACAAGAGGAACTAGGTTATTTCTAAAAGCATTCTATGTAAGAAATGTCTACTCCTCCACATAATTTAGTTATACTGACGGCTGAAATTGGTACTTCATGATCGTCAACAGGCTCTAGAGAGAAGCCTCTCTAGTTCCTAAGTCCATTTTGGGAAAAATCTGACTCGTGTATGTTTTCTTGTATTTATGACTTTATGCTTATTAATATTATTAATCTTTTCATATTCATATGTTTGAATGAAGTGTTTATTGTTTATTATGGAATCCTCATGTATGGTAGGCTAATTGTTATTATGCTAGTGCAGTAACATTGTTAGTGTACTACCATAAATGTCATCAGTCTCCACTATAGTCTAATTGTCTAAAGTCATGAATATATTAGTATATGAACTCATTAGTGTTTAGACCCAACATTGGTTGAACAATTTTTAGGTTAGGGATTGCCTTCAATTCATATTGGATTTCTAATGTATCAATTAGTATAGAAACATGGTGTTTGGATACTTAAGTAGTGGTAGGATGTCTCGTAGACCTACGGGTTGAAGAGATAGGTGGTAGATTGTGATAGCTTTGTCCATCCTTTGTAATCACCTACGTTCGGCTAGGCCACTTGAACTTGGCGGGAGTCACATGGCAGACTAGGTGTAAGCTCGTGCTCGATATGTTGGATCGCTAAACCTTAGGACCCATCACTAATATGTTAACATGTACACTAATAGGCTATACACATGTATATTAAAGCCTAAAGAAACGACTCTTTCTTTGTCTAACTTCTGATAGGACTATATTATCTTATTAAAGTAGGTGCACATGTGTGCCACACTACCCTCTTATCATCATTTATCTCCCTTATCGAATACCTTCTAGGAGACTCTGTAAATTAACTATAAGAGTAGTTACGTCTTACTTTGTTGCATTCTTTTAGGATAAACAAATACGATTACCTAAAAGACATTGGGGTGAAATGCTACAACAATACTTTTTGTGCGCTTGCGGATCTTACCATATACTGACCCTAGGGTGCATTAATAAAATATTCATGGGTATTTTTGGTGCCATTGCCATGTATGTTTCATTAATGTAACATAGCTTGAGTCAACACTAGGGACGCTTCATCAATAGGTTGCACTACGTAAGAAAGGCTCATACGAGATGGACCCGAACGAAGAAGGGAGACGAACAAACTGTGTGTCTCCATCATCGCGTCTCGCATTACGGTGGCATCAAAGACGGGCTTGCATGCGCAAAAGAAGTGCGTCTCCTTTTTTGTCATAACAGACGACCTTTATGGTGTCATTGCAGACGCCGCTGGTGCGTGTTGCCCACCAGCTTACAAGCGTGACAGGCCTTACAAAGCATGTTGCAGATATATTGACTATTCAAGACGCTCTATTATGTAGCGCGTCGCATATTCATTAACTTATGTTAGACGGGCTTTATTGAAGCTTATCTCCATTATGTAGGTTATCCGATAAGCTTTCTACTACAACTCATTGCTGATTGTTTACAAACACTACTATTAGGAGCTAGTCAGGATTTGTCAGTCATATTATCAGTGTCAGCAACATACTGTTCATGAACATATGTATAGCCAAAATTATCACACGTTAAATTATAATTACCAATCAAATATTACCAAAGTATCAATCGTGGTTATCAAGTATACTAATTACACAACAAAGACTGTTCATTCTGATTACAATGTAACGTTTACACACATCATAACTATCATCATCTAATCCTGTATACCGTAATGAAAATTCTCCCGATCAGTGACTTAATTGACGATGAGCCTTCATAGCCTCTAATGCTCCGACTGAGACATCGTAAAATTCAACTGTAATAAACACAAGAACAAATTGGTATACAATTGTAATAAACACAGGAACTATTAGCGAATGGAGAACAAAGCTTACTTGTAGCACATGCATTTCGTGAGCATCTGCAAGGCATCAACAGAGAAATTGTTCTCATGGTAAAGGGCATGGTACTGAACTCGTGTGCTTGTCCCCTAAATAACAAACAATTTACATTCCACTAATGCTTTTATAGCATGATATCAAAAACTCGTGAGAGAAACACCAATTATCGCATAGGTACCTTGATTCCAGCATGGCCGCAGAGGTAGAAATCAAACTCACTTGGATGACAAATGCTAATGTCAACCACAGTTCCTGCAATTTCTAGGGTTTGTGAATCAGAATTTATTATACATTGATAGTACAAACAAATACATTACATCTGCATTGGACATAAACAAGGAAGATGAATGTATACCTAAATGAAAATTCTCTCTTTGGATCAATGACTTCATTAATGATGAGCCTTCATTGGACATCCTCAAATTCAATAGAATCACCGGAATGCAAGCTCTGAGGGCAGGGTCGAGGCGGCGGCGTGCTCCGGAGACAGGGGACGTGGCGGCGTGCTCCGGGACGAGCTGGCGGAGGCGCCGGAGTGGCGGTTCCTCAACTCTCTGATGACAGCAGGACGACATGCTCTGGGGATAGGGAGATCATTTCAACTTATGTGAAGGTGGCGACATGCTCATACCTATTGTTGAGGTCGGCGTCGAGGGGGCGTCGTGCTTCAGCGTGCTCAACTCTCTAATGATGAAGGTCGGGGTTGACGGCGGGGTAGGGGTCCACGCCAGTAGCTGCCACAGGGATAGGGGACGAGGCAGCGTGCTCCAGCGTGCTCAACTCTCTGATGCTATGAAGGTCGGTGTCGACGGCGGCGGCGTGCTCAGGATCTGCGGTTTATAGGTCGGGTGAGCGCGGGACAGCTAAAATTTTTCGCCAAATGTTGGGAGAGAGCGCGCAATGAACAAAAATTTTCGGCGTAAATGGGAGACGCGCAAATGTAAGACACATCTCTCACTATTTTGATGCCCTGAAGACCCCGGAGTGTCCTAAATGCGCTACAACATGCTGAAGATGGCCAGGAACAACATCCAGGACATTGTGGCGTGTCCAACAGGCAACTGTGTGCAGTGCCTTATATGATCGTTGTATTGCGCTCAGCTTTCCGAGGTGGGACAAAAATCTTCGGCATGAATCGGATAAGAGCTCAACATAAGGCGCGTCTCGGATTTTGTTTTGGCCGTATAATCGGCGTAAATCGTAGATGCACCAATGTAAGGTGCGTCTCTCATTTTTTTGTGGCCTGGGCACACCCCAGTGTCCTAGATGCGCCACGGCGTGCTGAAGACAGCCAGGAAAAACATCCAGGACATTGCGACGTGTCCAACTGGCAACTGTGCGCAATGCCTTATATGTTGCAATCAGCTTTCCGAGGTGGGACAAAAGATCTTTGGCGTAATTTAGAGATGAGCCGCCGAATGGTGCGTCTCGCATTATCTTGTGGCCCCGAAAATGCTGGAGTGACCTAGATGCACCACGGTGTGCTGAAGTCAGAACAACATCCAGGACATTCAAATGTTTCCAACTGGTAACTATGCGCAATGCCTTATACAATTGTTGCAACGTGCTCAGGTTTATGAGGTGGGACAAAAGATCATTGAAACAAACCGGAGACGAGCAATGACATTGCAATTCAGAGATAATTTGCAACTCAATGAATTTCATAGTTCATACACATTGTGTGCCCTATAAACTAATTTCGAATCTAAACTTATTCCTAAAGCTCCCATCGATCAATCTAAACTGTACCGTCCAGCTTGCTCCCAAACACGTCTCTTATATTGCCCTGGATACTGAAAATATTCACATTCTTTAAATTGACAAATGTCGAAGGAGGAATGAATAACAAACGTTGGTCACTAACAAAAAGTTTCTAACCTTGATAAGTAGATTATAGCAATCATTTTCAACATCGGGCGCATTTGGCTGATGCAGCAAACGGTGAACTTCAAGTAGTATAGTTTTGATTGTAAAAGCAATGCACCATCCCTATGAAATATCAATTTAAGCAACATAAGAAACAAGTTCAATTAAGTTCGGCAACAATTACTAATTACATGAGAAAAATAGGTCTATCTCACAGTCTCTTGATCAAGAATCCCAATGCAGAGTGCTCCTGAGCGATGGACATTTGGGTGGAAGAAATCACTTGGAAAGGCGCATCTTGGAGGCAACAATGGATAGTCCTCTGAGAAGGAGATTGTCAGGGGGTAGTAACCACCTTCCCAGTCAGTCTTCAAAGGAAATTCATTAATAGGAGGACGATGGTTAAACTCATATCGTGCTTGTACTTCATGACTTACCCCATCTTTACCTCGGACAATGCACTGCCACTTCAATAAATCTCCCGATTTAGGCTTTGCAGAGAAATCCTATGCAGATGGAAAACAAAACTAAAGATAAATTTATCCGTCCATTGCAGATCTACATATATACAACTATGCGACTGGTGTGCTATATGTACATATATGGGGATCAATCTTGTGCCACACCAAGCGCTCCTCCTTCAGTCGGCTATGCGCCAAGCCGATACCAGCCATGAACAGTGACGACGACGAGGAGGACAGCAATGGCGACGACGACGACAACGGCGATGGCGAACAGAGGAGGCGGTCACACTGGAGTTGGTCGATTAGTAAAGGACTGTTGGTCGATTAGTAATAAAGGAGCACCAGAGGCAAAGAAGAGACAAGAGAGATAAATGTGAGACGCGCATTAAGTTAAAGATTGTCTTCCATTGTCGAAGAGACGAGGGAGATAAATGCGAGACGCGCTATAACAAAGAGAGACACATGTTAATCCAAAGCGTGTCTTCCATAGTCGAAAGAGAGACGCACGACATGAGGTTTGCAAAGAACATAATTTTTGCGGCGTGGTGCAGAGACGCGTGCGATGTCCGTGCATGACCTTTTGTTTCTCGAGGCGGTATCGACGCGTCCCATCGTTCCATCAATGCGCGGGAAACCAACCGCTCCCTCGACGACTCCGCGCGGACCTCATTTAAGATGCGCCATCACCAGTGAGTTATCCACAAGCGCGTCACTCACTTTGAATCCTCTTCTTTTCTTCCATCGTCTTCTCCGCTCAGACGACCCACCACCACCATGGCCGACCTTCTGCCGCCAAGCCCGCCGAGAGAGCCACCCTGCAAGAAACTGTGTTGCAGCTCCCCCGAGGGGTTCAATAGCGAGCAGCGCCTCTTTATGGCGCAAGAGGCGTACAACAATACGTCTTGTGCCATGAGTTCCTTGGGTCTGGGTACCCTTCCCCAGTTTACTGGAATGGGTACCATCCACCACTACCTCTCCGCCATCACGGGACTAGCCGATCGTCTTGACATTCTGTTCGACACGATGACCCAGGTGCTTGGCCCTGAGGGTCGCATAAACCGTGTGGGGCGACAGAGAGCAACCTTGTTCACGGGGTTGCACCGCTGGTGTAGCCAGCACAGCTGGAGCAGCCGACCCAGGCTCCTGTTGCACCAGCGCCGGAGTCACCGCTGGAGGACGTGGAGGAGGAGGAGGAGGAGGAGGAGGAGGAGGAGGAGGAGGAGGAGGAGGAGGAGGAGTAGGATTTTGTTTTTCTTTGTTGTTTTTAGTAGCTTCTGTTTTGTAAATATTGTTAATGAATGAATTCTCTTGAATATTATCTTGTGTGTTATTCAACTGTGTGAATATTATCTTGTGTGTTCTTCAACTGTGTGAATGAATGAATTTGTTGTGTGTTCATCGTGTTCCTTAGGTATCATAAGGAAGGATTTGATTATATTCAGGTATAAAGTGAGAATGTGCTCTGAGTTCAGTGATTTGTGGTATTAACAGTGAACCAAAGAAAAATGGAGAAATCACAAAGCTAAAGGTGACGTGAGGAATCAGAGATGGGCTTTGTACATAATCATGCGTCTCCTTGTACTTTCAGCCGAGCCATGTCAGATCCTCGCTGAAGCGGGCATGTCTCGCTTAACAATATCTGAGACGTCGCCTTTGAGTGCGTCACATATCTTTGTCTCCTATTTGAGTTTCTTACGTAGTGTTGGGAGAATGCCCTCCTTTTTTTCGAACTTTTGAAGATGGCTGAGGGTTTCTGAAGGACGCAGGATGCAAAAGTGGCTCCCTAGGAGGTCAAGCTTCACCTCATGTCACCACCAGTACTAGTAGTGCTCGAGCAAAGTAAAACCTTGCTTCTCTACCTGTCGGGCACTCCCAAATGGTCAGTGCTGCCTCTGTGGTAGAATGCAATGAGCCGATCCTCAACTAGAAGCAGAAGATGCGAGGCTTAGAGACATGAGTCCTTGCCGCGGGAATAGAGCGGACATCCTGTATGGGTGGGGTAGCTCCCTCGCATGGCTCAGGAGCTTTAGTCAATCCGTGCTCAACAACCCTTCCTGTGGACACTTGCTAAGCTACACTAGTAAAAAAATCAGTGGGAATGGCACCATAATAGTTTACTAATGCACCCTAGAGTCGATAAAGGGTAAATCCCCAAGCGCATGGAGTTCCTCAGGTGATATACTCTTGATCACTCAAAGTGTATAAGATTCCTCACCAAGGCAATGTTTTTTTGTTTCTACTTCTAAATACGGTTTTTGTGTGGCCTCTTAGGACAAGAGTAGGCATATTTAGAACACATATGCTAAGTCAAAAAAATAAACCTTACGAGAAATTAAGTTATACTATCAGATCAAGATTTATTTGTGTGTGAAATATGGTGGAATGGTGGTGGAATTTGAAGATGACTCCTTTTTGTGATCTCTCTTTTTGATATAAGGATGAAGCATGGCTACTTTTTCCTCATCTCTCTTTTTTCTATCATGCACATCTATTGAGAGCATGCTTTATTTTCTAATTTTTATTGTCATGCCTTATTAACCTTTTTTCTACGAATTTTAAAGAGAGTATTAAACAATAAAAGCATGTAGTAACTTTTTGTTGTGGAGTAGGTGGATAAAAATATTACTAACTTCTTGCGCTGATGATTAGGATGTGCACGTGTAATCTCAATCATGAAAGTATGAGAAGTAACTCACATATGTTCTATACTAGTTTGAGTAGGCTCGATGTGAAAATAAATGGCATATGCATGAGGTGTATCAAATTAATTATATCACATGGCTTTGGTAGGAATTTCTCATCATTTGCGAAACTTTTTGATTTTATCATTCTGAAAGACAAAATCTCCGGAATTCTAGTTTCATTTATATTAGGATTATAGCATCTCTATGTACTATATCATACCTCACAACAACCTAGATTTGGATCATGCTTATGGTACCCATAATTTCTATGTTTTAAGTTGAAATACTTTTAAAGTCAGTAAACTCAATACTTAGAGAATACTAAATTGTAGACCTATACTAGTAAAGAATAAAATAAAGCAACAATTCATCATTTCAAAAATGAAGAACTAAAACATTCTTACCACGAATGGAAAGGCAATTTTATTCATCCTAAGCTACATGTTTTTTATAATATGCTAATGAGTGGAAAGGGAAAGATGATACAAGTTACCTCAAGTGGCGGCCTCCCCAAGCTTGTTCTTTATCAAGGTCCATGGTAAGGTTTGAACCTTTGGTGATGGAAATAGGCCATGAGGTTGGCTTGTCCTCTTGCAGCGTGGCATTTACGTTGTAGAATTGAGTGTTGATTTGTTGCTGCCAATCATGGATACCCTGAATATGGTTTTGGAGAATGATGAGGATGTCATTCATCATGAACTCATGGTCTCCCATTCGTTAGGTAAGATCTGTCATTCATTAGCTAAGGTAACGATAACCTCTAGCCAAAAGGGAACGTCATGCTCCCATCAATGATGCAGGTAACCCGCTTGAAATTGAATGAGCACTTGAGTAGTTGGAACCATATGTTCCACCTTCCTCTCGTGGCCCATTGTTTACTACTTTTCGTTTGCCACGAGGAACCACCAACCTTGTACCATTTGGTTTAGCCCCAACTTGGTGCGTCTCCCGATGGGTTCCAATATCCTTGGTACCGATAGGATGGGGGTTGTCAGTTGGTCATCTCCTAGACTGCATTGCTTGATTGACTTCCTATTATCCTGCTAGACACATTGCTCCCGTGATCCTCTTCTTGTGCTCGAAGTGCAATAGTTAGCTCCTGACATTTTATAAATGAAGATCTAGATAAGGTAATCAGGTTTCATTTACATAATAGAGGAAAAAAATAATAATGATCCATTAGGTCCATGTTATTCAGTATGTCCATATATGAGGTACTCTCCATTGATAAGAGAACAAGAACTTTTGTAGGACCAAAGAGAACGTGAAAGGCTACCAGAGGGGGGTGAATGGTAGATTAAAAACTTATATGTGAAAGCTATAAAAACCCCTTGGCCGAAAACCAATCTGATAAAGAAAACAATGTGTGCAACTAATCTAAACACGATCAACAGTGACAAAATCAGAAAAGATTGTAGAACATCAAGACAAGCGAGAATCTCTTGAATACATCGAGAAAAACTCAAGTTATAGCTAAAACCCTAAGTAAAACTCGAGTTATGATCAAAACACCGAAGATAGATCGACTACTCACAAAATCGATGAGAAAGACTTGATGAAAACAAGTCGACGAACAAAGCACTAAAGTTCTTCACAAACTACAAATTTTATTAATAAAAACATAAGATGATAGACTGCAAGTCGTGCTCACCATGAGCCCTGGCCCCTTTATTATATAACCATCCCTTAGGCCAAATCTCTAAACTCGGACTCATACTCCTATTTGGATCAACCAAAACTTTCTATAACTGCTCAAGACTCTTCTATACGCAGATAGAAGCAATCTTAAGACTTTCAAACAACTTAGTAACGTCCAACACATTCCTAAAACAACTCAACTTTGTTCCTCACATGAAATCCTATCATAACCAACTCGAAACATTCCATAAACAAACCATAATCACCTTAGTTTTTGCCTTAGTGCATAATCCAGCTGGTTGGACCGTTCCGAGCATATCTTCTCGTACATAACCATTCAACATGCCTTGGAACAGTGTTGCCTCACCTATCCACCATTTGCACATGTGCAAACACATTCCAAAATGTCTACAATACCTTCACTACATTTTTCTTGACTCAAACATGATGTGTGACCTCCCAGATCGACTCAACCGTAATTCCTCCCGAACTTGATTGTTGAACCTCATCTTCACCCTAAGACTTGTTCAATCGATCACCATCACCAGCCAAGTCTTGACATCGAGCAACACCTACACATGAACATACAAACAACTTTTTTCGAGCTCATGTCCGTGACTTGACTCTCATTATGCCGAAAACCACAACACCTTATGTGAGCACCTCACATAAGAATGCTACAAAGATAGCAAAATATTATCCATTATAATCAACCAAAAGACATAAAGAACTTAAGAAAATGAATACTAAGCAAACTTCCCATTATCAAAAAAACAAGTTTGAAACATTGCAAGTTAAAAATGTAGCACCTGAATTAAAACAGTAAGATCAGTTAGTCCAAATAGCTGCACTGCAATAACTATTACTCCCCATATACACTGAAAAGTTTGAACAATCCGAACTATTTGAAGGTGACTACTAGATACTTATTGAAAAGTTTGAGTAGTCTGAACTAATTAAAAGTAATTGGTACTCCCTATACACACTGAAGAGTTTGGAAAGTCTAACCTGATTGAAAGTAACTGTTACTGTCAATACACATTGGAAAGTTCAAACGGTGCAAAGTGAGTGTCTCGAGTATACACAAAATGTTACATGTAAACCCTCAATTTAAACATAATTTCCAATGTATTAAGCACCTAAGAATCAGAACTTGGAATAAATGTAACAAGCACATTTTCTATAGCCCCAATCTTCATTGCAAACTGAGTAATCAATGGTGTGACTCTATGGAACCTCCTATCTTAAAATTGTCTAACCATTTTAAAATCATAGTCTTAACAAAAGTGATTTTAATCTTTTTAACCATGGCAAAAAGGATTATCACTTCATCACCACGTAAAATCCTAACATCACCTCTAGAAAACATAGTCATAGCCACCCATCTATGCATGAAACATAATTTGTGGTTATGGATGTGGCTATTACTAGGAGTCCAACAAACTACCTCATTGATTATGTCTTGCCAAAAACCTTTCTTATTAAATTTAGTCAAAGTATTTAAATCTAGTAAACTGTACTTATAGAAGCCTAAGTACTCAGTTCTTTTCCAGTATGGTAGTATTCTTTTTGGAAAAACTGAAAAGTAATACCATGACTTACTTTCATGAGGGTGCAAAGGAATGGAATAGTAAGGAGGCATGAACCATCATCACTATTGTGAGCAAAAGTATCCCATCATATTGCATGCAAAGCGATAGAACATTCAGAGTCTATACCAATTTTGGTGAGTCGTTCGGGTTTGAAGGCTTTTGTGTGTGTGAACTCACGGTCTCGAATGATGTTGTAGACATGACAATTGACATCACTTGACAAGTCAAGTTCATTATCATTGAGAAGCTTTGGTGAAGCAATGACTTGCTCCTCCTCTATTGGGATGTCATCTTGAGTGTCATGTGCAGTAAGAGTGTTTTAGTTCTCCATTGTTGAAATGATGAATAGTTACTCCATTTTATTCTTCCTTAGTGCTTTGTTTAAAACTTAGTATTCTCTAAGTATTGAGTTTTTTGGATTTAAAGTGATTGTCTTTGAAATTAGAAATAATATGTAGTGTAAACATGATCAATTTCTAGTTAGTTGTGAGGTACGATATAGTACATATAGCTGCTATAATCCAGTCCATGTGAAACTTGAATTCTCAAGATTTAGTTTTACAAAAAGATAAAATTATAAATTTCCTCAAATGGTGATAAATTCCTACCAAATTCATATAATACAATTCATTTGACAAAAACTATGCATATGATATTTGTTTTCACATTTAGCCTAGTCAAACTTGTGAAGACCTATGAGAGTTTCTTTTCATAATTTCATGATTAAGATTTCACGTGCACATGCTAAACTTCTACACTTTAAGTTAGCAATATTTTCATCCATCCACTCCACCACAAAATATACTATATGCTATCATTATCAAACACTCTCTCCAATATTCATTGAAGGAGAAGAAAACATGGCTACAAGAAAAAAAATGCATGCTCCAAAAAGATGAGCGTAAGAAAAAAAAAGAAAAAAAGAAAACTAGACATGTTTCCTCTTCATAACAAAAGAAAGTCCAGAAAGAGGACTAATCTTCAATTGCACTACCTTTTCACTAAATTTCACACACTTGCACTTCTTGATCTGAAAGTATGAGTTGATTTCTCCTAAAGCTTACTCTTTTAGCTTAGCAAAATATGTGTTGTAAGTATGCTTACTCTTGTCCCCTACTAAGCTCTTTAAATACCATACCTAGAAGTAAAAATAATAGAGGCATTGCCTTGGATAAAAGAACTCATACACTTTGAGTGATCTAGAGCACATCACTTGAGGAACTTTGGCTTTCTTTATAAAATCATTTAAAAACCTCCAGAATAAATGTGAAACTTAAGGAATAGGTGATGCATGATTTGTAAGTTGTTCCATATCTCAACCACCCAAGAAGAGGGGATGCCAAAAGCCTCATGAGCACTAAGGTAAAGGATGAGTACAATTACCATTTATTCAATGCAAGGTAGAATACTTTATTATGCACTTGCTAATTTTTGAGAGTAGAACAAAGTAGGATGTCCTGGTCAACAATCTAATGTTTGATCTTTGCTCCGGAAGGAGCATGGGGTAAGCTGGGGAGTTCTTGATGGTCATTCAGTACAATTTTTGAGCATCAATTTAACTTAAATTCATGGAAGATTGCACATTTGCTGCATGCATGTCATTTAGAAATAACATAGTTTCACATGTTTCTGGTGAAATTATGCATGCAGATGATTTTATTCATATTTGAGTTGAATGCACACCCATGAGGCAAAGAAAGACACTTTTGACCAATCAGACACCGGATGGACTCCCACAGATCCAATAGCCCACTCGAAGGTCGGTACCAACATAAATTTTTTGTGATTTAGAAGGTCAACAAGGGCCCACAAATTAGAGACCTACAACAAGACGAAACTGAGTGGGGGCAAATACCTTGGCTCCTAGAAGTCGGTGCTAACTGATTTAGCAAAGAAGTTGGCACGAAACCGCCTTAGTGAGTTTATAAATAGGGAGGAGTGCTTCACTCTCACACACACGCACACTCATTGAGCAATCACTATTTTATATTAGCACTCTTCCATGTCTTGGTGGAGTTTAGGCGAGAGGAGCTTCTCAAGTTCCCAAGTCAGTTAGGAGACTTTGGTATGGCTCTTGTACTATTTTCTCTTTTGTTGACTTGTACATAATTAATAGAAGTAGTCTTTTCACATACATGTGCTTGGAATACACATTTCTTGTTTGACTGTGTATTCCATATATGTTGTAGGAATAGATGTTAGTATGTTAGTGTAATAATATTATAGTTATGTTATCATAAACACCATAAACCTCGACTATCGTATACTTAAGTATAATGTGAACATGTTGGTGTAGAATCATTAGGGTTTAGTTTTGACATTGGTTCAATGATCATTGGAATTTAGGATTGCCTTAGGTTTTTTTTTAAATCTAGGGTACTACTTAATTATGTGAACATGGTGTTTGATTATATAGTGGCATTGAATAACTCGTACGCCCATAGGTTGAAGAGGTAAGCAGCAGGCGGTGACAGATCAGTCCGTCCTCCAAGTCTAGTTATAACATAAGCCTATCGGAAGGAGTTGCCTGACAGACCAGGGGTAGCCCCTGTCAATATGTTTGGTATCTAAATACTAAGATGTGAGACCTAGGTGTTGAACACATTGGCAAATCGGCTAAAAGCGTGGGTTTACATGCAATGTTTTGAGTATAGACAAGATACCTAGTTCGAATGTTCAAACTCTAAAATAAATAGTGAGGCGCAACTCAAACTATCCTAACTCAGTGCATGCCAGCTGCATGTGTGTTCACTTCGGACTGTCCAAACTCAGCGCACATGAGTTGCATGTGTTTTCACTTTGGAGTGTCCGAACTTTTCAGTTCGTGTTGCCGAAAGGCTGTTCGGATTGTTCGATCTCACCACTTTCTGTAAGAATTGTGCGACAGCTCCGTTTTTCTTGGAATGATTTTAACTATTCTTTTATCTCATGGGAAGGGTTGTTTAGTATTCTTATACTGAGTTTTGATGTGTTTGGCTGATCATGGTGGATATTATTTTGCTAAGTTGTTCAACATGCTTATGTGAGGTGCTCACATAAGGTGCCGTGGTTTTTGAACTACTAAGAGTCAAGTCGGGGACCTGGGCTCGCAAAGATTTGTTTTTGTTCATGTGCAGGTGTGCTTGAGGTCAAGACACGACTGGTGATGGTGATCCATCGAACTAGTCTTATGGTGAAGATGATGTTCAACAACCAAATTCGCGAGGAATTATGGTTGAGTTGATCAGGATGTCATGCAGCATGTTTGGGTCAAGAACAATGCATATGAAGGTATCATAGACATTTTGGAAAATGTTTGCGCGTTTTCAAGGGGAGCATGAACATGGCAACATTATTCCAAGGCATGGAGAAGAGTTATGGTGTAACATCCCAATTTTTCAGATTTGACTAATTCAATTTTCAATCAGAATTTATAATTTTATTTCTAAATCTCATCTTCGATCCATCCGAATCTCGAGGACGAGATTCTTTTTAAGGGGTAGAATTGTGACACCTTGATTTTTGAGTTTTGGCAAATTAGTAGTTAAATAAAATGATATAATTTAAATACTAGGAATCTTTTACAAAATAAAAATATAAATATATGCATCTCACCTTGCACTTGCATTCATCCTTAGGTATTATGTACCAAAATAAATACGTTAAAAGTAGTTAAATGGCCAAAAAAGAAAAAAAGTTATTATAAATAAATAATAAACAAAAAATAAAATAATAAGAATCTGTAAATAATAAAGAAGAAAAAATAAGAGATAAAGAAATATATAAAAAATATAGTACAAAATAAAAAATAAAATAAAAGAAAGAAAAATAATACAGATATAAAAATATAAATATAATAAATAATATTAAATGAATAAAGAAAGACATAATAACTCGTTAAAAAGAAATCATAAATAAAAATTAATAATGAAAAAATCGAAAAGGATAAACAATTAATGAATAAGAAACAAATAATACGAAAAAAGGAAAATGAAAAAATAATTAATAAGAATAAAATAAATAAAGAAAAATAAATAGAAAATATAAATACATAAAGAAGTAAAGAATAAATAAATAAGTCAACCATGGCCAAAAGGTTGCACACATACCTGGCCGCACGCCAAAAAGGAAAAAAAGTAAAGCAAACAAAAAAGTCAACCGTAGGCCATACCATAGGCCTAGCCGCACTGCCATGCAAAAAAAAAGAACCGCAGAGGCCAGCTCCCAACCGAGCGGGCGCACGCGCCCAGTACCGAGCGGATCGGGACTCCAGGTCCCGTACTCCCTGGCGACTCACATATAAAAGAGGCGTGATGCCCTACCGTAGCTTTGCCCACGTAGAAAAAAAAAACACCGCACCCTTGCCGTGGCTAGCCGATAGAGAGAAAGAAAAAAAGGGACCGAAGTCCTTGCTGCCAGCAGCCATGGAAGAGAAGGCCACGACCAGGAAAAAGGAAGAGGAAGAAAGGAGAAAAGAAAGGAAGGAAAGAAAGAAGCCGCCTATTTCGACCGAAATCGTCGCATCATCATTGTCTTTCACGGAAGATTACTACGTCGCCGCCATTTTCTTCATCAATGTCTCGCCGTCATTCTTCCTCAATGCAACCTAGACAACGGAGAAGCACGTCACGCCGCTGTTCTATGATCCTCAAAAACTAGCTACGCTTATGGGATTAATCAACCAACTTGCAAGTTATATCAAATCCATCAAGATCAAAATCTCATTTTACATTTGACTAAATTTTTTATTTCCAGTATTATTCAATATCTTTTCCAGATTTAATAAATAGTATTTAATACTAGTTTCCTCACAAGGTATGAAAAATCCAGAAAATTTCTAGAAAATTTAAAGTATATTCTAGAAAGTTATTAACAATATTTTCAGTGCAGTTAATATTCCATATAATTATTTTTCCTCCGAATTAATACAAATTAATTACAAACTTGCTCAAATAAAAAGTAAATCATTATAGAAAATTACTAAAAAGCATACAAATTTATCAAGCATTAATACAAACATATTTTCCGCATGCATCCATATTTTTGCATATTGATTAGTATTTGAAATGCATTAATTGTGTATGTTTGTACTTGTATGTGCTTGATTACAAGTAGACAGGTATGCCCAAGAGGTTACAATCGAGGAGCGAATATTCATGGATCTTCATGTGCGAGACTTTCACTTGCTTGGGCATCAAATTGCAAAATATAAAGGACAGTGTCCTTGACCATATTCATTCTATGTTTTCAAATGTTTTGTATGTAAATTTGCAAGCTTGAATCAATATGATAGGAAACCCATTAGTAGGAGTTTACAAGTATTGCTTGCCACCCCCTGTCGTCGGGTGTATGATGAGTCGGGAATGGATTTTCTTTTGAGTCGCATCGCTTTGCGGGATCATGGAAAACTAAATACACTTGTTTAACAATTCTAATAATGTAGATTAATGATGATGGAATAATGATGACTATTTTTAGCAACATAGAACTTAGGTGATCTAAGCAAGCATGATTTTGTGGAATGGGTTGGACGGTATGGTGGTTTTTCTTGCCTTAGATCTAATGACCGGATCATGTGAGAATATGCCAGGACAACAGTGCCACCATAAGGCCAAGTATGGGCGTTGTCGGAGTGTTTTTCCGGCAATTCTCCCGATACTATCGTTGGTATCTCGCGGAGTTTGTAGTTCGGTATTGGGTGCACAGAGATTCCAAAGAATATGGCGAATGGACACAAGGATTTACGTGGTTCGGGCCGCCTATGCGTAATACCCTACTCCATGTGGTGTGTAGCTGTTGTATTGAGCGTCTAAGAGCTTCTCGGGAGTTTTTAGCCCACAGACTGTGTGTGTGTGTCTGACAGCGTCAAAGAGTGAGAGTCTACCCTGTGTATCGTCGACGAGTCCTTTTACAATACAAGGTCTGGTCGTTACACCGTTAGCCTGGCCAGACATGTGACCCCGACGATTACTAATGTTTAATACATAATTAATGAGATTAATTACCCTTAATAGCGTGGTAACAGGACCTGACAGTACCGTTACTGGTATTAAGGACTATCTGATCGTGTGTCATTAATATGGTATTAATGAGACTTAATCAGGTCTTAAATTCTTTGATTGCCCCTTGAAGGTCCGAGCCATTGGGGGTTCACCAGCTTGATTGCTAAGGTTGATGGTCCAGCGGTTTGGACACGTGGCAGCATCGGAGCTACTAGTCTGGGACTAGTAGGTACGGCGTAGATGTACATGTGTCAATACTGGAGCTTCCCTCCGTCGGAGGTTAGGACCGGGGGTGCTGCACAAGTGTTTAGTCTGGAGCTACCCCATGAGTGGGATATAGGTCCGGTTGCAGTGTACATGTGGCAGTACCGGGACTAACCATAGATGGGAAGCAGGTCCGGTGTCGTATGACATGTGGGGCCTTTGCAGGTCTTCAACTCGGACAGGTGAAGTCCCTTTGTTCTTTTTGTAGTCCCAAGGGGTATACGGTATGCAGGGTACTGACAGTGGCCCCCCGGGCCCACCTCTGGGAGAGACCTTTTGGATGAAGTCGTTCTGACAGAGGTGGGTCCATCCTTTGATTTTTGTGTCATGTCTTCAAGAACCTTCGGATGTGCCGTTAGCAGTAGTTCGTAGTTAAACCAACGCTGTGTGGCATATCCAGGATGCGACAGGTGAGATCTTAGCATGCGGATCTCACGCAATTGAAGGTCGTCGGTTCCTGATACGAAAATCGTATCGGTTCTGCGCGCCTTATCAGGCCGCCGCCTTCGGGTTTCCCGCATTTCATGATGACAACCGTTCTCCTGGGTAAGGACTTCGACTTGATCATCGGGGTGGCCCCGGGCCCCCATGTCATTGGCTGGGTGAAGTTTTTGACTTGTAATGTTGGCTCCTCTGCGGTTTCCATCCAAGCGTTGTGGGGGCTTACTTAAGAAGGAAAGCAGGCAACGTTTGGGGGTTCTTTACGCCTTCATTCGTTCTTGCGCTCAAACCTTCCAAACATTCGCTTGCTTTTTGTCCCTAGCCCCGCTTGTGCTGCGATGGAGTTGGGTCTCCGCGAGAGCCGACTTAAGATTGACGGCAACTTGAAGAAGGCCCGGGCCCTCGTGGGGTGGTCCAGTGACTTCTTCAACCACCAGGTCCTCGCCGGCAAGCTTCCATTCGAGAAGGAGCACGCCAGGCTACATGGTGTACGTCTCCGCGTACGCCATGGTGGGACTAATACCACAATTTTCTTCTTTCTCTTGATGCTGCTAGACTTCTATAGTCTATAGCTGTACCACCTTGGCCCCCACTCCATTCTTTTAGAGTCAATCTTTGTCCACTTCTGCGAGATGTGGGTGGGTATTCCTCCCTGCATCAAGCTCTTCTGCACCTTCTTCACCATCCACACCACCGGCAAGAGTGACGAGTACCTTGGCTTCTACTACTTCCTGAAGCGCAAGAAGTGCTAGTACAAGTACTTGCGGCCGTTCCCTTCTGGAAAGTGGGACGACTGGAAGAAGGATTGTATCGTCATCAGGGCAGAGGAGCATGAGAGGCTGGAGTTGCCCATAGGCCTCCCCAACATGGACACTGAAGCTTGGAGCGAAGTTCCAGTGTTGTCGGACACCTTCAACCCTGCTCTAACTAGGATCCGCCAGTGCGTGGAAGGAGGGGTGACTCCTCAGGCTGTATTTTGCCGCTTCCTGGCCAACAGGTGGGCTCCACTGAAGAAGAGGGAGAAGCTTGCTTGGGCCCTCAACAGCGTGATGGACGATGACAGGATCGAAACTGGTTTGAAGTCCAACATGGAAGGCGCAGCCTTGGAGCTTCGCCTCAAGAAGTTCCAGCACGGCATCGACATCGAGGGCGACTTGTCTCCGCCGGCGGCTTTCCTCCCTCTGAACATGGAGGCAGAGTTCAACAGGGAGCTCCGGCGGAGGATGCCGCTGCTTGATGACCTTGGTGTTATTGAGAGGTGTTGGACCACCAGGTTGGTGATCTCCGGGGCTTCCTAGGGTGGTCCCCGTTCTGTCCCGGAACAGAGAGTTGAAGTCGCAAGAAAGGGCAAAGAGTTAGCCGAGCCCTAGAGCCTGAAAAGGAAACTAAAGCATTCTGATGGGAGATCCGTCAGACCTGCACCTTCCACAACAGCTCCTTCTCCCCGGAGGGGGAGGTGTTCAACGGCGGCAACCACTCCAGCATCGGCACCTCCCCAGGGTGCTAGTTCCGGACGTGTGGCTATAGCGCCAGGACCAGTTGAAGGCTCTGGATCCGAAAGTTCTTCCCGTTCGAGGGGGACCTCGACCAAAGCAGCATCGACGGTTGCGGCAAGTTTCGGGGAACCATCCGGAACATACATGCCAGTGGCGCCAGGGTCCAGTCCTGAGCGTCCGGAGAAGAGGTTTTGTGCTAACTGGTGCGGAAACCTTCTGAGGTAATTTTTTTACCACAATTGATTGTTTTGTGTTGTAATTGCGTTTTAAGTGTCTTTGTCCTCCATCCATAGGGTACCCAAGAGAGGGGCTAAAGCTCCTGGTTCTGCCACAACATCTGAAGCTGTGCAGGCAGAGGTTCCGACTCCAATCCCAGTGGTGCCCCAAGGAGTGGCTGAGGCTGCGACAGCTCGGGTGTTGGCTGTCGTGGTCTTTGACCTTGACTCATCCCCAGAAGCTCCCGTGGTAGCGCCGGACCACAAGAATGAAGATGTACCAGCGGCACCTACCTCGGAGGTTGAAGCTCCGGGTTTGGACGCTGAAATGGTGGACGCTATAGCCTCAGAATCGGAGATATCCATGATTCCAGTCCTAGAGCTGGATGTTAGAGCCGGTGGTTGATGAAGCTCCAGCGCCTGAGCCGGTTATCAAAGAAGTTCCGGCGGTAGAGCCGGTTGCTGCAGAAGTTCCGGCGGTAGAGCCGATCGTCAGAGAGGTTCCTGCGCCTGAACCAATCGCTGCGGAGGTGCCGGCGCCTGAGCCCATGATGGTCGAAGCGTCAGCACCTAGGCCGGTGTTGGAGGAAGCGCCAGCATCAGAGCTGAAAGTGGCTTCAGCTCCGACCGAACCTTCAATACTTGCCTCGGAGGTGGTGGTCCTAGAGGTGCCTTCACCCGAACCAGGGTGCCGAGATGAAGTTGTTGGTCCCCTGCTTAAGGGACCAGTTGTTGACGACCTGGCGGCGGGACCTTTGGGGCCAACTTCGGAGGTGGAAACTTCTGTAGCAGGACCTTCCTCGACAGTAGTCGAGGCTATTCTGGAGGGAGACCCTAGTGCCGCGGAAGCCCAGGGAACCGCTCTTGTAGAGTGGGACCCATTTTTTGTCACGGAGAACCCGCTGGAACCCGCGGAGATGGCCCCAGCATGTCCGGACCCGATCCCTCTGTCGTTGTCTATTGACAACGCCTGCTCCAGTCTTCGCCAGGTTTAGCTAGCTTTTTACCACGACAGCAAGGCCCTCGAGGAGGAGTGTAAAACTCTTAGGAGGTGGCAGAACCGGCTCCAATTCGAGACCAAGCTGGCGCAGTCGAGGCTGGCTGACGACAAAGAGTGGGTGAGGAAGGAGAAGATCCGCCTGGAGTACTGGGTAAGCTGCTGGATGAGAGCGAAAGCATGACGCGATCCCTTGACAACCAGTCTCGGGCCATCTACAAATAGAATAAGGCTTCTAATAGCGCAACGGATGATCGCCAAGAGAGGCTCGACGCCATCCACGCCAGTCTCGTCAAGCGCCGGGAGGCTCTTGAGGAGCGGGAGAGAAAGCTCGAGGATGAAGAGCAAAAACTCCTAGAGCTGCGGGGGATGACGTCGTGAAGAGGGAAGAAGAGCTTACATAGAGGCTAGCTCTGGGTGACAAGAGTCTCGAGGATCGCACCAAGAAATTGGATGAGCGCTGCGAGAAATAGGAGAAGAAGGCCTGGCAGCGAGGGCAGGACCTCCACAAGAGGGAGAATGATGTTGCTGCCAGGGAGAAGAAAGTGCGGGGCCGAGAGAAGGAACTAGTTAACCGCCGGAACGAGATCCACCTCCGGGAGGAAGAGCTCAGCAAACTCGAAAGGCAGAATGCTGAAAAGATTCAGCAGAATGCCAAAGAGGTGGAGCGTCTTGCTCGGGAGAACTCGGAGCTTGCGGCGGCCAGAAGATCCTTGGAGGAGATGCGAAGTGGCAGGGTTGCGGAGTCCCAACAAGTTTGGGACTTCCTGGGCAAAACCAACGACGCACTGACGCCTATGGGTTTTAGTCTCGTGCGTCCAGATGATCTGGAGCCGGAGCTAGATCAGGTGTTGCAGGCGCTGATTTTGGCAGGCAACAAGCTCACCAAGATGGGTGATGTCGTTGCGAAGCAGCTGGAAACTGAGGGACAATCCCTGGCAAAGAGCGTTGCAGAATTTGTTCTGTCATGCTACACAAGCTGGACCCCCAATTCCCCCTGGACCTGGTGCTCAAAGGCCCCATCGACAGAGAGGGAGAAGCTGCCCAAGCCAGCGTTTCTGAGATTGCCCAAAAGTTCACCTCGTTATTCCATAGGGTCTAGGACCATCTCTTTGTAGCTCTCGCTTGTATTCTCTATTCTTTTTCTCCAATTTTGTAATCTCTTGTCTTCATATGAATGAAATCCAATTTTTTTTATGAATCTCATTTTTTGTCTTCAACTTCTTTGTTCCACTCCGCCCCCTGGTAGATGTACGCAATTTGATTGTGAACATGTACCAAGAGAATGTAACTGTTGTTGAAGACTCCCGTGCTTCAAACTTGTAGAGTGTAGGTCCGAAGTCTTCGGTAGTGAAGGCTCCCTGAGGTTGTCAGAGCTTAAAGGCTCCGGCTTTGACCATCATCGGAGCTTGGTAGCTCCAGCAGTGGTATCCATCAACGCGTAGAGCATCAATAGTTAGTCCTCTGAAGTCTTCCCACCATCTTTTGTTCACTTTGACGGCTAGCCCCTTAGCTTTATCGAAGCTAAGTAGCTCCAGCGACGCTTGCTATCAATGTTTGAAACATCGACTACAAGTCATCTAGGGGATGTTGGAGCTCTTGTAGCTCCGACTTAATTCACCATCATCATGAGATCTTTATTTTTCCTGCACACTGAAGTCAAGAGAAATAGTAAAATTAGTTTCCTATCTATAACCCAGTTGCAACATATTATTCTCATAAGAAATTTTGGGGTCGAGCGCAATTCTTCATACAATCAAGTGCACTGAGTTGTTTTCTCCGGGTCTAATTGTTTTCAGGACCCTCCTTACTTCGGCATGCCAGGATGTAGGTAGAGTGACGTACTTAGGGTGCAGGACGAGGCTAAGTCGATAGCACACCCCGGACCTAGATTGGCTGGCGGCATTCAGGCAAGTGAGCCATTCAACAACATGAAAACCTAAAGAAATTAACAATTGCAACTCGAGTTGTACATGAATTAATCGATCTAAAAAATTCTTGAGAATTTCACAACTTTTTTATAGACAAGAAAGAGAAAAATAAAAAATATTGAGCTTGTACAAAATAAATGCACGTGGAGTCCATTTTCACACAAGGATGTCTTTTATTATAGGTCCGGGTAATGGGGAAACAAGTACACCCTTAGGGTGAGGAACCAGGCTAAGTATGTTTTGTTTCTTGTTTGACCCAAGGTAGCTAGTACACTTTTAGTTCTGAGACTATGACAAGTGTTGCCTGAACTTTGCGGACCTTCCGGGGAAGTTCCGACTATTCTCCCGTAGGAGCTACCCGACTCTGTACAATGACTCTATAACATACATAACGTGTAACTACAGACTCACCTCCGTGATATTAAGCACAGAACTTACAGAGGCGCTCAATGTTCCAAGGATTAGGGAGAGGTATCCCATCCTCGGTTGCCAAGCGAACGCATCCGGGACGGGATACTTTAATCACTCGGAAGGGTCCTTCCCAGCTGGGGGAGAGTTTGTTTAACCCTTCTCTGGATTGTATTCTCCATAGCACAAGGTCGCCTTCCTTGAGCTGTCGGCTGTGAACGTGCCTTTGGTTATAGCGCCTGAGAGCTTGGCAGTATCGGGCATTCCGAACAGCTGCTTGGCACCTTCCCTCTTCAAGGAGGTCAAGGTCTTCACGCCAGAGCAGGTCCTGCGCGGCATCGTCAAAGGTCCGGACTCGGAGCGACCCCAAGGTGATTGCTAGAGGAAGGACTGCTTTAGCTCCATACACTAGGAAGAAGGGTGTCTCTCCAATTGACCGGTTTGGAGTTGTCCTGTTGGCCCATAGACTGGGCGGAAGCTCTTCGATCCAGTTGGCTCCATGTTTTTTCAGACGCTCATATGTGTGCGTCTTGAGTCCTTTTAGGATTTCTGCATTTGCTCTCTCGGCTTGGCCATTTCTTGCAGGTTGAGCTACAGAAGTGTAGCTAACTTGAATGCCGAGGTCTTCGCAATATCCTTGGAATGCAGAACTTGTAAATTGGGTCCCATTATCGGTTATGATTTTCTTTGGGACTCCAAATCTGCATATGATGGACTGTAAGAAGTTGATGGCTGATTGCTTGTTTATTGTCACAACTGGAGTTGCTTCCGACCATTTGGTGAATTTGTCAATGGCAACGTACAGGAACTTGTATTCTTCGACGGCTCTTGGGAATGGTCCCAAGATATCCATCCCCCACACAGCGAAAGGCCATGTAGGAGTTATCATTTGTAGAGGTTGAGCCGGTGTGTGAATTTGTTTTGCATGAAATTGGTATGCTTCACATTTCTTCACCAGCTAAATTGTATCCTGGAGCGTTGTAGGCCAGTAAAAGCCATGCCTAAAGGCTTTAACGACCAGCGTGCGGGAAGACGCGTGGTTCCCACACTCGCCTCCATGAATTTCTGTGAGAAGCTCACAACCTTCTTCCTTTGTGATGCACCGCATTAGGACACTGTTGGCACCGCGTCGGTAGAGATCCCCTTCTACCAACGTGTATCTTTTAGCCAATCTGACTATCTGGTTAGCGGATACATCATTGCCAGGAAGGAAATTGTCTTTCAAGTAGCTTCAGATCTCTGCGATCCATGCATCAGAGCTAGCTTGAGCATTTAAGTCATGCGTGCTGGGTTGCTCAGAGCTTTCGGCAGCACCTATGACCCTTGATGGCTGCCATGGTAATAGGGCCATCGGGACCACCAGCTTCAGGATGCTGGTCTCACCCCCTTCACTCAGTTTGGCGGGCTGAGCTGTGGGCTTTGACAACCTCCGAACGAAGGTTCCGTTGGGAGCCGGAGCTTCAGTTGACGCTTTCGTCAAGAGTTCATCAGCTTCAGCGTTGTGGAGACACTGGACATGGTGGAGATCCAGGACTTCAAAGTCCTTTTGAAGCCTCTGGACTTCGAGGAGATAAGCAGCTAGTTGGGGATTGTTGCAGGAGCATTCACCCTTCACCTGTTTAATTATGAGCTGCGAATCTCCTTTAACCAACAGCTACTTGACACCATATGATAGTGCCACCTTTAGTCAGTAAATGAGTGCTTCATACTCCGCCATGTTGTTGGTCGCCTTGAAGTCAATGTGCAACATGTATTTAACCTTCTCCCCGGTCGGAGCAAGGAGAAGGACTCCAGCTCCGGCCCCCTGCTTCTGCATGGAGCTGTCGAAGTAGAGAGTCCAGTGAGGCTCGGTGAAGACCGGTGCCTTGAGTTCCGGCTTCTGCTCATTGGGACCTCGAGGGTTTGATGGAGAGTGGGTCCATTCCGCCATAAAGTATGCCAATGCTTGACTCTTGATCGCTTATATTGGGACGAATTCAAGGTCAAACTCAGCCAATTCCGCTGCCCACTATGCAATGTTCCCAGTGGAGTTGGGATTATGCAAAATCGCTCGCAGTGGATATGAAGTCACCACTGAGATCTTGTGAGCTTGGAAATAGTGTCGGAGCTTCCTAGAAGCAATAAGAACTGCGTATAGCAGTTTATGTACTTCCAGATACCAAGTTTTGGCATCATGGAGTACTCCACTGATGAAGTACACTGGGTGTTGGACTGTTCGAACCCTCCTGGAGGGGCTCGGAGCTTCCTCCTCATCGACCCGGACCCTCCAGGAGGGGTCCGGATCTTCTTCTGGGATTGTCAGGTCCTTCTTGGAGGAACCCGAAGCTTCTTCAGGAGTGACCTGGACCCTCCCAGGGGGCTCCGACTCTTCTTGCTCAACAAGAGTAACTCCTTGTTGACCCAAGTCTTGGGGCTAGGACACAGACTCGCCTTCGGGAACCTCCTGACTCTCCTAAAGGGGTCTGGATTCCTGAGCTTGTAATGGTTCTGGTCTCTCCGCAACCAGGACCATGCTGACAACTTCGTCAGTTGCCGAAATGTAAAGCAGTAAAGCCTCACCAGGGTTCGGAGCGACCAAGGTTGGTAGAGTGGTGAGGAGTTGCTTCAGTTCCTGGAAGGCCTTTTCTGCTTCTTCAGATCATTGGAATGGTCCGGACTTCCTCAATAGCTTGAAGATGGGTAGTGCCCATTCCGCCATTCTTGAGATGAACCGGTTGAGAGCGGCTAGACATCCAGTCAGCTTCTGGACGTCCTTGATGCGGCTGGTGGCCGCATATCCTCGATGGCTTTAATCTTTGCTGGATTTGCTTCTATGCCTCGGTGGTTTACCAAGAAACCAAGAAGCTTTCCGGAGCTAACCCCGAAGACACATTTGTCCGGGTTCAGCTTCGTGCAAGTGACTCGCAACTTGTCGAAGACAGCTTGCAAGGTGTCAAGAAGTGACTCCTTGTCCTTAATCTTGACAACGATGTCATCGACATACACTTCCACTACGTCTCTGATGAGATCTCCAATGGTTTTGTACATGGCTCGTACAAATGTTGAGGCTGCATTATTGAGACCAAATGGCATGGCAGTATAACAATACAATCCATGTACTGTGATGAAAGAAGTATGCTCTTCATCTTCCCTACACATTCTTATTTGATGGTACCCAGAATATGCGTCTAGGAAACACAGTAACTCACACCCGGAGGTGGAATCCACTGTCTGATCTATTCTAGGTAGTGGGAATGGATCTTTTGTACATGCCTTATTCAGTGTTGTGTAGTCGATACACATCCGAAGCTTCTCGACGACCTTGCGTGCAACGACTGGGTTTGCCAGCCATTTTGGGTGGAAGACATCTCGGATGAATCCAGCTTCGAGCAGTTTCTTCACTTCTTGTCGTATGATGTTCTGTCACTTTACTGATTACTTCCGAGGCTTCTAATGTACAGGACGAGCGTCGGGGTAGATCTTCAGATTATGATCGATCACTTCCCTAGGGATCCCAGGCATTTGTGACGGTTGCCAGGCAAACACGTTGACGTTTGCCCAGAGGAATGTGATGAGCGCGAGTTCCTATTTGTCATTCAGACCCCCCGATATACGGGTGGTCTGAGCGCCGTAGGAACCGATTTGGATGACTTTGACAGGAATGTCGGTGTCGCCGCTTGGTTGCACACGGGGTGCAGAGGTTGAGCCTCGATGACAAATACTCGGGGGTTTTAGAGCTTGCTCCAGCTTGGACTCTTCCTCCTACGCTATAGCAAGCGCGTGAAGTTCTTCCATTGCAGTCACTCTGGCAGTGCGATCTCCATGGATCCGGAGAACACCCGCTGGTGTTGGCATCTTCAACACCAAGTAGCAGTAATGAGTAGCAGCCATGAACTTTTATAAGGATGGCTTGCCCAGAATGGCGTTGAAGGGTAAGTTGATCTGAGCAACATCAAAGACCAACTTCTTAGTGCGATAGTTCTCCCGAATCCCAAAGGTTACGGGGAGAGTAATGGCACCGAGTGGGGTTATGGCCCCCGGACCCACTCTGGAGAAAGGTCGGGAGGGGCGAAGGTCCAAAGGTCGGAGCTGAAGCTTGACGAAAGCTTTGAAGCTTATAAGGTTCAACACCAAAGCTCCGTCCACCATTACATGGTGGAGTTGAATGTTATTGATGGTTGGAGATACCATCAATGGGAGTTGGCTAGCTCCGATCATATTCTGAGGGTAGTCTGACGAATCGAAAGCGATGGCAGTATCCATCCACTTCTGGTGCGGCTCCGCCCTGGCGGTGGGAGCCACCGAAGCCATGTCCCGCCACATGGTCTTGAGGACGCGGCAGAAGGTGATGTCCCACGGACCACCAAAGATGGTGTTCATGGTTTTCTGACTTTCATTGTCAGAGACGTCGGAGTCATCATAGATGGAAGTGTAAATAGCTTTCAAGACCTTTTTAGGGTTCTGAAAGCCTAATTCTTCTTCAGCCGGAGCTTCGTCGACTTTCTGTTTTCCTTCCCTTTGCCGAAAAGGAACTTCTTCTCGGCACATGTTGTAGCGCTCGGTTCTGGACCTCTCGGCAGTCTTCCAAATTGTGACTATTCGACTTATGAATAGGACACCACACTTTGGAGTTGTCGCCATCTTCTGATGATGGCCGAGGTCGTTTCTCGGGTTGTGGCCCCCAACCACCTGGAGCTGTGGCAGCTGCAGTAGTAGATGCGCCGGCCGACAACTTTTTTCTTACCGTTGCACTTTTTCTTCTTATTGCCACTCCCGAAGGTAATGGCTTCACCCTTGGAGGATTTTTTATTATCCTCCGGAGGTGGTTTGGAGTGACTTTCACTGCCCTCCACAGCTTTGGCACACTTGTCTGCCAAGCTGAAGAGCTCTGTGATGCTAGTGATCTCCTTGACCGCCAGCTTCTCCAGCATCTTCTTGTCTCGTACGCCCTGTCTAAATGCCACAATAACAGAGGTGCTGGAGATAGAAGGAATAGTGTTTCGTACCTTGGAGAACCTCTGGATGAAGGAACGCAGAGATTCTCCCCCCTTCTGCGTGATAGCAAAAAGGTCCAATTCGCTGCCTGGTCGGGTGTACGAACTCCCGAAATTGGCAGTGAACTGTTGGCACAATTCCGTCCAACTATTGATGGAGTTGGGTGGAAGGCTCATGAACCAGGACCTGGCGGTCCCAGTTATAGCCACTGGGAAGTAGTTGGCCATTACAGCCTTGTTACTTTCGACCGCAAGGATTGCAGTAGAGTAAATCTGGAGAAACTCAGCAGGATTGATCGTCCCGTCAAATTTCTCCGGCAGGTGAGGCCGGAACTTTTATGGCCATCTGACCATGCGTAGGTGCATGGCCAGGGTAGAATAGCCTCCTCCTACTCCCTCGGGAGCAGGACTATCTCGAGCCTCTCGCCTTTCGCGAGCGCGCTCAATATGGACGCGGCCGTCCTGCTGACGGTAACGGCGATCAAGCTTTGCTCGGAGGTCATGAGTTGAAAGCCTGGTTACTGTATGGGTGCAACGCGCCCCGGCAGTCAGTGACATCACTTGTTGAGACGCAGCACGCGTCCTATTTTGGGAGCGTGCGGACCAAGTCTGCCCGATAAAGTCTGATACTGCGATGGCCCGCCCCGAGGGGGGGACCTTGGTTGTTGATGCGATCGGCTGCTGCTGCAACCAGATGTAAAGGAAAATGAAAAACTAATTAATAAGAATAAAATAAATAAAAGAAAAAATAAATAGAAAATATAAATACATAAAGAAGTAAAGAATAAATAAATAAGTCAACCATGGCCAAAAGGTTGCACACATACCTAGCCGCACGCCAAAAAGGAAAAAAAGTAAAGCAAACAAAAAAGTCAACCGTAGGCCATACCATAGGCCTAGCCGCACTTCGATGCAAAAAAAAAAAAGAACCGCAGAGGCCAGCTCCCAACCCAGCGGGCGCACGCGCCCAGTACCGAGCGGATCAGGACTCCAGGTCCCGTACTCCCTGGCGACTCCCATATAAAAGAGGAGTGATGCCCTACCGTACCTTTGCCCACGTAGAAAAAAAACACTGCAGCCTTGCCGTGTCTAGCCGATAGAGAGAAAGAAAAAAAGGGACCGAAGTCCTAGCTGCTAGCAGCCATGGAAGAGAAGGCCACGACCAGGAAAAAGGAAGAGGAAGAAAGGAGAAAAGAAAGGAAGGAAGGAAAGAAGCCGCCTATTTCGACCGAAATCGTCGCATCATCATTGTCTTTCACGGAAGATTACTACGTCGCCGCCGTTTTCTTCATCAATGTCTCGCCGTCATTCTTCCTCAATGCAACCTAGACAACGGAGAAGCACGTCACGCCGCTGTTCTATGATCCTCAAAAACTAGCTACGCTTACGGGATTAATCAACCAACTTGCAAGTTATATCAAATCCATCAAGATCAATATCTCATTTTACATTTGACTAAATTTTTTATTTCTAGTATTATTCAATCTCTTTTCCAGATTTAATAAATAGTATTTAATACTAGTTTCCTCACAAGGTATGAAAAATCCAGAATATTTCTAAAAAATTTAAAGTATATTCTAGAAAGTTATTAACAATATTTTCAGTGCAGTTAATATTACATATAATTATTTTTCCTCCAAATTAATACAAATTAATTACAAACTTGCTCAAATAAATAGTAAATCATTATAGAAAATTATTAAAAAGCCATAGAAATTTATCTAGCATTAATACAAACATATTTTCCGCATGCATCCATATTTTTGCATATTGATTAGTATTTGAAATGCATTAATTATGTATGTTTGTACTTGTATGTACTTGATTACAAGTAGACGGGTATGCCCAAGAGGTTACAATCGAGGAACGAATATTCATGGATCTTCGTGTGCGAGACTTTAATTTGCTTGGGCATCAAATTGCGAAATATAAAGGACAGTGTCCTTGACCATATTCATTCTATGTTTTCAAATGTTTTGTATGTAAATTTGCAAGCTTGAATCAATATGATAGGAAACCCATTAGTAGGAGTTTACAAGTATTGCTTGCCACCCCTTGTCGTCGGGTATATGATGAATCGGGAATGGATTTTCTTTTGAGTCGCATCGCTTTGCGGGATCATGGAAAACAAAATACACTTGTTTAACAATTCTAATAATGTAGATTAATGATGATGGAATAATGATGACTATTTTTAGCAACATAGAACTTAGGTGATCTAAGCAAGCATGATTTTGTGGAATGGGTTGGATGGTATGGTGGTTTTTCTTGCCTTAGATCTAATGACCGGAGCATGTGAGAATATGCAAGGACAACAGTGCCACCATAAGGCCAAGTATGGGCGCTGTCGGAGTGTTTTTCCGGCAATTCTCCCGATACTACCATTGGTATCTCGCGGAGTTTGTAGTTCGGTATTGGGTGCACAGAGATTCCAAAGAATATGGCGAATGGACACAAGGATTTACGTGGTTCGGGCCGCCTGAGCGTAATACCCTACTCCATGTGGTGTGTAGCTGTTGTATTGAGCGTCTAAGAGCTTCTCAGGAGTTTTCAGCCCAGAGACTGTGTGTGTGTGTCTGACAGCGTCAAAGAGTGAGAGTCTCCCCTGTGTATCGTCGACGAGTCCTTTTACAGTACAAGGTCTGGTCGTTATACCGTTAGCCTGGCCAGACATGTGGCCCCGACGATTACTAATGTTTAATACATAATTAATGAGATTAATTACCCTTAATAGCGTCGTAACAGGACCTGATAGTACCGTTACTGGTATTAAGGACTATCTGATCGTGTGTCATTAATATGGTATTAATGAGACTTAATCAGGTCTTAAAGTCTTTGATTGCCCCTTGAAGGTCCGAGTCGTTGGGGGTTCACCAGCTTTATTGCTAAGGTTGAAGGTCCGGCGGTTTGGACACGTGGCAGCTTCAGAGCTACTAGTCTGGGACTGGTAGGTACGGCGTAGATGTACATGTGTCGATACTGGAGCTTCCCTCCGTCGGAGGTTAGGACTGGGGGTGCTGCACAAGTGTTTAGTCTGGAGCTATCCCATGAGCGGGATATAGGTCCGGTTGCAGTGTACATGTGGCAGTACCGGGACTAACCATAGATGGGAAGCAGGTCCGGTGTCGTATGACATGTGGGGCCTTCGCAGGTCTTCAACTCGGACAGGTGAAGTCCCTTTGGTCTTATTGTAGTCCCAAGGGGTATACGGTACGCAGGGTACCGACAGTGGCCCCCCGGGCCCACCTCTGGGAGAGACCTTTTGGATGAAGTCGTTCTGACAGAGGTGGGTCCATCGTTTGATTTTTGTGTCATGTCTTCAAGAACCTTCGGATGTGCCGTTAGCAGTAGTTCGTAGTTAAACCAACGCTGCGTGGCATATCCAGGATGCGACAGGTGAGATCTTAGCATGCGGATCTCACGCAATTGAAGGTCGTCGGTTCCTGATACGAAAATCGTATTGGTTCTGCGCGCCTTATCAGGCCGCCGCCTTCGGGTTTCCCGCTTTTCATGATGACAACCGTTCGCCTGGGTAAGGACTTCGACTGGATCGTCGGGGTGGCCCCGGGCCCCCATGTCATTGGCTGGGTGAAGTTTTTGACTTGTAACGTTGGCTCCTCTGCGGTTTCCATCCAAGCGTTGTGGGGGCTTACTTAAGAAGGAATGCAGGCACCGTTTGGGGGTTCTTTACGCCTTCATTCGTTCTTGCGCTCAAACCTTCCAAACATTCGCTTGCTTTTTGTCCCTAGCCCCGCTTGTGCTGCGATGGAGTTGGGTCTCCGCGAGAGCCGACTTAAGACTGACGGCAACTAGAAGAAGGTTCGGGCCCTCGTGGGGTGGTCCAGTAACTTCTTCAACCACCAGGTCCACGCCGGCAAGCTTCCATTCGAGAAGGAGCACGCCGGGCTACATGGTGTACGTCTCCGCGTACGCCATGGTGGGACTAATACCACACTTTTCTTCTTTTCTGCTAGACTTCTATAGTCTATAGCTGTACCACCATGGCCCCCACTCCATTCTTTTAGAGTCAATCTTTGTCCACTTCTGCGAGATGTGGGTGGGTATTCCTCCCTGCATCAAGCTCTTCCGCACCTTCTTCACCATCCACACCACCGGCAAGAGTGACGAGTACCTTGGCTTCTACTACTTCCTGAAGCGCAAGAAGTGCTCGTACAAGTACTTGCGGTCGCTCCCTTCTGGCAAGTGGGACGACTGGAAGAAGGATTGTATCGTCATCAGGGCAGAGGAGCATGAGAGGCTGGAGTTGCCCATGGGCCTCCCCAGCATCGACACTGAAGCTTGGAGCGAAGTTCCAGTGTTGTCAGACAACTTCAACCCTGCTCTGACCAGGATCCGCCAGTGCGTGGAAGGAGGGGTGACTCCTCAGGCTGTATTTTGCCGCTTCTTGGCCAACAGGTGGGCTCCGCTGAAGAAGAGGGAGAAGCTTGCTTGGGCCCTCAACAGCGTGATGGACGATGACGGGATCAAAACTGGTTTGAAGTCCAACATGGAAGGCGCAGCCTTGGAGCTTCGCCTCAAGAAGTTCCAGCACGGCATCGACATCGAGGGCGACTTGTCTCTGCCGGCAGCATTCCTCCCTCTGAACATGGAGGCAGAGTACAACAGGGAGCTCCGGCGGAGGATGCCGCTGCTTGATGACCTTGGTGTTATTGAGAGGTGTTGGACCACCAGGTTGGTGATCTCCGGGGCTTCCTAGGGTGGTCCCCGTTCTGTCCCGGAACGGAGAGTTGAAGTCGCAAGAAAGGGCAAAGAGTTAGTCGAGCCCTAGAGCCTGAAAAGGAAACTAAAGCATTCTGATGGGAGGTCCGTCAGACCTGCACCTTCCACAACAGCTCCTTCTCCCCGAAGGGGGAGGTGTTCAACGGCGGCAACCACTCCAGCATCGGCACCTCCCCAGGGTGCTAGTTCTGGACGTGTGGCTATAGCGCCAGGACCAGTTGAAGGCTCTGGATCCGGAACTTCTTCCCGATCGAGGGGGACCTCGACCAAAGCAGCGTCGACGGTTGCGGCAAGTTTCGGGGAACCATCCGGAACATACATGCCAGTGGCGCCAGGGTCCAGTCCTGAGCGTCCGGAGAAGAGGTTTTGTGCTAACTGGTGCGGAAACCTTCTGAGGTAATTTTTTTACCTCAATTGATTGTTTTGTGTTGTAATTGCATTTTAAGTGTCTTTGTCCTCCATCCACAGGGTACCCAAGAGAGGGGCTGAAGCTCCTGGTTCTGCCACAACATCTGAAGCTGTGCAGGCAGAGGTTCCGACTCCAATCCCAGTGGTGCCCCAAGGAGTGGCTGAGGCTGCGACAGCTCGGGTGTTGGCTGTCGTGGTCTTTGACCTTGACTCATCCCCAGAAGCTCCCGTGGTAGCGCCGGACCACAGGAATGAAGATGTACCAGCGGCACCTACCTCGGAGGTTGAAGCTCCGGGTTTGGACGCTGAAATGGTGGACGCTACAGCCTCAGAATCAGAGATATCCATGATTTCGGTCCTAGAGCTGGATGTTAGAGCCGGTGATTGATGAAGCTCCAGCGCCTGAGCCGGTTATCAAAGAAGTTCCGGCGGTAGAGCCGATCGTCAGAGAGGTTCCTGCGCCTTAACCAATCGTTACGGAGGTGCTGGCGCCCGAGCCCATGATGGTCGAAGCGTCAGCACCTAGGCCGGTGTTGGAGGAAGCGCCAGCGTCAGAGCTGAAAGTGGCTTCAACTCCGACCGAACCTTCAATACCTGCCTCGGAGGTGGTGGTCCTAGAGGTGCCTCACCCGAACCAGGGCGCCGAGATGAAGTTGTTGGTCCCCCGCTTAAGGGACCAGTTGTTGACGACCTGGCGGCGGGACCTTTGGGGCCAAATTTGGAGGTGGAAACTTCTGTAGCAGGACCTTCCTCGACAGCAGTCGAGGCTATTCTGGAGGGAGACCTTAGTGCCGCGGAAGCCCAGGGAACCGCTCTTGTAGAGTGGGACCCATTTTTTGTCACGGAGAACCCGCTGGAACCCGCGGAGATGGCCCCAGCATGTCCGGACCCGATCCCTCTGTCGTTGTCTATTGACAACGCCTGCTCCAGTCTTCGCCAGGTTTAGCTAGCTTTTTACCATGACAGCAAGGCTCTCGAGGAGGAGTGTCAAACTCTTAGGAGGTGGCAGAACCGGCTCCAATTCGAGACCAAGCTGGCGCAGTCGAGGCTGGCTGACGACAAAGAGTGGGTGAGGAAGGAGAAGATCCGCCTGGAGTACTGGGTAAGCTGCTGGATGAGAGCGAAAGCATGACGCGATCCCTTGACAACCAGTCTCGGGCCATCTACGAACAGAATAAGGATTCTAATAGCGCAACGGATGATCGCCAAGAGAGGCTCGACGCCATCCACGCCAGTCTCGTCAAGCGCCGGGAGGCTCTTGAGGAGCGGGAGAGAAAGCTCGAGGATGAAGAGCAAAAACTCCTAGAGCTGCGGGGGATGACGTCGTGAAGAGGGAAGAAGAACTTACTCAGAGGCTAGCTTTGGGTGACAAGAGTCTCGAGGAGCGCACCAAGAAGTTGGATGAGCGCTGCGAGAAATAGGAGAAGAAGGCCTGGCAGCGAGGGCAGGACCTCCACAGGAGGGAGAATGATGTTGCTGCCAGGGAGAAGAAAGTGCGGGGCCGAGAGAAGGACCTAGTTAACCGCCGGAACGAGATCCACCTCCGGGAGGAAGAGCTCAGCAAACTCGAAAGGCAGAATGCTGAAAAGATTCAACAGAATGCCAAAGAGGTGGAGCGTCTTGCTCGGGAGAACTCGGAGCTTGCGGCGGCCAGAAGATCCTTGGAGGAGATGCGAAGTGGCAGGGTTGCGGAGTCCCAACAAGTTTGGGACTTCCTGGGCAAAGCCAATGACGCACTGATGCCTATGGGTTTTAGTCTCGTGCGTCCGGATGATCTGGAGCCGGAGCTAGATCAGGTGTTGCAGGCGCTGAGTTTGGCAGGCAACAAGCTCACCAAGATGGGTGATGTCATTGCGGAGCAGCTGGAAACTGAGGGACAATCCCTGGCAAAGAGCGTTGCAGAATTTGTTCTGTCATGCTACACAAGCTGGGACCCCCCAATTCCCCCTGGACCTGGTGCTCAAAGGCCCCATCGACAGAGAGGGAGAAGCTGCCCAAGCCAGCGTTTCTGAGGTTGCCCAGAAGGTCACCTCATTCTTCCATAGGGTCTAGGACCATCTCTTTGTAGCTCCTGCTTGTATTCTCTATTCTTTTTCTCCAATTTTGTAATCTCTTGTCTTCAGATGAATGAAATCCAATTTTTTTTATGAATCTCATTTTTTGTCTTCAACTTCTTTGTTCCACTCCGCCACCTGGTAGATGTACGCAATTTGATTGTGAACATGTACCAAGAGAATGTAACAGTTGTTGAAGACTCCCGTGCTTCAAACTTGTAGAGTGTAGGTCCGATGTCTTCGGTAGTGAAGGCTCCCTGAGGTTGTCAGAGCTTAAAGGCTCCGGCTTTGGCCATCATCGGAGCTTGGTAGCTCCAGTAGTGGTATCCATCAACGCGTAGAGCATCAATAGTTAGTCCTCTGAAGTCTTCCCACCATCTTTTGTTCACTTTGACGGCTAGCCCCTTAGCTTTATCGGAGCTAAGTAGCTCCAGCGACGCTTGCTATCAATGTTTGAAACATCGACTACAAGTCATCTAGGGGATGTTGGAGCTCTTGTAGCTCCGACTTATTTCACCATCATCATGAGATCTTTATTTTTCCTGCACACTGAAGTCAAGAGAAATAGTAAAATTAGTTTCCTATCTATAACCCAGTCGCAACTTATTATTCTCATAAGAAATTTTGGGGCCGAGCGCAATTCTTCATACAATCAAGTGCACTGAGTTGTTTTCTCCGGGTCCAATTGTTTTCAGGACCCTCCTTACTTCGGCATGGCAGGATGTAGGTAGAGTGACGTACTTAGGGTGCAGGACCAGGCTAAGTCGATAGCACACCCTGGACCTAGATTGGCTGGCGGCATTCAGGCAAGTGAGCCATTCAACAACGTGAAAACCTAAAGAAATTAACAATTGCAACTCGAGTTGTACATGAATTATTCGATCTAAAAAATTCTTGAGAATTTCACAACTTTGTTATAGACAAGAAAGAGAAAAATAAAAAATATTGAGCTTGTACAAAATAAATGCACGTGGAGTCCGTTTTCACACAAGGATGTCTTTTATTATAGGCCCAGGTACAGGGGAAACAAGTACACCCTTAGGGTGAGGAACCAGGCTAAGTATGTTTTGTTTCTTGTTTGACCCAAGGTAGCTAGCTACACTTTTAGTTCTGAGACTATGACAAGTGTTGCCTGAACTTTGCGGACCTTCCGGGGAAGTTTCGACTGTTCTCCCGGAGGAGCTACCCGACTCTGTACAATGACTCTATAACATACATAACGTGTAACTACAGACTCACCTCCGTGATATTAAGCACATAACTTACAGAGGCGCTCAATGTTCCAAGGATTAGGGAGAGGTATCCCATCCTCGGTTGCCAAGCGAACGCATCCGGGATGGGATACTTTAATCACTCGGAAGGGTCCTTCCCAGCTGGGGGAGAGTTTGTTTAACCCTTCTCTGGATTGTATTCTCCATAGCACCAGGTCGCCTTCCTCGAGCTGTCGGCTGTGAACATTCCTTTGGTTATAGCGCCTGAGAACTTGGCAGTATCGGGCATTCCGAACAGCTGCTTGGCACCTTCCCTCTTCAAGGAGGTCAAGGTCTTCACGCTAGAGCTGGTCCTGCGCGGCATCGTCAAAGGTCCGGACTCGGAGCGACCCCAAGGTGATTGCTAGAGGAAGGACTGCTTCAGCTCCATACACTAGGAAGAAGGGTGTCTCTCCAATTGACCGGTTTGGAGTTGTCCTGTTGGCCCATAGACTGGGCGGAAGCTCTTCGGTCCAGTTGGCTCCATGTTTTTTCAGACGCTCATATGTGTGCGTCTTGAGTCCTTTTAGGATTTCTGCATTTGCTCTCTCGGCTTGGCCATTTCTTGCAGGGTGAGCTACGGAAGTGTAGCTAACTTGAATGCCGAGGTCTTCGCAATATCCTTGGAATGCAGAACTTGTAAATTGGGTCCCATTATCGGTTATGATTTTCTTTGGGACTCCAAATCTGCATATGATGGACTGTAAGAAGTTGATGGCTGATTGCTTGTTTATTGTCACAACTGGAGTTGCTTCCGACCATTTGGTGAATTTGTCAATGGCGACGTACAGGAACTTATATTCTTCGACGGCTCTTGGGAATGGTCCCAAGATATCCATCCCCCACACAGCGAAAGGCCATGTAGGAGGTATCATTTGTAGAGGCTGAGCCGGTGTGTGAATTTCTTTTGCATGAAATGGGTATGCTTCACATTTCTTCACCAGCTAAATTGCATCCTGGAGCGTTGTAGGCCAGTAAAAGCCATGCCTAAAGGCTTTACCGACCAGCGTGCGGGAAGACGCGTGGTTCCCACACTCGCCTCCATGAATTTCTATGAGAAGCTCACAGCCTTCTTCCTTTGTGATGCACCGCATTAGGACACTGTTGGCACCGCGTCGGTAGAGATCCCCTTCTACCAACGTGTATCTTTTAGCCAATCTGACTATCTGGTCAGCGGATACATCATTGCCAGGAAGGAAATTGTCTTTCAAGTAGCTTCAGATCTCTGCGATCCATGCATCAGAGCTAGCTTGAGCATTTAAGTCTTGCGTGCTGGGTTGCTCAGAGCTTTCGGCAGCACCTATGACCCTTGATGGCTGCCATAGTAATAGGGCCATCGGGACCACCAGCTTCAGGATGCTGGTCTCACCCCCTTCACTTAGTTTGGCGGGCTGAGCTGTGGGCTTTGACAACCTCCGAACGAAGGTTCCGTTGGGAGCCGGAGCTTCAGTTGACGCTTTCGTCAAGAGTTCATCAGCTTCAGCGTTGTGGAGACACTGGACATGGTGGAGATCCAGGACTTCAAAGTCCTTTTGAAGCCTCTGGACTTCGAGGAGATAAGAAGCTAGTTGGGGATTGTTGCAGGAGCATTCACCCTTCACCTATTTAATTATGAGCTGCGAATCTCCCTTATCCAACAGCTACTTGACACCATATGATAGTGCCACCTTTAGTCAGTAAATGAGTGCTTCATACTTCGCCATGTTGTTGGTCGCCTTGAAGTCAAGGTGCAACATGTATTTAACCTTCTCCCCGGTCGGAGCAAGGAGAAGGACTCTAGCTCCGGCCCCCTGCTTCTGCATGGAGCTGTCGAAGTAGAGAGTCTAGTGAGGCTCGGTGAAGACCGGTGCCTTGAGTTCCGGCTTCTGCTCATTGGGACCTCGAGGGTTTGATGGAGAGTGGGTCCATTCCGCCATAAAGTATGCCAATGCTTGACTCTTGATCGCTTATATTGGGACGAATTCAAGGTCAAACTCGGCCAATTCCGCTGCCCACTATGCAATGTTCCCAGTGGAGTTGGGATTATGCAAAATTGCTCGCAGTGGATATGAAGTCACCACTGAGATCTTGTGAGCTTGGAAATAGTGTTGGAGCTTCCTAGAAGCAATAAGAACTGCGTATAGCAGTTTATGTACTTCTAGGTACTAAGTTTTGGCGTCATGGAGTACTCCACTGATGAAGTACACTGGGTGTTGGACTGTTCGAACCCTCCTGGAGGGGCCCGGAGCTTCCTCCTCATCGACCCGGACCCTCCAGGAGGGATCCGAATCTTCTTCAGGGATTGTCAGGTCCTTCTTGGAGGAACCCGAAGCTTCTTCAGGAGTGACCTGGGCCCTCCCAAGGGGCTCCGACTCTTCTTGCTCAACAAGAGTAACTCCTTGTTGACCCAAGTCTTGGGGCTAGGACACAGACTCGCCTTCGGGAACCTCCTGACTCTCCTAAAGGGGTCTGGATTCCTGAGCTTGTAATGGTTCTGGTCTCTCCGCAACCAGGACCATGCTGACAACTTCGTCAGTTGCCAAAATGTAAAGCAGTAAAGCCTCACCAGGGTTCGGAGCGACCAAGGTTGGTAGAGTGGTGAGGAGTTGCTTCAGTTCCTGGAAGGCCTTTTCTGCTTCTTCAGACCATTAGAATGGTCCGGACTTCCTCAATAGCTTGAAGAAGGGTAATGCCTGTTCCGCCATTCTTGAGATGAACCGGCTGAGGGCGGCTAGACATCCAGTCAGCTTCTGGACGTCCTTGATGCGGCTGGTGGTCGCATATCCTCGATGGCTTTAATCTTTGCTGGATTTGCTTCTATGCCTCGGTGGTTTACCAAGAAACCAAGAAGCTTTCCGGAGCTAACCCCGAAGACACATTTGTCCGGGTTCAGCTTCGTGCAAGTGACTCGCAACTTGTCGAAGACAGCTTGCAAGGTGTCAAGAAGTGACTCCTTGTCCTTAATCTTGACAACGATGTCGTGGACATACACTTCCACTACGTCTCTGATGAGATCTCCAATGGTTTTGTACATGGCTCGTACAAATGTTGAGGCTGCATTATTGAGACCAAATGGCATGGCAGTATAACAATACAATCCATGTACTGTGATGAAAGAAGTATGCTCTTCGTCTTCCCTACACATTCTTATTTGATGGTACCCAGAATATGCGTCTAGGAAACACAGTAACTCACACCCGGAGGTGGAATCCACTATCTAATCTATTCTAGGTAGTGGGAATGGATCTTTTGGACATGCCTTATTCAGTGTTGTGTAGTCGATACACATCTGAAGCTTCTCGCCGACCTTGCGTACAACGACCGGGTTTGCCAGCCATTTTTGGTGGAAGACATCTCGGATGAATCCAGCTTCGAGCAGTTTCTTCACTGCTTGTCGTATGATGTTCTGTCACTTTACTGATTACTTCCGAGGCTTCTAATGTACAGGACGAGCGTCGGGGTAGATCTTCAGATTATGATCGATCACTTCCCTAGGGATCCCAGGCATTTGTGACGGTTGCCAGGCAAACACGTCGACGTTTGCCCAGTGGAATGTGATGAGCGCGAGTTCCTATTTGTCATTAGACCCCCCGATATACGGGTGGTCTGAGCGCCGTAGGAACCGATTTGTATGACTTTGACAGGAATGTCGGTGTCGCCGCTTGGTTGCACACGGGGTGCAGAGGTTGAGCCTCGATGACAAATACTCGGGGGTTTCAGAGCTTGCTCCAGCCTGGACTCTTCCTCCTGTGCTATAGCAAGCGCGTGAAGTTCTTCCATTGCAGTGACTCTGGCAGTGCGGTCTCCATGGATCTGGAGAACACCAGCTGGTGTTGGCATCTTCAACACCAAGTAGCAGTAATGAGCAGCAGCCATGAACTTTTATAAGGATGGCTTGCCCAGAATGGCGTTGAGGGGTAAGTTGATCTGAGCAACATCAAAGACCAACTTCTTAGTGTGATAGTTCTCCCGAGTCCCAAAGGTTCCGGGGAGAGTAATGGCACCGAGTGGGGTTATGGCCCCCGGACCCACTCTGGAGAAAGGTCGGGAGGGGCGAAGGTCCGAAGGTCGGAGCTGAAGCTTGACGAAAGCTTTGAAGCTTATAAGGTTCAACACCGAAGCTCCGTCCACCATTACATGGTGGAGTTGAATGTTTTTGATGGTTGGAGATACCATCAATGGGAGTTGGCTAGCTCCGATCATATTCTGAGGGTAGTCTGACGAATCGAAAGCGATGGCAGTATCCATCCACTTCTGGTGCAGCTCCGCCCTGGCGGTGGGAGCCACCGAAGCCATGTCCCGCCACATGGTCTTGAGGACGCGGCATAAGGTGATGTCCCATGGACCACCAAAGATGGTGTTCATGGTTTTCTGACTTTCATTGTCAGAGACGTCGGAGTCATCATAGATTGAAGTGTAAACAGCTTTCAAGACCTTTTTAGGGTTCTGAAAGCCTAATTCTTCTTCAGTCGGAGCTTCGTCGACTTTCTGTTTTCCTTCCCTTTGCCGAAAAGGAACTTCTTCTCGGCACATGTTGTAGCGCTCGGCATGGTTCTGGACCTCTCGGCAGTCTTCCAAATTGTGGCTATTCGACTTATGAATAGGACACCACACTTTGGAGTTGTCGCCATCTTCTGATGATGGCCGAGGTCGTTTCTCGGGTTGTGGCCCCCAACCACCAGGAGCTGTGGCAGCTACAGTAGTAGATGCGCCGGCCGACGACTTTTTCTTACCGTTGCACTTTTTCTTCTTATTGCCACTCCCGGAGGTAATGGCTTCGCCCTTGGAGGATTTTTTATTATCCTCCGGAGGTGGTTTGGAGTGAATTTCACTGCCCTCCACAGCTTTGGCACACTTGACTGCCAAGCTGAAGAGCTCCGTGATGCTAGTGATCTCCTTGACCGCCAGCTTCTCCAGCATCTTCTTGTCTCGTACGCCCTGTCTAAATGCCACAATAACAGAGGTGCTGGAGATAGAAGGAATAGTGTTTCGTACCTTGGAGAACCTCTGGATGAAGGAACGCAGAGATTCTCCCCCCTTCTGCGTGATAGCAAAAAGGTCCAATTCGCTGCCTGGTCAGGTGTACGAACTCCCGAAATTGGCGGTGAACTGTTGGCACAATTCCGTCCAACTATTGGTGGAGATGGGTGGAAGGCTCATGAACCAGGACCTGGCGGTCCCAGTTAAAGCCACTGGGAAGTAGTTGGCCATTACAGCCTTGTTACTTCCGACCGCAAGGATTGCAGTAGAGTAAATCTGGAGAAACTCAGCAGGATTGATAGTCCCGTCAAATTTCTCCGGCAAGTGAGGCCGGAACTTTTATGGCCATCTGACCATGCGTAGGTGCATGGCCAGGGCAGAATAGCCTCCTCCTACTCCCTCGGGAGCAGGACTATCTCGAGCCTCTCGCCTTTCGCGAGCGCGCTCAATATGGACGCGGCCGTCCTGCTGACGGTAACGGCGATCAAGCTTTGCTCGGAGGTCATGAGTTGAAAGCCTGGTTACTGTATGGGTGCAACGCGCCCTGGCAGTCAGTGACATCACTTGTTGAGACGCAGCACGCGTCCTATTTTGGGAGCGTGCGGACCAAGTCTGCCCGACAAAGTCTGATACTGCGATGGCCCGCCCCGAGGGGGAGGACCTTTGTTGTTGATGCGATCGGCTGCTGCTGCAACCAGATGTTCCACATCAGCCCTCCACTGCTCCATTGCACCCTGGGATGCACCCGGAGGTGGTGGCCGTTGGAGGAGAGCACGTGCTGCATGGAGCGCGTGTTCAGGATTGATGTTATTCGCCGATGCTATGACCGACGCATATGCCCCGTCCCGTTGTCCAACATGATTTGATGGTGCAGGCGGTGGCGGCGGAGGCATGACTTCTGCTAGAGCCACGACACCTGCTGGTTGTTGCATGTTGGAGGGATTGCCTCCAGCAGGTTGCGCAGCGGGGTTGCCGTTGGACGATCCAGCAGCCGAGTTCACCATTCTTGAAATCTCGGGCCCTCCCCCTTCCTGGCGCGCCAACTATCGGAGTGTTTTTCTAGCAATTCTCCTGATACTACCATTGGAATCTTGCGGAGTTTGTAGTTCGGTATTGGGTGCACAGAGATTCCAAAGAAAATGGCAAATGAACACAAGGATTTACCTGGTTCGGGCCGCCTGAGCGTAATACCCTACTCCACAGGGTGTGTAGCTGTTGTATTGAGCGTCTAAGAGCTTCTCAGGAGTTTTCAGCCCATAGACTGTGTGTGTGTGTCTGAGAGCGTCAGAGAGCGAGAGTCTCCCCTGTGTATCGTTGACCAGTCCTTTTATAGTACAAGGTCTGGTCGTTACACTGTTAGCCTGGCCAGACATGTGGCCCTGGCGGTTACTAATGTTTAATACATAATTAATGAGATTAATTACCCTTCATAGCGTGGTAACGGGACCTGACAATACTGTTACTGGTATTAAGGGCCTTCTGATCATGTGTCATTAATATGTTATTAATGACACTTAATCAGGTCTTGAAGTCTTTGATTGCCCCTTGAAGGTCCGAGTCGTTGGGGGTTAACCAGCTTGATTGCTAAGGTTGAAGGTCCGTCGGTTTGGACACGTGGTAGCTTCGGAGCTACTAGTCTGGGACTGGTAGGTACGGCGTAGATGTACATGTGTCGATACTGGAGCTTCCCTCTGTCGGAGGTTATGACCGGGGGTGCTGCACAAGTGTTTAGTCTGGAGCTATCCCATGTGTGGGATATAGTTCCGGTTGCAGTGTACACGTGGCAGTACCGGGACTAACCATAGATGGGAAGAAGGTCCGGTCTCGTATGACACGTGGGGCCTTCACAGGTCTTCAACTCGGACAGGTAAAGTCCCTTCGGTCTTTTTGTAGTCCCAAGGGGTATACGGTATGCAGGGTACCGACAGACGCGGCATAGCTGAATAATTAGATGTGCTGCTAGTATTGTTGGACCATTTGATAGCGTGGAGAATGGAAGTCGAGTAGGGCTACCATAGGATCTGCATGGCACACGAGGGGTCCGTGGGTGGGAGAATGGAGATTCAAGCCTGTCGGTAAAACCTTAGTGGTTCGTACATACTAGTAGTCTCTTTTGAAAGGCTATTTTTGTGATACCTTGGACACACACCAATGAAAGTGTGATAAGGCATAATGGAGTTTTCTTAGTTACCGAAAGATGATAAAATTATGAACATGTGGGTAAAGTGGTATAACCTCTCCAGAGTGTTTAAAACTATCACGATAGTTGTGCTCCCGGTCACGAGTACCAAGACAACTTCCATGATTAGCGAATGAACTTGGTTCTGGGATGGTTTGGGTATGCCAATTGAGTATGGTTTTGGTTATGTCATATGAGCATGGTTGGTTATGAGAAGTTATGAAATTGGCATATGGTTATGATATTGCTTGCTGTCTGGTTATAAATGGATTATCATGGTAAATGAGGATATCGAATACGTGATATGATAATTACTTTGGTTATGTTGGGATTTAAATACACCAAGATATTGTAGGTTGCTTTTACATGTTCGTAAACTAAAACTGGCTTGCTACAATGAACCATTTGTTTTCATTATTGTTTTTAGCTACATGTCATACTTTCCCACACTTGCTGAGTACGACATGTACTCACCCTTGCTATTCCCACACTAAAACAGCTACAGGGAACACTTCAGAGTACCCTGAGGATCATGTAGAGTACAAGGTTGTGTGCTACCGTCAATTGCCTGTGGAGTTGGAGTCATCTATGCTGGATTATTTTCCGCTGCAATAGAAACAGGTTATTTATATTATCATGACCTGGTTAAATTATGAATATCATTTGTGATGTTCCCGTGTATGTGTTATGAACGTTCCGGGAACACATATACGCTTACTTGGTTCATTTTCGGAACCGGGTATCACAAATTTGTATCAGATCAGTGTCGACTGTAGGATGCGAGCATAGATAGAATGGACACCACAAAACACATAGAAAGTATTTTCTAAAAGCTATTTTTGAATTGCTTGCTGCTGCATTTTATTTTGCCCATTTCAGCCACTATAAAGTGTTGTTACTGCTGCATTTTCATTGCAATTTCAGCTATATTTTGATACTCCTGTTGCTGCGATTATTATACTTTCACTATGAATATTTCCTTATGAGACACATGCATTTTGGTGCTGCAATATGCTGCATTACTTGCTTCTTGCTTGTGGCTGCAAATTTTCTCTTTTTTTCTCTCCCCTTTTGAAGTCGCAGCACTCTCTTGTTCCCTTGTTTTTATTGCTGCAATCTTCGGACTATTTCACCTCTCATCTCTGATGATTCTACATTAAGCAATATGATTTATTTTTGAAATAAAAAAATTTATCAATCTCTTTCTTATGTGTACTTATGTCTTTCTTTCCTCCTTTCATATCCAACACATTACTTTTGCGAAAGTTTTATATGACCACACCAGCATTCATAAGGACCGAGAAAAAGTAGGAGCGTTCGAAAAAGGAATCGGAAGAGTACACATCTAGAGGAGAAGGCATTCGAGATACACATCATCATATGAAGGAGCTTAGTATGGAAGAGCAACCGTTTGCTAACCTAAAGAAGGCGATGATACCACCTTTAGTCGTAGCTACGAAAATGTTGTGTCTCATAATTAGGATTTAAGTCTACCCTTGAAAAAGTTGTAATAAATGCTTAGTTCGTTAGTGCGCTTGCTTATGCTTGGTACGACGGTTGTATTTTTGCTTGGTTGTGTGTGCGCTTGGGTGTGTGTTGTGGAACGCTTTGGCATTTGTCTACATCCTCATCAATTACATAAATAATGCATCATTTAGGATCATATACCTTGATGCGTGCATGTACTTGAGAATTACTTCTATCTTCCTTCATTCTTGTCGTCTACTTCCGTGGAAGATGGTCACTACTAGAAGATTCAAGATTGCGGATGAAGTTGTGTGGGAATATGAAGGCGCGATGAAGAGAGAGTTCCCTCATCTCTTCTTTTTACCGTCCGAATCTTTAGGGCGACTTTTAAGAGAGTAGATTGTAACATCCCGATTTTTCAAATTTGACTAATTCAAATTTAAATCGGAATTTAGAATTTTATTTCCAAATATCTTCTCCGATCCATAAGAATCTTGAGGACGAGATTCATTTTAAGGGGGTAGAATTGTGACACTCTAATTTTCGATTTTTGGCAAATTAGTATTTAAATTGAAAGCTATAATTTAAATACTAGGAATAGTTCTTTTACAAAATGAAAATATAAAATATATACATCTCATCTTGCACTTGCATTCATACTTAGGTAGTAAAATTTATGTACCAAAATAAATATGTTGAAATTAATTAAATCACCATAACAAATATGGAAGAAAAAATTTAAAAAGAAAAAGAAAGTAATAATAAATAAATAATAACCAAAAAATAAAATAATGAGAATCAATAAATAATAAATAAGGAAAAATAAGAGACAAAGGAATATATGCAAAAATATAGTACAAAATAAATAGAAATTAAAATAAAAGAAAGAAAATAAAAATGATATAATAATAAATAATATTAAAGAATAAACAAAGAAATAATAACTCATAAAAAAGAAATAATAAATAACAATTAATAAAGAAAAAAGAGAAAGGAAAAATAATGAACAAGAAACAAATAATTTGAAATAAGGGAATACGAATAAAATGATTAATAAGAATAAATTAAATAAAATAAAAATAAATGAAATGAATGAATAGAAAATATAAAAAATAAAGAAGTAAAAGAAATAAATAAAAAAGTTAACAATGGCCAGAAGGCCGCCCCTGGCCCAAGCCAAAAAGGAAAAACAAAGTAAAGCAACCAAAAAAAGTCAATGTAGGTCATACCATAGGCCTGGCTACACTACCATGCAAAAAAAACCGCAGGGGCCAGCACCAACCCGACTCGGTATTGCAACCGAGCGGGCGCACGCGCCCAGTACCGAGGCGGATTGGGACTATAGTCTCCATGTCTTGTACTCTCTGGCGACTGCCGTATAAAAGAGGCTCGATGCCCCGTCGTGGCTTTGCCCATAGCCGCTAGTGAGAAAGAAAAAAAAAAGACTGAAGCCCTAGCCACCTTCAGCCACGGAAGAGAAGTCTACGACCAGGAAAAAAAGGAAGAGGAAGGAAGGAGAAGAGAAGGAAAATAAAGGAAGGAGCAGTCGTTTTTGTCAAAGATCTTCGCATCGTCGCCATTTTTTGCAGAAGATTTCTACGTCACCACTGTTTTCTTCGTCAATGTCTCTCCGTCATCCTCTCCTCAACGTAACCTAGAAGCCGGAGACGCATGTCACGCCGCCATTTCAGGACCCTCGAAAACTAGCTATGCTTACATTATTAATCAACCTAAATCTTGCAATATTTCATTCTAGATTTAACTAAATTTTATATTTTCGGTATTATTTAATATCTTTTCTAGATTTGATAAATAGGATTTAACACTAATTTCTTCATAAGGTATAAAAAATTTCAAAAAAATTCCAGAAAATTTGAAATAAATTGTGGAAAGTTATGAATAATATTTTTGACGTAGTTAATATTCTGTAATAAATAATTTTCCTCCGAATTAATTCCAAACTTGCTCAAATAAATAGTAAATAATTATAGAAAATTACTAAAAAGCCATACAAATTTATCTAGCATTAATACAAACATATTTTCTGTATGCATCTATATTTTTGCATATTGATTAGTATTTGAAATGCATTAATTGTGTATGTTTGTATTTGTATGTGCTTGACTGCGAGTAGACGGGTACGCTCAAGAGGTTACGATCCAGGAGTGAATATTCATGGATCTTCATGTGATAGACTTTTATTCGCTTGAGCATCAAATTGCATAATATAAATGCAAGTGTCCTTGACCATATTGATCCTATGTTTTAAAATGTTTTGTTTGTAAAAATGCATGCTTGAGTCATTATGATGGGAAACCTATTAGTAGGAGTTTACTGTTATTGCTTGTCACCCCTTGTCACCAGGTATATGATGAGTCGGAAATGGGTATTCTTTTCAATTGCATCGCTTCGCGGGATCTTGGAAAACTAAATACACTTGTTTAACAATTCTAATGACGGGGATTAATGATGATGGAATAATGATGACACTTTTTAGCAACATGGAACTTAGATGATCCAAGCACGCATGGTTTTGTGGAATGGGTTGGACGGTATGGTGGTTTTGCTTGCCTTAGATCTAAGAACCGGTTCATGACAGAATATGCCGAGAAAACAGTGCCACCACAACGCAAGTATGGACGTGGTGTAGCCAAATAATTAGGTGTGCTGCTAGTATTGTATGGACCATTAGATGCCGCAGGGAATGGGAGTCGAGTATGGCTACCCTGGGATTTGCATGGCACACGAGGGGATCCGTGGGTGGGAGAATGGAGATTCAAACTTGCCGGTAAAACCTTAGTGGGTTCATACATACTAGTAGTTCTTTTGAAAGGATACTTTGTGATCTCCAGAACCTTCCATAAGTTGCTTGCTTGGGCCGGCTGTAGCAGTCCACATTTCTAAACTTGGAAGCAGTGTCGCTTCCATTGCCATTTAACCTCTCCTCAGAGGGATCCCGGGTCCCTTGCCTTGGAGCTGTCATATTGAGGGGGCCAATTGGGCCCGTGGCAATCCCTTTGCCCTTGCCCTTAGCTTGGCAAGCAATTGCCGAGCTAGGGCCACCACCAGATGAAGCGTTGGAGGCAGGCTTCTTGGCGAGCACCTTTCGTCGAGCCTGAGGTGGAGAGGGTGCCGGCTCGGATGGACGCTCTTGGCGCTTCTTGCCTTGGCCCGTCAAGGACCGAAGCAAGGCATCTTGGTCCATCTCGGCCACAAAGTTGGAGATTTCGTCGTTGGTGCTCGACATTGTCCTAAGAATGGGTTACACAAGGTATGAATGAGAATGGATGGCAAGGAAATGCATTGAGGAATGAGTAATTAGGGTTGAATTCAGAAAAAATTGGAATAGTCCGGTGTACAGGTACGGACTAGTCCCGGTGACCGAACTTGTCCGTACATGGACCGGACTAGTCTGGTGTTCATCACCCTAAACCCTAACTAGGCGGCCAATGGTGTTGCTCAATGCAAGAATAGCTCAATATCAATGTAATACATCAAGAAAGCATGTATTTGGTGAAAGGAACAAAGCTATTTGGCCAACAACGAAGGAAATTATGATTTCTAGGGTTGGGGAGGAAAATTTACCGAAATTGCTCGATTCTTGAAAATGGAGGAGTTGAAGGTGCGGACAAGTCTGTGGTCTTCAATCCCTGAGCAATGGAGGTCGTTTTCCACCAAAACACGAAGAGATTTGATGGAGGACGAAGAAAATCGCCTTTGGGAGCTCGAGCGAGGAGAGAGAGAGAGCTTGAGGCAAGTGTGAGGGTGAAGAAGATTAGGGTTTGGCGGCGGCTAGGGTTATGTAGTCGAAAAGTCGTACTTGTCTGAAAATAATCAGACTAGTCCGAACTTTTCCAGAGCCTACATCGAACTAGTCCGTGGTCGGCCGGACTAGTCCTGACTACCAGTCACTTTGCAGACTAGTCTGCATGGGCGGACTAGTCCGGGTAACCACAGACTAGTCCGTGGTCACCGGGGAAGAAATGCTTAGCCCATTCGTATATATTCGAAGGTATTTATTAAGAAAATAGGGGGGGCAAAGAAAATCAAATAATCTTGATGAATATGATCAGTAAGCAAACAACAATCAAGCAATGATCATAATTCATCAAGATCAAGTAGTTGAAATAGTTTTTGGAGATAATTGAGAAAGATGATTTTCGCAACACAAACAATAATTTTGAAGAGTCCATACAGGTATGTAGGTTTTCAAGCCACATTCCTAGCATCAAGGATATTGATTTCATTTCAGAGCTCGCAAAAAACGTTTTTCATCTAGTGGCTTGGTAAATATATCAGCTAGTTGCTTTTCGGTGTTGACATGGGAAATGGCTATGTCTCCTTTCATTGAATGGTCTCTAGAGTGTTCAACTGGATTATGAGCAATTTTGATGGCACTCTCATTATCACAAAGGAGTGGAATACGACTCATATTGTTACCGTAATCCCTTAGAGTTTGTCGCATCCAAAGGAGTTGTGTGCAACAATCCCAGCTGCAACATACTCGGCTTCGACCGTGGATAAGGCAATGAAATTTTGTTTCTTGGAGGACCAAGAGACTAGGGATCTACCTAGGAATTGGCAGGCGCCGGAGGTACTTTTTCTATCTACTTTGAATCCGACATAATCTGCATCGGAGTATCTAATGAGATCAAACTTGGAACCTTTGGGATACCAAAGGCCATGGGTGTATGAACCAAATATCTCAAGATCCTTTTAACGGCTGTCAAATGACACACCTTAGGGTTGGCTTGAAATCTCGCACACAAACATACACTCAACATAATATCAGGCCTAGATGCACATAGGTAGAGTAAGGATCCAATCATGGAGCGATATACCTTTTGATCCACGCTTGGTCCATCTTCATTGAGATCCAAGTGTCCATTAGTTGCCATGGAAGTCTTGATAGGCTTCACCTTGTCCATCCCAAACTTCTTGAGTATGTCTTGAGTGTACTTAGTTTGGCTTATGAATGTTCCTTCCTTTTGTTGTCTCACTTGGAATCCCAAGAAGTACTTTAGTTCTCCCATCATAGACATCTCAAACCTATATGTCATAATCTTACTAAATTCTTCACAAAAGGATTTGTTAGTTGAACCAAAGATAATGTCATCAATGTAGATTTGACAGATGAAAAGATCATTGTCGAAGTGTTTCATAAATAGTGTATAATTTGCTTTTCGAATCTTGAAACCATTTTCAATTAGGAAACCTCTAAGACACTCATACAAAGCTCTAGGAGCTTGTTTGAGGCCGTGGAGAGCCTTACGCAGTTTAAAGACGTGGTCGGGGAACTCATTGTCTTCAAATCCGGGAAGTTGCTCCACGTACACCTCCTCCTTGATTGGACCATTGAGGAAGGCGCTTTTCACATCCATTTGGTAGAGCTTGAAATCATGGTAAGTAGTATATGCAAGCAATATTATAATTGATTCAAATCTAGCTACGGGAGCAAAGGTCTCATCAAAATCCAAACCTTCGACTTGTGAATACCCTTTGGCCACAAGTCGTGCTTTGTTCCTTGTTACCACCCCGTGTTCGTCTTGTTTGTTGTGGAAGACCCATTTGGTGCTGATGATGTTTGCGTTAGGTCTTTTGACGAGTTCCCACACATCGTTCAGTTTAAAGTTGTTCAGTTCTTCTTGTATCGCCACCACCCTGTCCGAATCTTTCAATCCATCCTCAATCTTGCGTGATTACAAAAAGGACACAAAACAGTAATGGTCACAAACGTTAGCTATGCGGGATCTAGTTGTTACTCCTTTTTGGATGTCACCGATTATGTTGTTAATTGGCTGATCTCTTTGGATGCATTGGTGTACTCTCGGCTGTGGGATTTGCGGTCTTGTATCTTCATGATCTTCTTCTTCTCCCCCTAGATGGTTGCTCTCATTGACTTGTTGATCTTCTTCGTTTTCTTGAGGTTGATCTTGTGCGGAAGCTCCCCCTTGATCATTAGCCTCCACTTGCAGTTCATCTTCCTCAAGCATATGTAGAGGTGGCTCTTGTGGTCGAACTTCGCCCAACGCCATTCTTCTCAATGCTTGACAAGGAGCTTCTTCTCTATCTAGCACACATTGATCAACTTGCTCCTTTTGGGAGCCGTTAGTTTCATCGAACACTGCGTCACGTGCTACTTCAACAAGTCCGGAGGTCTTGTTGAAGACACGATAGGCGTAAGAGTTCAAATCATAACCAAGCAAGAAACCTTCATCGGACTTCGAAGCAAACTTTGAAGTCCTAGGCTTAATGTTCAAAATATAGCACTTAGAACATAAAACTCGAAAATAAGAAATATTTGGCTTGTTACCGTTGAGTAGCTCATAAGATGTCTTCTTGAGTAGTCGATGAAGATAGAGTCCATTTATGGCGTGGTAGGCAGTGTTAACTGCTTCCACCCAAAACTGATCTGAGGTCTTGTATTCATCGAGCATTGTTCTCGCGATCTCTATGAGGGTTCGATTCTTCCTTTTGGCAACTCCGTTTTGTTGAGGGGAATAAGGTGCTGAAAAATCATGCTTTATGCCTTCTTCGTCTAGGTACTCCTCATCTTGAGTGTTCTTGAATTTCGTGCCATTGGCGCTTAGTATGTTCTTGACCTTCAATGAGAACTCATTTTGGGCACGCTTGAGAAACTTCTTTAGGTTCCTTGAGTTTCTGTCTTATCATGCATAAAGAAAACCCAAGTGAAGTAAGAAAAGTCGTCAACAATTACTAAACCATATTTGTTACCACCTATACTTATGTAAGCAATTGGACCAAAGAGGTCCATGTGAAGTAGCTCGAGTGGTCTTGTTGTAGTCATGACGTTCTTCGCAGGGTGAGGTGCTCCAACTTGCTTCCCGGCTTGGCATGCGCTACAAGGCCGGTACCGAGCACCTTTCCTTGACTATTGTCTCCAAAATAGACGCCCTCGCTTGGATCCTCATTTCCTTCATACTCAACAAACATCCTTCTTTCTCCTGTCATATGGTTAGTGCAACCACTGTTTAGCACCCATTTCAATCCACCAGAGGAATAGGCCTTTCGCTTACCTTCCTTTGCCATGAGGCAAGTGTTGTTGCCCTTCCATGCGCCTAGAGTTGGGAAGAGGGTGGACTTCTTGGATATCTTCTCGATGGCTATGCTAGCCATCTCTTCTTCCTCTTCGGATGAGGACCCGTCATTTGAGTCCCACTCCTTTCCTAGATGCCCTTGTCCAACTTGCTTATTTTTCTTGAAGAATTTCTTGGGATGAGGTTTTGCTTCCTTGGTCTTCTTCTTATTTTCTTCATACGGGCAATCAACTATAAAGTGGTCATATTCACCACAATTATAGCACGCCCGCCTCAAGTTTGGTCTTGGCTTCTCTTTGTATTTTCCTTCACATGATATTCCCCCTTGTCTTTTCTTCATCATTTTCTTAAATCTCTTCATGAAGAGGATCATGTCCTCTTCGTCAATGTCGCTGCTCTCGTCATTGCTGTCCTCTTCTTGTTGAGCTTCTCGAGCTTCTTTAGACAAGGGCTTGCAAATGGACTTCAAAGCGACCCCTTTCTTCTTTGCTGAGGTGAGGTCGGCAATCTCCTTGACATGCTTTGCCTGCTTTTCCATTATCTCAAAATTGATGATTTTCCCAAGCAGCTCATCCGGGGTCATTTTCTTGTACCCAGGGCTTTCTCTGATCATCGAGCACAAGGTGATGTTGCGAGGCATGAAAGCTCTAAGGATGAGCTTCACTACCTCATGATCGTTCCACTTCTTGCTTCTGTATGCTCGAACCTTGTTGATGAGCGTCTTTAATTGGTTGTACATGTCTTGCGGCGACTCATCTTCTTCAATGGCGAATCTTCCCGATTCGCCTTCGATCATTTTGATCTTCGCCTCTCGCACATGAGGATCGCCTTCATGTGCAGTTTGCAATGTGTCCCATATCTCCTTTGCAATATCGAGTCCATCCACCTTGCTGAACTCGTCCCGACTTAGTGATGAGGTGATGACTTTTGCACCTTGGGTATTTTGATGGATTGCTTGCTCTTGGCTAGGCGTGAGCTCCTCATCATCGTCGGGGATATCTATTCCTGTAACAACAATGTGCCACAAGCTTGGATTGAGTGAGTTCAAATGCATTTTCATGTTTTGCCTCCACATTGAGTAGTAATTGCCATCAAAGTGTGGGGCTTTTCCAAGTGAATAGATAAGTAATGGTTATTGTTAGAATTAAGTCGATCGTAGTTAAAAATATATTGGGAGTAGTCGGTGCGACTACCCCCCTTTTTCTTCTTCTCGTCTTCGACCTTCACTTACCATTTCGAGAGAGCTTTCTTCCTTAGGAGCGCCTTGAGTTCAAGCGTCTCCTCATCATCGTCCTCGAAGTCTTGGATGGCATCGAGGAGCTTCTCCAATTTTTGAGCTTTTTCGTCTTCAACCTTCTCTTGGTTAAGACTCTTTTGTACACCCTTCATGTCCGACATGTTTTCTTCGAGCGATTAGTCTCTTGCAAATAAACCTGCTCTGATACCAATTGAATATGGCCTAGAGGGGGGGATGAATAGGCCTTTTTGATTTTTAGTCGGAACCTGCAGCACTTATCAATCTGATCAAATCCCAAGATACCGGACTAGTCCAGTATAGTGCGGACTAGTCCGGTGCGTGCGGACTAAATTGATCAAGTTCGATAAATGACCTCAATACAAACATAGTACTCAGCATAAAATAGTATGTAACTTGCAAGTATTGATTTAATGAAGTTAAGTGTAGTGCAAATCACCTTTGATATGAATGTTCTAATGTAAGATGGACAAAATCAATCAAACCCTAGAATATGATATGAGAAACTTTAAGAGCAAGTTTGACACACGATTTTATCCCGTGGTTCAGTTCCCACAGAGGCAACCTACATCCACGTCGAGGAGCCCACGAAAGGACCGGGTCGTTGCTGACCCTAACCTCGTCGAATCGCAACGAAGGCCAATTCTTCTTCCACTATCACAATGGGGCAAATCACCAAGTTCTAGGGGCCTTCTCACAAGTTGGGGGCTTCCTAAGATTACAATTCAAACAGCACCAAGAACACACTCGTATGATCGACAATAAAAAACCAGGAGTGTGTTAGAGATCAAATCCAAGAGCTCAAACGTGTGGAATCTTGTCTCTCTTATGATCCAAAGTGAATCCACAAGGGATGGATCTTTTTTGTGTTGGATTTCGTGGAGAGATGTGTTTTTCTAGGCTCTTGGAGGATGTGACGGTGCAGGGGGTCGAGAGAGATGATAGCTGGGTCGTGCACATCTATTTATATTAGGGTTTTTAAAAGTTACCGTTAGGGTTTCGAGGGACCGTACTAGTCCGTGGTGGAGTTCGGACTAGTCCAGTGTGCGGCGTCTAGGAAACTTTAAGTGTCCAGAAACATCGGACTTGTTCGACTAGGAGCAGACTTGTCCGATTTTAGTAAGAAAGGTTTTCGGACTTGTCTGTGGTGATATCAGACATGTCCTCTGTGGTGATGCCCTTAGTGGATATAGGACAAGTACGCACTTGTAGCACTTGTTCGATTTTAGTCAGAGGCATTATCGGACTAGTCTGGACTTTTTCGGACTAGTCCGATGCGGACAAGTCCGCATTAGCTGGACTTGTCTAAACCTGTCCAGAGAGGATATCGGACTAGTCTGGTGTTTATAGGACTAGTCCGTTTTTCCTGTGAAATGTGAAGTGTGTGAGGATTTATGTGCTTGAGCTCTTGGGATGTGTTACACCAACACACTCCCAACACAATGATGTATTCTATTCAGCTCTTGAGCTCTTTTCCGAATTGATCCTCATTCTCCTTTTTTTGGCAGTTCTTCATTCTTTCGTTAATACCTGCGCTCATCTCAATAATATGGTCAGGATCTCATGTGTTTGTCATAAATAAACCAAAACCCAGAAGGGATGCCTAGATGCACTTTCAATTTGGGATACTATCAAGACTGCTCATGAAGGAAATCGCTTTGTTCGCGAAGCAAAGATTGAGATGCTTGAAGGAGAATTGTGGAGATTTGCCATTGAATATGGTGAATTTCCTCAACAAATGTGCAACTGCATGAAGACACTCATCAACAAGATCCGTGCTTATTGAAGCAAGAAGTGGACTGATCATAAGGTTGTGAAGAGAATGGTAAGAGCCATTATGACTCGAAATGTCACCTTGTGTTCCATGATAAGAGAAAGCCTGAGATTTCACAAAATGACCCCCGATGAAGTCCTTGGATAAATTTCAATCATGAAATGATGGAGAAAGAAGCCAAATATGTCAAATACTCTGTTGAACATACCTCATCCAAGAAAAAGGAGGTTGCCCTAAAGGCAACCTGCAGGCCCAAAGGAAAGAGACTCATGAGAGTCATGAAGAAGAAGACACTGATGATGTAAGCACATATGTGGATGATGAATAGATGGTACTCTGCATGAAAAGATTCAAGTGTATGATGAGAAGACAAATGGCCAGCAACTCTAGTGAAGGACAGAACAAGGAAAAAGGAAAATCCATGGCTCGATGTACTTGCTACAACTGAGGCGAATATGGACACTTTATGGTTGAGTGTACATATGAGGGAAATAAGAAGAAGAAAGAAGTGAAGTCGCAAGAGAAGAAAACTTTCTAGAAAAAAGAAAAAGGTACATCAAGCTCACATCGGCAAGGCGTGGGACTCAAACGATGAGTCCTCCTCGGATGATGAAGATGAGATGGCAACAATTGCCATCAAGAAGCCAACCAAGAAATCTACACTCTTCCCAAACAAGGTAGGATGGGAGACTAACAACCATACTTGCCTCATGGCTAAGGAAGGCAAGAAAAAAATTACACTTACACCCCCCCTCCTTGCACTTCTCTAATGATGATTTTGGTAGCTCTATTAAAAATGAGGAAATGTTTAAACGATTGAGCAAAACTGCTCTAAGAAAATGAAGATGTTGTCGGATGAAATCCTTGAAAAGGAGGAGCTCGTCAACCGCCGAGAAGATATGCTCATCCATGAAAGGAAGAGATATCAAGAGGTTGAAAAGCTTCTTGAGCTTTAAGAGGATAAAAGCAAGGCACTTGAGCTTGAGCTACCTTTGAGTAAGGAAACTTACTCACCTTTGAGTAAGGAAACTTACTCAAAACTAGAAGACTCACACACTGCAATCAAGGACGAACTTGCTAACTTGATGAAAGTTAACAAAATCCTTGATGTGCAAATTGAGTCACTCAAGCAAAGTGACGCTCCTCCTCAAAAAGCTCATCCTCTCAAGATGTCAAGTCGACAATAACTAAAACTGCACATGCTCCAGTAAGAAGGATATTGCAAAAGATGAATCCATTGTTTCATATGTTAAACATCCATCCCAAAGTGGTATCTTTGACAAGTAAAAGATTAAATATGCACATAGTGCATATATGGTCACAAGACCTCCTAGTGTCAAAGATGGTCTTGGGTATACAAAAAATAAAAAAGTTGCATATTAATGTTCAGAGTAGGGATCATATTACATCTGTTAAAGAAAAATCACATGAATCTGAACTGCAAACATTGTTTCATACTTTTGATGCTTCTTATGTACTTATGAGAAATAAATCTGGACATGTTTATGCAAAATATGCAGGGTCACGCCACAAGAACCCAAAGACTTGTGTGTGGGTGCCCAACACACTTGTGACTAATCTCTGAGGACCCAAGCAAGCTTAGGTACCACAACCAAGAAATAATTATGTTTTGCAGACCTATTCCTCCGAAGGATCCAAATGGGTGTTGGACAGTGGAAGCACCAATCACATGACCGGAGAGAGGAGTATGTTCGTAGAGTATGAGCGAAACGCGGATCTAAGTGAAGGAATTTATTTTGGAGACAACAACCAAGGAAAGATTCTTGACAGCGGTAAAACTGAAATTTCCTCTCAACGCACTCTTTCAAATGTTTTACACGTTGATTCCTTATATTATAATCTTTTGTCCATATCTCAGCTATCTGACAAATGATACAACTGTTTATTAACTAATGAGGGTGTGACAGTTTTTAGAAGAAGCGATAACACAATTGCATTCAAGGGAATGTCGAAGGGAAAGCTTTATCTTGTTGACTTCAACAAAGATAAAGCTGAACTCAACACTTGCTTGGTTGCAAAAACTAACATGGGATGACTGTGGTATAGATGGCTAGCCTATGTTGGGATGAGGAATCTGCAAAAGCTTCTAAAGGGTGGTCACATCTGATGTTTAAAAGATGTTGTGTTTGAGAAAGACAGGCCATGCAGCGCATGCCAGGCGGGAAAACAAGTTGGAGCACCACACCCTGCCAAAAACTTGATGACTACATCAAGACCGTTGGAACTTCTTCACATGGACCTCTTCAGTCAATTGATTATATAAGCGTCAACAATAACAAATATGGTTTAGTGATTGTTGATGATTTTTCTATATTTACCTAGGTATTTTTTATTGTATGATAAATCAGAAACCCAGGGAATACTCAAGAAAGTTTTGAAGAGGGAGCATAATGAATTCTCCTCAACCGTCAAGAATATTAGAAGTGAAAACGGAATAGAGTTCGATAATACTCAAGTTGAAGAGTACCTAGATGAAGAAGGGATAAAACATGAGTTTTCAGCACCCTACTCCCCTCCACAAAATGGGGTGGCTGAAAGGAAGAACATGACACCCATCGAGATGGTGAGGATAATGCTGGATGAATAAAGACTTCTGACCAGTTTTGGGCTGAAGCGGTAAAAACTACTTGTCACGCCACAAACCGGTTATATCTTCATCAATTTCTGAAGAAAATGCCATGTGAGCTCCTCACAGCTAACTGAAAGTGCAGCTAGGCATTCCCTTGTGGGTTTTGGACGATTGATGACAAATAAATGAGATCCTAACGAACTTGTTCAGATGAATGTAGGTGAACTCAGACGAAATAGTTTGGTGCACTCAAAAAGTGAAAAATGAAGTGACGAAGAAAAAGGAAAAGACCCAGTTGATGAATAAAGCGCGAATTAGACTTAATTGTATAGGTTGTGAGTGAGAGACACATCCCAAGAGCTCAAGTCTTTGCGTAGGGATAAGGTCTTAAAATAAACCTTAATAATTCACTGAGCATCGGACTAGTCCGTTCACATCCGGACTAGTCTGTTCAACTTTCTGTAGTCTCATTTCACAGTGCACCGGACTAGTCCGTTCATGGATAGGACTAGTACGTTAAACTTTCTAATGTTCCATAACACTATGCACCGTACAGGTCCGTCCTTGGACCGAACTAGTCTGAGAAACTCTCTGATGTTTCCTAACACTATGCACCGACAAGTCCGTTCATGGACCAGACTAGTCCGGGAAACATTCTGATATTTAGATACATAGGGAATCGGACATGTTCGGACACTTACCGGACTAGTCCGGTATACCTCACACATATTAGGAATTTTAGTGTGTTGCACATTCCACACAAATTTTTACACAGCACACCGGTCAAGTCCAGTCCCCATAGCAGACTAGTCTGGCCGTCGGGATCTCTAACGGTAATAATTTTGGGAACCCTATAAATAGGAGATCCACGACCCAACAACCACAACTCTCGAATTCTACTGTCAAGAACTGAAACCCTAGCGCTGCCACTTGTCCATAGAGCACAAAAACACATCTCTCCACACATCTAAGGTCCTCAAAAGTGAAAATCTTTGAGTATTATGATTTTGGAGTGGGAGATCGTTGTCTAAATGTCATTGAGCTCTTGGGGTTTGATCTCTTTACACTCTTGTATTACTTGTAATCTTTTCGAGTGTATTAGATCATCCTTTTCTGTTGTAATCTTTTGTGGGAGCCTTCAACGTGTGAGGTTGCCCCACCAACTATGTGGTTACCCGTGATAGTGGAATCATGTTGGCCTTGTGTGGTGACTTGACGAGGGAAAAGGGTTTGAAGAGACCCGGCTCTGTGTGGGGCGTGCTGGTTTCATGCCAAGCAGATCCACACACCGACACAGTCACTGCATAGATTCCACCCTCATGGCCATTCGTTGTATGGGGGCTGATTATTCTTTGACCAATTCCCAAAGCCTTCGAAGGTTACCGGTTTCTCTACGTCGCCATCGACGAATTCACAAAGTGGCCAGAAGTAGCTCCTGTTGTAACATGAACAACAAGCAAGCAACCATCAATTTCTTGAAGTACATAGTCTGTAAGTTTGGCATCCCAAACTGAGTCCTCGCTGAGAATGGGCCCCAATTCACTAGTGCAGCATTCCAAGAATATTGAGAAGACCTCGGCATCAAGATTCTACGCATCAGTAGCACACCCAGCAAGTAATGGGCAAGCCGAGAGAGCAAATGCTGAGATTCTCAAAGGACTAATGAGTCACACCTATGAACGCTTGAATAAGCATGGTGCCAATTGGATTAAGTAGCTTCTGTCTGCATTGTGGGCTAGCCAAACAACATGCAACTAGGCTATAGTAGATACACCTTTCTTCTTGGAGTACGAAGTCAAAGTTTTCCTTCCTTCAAAGATTACCATGGGTTCTCTTCGAGTCCAAACTTACGAAGAAGCCATGCAGGAATAGCTGCGGCGTGATGATATGGACCTTGCCGACGAGGCAAGTTGCCGAGCAGCTATCCGAAATGCGTGGTACTGCCAAGAGTTCCAGTACTATCAGCAACAACATGTGCACAATCGGCAACTTGAAATAGGCGATCTTGTGCTGTGGTGCATACTTTCTTGAGAAGGAACGGACAAGCTCTCCCCCAGGTGTGAGGGTCCCTTCCGAGTGTTAAAAGTTTCCTGCCCCGGATGCGTATGCTTGGCTACAGGGAAGGGACACCGCTTCCCAACCCCTAGAACATAGAACATCTCCGTAAGTTCTTCACTTAGCACGGAGGTGAGTCTGTTGTTATTATTATATTTCATAGTCTCTAAGAACAGGTGGGGTTGGTCCAAAGATGTACAGCATGCTTAGCATGGTTCCGTATCTTATGTGTGTATCCTTTGCCTCCCCTATTATCCGGAATTACTATGAAATGCTATGATATGAAACATTCCATTTACGTGCATTTACATTGCGCATGTTATTACTTCTTTGCCATGTTATACCTTCCTTCCAATAGTAAAAGTGTGCAATCCTGTTGCAAATAGGTTTCTAAGAATTCATGTGATATATATTGAAGTATTTTTATTAGTCTTATACGGGACCTAGTGAGCGTTTAATGGCCTACTCGCCTGAAAACCAATGTCAATGATAGGTTCGGAGAGTGCTAAATGCCTTGCCTAGTTCAGCACCCTAAGTACACACACTCTACATTTTCTAGTGTTGCATCAAAGTAAGGCGGGTCCGAACAGCACACGGTACTAGATGAAAGCGCAACCAATATACTGCTATTATCACAATGAATTGTTCAGAACCAAGAGTTCAACTAAGGACAATAAGACATAACTAAACTACAGGCAAGAAGAAGCATTTTACTACTTTTATTTGTCTCTCACGTGCAGGACAAAAGTTTTATACACTTGTTCTGTGAGCTCTAGCAACTTCAGGGGGTCCGATGTTAACATTTTACAGATTGACAGTGGGTCCCGTCAGATCAACAAGCTCCGGCACTTCCAAAGAGCCTGATGCTAACGTTTTACACGTTGGCAATGGGACCTGTTGGTGCTATCGAAGGCTACATTCAAGCTCGGAGCTTACCTAACAGCTCAATGCCAAGTACCTGATGGTAGACGATATCAATCCATTGATCACGTCTACTAGGGAGCCAAGTATACTACTGCAGTCACTCATTCATAGAAGATTCAATAATGAAGACCAAATATCAAGAAGATCAAATTCATTAAAGTTCCAATCTTTTTACAAATAAGTTTTAAGATACAATGGCAATTAAAGGGTGAGGAGGCCCTAACTATCGTTGGAGTTGCGTTCGAACCACGCGACTACAGTCTTGGCAGCGTCCTGCATGCTTGCCTTGGCTGCTACCTCCGTCTCTGCGACGGGCCCTTCCAGCGCTGGAGCCAGAGAGAACGTGGGGTCCCAGCTATGAAAGCAAGTCAGCACATACTCTACTACTGACTTGGCTAGGACCTTCCCCTCCGTCTCCAACTGGTCATTGATGATATCTTCCAGCAACTCTAGTTTGGTTCTGGTGGAGTTCAGGGTTGTGAAGGCTAGACCAATTTCTAGAGTCAGGTCACTCGAGACGGACTGGGATAAAGTGAAGAGGCACCAGAGCACTCTTAGCACGCCCAAGTCCCAGACTTGATGAGCTTCTATCTTCCGCGTGGCCTCCAGTTCCTCCAGTGATTTCCTGGTTGTCTTCAATTCCTTGAAGCCCTCCTTCGAGAGCAGTTCGACCTCTTTGTCATGCTACTGCACTCACTCAGCCAGCAGCTTTTCTTGGTCACCAACTTGTTCCTCTCGGAGGATCAAACGATCTTTCCTAGCTGCCAGGTTCCTCACCTCACATGCGCCCTCACCCTCTTTGGCAGACACAACAAGATCCCGCTTGCTGATGTTTTGTCCCCCCTGCCACAAACACTTTTGTTCTTCTTCAGAGCAAGCTTTAAACAAATCGACGAGGAGAGCCAAATCTTTTTCTCCACACTCATGGTTTTAGGAGATCTCCGCATCACTCTCTTGGAGCCCCTGTTCCTTACTGGTGATTACTTCTTGGCACTTTAGGATCTCTCCCCTAAATTTATTCAGAGAGTCGAGGCGAGCGTTAGCCAACTCATTGGTAGCTCTCGTGCCGTCGAGCGCCAGGTGAGTCTTTGTGTCTAGCTCTTCGATGGCAGATTTTCCATCATTCAGCAGCTCATCCATGAGCATCAGTCGTGCATGCTCGGTCGCAAGGCGATCCTTTTCGTTGGCCAGATGGGTCCATATAAACTACGTCTTGAAGTTCAGAAGCTTTCGCCACCCTTAGAGCCTCCCGCTCTGTCTTCAAAACTTCGCGCTCTCTGTCTTTAAAACTTCGCGCTCATAGTCGAAGCCAAGTTGCACTTGGCGAAGACTGGAGCATGCGTTCTCTATGGAAAGAGACAGCAGGATCGGCTCTGAATCTCCCGTCGGGTCTGCAAGCTCCACCATTGCTTCGAAAATAGTCGTCGGAATCCATGGCACAAGCATGGTGGACCCCAGCAAGCCTTCACCAGCAGTCGGTACCTCTAGTGCCACCAACGTGGTGTCACCCGTCGACTCCACCACCATTGTGGTGTCAGCCGTCAGCTCTTGTACGACTCTACTCTCTGGCCCTAGCGCCGTCGTGGTGCTTGTGGAAGGCTCCAACACTACCTCAACATCTAATGCCAGCTCACAAGTTGGATCCCGCACCATCGTTATCATCTCCAGAGCTGATGCGACATCTGCTGATGTTGTTGGCTCCTGCTCCACCACATTATCCGTCGCGGCCTCAGAAGATGCCACAACATTAACCAGCAGAACAGTCGGTGTGGTATCTTCAGCTGTGACACTGGCATGGCCTACTTGTGGCGTCTCTATTCTTACTGCAGAGGATGGTGAAGCAGAGGGAACAACAGCTGGCCTCAAAACTCTAAAAAATAGAGGAAGTAAAGAATCAACAAGGTGCAAGAAATGAAAAAGAGGGCAAATTCTTAAAGACATTTCGTACCTAGGACAACGGCAACTCCAGTCGGTGCTGAACTTCTTTCGTGGGTGACCAGAGTCATCTGAACCCACCTTTGCCTATGAAGCTGATGATCTAGACTTGGCTCCAGGAGTCTCTTTGACACCCGGTTCCGAAAAATGAACCAAGTGCAGTGTATGTGTGCCCAGGATGTTGTTTCACACATACACATCAACATCACAAATGATAAACAGAAATACCTATGTCATGAATAATACAAATATCTTTATTCTATTGCAGCGGAAAATAATCTAGCGTAGGAGACTCCAACTCCACAGGCAATTGACAGTAGCACGCACGCCTAGTGCTCCATCTTGACCTCCAAAATATTTCTTGTAACTGAATTAATGTGGGAATAGCAAGGGTGAGCACATGTCGTACTCAACAAGTGTGCGAAAATATGACATGTAGCTAAAATAAGGACGATAACAAATGCCTAGTTACAAGGGAATAGCAAGGGAAGAATCCGGAAAGGAGCAAGCTCCGAAGCCTCCGAGCCTTTGTCATCGAGGCTCAACCTCCGCACCTCGCGTACAACCAAGCGGTGACACCAACATTCCCGTCAAAGTCGTCCGAATTGGTTCGGACGCTGCTCAGACCACCCGTATATCCGGAGGTCTGAACGACAAATAGGAACTCGCGCTCATCACTTTCCTCCGGGCTAATGTCGACGTGTTTGCCTGGCAACCATCACAAATGCCTGGGATCCCTAGGTAAGTGATTGAGCACAATCTGAAGATCTATCCCGGCGCTCGGCCTGTACACCAGAAGCCTCAGAAGCAATCAGTAGAGCGATAGAACTTCATACGTCAAGAAGTAAAGAAGTTGCTTGAAGCTGGATTCATCCGAGAAGTCTTCCATACAAAATGGCTGGCAAACCCAGTCATTGTACCCAAGGCCAACATGAAGCTTCAGATGTGTATCGACTACACTACACTAAATAAGATATGTCCAAAGGATCCATTCCCACTACCTAGGATAGACTAGATAGTGGATTCCACCTCCGGTTGTGAATTACTGTGTTTCCTAGACGCATATTCTTGGTATCATCAAATCAGAATGTCTAGGGAAGATGAAGAGCATACTTCCTTCATCACATTAGATGGATTATATTCTTACACTGCCATGCTATTCGATCTCAAAAACGCTGCTTCAACGTTTGTGCGAGCTATGTACAAAACGTTTGGAGAGCTCATCAGAGATGTAGTGGAAGTGTACGTCGATGATATCATCGTCAAGATCAAGAACAAGGAGTCATTTCTTGACACCTTGCAAGCTGTCTTCGACAAATTGCGAATCACACGCACGAAGCTAAACCCGAACAAGTGTGTCTTCGGGGTTAGCTCTGGAAAGCTTCTTGGATTCTTGGTGAACCACCAAGGAATACAGGCTAATCCAGCGAAGATTAAAGATATTGAAGGTATGCGGCCACCAGCTCGCATCAAATATGTTCAGAAGCTAACTAGATGTCTAGCTGCTCTTAGTTGGTTCATTTCAAGACTGGCGGAACGGGTGCTACCCTTCTTCAAACTATTGAGGAAGTCCGGACAATTCCAATGGTCTGAAGAAGCAGAGAAGGCATTCCAGGAGTTGAAGCAGCTCCTCACCACTCTACCAACCTTGGTAGCTCCGAACCCTGGTGGACCACTTCTGCTTTATATTGTGGCACCTGACAATGTCGTCAGCATGGTCCTGGTTGCGGAAAGACCAGAACCATCCTCAGTTCAGGAATCCAGACCCCTTCAAGAGGGTCAGGAGCTACCTGATGACGAGTCTGGGTCCCAGCTCCCAGACCCAGATCCTCGAGGCGAGACGGCAGAGGATCAACCTCTTTTAAATGAAGGAGTCATTATTGCTGAACAAGAAGATCCGTACCCCTCCAGGAAGGTCCGAGTCAATTCAGAAGAAGCTCCGTGTTCCTCCAGCTGGAACTTGGAGGACCCCGAAGAAGGTCCGGACCCCTCCGGGAGGGTCCGGGTTGACGAGGAGGTACTCTGGGCCCCTCCAGGAGGGTCCAGATAGTCCAATGCCCAGTATACTTCATCAGTGAAGTACTCCATGACATCAAGACTCGATACCTAGAGGTGCATAAGCTGCTCTACGCAGTTCTTATTGTCTCTAGGAAGCTTCACAATTACTTCCAAGCTCACAAGATTTCAGTGGTAACCTCTTATCCACTGCACGCAATCTTGGATAATCCCAACTCGACTAGGAACATTGTAAAGTGGGCGGAGGAATTGGCCGAGTTTGATCTTGAATTTGTTTCAAGACAAGCAATCAAGAGTCAAGTACTGGCGGACTTCGTGGTAGAATGGACCCCCTCCCCATCAAATACTTGGGGCCCTTCGTATTGGGAACCGGCGACCTTCAATTGCGTGAGATCCACACGCATAGATCTCACCCGCCGCATCCCAGATATGCCACGCGGCAATGGTTTAGCTGTGAACCATCACCCCAATGGCTCATCCAAAAACCCTTGAAGACACGGCGCGGGAATCGAAAGATGGACCCACCTTCGGCAAAATGACCTAATCCAAAAGGTCTCTCCCAGAGGTGGGCCCAGGGGGCCACTGTCGGTACCCTGCGCACCGGATACCCCTTCGGACTGCAAAGAGTGCTAAGGAACTCCACCTATCAGTGTTGGAGACCTCCGAAGGCCCCATGTGTCATACGGAACCGGACCTGCCTCCCTTCTATGGTTAGTCCCGGTGCCGCCACGTGTATCATAAAACCCGGAGCTACAATCCCTACGCGGGAAAGCTCCGGACTATATACCTGTGTGGCACCCCCGGACCTAATCCCTAACAGAGGGAAGCTCCAGTACTGACACGTGTACTATAGCACTGGACCTATCCATCCTAGATGGTAAGCTCCGGAGCTGCCACGCGTCCAACCGTCAGACCTTCGACATCAACAGGTTGATTGGCGGATCTCCAGCGGCTGGGACCTTCAAGGGACAATAAAGCTTCAAGACCCGATTAAGTGTCATTAATGTTGTCTTAATGACACACGATCGGAGGACCCTTAACACCAGTAACGCCACTATCAAGGCGCGTTACCACGCTGTTAAGTGTAATTAAGCTCATTAATTGTGTATTTAGCATCAGTAACCACCAGGGCCACATGTCGGGCCAGGCTAATGGTGTAACGACTAGTCCTTGTACTATAAAAGGACTGGTCGAGCGATACATAAATGGGGAGACACGCGGTCAAGACACTCTAGCCTCTGACACTCTAGTGCTCAGACACTCAATACAACAACACACACCCGTGGAGTAGTGTATTACGCTCAGGCGGCCCGGACCACGTAAATCCTCGTGTCAACATGCCACCTTCTTCTGAATCTCTACGCACCCACTACCGAACTACAAACTCTGCGGGGTACCAACGGTAGTACCCGGAGAATTGCCAGAAATAAACACCGACAATATGAACTATGAAATTCATTGAGTTGCAAATTATCTCTGAATTGCAATGTCATTGGATTTGTTTATCCCTGAATTTCAATTATAGCCATTAATTGCAATATCATTGCATTTGTTTATCCATACAACGGACGCTCAAAATAACGTGCGAGTTGCAATGAACGCTCACGATGTCGTGCAAGTGGCAATAGGGTGAAGAGTGCATGAGAGACGCACTTTAAAAAGACGCGTCTCAGATATCCGATTCGTGCCGAAGATCTCTTGTACCACCTCGGATAGTTGTGCGCATTGCAACGACCATATAAGTCATTGCGCACAATTTGCAGTCGACAAGTTAGCATGCGATAGTTGTTGGTCGCGGGGACAACAACTTTCGCATGCTGCTTGTCCGTTCGGCCACAAAATAATGAGAGACACACCTTACCAGGGCACGTCTCCATTTTACGCTGAAGATCTTTTAGCCCACGTCGAAAAGCCGAGCGTAATGCAAAGATCATATAAGGCATTGCATATAGATTCCCGCATGCGAAAGATATTTCAAGCTTCAGCACACCGTAGCGTGTTTTTTGCATGCATGGATATGCCCGCATCCGAAAGATCATAATGTGAGACGAGCATTGTATATGTGCGTCTCCGAGTTTTGCTATTTTTATCCATCGCGCCCTCTCTCCCAACAATTGGCGAAATTTTTAGCTTTTGCCCCCCCCCCTCGACCTGGAAACCGCAGCTCTTGAGCACGCATCCGCCGTCCCATCATCATCAACATCTGTAACACCCTAATTTTCTCTTAGCATCACGCATTGCATAACATTTTCATGCATAAATCATTAGTAGAACAAAAGAGAAGAAAAATTAAAGATAAACATGTATATACAAATATGTGTAGGTAGTAAGAAAAGTGAATAAGAATATAAAATATATAATAGAAAATAAATACCAACAAATGGGAATATATAAAAAATAAATAATATAAAGGAAATGTATATAAAATCTAAAAAAAAAAGAGTTTCTGGAACCTTCCATAAGTTTCTGGGGGAAGCTATGCTTTCACCCGGAAGGTTCCGGGCAAACGAGCGGCTCGCCCTAGCGCTCGAGCCGGCGCCCACGCGCCTGAGCTGCCGAGCAGGTTTTCCCACGTCCACCCGCACCAGCGCGCTCGTGACCGAGCCGGTTGCCCGCGCGCCGCGTTTTTTGGGCCGAGGCCAACTAGGACTCTGTCCCGAGACTCGGTACAGACGCCCCTCCAGCTTTATAAGGAGCTGCAGGTTCCGAGTTTTCATTATGTGATCGTAGTCTTCCAACGGTGCCGCCAGAGAAAAAGAAAAACCCTAGCCGCACCAGGGATAAATAGGAGGAGAAAAAGAGAAGAAGAGGAAGAGAAGGAAGGAGCCACCGTCTGTCGAAGATTGTCGCGCCACCGTCGTCATGCCGCCGAAGGATCGCTGCGCCATCTACTTCGTCTACGCTACGCCTCTGTCCCTTGATCTTCGAAGCCGCCGCATCTATGGTAGGATACATTTGCCGACACGAATTTTAGCAACGTATTAGATCTAATAATCAGAATTAAATCATAGTTGCACCAATCTATTTTATTTCAGAAACATTAATTCTCGCTAAAACCCCGTAAACTCGCATGAACACATATGAACTAGTTGCATATAATTAATAAACAACCATAGATATTTAATTAACAAACCTTGCATGCATTCATGTCATTGCATATTGATTAATATGTGTGCATCATGGTGATTCGTATGTATTTTATTGTATGTGTGTGATCACGAGTAGAGGGACGCGCTCAAGAGGCCGTGTACGAGGATTTCCAGAACAAAGACTTCGAAGCGCTTGAGCAACCCCATCTGTCGGAGCAAGGCAAGTGTCCTTGATCATATCGATCCAGTTTTATGAAATGTTTTGTTTGCAAAATTGCATGCTTTTGTCAATATGATGGGAAACACATGTATAGGAGTTTATTAGCGTTGTATGCCACCCCTTGTCGTTAGGATATACACGATGAGTCGGGTATGGGTATTTTTCTTTTTACAACGCATCGCGATACGGGTTATGGGCAACTCAAATAATATGCTTGACAACTTTAATTATGAGTACTTGGGATGGTAATAAGATGATGATTAAATTAGCAACATGGAACATAGGATATCTAAGAAAGCATGGTTTTGTGGAATGGGTTGGATGGTACTGTGGTTTTGCTTGCCTTAGATTTATGGACCGGTTCATACAAATATATGCCAAGACAACAGTGCCACCACAAGGCCAAGTATGGTGCGGCATAGCCGAATAATTAGGAGTGCTGCTAGTTTTGTATGGACCATCGGATGGCGCGGGGAATGGGAGTCGAGTAGGGCTACCCTAAGATCCACATGGCACACGAGGGGGCCCGTTGGTGGGAGAATGGGGATTCAAGCCTGCCAGTGAAACCTTAGTGGGCCTGTACATAATAGTAGTCCCTTTTGAAAGGCTATCTTGTGATCTCTTTGCCACGCACCTACGAAAGTTTGATAAGGCATAATAGAGGTTCTTAGTCATTGAAAGGTTATGAAATCATGAACATGTTGGTAAAGTGGTACAACCACTGCAGGGTGTTAAAAACTATCGTGATAGCCGTGCTCCCAGTCACGAGCACCTGGACAACTTCCATGATTAGAATTGGACTTGGGATTTGGAATGTTTTGTTAAGGTTATGGTTATGTTTATGGTCATGGATTGAGTTATGATAAATGGGCATGGACGATGATGACGATGGTAATAAGCTGGTATATGGATGGGTAATTAATTATGGTTATCTATTATGTTAATTATGTGGGATATGACAGGATTACTTCACATAGGCATAGTATGATGCTTTTTACATGTTTTAAATGTACATTTCAGCAATTAGCCATTGTTTGTTATCAAGCCTTGTTTAATGTACATGTCATATATTCCCACACTTGTTGAGTACGACACATACTCACCCTTGCAATTCCCCTACCAACAGCTACAGGAGACACTTGGGAGTACCCTGAGAATCAAGTGGAGTACTGGTTTGTGTACCACCATCAATTGCCTGTGGAATGGAGTCGTGCTACTTAGTTTACTTTCCGCTGCAATAATTATAGTCTTGTCATTCATGAACCATTGGATTATTATAATAAGGTACTTATTTACTATTAGAGACATGGTTAAATTATGTATATCATTTGTGATGCATCTGTGTATGTGTGATGAACTTCCTGGGCACGCATATACGCTATACTTGGTTCATATTCAGAACCGGGTGTCACAATGTCGCGCTTCCACCGTTGACCCCGACCCCGCCATCGACCCCGACTTTCTTGTCATCAGAGAGTTGAGTACGTTGGAGCACGCCGGCTCGTCCCCTGTCCACCGAGCACGCCGCCGCCATCTCTCTTTCTGAACTCGCTCTTTGTCATTGTCACGCTGCCGCCATCGACCCCTACCTCATCGTCAACCCAAACCTTCGTCATCAGAGAGTTGAGCACGCCGGAGCACGCTGCCTCGTCACCTGTCCCCGGAGCACGCCGCCGCTTCGACCCCAACCTCGTTAATCGGTATGAGCACTCCGCATCCTTCACATAAGTGAAAATGTTCCCCCTGTCACTGGAGCACGTCGTCCTACTATCATTAGAGAGTTGAGGAACCACCGCTCCGATGCCTCCGCCAACATGTCGCAGAGCACGCCGCTGCCTCATCCCCTGTCCCCGGAGCACGCTGCCGCCTCGACCCTGCTCTCAGAGCGTGCATTCCAGTTATTTTATTGAATTTGAGGATGTCCAATGAAGCCTCATTGTTAATCATGTCATTGATCCAATAGGAAAAATTTTCATTATGATATACATTCATCTTTGTTGTTTATGTCCAATACAAAACTAATGTATTTGTTTTGACTATAAATGTATATAATGAATTCTGGTTCGCAAACCCTTGAAACTGCAGGAACTGTGGTTGACACTAGCATTTGCCATCTTAGTGAGTTTGATTTCTACCTCAGCAGCCATGCTGGAATCAAGGTACCTATGCGATAATAGGTGTTTGTCTCACGAGTTTTTGATATCAGGCTATAAATGCATGAGTGGAATGTAAATTCTTTGTTTTTTCAGGGGACAAGCACACTAGTTCTTTTCCATGTCCTTTGCCATGAGAACATTTTCTTTGCTGATGCTTTGTAGATGCTCACCAACTGCTTGTGCTATAAGTAAGCTCAGTTCTCCATTCACTAACAGATATTGGCTATCTTATGTGACTGGTTAAGAAAATGTGGCTACAATATGATAATATCTTATATGATTTCTGTGATTTTGTTGGATTTGAGGATGTCTCCGTCAGAGCATTAGAGGCTATGAAGGCTCATCGTTAATGAAGTCATTGATCGGGAGAATTTTCATTACGGTATTAAGGATTAGATGATGACAGTTCTGATGTGTGTAATTGGTTACATTGTAATCTGGATGAAAAATTTTTGTTGTATAATTAGTATACTTCATGACCATGATGGACACATTGTTAATATTTGATTGGTCAATATAGTTTAAGGTGTGATCTTTTTGGCTATACATATGTTCATGTATGTGTATGTTGCTGACACTGGTATTACGGATGCCAAATCCTGGCTAGCTCCAGGATGCAGCTGACAATAAGGATAATCAGGCGTGGGGGTACACCTAATAGGAGACCCTGCTTATAAACCATCCGCGATGAGCTGTAACAGAGAACGTCTCGGATAACCTATATAGAGGAGACAAGCTTCCGTAAAGGTCATCTCATATTAGTAAACAAATATGCGACGGGCCACAATATAGCACGTCTCGGATCAGTCAATATATCTACAACGGTCTTTCTTGGGGCTTGTCACGCATGTATGCCGATGGGCGATGCCTGCCACCCCGTCTCCAATGACCCTGTAAAGACCGCCTGTTATGACACAAAGAAAGGAGATGCACTTCCTTTAAGCATGTCACGCAGTTAGGATGATCGGTGACGCGCCATACGCATGTCTCTGATTACAATGTAATACGCAACGCGATGATAGAAACGCACAGTTTGTTCGTCTTCCTTCTTCATTAGGGCGCGTCTCAGATGAGCCTTTCTTATGTAGTGTCACCACAGCCTTCTGAGAGCCACAAGAGAGCGCCACGCATCGATTGACTGCATTTGGCGCCTGGTGGCAGTTGACAAACCAGGGAGCTCAACTGACCTGGTTCTGACTCCTCCCGTGATGTGCTTCCTCCGAGTGACATATAGGTCTTCAAGCCATCCCTCGGTGCTACACCTTTGGATTATCTCGTATACTTCTGTAGGTGGGCCATTTGATCTGCATGCTGCCACATGTCAGCATTTGATTGGTTGGGAATGTATTTTTCATGATCCCTCCCTTCATTTACCTCAATTATGTGCAATATACATGCATGACTTCTTTCCAATTACAAGGGGAACTAGGTTATTTCTAAAAGCATTGTGTGTAATAAATGTCTACTCCTCCACATAATCGATTTATATTGACAGTCAAAATTGGTACTTCATGACCGTCAACAGGCTCTAGAGAGGAGCCTTTCTAGTTCCTAAGTCCATTTTAGGAAAGATATGACTCATGTATGTTTCCTTGTATTTGTGACTTTATGCTTATTAATATTATTAATCTTTTCATATTCATACGTTTGAATGAACTGTTTCTTGTTTATTATGGAATTCTCATGTATGGTAGGCTAATTGTTATTATGCTAGTGCAGTAACATTGTTAGTGTACTACCATAAAATGTCATCAGTCTCCACTATAGTCTAATTGTCTAAAGTCATGAACATGTTAGTATATGAACTCATTAGTGTTTAGACCCAACATTGGTTGAACAATTTTTAGGTTAGGAATTGCCTTCAATTCATATCGGATTTCTAAAGTATCACTTAGTATATAAACATGGTGTTTGGATACTTAAGTAGTGGTCGGATGTCTCGTAGACCTACGGGTTGAAGAGATAGGCGGTAGGTTGTGACTGCTTTGTCCATCCTTTGTAATCACCCACGTTCGGCTAGGCCACTGGAACTTGGCGGGAGTCACCTGGCAGACCAGGTGTAAGCCCGTGCTCGATATGTTGGATCGCTAAACCTTGGGACCCATCACTAATATGTTCACATGTACACTATTAGGCTATACACACACGTATATTAAAGCACAATAGGAACAACTCTTTCTTTGTCTAACTTCTGATAGGACTATATTATCTTATTAAAGTAGGTGCACATGTGTGTCACAATACCCTCTTATCATCATTTATCTCCCTTATCGAATACCTTCTAGGAGACTCTGTAAACTAACTATAAGAGTAGTTCCGTATTACTTTCTTGCCTTCTTTTAGGATAAACAAATACGATTACCTAAAAGACTTTCGGGTGAAATGCTACAACAGTATTTTTTGTGCGCTTGCAGATCTTACCATATATTGACCCAAGGTGCATTAATAAAATATTCATGGGTATTTTTGGTGCCATTGCCATGTATGTTTCATTAATGTAACTTAACATGAGTCAACACTTGGGACGCTTCATCACTAGATTGCACTACGTAAGAAAGGCTCTTACGAGACGGGCCCGAATGAAGAAGGGAGATGAACAAACTGTGCGTCTCCGTCATCGCGTCTCGCATTATGGTGGCATCAGAGACGGGCTTCAGGGCGCGTCACAGATCAAACTAAGTGCGAGACACGCTCAAAGAAACGCGTCTCCTTTTTTTGCCGTAACAGACGGCCTTTACGATGTCATTGGAGACATTGTTGGCGCGCGTTGCCCACCAGCTTACAAGCGTGACAGGCCTTACAAAGCACGTTGCAGATATATTGTCTATCCGAGATGCTCTATTATGTAGAGCGTCGCATATTGATTAACTTATGTGAGACGGGCTTTATTGAAGCTTGTGTCCTTTATGTAGGTTATCTGAGAAGCTCTCTGCTACAGCTCGTCGCGGATTGTTTACAGACACTACTATTAGGAGCTAGTCAGGATTTGGCAGCCGTATTACCAGTGTCAGCAACATACTGTTCATGAACATATATATAGCCAAAATTTTCACACGTTAAATTATAATGACCAAACAAATATTACCGAAGTGTCAATCGTGGTTATCAAGTATACTAATTATACAACAATGATTGTTCATCCTGATGACAATGTTACTAATTACACACATCATAACTGTCATCATCTATCTTGTATACCGTAATGAAAATTCTCCCGATGAATGACTTCATTGACGAGGAGCCTTCATAGCATCTAATGCTCCGACTGAGACATCCTAAAATTTAACTTTAATAAACACAAGAACAAATAGATATACAATTGTAATAAACACAGGAATTATTAGTGAATGGAGAACAGATCTGACTTGTAGCACATGCAGTTGGTGAGTATCTACAAGGCATCAGCAGAGAAATTGTTTTCATGGTAAAGGGCATGGTACCGAGCTGGTGTGCTTGTCCCCTAAAAAAACAAACAATTTACATTCCATTGATGCTTTTATAGTCTGATATCAAAAACTCGTGAGAGAAACACAAGTTTGAAACATTGCAAGTTAAAAATGGAGCAGCTGAATTAAAACAGTAAGATCAGACAGTCCAAACAGCTGCACTGCAGTAACTATTACTCCTTATATACATTGAAAAGTTTAGACAATCCGAACTATTTGAAGGTAACTACTAGATACATATTGAAAAGTTTGAACAATCTGAACTGATTGAAAGTAATTGGTACTCCCTATACACATTGAAGAGTTCGAAAAGTCTAACCTGATTGAAAGTAAATGTTACAGTCAATACACATTGGAAAGTTCAAACGGTGCAAAGTGAGTGTCTCGAGTATACTCAAAATGTTACATGTAAACACTCACATTAAACATAATTGCCAATGTACTAAGCACCTAAGAATCACAACTTGGAATATAAGTAACAAGCACATTTTCTAAAGCTCCAATCTTCATTGCAAACTGAGTAATCAATGGCGTGACTCTATGGAACCTCCTATCTTAAATTTTCTAACCATTTAAAAATCATAGTTTTAAAAAGAGAGATTTTAATATTTTTAACCTTGGCAAGAAGGATTCTCACTTCATCACCACGTAAAATCCTAACATCACCACTAGAAAACATAGTCATAGCCACCCATCTATGCATGAAACATAATGTGTGGTTATGGATGTGGCTATTCCTAGGAGTCCAACAAACTACCTCATGGATTTTGTATTACCAAAAGCCCTTCTTATCAAATTTAGGCAAAGTATTTAAACCTAATAAACCATACTTATAGAAGCCTAAGTACTTAGTTCTTTTCCAGTAAGGTAGTATTCTTTTCGGAAAAACCGAAAAGTAATACCATGACTTACTCTCATGAGGGTGCAAAGGAATTGAATAGTAAGGAGACGTGAACCGTCGTCACTATTGTGAGCAAAATTATCCCATCATATTGCACGCAAAGCAATAGAACATTCAGAGTCTATACCAATTTTGGTGAGTCGTTCGGGTTTGAAGGCCTTTGTGTGAGTGAACTCACGGTCTCGAATGATGTTGTAGGCTTGACATTTGACATCACTTGCCAAGTCAAGGTCATTATCATTGAGAAGCTTTGGTGAATCATCGACTTGCTCCTCCTCTATTGGGATGTCATCTTGAGTGTCATGTGCAGTAAGAGTGTTTTAGTTCTCCATTGTTGAAATGATGAATAGTTACTCCATTTTATTCGTCCTTAGTGCTTTGTTTAAAGCTTAGTATTCTCTAAGTATTAAGTTTTTTGGCTTTAAAGTGATGCACTTTGAAATTAGAAATAATATGTAGTGTAAACATGATCCATTTCTAGTTAGTTGTGAGGTACGATATAGTACATATAGCTGCTATAATCCTGTCTATGTGAAACTTGAATTCTCAAGATTTAGTTTTCCAAAAAGATAAAATTATAAAGTTCCTCAAATGATGAGAAATTCCTACCAAATTCATATAATACAACTCATTTGACAAACAATATGCATATGATATTCGTTTTCACATTTAGCCTAGTCAAACTTGTGAAGACCTATGAGAGTTTCTTTTCATAATTTCATGATTAAGATTTCACGTGCACATGCTAAACTTCTACACTTTAAGTTAGCAATATTTCATCCATCCACTCCACCACAAAATATAATATATGCTATCATTATCAAACACTCTCTCCAATATTCATTGAAGGAGAAGATGACATGGCTACAACAAAAAAAAAAGAAAAAAAATGCATGCTCCAAAAAAAATGAGCGTAAGAAAAAAAAGGAAAAAAAGAAAAGTATACATGTTTCCTCTTCATAACAAAAGAAAGTCCAGAAAGAGGAGTAATCTTCAATTGCACTACCTTTTCACTAAATTTCACACACTTGCACTTCTTGATCTGAAAGTATGAGTTGATTTCTCCTAAAGCTTACTCTTTTATCTTAGCAAAATATGTGTTGTAAGTATGCTTACTCTTGTCTCCTACCAAGCTCTTTAAAGACCATACCTAAAAGTAAAAATAATAGAGGCATTGCCTTGGATAAAAAACTCATACACTTTGAGTGAGCTAGAGCACATCACTTGAGGAACTTTGCCTTTCTTTACAAAATCATTTAAAAACCTCCAGAATAAAAGTGAAACTTAAGGAATAGGTGATGCATGATTTGTATGTTGTTCTATATCTCAACCACCCAAGAAGAGGTGAAGCCAAAAGCCTCATGAGGACTAAGGTAAAGGATGAATACAATTACCATTTTATTGTGTGCAAGGTAGAATACTTTATTATGCACTTGCTAATTTTCGAGAGTAGAACAAAGTAGGAAGTCCTGATCAACAATCTAAATTTTTATATTTGCTCCGGAAGGAGCAAGGGGTAAGCTTGGGGAGTTCTTGATGGTCGTTCAGTACAATTTTTGACCATCAATTTAACTTAAATTCATGGAAGATTGCACATTTGCTGCATGCATGTCATTTAGAAATAAAATAGTTTCACATGTCTTTGGTGAAATTATGCAAGCAGATGATTTTATTCATATTTGAGTTGAATGCACACCCATGAGGCAAAGAAAGACACTTTTGACCAATCAGACATCGTATGGACTCCCACAAATCCACTAGCCCACTCGCAGGTGGGTACCAACATAAATTCACTGTGATTTAGAAGGTCAACAAGGGCCCACAAATTAGTGACCCACAGCAAGAAGAAACTGAGTGGGGGCAAAAGGGAGTCGACCGACCTCCCTATTTGCTCGACATAGCCCCTCCGCCAAGTTGGACGTGCTGCAACGTGTCACTCTCCTGTGGCTCCTAGAAGTTGGTGCTTACTGATTTAGCGAAGAAGTTGGCACGAAACCGCCTTAGTGAGTTTATAAATAGGGAGGAGTGCTTCACTCTCACACAAAAGCACACTCATTGAGCAATCACTATTTTATATTAGCACTCTTCCAAGTCTTGGTGGTGTTTAGTCGGGAGGAGCTTCTCAAGTTCCCAAGTTAGTTAGGAGACTTCGGTATGGCTCTTGTACTATGTTCTCTTTTGTTGACTTGTACTTAATTAATAGAACTAGTCTTTTCACATACTTGTGCTTGGAATACACATTTCTTGTTTGACTGTGTATTCCATATATCTGGTAGGAATAGATCTTAGTATGTTAGTGTAATAATATTACTGTTATGTTATCATAAGGACCATAAACCTCGAGTATCGTTTACTTATGTATAATGTGAACATGTTGGTCTAGAATCATTAGGGTTTAGTTTTGACATTGGTTCAATGATCATCGGGATTTAGGATTGTCGTAGGTTTGTTTCAAAAATCTAGGGTACTACTTAATTATGCGAACATGGTGTTTGATTATATAGTGGCATTGAATATCTCGTACACCCATAGGTTGAAGAGATAAGCAGCAGGCAGTGACAGATTTGTCCGTCCTTTGTAATCCTCCAAGTCTAGTTTTAACATAAGCCTATTGGAAGGAGTCACCTGACAGACCAGGGGTAGCCCCTATCAATATGTTTGGTATCTAAATACTAAGATGTGAGACCCAGGTGTTGAACACATTGTCAAATCACCTAAAAGTGTGGGTTTACATGCAAAGTTTTCAGTATAGACAAGATACCTATTTCGAATGTTCGAACTCTTTAAAATAAACAGTGAGGCGCAACTCAGACTATCCAAACTCAGTGCATGTCAGCTGCACGTGTTTTCACTTCGTACTGTCCAAACTCAGCGCACATGAGTTGCACGTGTTTTCACTTTGGAGTGTCCGAACTTTTCAGTTTTTGTTGCTGGAAGGCTGTTCGGGTTGTCTGATCTCACCACTTTATGTAAGAATTGTGCGACAGCTCCGTTTTTCTTGGAATGATTTTAAGTATTCTTCTATCTCATGGGAAGGGTTGCTTAGTATTCTTATACTGAGTTTTGATGTGTTTGGCTGACCATGGTGGATATTATTTTGCTAAGTTGTTCAACATGCTTATGTGAGGTGCTCACATAAGGTGTCGTGGTTTTTGAACTACTGAGAGTCAAGTCGGGGACTTGGGCTCGCAAAGATTGGTTTTTGTTCATGTGCAGGTGTGCTTGAGGTCAAGACATTACTGGTGATGGTGATCCATCGAACTAGTCTTAGGGTGAAGATGAGGTTCAACAACCAAGTGCGCAAGGAATTATGGTTGAGTTGATCAGGATGTCACCGCTACATGTATAGGTCAAGAACAATGCATATGAAGGTATCATGGACATTTTGGAAAATTTTTGCGCGTTTTCAAGGGGAGCATGAACATGGCAACATTATTCCAAGGCATGAGAAGAGTTATGGTGTAACATCCCAATTTTTCAAATTTGACTAATTAAAATTTAAATCAGAATTTAGAATTTTATTTCTAAATCTCTTCTCCGATCCATCCGAACTCGAGGACGAGATTCATTTTAAGAGGTAGAATTGTGACACCTTGATTTTTGATTTTTGGCAAATTAGTATTTAAATAAAATGATATAAATTAAATACTAGGAATAATTGTTTTACAAAATTAAAATATAAAATATATGCATGTCATCTTGCACTTGCATTCATCCTTAGGTATTATGTACCAAAATAAATACGTTAAAAGTAGCTAAATGGCCAAAAAATAAAAAAAATAAAAATGGAAAAATAAACAAAAAAAATAAAATAATAAGAATCAGTAAATAATAAAGAAGAAAAATATGACATAAATAAATACATAAAATATATAGTATAAAATAAATAAAAAATAAAATAAAAGAAAGAAAAATATTACGGATATAAAAATATAAATATAATAATTAATATTAAATGAATAAAGAAATAAATAATAACTCATACAAAAGAAATAATAAATAATAATTAATAAAGAAAAAAAGAGAAAGGGAAAAATTTAATGAATAAAAAACAAATAATCCGAAAAAAAGGAAAATGAAAAAAAATAATTAATAAGAATAAAATAAATAAAAGAAAAAAATAAATAGAAATTATAAATAAATAAAGATGTAAAAAATAAATAAATAAGTCAACCATGGCCAAAAGGCTACACACATACCTGGCCGCACGCCGAAAATGAAAAAAAAAAGTAAAACAAACAAAAAAGTCAACAGTAGGCCATACCATAGGCCTAGCCGCACTGCCATGCAAAAAAAAGAACCGCAGAGGCCAGCTCCCAACCGAGGGGGCGCACGCGCCCACTACCGAGCGGATCGGGACTCCAGGTCCCGTACTCCATGGCGACTCCCATATAAAAGAGGCGAGATGCCCTACCGTAGCTTTGCTCACATAGAAAAAAAAAACCACCATAGCCTTGTCGTGTGTAGCTGCTAGAGAGAAAGAAAAAAGGGACCGAAGTCCTAGCCGCCAGCAGCCATGGAAGAGAAGGCCACGACTAGGAAAAAGGAAGACGATGGAAGGAAAGAAAGGAGCCGTCATTTTCGACAGAAATCGTCGCATCATTGCTGTTTTTAGCGGAAGATTTCTACGCCGCCGCCATTTTCTTCATCAATATCTCGCCACCATTCTTCCTCAAGGCAACCTAGACATCGGAGAAGCATGTCACGCCGCCGTTCCACGATCCCCAAAACTAGCTACGCTTATGGTATTAATCAACCAACTTGCAAGTTACATAAAATCCATGAAGATCAATATCTCATTCTACATTTGACTAAATTTTATATTTCCATATTATTCAATCTCTTTTCCAGATTTAATAAATAGTATTTAATACTAGTTTTTTCACAAGGTATAAAAAATCCACAAAATTTATAGAAAATTTAAAGTATATTCTATAAAGTTATTAATAATATTTTCAGCGTAGTTAACATTCTGTATAATTATTTTTCCTCCGAATTAATACAAATTAATTCCAAATTTGCTCAAATAAATACTAAATCATCATAGAAAATTACTAAAAAGCCATACAAATTTATCTAGCATTAATACAAACATATTTTCCGGCATGCATCCATATTTTTGCATATTTATTAGTATCTGAAATGCATTAATTGTGTATGTTGTATGTGCTTGATTACAAGTAGACGGGTACGCCCAAGAGGTTACAATCGAGGAGCGAATATTCATGGATCTTCAAGTGTGAGACTTTCATTTGCTTGGGCATCAAATTGTGAAATATAAAGGACAGTGTCCTTAACCGTATTCATTCTATGTTTCCAAATGTTTTGTATGTAAATTTGCAAGCTTGAGTCAATATGATAGGAAACCCATTAGTAGGAGTTTACTAGTATTGCTTGCCACCCCTTGTCACCGAGTATATGATGAGTCGGGAATGGATTTTCTTTTGAGTCGCATCGCTTTGCGGGATCAGGAAAACTAAATACACTTGTTTAACAGATCTAATCACGTAGATTAATGATGATGGAATAATGATGACTATTTTTAGCAACATAGAACATAGGTGATATAAGCAAGCATGATTTTGTGGAATGGGTTGGACGGTATGGTGGTTTTTCTTGCCTTAGATCTAATGAGCGGCTCATGTGAGAATATGCCAGGACAACAGTGCCATCATAAGGCCAAGTATGGGCGCTGCGTAGCTGAATAATTAGATGTGCTGCTAGTATTGTTGGACCATTTGATAGCGCAGAGAATGGGAGTCGAGTAGGGCTACCATGGGATTTGCATGGCACACGAGGGGCCCGTGGGTGGGAGAATGGAGATTCAAGCCTATCGGTAAAACCTTAGTGGTTCGTACATACTAGTAGTCCCTTTTGAAAGGCTATTTTGTCATATCTTGGCCACACACCAATGAAATTGTGATAAGGAATAATGGAGGTTTCTTAGTCACCGAAAGATGATAAAATCATGAACATGTGGGTAAAGTGGTATAACCTCTCCAGACTGTTTAAAAATATCATGATAGTTGTGCTCGCGGTCACGAGCACCTAGACAACTTCCCTGATTAAAGAATGAACTTGGTTTTGGGATTGTTTGGGTACGTCAATTGAGTATGGTTTTGGTTATGTTATATGAGCATGGTTGATTATGAGAAGTTATGAAATTGGCATATGGTTATGATATTGCTTGCTGGCTGGTTATAAATGAATTATCATGTTAAATGAGGATATCGGATACGTAATATGATAATTACTTTGGTTATGTTGGGATTTAAATACACCAAGATATTGTAGGTTGCTTTTACATGTTCGTAAACTAAAACTGGCTTGCTGCAATGAACCATTTGTTTTCATTCTTGTTTTTAGCTACTTGTCATACTTTCCCACACTTGCTGAGTATGACATGTACTCACCCTTGCTATTCCCACACAAAACAGCTACAGGAGACACTTGAGAGTACCCTGAGGATCACGTGGAGTACTAGGTTGTGTGCTACCGTCAATTGCCTGTGGAGTTGGAGTCACCTATGCCAGATTATTTTCCGCTATAATAGAATCAAGGTATTTATATTATCGTGATCAGGTTAAATTATGACTATCATTTGTGATGTTCGCGTGTATGTGTTATGAACGTCCTAGTCACACATATATGCTTACTTGGTTCATTTTCGGAACCGGGTATCACAAATTTTTATAAGAGAAGTGTCGACCGTAGGACGCAAGGCTAGATAGAATGGACACCACAAAACACATAGAAAGTATTTTCTAAAAGCTATTTTTGAATTGTTTGCTGCTGCATTTTATTTTGCCCATTTCAGCCACTATAAGGTGTTGTTACTGCTGCATTTTCATTGCAATTTCAGCTATGTTTTGATCTCTTGTTGCTGTGATTGTCATACTTTCACTACGAATATTTCCTTATTAAACACATGCATTTTGGTGCTGCAATATGCTGCATTATTTGCTTCTTGCTTGTGGCTGCAAATTTTCTCTTTTTTCTCTCCCTTTTTGAAGTCGCGGCACTCTCTTTTTCCCTTGTTTTTATTGCTGCAATCTTTGGACTATTTCACCTCTCATCTCTGATGATTCTACATTAAGAAATATGATTTATTTTTGAAAATCAAAAAATTTATCAATCTCTTTCTTATGTGTACTTATTTCTTTCTTTCCTCCTTTCATATCCAACACATTTCTTTTGCGAAAGTTTTATATGACCACACCAGCATTCATAAGGATCGAGAAAAAGTCGGAGCGTTCGAAAAAGGAATCGGAAGAGTACACATCTAGAGGAGAAGGCATTCGATATACACATCATCATATGAAGTTGTGAGACCTATGTGTGCTGAAAACATTGGCTTTGACAATAAAAGTTTTGAATGCTACTATAACATCTTTTTAGCAAGGTCCGACTCTAGCTCTGAGCTTCTGCAAGGTCCGATAATAGGTCCGACTTTCTTTGTCTAGGTCCGACATGTTTTTGGGTAGCTCCAGTGAGCTTTGTCTTTAGCTCCGGCATGTCTTTAATACCTTCGACATGTCTTTGATAGCTCTGGCATGTCTTTGATAGCTCCGGCATGTCTTTGTTAAGCTTCGATATGTTTTGCTAGGTCCGACTTATGTTGGTTAGCTCCGACATGTTTTTCTAGATCCGACTTTTGGGATGACTAGTTCCGACTAGTTTTTGTTAGCTCCGGCGCTAGGTCCGACTAGTTTTTGTAAACTCCAGCGCTAGGTTGTACTAGCTTTGGTAAGCTCCGGCTCAAGCTCCGGTTAGCTTTGGCTAGGTTCAGAGATTGATCGCAATGTTCCTGCTTTTATTGCAATGTTTTGAACTTGCTTTATATTCTTAGAAATATTGCTTACTAATCATTTGCTATGTTTTTGGTGTGTTTTGGTTGATATGGCTGATATCGTTTTGATATGCTTTGCAACATGCTTATGTGAGGTGCTCACGTAAGGTGTTGTGTTCGGAACTGACTTGAGTCAACTCGTGGACTTGGGCTCGTACGGATTGGTTGTTTATTCTTGTGCAGGTGTTGCTTGAGTTCAAGTCATGGCTGGTGACATGATCCTTTGGACTAGTCTCAGGGATGAGATGAGGTTCCAACAACGGAATTCAGGAGGAATTATTGTTGAGTGGGTCAGGAGGTCGCGCAGGATGATTGAATCAAGGGCAGTGGATATGAAGGTTACTGGACGTCGAAGGAAGAAGTTTGCACGTATGCATGCGGTGCATGAGATGGCAACATGGTTCCGAAGATTATGGATGGAAAGATCTGGTTGGAAAGATTGGATCATATCGAATCATGACTTTGGCTGCGGCAGAGTCAGTTATGGCTCCGTATGGAAAGTATCGAGTTGGTTATGATAGAATTTCGTGTGGGTCACGAATTTGAGTTGTTTTAGGAGTGTGGGATACATTCCTAAGGTGTTTGGAAGCCTTAAGATTGCTTCTATCTGCGTATAGAAGAAACCTACACAGCTATGGAATGTTTCGGTTCGTGATCAGAGTAGGATTAGTGTCCTAGTTGATATTTGGTTGGCCTAAGGGCTGGTTATATAGGCAAGGGAGGCCAGAGCTCGTGGTTTACGACTTTGGGGCTGTTACTCTTGTGTTCTATTGAATAAAATTTGTAGTTTGAAGGAACTTTTGTTCCTTGTTTGTCCGACTTGTTCTAGACAAGTTGTACTCGTCGAGTTTCTGAACAGCACTACCTTTCGTAGGTGGTTTATCATAAATCGAGTTTTACAGATCCAATTGACGTGATTCTTTTTGGGTTGTCTTCAAAACATTATTATCTATCATATGTCAAAATTTCACGATCATGGTTTCTGATCTACACGAGGTTCTTTGCAGCATTCCAGAACTGTTTTTCTCGGGTAGGACAGATTGACCTTTGTTCGACATTTCGATCATAACTTGAGTTTCTCTCGACGGATTTGAGTGATTCTTCTTGTGTTGTCTTCGTTACTTGATTCTATCTGATATATTTCACTTTTTTCATGGTGAAACACGTTTAGATTAGTCTCACACACGATTTATTTAACAGATCATTTTTCTAATGAAGGGGTTGGGATTTAATTGTTTCCGCTGCGTAAGATTTTATAAATCTACCATTCACCCCCCTGGTAGATTTTCTTGTGCTCTTCAATCCTACAATTCGTATTAGAGCCACGGTGCTCTAATCATAGTGATTTGCATGTGTTTTTGACTAATCATCATAGAGAAATACTCCGCCAAACCTTGTGTGTTTGCTGGTATTGATTTTCAGGTTTGGAAGGCACGCATGGAGGCTTTCATCAAGGCGCAAGGCTTCGCAATATGGGAGAAGGTGTACAAGCCTTACGAAGTTCCACCTAACAATCAAGTTACGGCTACAAATCTACGGGACGTCGACAACCACAACAAAGCCTGAGACATGATTATCCAAGGACTTACTCCGAACGACTTCGACCGCGTTGCACATCTCCAATAGGCTTACGATGTATGGAGAGCACTTTGTGACTATCATGAAGGATCCAACACAATCAAGGAGGTAAAACAAGATATGTTCAAAAAGGAATATATGCGTTTCAAGATGCAACCCGGTGAGACTATCGATGACCTCTTTGCTCGCTTTAATAAATTTCTCAGCAATTTACGCAGTGTCTTTCGGTACCCTGCGTACCGAATACCCCTTGGGACTACAAAAAGACCAAAGGGACTTCACCAGTCTGAGTTGAAGAACTGCGAAGGCCCCACATGTCATACGGGACTGGACATGCATCCCATCTATGGTTAGTCCCGGTACTGCCACATGTACATTGCAACCGGACCTATATCCCACAAATGGGATAGCTTCAGGCTAAACACATGTGTGGCACACCCGGACCTAACCTCTGACAGAGGGAAGCTCCAGCATCGACACGTGTACATCTACACCGGACCTACCCGTACCAAACGAATAGCTCTGAAGCTGCCACGTGTCCAAACCGCCGGACCTTCAACCTCAACAATCAAGCTGGTGAACCCCCAACGGCTCGGACCTCCAAGGGGCAATCAAAGACTTCAAGACCTGATTAGGTGTCATTAATACCATATTAACGACACACGAGTAGAAGGCCCTTAATACCAGTAATGGCATTGTCAGGTCCCGTTACCATGCTATTAAGGGTAATTAATCTCATTAATTATGTATTAAACATTAGTAACCCCTGGGGCTACATGTCGGGCCAGACTAACGGTGTAACGACCAGTCCTTGTACTATAAAAGGACTGGTCGACGATACACAGGGGGGACTCTCACGCTCTCAGACACACACAGTCTCTAGACTGAAAACTCTCTAGAAGCTCTTAGAAGCTCAATGCAACAGCTACACACCCCGTGGAGTAGGGTATTATGCTCAGACGGCCCAAACCACGTAAATCCTTGTGTTCATTTGCCATACACTTTGGAATCTCTGCGCACCCAATACCAAACTACAAACTCCGCGAGCTACCAACGGTAGTATCGGGAGAATTGCCGGAAAAACACTCCTACAGTTGGCGCGCCAGGTAGGGGGGCAATTCTCGAGATTTCAAGAATGGTGAACTCAGCTGCTAGATCGTCCAACGGCAACCCCACTGCGCAACTTGCTGGAGGCAATCCTCCCAACATGCAACAACCAGCAGGTGCTGCAGCTCCAACAGGAGTCATGCCTCCGCCGCCACCACCTGCACCAGCAAATCAAGCTGGACAAAGGGATAGGGCATCTGCGTCGGTCACAGCATCGGCGAATAACAAAAATCCTGAACACGCGCTCCATGATGCACGTGCTCTTCTCCAACGACCACCACCTCCGGGTGCATCTCAGGGTGCAATGGAGCAGTGGAGGGCTGATGTGGAACATTTGGTTGCAGCAGTAGCCGATCGCATCAGCAACCAAGGTCCTCCCCCCTCGGGGCGGGCCCCATCGCAGCATCGGACTTTGTCAGGCAGAATTGTTCTGCACACTTCCCAAAATAGGAGGCGTGTTGCGTCTCAACAAGTAATGTCGCTGCCTTCCGGGGCGCGACGCACCCATACAGTAACCAGACTTTCAACTCATGACCTACGGGCGGAGCTTAATCGCCGTTACCGTCAACAGGATGGCCACGTCCATATCGAGCGTGCTCGCGAAAGGCGAGAGGCTTGAGACAGTCCTGCTCCCGAGGGAGTAGGAGGAGGCTGTTCTGCCCTAGCCATGCACTCACGCATGGTCAGATGGCCACAAAAGTTCCGGCCTCACCTGCGGAAGAAATTTGACAGGACTCTCAATCCCGCTGAGTTTCTCGATATTTACTCCACTGCAATCCTTGCGGCCGGAGGTAACGAGGCCGTAATGGCCAACTACTTCCCAGTGGCTTTAACTTGGACCGCCAGGTCCTGGTTCATGAGCCTTCCGCCCAACTCCATCAATAGTTGGGCGGAACTGTGCCAACATTTCACCGCAAATTTCGGGAGTTCATACACCCGACCAGGCACCGAACTAGAACTTTTTTGCTGTCATGCAGAAGGTGGGATAATCCCTGCATTCCTTCATCCAAAGGTTCTCCCGGGTACGAAACACTATTCCTTCGATCTCCAGTGCCTCTATTATTGTGGCATTTAGACAGGGCATACGAGACAAGAAGATGCTGGAGAAGCTGGCGATCAAGGAGATCACCAGCGTCACGGAGCTCTTCAGCTTGGCAAACAAGTGTGCCAAAGCTGCGGAGGGACATGAAATGCACTCCAAACCACCTCCGGAGGATAATAAAAAATCCTCCAAGGGCGAAGCCACTACCTCCTGGAGTGGCAAAAAGAAGAAAAAGTCCAACGGCAAGAAAAAGCCATCGGCCAGCACACCTACTACTGCAGCTGCCGCAGCTCCAGGTGGCTGGGGGTCACGCCCTGAGAAACGACCTCGGCCGTCATCAGAAGACAGCGGCAACTCCAAAGTGTGGTGTACCTATTCATAAGTCGAACAGCCACAACTTGGAAGACTGCCGAGAGTTCCAGAACCTTGCCGAGTGCTACAACAAGCGCTGGGAAGAAGTTTCTTTCCGACAAAGGGGAGGAAAACAAAAATTAAACGAAGCTCTGGCTGGAGAGGAATTAGGCTTTCAATACCCTAAAAAGGTCTTGAAGGCTGTTTACACCTTCATTGATGATGACTCCGACGTCTCCGACAATGAACGTCGGAAAACCATGAACACCATTTTTGGTGGTTCGTGGGACATCACCTCCCATCGTGTCCTCAAGACCATGCAGCGGGACATGGCTTCGGTGGCTCCCACCGCCAGTGCGTAGCCACACCGGAAGTGGATGGATACTTCCATCACTTTCGACGCGTCGGACTGCCCTCGGAATATGATCGGAGCTGGCCAACTCCCATTGATGGTATCCCCAACCATCAACAACATCCAACTCCACCACATGATGGTAGACGAACGTTCGGGGCTGAACCTCACAATCTTCGAAGCTTTCGTCAAGCTTCAGCTCTGACCTTCGGATCATCGCCCCTCCGGACCTTTCTCCGGAGTAGGTCCGAGAGCCATAACCCCCCTTGGTGCCATTACTCTCCCCATAACCTATTGGACTCGGTAGAACTATCGCACGAAGAAGTTGGTCTTTGACGTTGCTCAGATCTACTTACCTTCAACGCCATTCTGGGCAGGCCAGCCTTCTACAAGTTCATAGCTGCTACTCATTATGGTTACATGGTGTTGAAGATGCCAACACCAGCTGGTGTTCTCTGGATCCATGGAGATCGCACCGCCGGAGTGACAGCTCTAGAAGAACTCCACGCACTTGCCAAAACACAAGAAGAAGAATCTGAAAAGGAGCAAGCTCCGAAACCACCGAGCATTCGTCATCGAGGCTCAACCTCCGCACCTCGCATGCAACCAAGCAGCGACACCAACATTCCTGTCAAAGTCATCCAAATCGGTTCCGATGACGCTCAGACCACCCGTATATCGGGAGGTCTGAATGACAAATAGGAACTCGCGCTCATAACTTTCCTTCGGGCTAAAGTCGACGTGCTTGCTTGGCAACCATCACAAATGCCTAGGATCCCTAGGGAAGTGATCGAGCATAATCTGAAGATCAACCCTGACGCTCGGCCTGTACATCAGAAGCCTCAGAAGCAATCAGTAGAGCGATAGAACTTCATACGACAAGAAGTGAAGAAGTTGCTCGAAGCTGGATTCATCCGAGAGGTCTTCCACCAAAAATGGCTGGCAAACCCAGTCGTTGTACCCAAGGCCGGCGGGAAGCCTCGGATGTGTATCAACTACACAACACTGAATAAGGCATGTCCAAAAGATCCATTCCCACTACCTAGAATAGATCAGATAGTGGATTCCACCTCCAGGTGTGAATTACTGTGTTTCTAAAAGCATATTTTGGGTACCATCAAATTAGAATGTCTAGAGAAGATGAAGAGCATACTTCTTTCATCACAGTAGATGGATTGTATTGTTATACTGCCATGCCATTTGGTCTCAAGAATGCAGCCTCAACATTTGTACGAGCTATGTACAAAACCTTTGGAGAGCTTATCAGTGACGTAGTGGAAGTGTATGTTGATGACATCATCGTCAAGATTAAGGACAAGGAGTCACTTCTTGACACCTTGAAAGTTGTCTTCGACAAGTTGTGAGTCACTTGCATGAAGCTGAACCCGGACAAATGTGTCTTCAGGGTTAGCTCCGGGAAGCTTCTTGGTTTCCTGGTAAACCACCAAGGCATAGAGGCAAATCCGGCGAAGATTAAAGCCATTGAAGATATGCGGCCACCAGCCCGCATCAGGGACGTCCAGAAGCTAACTGGATGTCTAGCCGCCCTTGGCCGGTTCATCTCAAGACTGGCGGAACGGGCACTTCCCTTCTTCAAGCTATTGAGGAAGTCCGGACTATTCCAATGGTCTGAAGAAGCAGAAAAGGCGTTCCAGGAGCTGAAGCAGCTCCTCACCACTCTACCAACCTTGGTAGCTCCGAACCCTGGTGAGCCTCTACTGCTTTACATTTCGGAAACCGACGAAGTTGTCAGCATGGTCCTGGTTTCGGAGAGACCAGAACTGATACAAGCTCAGGAATCCAGACCCCTCTGGGAGAGTCAGGAAGTTCCTGAATGCAAGTCTGGGTCCCAGCCCCCAGACTTGAGTCAACAAGGAGTTACTCTTGTTGAGAAATAAGAGTCGGACCCCCCTGGGAGGGTCCAGGTCACTCCCAAAGAAGCCTCGGGTTCCTCCAACAACGATCGAACGATCCCCGAAGAAGGTCCGGACCCCTCTAGGAGGGTCCGGGTCGATGAGGAGGAAGCTCCGGGCCCCTCTGAGAGGGTCTGGACAGTCTAACGCCCAGTGTACCTCATTAGTGAAGTACTCCACGATGCCAAAACTCGGTACCTGGAAGTACATAAACTGCTATACAGTTCTTATTACTTCTAGGAAGCTCTGACACTATTTCCAAGCTCACAAGATCTCAGTGGTGACTTCATATCCATTGCGAGCGATTTTGCATAATCCCAACTCCATTGGGAACATTGCAAAGTGGGCAGCGGAATTGGACGAGTTTGACCTTGAATTCATCCCAAGAAAAGCAATCAAAAGTCAAGCATTGCCGGACTTTGTGGTGGAATGGACCCCCTCTCCATCAAACCCTGGGGGCCCTAGTGAGTAGAAGCCGGAACTCAAGGCTCCAATCTTCACCGAGCCTCATTGGATTCTTTACTTCGACGGCTCCATGCAGAAGCAGGGGGTCGGAGCTAGAGTTCTTCTCCTCGTTCGGACTGGGGAGAAGGTTAAATACCTGGTACACCTTGACTTCAAGGCGACCAACAACATGGTGGAGTATGAAGCACTCATTTACGGACTAAAGGTGGCACTATCATATGGTGTCAAGCAACTGTTGGTCAAGGGAGATTCGCAGCTCATCATTAAGCAGGTGAAGGGTGAATGCTCCTGCAACCATCCCCAACTAGCTGCCTATCTCCTTGAAGTTCAGAGGCTTTAGAAGGACTTCGAAGTCCTAGAACTTCACCATGTACAGCGTCTCCATAACACTGAAGCTGACGAACTCTCAACAAAAGCCTCAACCGGAGCTCCGGCTCCCAATGGAACCTTCGTTCAGAGGTTGTCTAAACCTACAGCTTAGCCCGCCAAACTGAGCGAAGGGGGCGAGACCAGCATCTCAAAGCTGGCAGTCCCGATGGCCCTGTTACCATGGCAGCCATCAAGGGTCGTAGGTGCCGCCGGAAGCTCCGAGCAACCCAGCACGCAAGACTCGAATGCTCAAGCTAGCTCCGATGCATGGATCTCGGAGATCCGGAGCTACTTGAAAGACAACTTCCTTCCTGAAGATAATGTATCTGGTGACCGGATAGTAAAATTGGCTAAAAGATACACGCTCGTGGAAGGGGATCTGTATCGGTGCAGTGCTAATGGCGTCCTAATTCGGTGCATTACAAAGGAAGAAGGCTGCAATCTCCTCGCAGAAATCCATGGAGGTGAGTGTGGGAACCACGCGTCTTCCCACAGCTGGTCGGTAAAGCCTTTTGACATGGCTTTTACTGGCCTACAACGCTCCAGGATGCAACTGAGCTGGTGAAGAAATGTGAAGCATGCTACTTTCATGCAAAACAAATTCACACACCGGCTCAGCCTCTACAAATGATACCTCCTACATGGCCTTTCGCTGTGTGGGGGATGGATATCTTGGGACCTTTCCCAAGAGTCGTCGGAGGTTAAAAGTTCCTGTACGTTGCCATTGACAAATTCACCAAATGGACGGAAGCAACTCCAGTTGTGACAATAAACAAGCAATCAGCCATCGACTTCTTACAGTCCATCGTACGCAGATTTGGAGTCCGAAACAAAATCATAACCAATAATGGGACCCAATTCACAAGTCTGTATTTCAAGGATATTGCGAAGATCTCGGCATTCAAGTCAGCTACGCTTCTGTAGCCCACCCGGCAAGCAATGGCCAAGCTGAGAGAGCAAATGCAAAAATCCTAAAAGGACTCAAGACGCGCACATATGAGCGTCTGAAAAAAAATGGAGCCAACTGGATCGAAGAACTTCCGCCCACTCTATGGGCCAACAGGACATCTCCAAACCGGTCAACTGGAGAGACACCCTTCTTCCTGGTGTATGGAGCTGAAGCAGTCCTTCCTCCAAAAATCACTTTGGGGTCGCTCCGAGTCCAGACCTTCGATGATGCCTCGCAGGACCATCTCTGGCGTGAAGACCTTGACCTCCTTGAAGAGGGAAGGTGCCGAGCAGCTGTTCGGAATGTCGGATACCGCCAAGCTCTCCGGATCTATCACCAAAGGCATGTTCACAACCGACAGCTCGAGGAAGGCGATCTGGTGCTATGGAGAATACAATCTAGAGAAGGGTTAAACAGACTCTCCCCCAGCTGGGAAGGACCCATTCGAGTGATTAAAGTAACCCGTCCCGGATGCGTTCGCTTGGCAACCGAGGATGGGACTCCTCTCCCTAATCCTTGGAACATTGAGCACCTCTGTAAGTTCTACGCTTAATATCACGGAGGTGAGTCTGTAGTTACACGTGATGTATGTTATATAGTCATTGTATAGAGTCGGGTAGCTCCTCCAGGAGAACAGTCGAACCTTCTTTTGAAGGTCTGCAAAGTTTAGGTAACACTTGTCACAGTCTCAGAACTAAAAGTGTAGCTAGCTACCTTGGGTCAGACAAGAAACAAAACACACTTAGATTGGTTCTGTACACTAAGGGTGTACTTGTTTCCCCTGTACCCCGGATATATAATGAAAGATATCTTTGTGTGAAAACAGACTCCACGTGCATTTACTTTGTACAAGCTCATTATTTTTTATTTTTCTCTTTCTTGTCTATAATAAAGTTGTGCGATTCTCAAGAATTTTTTAGATCAACTAATTCATGTACAACTTGAGTCGCATTGTTAATTCCCCTGGGTTTTCATGTTGTTGAATGGCTCACTCTCCTGAATGCCGCCAGCCAATCTAGGTCTGGAGTGTGCTATCGACTTAGTCTGGTCCTGCACCCTAAGTACGCCACTCTACCTACACCCCGGCAGGCCGAAGTAAGGCGGGTCCTAAAAACAATTGGACCTGGAGAGAACAACTCAGTGCACTTGATTGTATGAAGAATTGTGCTTGACCCAAATATTTCTTATGAGAATAGTAAGTCGCAACTGAGTTATAGATAGGAAACGAATTTTACTATTTTTCTTGACTTCAGTGTGCAGGAAAAATATAGATCTCACGATGATGGTGAATTTAGCCGGAGCTATTAAAGCTCCGACATCCCCTAAATGGCTTGTAGTCGATGTTTTAAACATTGACAGCAAGCATCGCTGGAGCTGCTCAGCTCCGGTAAAGCCATGGGGCTAGCCGTCAAAGTGAACAAAAGATGGTGGGAAGACTCCAGAGGACTAACTGTCGATGCTCTATGCGTTGATGGAGACCATTGCTGGAGCTACCAAGCTCCGATGATGGTTAAGGCCGGAGCCCTTAAGCTCCGGCAACCTCAGGGGGCCTTCACCACCGAAGACTTGGGACCTACACTCTACAAGTCTGAAGCACACGAGTCTTCAACAACTGTTACATCCTCTTGGTAGATGTTCACAATCAAATTGCGTACATCTACCAGGGGGCCAAGCGGGACAAAAGTGTTGAAGACAAAAAATAATGAAATTCATAAAAAAACTTGGATTTCATTCATCTGGAGACAAGAGATCATAAAATTGGAGAAAAAGAAGAGAGAATACAAGCGGGAGCTACAAAGAGATGGTCCTAAACCCTATGGAAGAACGAGGCGACCTTCTGGGCAACCTCAGAAACGCTGGCCTGGGCAGCTTCACCCTCTCCGTCGATGGGGCCTTTGAGCACCGTGTCCAGGGAGAATTGGGGGTCCCGACTTGTGTAGCACGACAGAACAAATTCTGCGACGCTCTTGGCTAGGGATTGTCCCTCGGTTTCCATCTAGTACGCAATGACATCGCCCATCTTGGAGAGCTTGTTGCCTGCCGAACTCAATGCTTGCAACGCCTGGTCTAGCTCCGGTTCTGGATCATCCGGACGCACAGGACTAAAACCCATTGGCGTCAGTGCGTCATTGGATTTGCACAGGAAGTCCCAAACTTGTTGGGACTCCGCAACCCTGCCACTTCGCATCTCCTCCAAGGATCTTCTGGCCGCCGCAAGCTCTGAGTTCTCCCGAGCAAGACGCTCCACCTCTTTGGCGTTCTGCTGAATCTTTTCAGCAACATGCCTTTCGAGTTTACTGAGCTCTTCCTCCCAGAGGTGGATCTCGTTCCGTTGGTTAACCAGGTCCTTCTCTTGGCCCCGCACCTTCTTCTCCCTGGCAGCAACGCCAGTTTCCCTCCTGTGGAGTTCCTGTCCTCACTGCCAGGCCTTCTTCTCCTCTTTCTCGCAGCGCTTGTCCAATTTCTTGGTGCACTCCTCGAGACTCTTGTCACCCAGAGTTAGCCTCTGAGTAAGCTATTCTTCCCTCTTCATGACGTTGTCCCGCAACTCCAGGAGTTTTTGCTCTTCATCCTCGAGCTTTCTCTCCCGCTCCTCAAGAGCCTCCCAGCGCTTGACGAGATTGGTGTAGATGGCGTCGAGCCTCTCTTGGCGATCATCCGTTGCGGTATTAGCAGCTTTGGCCTGTTCGTAGTTGGCCCGAGACTGGTTGTCAAGGGATCGCGTCATGCTTTCCCTCTCATCCAGCAGCTTACCCCAGTACTCCAGGTGGATCTTCTCCTTCCTCACCCACTCTTTGTCGTCAGCCAGCCTTGACTGCGCCAGCTTGGTCACGAATTGGAGCCGGTTGCACCACCTCCTAAGATTTTGACGCTCCTCCTCGAGAGCCTTGCTGTTGTAGTAAAAAGCCAGCTGAACCTGGCAAAGACTAGAGCAGGCGTTGTAAATAGACAACGACAGAGAGATCGGGTCCGGACCTGCCGGGGTCATCTCCGCCGATTTCAGCGGGTTCTCCATGACAAACATTGGGTCCCACTCTACAAGAGCGGTTCCCTGAGCTTCCACGGCACTAGGGCCGCCCTATAGAATAGCCTCAGTCGCCGTTGAGGAAGGTCTTGCTACAGAAGTTTCAACCTCCGGAATTGGCTCTAAAGGTCCCGTCGCCAGGTCGCCAACCACTGGTCCCTCGAGCGGGGGACCAGCAACTTCATCTCGGCACCCTGGCTCAGGCTCGGGCACCTCCGAGACCACCACCTCCGAGGCAGGCATTGAAGGTTCAATCGGAGCCGAAGCTATTCCCGGCTCCAACGCTGGCGCCTCCTCCATTGCCGACCCAGGCGCTGACACTTCGACCATCATGGGCTCGAGTGCCGGCACCTCTGCAACGATTGGCTCAAGCGCTGAAACTTCTGCAGCAATCGACCCTACCGCTGGAACTTCCTTGATAACTGGCTCAAGCACCGGAGCTTCATCAACCACCGGCTCTGCCGTCAGGGCATCATCAAACACCGACTCCACTACCGGGGCTTCAACAACATCCGGCTCTAGGACCGGAATAGAAGATATCTCGGTTCTGAGGCCAGAGCGACCACCATTTTAGCGTCCAAACCCAGAGCTTCAACCTCCGGGGTAGGTGCCGCTGGTACATCTTCATTCCCGTGGTCCGGCGCTACCACGGGAGCTTCTGAAGATGAGTCAAGGTCCAAGACCACGACAACAGGCGCCGGAGCTGTCGCAGCCTCAACCACACCTTGTGGTGGCGCTGGGATTGGAGCCGGAGCCTCCTCCTCCACAACTTCAGATGTTGTGGTAGGAACAGGAGCTTCAGCACCTCTCTTGGGTACCCTGTGGATGAAGGATGAAGACACTCAAAATGCAGTTACAACACAAAACAACCAATTGGGGTAAAAAACAAAAATTACCTCGGAAGGCTTCTGCACCAGTTAGCACGGAACCACTTCTCCGGACGCTCAGGACTGGACCTTGTCGCCACTGGCATGTCAGTTCCAGAAGGTTCCCCAGAGCATGCTGCAACCGTCGGTGCTGCTTTGGTCGAGGCCCCCTCGATCGGGAAGAACATCCGAACCCATAGCCTTCAGCTGGTCCTGGTACTGTAACCACATGGCTGGAACTAGCACCCCGGGGAGATGCCGATGCTAGAGTGGCTGCCGCCGTTGAAGACCTCCCCCTATGGGGAGAAGGAGCCGCTGCGGAAGGAGCAGGCCTGACCTGACCTCCCATCAGAGTGCTTCAGCTTCCTTTTACAGCTCGAGGGCTCGGCCAACTCTTTGCCCTTGCCTGCGACTTCAACTCTCGGTTCCAGGACGAAAGGGGGACCACCCTCGGAAGCTCCGGAGATCACCAACCTGGTGGTCGAACGCCTCTCAATGACACCAAAGTCATCAAGCACCGACATCTTCCACCGGTGCTCCCTGCTGAACTCTGCCTCCATGTTCAGAGGGAGGAAAGCCGCCGATGGAGACAAGTAGTAGCCCTCGACGTCGATGCTGTGCTGGAACTTCTTGAGGTGAAGCTCCAAGGCTGCACCTTCCAGGTTGGACTTCAAACCAGTTTCAATCCAGTCATCGTCCATCACGCTGTTGAGGGCCCAAGCAAGCTTCTCCCTCTTCTTCAGCGGAGCCCACCTGTTGTCCAGGAAGTTGCAAAATACCTCCTGAGAAGTCACCCCTCCTTCTACGCACTGGCGGATCCTGGTCAGAGCAGGGTTGAAGGCGTCTGATAACACCAGAACTTTGCTATAAGCTTCAGTGTCGACGTTGGGGAGGCCTACGGGCAACTCTATCCTTATTCCAGTCGTTCCACTTGCCAGAAGGGAACGACCGCAAGTACTTGTACAGGAACTTCTTGCGCTTCACAAAGTAATAGAAGCCAAGGTACTCATCACTCTTGCCGGTGGTGTGGATGTTGAAGAACGTGCAGAAGATCTCGATGCAGGGAGGAATGCCCACCCACATCTCGCAGATGTGGACAAAGATCGACACAAAAAAAATGGAGTGGGATCAGTCCAACAATAGAAGTCTATCAGCATCAAGAGAAAAGAAGAAAAGGGTGGGATCAGTCCAACCATGGCGTACGCGGAGAAGTACACCATGTCGCCGGCGTGCTCCTTCTTGAATGGAAGCTTGCCGGTGCGGACCTGGTGGTTGAAGAAGTCACTGGACCACCCCATGAGGGCCCGGACCTTCTTCAAGTTGCCATCGGTCTTAAGTCGGCTCTCGTAGAGACCCAACTCCATCGCAGCACAAGTGGTTCTAGGGAAGGAAAGCAAGCAAACGTTTGGAGGATTTGAGCGCAAGATCGAATGAAGGCGTAAAGAACCCCCAAACGATGCACACTTTCCTTCTTAAGTAAATCCCCACAATGATTGGATGGAAACTGCAGAGGAGCCGGCGATACAAGTCAAAAACTTCATCCTGCCAATGACAAGGGGGCCCGGTGCCACCCTGACGATCAAGTCGAGGTCCTTACCCTAGGTGAACGGTTGTCATCATGAAAGGCGGGAAACCCGAAGGCGGCGGCCTAACAAGGCGCGCGGAACCGATACGATTTTTGTATCGAGATCTGCACGCTAAGATCTCACCTGTCGCAACCTAGATATGCCACACGGCGCTGGTTTAACTACGAACTACCGCCAACGGCACATCCGAAGATCCTTGAAGACACAACACAAAAATCGAAGGATGGACCCACCTCCGGCAGAACGACTTCATCAAAAAGTTCTCTCCTAGAGGTGGGCCCAGGGGGCCATTGTCGGTACCCTGCATACCGAATACCCCTTGGGACTACAAAAAGACCGATGGGACTTCACCTGTCTGAGTTGAAGAACTGCGAAGGCCCCACATGTCATATGGGACTGGACATGCATCCCATCTATGGTTAGTCCCGGTACTGCCACGTGTACACTGCAGCCGCACCTATATCCCACACATGGGATAGCTCTGGGCTAAACACTTGTGCGGCACCCCCGGACCTAACCTCTGACAGAGGGAAGCTCCAGTATCGACACGTGTACATCTACACCAGACCTACCCATCCCAGACAAGCTGCCACGTCTCCAAACCGCCGGACCTTCAACCTCAACAATCAAGCTGGTGAACCCCCAACGGCTCGAACCTCCAAGGGGCAATCAAAGACTTCAAGACCTGATTAAGTTCATTAATACCATATTAATGACACACGATCAGAAGGCCCTTAATACCAGTAACAGCACTGTCAGGTCCCGTTACCACGCTATTAAGGGTAATTAATCTCATTAGTTATGTATTAAACATTAGTAACCGTTGAGGCCACATGTCGGGCCAGGCTAACGGTGTAACGACCAGTCCTTGTACTATAAAAGGACTGGTCGACGATACACAGGGGGGACTCTCACGCTCTTAGACACACAGTCTCTGGACTAAAAACTCTCTAGTAGCTCTTAGACGCTCAATACAACAGCTACACACCCCGTGGAGTAGGGTATTACGCTGAGGCAGCCCGAACCACGTAAATCCTTGTGTCCATTTGCCATACTCTTTGGAATCTCTGCGCACCAAATACTGAACTCCAAACTCCGCAAGCTACCAATGGTAGTATCGGGAGAATTGCCAGAAAAACACCCCGACAGTGTCAATGTTAACTTTTCTGATGCTGAGAATGCTAGGCAACTTCTTAGTGCATTAGACATGTCAATTTGGGAGATAAAAGTAACATCTATTCGTGAATCAACTGTCATGAGTTCTATTACATTAGATGTGCTTTATTCTAAACTAAAAACCCATGAAATTGACATATTATCACGTAAGAACCCAAATAAGTCTATTGCATTTATCTCACAACGTGATATGCCTAGCTCCGGCCAATCATCATCTTGCAATACTCTTGCTTTGTTGTCCTCACTAACCCTGGAGCAGATCGAGGAATTTCTAGAAGAGGATTTAGCACACATCTCAACTAGATTCTCAAAAGCATTGCAAAATGTGAGAACAAGAAGGAGAGGAAGCTTCGGACCTCAGCGCTGTTTTGAATGTGGTAAGACAGGACACTTTCGTACAGAATGCCCTAACCTTTCAGGTTCTACTTCCCAAGAAGAACAACAATCAAGGACGAAGCACTCCTCAACAAATGATAAGAAGAAGAAGAAGGGTTTTACAGGTCGCCAACTGGTGAACAGTTTTATCTCCGCACTCCAGGAACTTGGCTCAAGCGACGTGGACATTGGAAGTGACGAAGATGAAGATGATTTGGCCAACTTATGCTTCATGGCGGGCAAAACAAGATCAAGATCAAGTCAGGAGGATGCAGAACACAACAGTGACGACAATGAGGTATGTTCTACCTGTAATGAAATGTGTGATGCAATTTCTCGTGCAACTATTATTGTTAAGAAAAAGGACGAAAAGCTTAGGAATAATGCTGCTAAAATTGAATCACTGGAATCTAAAATCAACCACTTGAAAACCTTGATTCCTAGTGATGATTCTTGTCCCTAATGACTTAATCTATGAACAATTGTCCACATTAAGAAGTGCACACTCCTCCAGTCTAGATAAAATTGATGAAGAAATTGAAAAGAACAGAGAGCTTGCTGCAATTAATGATAAAAACTTAAAAGATGCTTCCTGTTCAACAGATGATTTGCATTGTTCTACATGTGACAATCTTGATAAGAAACTAAAAGATGCAATAAATGAAATTTTCATTTTGGACAATGCTTTACGTACTCATGAAGTTAAGAGTTGTTCAAATTGCAAATTAAAAGGAAAAACTTCATGTGAAAACTGCCTAGAATTGTCTAAAAAGCTTGATGACATGAATAGTACGCTAGAGCAGTTTTGTGTTGGGAACAAAAATATAAACTTGCTACTGAGTTCATCCAAATCTTGCAATGATAAAACTAGTTTAGGTTTTGATTCTCATGTTTATTCTAAAACACATCCAACTCAAATTGTAAAATCATTTGAATGAGGTCTAATCGAAATTGTCCCTAAACAAAAGGATGTGATCTTTGAATCTGCAGGAGTGCTTTCAAATTTTGTTTCTAATGTTGGGTGCTCATCTAGACATTATGACAAAAATAAATTTCATTGTACTTATTGTGATAAAGATGGTCATGTTGTAGATTTTTGTTGTATACTAGCTAAACAAATTAAAAAGTATAAAATGTCTGCTAGATCTCATAACCTTCATGCTAAACCTGAAAGTAGAAACATGCAACCTGCTTTAATGAGTCAGAAATTTGAAAAGGTAGCTTCCGGACCCTCTGGTAAGAGACTTGCAAAGATAGCTCCGGTAGTTCCAATAGCTCCGAAACCTCCTGGACCTTCGGTTGTTTCCTCCGGAGCTTTAGTTTATGCTTTCGACCTTTGGTTTGTGCATCCGGAGCTTCAGCTATTTCTTTCAAAACAAATGTCCACACCTCCAGAGCTACTGGTTTTCGCTCTAAACGAGTAACAACTTCTAAATCAATTATTAAGAACAGAAAACCTCAACCTTTGACTCATAAACCTACTGTTTTGTCACAGCTTTCGCGTGTTGTTCCTACTGGACGTCGCATGGCTCAACACTGGATTCCAAAATGCTTATTGACTAACCCCAGTATTGAGTCAACGACGAACTGTCCTTCTGTGTAGGTTTCGTGCTTGAGGAAGGAGAACTTATGAATTGTGGATTCAGGATGCTCACGCCACATCACCGGTAACAGAGAATGGTTCTCCTCCTTCTCTTTTGTGTCACGTGTAGAGAATGTTACTTTTGCCAATATTTTTCAATTCTTATAATTTCTAAGGGTTCGGTTAGAGTAAATGATCACTACACTTTGAAGGATGTGGCACTTGTAAAAAATTTGAAATACAACTTGCTTTCTGTTTCACAATTGCTAGATGAAAATCTGGAAATTATTTTCAATAAAATCTGCTGCAAAGTTGTAGCTTCAAATAGTGAGCTTATTTTTAACATGTCATGGTTTGGAAGAGTTTTTAAAGCTGATTTTGATATGTCTTCCTCTAAGCATAGGTGTCTAGTTGCTAATGATTCAAAGGACTTATATTTTTGGCATCGTAGACTTGGTCATGTAGGCTTTGATCACCTAACGCTTGTTAGTGCTCTTGATCGCATACGTGGGCTGCCTAAGCTTAAAGGGAACAAAGAAATGGTGTGCTCTTCTTGTAGACATGCTAAGATGGTTGCAGGTTCACATACTCCTCTCGCAATGATTATGACAATTGAACCGGGTCAACTTTTGCACCTCGACACCGTAGGACCTTCACGTGTTAAATCCTTCGGAGGTAAATAGTATGTTCTTGTGATTGTTGATGATTATTCTACATACTCCTGGGTTTACATTATGGCATCTAAGAATGAAGCTTTTAGTCACTTTAGAACATTATTTCTTAGATTATCAATTGATCACCAAGAATCTTTAAAAGCAATTAGATGTGATAATGGAACTGAATTTAAAAATCAATTTTTTGATCATCTTTGTGATGAAAATGGAACAGATCATCAATTTTCTTCACCATATGTACCTCAACAAAATGGTGTTGTAGAAAGAAAGAACAGAACCTTAGTTGATATGGCTAGGACTATGCTTGATGAATATCGAACTCCTAGGAAATTTTGGGCTGATGCGATTGCAACCGTTTGTTATGTCTCAAATCTTGTTTTCTTGCGCACTAAGCTAGCTAAAACACCATATGAGCTCCGGTTTGGACGTAGGCCTCGTGTTACGCACTTTTGGGTCTTTGGTTGCAAATGCTTTGTTAAGAAACAAGGTAATCTTGATAAATTTGAACCTAGATCCATTGATGCCATGTTTCTTGGTTATCCATCTCATACTAAAGGCTACCGTGTGCTTTTACTTGACACTAACAAAATTGTGGATACTTGTGAAGTGTCTTTTGCTGATGCTAGCCCAGGTACTAGCTCAAACATTGCAGGTCCGGATCCATATCCGCAGGGGGAGAGCATTTTCATTGAAGATGAGGAAGAAGTTGTGCTGTTGCACGAAAATTCAGAAGCTAATGACATTGTTCGAGCTCCGGATGTTGATTCTCAACCAGCACCGACAACCATCATTGCTGATCCAGATCATCCTCAAGTCACAAGCTCATCGATTTTTTATGGACATGAAGAAGAAGAAGCGTGTGAAGTGTCCATTCCCCTCCGGGTTATCAAAATTCATCCTCCACAACAGATTATTGGAAGCTTGCACGAACGAGTTACACGGTCCAGGTTTTGCAATCCAAACTCTCATGCTCATTTTGCTTTTGTTGCTTCTTTTGAACCCAAGGATATATCACACGCACTCACTAATGAATCTTGGATTATTGCCATGCAAGAAGAGTTAGAAAATTTTGAAATAAATAATATTTGGAAACTATTACCTCCTCCTCAAGGTCACACTTTAATTAGAACTAAATGGGTGTTTCAAATAAACAAAGTGAGGATGGGGTTGTGGTTAGGAATAAGGATAGTTTGGTTGCTCAAGGTTTCACTCAAGTTGAAGGTCTAGATGTTGATGAAACTTTTGCTCCTGTTGCTAGATTAGAAGCTATAAGAATTTTGCTAGCCTTTGCTGCATCTAAAGGTTTTAAGCCATATCAAATGGATGTTAAAAGTGCTGTTCTTAATGGCTACATAGATGAGGAGGTTTATGTCAAACAACCACCGGGTTTTTAAAATTCAGATTTTCCTAATCACGTTTATAAACTGTTCAAAGCCTTGTACGGTCTCAAACAAGCCCCTAGAGCATGGTATGATAGGTTAAAAACATTCTTACTTGAAAATAGGTTTACCATGGGCAAGGTTGATAAAACTCTTTTTGTGCTTAAGCATGGCAATGACTCATTATTAGTTCAAGTGTATGTGGATGATATTATCTTTGGTTGTTCTTCTCATGACCTTGTGTCCAAGTTTTCAGCTATGATGAGTTCAGAATTTGAGATGAGTATGATGGGAGAACTCACGTACTTTTTGAGGCTGCAAATCAAGCAAACCAAGGAGGGTACCTTTGTGCATCAAATGATGTATACAAAAGACCTCCTAAGGCGCTTCAACATGGACAAAATCAAGCATCTTCGGACACCAATGGGAACAACAATAACACTAGAACTAGATGAAATGGTTAACCCGTGGATAAAAAAAGAATATAGAAGCATGATCGGATCACTTTTGTACCTCACGGCATCAAGACCAGACATACAATTCAGCATATGTCTTTGTGTACGATTTAAAGCCTCCCCACGTGCTTCACATCGTCATGCCGTCAAAAGGATTCTCAGGTACTTACATGGAACTCAAGAATTTGGCATTTCTCTTCCTTCTTCCTCAACCGTTACTTTGAAAGCTTTTTCCGATGCTGATTTTGGAAGTTGTAGGATTGATAGGAAAAGTACTTCCGGTGCTTGTCATTTTCTTGGTAATTCACTTGTTGCTTGGTCCTCTGGAAAACAAAATTCACTTCCACAATCCACAGCCGAATCTTAATATGTATCTGCTACTAGTGCTTGCTCACAAATTCTTTGGATTGTTCAAACACTTAAGGACTATGGGGTTGATCTAGATAGTGTTCCACTGTTTTGTGATAACACTAGTGCCATTTGCATTGCTAGAAACCCTGTGCAACATTCTAGAACTTTCTCTGTGATAATGTTGAAAAAGGAAACATTGTGCTTCACCATGTAGAACCAAACAACAATTGGCCGATATTTTTATAAAACCTTTGGATTTCACTCGTTTTTGTTACGTTCGTAGTGAAATAGGGGTTATGCATCTTCATGTCTTACATTGAGGGGGATTTTACAAACCCTAGATGTCTTCGTGTGAATCTGAAATTAAAATAATATGAGCATAGTATTTCATACATATATGACTTTGTGATTCCTTTTACATGCTGAAAGTTCTTACTACATTACTCGGGATATACATTTGTAGTTTTCTCCATGTCTAGTAATTGGAATAATTCTTTACAGTAAATCTAGTCATGGTCGAACTTTCTTGCTATTTTGAACTTGTTGCATGCTCACAAGTGCTCTTAATCATAAATAATTAATCATGTAATCAACTCACATGTTGAGTTTTTGCGAACAAATATAAGCTGAGAAAAGATCAAGAGAATATGCATGCATCACACTTCTTCTTTTGAGATGGCTTATCATTGCACTTACATATGAACTTGGAAGAAGTTGTGTATGACTAAAACCATGTCCTTAAGCTTCTGATTGTCAAATGATATAGGCTTGGCTTGGTTGGTTAGAATAAGGCAGATGCGCATATAATCTCTTGCAGATATCATATGATCTAAATTTATGCTTTGAAAAATAATAAAATGCAGCAACAAGTGTCATGCTTTCAAGTTTTGAAATAGTTAAGTTTGTGAGATCATGGCTTGCTAAATTGGAAATTACATTTGATCTCTAGCATGGCTTACACTACTTTATATATCTCATTGTTGTGATAGTGTAAGTTACTTGGTAGTATGACTTGGATGAGCTTTGTTTTATATGTATATGTTATAATATGCTCATAACAATTAAAATTTATCCTTTGAACCTTGCTGAATACATTGTCAAAGGGGGAGAGATAATATGGTGAATTATGCAAGGGGAGAAATATGTATGGGGGGGGGGGTTATTTCTATCTCATTTGATTTTCAAAAAGGGGGAAATTGTTCTCAAAACTTTTCATGCCAATGTTTGGATTTTAAATGGTTTTGCCAATGCATTCATGAAGGGGGAGATTGTGAGACCTATGTGTGCTGAATACATTGGCTTTGACAATAAAAGTTTTGAATGCTGCCATAACATCTTTTTAGCAAGGTCCGACTCTAGCTCCGAGCTTCTGCATGGTCCTAAAGTAGGTCCAAAAATAGGTCTAACATTCTTTGTCTAGGTCCGACATGTTTTTGGGTAGCTTCGGTGAGCTTAATCTTTAGCTCTGGCATGTCTTTGATAGCTTTGGCATGTCTTTGATAGATCTGGCATGTCTTTGATAGCTCCGGCATGTCTTTGTTAAGCTCCGATATGTTTTGCTAGGTCCGACTTATGTTGGTTAGCTCTGACATGTTTTTCTAGATCCGACTTTTGGGATGACTAGTTCCGACTAGTTTTGGTTAGCTCCAGCGCTAGGTCCGACTAGCTTTGGTAAGCTCTGGCGCTATGTTGTACTATCTTTGGTAAGCTCCGGCTCAAACTCCGGTTAGCTTTGGCTAGGTTCGGAGCTTGATCGCAATGTTCCTGCTTTTATCTTGCAATGTTTCAAAATTGCTTTATATTCTTAGAAAGATTGCTTAGTATTCATTTGCTAAGTTTTTGTTGCATTTTGGTTGATATGGCTGATATCGTTTTGATATGCTTTGCAACATGCTTATGTGAGGTGCTCACGTAAGGTGTTGTGTTCGGAACTGACTTGAGTCAAGTCGCGGACTTGGGCTTGTACAAATTGGTTGTTTATTCATGTGTAGGTGTTGCTTAAGTTCAAGTCATGGCTGGTGACAGGATCCTTTGGACTAGTCTCAGGTAGGAGATGAGGTTCCAACAACCGAATTCAGGAGGAATTGTGGTTGAGCGGGTCAAGAGGTCACACGGGATGATTGAATCAAGGGCAGTGCATATGAAGGTTACTGGACACCGAAGGAAGGTGTTTGCACGTATGCATGCGGTGCATGATGTGGCAACATAGTTCTGAAGATGGTTTGTGGATGGAAAGATCTGGTTGGAAGGATCGGATCGTATCGGTTGATGACTTTGGTTGCGGCGGAGTCGGTTATGGCTCGGTATGGAAAGTATCGAGTTGGTTATGATACAATTTTGTGTGAGTCACGAATTTTGAGTTGTTTTAGGAATGTGGGATACATTTCTAAGATGTTTGGAGGTCTTAAGATTGCTTCTAACTGCGTATGGAAGAGTCCTAAGCAGTTATGGAAAGTTTAGATTCGTGATCAGAGTAGGATTAGAGTCCTAGTTGAGATTGGGTTGGCCTAAGGGCTGGTTATATAAGCAAGGGAGGCCAGAGCTCACGGTCTAGACTTCGGGGCTGTTCCTCTTGTGTTCTATTGAATAAAATTTGTAGTTTAAAGGAACTTTTGTGCCTTGTTCATCCGACTTGTTGCAGACAAGTTTTACTCGTCGGGTTTCTGAATAGCACTACCTTTCGTCGGTAGTTTTATCATAACTCGAGTTTTACAGATCCAATTGACATGATTGTTTTTGGGTTGTCTTCACAACTTGATTATCTACCATCTGTCAAAATTTCACGATCACTGGATTTGTGGTTTCTAATCAACACGAGGTTCTTTGCAGCATTCTAGAACTGTTTTTCTCGGGTAGGACAGATTGACCTTTATTCGATCATTCGATCATAACTTGAGTTTCTCTTGACGGATTTGACTGAGTATTCTTGTGTTGTCTTCATGACTTGATTCTCTATGATATATTTCACTTTTGTCATGGTGAAACACGTTTAGATTAGTCTCACACACGATTTCTTTAACAGATCGTTTTTCTAACGAACGGGTTGGGATTTAATTGTTTCCGCTACGTAAGATTTTTTTAAATCTACCATTCACCCCCCCCCTCTGGTAGCTTTTCACGTGTTCTTCGATCCTACAGAAGGAGCTTAGTATTGAAGAGCAACCATTTGCTAACCTAAAGAAGACGATGATCCCACCTTTAGCCGTATCAAAAAAATGTTGTGTCTCGTAATTAGGATTTAAGTCTACCATTGGAAAAGTTGTAATAAACGCTTAGTTCGTTAGTGCGCTTGCTTATGCTTGGTACGACGGTTGTATGTTTGCTTGGTTGTGTGTGCACTTGGGTGTGCGTCATGGAACGCTTTGGCATTTGGCTACATCCTCATCTATTACATAAAAAATGCATCATTTAGGATCATATAGCCTGATGCATGCATATAGTTGAGAATTGCTTCTATCTTCCTTCATTTTGTCGTCTACTTTCGTGGAAGATGGTCACTACTAGAAGATTCAAGATTCCGGATGAAGCTGCGTGGGAATATGAAGGTGCTATGAAGATAGAGTTCCCTCATCTCTTCACTATACCGTCCAAATCTCGAGGGCGGGATTCCTTTTAAGAGGGTAGATTGTAACATCCCGATTTTTCAAATTTGACTTATTCAAATTTAAATCAAAATTTAGAATTTTATTTCCAAATATCTTCTCTGATACATCCGAATCTTGAGGACGAGATTCATTTTAAGTGGGTAGAATTGTGACACTCTGATTTTCGATTTTTGGCAAATTAGTATTTAAATTGAAAGCTATAATTTAATTACTAGGAATAATTCTTTTACAAAATGAAAATATAAAATATATACATCTCATCTTGCACTTGCATTCATCCTTAGGTATTAAAATTTATGTACCAAAATAAATAAGTTAAAATTAATTAAATTGCCATAACAAATATGGAAGAAAAAATTAAAAAGAAAAAGAAAGTAATAATAAACAAATAATAAACAAAAAATAAAATAATAAGAATCAGTAAATAATAAAGAAGAAAAATAAGAGACAAAGGAATATATGCAAAAATATAGTACAGAATAAATAGAAATTAAAATAAAAGAAAGAAAAATAAAACTGAAATAAAAATATATAATAATAATAAATAATATTAAATGAATAAAGAAAGAAATAATAACTCATAAAAAGAAATAATAAATAACAATTTTTAAAGAAAAAAAGGAGAAAAGGAAAAAATAATGAATAAGAAATAACTAATAATCTGAAAAAAGGGAATACGTAAAAAATTATTAATAAGAATAAATTAAATAAAAGAAAAATAAATGAAATGAATGAATAGAAAATATAAAAAATAATGAAGTAAAAGAAATAAATAAAAAAGTTAACCATGGCCAGAAGGCCGCCCCTGGCCAAGCCAAAAAGGAAAAAAAAGTAAAGCAACCAAAAAAAGTCAACGTAGGCCATACCATAGGCCTGGCCACACTGGCATGCAAAAAAAAAAAACGCAGCGGCCAGCACCCACTCGACTCGGTACTACAACCGAGCGGGCGCAGGCGCCTAGTACCGAGGCGGATTCGTACTCCAGTGTCCATGTCCTGTACCTCTGGCCACTCCCGTATAAAAGAGCCCTGATGCCCCATCATGGCTTTGCCCATAGCCGCTAGAGAGAAAGAAAAAAAAGACCTTCAGCCATGGAAGAGAAGGCCACGACCAGGAAAAAAAGGAAGAGGAAGGAAGGAGAAGAGAAGGAAAGGAAAGGAAGGAGCAGCCGTTTTTGACAGAGATCTTCGCATTGTCGCCATTTTTCGCAGAAGATTTCTATGTCGCTGCCGTTTTCTTCGTCAATGTCTCTCCGTCATCGTGTCCGCGACATAACCTAGCAGTCGGAGACGCATGTCACACCGCCATTCCAGGACCCTCGAAAACTAGCTATCCTTACAGTATTAATCAACCTAAATCTTGCAATATGTCATTCTAGATTTAAGTAAATTTTATATTTTCAGTATTATTTAATCTCTTTTCCAGATTTAATAAATAGGATTTAACACTAATTTCTTCATAAGGTATAAAAAATTCAGAAAAATTCCAGAAAATTTAAAATAAATTCTGTAAAGTTGTGAATAATATTTTTGGCGTAGTTAATATTCTGTAATAATTATTTTTCCACTGAATTAATTCCAAACTTGCTCAAATAAATAGTAAATAATTATAGAAAATTACTAAAAAGCCATACAAATTTATCTAGTATTAATACAAACATATTTTCCGCATGCATCTACATTTTTGCATATTGGTTACTATTTGAAATGCATTAAATGTGTATGTTTGTATTTGTATGTGCTTGACTGCGAGTAGACGGGTACGCTCAAGAGGTTACGATCGAGGAGTGAATATTCATAAATCTTCATGTGCTAGACATTGATTTGCTTGAGCATCATATTGCAGAATGTAAATGCAAGTGTCCTTGACCATATTGATCCTATTTTTTAAAATGTTTTGTTTGTAAAAATACATGCTTGAGTCATTATGATGGAAAACCTATTAGTAGGAGTTTACTAGTATTGCTTGCCACCCCTTGTCACGAGGTATATGATGTGTCGGAAATGGGTTTTCTTTTCAATCGCATTGCTTCGCGGGATCTTGGAAAACTAAATACACTTGTTTAACAATTCTAATGACGGGGATTAATGATGATGGAACAATGATGACTCTTTTTAGCAACATGGAACTTAGATGATCCAAGCAAGCATGGTTTTGTGGAATGGGTTGAACGGTATGGTGGTTTTTCTTGCCTTAGATCTAAGAACTGGTTCATGCGAGAATATGCCAAGAAAACAGTGCCACCACAAGGCCAAGTATGGACGTGGTGTAGCCGAATAATTAGGTGTGCTGCTAGTATTGTATAGACCATTAGATGCCACAAGGAATGGGAGTCGAGTAGGGCTACCCTGGGATTTGCATGGCACACGAGGGGATCCGTGGGTGGGAGAATGGATATTAAAACTTGCCGGTAAAACCTTAGTGGGTTCATACATACTAGTAGTTCTTTTGAAAGGATACTTTGTGATCTATTGACCACACACCAACGAAAGTGTGATAAGGCATAGTGGAGGTTTCTTAGTCACCGAAAGGCTATGAAATCACGAACATGTGGGTAAAGTGGTACAACATCAACTATCATGATAGACGTTCTCCCGGTCATGAGCACCTGGACAACTTCCACGATTAGAAAATGAACTTGGTTTTGGGATGGTTTGGGTATGTCAATTGAGTATGGTTTTTGTTATGTCATATGAGCATGGTTGGTTATGAGATGTTATAAAATTTGCATATGGTTATGATATTGCTTGTTGGTTGGTTATAAATGAATTATCATGGTAAATGAGGATCTCGGACACGTGATATGATAACTACTTTGGTTATGTTAGGATTTAAACACATGTAGACGTTGTAGGTTGCTTTTACATGTCTGTGAAGTAAAACTAGTTTGCTGCAAAGAAGCATTTGTTTCCGTACTTATTTTTAACTACATGTCTTACTTTCCCACACTTGTTGAGTACGATATGTACTCACCCTTACTATTACCACACTAAAACAGATGCAGGAGACACTTGGGAGTACCCTGAGGATCATGTGGAGTACTAGGTTGCGTGCTACCTTCAATTGCCTGTGGAGTTGGACTCAGCTATGCTAGATTATTTTCCGCAGCAATAGAATCAAGGTATTTATATTATTCGTGACATGGTTAAGTTCTGAATATCATTTGTGATGTTCTCGTGTATGTGTGATGAATGTTTTGGTCACACATATACGCTTACTTGGTTCATTTCCGGAATCGGGTTTCACATATGGACGAGAAGATATGGCCGGAAAGGTCCAACCGGTTGGATTATGCGCTCAGGCTGAATCCGAGTCAATTATGATTCATTTGTGGAATGTTTTGAGTTGGTTATAGTTATATTTCATGTGAGACACGAGTCTGAGTTATTTTAGGAATGTTTGGGACGTTTCTAAGGTATATGGAAGTCTTAAGATTGCTTATATCTGCATACGGAAGAGTCTTGAGCAGTTATAGAAATTTTCGCTTGAAACTAAGTACGAGTCGGAGTCCTAGATTGGATTGTTTGGCCTTAAGGCTGGTTATATAAGGAACGGGGCCAGAGCTTGTGGAGAGCACGACCTGTGGCTGTTCCGCTTGTGTTTCATTGAATAAAATTCTTAGTTTTAGATGATCATTTGTGCCTTGTTTGTCTGACTTATTTTTGGCATGCTTTTTATAGATCCAATTGTCGTTATTGTTTTTCTGTTGTCTTCACAACTCAATTATCTATCATCTATGAAAATTTCATAATCAGTGGTTTTTCGGTTTTTGATCTATAAGAGTTTCTTTGTAACATAGCAGATCTGTTTTTCACTTGGGTAGAACAGATTGAAATTTGCTCAGTCCTTTGATCATAATTTGAGTTCTACTCAATGTTTTTACGTGATTGTTGTTGCATTAGTTTCCTGATTGGTTTTCTCACGTCTGAAAACATTGAAAACAGTCCCACAGTGATTTCTTTATCAGATTGATTTTCTGCCGAAGGGTTTTTGTAGCTTCCACATAAAAAGTTTTAATCTACCATTCACCCCCTCTTGTAGATTTTCACGTGCTCTTGGATCTTACAGTTGGTATCAGAGCCAGGTTGCTGTAATCTCTTTAATTTGCACATCTATTCACTAATCAACATGAAGAAATACTCCGGAAAATTTTGTGTGTTTAGATGTCATTGATTTTCATGTTTGTCTAATGATGATTTTGATAGGTCTAGTTTAAATGAGGAAATGGTTAAAGGATTGAGCAAAACTGATCTAAGAAAATGAAAATCTTTGAAAAGGAGGAGCTCGTCAACCGCCAAGAAGATATGCTCATCCATGAAAGGAAGAGATATCAAGAGGTTGAAAAGCTTCTTGAGTTTGAAGAGGATAAAAGCAAGGCACTTGAGCTTGAGCTACCTTTGAGTAAGGAAACTTACTCAAAACTAGAAGACTCACACATTTCAATCAAGGACGAACTTGCTAACTTGAGGAAAGTTAACAGAATCTTTGATGTGCAAATTGAGTCACTCAAGCAAAGTGATGCTCCTCCTCAAAAAGCTCATCCTCTCAAGATGTCAAGTCGACAATAACTAAAACTTGCACATGCTCCGGTAAGAAGGATATTGCAAAAGATGAATCCATTGTTTCATATGTTAAACATCCATCCCAAAGTGGTATCATTGACAAGTAAAAGATTAAATATGCACATAGTGCATATATGGTCACAAGACCTCCTAGTGTCAAAGATGGTCTTGGCTATTCAAAAAATAAAAAGTTGCCAAGTAATGTTCAGAGTAAGGATCATATTACATTTGTTAAAGAAAAATCACATGAATCTGAATTGCAAACATTGTTTCATACTTTTGATGCTTCTTATGTACTTATGAGAAATAAATCCGGACATGTTTATGCAAAATATGCAGGGTCACGCCACAAGAACCCAAAGACTTGTGTGTGGGTGCCCAAGACACTTGTGACTAACCTCTGAGGACCCAAGCAAGCTTGGGTAACTAAAACCAAGAAATAATTATGTTTTGCAGACCTACTCCTCCGAAGGATCCAAATGGGTGTTGGATAGTGGATGCACCAATCACATGACCGGAGAGAGGAGTATGTTCGTAGAGTATGAGCGAAACACGGATCCATGCGAAGGAATTTATTTTGGAGACAACAACCAAGGAAAGATTCTTGACAGCGATAAAACTGAAATTTCTTCTCAACACACTCTTTCAAATGTTTTACATGTTGATTCCTTAGATTATAATATTCTGTCCATATCTCAGCTATCTGACGAATGATACAACTGTTTATTAACTAATGAGGGTGTGACAGTTTTTACAAGAAGCGATAACTCAATTGCATTCAAGGGAATGTCAAAGGGAAAGCTTTATCTTGTTAACTTCAACAAAGATAAAGCTGAACTCAACACTTGCTTGGTTGCAAAAACTAACATGAGATGGCTGTGGCATAGATGGCTAGCCTATTTTGGGATAAGGAATCTACAAAAGCTTCTAAAGGGTGGTCACATCTAAGGTTTAAAAGATGTTGTGTTTGAGAAAGAAAGGTCGTGCAGCGCATGCCAGGCGGGAAAACAAGTTGGAGCACCACACCCTGCCAAGAACGTGATGACTACATCAACACCGTTGGAACTTCTTCACATGGACCTCTTCAGTCAATTTCTTATATAAGGGTCAGCAGTAACAAATATGGTTTAGTGATTGTTGATGATTTTTCGATATTTACCTGGGTATTTTTATTGTATGATAAATCAGAAACCCATGGAATACTCAAGAAATTTTTGAAGAGGGAGCATAATGAATTCTCATCAACCATCAAGAATATTAGAAATGACAACAGAACATAGTTCAAAAATACTCAAGTTGAGGAGTACCTAGATGAAGAAGGGATAAAACATGAGTTTTTAGCACTCTACTCCCATCAACAAAATGGGGTGGCTAAAAGGAAGAACATGACACCCATCGAGATGGTGAGGATAATGTTGGATGAATACAAGAGTTCGGACTGGTTTTTGGGCTGAAGCGGTAAACACTACTTGTCACGCCACAAACCGGTTATATCTTCATCAACATCTGAAGAAAACTTCATATGAGATCCTCACAGCTAACTCAAAGTGCAACTAGGCATTCCCTTGTGGGTTTTGGACGATTAATGACAAACAAATGAGATCCTAATGAACTTGTTGAGATGAATGTAGTTGAACTCAGACGAGATAGTTTGGTGCACTCAAAAATTGAAAAAATGAAGTGACGAAGAAAAAGGAAAAGACCCAGTTGATGAATAAAGCACAAATTAGACTTAATTTTATAGGTTGTGAGTGAGAGACACATCCCAAGAGCTCAAGTCCTTGCGTAGGGATATGGTCTTAAAATAAACCTTAATAATTCACTGAGCATCGGACTAGTCTGTTCACATCCGGACTAGTCCATTCAACTTTCAGTAGTCTCACTTCACAGTGTACTGGACTAGGCCATTCATGGATCAGACTAGTACGTTAAACTTTTGGATGTTCCATAACACTAAGCACTGGACAAGTCCTTCCTTGGACTGCACTAGTCTGAGAAACTCTCTGATGTTTCCTAACACTATGCATCGACAAGTCCGTTCATGGACTGGACTAGTCCGAGAAACATTCTAATGTTCCGATACATAGGGAACCGGACATGTTCGGACACCTACTGGACCAGTCCGGTATGCCTCACACATATTAGTAATTTTAGTGTGTTGCACATTCCACGCGAATTTTTACACAACACACCGGACAAGTCCAATCCCCGGAGCGGACTAGTCCGGCCGTCGGGATCTCTAACGGTAACAAATTTTGGGAACCCTATAAATAGGAGATCCACGTCCATGACCCCACAACCACAACTCATGAATTCTAGTGTCAAAAACTGAAACCCTAGCGCTGCCACTTGTCCCTAGAGGACAAAAACACATCTCTCCACACATCGAAAGTCCTCAAAAGTGAAAATCTTTGAGTATTCAAATTTGGATTCGGGAGATTGTTGTCTACGCGTCATTGAGCTCTTGGGGTCTGATCTCTTTACACTCTTGCATTACTTGTAATCTTTTCGAGTGTATTAGATTATCCATTTCTATTGTAATCTTCTGTGGGAGCCTTCAACGTGTGAGGTTGCCCCACGAACTCGATGGTTACTGTAAGTGCATCTAGGATATTCCTTTTGGTTTTTGGCTAATTGATGACGAACATATCAGATCCTAATGAAACTATTGAGATGATTGCAGGACAAACAAAGTGAAACAGCTTGGTGCACACAAAAAGGTGAAAATGGAGTGGTGTCCAAAGAGGAATACTTTGATGGAACTTGGAAGAACAAATTAGATTTTAAATGTAGAGGGAGTGTATGAAAGACACACTCCAAGAGCTCACGACCTTGCGCAGAGGTAAGGGTTTTAAAATTAACCTAACATCTCACAGTGCACCGGTCCAGTCCGTTTTCCAACCGGACTAGTCCGCCAGACTTTCTGGAGTATGTTTTCACATACGGCCGGACTAGTCCGTGTTCCAACTGGACTAGTCCGCTAGACTTTCTGGAGTCTACTTTCACATAGGGCCGGACTAATCCGTTTTCCAATCGGACTAGTCCGCCAGACTTTCTGGAGTCCATCTTCACATAGGGCCGGACAAGTCTGTTTTCCCACTGTACCAGTCCGCCAAACATTCTGGACATTGAGTTGCACTGTGACCGGACAAGTCCGGACTTGCACCGGACTAGTCCGGTATTAGGGTTTTATAATGGTAACTTTTTGGAAATCCTATAAAAAGAGGATCCACGGCTTTCCTATGAGAATATACGTCGAATACTACTGAAAATACAAACCCTAGCGCCGCCACCTTGTCCCAAGAGCCCAAAACACATCTCCCCACACATCTAAAGTGCAAAAAGAGTAAAATCAATTGAACACTTGGATTCGGGATTGGGAGATCGTCGTTCCTTCGTTGTGAGCTCTTGGGGTTTGATCTTTCTACACTCATAATCTACATTGTAATACTTTCAAGTGTATTTGATTGATTCTTTCATTGTAATTCTTGTGGGAGCCCTCAACCTGTGAGGTTGCCCCACGAACTCGATGATTACCCATGCTAGTGGAATCAAGTCGGCCTGTGTGGTGACTTGAAGAGGAAAAGGGTTGGAGACCCGGCTCTATGTGAGCTTCCTCAATGAGGACGTAGATCTCGTGGTGAGATCGAATCTCGGTAAAAATTTGTGTCTCTTGTGCCTTATTTCTTTTACATTTTGTTCACTAGATCACTTGATTACTAAACATCAATTTAAGTTGCTTATATGTTTCCACGTGCATTCATACAATAATCATAAACCAAAGTATCTGTTGTCCTTATTTCCACTACTAAAAGAATATAGTTTCCCAAACAACACTTAATCAATTCACTTATTTCAGCACACCAGACTAGTCTGCCCACACAACCGGACTAGTCCGGTCAAACAAGTTTTTGACAACTCTATTAAGTGTGCAGGAAATTTTAAAGGCCTATTCACCCCCCCTCTAGGCCACATTCAATTACCCATTATAGTGGAATCATGTTGGCCTTTGTGTGGTGACTTGACGAGGGAAAAGGGTTTGAAGAGATCCAGCTCTGTGTGGGGTGTTCCAGTTTCATGCCAAGCAGATCCACACACCGACACAGTCACTGCAAATGATTCCACCCTCATGGCCATTCATTGTATGGGGGGCTAGATATTCTTGGACCAATTCCCAAAGCCGTTGAAGGGTACCGATTTCACTACGTCACCATTGATGAGTTCACAAAGTGAACGGAAGTAGCTCCTGTTGTAACACAAACAACAAGCAAGCAACCATCGATTTCTTGATGTCCATAGTTTGCAGGTTTGGCGTCCCAAACTGAGTCATCACTATGAATGGGCCCCAATTCACTAGTGCAGCATTCCAAGAATATTAAGAAGACCTCGGCATCAAGATTCTACGCATCAGTAGCACACCCAGCAAGTAATGGGCAAGCCGAGAGAGCAAATGCTGAGATTCTCAAAGGACTAATGACTTGCACCTATGAACGCTTGAATAAGCATGGTGTCAATTGGATTAAGTAGCTTCTATGTGCATTGTGGGCTAGCCAAAAAACAACCAACCGGGCTACATGAGAGACACCATTCTTCTTGGAGTACAGAGTCGAAGCTGTCCTTCCTCCTGAGATTACCATGGGTTCTCTTTGAGTCCAAACTTACGAAGAAGCCACACAGGACTAGCTGCGGCGTGATGATATGGACCTTGCCGATGAGGCAAGTTGCCGAGCAGCTATCTGAAATGCGTGGTACCGCCAAGCGCTCCAGTTCTATCAGCAACGACATGTTCACAATCGGCAACTTGAAATAGGTGATCTGGTGATGTGGTGCATACTTTCTCAAGAAGGAACGAACAAGCTCTCCCCCAGGTGTGAGGGTCCCTTCCAAGTGATAAAAGTTTCCTGCCCCAGATGTGTACGCTTGGCTACAGGGAAGGGACACTGCTTCCCAACCGCTAGAACATAGAACATCTTTGTATGTTCTTCACTAAGCACAGAGGTGAGTATGTTGTTATTATAGTATTTCATAGCCTCTAAGAACAGGTTGGGTTGGTCCAAAGATGTACAGCATGCTTAGCATGGTTCCGTATCTTATGTGTGTATCCTTTGCCTCCCCTATTATCCAGAATTACTATGAAATGCTATGATATGAAACATTCAATTTACATGCATTTACATTGCGCATGTTGTTACTTCTTTCCCGAGTTATACCTTCTTGCCAATAGTAAAAGTGTGCAATCCTGTTGCAAATAGGTTTCTAAGAATTCATGTGATATATATTTAAGTATTTTGTTAGTCTTCTACGGGACCTAGTGGGCGTTGAATGGCCTACTCGCCTGAAAACCAATGCCAATGATTGGTCCAGAGAGTGTTAAATGCTTAGATGCCAATGATAGTTCAGCTTCCTAAGTACACACACTCTACCTTTTCTAGTAGTGCATCAAAGTAAGGCGGGTCCGAACAGCACACGGTACTAGATGAAAGCGCAACCAATATACTGCTATTATCACACTGAATTGTTCAGAACCCAGAGTTCAACTAAGGACAGTAATACATAACTAAACTATAGGCAAGAAGAAGCATTTTACTACTTTTATTTGTCTCTCACGTGCAAGACAAAAGTTTTATACACTTGTTCTGGGAGCTCTGGCAACTACAGGGGGTCCGATGTTAACGTTTTACACATTGACAGTGGGTCCTGTCAGATCAACAAGCAGCAGCACTTCCAACGGGCCTGATGCTAACGGTTTACACATTACCAATGGGTCCTGTCGGTGCAATCGAGGGCTACATTCATTCTCGGAGCTTACCTAACAGCTCAATGCCGAGTACCTAATGGTAGACGTCATCAATCCATTGATCACATCTACCAGGGAGCCAAGTATACTACCGCGGTCATTCATTCATAGAAGATTCAATAATGAAGACCAAATATCAAGAAGATCAAATTCATTAAAGTTCCAATCTTTTTACAAATAAGTTTGAAGATACAATGGCAATTAAAGGATGAGGAGGCCCTAACTATCATTGGAATTGCATTCGAACCACACGGTTACGGTCTTGGCGGTGTCATGCATGCTTGCCTTGGCTGCTACCTCCGTCTCTGCGACGGGACCTTCCAGCGCTGGAGCCAGAGAGAACGTGGGGTCCCAGCTGTGAATGCAAGTAAGCACATACTCTACTACTGACATGGCTAGGACCTTCCCCTCCGTCTCCAACTGGTCATTAATGATATCTTCCAGCAACCCCAGTTTGGTACTGGTGGAGTTCAGGGTTGTGAAGGATTGACCAATTTCTAGCGTCAGGTCACTCAAGACGGACTGGGATATAGCCAAGAGGAACCAGAGCACTCTTAGCATGCCCAAGTCCCAGACTTGCTGAGCTTCTATCTTTCGCGTGGCCTCCAGTTCTTTCCTGACAGTCTTCAATTCTTTGAAGCCCTCCTTCGAGATCAGTACGACACTTTGTCATGCTGCTGCATTCACTCATCCAACAACATTTCTTGGTCACCAACTTGTTCCTTTTGGAGGATCAAACGATCTTTCCTAGTGCCAGGTTCTTCACCTCACATGCGCCCTCACCCTCTTTGGCAGACACAGCAAGATCCCGCTTGCTAAGGTTTTGTCCCCCCTGCCACAAACGCTTCTGCTCTTCTTCAGAGCGAGCTTTAAACAAATCGACGTGGAGAGCCAAATCTTTTTCTCCTTACTCATGTTTCTAGGAGATCTCCGCATCTCTATCCTGGAGCTCCTGTTCCTTATTGGCGATTACTTCTTGGCACTTGAGGAGCTCTCCCCTGAATTTTTTCAGAGAGTCGAGGCGAGCGTCAGCCAACTAATTGGTAGCTCTCACGTCATCAAGCGCCTATTGAGTCTTTGCATCCAGCTCTTCGATGGTAGCTTTTCCATCATTCAGCAGCTCATCCATGAGCATCAGCCGTGCATGCTCGATCGCAAGGCGATCCTTTTCGTCGGCCAGATGGGTCTATGTAAACTACGTCTTGAAGTTCAGAAGCTTCCGCCACCCTTAGAGCCTCCCGCTCTGTCTTCAAAACTTTGTGCTCGCTGTCTTCAAAACATTGTGCTCATAGTCGAAGCCAAGTTGCACTTGGCAAAGACTGGAGCACGTGTTCTCTATGGAAAGAGATAGCAGGATCGGCTCTGAATCTTCTGTTGGGTCCGCAGGCTCCACCATTGCTTCAAAAATAGTCATCAGAATCCATGGCACAAGCATGGTGGACTCAGGCAAGCCTTTACCAACTACATTGGAGCTATTGCTGATCTCCAACATCTCCTCTGCCCCTAGTGCTGACGCTGACGTGGCAGTAGTCGGTACCTCTAGCACCACCATCGTAGTGTCACCCGTCGACTCCACCACTATTGTGGTGTCAGCCGACAGCTCCGGTTCAATGCTACTCTCTAGCTCCGGCGCCATTGTGGTGCTTGTTGAAGGCTCCAACACTACCTCAACATCTAATGCCGACTCACAAGTTGGCTCCGGCACCACCGTTATCAACTTCGGAGATGATGCGACATCTGTTGATGTTGTTGGCTCCTGCTCCACCACAATATCCGTCGCGACCTCGGAAGATGCCACGACATTAACAGGTAGAACAACCGGTCTGTTATCTTCAGCTGCGATGCTAGCATGGCTTGCTGGTGGTGTCTCCGTTCTTACCGCAGAGGATGGTGAAGCAGAGGGAACAACGGCTAGCCTCGAAGCTCTGAAAACAGAGCAAGTAAAGAATCAACAAGATGCAAGAAATGAAAAAGAAGGCAAATTCTGAAAGACATTTCATAACTGGGACCACGGCAGCTCCAGTCGGTGCAGAACTTCTTTCGTGGGTGACCATAGTCATCTAAACCCACCTTTGCCTGTGAAGCTGATGATCTAGACTTGGCTCCACGGGTCTCTTTGACGGTCGGTTCCGAAAAATGAACCAAGTGCAGTGTATGTGTTCCCAGGATGTTGCTTCACACATACACATCAACATCACAAATGGTAAACAAAAATAACTATGTTAGGAATAATACAAATACCTTTATTCTATTGCAGCAAAAAAAATCTAGCATAGGAGACTCCAACTCCACAGGCAATCGACAGTAGCACACACGCCTAGTGCTCCATGTTGACCTCCAAAATATTTCTAGTAACTGAATTAATGTGGGAATAGAAAGGGTGAGCACATGTCGTACTCAACAAGTGTGGAAAAATATGACATGTAGCTAAAATAAGGACGATAACAAATGCCTAGTTGCATAAAAGTACATTTCATAAACATGTAAAAGCAGCCTACAATTTATATGTGTGATTAAATCCCATCATCACCCAAATAATTATCATAGTCGATGTCCAACATCCTCATTTACCATCATAATTAATTTATAACCAGCTATCAATTAATATCATCACCGTATTCCAAATTCATAGCTTCTCATAACAAAACAAACTCATATGACATAACCACTCCCATACCAAACCATCCCATAACCCAATTCCAATGCTAATCATGTAGGTCATTCAGGTGCTCGTGACTAGGAGCACAGCTATCATGATTGTTTTTAACACTCTGCAAAGTTTGTACTACTTTATCCAAGGGTCTGTGATTTCATCACCTTTCGGTGACTAAGAACCTCCCTTATGCTCGTGAACTGTCGATCACATTACACACTCCCATTGGTGTGTGGCCAAGAGATCACAAAATAGCTTTTACAAAGGGACTACTAGCATGTATGGACCCACTAAGGTTTCACCGGTGGTGATGCCTCCAACTGAGCACGTCCTAAACCAAGGGCCCCCACTTGTGCCGTTCGGATCCTAGGGAGTCCTGCCACTCATACAAACCCAATCCGACTCCCCTTCCCCGCTCTTTCAAATGGCCCGCGCAATACTAGCAATACCCTAATTAGTCAGCTACGTCGCACCCATACTTGGCCTCATGGTGGCACTGTTGTCCTGGCTTATTCTCAAATGAACCAGTCCTTAGATCTAAGGCAAGTAAACCATCATAACATCCAATTCATTCACATACCATGATTGCTTAGACCACCCATTAACATGTTACCATTAACCATGTTCATCAATGTAAATTATCCATAATTTCAATGATTTATAATTAAGTAACTTGGTTGTTTTCCCATCCCAATTAATTTGAGCGAAGCCAAAAGGTAAAAAGCCCTTCTCGACTCTCTACTATGTGTTCCAAGCGACAAGGGTGGTTAAACAAGTCTAGTAAACTTCCGATTATAGGAGGCCCATCAAATTGACACAAGCATGCAATTTTGCAAACAAAACATTTAATAAAACAGGATCAATATGATCAAGGACACTTTCCTTTATATTTCACAATTCAGTGCTCAATCAAATCAAAGTCTTGCGCATGCAGATCCTCGAATAGTCGTCTCTCGATCATAACCTCTTGAGCGAACCCGTCTACTCGCAATCAACCAAATACGCAACATACACAACAAAAGCATTGCAAATACTAATCAATATGAAAAATATGGATGCATGCAGAAAATAAGTTCGTATTAATGCTAAATAAATTTCTATGCCTTTTTAGTAATATTCGATAATGATTTCCTATTTATTTGGATAATTTCTGAAACTAATTACAATTAATTCAGAGGTAAAATAATTATTTTAGATCATTAAGTATGTTGAAAATATTATTAATAACTTACTAGAATTTATTCTAAATTTTTAGGAATTTTCCTGGATTTAATTTGATACTTTATGAATTAACTAGGCTTAATCTTATTTATTAAATCTGAAAAACAAATTAAATAATACTAAAAATATAAAATTTAGTAAATCTAGAATAACCTACTGAAGTTGCATGATTCAATATAACTTGTGAGTTCCAAGTGATTTAAGATGATCTGACGATGATTAACGACCTCTTAAATAAAACATGTCCTACACGTGATTTTATTCAAGTATTAAAATCAAAATAGTTTTCTAAATCTAGACCGTAATACCTACCGTGTGTGCATCTAGTCCAGATAGTCATCGAACGGCGGCATGACGTGTGTCTCCGGGATGTAGAGTTATGTTGAAGAAGATGACGGCAGTCTAACGTAAACGAAGAGGACGAATATATGACTTAGATGAAGGAGACGGCGGTGCGATACTCTGACGGCACGACAATCTTAGGCGGGTGGCGGCTCGTTCTCTCTCCTTCTCTTCCTTCACTTCTTCCCTGATCGTGACCTTTTCCTTTGATTCCTTGCGGCTAGGGCATCGACCCTTTTTTTATAGCTGGCGGCTGGCCACGGTGACTCTTTTTTTCTATCGCGAGCTGGGATACGGGAGCAGCTGCTTAGGGGAAGGGCGCTCGGTCTCTATTTATATACGGCAAGGGAACTTGGCCAGCGGCGCGTTCCCTCACGCGACGCGAGTTGCTCTTTTTTTTCCTTTCTTTGTTTCCTTTTTTCCTTTTCTTTTATTGATGGTGCGCTGGCTGCCAGGGAGTCTCGCTCGGCGGTGCATGCTCCGAAGCTTCCTGACAGAGTCTCGGTTCCTGGCCTGCGTGCCAGGCCTAAGTTGAATTTTTGTTTTGACAGTGTGGCAAGGCCTCTATGTTATAGCAGTTGACTTCCTTTTTCTTGGTGCGGGGCTGTATGGCCAGGCTTTGTGCGGCAGGTCTCTTGCCACACGTATGGCCACGGGGTGTTATTCTTTTTGTTTTGTTTTTTATATTATTTTTTTATTTTTTAATTCATTGTTATTTATTATTTCTTCTCTTTTTTGTTATTACTTCTTTATTTATTTTTCTTTCGCAGGCGGCAAGGCTCTTTGTGCAACAAGTAATCTGATCAGCGATTGACTTATGTTTATTTTTTTACACATCCAGTAGAGTGAAGTGTTAAAATACGTCAAATTGTAGAGTAACAGACTAGTCCTTCTAATACCGGACAAGTCTGTTCCTGTACAGAGAGGTATATCGGACAAGTCCGGTGTTACACCGGACAAGTCCGGGGTTTGTACAGTAAGTGACTTCGGACTAGTCTGTTGTTGTAACGGAGAAGTCCGTGGTGGGAAAAATATGTAAGTCTGTGCATACCGGACTAATCTAGTACTGTACCAGAAAAGTCTATTGTTGTTCAGTGAGCATATTCAGAGTAGCTCGTTATTATTCGAACTAATCCGATGCTTGGCTTAATTTTTACTTGTATATATATATATATATATATATTTGTGTGTGTGTGTATTTAGTTTCATCTATTTCTTTCATCTCATATTTATTATGACAAATAAATTACTTTTAGTGTATTTATTTTGGTAATTAATTTTCACTACTTGAGGATGAATGCAAAATGCAAGATGAGATGTATATATTTTATATTTCTCTTTATAAAAACAATTTATACCTATTACAAATCTTAAACTCCCATTTATATTTTTAATTTGCCAAAACTCGAAAATTAGGGTGTCACTGTCTCCGAAGAAGCACTGGCCTCTGGAGTTGGTGCCGCATCTCCTGCCGTCGGAGTTTGTGTCACAGGATCCTTTTCAGACCCGGTGCTCGCTATTGGCGCTGGGACCAAAGCTGAAGATGTGGTAGGAACGACCACCACAGACTTCAAGATTGGGCGTGCCCTAGACGGTGGCACTGCCTTCATTGGTGGAGCCTGCATCCTTCTGCTCTAGTTTCCTTTTCTTGCTCGAATCAGACCTGGAACCTTTCCGCTAGCTTGGCTACGTAGGAGATTTCCCTTTCCCACTGGCAGAGGCAGACCAAGACCTCTCCTGCGGACTGGGCCCTGGGACATCGGAGATTACTATCCCTCTGGAGGCAAAACCCCTCGGTCGCACGATGATGCCAGTATCATCAAGGATTGGCATCTCCTTCAGGAGGTGCCACCTCAGCTTCGACACGGCGAATAATGGAGGGAAGTCCGATGGAGGAATGAGGTCGTCATTGGAGATGGTACCGTTGTACTACTTTGACAAAGTGAACAGTAGTGTCTTCTCATTCAAGTAAGTTCCCTCACTGCACTCTAGCCAGTTGAAGTCCATCACCCCATCGTAGCTCAAGGCTGGAAACTCATCGCTGAGCGCCATCAGAGATGTTAATCCTCCTTCAGCCAGGTGCCAAGTCCTTGTAAGCACCGGGTTGTACTGTGCTGATAGATCCAGAATGAGCTCCCAGAAATCAGTATTTGTTGTGGGAAATAGGGCCGGCAACTCCAAGTGGTCATGCTGATCTATCCAGACAATTACCCAGTCGCTCTTCTTGGTCTCCCACTTCCAAGAGGATAAAGTTGGGATGTACTGGTATGGAGACTTCCTGCGCCTCAAAGTAATAAGCTCCTATGAGGCTTGAACCTTTCCGACTTGGGCGGAGGGTGAAGAACGTCTTCAAGAGGGGCACACAGGGCCTCACACACCAACATTTCACAGAGGTGGACGAAGATTGCCACCAATAGAATAGAATGAGGGCTGAGGTGGTGAAGTTGCAGTCCATACACCTCCAACAGCATCGGGAGGAAGGAAGAAACAGGCAGGACTAACCCAACGATGGTGTAAGCCATGAAGAAGACAATGTCCTTAGAGCTTTTCTTGGCGAAAGGAAGGCCCCCGTAGCGCATCGCGTTGTCAAAGGAAGGACTTTGCCAGCCCATCATTTCTGGACCCTCACAATGTCCCTCTTACTAACGAGCTTGGAGGGGAGAAGACCGGGTTCCATGGCTATGAGTGGAGCAAAGTAGAGCACGATGCATAGAAGGAAGCAGAGAGCTCTATGCATAAGTAAACAGACCGTAGCATAAGAGTTCCTTCGATGTGCAGACATCTCCCTTTATTATCATTTGCAGCGCTTGGACGGCAACTGCACGCGGTGCTTGGTTACACACTGCATACTCACCTCTGCCGATGACAAGGGGGCCTAAGTACACTTGGCAAAAAAAGTCACACCTCGTGAACTATTGTCATGATGAGGAGTTGGGAGGAACCCAAGAAAGGAGTCGGAAGGCAGCCTGACAGGACTACAGAGTTTGTGCTTGGAACCGATATAGAAATCGTATTGGGAGCCAACGCTCTTCAATGCATGTGATCCGCATGCCATGCAATTACACTTGTCAAATCAGGAAGGTCCTCGTATTAGTGGTGCACGAATGTGTTGTCATTTCAAACGATCAAGTGAAAAGTTGAAGCAGCAATGCAGGAAGGTTTGATGGTGGCCCCACCTGCAGGATCGAAACCTCCCTCGAGGTGGGCCCGAGGGACACTGTAAGTACCCTCTGGACCAGGTACCCTCTCTTACCAGAGAAAGAAGTGTCGAGTCCCACCTTCCAGGAGAGATGACCTTCGGAGGCCGCATGTCCCGCAGCTCCATACCTACTCCCTGCTAAGGGTGGCTCCGGTGCTATCATGTGTCCCACAGCTCCGGACCTACCTCCCTACTAAGGGTGGCTCCGATGCCGCAATCTGTCCTACAGTTCCAAGCCTGCCTCCCTCCTAAGGGTGGCTACAACGCTGCCACGTGTCCTGTACTGGACCCGCCTCCCTTCTAAGGGTGGCTCCGGTGCTGCCACGTGAGCCTGGACTCTACCTCTCTAACGGGAATGATTTCAGGATTTCATCTCTCCAAAAAAGGCGTGGACATTCAAGACCATAAATCAGCCATTTCAAGACCTGGTTAATGCGTCATTAACTCCGCATTAATGACACACCATCAGGTGGTCTTCAATCCTAGTAACGTCACCATTAGAGCACGTTAAAACACAATTAAATCACTATTAAGTGCCTTAGACAATGTACAAGGTGCTTAATAGCCCGGGGCCACCTGTCAGGCCTGACCTCACTGTAACTGTCGAACCTTAGCATTGAAAAGGTTTGCTCTGCATGGTAGAACTCAGACATAGATAAGTCTCAAGCATACTCAAGCAAGCACAGACGCCCTAATACACAAACACTCAATACAACACACCCCTACGGAGTAGGGTATTATGCTCAGGCGGCCCAAACCTCGTGTTGTCCTTGTTTTTAATTCTTCAAATTTACACACCTCCAAATAAGAACCTCCGTGGACTACTTCTTAGTAGTACCAGGGGAGGTGTCGTTGGCACACTTCGACAGGAATCTTCAATGTAGTTTGCCGGAATCAACAACTTGTCATACACTACCCTATTTTCACATCAAAGAATGTGAATACATAGCAAGGTTGTCCTACTGAAAACTTGGTAGTATCCTATCTACCACGTGGTCATGCAAAACTTATGTGCCTTCCCAGGCAAAATGCAAAAAATGCTTGTTGGTACTTCTTAATATCTAAAGTTCATCCAAGCAACAAGTGCTATTAATGCAGTTGGCACTAGGCTAACCTAAGCCAAAGGATGATGAGTTCCGCAAGCGCACAGAAATACCGCTATAGCATTTCACTCGAGATTATTCCATATGGTATAGTATTTATTTTATCCCGAAGGAATGTAAGTGAAGAGTGGCAAGATCATAGGAAGAGAAGGGTGTTCTAGTGAGGGTTCCAGTAGGATGGGTCAATGATGTAGTGGGGGCAGTGTGACACACACCTAAACAATCTCCTCTAATGGATAAGGATATCCTAGTGAAGGTCAAGTTACAAGATAGAGCTACTCCTACTGTGCTCTAATTACTCATATACATAGCCTACTAGTGTACACATGAATAGGCTAACGATAAATACTAGAGGTTTGTGGTCCAACACATCGGCCACTGGTTTACCCCTTGGCAAAACAAGGAGGACTCTCGCAAAGAGGTTGTAGCGTAGCCGAACATGGGGGAGTACGAAGGACAGGCGGGTCTGTCACCATCTGCCGCCTACCCCTACAACCCGTGGGTCTACAAGACATCCAACGCTACTTAACTATCTAAGCACCACACTTACATGTCAAGTAAAAACCTTAAGAGTTGTGGTACAAGTACCTTCCTAAGGCCATGACTAACCTAAACATCGCCGAACCAATGTTGGGCCCAAGCACTAACATATTCATATTAACTTAATCATATTATTACCTAATTAGACTATAGTGGTTGTGTCTGATATTTATGATAACATTATATGGACATTATGATCACATTATAATAGCATCTACACTTAGAACATACATGGACTCAACAATCAAACAAGAAACATTTTGCCCAAGCATATAAATAAATAGAGACTAATAATATATCATTATAAAGCAAAAATATCAAAAAAGAAATGAAAGATACATGAGCCATACAATTTCAAATTTGGACTTGGGACTAGAGGCTCCTCTCTATAGCCTAACCTCCACTAAGGAACTAGGAGAACTAGTTATACAATGACAGAATGCTTGAGTGGTATGTCTGTGAAGTGAGGCCTTCCCTCCCTATTTATACATGGAGTAGAGTTGGTTCTCGCCACCAAAAGTGTGCAAATCAATCACCACCATCTTCAGGACACCGCAGGAGAGCGCCACAAGTTAGTTGACCAGGTTTGGAGCCCAGACCAAGTCGATCAAGCCAGGGGGTCGGCCGATCTGATCCTGACCCCTCCTCGGCTTTGCTTTCTCTTGGTGTCTGATAGGTGGGTCCTGACATCATTCTCGCGTAAATCGATGTTGGGTTCCCTCAGATGCGCCTGGGAATGGGTCCATGAATCCATGTCATGCCACATGTCATCGTGTGGTTGGTTGGGGTGGCACATTTTAGGAATTTTCCCCTCATTCTTCATCTAGTCTGCATAAAAACTCATGCATGCACTATTTCTCCAAGTACAAGTGGAATTATGTCAAATCTTAATATGATGTGTGTAATTTTTTTATTTCTTCACATAATTGAGTTATATTGACGGTCAAAATTGGTATATAATGATCGTCAACAGAGAGCTTTGTGATATAAACTAGGAACCAAGCTGCTGTTTTCAACTACATGTCACCCACAAATCGATGGACAAACCAGGTAGTTAATCGTACTTTATCCACTATGTTGTAGGCTATTTTGAAAACAAATTTAAAGTTGTGGGAGGAGTGTTTACCACAAATATAATTTGATTACAATGGGTATGTTCACTCGAAAACGAACGTAAGTCCATTCTAGGAAGTACGTGGTTTCAATCTCCGAGCTCCTATGGATTTATTACCTTTGCCTCCTTCTAAAACTATAAATTTGGATGCTACACAACGATCAGAATCCATTCTGAAGATGCATGAAACTACAAAGAAAAATATTGAAAGGGAGAATGAGAAGTATAGGATTGCTGGTAGTAAAGTTAGAAAAGAAGTAAGACTTGAACCGGGATATTTGGTGTGGTTACCTTTAAGAAAAGAACAATTCCCTGACTTGAGGAAATCTAATCTTATGCCACGATCAGCTGGTCCTGTTAAAATTGTTGAGAAGATTAATGTCAATGCATATAAGATTGAGTTGCCTCCTGATTTTGGTGTTAGTCCCACATTTAACATTTCAGATTTGCAGCCATATTTAGTGGAAGAAGATGACCTTGAGCGAGGATGACTCATATGCAAGAGGGGGGATGGTGAAGACATCACAACAGTGGACACTCACAATGATATATAAGGGCCAATCACAAGAGCACGAGCACAGTTACCAAATCAGCAAGTGAACTCATTCCTTACTTCTAACCCATGTGATTTTTCAGCATGGATTACTATTTATTGATTTAATTGTTGTTACGAACCATGGAGAGGATAAAAAAGTGAAGGGAGGAGGATTTGGGGACGTGGAAAACCAGTTGGGACGTCCACAAGTTGATAAAAACGGCCTCCAACTTAGACTCGAGTTCAACTCGGAGTCCAGGAGCAGTCCACCTTAAAGCGGACGCCCGGGATGCATATGAACTCAGTTTTTGACAGTCTGCATAGAAATAGGAGAAGATAAAATTTCCAATGGATCTGGTTACACATCAAAATTCCTCCGGAGACATCAAAAATCATCAAAACAAATTGGGTCCAGAATTCTGTCCAATGTTGTGCCACCGTATTGCGCCTTTGGGCCTTGTATCCTGTATGAGTCCATTAAGGATGCGTCTAAGGGTCTATTAAACGAACCCTATCCTTTAAATACTATAGTTTTCAACCATATTCAGTTGATTTTTCTTATATTAGATAGTTTCACCATTCTACATTTGTGAGACCCCAATTTTGCAATTTCATATTGCATCTTCATCGTTCTTGCTTGTCTTCTTGGTTGCACTTGCAGGGATTAGCCTTCTTGGCGAGGTCAAGCATGCGAAGCATGTTTGATAACCAACAAAGCATTGGTGTAGTGATTGCAGGGGTATTTGGGTATGCTTGAGGGTTTCAAATCATCAACATCGAGATCTCCCCTTCAATCGACCTACCTTTCAGAAGATCTAACATAAACTACTAATAAAAAGTATGTAATTATCATAATAGCAGTAGGTTGATAATAAGGGTAGTGTGACACACACTTAAGCAATCTACTCTCTACAAATAAGGTAGTCCAAGAGTGAGCTAAGCTAAGAAAGGGTCGTTCCTAATATGCTTCTACATACATATGCATATCCTAATAGTGTCCATGTGGACATGATAGTGATCAATACTCGGGCTTAGTGATGCAACATATCGGGTACGGGTTTACCACTGACTATATCAGGACAATTACCGATTAGATCCTATGGCATTGTTGAACGTGGGGGAGTACACGGGACCGACAGGGCTGTCACCACATGTCGCGCACCCCTACAACTCGTGGGTTTACAAGACATCCAACGCTATCTAACGATCTAAGTACCACGCTTGCATGCTAATTGAATACCTACGAAGTCCGGATACAATTACCATTCTAAGGCAAGGCTAACCTGAACGTCATTGAATCAATGGTGGAACAAACACTATGTTATTTATACTAATATATTCATATCATACCTAATTAGACTACAGTGGAGGTTTATGATATTTATGATAACATAATTACTGTACTATCAGGATAACAACTAAACCTACCACATACATTGTTTCGCATTCAAACATGAAACGATTCACCCAAGCATATGAATAATAAAAGACTAATAATATTATAATGCATAATATCACAAAAAGGAAAAGATACATGAGCTATACATTTCCCAAGATGTACCTGGGAACTAGAGGTTTCTCCCTACAACCTAAACTCCGTAAAAGGACTTGGAGAAGTGTGTATACAAGAAAGTGATGCTCAAATGGTGTGTGTGGAGAAGTGACGAGTGAGGGCAGCATTTATACACGGAGTTCAGTCAGTTCTCGCTACAATTAGCGCGCAAATCAGTCACACTACGTAAGAGACCCAAATAGGAGACAAAGACGGGCGATGTGCTCAAAGGCGGACATCTCTGATAAGGTTAAGAGAGACGAGCCCTCTTCAGCAAGAACCTGACATGGCTTAGCTGAACGTTCAAGGAGACACGTTACATTGAAGCACGTCTAAGTTAAGTCAGTATCCGAGAGGTGCCTTCTCTCTGAAAAATGGGAGACACTCTTCCAACAAAACGCATCTCCAATGTGCGCAAGAAATGAGACGTACCCTACGCAAAGCGCTTCTCCTTTGTCTTCGCTTACAAACTTTCATCGTCGAATGTTTAATTCATTCATTCACAGTTGAACACACAAAATATTCATCACACAGAATCAACATAGATAAGATATATTGATTAACAGATATATTACAAAACACAAGAAAAAAGTACAAGACACAAGAAAATAAAAACAACATTAACTAAATAACAACAAAATAAAACTTAAATCCTACTCCTCCTCCCCCTCCTCCTCCTCCGGCTACTCTGCCAGTTGTACCGGCTGGTCCGGATCTGACAGTGCAACCTTGCGACCGAGGTTCGTGGCCATCGCTGCCACCAGGATACTGCGGCCCTCGGTGTCGAGCACCTCGGTCATCGTCTCGAGCAGCCTCTGGAACCAGTTGAATAGCCTGTTGAACAACATCTCGAGCAGCTTTTTGTTGATCCTCTTGGGGAGCGGCAACACTATTTCTTGCAGGATGGCTCCCTCAACGGGCTTGGCGGTGGAACGTTGGCCACGGTGGGTTGTCTGCGTGGAGAAGACGAACGAAGAGAAGAGACTGATGGAGCCTTATATAATGTCTGTGCAAAGAAGAAAAATGGAGACGCACATTTAGAAAGAGCGCATCTTCGATTCCCCACATTACTTTTAGCTTTGTGATTTTCTCCATTTTGCTTCGGTTCATTGTTGATATCACACATCACTATACTTAGAGCACATTCAATTGATAATTAAATCATTCACTTGTCCAGAAAATAATCAAATCCTTCCTTATGATTCCTGAGGAACACGATGAACACACCACACATTCATTCATTCACACAGTTCTTGAACACACAAGATAATATTCAATCACATAGATGAATAAATATAGATTTCATTCATTAACACAATATATTACAAAACACAAGCAACTAAAAACAACAATGAAAAACTAAATCCTACTCCTCCTCGTCCTCCGAATGCTCTTGCTCTGGCGGCGACTCTGGCGCCGGTGCAACAGAAGCCTGGCCCGGCTACGCCAGCTGCACCGGCGGTGCAACCGAGAGAACGAGGTTGCTCTCCGTCGCCTCCACCAGGTTTCCGCGGCCCTTGGCGCCGAGCAGCTGGGACATCGTCTTGAACAGAATGTCAAGACGTTCGGCCACCCCCGTGAGGGCGAAGAGGTAGTGGTCGATGGTACCCATTCCAATAAACTGTGGAAGTGTACCCAGACCCAATGAATTCTTGGCGCGAGATGTATTGTTGTATGCCTCTTGCACCATAAGGAGGCACTGCTCAGTGTTGAACCTCTCAGGGGAGCTGCAGCACAGTTTCTTGCACGATGGCTCCCTCGAAGGGCTTGGCGACGGAAGGTCGACCATGGTGGTGGTGGGTCGTCAGTGCGGAGAATACGAAGAAAAGAAGAAATGGATTCAAAGTGAGCGACGCTTGTGGAGAACTCATGGGTGATGGCGTGTCTTAAATAAGGTATGCACGGTGTCGATGATGGAGCGGTTGGTTTGTCCCCGCATTGATGGAACAATAGGACGCATCGACACCACCTTGGGCAAACGAAAGGTCGCGCACGCGTCTCTGCACGACGCCGCTTAAATTAATTTCTCTGCATTCCTCGTGCTGCTCATCTCTCTTTCGATAAAGGAAGACGCGCTTTAATATAACGCACGTCTCGTGTTGTTATAGTGCGTCATGCATTTTTCTCCCTCGTCTCTTCGCCTCTGGTGCTCCTTTACTAATCCACCAACAATCCTTTACTAATCGACCAACTCTAGTGCAACCGCTGCCTCTGTTCTCCATCACCGTCGTCGTCGTTGCCGTCGTCGCCATTCTTGTCATCATCGTCATGGCCGGGTTTGATATTTTGCTCATGTAATTAGTAATTGTTGCTGAACTTATTTGAACTGGTTTCGTATGTTGCTTGAATTGATGTTTCATAGGGATGGTAGACTAGTTTTACAATCAAAACTATACTACTTGAAGTTCAGCATTTGCTACATCAGCCAAATGCGCCCGATGTTGAAAATGATTGCTATAATCTACTTATCAAGGTTAGAAAATTTGTGTTAGTGACCAACGTAGGTTATTCATTCCTCCTTCAACATTTGTTAATTTAATGAATGTCAATATTTTCAGGATCCAAGAGAATATAAGAGACGTGTTCGGGAGCAAGATGGATGGTACAGTTTAGATTGATCGACAGGAGCTTTAGGTAAGTTTAGATTCGAAATTAGTTTAGAGGGCACGCAATGTATGAACTATGAAATTCATTGAGTTGCAAATTATCTCTGAATTGCAATGTCATTGCATTTGTTTATCCCTGAATTTCAATTATATCCATTAATTGTAATGTCATTGCGTTTGTTTATCCCTACAACGGACGCTCACGATAACGTGTGAGTTGCAACAGACGCTCACGATGTCATGCGAGTGGCAATAGGGTGAAGAGTGCACGAGAGACGCACCTTAAAAAGACGCGTCTCAGATTTCGATCGTGCCGAAGATCTCTTGTCCCACCTCGGATAGTTGTGCGCATTGCAACGACCATATAAGTCATTGCGCACTGTTTGCAATCGACAAGTCAGCATGCGAAAGTTGTTGGTCGCGGGAACAACAGCTTTCGCATGCTGCTTGTCCGTTCAGCCACAATATAATGAGAGACACGCCTTACCAGGGCGCGTCTTCGATTTATGCTGAAGATCTTTTGGCCCACCTCGGAAAGCCGAGCGTAATGCAAATTTCAAATAAGGCATTGCATATAGTTTCCAGTTGGACATCCCCGCATGCGAAAGATATTCCAAGCTTCAGCACACCGTGGCGTGTCTTTTGCATGTGGGGATATGACCACACGAAAAAGATCATAATGTGAGACGTGCATTATATATGTGTGTCTCCGAGTTTTGCTATTTTTATACATCGCATGCTCTCTCCCAACATTTTGCAAAATTTTTTAGCTTTTGCCCCTCTCGACCTAGAAACCGTAGCTCCTGAGCACGCCGCTGCCGTCCCATCATCATCAACGTCTGTAACACCCTAATTTTCTCTTAGCATCATGCATTGCATGACATTTTCATGCATAAATCATTAGTAGAACAAAAGAGAAGAAAAATAAAAGATAAACATATATATATAGAAATATGTGTAGGTAGTAAGATAAGTGAATAAGAATACAAAATATATAATAGAAAAAAATACAAACAAATGGGAAATATATAAAAAAATAAATAATATAAAGTTAATGTATATAAAATCTAAAAAAAAAAGAGATTCCAGAACCTTCCTGAAGTTTCTGGGGAAGCTTTGCTTCCACCCCGGAAGGTTCCGGGCAAACGAGCGAGCGCTTGCCTTGGCGCCTGAGCCGCCCGAGCAGGTTTTCCCACATCCACGCGTGCCAGCGCGCTCAGGACCGCGCCAGTTGCCCGCGCGCCGCGTTTTATGGGCCGAGGCCGACTAGGAATCTTTCCCGAGACTCGGTACCGACGCCCTTGCAGCTATACAAGGAGCCGCAGGTTCTGGGTTTTCAATATGTGATCGTAGTCTTCCAGCGGTGCCGCCAGAGATAAAGAAAAACCCTAGCCACCAGTAGAAAAAGAGGACGCACCAGGGAGAAATAGGAGGAGAAAACGATAAGAAGAGGAAGAGAAGGAAGGAGCCACCGTCCGCCGGAGATCATCGCGCCGCCGTCGTCATGCCGCCGAAGGATCGCTGCGCCGTCTACTTCGTCTACACTACGCCTTCGTCCCTCGATCTTTGAAGCCGCCGCTTCTACAGTAGGATACATTTTCCGACACGAACTTTAGTGACATATTAGATCTAATAACCGGCATTAAATCATAGTTGCACCAATCTATTTTATTTCAGCAATCTTATTCTCGCTAAAACCCCGTAAACTCGCAATGACACATATGAACTAGTTGCATATAATTAATAAACAATCGTAGATAATTAATTATCGAATCTTGCATGCATTCATGTCATTGCATATTGATTAATATGTGTGCATCATGTTGATTCGTATATATTTTATTGTATGTTTATGATCATGAGCAGAGGGACGTGCTCAAGAGGCTGTGTACGAGGATTTCAAGAACCAAGACTTCGAAGCGCATGAGCAACCACATCGATCGGAGCAAGGCAAGTGTCCTTGATCATATTGATCCTGTTTTATGAAATGTTTTGTTTGCAAAATTGCATGCTCGTGTCAATATGATGGGAAACACATATGTAGAAGTTTATTAGCGTTGTATGCCACCCCTTTTCATTGGGATATACATGATGAGTCGGGTATGGGTATTTTTCTTTTTACACCGCATCGCTACACTGGTTATGGGTAATTAAATAATATGCTTGACAACATTAATTATGAGAACTTGGGATGGTAATAAGATGATGATTAAATTAGCAACATGGAATTTAGGATATCTAAGAAAGCATGGTTTTGTGCAATGGGTTGGATGGTACGGAGGTTTTGCTTGACTTAGATCTATGGACCTGTTCATACAAATATATGTCAAGACAATAGTGCAACCACAAGGCCAAGTAAGGATGCAACGTAGCTAAACAATTAGGAGTGCTGCTAGTACTGTATGGTCCATTTTATGGCACGGGGAATGGGAGTCGAGTAGGGCTATCCTCGGATCCGCATGGCACACGAGGGGGCCCGTCGGTGGGAGAATGGGGATCAAGCCTGCCAGTGAAACCTTAGTGGGCCCGTACATACTAGTAGTCCCTTTTGAAAGGCTATTTTGTGATCTCTTGGCCACACACCTATGGAAGTGTGATAAGGCATAATAGAGGTTCTTAGTCATTGAATGGTGATGAAATCAGGAACATGTGGGTAAAGTGGTACAACCATTGCAGAGTGTTAAAAACTATCGTGATAGCCGTGCTCCCGGTCACAAGCACCTGGACAACTTCCATGATTAGAAGTGGACATTGGATTTGGAATGGTTTGTTAAGGTTATGGTTATGGTCATGGATTGAGTTATGATAAATGGGCATGGATGATGATGATGGTAATAATATGGTATATGGATGGGTAATTAATTATGGTTATCTATTATGTTAATTATGTGGGATATGACGAGATTACTTCACATAGACATAGTATGATGCTTTTTACATGTTTTAAATGTACTTTTCAGCAATCAGCCATTGTTTCTTATCATGCCTTGTTTAATCTACATGACATCTATTCTCACACTTGCTGAGTACGACACATACTAACCCTTGCAATTCCCCCACCAACAGTTACAGGAGACACTTGGGAGTACCCTAAAAATCAAGTGGAGTAATAGGTTGCGTACCACCGTCAATTGCCTGTGGAATGGAGTCATGCTACTTAGTTTACTTTCCATAGCAATAATTATAGTCTTGTCAATCATGAACCATTTAGTTATTATAATAAGGTACTTATTTACTATTCGAGACATGGTTAAATTTTGTATAACATTTGTGATGCATTCGTGTATGTGTGATGAACTTCCTGGAAACGTATATAGGCTATACTTGGTTCATATTCAGAACCAGGTGTCACAAATGTCGCACTGCCACCGTTGACCTTGACCACACCATCGACCCCGACCTTCTCGTCATCAGAGAGTTGAGTACGTTGGAGCACGCCAGCTCGTCCTCTATCCCCCAAGCACGCCACTGCCATCTCTCTTTCTCAACTAGCTCTTCGTCATTGTCACGCTGCCGCCATTGACCCCTACCCCGTCGTCAACCCCAACCTTCGACATCAGAGAGTTGAGCATGCTAGAGCACGCTGCCTCGTCCCCTGTCCCCGGAGCACGCCGCCGCCTAAACCCCAACCTCGGTAATCGGTATGAGCACTCCACGGCCTTCACGTAAGTGGAAATGTTATCCCTGTCACCAGAGCACGTCGTCCTGCTACCATTGGAGAGTTGAGTAACCGCCGCTCCGATGCCTCCGCTAGCATGTCGCAGAGCGCCGCTACCTCATCCCCTATCCCCGGAGCACGCCGCCGCCTCGACCCTGCTCTCACAGCGTGCATTCTAGTGATTTTATTGAATTTTAGGATATCCAATGAAGCCTTGTCGTTAATGAAGTCATTGATCCAAAGGGAGAATTTTCATTACGATATACATTCATCTTCCTTGTTTATGTCCAATGCAGAAGTAATGTATTTGTTTTGACTATAAATGTATATAATGAATTTTGGTTCGTAAACCCTTGAAACTGCAGGAATTGTGGTTGACACTAGCATTTGCCATCCTAGTGAGTTTGATTTCTACCTCAGCAGCCATGCTGGAATCAAGGTACCTATGCGATAATTGGTGTTTTTCTCACGATTTTTTGATACCAGGCTATAAATGCATCAGTGGAATGTAAATTGTTTGTTTTTTCAAGGGACAAGCACACTAGCTCATTACCATGTCCTTTCCATGAGAACATTTTCTCTGCTGATGCTTTGCAGATGCTCACCAAACGCTTGTGCTATAAGTAAGCTCGGTTCTCCATTCACTAACAGATATTGGCTATCTTATGTGACTGCTTAAGTAAATGTGACTGCAATTTGATAATGTCTTCTATGATTTTAGTGATTTTGTTGGATTTGAGGATGTCTCAGTCACGGCATTAGAGGCTATGAAGGATCATCGTTAATGGAATCATTGATCGGGAGAATTTTCATTACGATATTAAGGATTAGATGATGACAATTATGATGTGTGTAATTGGTTACATTGTAATCAGGATGAACAATTTTTGTTGTGTAATTAGTATACTTCATAACCAGGATGGACAGTTTGTTAATATTTGATTGGTCAATATAATTTAAGGTGTGATCTTTTTGGCTATACATATGTTCATGTATGTGTATGTTGCTGACACTGGTAATATGGTTCCCAAATCCTGACTAGCTCCAGGATGCAGCCGACAATCAGGATAATCAGCGGTGGGGGGCACCTAATAGGAGACCCTGCTTCTAAACCATCCGCGATGAGCTATAATAGAGAATGTCTCGGATAACCTATATAAAGGATACAAGCTTCCGTAATGGTCGTCTCATATTAGTAAACAAATTTACGACAGTCCAGTATATAGCATGTCTTGAATCAGTCAATATATCTGCGACGGGCTTTGTTGGGGCTTGTCACGCATGTATGCCGATGGGCGATGCAAGCAACCCCGTCTCCAATGACCCCGTAAAGACCGCCTGTTATGACACAAAGAAAGGAGACACACTTCCTTTAAGCATGTCTCGCAGTTAGGATGATCGGTGACGCGCCATACACACGTCTCTGAATTTTGTGGGAGCCCTCAGTGTGTGAGGTTGCCCCACCAACTTGGTGATTACCCCATGGTAGTGGAACTAAAGTCGGCCTTGTTTGGTGATTTGACGAGGGAAAAGGGTTTGAAGAGACCCGACTCTGTGTGTTCTTCCTCAACAAGGAGTAGATCTCTTTGGTGAGATCGAACCTCGGTAAAAATCCTTGTCTTGCATGTTCCATTCTTTTAATTTTTTAATTACCATCATCTAGGGTATTCCACGTGCAATTATTCTTTCCTAATTGCTCACTCAAGTTGCTAGGGTAGTTGATTACGTTCCTCTACTGCAACATATTTGATATCTGCATAAACATTTAATCTTTTCGTATCACATCAAGCACACTGGGCTAGTCCGTATACCACACCAGAAAAGTTGTGTCCATCCTGTATATGACATTTTGATTAAGTGTTGCAGGAAAAGTTTTCAAAGCCTATTCACCCCCCTCTAGGCCACATTTAATTGGTATCAGAACAGGGTCTCCTTTTACAAGACTCACCACTTGAGAGACAAATGGCCATGGACAAGAACAACGAGATCCTAGAGATGCCCATCATTGGAGACGAACAAGACTCCAAGGTGTTCAATGTGCTCAAGGAGCATGAACACGATGATGAAGAAGTGCGTGAACTCAAGGCGCTTCTCAGGAAGAAGCTCCTAAGCAAGAAAGGGCAAGAAGGAGGATGAAAAGCCAAAAGGGGGTAGTCATCAAGACTACTCACTGTATACTTTTAATTACGAGAAGCTTAACAATTACAATCATTATCTTTCTATTGCCATGGGAAGACCTCCACAGTTTGATGGTAGTGATTGTTCAATGTCGAAGTATAATATGAAGATGCATCTAATCTCACTTAATCCTAGTCTTTGGCATATAGTCTGTACAAGTTTAGATATCCCAGACACCGACAATGAATTCACCCCAGAGCAAGAACAAGCAATTCACCGCAATGCACAAGCCGTTGCAGTGATCACTTCATCCTTGAGCAGAGAAGAGTTCACCAAAGGTGGAGACTTGAAGTTGCCAAAGAAATTTGGGATACTATCAAGACTGCTCATGAAGGAAATCACTTTGTTTGCAAAGCAATGATTGAAATGCTTAAAGGAGAATTGGGGAGATTTGCCATTGAATATGGTGAATCTCCTCAAGAAATGTACAACCGCTTGAAAACACTCATCAACAAGATCCGTGGTTATTGAAGCAAGAAGTGGACTGATCATAAGGTTGTGAAGAGAATGATAAGAGACTTCATGACTCAGAATGTCACCTTGTGTTCCATGATAAGAGAAAGCCTAGGATTTCACAAAATGACCCCCGATGAAGTCCTTGGCAAAATTATTAATCATGAAATGATGGAGAAAGAAGCCAAATATGTCAAATACTTTGCTGAACTTACCTCATCCAAGAAAAAGGAGGTTGCCGTCAAGGCAACCTGCAAGCCCAAAGGAAAGGAGACTCGTGAGACTCATGAAGAAGAAGACACTGATGATGTAAGAACATATATGGATGATGAATAGATGGTACTCTGCATGAAAATATTCAAGCGTATGATGAGAAGACGAAGAGGCAGCAACTCTAGTGAAGGAAAGAACAAGGAAAAAGGAAAATCCAAGGCTCGACATACTTGCTACAACTGAGGTGAATATGGACACTTTATGTTTGATTGTACATATGAGGAAAATAAGAAGAAGAAAGAAGTGAAGTCAGAAGAGAAGAAAACTTTCCAGAAAACGAAGCAGGTACATCAAACTCACATCGGCAAGGAGTGTGACTCAAACGATGAGTCCTCCTCGGATGTTGAAGATGATATGGCAACAATTGCCATCAAGAATCCAACCAAGAAATCTACACTCTTCCCAAACATGGGAGGATGGGAGACTAACAACCATACTTGCCTCATGGCTAAGGAAGGAAAGAAAAAGGTTCCACTTACACCCCCCTCCTTGCATTTCTCTAATGATGATTTTGATAACTCTTGTTAAAATGAGGAAGTGTTTAAAGGATTTAGCAAAACTGATCTAAGAAAATGAAGATGTTGTCGGATGAAATCTTTGAAAAGGAGGAGCTCGTCAACCGCCAAGAAGATATGCTCATCCATTAAAGGAAGAGATATCAAGAGGTTAAAAAGCTTGTTGAGCTTGAAGAGGATAAAAGAAAGGCACTTGAGCTTGAGCTACCTTTGAGTAAGGAAACTTACTCAAAACTAGAAGACTCACACATTGCAATCATGGACGAACTTGCTAACTTGATGAAAGTTAACAGAATCTTTGATGTGCAAATTGAGTCACTAAAGCAATGTGATGCTCCTCCTCAAAAAGCTCATCCTCTCAAGATGTCATGTCGACAATAACTAAAACTTGCACATGCTCCGGTATAAGGATATTGCAAAAGATGAATCCATTGTTTCATATGTTAAACATCCATCCCAAAGTGGTATATTTGACAAGTAAAAGATTAAATATGCACATAGTGCATATATGGTCACAAGACCTCCTAGTGTCAAAGATGGTCTTGGTATACAAAAAATAAAAAGTTGCCTAGTAATGTTCAGAGTAAGGATCATATTACATTTGTTAAAGAAAAATCACATGAATCTGAATTGCAAACATTGTTTCATACTTTTGATGCTTCTTATGTACCCATGAGAAATAAATCTGGACATGTTTATGCAAAATATGCAGGGTCACGCCACAAGAACCCAAAGACTTGTGTGTGGGTGCCCAAGACACTTGTGACTAACCTTTGAGGACCCAAGCAAGCTTGGGTACCTAAAACCAAGAAATAATTATGTTTTGCAGGCCTACTCCTCCGAAGGATCCAAATGGGTGTTGGACAGTGGATGCACCAATCACATGATCGGAGAGAGGAGTATGTTCGTAGAGTATGAGCGAAACGCAGATCCAAAGTGAAGGAGTTTATTTTGGAGACAACAACCAAGGAAAGATTCTTGACGGTGGTAAAACTGAAATTTCCTCTCACCACACTCTTTCAAATGTTTTACATGTTGATTCCTTAGATTACAATCTTTTGTCCATATCTCAGCTATCTAAAAAATGATACAACTGTTTATTAACTAATGAGGGTGTGACCGTTTTTAGAAGAAGCGATAACTTAATTGCATTCAAGGGAATGTCGAAGGAAAAGCTTTATCTTGTAAACTTCAACAAAGATAAAGCTGAATTGAACACTTGCTTGTATGCAAAAACTAACATGGGATGGCTGTGGCATAGATGGCTAGCCTATGTTGGGATGAGAAATCTGCAAAAGCTTCTAAAGGGTGGTCACATCTGGGGTTTAAAAGATGTTGTGTTTGAGAAAGACAGGCCGTGCAGCGCATGCCAGGCGGGAAAACAAGTTGGAGCACCACACCCTGCCAAGAACGTGATGACTACATCAAGACCGTTGGAACTTCTTCTCATAGACTTCTTCAGTCAATTGCTTATATAAGCGTCAGCAGTAACAAATATGGTTTAGTGATTGTTGTTGATTTTTTAGATATTTACCTGGGTATTTTTCCTGTATGATAAATCAGAAACCCAGGGAATACTCAAGAAATTTTTGAAGAGGGATCAGAATGAATTCTCCTCAACCGTCAAGAATGTTAGAAGTGACAATGGAACATAGTTCAAAAATACTCAAGTTGAGGAGTACCTAGATGAAGAAAGGATAAAACATGAGTTTTCAGCACCCTACTCCCCTCAACAAAATGGGATGGCTGAAAGGAAGAACATGACACCCATCGAGATGGTGAGGATAATGCTGGATGAATACAAGGCTTCATACCATTTTGGGCTGAAGCGGTAAACACTACTTGTCACGCCACAAACCGGTTATATCTTCATCGACTTCTGAAGAAAACGCCATATGAGCTCCTCACAGCTAACTGAAAGTGCAGCTAGGCATTCCCTTGTGGGTTTTTGACGATTGATGACAAACAAATGAGATCCTAATGAACTTTTTGATATTAATGCAGGTGAACTCAGACGAGATAGTTTGGTGCACTCAAAAAGTGAAAAATGAAGTGACGAAGAAAAAGGAAAAGACCCAGTTGATGAATAAAGCGCATGTTAGACTTAATTGTATAGGTTGTGAGTGAGAGACACATCCCAAGAGCTCAAGTCTTTGCATAGGGATAAGGTCTTAAAATAAACCTTAATAATTCACTGAGCATCAGACTAGTCTGTTCACATCCGGACTAGTCCGTTCAACTTTCTATAGTCTCACTTCACAGTGCACCGGACTAGTTCGTTCATTGATTGAACTAGTATGTTAAACTTTCTGATGTTCCATAACACTATGCACTGGACAGGTCTGTCCTTGGACCGAACTAGTCTGAGAAACTCTCTGATGTTTCCTAACACTATGCACTAACAAATCCGTTCATGGACCGTATTCGAGAAACTTTCTGATGTTCCGATACATAGGGAACCGGACATGTTCGGACTCCTACCGGACTAGTCCGGTATACCTCACGCATATTAGGAATTTTAGTGTGTTGCACATTCCAAGCAAATTTTTACACAGCACACTGGATAAGTCCAGTCCCCAGAGCGGACTAGTCCGGCCGTCGGGATCTCTAACGGTAACAATTTTGGGAACCCTATAAATAGGAGATCCACGACCCCACAACCACAACTCTCGAATTCTACTTTCAACAATTGAAACCCTAGCGCTGCCACTTGTCCCTAGAGCACAAAAACACATCTCTCCACACATCTAAGGTCCTCAAAAGTAAAAATCTTTGAGTATTCAGATTTGGGATTGGGAGATCATTGTGTATGCATCATTGAGCTCTTGGGGTTTGATCCCTTTACACTCTTGCATTACTTGTAATCTTTTCGAGTGTATTAGATAATTGTTTTCTGTTGTAATCTTTTGTGTGAGCCTTCAACGTGTGAGGTTGCCCCACCAACTCGGTTGTTACCCATGATAGTGGAATCATGTTTGCCTTGTGTGGTGACTTGACGAGGGAAAAGTGTTTGAAGAGATCCGTCTCTATGTGGGCTTCCTCAACGAGTACTAGATCTCTTTGGTGAGATCCAACCTCGGTAAAAATCTGTGTCTTGCGTGCTTTACTCTTTTACTTTGTCAAGTTTCATCATCTAGGGCATTAGATTTGATCTATCAAGTAATTTGTGTTCCATGTGCAAGTTTGAAATAGTAATTATTTAATCAAGTTTGTTTGAATAGTTGTTTAAATTCTACTGTTATAACACATATAAATTCTGCCATAACACTTGATCAGTTCATACCACACAAGCATACCAGACTAGTCCGCATCTACATAGGATAGGTCCGATCCACCAGGAATTATCCAATTTGGTTAAGTGTGCAGGAAAATTTTGAAAGCCTATTAACCCCCCCCCCCCCCCCCCGAGGCCACATTCAATTGTTATCAAAGAAGGTACTCCATTTATGAGACTCACCGCTCCGAAAGATCAATGGGCTCTAACAAGAACAATGAGACCCCAAAGCTGCAGAACACCAAAGATAAACAAGACACCAAGGCATTCGATATACTCAAAGAGAATAAACACGATGATGAAGAAGTGCGTCAACTCAAGGCACTTCTAAGAAAGAAACTTATGAGCAAAAAGGGCAAGGAAGAAGATGAGAATACGATGGGGAGTGGTCATCATGACTACTCCTAATATCCTTGTAATTACAATCGTCTTAATTCCAACAGTCATTATCTTTCAATTCCCATGGGAAAGCCTCCTCATTTTGACGGAAATGATTATACCATGTGGAAATATAATATGAAAATGCATCTTATCTCCTCAAATCCTAGTCTTTGGAATGTTGTAGTGTAGATATCCTGGATACCGACGATGGACTCACTCTGGAGCAAGAGCAAGAAATTCACCACAACGCACAAGCCGTTGCAATGATCACTTCTTCCTTGAGCTGAGAAGAGTTTACCAAGATTGATGTACTGGAAAGTGTCAAGGAAATATGGGAAACACTGAAGACCACCCATGAAGGAAATCACTAAGTTCGTGAAGCGAAAATTGAAATGCTTGAAGTAGAACTGGGGAGGTTTGTGAATGTGGCATAGAGGGGGGGGGGGGTGAATAGGCCTTTTTAATTTTTTTTTGGAACCTGTAACACTTAACAACCAGATCAAATCTTGAGATATCGGACTAGTCTGGTCATGTGCGGACTAGTCCAGTGTGTAGCGACTAGGTTAATAAAATTTGATCGATTAACTTGATCCTAGGATGTAAGCAGCGGAATTATACTTATAATTTAAGTGTTACACGATTATGAACTAGGATGTGCCACAAGTCAATCTTATATTCAATGTTTCAACGTAGAGTAAGCAAGATTGATTGAAACCCTAGATTGATATGAAGTATAAGAACGATGAGCGCAAAGCAAGAACACAAGCACTTTATCCCGTGGTTTGGTTCCCACAGAGGTGACCTACATCCACGTTTAGGAGTCCACAAAAGGACCGGGTCTTCTCCAACCCTACCCTCATCAGATCGCCATGGAGGCCAATCCTCTTCACTTATCACAAAGGGAAAATAACCAAATTCAAGGGGCCTTCTAACACGTTGAGGGCTCCCCAAGATTACAACAAGAACTCCACCAAGAACACACTCGAAAGATTACAATGAAAAACCTGGGAGTGTGTTAGGGAATCAAACCAAGACCTCAATGAGTGATGAACTGTGTCTCTCCAATGATCCAACGTGTATCTGTCGGTACCCTGCGTACCAGATACCCCTTGGGATTGCAAAGATCACAAGGAAAATCCATCTACCAGATTTGAAGACCTCGGAAGGCCCCACATGTCAGTCGTAACCGGACTTGATTCCACGACATGGTTAGTCCCAGGGCCGCAACGTGTATCATAAGACCGGAGCTATCGCCCACACATGGGAAAGCTCCGGACTGGATATCAGTATGGCACCCACGGACCTAACCCCAGACAGAGGGAACCTCCGGTACCGACACGTGTCCAACAGCACAAGACCTACGCGTCCACGACGGTAAGCTCCAGAGTTGCCACGTGTCTGAACCGCCAGACCTTCAACCTCAACAATCAGACTGGTGGACCCCCAACGGCTCGGACCTTCAAGGGGCAATCAAGGACTTCAAGACCCGATAAAGTGTCATTAATACCATATTAATCACACACGATCGGAATGCCCTTAATACCAGTAACAGCACTATTAAGGCCTGTTACCACTCTATTAAGGGTAATTAACCCCATTTATTATGTATTAAACATTAGTAACCGCCAGGGCCACATGTCGGGCCAGGCTAACAGTGTAACGACCAGTCCTTGTGCTATAAATGGATTGGTCGGCGATACACAAGTGAGACTCTGACGCGCTCTCAAGCACACACAATCATTGAGAGCTCTTAGACGCTCAATACAAGAACAACACACCCCGTGGAGAAGGGTATTACGCTCAGGCGACCCGAACCACGTAAACCTATGTGTCAATTTGCCACCATCTCTTGAATCTCTACGCGCCCATTACCAGACTACAAACTCCGCGAACTACTAATAGTAGTGTCAGGAGATCTACCGGATTTACCCACTGACAGTTGGCGCGCCAGGTAGGGGATTGGTTGTCAAGGGATCATGTCATGCTTTCCCTCTCATCCAACAGCTTACCCTAGTATTCCAGGCGGACCTTCTCCCTCTTCACCCACTCCTTGTCGTCAGCCAGCCTCGACTGCGCCAGCTTGTTCTCGAATTGGAGCCGGTTGCGCCACCTCCTAAGAGTTTGGCGCTCCTCCTCGAGAGCCTTGCTGTCTTGGTAGAAAGCCAGCTGGACCTGACGAAGACTGGAGCAGGTGTTGTCAATAGACAACGACAAGGGGATCGGGTCAGGACCTACCGGGGTCATCTCCACCGGTTCTAGTGGGTTCTCTGTGACAAAAATTGGGTCCCACTCTACAAGAGCAGTCCCCTGAGCTTCCACGGCACTAGGGTCGTCCTCCGTGATAGCCTCCGAAGGTCCCGCCACCAGGTCATTAACAACTGGCCCCTCGGGCGGGGGGCCGGCAGCTTCATCTTGGCACCCTGGCTCAGGTGCGGGCACCTCTGGGACCAATGCTTCCAGGGAGAGCGTAGAAGATTCTGCCGGAGCTGAAGCCACGTTCGGCTCCGACATTGGCGCCTCCTCCACTGCCGATTCCGGTGCTAACGCCTCGACCACCATGGGCTCGAGCGCCGGCACCTCTACACCAACTGGCTCAGGTGCTAGTACTTCTTCGACGACCGGCTCTACCACCGGAACTTCTGCTACAACCGGCTCTACCGCTAGAGCTTCCTCGACAACCGGCTCAAGTGCCAGAACTTCATTAATACCCGACTCTACCGCTGGGGCCTCATCAACCACCGGCTCGACTACCGGGGCTTCAACAACATCCGGCTCTAGGGCCAGAATTGCAGCTACCTCCGGCTCTGAGGCTGGAGCGTCCATCATTTTAGCATCCGAGCCCGGAGCATCAACCCCGGGGCTGGTGCTGCCGGTACATCTTCATTCTCGTGGTCCGGCGCTACCACGAGAGCTTTTGGGGATAGCAAGCGACGAAATGCTTCGAGGAGCTGAAAATAAGCATATATTCGGAGATTCTGGTCAACCTTTTGAACCGCCTGCTTCGAGGTCCAAGACCACGACAGCCAGCATCGGAGCTGTCGCAGCCTCAGCCACCTCTTGGGGCGGCTCTGGAATCGGAGCTGGAGCTTCCGCCTGCACAGCCTCAGCTGCTGCTACAGGAATCGGAGCTTCATCCCTATTCTTGGGCACTCTGTGGATGAAGGACGAAGAAACTTAAAATGCAATTACAACAAAAAACAATCAACTGAGGTAAAAAATCAAGCATACCTTGGAAGGCTTCTCCTCCAGCTAGCATGGAACCTCTTTTCTGGACGCTCGAAGCCGGACCCTGTCGCCACTGGCGTGGTGGCTCCGGAAGGTTCCTCAGAGCTCGCTGCTACTGTCGGCGTCACTTTGGTTGAGGCCCCCCTCAACTGGGAAGGACCTCCGGACCCAGAGCCTTCAACTGGCCCTGGTACTGGAGCCGCATGGCCGGGTCTTGCACCCCAGGGAGATGTCGATGCTGGAGTAGTTGCCGCCGATAAAGACCTTACCCTCCGGGGAGAAGGAGACGCCATGGATGGAGCAGGTCCGATGGACCTCCCGTTAGAGTGCTTCAGCTTCTTTTTACGGCTCGAGGGCTCGGCCAACTCTTTGCCCTTGCCCACGACTTCAACTCTCTATTCTGGGATGGAAGGGGGACTACCCTCGGAAGCTCCGGAGATCGCCAACCTAGTGATCGAACGCCTCTCAATGACATCAAGGTCGTCAAGCACCGGCATCTTCGACCAGAGCTCCTTGCCGAACTAAGCCTCCATGTTTAGAGGGAGGAAAGCTGCTGGCGGAGTCAATTCGTCTCCCTCGACGTCGATGCCGTGCTGGAACTTCTTGAGGTGAAACTCCAAAGTTGCGCCCTCCATGTTGGACTTCAAACCAGTCTCGATCCGGTTGTCATCCAACACACTGTTGAGGGCCCAAGCAAGCTTCTCCCTTTTCTTCAGCGGAGCCCACCTATTGACCAGGAAGTTGCAAAATACCGCCTGAGGAGTTACCCCTCCTTCCATGCATTGGAGGATCCTGGTCAGAGCAGGGTTGAAGGCGTCCGATAACACCGGAACTTCGCTCCAAGCCGCAGTGTTGATGTTGGGGAGGCATTCAGGCAGCTCCAGCTTCTCATGTTCTTCCACCCTGATGACGATCCAATCCTTCTTCCAGTCATCCCATTTCCCAGAAGGGAACAATCGCAAGTACTTGTACGGGCACTTCTTGCGCTTCACAAAATAATAGAAGCCATGGTACTCGTCACTCTTTCCAGTAGTGTGGATGGTGAAGAAGGTGCGGAAGAGCTCAACGCAGGGGGGGAATGCCGACCCACATCTCGCAGATGTGGACAAAGATTGACACTAGAAGAATGGAGTGGGGGCCAAGGTGGTACAGCTGCAAACCGTAGAAGTCTAGCAGCATCGAAAAAAAGTGGAGAAAGGTGGGATCAGTCCCGCCATGGCGTACGCAGAGAAGTACACCATGTCGCCGGCATGCTACTTCACGAAAGGAAGCTTGCCGGCGCAAACCTGGAGGTTGAAGAAGTCAGGGGCCCACCCCATGAGGGCCCGAACCATCTTCAAATCACCGTCAGTCTTCAGTCGGCTCTGGTGAAGACCCAACTCCATCGCGGCACAGCGAGGCGAGAGATGAAAAGCAAGCAAAAGTTTCGAGGATTTGAATGCAAATTTGAATGAAAGGCGTAAATAACCCCTGAACGGTGCATGCTTTCCTTCTTAAGTAAGCCCCCACAACGATTGGATGGAAACCGCAGAGGAGCCAATGATACCATTCAAAAACTTCACCTTGCCAATGACAAGGGGGGCCCGGACCACCCCGACGATCAAATCGAGGCCCTTAGCCCAGGCGAATGGTTGACATCATGAAAGGCGGGCAACCCGAATGCGGCGGCCTGACAGGGCGCGCGGAACTGATACGATTTTCGTATCGGGAACCGACAACCTTCAATTGTGTGAGATCCGCACGCTAAGATCTCACCTGCCGCATCCACGATATGCCACGCGGCGGTGGTTTAACTGCGAACTACCGCCAATGGCACATCCGAAGACCCTTGAAGACAAGGCTCAAAAACCGAAGAATGGACCCACCTCCGGCAGAATGACTTCATCCAAAATGTCTCTCCCAGAGGTGGGCCGTGGGGGCCACTGTCGGTACCCTGCATACCGGATACCCCTTGGGATTGCAAAGATCATAAGGAAACTCCATCTACCAGATTTGAAGACCTCCGAAGGCCCCACTTGTCAGCCATAACCGGACCTGCTTCGCTGACATGGTTAGTCCCAGGGCCGCCACGTGTATCATAATACCGGAGCTATCGCCCACACATGGGAAAGCTCCGGATTGGATATCAGTATGGCACCCCCGAACCTAACCCTAGACAGAGGGAAGCTCCGGTACCGGCACATGTCCAACAGCACCAGACCAACGCGTCTAGGACGGTAAGCTCCAGAGCTGCCACGTGTCCGAACCGCCAGACCTTCAACCTCAACAATCAGACTGGTGGACCCCAATGGCTCGGACCTTCAAGGGGCAATCAAGGACTTCAAGACCCAATTAAGTGTCATTAATACCATATTAATGACACATGATCGGAAGGCCCTTAATACAAGTAACGGCACTGTTAAGGCCCGTTACCACTCTATTAAGGGTAATTAACCCTATTTATTGTGTATTAAACATTAGTAACCGCCAGGGTCACATGTCGGGCCAGACTAGCAGTGTAACGACCAGTACTTGTGCTATAAAAGGACTGGTCGGCGATACACAAGGAAGACTCTGACGTGCTCTCAAGCACACACAATCACTGAAAGCTCATAGATGCTCAATACAAGAACAACACACCCCATGAAGTAGGGTATTACACTCAGGTGGCCCGAACCACGTAAACCTCTGTGTCAATTTGCCACCATCACTTGAATCTCTGGGCGCCCATTACCGAACTACAAACTCCATGGACTACTCACAGTAGTGTCGGGGGATCTGCCGGATTTACTCACTGACAGTATCCTTAAGGGATTGATCTTTGTTGCACTTGATTTCGTGGAGACATTTTTTTTGAGGCTCTTGGGAGGTGTGACGGCGTAGGGGGTCGAGAGTTGTGAAAGATGGGCCATGTACACCTATTTATATGGGGTTCCCAAAAGTAACCGTTAGGGTTCAAAAAGATCAGACTAGTCCATGGTGGACACCGGACTAGTCTGGTGTGCTGTGTGTAGCAAACCCTAGGTGTCCCGAAATATCGAACTAGTCCAGCCAGAAGCAGACTTGTCTGATTTCGGTTCTAGAAATCTTTGGACTAGTATGATGGATACCGGACTTGTCCGGAAAAGTGAAACCCTAAGTGAATTGGGTGACAAGTCCGCACTTGGAGGACTTTTCCAATTTAGGTCAGAGGGTTTTCGGACTAGTCCGTGCCAATATCGGACTTGTCCGATTTACATCAGAATGATATTGGACTAGTCCGTTGTGTGATCGGACTTGTCCGATTTTGTGCAACTTGTGAAATGTTTTGAGGACTAGTCCGTACTGGGGAGGACTAGTCCGATTCTAGTCAGAGAGATATCGGACTAGTCCGTGGTGATATCGGACTTGTCCGATCTTGTGCAGAAAGATATCGGACTAGTCCGGTGTCAGTTGGACTAGTCCGGTCCTGTATAGATTTGTTCAATATGTGTGTTTATTTGTGCTTTAGCTCTTGGGGTGTGTTTCTTTAACACACTCCATACACAATGATCTACTACACTTGTTTCTTGAGCTCTTTTCCGCATTTCTCCTCATTCTCCTTTCTTTTTGGCACTTTGCTCATTTTCTCATTAGAACCTGTGCTCATCTCAACAAAGTGGTTATAATCTCATTTGCTTGTCATAAATCATCCAAAACCCACAAGGGATTCCTAGATGCACTTTCAATGTCCCCCTTTTTGGTGATTGATGACAACCAATTGAGATTTCACAAAATATGATAAAATGTTCAGATTTTCATAAAGTGTGCACATATGAGTCTAAAATACATCAAGCAATGAAAACATGATCCATATGTGCATTCTTTATGGTGGAATGCAGAACTAGGTTTATAGAAGTAATAATCATGATGAGAATGACATAATTGACATCAACACATCAACAACAAGCATACATGTCATTCTTAGAGCAAAATCACAGATTTCATCAATTACTTCATAAGTAGTTGAAAACATTGCATCACAGGACCATAAGTATCATAAGAGCATATTAAAAGTTTTACAACCCACAAAATAGACAAAAGACACAAAAAGAAGCTCTCCTCGCATCCTACAGCTAAAACCTAAGAATCCCCCTCAATCTCTCCACCTTTGGCATCAAGACACCAAAAAGAAGGAGAGGAGGGACCTAAAGTCTTCAATCCTCGTTGTTGGTCCTCTCATCATCTTCATCCTCATCTTCTTGCTGATGAGGAGGAGGAGGAGGAACGGAGCCACTCGAGCCGCGAATGCCAAAATAGGCAAGCTCGAAGGGATTCAAGGGCCCGAGCTCGGTGTAGTCAGAGTCGGAGTCATCACAAATTACTGGAGATCCAATGGGCTCAATCTCCAGCTTTTGGCAAATCTGCTTCATGTTCTCCTTGACATATCTCACGTCATCCTTTCTTCTTTTGTTGAGATTGTGGGCCTTCACCTCAACCTTTTTGCAGGAGGCAAAGATAGCTGCCAGGTACTTGAAGATGCCACTTGGGGACCCCTTTTGAGGAGGGGCCCTAGTGGCGGGAGCAGTCCTAGCATCGGCACTGCCTCTCGCTGGAACCTCGGGGCTGGAAGCCAGAGATGGAGCAGCTTGTACACTTGGCTTTTGAGGCATCTAGGGCCTCAAGGGAAGGTGCTCCACATCCTTCACAAACTCTATGCCTGTGACCTTCTCAATCATGAACATGATATGCGAAGCATAGCCACATGACCTGTTTGGTGTGTAGGAGATGTTCACCATGTCATTCCAAATGTAGTCACAGACATCAAATCTTCTGTCTTTGCTAATTACCTTCATCAACGTCATAAGATACCCCTGCACACTTCCTGCATCCCCATCCTTGGGGGCAATTGTCTTCCTCAGGACCCTGTTCAACACCATAAAGAAAAGGCTTCATATTCTTTGTTCAGGGGGGGTTGAACTTGGAGTTGTGCTCATAGAGGAACTTCATCTCGTCCTTCTCAATGACACCTACGTTGTGGATGATCAAGTTGTCATTGCCTGAGGTGTCAAGGTGTAGCAGTTTTGCAAATTCCTCATAAGTTATGTTGTACTTGGATCCATGAGTCATCCAAGTCACACTTTCTTCTTCGTCACTTGAGAAGTGGCAAGTAGCATAATACTGGGCGATGACTTCATCATTCCAGTTGTTCCTGAAGGAGAAGAGGTCCCTCAATCCATGTCTTTCGAATGCCTCCACCACTTCAATAAACAGTGAGCAGCCTTTCTTCTCAAAATGCGCCCAATTGATCCATTGGCTGCGCACCACGGGTGTTTTCATTTGGTGGTATACAGACTTGTAGAAGTCTGCAGGAAGTTGCTCCAAAACCTCCCATCGGCAGCTTGCTTCGGACGGCTATAACAATCAACGTTTCTGATTTTGGCAGCCGTGTGACTGCCCTTCCCGTTGAGTCTCTCCTCTGCGGGGTCCCTGGCCCCTTCCCTTGGAGCTAACAGCTTTAGAGGGCCAATCGGGCCCGTTGAGATTCCCATGCCTTTGCCCTTGGCTTGGCGAGGGCCACCACTAGCTGAAGCCTTGGATGCTGGCTTCTTTGCGAGGACTTTCCTTCGAGCCTGGGGAGGAGAGGTAGCTGGCTCGGAGGGGTGTTCCTAGCACTTCTTGCCAAGGCTTTTCGAGGACCGAAGCACGGCTTTGTGGTCCATCTCGGCCTCGAAGTCAGAAACTTCGTCGTGAGAGTTCGACATGACCTGAGAATGGATTGCACAAGGTATTGATTAGAATAGATGACAAGGAATTGCATTGATAGATTAATAAGATAGGGTTGAGTTCAGAAAAATTGGACTAGTTCGGTGTTCAGGCACGAACTAGTCTGGGTGACCGGACTTGTCCGTGCATGGACCGGACTTGTCCGATATTCATCCTCAAGAACCTTAATTATGAGACAAATGGAGTTGCTCAATGCAAATCTAGCCTAACAGCAATGTAGTACATCAAGGACACTTGTATTAGATGACAGAAGCTAGGCTATTCGATCAACAATGAATAAAATGGATATTTCTATGTTGGGGGAAAATTTACCGAAAAATCACTTGAATCTCGGAGAAGAGGGGGTTGAAGGGCAGAAAAGTTGGTGGTCTTCAATCCCTAAGCAAAGGAGGTTGATTTCCACCCAAACTTGGAGATTTTTGATAGAGAAATTGCTTAATGGCCTTGGGGAGCTCGAGCGTTGAGAGAGAAAGCTTGAGGGAAGTGTGGGGTGAGGGATATTAGGGTTTGGCGGCGGCTAGGGTTATGGACTCGAAAAATTGGACAAGTCCGAAAATGATCGGACTAGTCCTAACTTTTCCAGAAGCTATATCGGACTAGTCTGTGCTCTGCTGGACTAGTTCGGTCTAACCGGCGCTCTGCGGACTAGTCTGCATGGGCGGACTAGTCCGGGTAACCACGGACTAGTCCATGGTCAGCAGGGAAGAAATGCCTAGTCCATTCATATATATTCAAAGGTACTTATTTAGAAAATAGGGAGGAAAATCAAATCAAATAATCTTGATGAATATGATCAGTAAGCATACAATAATCAAACAATGATCATAATTCACCAAGATCTAGTAATTGACATAGTTTTTCGGAAAAATTGAGAGAGATAATTTTCACAACACAATCAATGAATTTTGAAGATAGCATTCAGGTATACAATATTTTAAGCCACACTCCGAGAATCAAGGATATTTAGTTCATTTCGGAGTTCGCAAAAGCGTTTTTCATCAAGTTGTTTTTCGTTATTGACATGTGAAATGGCTATATCTCCCTTCATCGAATGGTCTCTCAAAAAGTGATGTCGGATGTCTATGTGTTTGGTCCTATAGTGCTCAACGGGATTATGGGCAATTTTAATGGCACTCTCATTATCACAAAGGAGTGGATTGTGGTTCATATTGTAACCGTAATCCCTCAGATTCTATCGCATCCAAAGGAGTTGAGTACAACAACTACCGGCTGCAACAAACTCTGCTTCGGCCGTGGATAGGGCAATGGAGTTTTGTTTCTTAGAGGACCAAGAAACTAGGGATCTCCCTAGGAATTGGCATGTACCGGAGGTACTTTTTCTATCTACCTTGCATCAGGCATAATCTACATCAGGATAGTCAATGAGATTGAATTTGGAACCTTTGGGGTACCAAAGGCCTTGGTTGGGTGTATGAACTAAATACTGCAAGATTCTCTTAACGGCTGTCAAATGACACTCTTTTGGGTTCGCTTAAAACCTTGCACACAAGCATACACTCAACATAATGTCTGGCCTAGATGCACATAAGTAGAGGAAAGATCCAATCATGGAGCGATATACCTTTTGATCGATGTTTGGACCATCTTCATTTAGATCCAAGTGGCCATTCGTTGCCATGGGAGTCTTTATGGGCTTCGCATTGTCCATTCCAAGCTTCTTGAGTATGTCTTGAGTGTACTTAGTTTGGCTTATGAACGTCCCTTCCTTTGGTTGCCTCACTTGGAATCCTAAGAAGTACATTAGCTCTCCCATTATGGACATCTCAAATCTATCTGTCATAATTTTACTAAATTCCTCACAAAAAGATTTGTTAGTTGAACCAAAGACTATATCATCAACATAAATTTGACAAACAAAGAGATCATTGTCAAAGTTCTTTGTAAACAATGTATAATCTACTTTATCGATCATAAAACCATTTTCAATTAGGAAATCTCTAAGACACTTATACCAAGCTCATTAGCTTGTTTGAGGCCGTAGAGAGCCTTTCACAATTTAAATACGTGGTCAGGGAACTCTTCATCTTCAAACCTGGGGGGTTGCTCCACATACACCTCCTCCTTGATTGGTCCGTTGAGGAAGGCGCTTTTCACATCCATTTGATAGAGCTTGAAATCATGGTGAGTAGCATATGAAAGTAATATTCTAATGGACTCAAGTCTAGCTACGGAAGCAAATGTTTCATCGAAATCCAAACCTTCGACTTGTGAATACCCTTTGGCCACAAGTCGTGCCTTTTTCCTTGTCACCACCCTGTGTTTGTCTTGTTTGTTGCGGAAGACCCATTTGGTGCCGATGACGTTGGATTTGGGTCTTTCGACTAGTTCTGACACCTCATTTCTTTTGAAATTGTTTAGTTCTTCTTGCATGGCCACTACTCAATCCGGATCTTTCAATGCATCCTCAACCATGCGTGGTTCCAAAAAGGACACAAATGAGTAATGCTCACAAAAATTAGCTATGCAAGATCTCGTAGTTACTCCCTTTTTGATGTCACCGATGATGTTGTCGATTGGGTGATCCCTTTGGATGCATTGGTGTACTCTTGGGTGTGGTACTTGCTGTCTCGAATCTTCATGATCATTTTCTTCTCCCCCTATGTGGTTGCCCTCATTGACTTGTCGATAATTTTTGCTTTCTTGAGGTTGATCTTGTATGGAAGCTCCCCCTTGATCATGGGCCTCCTCTTTTGGTTCATTTTACTCATGCATATATAGAGGTGGCTCTTGTGGTCGAACTTCGCCTAACGCCATTCTTCTCAATGCTTAACAAGGAGCTTCTTCTTTATCTAGCACACATGGATCAACTTGCTCCTTTTGGGAGCCATTAGTTTCATCAAACACTACGTAACGTGCTACTTCAACAAGTTCGGAGGTCTTGTTGTAGACACGATAGGCGTAAGTGTTCGAATCATAACCAAGCAAGAAACCTTCATCGGAATTCGAAGCGAACTTTGAAGTCCTAGGCTTCTTGTCCAAAATATAGCATTTGGAACGGAAAACTCGAAAATATGAAATATTAGGCTTGTTACCGGTGAGTAGCTCATAGGATGTCTCCATGAATAGTCGATGAAGATAAAGTCGATTTATGGCGTGGCAAGCGGTGTTGACCACTTCCGCCAAAAATCGATCCGAGGTCTTGTACTCATCGAACATTGTTCTCGCCATCTCTATGAGGGTTCGGTTCTTTCTTTCGACAGCTCCGTTTTGTTGAGGGGAGTAAGGTGCTAAAAACTCGTGGTTTATGCCTTCTTCATCTAGGTACTCCTCCACTTGTGTGTTCTTGAACTCCATGTCATTGTTGCTTCGAATGTTCTTCATTGTCAATGAGAATTCATTTTGAGCTTGCTTGAAGAAATTATTGAGTATTCCTTGTGTTTCTGACTTATCATGTAAAAAGAAAACCCAAGTGAAGAGAGAAAAAATCATCAACAACTACTAAACCATATTTGTTACCAGCAATGCTTATGTAGGCAATTGGACCGAATAAGTTCATGTGAAGTAGATTGAGCGGTCTTGTTGTAGTCATGACGTTCTTCACGGGATGGAGTGCTCCACTTGCTTCTCGGCTTGGCATGCGCTACAAGGCCTGTCTTTCTCAAAAACAACATCCTTCAAACCTCGGATGTGATCACCCTTGAGGAGTTTTTGAAGGTTCCTCATACCAACATGTGCTAGTCGTCTATGCCACAGCCAACCCATGTTGGTCTTTGCAATCAAGCATGTGTCAAGTTCGGCTTTATCTTTGTTGAAGTCAACAAGGTAAAGCTTTCCCTTTAACATACCCTTGAATGCAATGGAACCATCACTCCTCCTAGAGACGGCCACATCCTCATTAGTGAACAAGCAATTATAACATTTGTCACATTATTTAGATATGGACAGCAGGTTATAATCTAAGGAATCAACATGTAATACATGAGAAAGAGTGTGTTGTGGTGATATGGCAATTATACTGGTACCGAGCACCTTTCCTTGACTATTGTCTCCAAAATAGATGGCCTCGCTTGGATCCTCATTTGCTTCGTACTCAAAGAACATCTTTCTTTCTTCGGTCATATGGTTGGTGCAGCCACTGTCTAGCACCCATTTTGATCCACTGGAGGAATAGGCCTGCAAAAACAAATTATGCCTTGGTTTTAGGTACCCAAGCTTGCTTGGGTCCTTTTAGGCTAGTCACAAGGGATTTGGGCACCCACAAATGATACTTGGTGTTCCCATGGCATGGCCCAACATAATGAGCATAAACATTGCCAAAATTACTTCTCATTAAGACATAAGATGCATCGAAAGTTCTAAATAGCAATTGTTGTTGTTTATACATAGGACTATTCTGGGAGATTGGACTTGTCCGGAGGACCGGACTTGTCCGGATCCGACCGGACTAGTCCGGTGATCATGCATATTGGAAGCATTAACTTTGGATTTTCCAGTATGAGAGAGTCTTCCATTTACAAAGAAAATGCTTTCCTTGTTATTCTTATGGCTTCTATCATTTTGCTTTCCACCATAGCAATACCCAATGCCATATTTAACATTAGGAGGTCTTGTGGCCAAGTATGCTTTACGTGCATATTTGACCTTCTACTTGTCACATATGCCACTTTGGGCAGGATGCTTATCCTTGGTAGAGGTTGACTTGTGTTTCAAACTATTGTCAACTTTACCACATGAACAAGTACTGATAGTTTCAGTTTTATGTGGTTGAGAAAGTGAGCTTGAAGAGGATGAAGGGTCACCTTGCTTGAGTGACTCAACTTGCACTTCAAGGATCTTGTTAACCTTGACTAGGTTAGCAAGTTCGTCCTTGATGTAGCCTTTGAATCGCTTAGCTACAAGCAAGCTTTCTTGTTTGAAGCTAACTCAAGCTCTAGTGACTTGCTTCGCTCCTTTTCAAGTTCTAGAAGTTTGTAAAGTTCAACATATTCCTCCTATTGAAAGATAATCATGTATTCTTGACAATGTACCAACATCTCCTTCTCAACAAGTTGATCAAGTAAAAATTTCATTTTTGTAGCTGTTTTCTTATCTAACCCAATGAGCATATCTTCATTATCACTATTAATTTCCCTATCACTGGAATAGGAATGCACGGAAGAGGATTTGGTATTTACCTTGCGTTTACCTTCCTTTGCAATGAGGCAAGTGTCGTTCCCCTTTCGTGCGCCAAGAGTGGGGAAGAGAGTGGGCTTCATGGATGTCTTTTCGATGGCTATGCTAGCCATCTCCTCATCTTCTTCGGATGAGGACTCATCATTTGAGTCCCATTGTTTCTCAAGATGTGCTTGTTCAGCTTGCTTCTTCTTCTTGAAGAATATCTTGGGTTGAGGCTTCACTTCTTTGGTCTTCTTCTTATTCTCTTCATATGCGCAGTCACTATAAAGTGGCTATACTCACCACAGTTATAGCATGCCCGCCTCAACTTTGGTTTTGATCTTTCCTTGTACTTTCTTTCACTTGATTTAGCACCTTGTCTCTTTTTCATCATTCTCTTGAATTTCTTCATGAATAGTATCATGTCATCTTCATCCAACTCATTGCTCTCATCATCACCGTCTTCTTCTAGTTGAGCTTCTCGAGCTTCTTTAGATAGGGGCTTAAGGGTGGACTTTAGAGCGACCCCTTTCTTCTTTGCCGAGGTGAGATCGGAAATTTCCTTAACATGTTTGGCTTGTTTTTCCATCATCTCAAAGTTGATAATTTTCCCAAGTAGCTCATACGGGGTCATCTTCTTGTATCCGGAGCTTTCTCGTATGATTGAGCACAATGTAACGTTGCGAGGCATGAAGGCTCTAAAAATGAGCTTCACTACCTCGTGGTCCTTCCACTTCTTGCTTCTTTATGATCGCACCTTGTTGATGAGCGTCTTTAGTCGGTTGTACATGTCTTGTGGCGACTCATCTTCTTCGATGGATAATCTTCCTAGCTCACCTTCAATCATCTAGATATTCGCTTCTCTCACATGATGATCCCCTTCATGTGCGGTTTGCAACGTATCCCATATCTCCTTCGCGATCTCGAGTCCATCCACCTTTGTAAACTCATCCCGACTGAGCGATGAAGTAATGACTGCAGCATCTTGGGCATTTTGATGGATCGTGTAGGATCGAAGAGCACGTGAAAAGCTAGCACAGGGGGGGGGGGTGAATGGTAGATTTAAAAATCTTACGCAGCGGAAACAATTAAATCCCAACCCCTTCGGCAGAAAAACGATCTGTCAGAGAAATCATGCGTAAAACTAATCTAAACGTGTTCCACCGTGACAAAAGTCACATATATCAGAGAGAATCAAGTCACGAATAAAACACAAGAAGAATCACTCAAATCTGTCGAGAGAAACTCAAGTTATGATCGAATGATCGAACAAAGGTCAATCTGTCCTACCCGAGAAAAACAGTTCTGGAACGCTGCAAAGAAACTCATGTAGATCAGAAATTACAAATCCAATGACCGTGAAACTTTGACATATGATAGATAATCAAGTTTTGAAGACAACCCAAAAAGAATCACGTCAATTGGATCTGTAAAACTCGAGTTATGATAAAACCATCAATGAAAGGTAGTGCTGTTCAGAAACTCGACGAGTAAAACTTGTCTGGAACAAGTCGGAGGAACAAGGAACAAAAGTTCCTTCAAACAATGAATTTTATTCAATAGAACACAAGAGGAGCAGCCCCAAAGTCGTGCACCACGAGGTCTGGCCTCCCTTGCTTATACAACCAGCTCAAAAGTCAACTCAACTCAAATCAGGACTCTAATCCTACTCAGTTCACGAATCGAAACTTTCCATAACTGCTTAGGACTCTTCTATACGCAGATAGAAGCAATCTTAAGACTTCCAAACACCTGAGGAATGTATCCCACATTCATTAAACAAGTCAAATTCGTGACCCACACGAAATCCTATCATAACCGACTCAAATCTTTCCATATTTGAGTCAAACCCGACTCAGCCGCAGCCTGAGTCTGTAACCTAGTCGGTTGGACCTTTTCGACCAATTCTTTACGTCCACATCTCTTCATCACGCCTCGGAACCATGCAGCCACGTCCATACACTCCTTGCACACGTGCAGACATCTTCCAATGAGTAGATTCACTTTTCGGCTGAGCGAGGAAAAGCTGACCTACTTTACGCTGCTAGCTGCATGGATTCTTCAGAAAACCAATGCACGGTTCTGAACAGATTCAGGGTCCAAGTAGAACAGTAGCACGGGCAGAATCCTGACCAATAATTGCGGAGGAGTCTTTGACCTGCTTTACTGTGTAAAGTTCGATCTCGATATGCAGTGGATCCTAGCATCTTTTCACGCGACAGTTTCCTTAGCCAACAGAGCTAGGAACAACAGCCCGGCCGCTGCAGCCGATCGCTGTTGCCGTTACAGAAATGATAAGAATTCTGTTCACTGCCGCTGAAGAACCTTTGCATCACGCACATGCAGGTTGCTTCAATTCGATCCAATTATTCCTCCATGCTGGCATGATGGCATATGTTCGTGACAGCAGTTGTCAGAATCCGGCACCCTGGGGAGGCGCCCCAAGTTGCCAAAGCTAACCGGAGCTTGAGCCGGAGCTTACCAAAGCTAGTACAATCTAGCGTCGGAGCTTACCAAAACTAGTTGGACCTAACGCCGGAGATAACCAAAACTAGTTGGAACTAGTCATCCCAAAAGTCCGAGCTAGAAAAACATGTCGGAGCTAACCAACATAAGTCGGACCTAGCAAAACATATCGGAGCTTAACAAAGACATGCCGAAGCTATCAATGTCATGCCGGAGCTAAAGACAAAGCTCACCAGAGCTAGCCAAAAACATGTCGGATTTAGACAAAGAAAGTCAGACCTATTGTCGGACCTTGCAGAAGCTCAGAGCTAGAGTCAAAGCCAATGTATTCAGGACACATAGGTCTCACAATCTCCCCCTTGATGAATGCATTGGCAACACCACTTAAAATCTGAACATTGGCTTATTCACATTAAAAGTTTTGAAAACAATTTCTCCCCCTTTTGTAAATCAGAAATAAAGTGAGAAGAAAAACAAATTCAAATTCTCCCCCTAAGAAGAATCGTGCCAAAAGAATTTTGAATATGTGCAATGTGTAATCAATTCCCCCCCCCCCCTTGCATACTTATCTTTGAAAATTCACATATTATCTCTCCCCCTTTGACAATGTATTCAGCAAGGTTCAAAAGAGAAATTTCAATTGTTATGAGCATATTGTAACATATACATATAGACAAAGCACATTCAAGTCATACTATCAAGTAACTTACACTATCACATCAATAAGATACATAAAATAGTGTAAGCCATGCTAGAGATCAAATGTAACATTCAATTTAAGCAAGCCATGATCTCACAAACTTAACTATTTCAAAACCTGAAAGCATGACACTTGTTGCTGCATTTTATTATTTTTCAAGGCATAAATTTAGAACATATGATATTCTCAAGAGATTATATGTGCATCTGCCTTATTCTAACCAACCAAGCCAAGCCTATGTCATTTGACAATCAGAAGCTTAAGAACATGGTTTTAGTGATACACAACTTCTTCAAAGTTCATATATAAGTGCAATGATAAGCCATCTCAAAAGAAGAATTGCGATGCATACATATTCTCTTGATCTTTTCACAACTTATATTTGTTCACAAAAACTTAACATGTGAGTTGATTACTTGATTAATTCTTTATGATTAAAAACACTTTTGAGCATGCAACAAGTTCAAAACAACAAGAAAGTTCAACCATGACCAGATTTAGTGTAAGTAATTATTCCAATCACTAGACATGTCAAAAACTACAAAATGTATAACACGAGTAGTGTAGGAAGAACTTTTAGCATGTAAAAGGAATCACAAAGTCATATATGTATGAAATACTATGCTCATATTATTTTAATTTCAAATTCACACATAGACTTCTCAAGTTTGAAAACTCCCCCTCAAGGTAAGCCATGAGGATGCATAACCCCTATTTCACTATGGATGAAACAAAAACGATTGAAATCCAAAAGTTTTGTAAAAATGTCAGCCAATTGTTCTTCGGTATTTACATGGTGAAGCACAATGTTTCCTTTTTCAACATTATCACGGAGAAAGTGATACCTAATATTAATGTGCTACTGATTTTTTTCTAGAGGACCGAGCAACAAATGAATTATCAAGAAAATGACAAGCACCGGAAGTACTTTTCCTATCAATCCTGCAACCTCCAAAATCAGCATCGGAAAAAGCTTCCAATGTAACGGTTGAGGAAGAAGGAAGAAAAATGCCAAATTCTTGATTTCCATGTAAGTACCTGAGAATCCTTTTGACGGCTTCACGATGTGAAGCACATGGGAAGGCTTGAAACCGTGCACAAAGACATATGCTGAATTGTATGTCCGGTCTTGATGCCGTGAGGTACAAAAGTGATCCGATCATGCTTCTATATTCTTTTTGATCCACGGGTTCACCATCTTCATCAAGTTCAAGTGTTGTTGTTGTTCCCATTGGTGTCCGAAGAGGCTTGCTCTTGTCCATGTTGAAGCGTCTTAGGAGGTCTTTTGTGTACTTCGTTTGAAGCACAAAGGTACCCTCTTTGGTTTGCTTGATTTGTAGCCCCAAGAATTATGTGAGTTCTCTCATCATACTCATCTCAAACTCTGAACTCATCATAGCTGAAACCTTGGACACAAGATCATGAGAAGCACAACCAAAGATAATATCATCCGCATACACTTGAACAAATAATGAGTCATTACCATGCTTAAGCACAAAAAGAGTTTTATCAACCTTTCCCATGGTAAACCCCTTTTCAAGTAAGAATGTTTTTAACCTATCATACCATGCTCTAGGGGCTTGTTTGAGACATTACAAGGCTTTGGACAGTTTGTAAACATGATTAGGAAAATCTGGATTTTTAAAACACGGTGGTTGTTTGACATAAACCTCCTCATCTATGTAGCCATTAAGAAAAGCACTTTTAACATCCATTTGATATAGCATAAATTCTTTAGATGCAGCAAAAGCTAACAAAATTCTTATGGCTTCTAATCTAGCAACAGGAGCAAAAGTTTCATCAAAATCTAGACCTTCAACTTGAGTGAAACCTTGAGCAACCAACCTAGCCTTATTCCTAACCACAACCCCATCCTTGCTTCGTTTATTTTTAAACACCCATTTAGTTCCAATTAAAGTGTGACATTGAGGTGGAGGTACAAGTTTCCAAACATTATTTGTTTCAAAATTTTCTAACTCTTATTGCATGGCAATAATCCAAGATTCATTAGTGAGTGTGTGTGATATATGTTTGGGTTCAAAAGAAGCAACAAAAGCAGAATGAGCATGAGAGTTTGGATCGCAAAACCTGGACCGTGTGACTCATTTGTGTAAGCTTCCAATTATCTGTTGCGGGGGATGATCTTTGTAAAACCGTAGGGGAACAGATGTCTCACAAGCTTTTCCTTCTTCATGTTCATCACAAATCGATAAGCTTGTGAATTGAGGATGATTTGAATCAGCATTGATGGTTGTCGGTGCTGGTTGAGAATTAACATCCAGAGCTGAACCAAAGTCTTTAGCTGCTGAATTTTCGGGCAGCACCTCCACCTCTTCTCATCTTCAACGAAAATGCTCTCCCCGTGCGGATATGGATCTAGATCTGCAATTTTTTAACTAGTACCTGGGCTAGCTTCATCAAAAGACACTTCACAAGTCTCCACAATTTTGTTAGTGTCAAGTAAAAACACACGGTAGCCTCTAGTATGAGATGGATACCCAAGAAACATGCCATCAATGGATCTAGGTTCAAATTTATCAAGATTACCATGTTTCTTAACAAAAAATTTGCAACCAAAGACCCAAAAGTGCGTAACACTAGGCCTATGTCTAAACCGGAGCTCATATGGTGTTTTACCTAGCTTAACGCGCAAGAAAACACGATTTGATACATAACAAGCGGTTGCAATCGCATCAGCCCAAAATTTCCTAGGAGTTTGATATTCATCAAGCATAGTACTAGCCATATCAAATAAGGTTTTGTTCTTTCTTTTTACAACACTGTTTTGTTGAGGTACATATGGTGAAGAAAATTGATGATCTATTCCATTTTCAGCACAAAAGTGTTCAAAAGATTGATTTTTAAATTCAGTTTCGTTATTACTTCTAATTGCTTTTAAAGATCCTGGGTGATCAATTGATAATCTAAGAAATAAAGTTCTAAAGTGACTAAAATATTCATTCTCAGATGCCATAAAGTAAACCCAATAGTATCTAGAATAATCATAAAAAATCACAAGAACATACCATTTACCTCCGAAGGATTGAACACGTGAAGGTCCTATGGTGTCAAGGTGCAAAAGTTGACCCGGTTCAGTTGTCATGATAATTGTGAGAGGAGTATGTGAACCTGCAACCATCTTAGCATGTCTACAAGCAGAGCACACAATTTCTTTGTCCCCTTTAAGCTCAGGCAGCCCACGTATGCGATCACGAGCACTAACATGCGTTAAGTGATCAAAGCCTACATGACCAAGTCTACGATGCCAAAAATATAAGTCCTTTGAATAATTAGCAACTAGACACCTATGCTTAGAGGAAGACATATCAAAATCAGCTTTAAAAACTCTTCCAAACCGAGACATGTTAAAAATAAGCTCACTATTTGAACCTACAACTTTGCAGCAGTTTTTATTGAAAATAATTTCCAGATTTTCATCTAGCAATTGTGAAATAGAAAGCAAGTTGTATTTCAAATTTTTGAAAAGTTCCATATCCTTCAAAGTGTAGTGATCATTTACTCTAACTGGACCCTTAGCAATTATAGGAGTTGAAGAATTATCGGCAAAAGTAAAATTCTCTACACGTGACACAAAAGAGAGGGAGGAGAACCATTCTTTGTTACCGGTCATGTGGCATGAACAACCTGAATCCACAATCCAATATTCTCCTTCCTCAAACGTGTAACCTACATAGAAGCACAATACGTCGGTGACTCAATACTGGGGTTAGTCAAAAGGCATTTAGGAATCCAGTACTGAGTCACACGACGTGCAGCAAGAAAAACACACAAAAGCTGAGATAAAACAACAGGTTTATGAGTCAAAGTTCGAGGTTTTTTATTCTAAACTACTGACCTATAAGGTGTTACTTGTGTAGCACAAAAATCAGTAGCTCCAGAGGCAAAAACTGATGGTCCGGAGGTAAACTTTGAATGTTTTTTACTCATAACAGCAGGTTGCATGATCCTAGCACTCGGTTTCATATGTGCAGCAAATTTTGCATGAATGTTATGAGATCTAGCAATCATTCTTTCCCTTTTCCGTTGTTTAGCTAGTCTATAAAAAAAATCTATGACATGACCTTCTCTACCACAGTAGGTACAATGAAATTTAACTTTGTGTTCATGTCTAGATGAGCAAGCAATATTTTTATTTGAAACCGAATGAGACAACACTCCTTCAGATTTGAAAACCATTTCTTTTTGTTTAGGAACTGTTTGAATCAAACCACTTCCTAATGACTTTACAATTTTAGGTGGATGTGCCTTAGCATGAGCATAAGAATCAAAACCTAAACCAATTTTATCATTGCAAGACTTGGAAGAATTCAGCAGCAAGTTTAGGTTCTTATTCCCATTACAAAACCGATCTAATGTCCTATGCATGACATCAAGTTTATTGGTCAGATCAAGGCAATTTTCACATGAAGTTTTTCTTTTCAATTTGCAATTGGAACAATATTTGACTTCATGAGAACGTGAAGCATTGTTCAATATAGAAATTTCATTCATAGCATCTTGTAGTTTCTTATCAAGATCATCACAAGTAGAACAATGCAAATCAATTGTAGAACAGCTAGCATCTTTCATGTTTTTATCATTAAGTGCAGCAAGCTCTCTGTTCTCTTCTATTTCTAACTCAAGTTTATCAAGTGTGGAGGTGTGCACACTTCTTAATGAGGACAATTGTTCATATATTAAATCACATGAGGAACAAGAATCATCACTAGGAATCAAGGATTTTAAATGATTAATTTCAGATTCTAATGACTCAATTTTAATAGCATTGTCCCTAAGCTTTTTGTCCTTTTTTTAACTATCACAGTGGCACGAGAAATAGCATCACACATTTCTTCGCAAGTAGGACATACCTCTTCATCGTCACTGTTGTGTTCTGCATCCTCCTGACTTGATCTTGATCTTGTTTTGCCCGCCATGAAGCATAAGTTGGCTAGGTCATCATCATCTTCATCACTTTCAAAGTCTACATCGCGTGAACCGAGCTCTTGAAGTGAAGTGATGAAGCTGTTAATCATCTTGCGTCCTATGGTACCCTTTTTTTTCTTATTGGGGTTTGATAGGTGGTCTTGACCTTGTTTTGTTTTTCTTTACAGGTAGTAGGACCTGAAAGGTTAGGGCATTCTGTACGAAAGTGTCCTGTCTTACCACATTCAAAACAGCGTTGAGGTCCAGAGCTTCCTCTCCTTCTATTTCTCACATTTTGCAATGCTTTTGAGAACCTAGTAGTGATTAGTGCTAACTCCTCTTCTAGAAATTCCTCGATCTGCTCCAGGGTTAGTGAGGACAAAAAAGCAAGAGTATTGCAAGATGATGATTGGCCAGAGCTAGGCATATCACGTTGTGAGACAAATGCAATAGACTTATTTGGGTTCTTACGTGATAAGATGTTAATTTCATGAGTTTTGAGTTAAGAGTAAAGCGCATCTTAAGTAAGTGTACTCATGACAGTAGAGTCACGGATAGATGTAACTTTCATCTTCCAGATTGACATGTCTAGTACACTAAGAATTTGCCTAGCATTTTTAGCATCAGAAAAATTAAGGTTGACACTACACAAGTTACTGAGAATTTTGTTAAAGCGAGCAAAGAGATCATCAATGGACTCACCGGGTTGCATCTCGAAGCGCATGCATTCTTTCTTGAACATGTCTTGCCTTACCTCATTGATCGTGTTGAATCCTTCGTGGTAGTCACAAAGTGCTTTCCACACAACGTATGCAGATCGGAGGTGTGCAACACGGTCGAAGTCGCTTTGAGTTAATCCTTGCATGATCAAGTTTCAAGCCTTGTTGTTGTTGTCGATATCTCTCAGATTTGTAGCTGTAATTTGATCATTTGACGGCACTTCATAAGGCTTGTACACCTTCTCCCATATTGCAAAGCCTTGCGCCTGGATGAAAGCCTTCATGCGTGCCTTCCAAACCTAAAAATCAATACCAGCAAACACACAAGGTTTGGTGGAGTATTTCTCCATGATTATTAGTCAAAAACACATGAAAATCACAATGAGTGGAGCACCGTGGCTCTCATACCAATTGTAGAATCGAAGAGCATGTGAAAATCTACCAGAGGGTGGGTGAATGGTAGATTTATAAATCTTAAATAGCGGAAACAATTAAATCTCATCCCCATCGGCAGAAAAACGATATGTTAGAGAAATCGTGTGTAAAACTAATCTAAACGTGTTTCATTGTGACAAAAGTGACATATATCATAGAGAATCAAGTCACGAAGAAAACACAAGAAGAATCACTCAAATCTGTCGAGAGAAACTCAAGTTATGATCAAAAGATCGAACAAAGGTCAATCTGTCCTACCCGAGAAAAACAGTTCTGGAATGCTGCAAAGAAACTCATGTAGATCTGAAACCACAAATCCAATGACCGTGAAATTTTTACAGATTATACATAATCAAGTTGTTAAGATAACACAAAAAGAATAACGTCAATTGGATTGGTAAAACTCGAGTTATGATAAAACCACCGATGAAAGGTAGTGCTGTTCAGAAACTCGACGAGTAAAACTTGTCTGGAACAAGTCGGACGAACAAGGCACAAAAGTTCCTTCCAAATACGAATTTATTCAATAGAACACAAGAGGAACAGCTCTAAAGTCGTGCACCACGATCTATGGCCTCCCTTGCTTATATAACCAGCTCGAAAGTCAACTCAACTCAAATCAGGACTCTAATCCTACTCCGTTCACGAATCGAAACTATCCATAACTGCTTAGGACTCTTCTATACGCAGATAGAAGGAATTTTAAGACTTCCAAACACCTTAGGAACGTATCCCACATTCCTAAAAAAACTCAAATTCGTGACCCACACGAAATCCTATCATAACCAACTCAATGCTTTCCACACCGAGCCATAACCGACTCCGCCGCAGCCATAGTCATCAACAGATACGATCTGATCCTTCCAACCAGATCTTCCCATCCATAAACCATCTTCGGAACCATGTTGAAATGTCATGCACCGCATGCATACATGCAAACACCTTCCTTCGACATCCAGTAATGATGAGGACATCACTTCTATGAATACAAACAACACTCCATTGAACATACAAGATGCAATCAATAGGGTTCATACACAACAATTAATTTCAGAGGTGAACTCGTTGTTATATATTTCCTTATATGTTTTTGAGCATAGATTGCTACTTAATGATTTATTTGTGATTAGGATCCATGGAGAGGTTCAAGGAGTACTTGGATTGAGTATTAGGGACGGGGAAGACCAGAGAATTCGTTCAAAGAAGATGGAATCCGAACCAAACTCCAAATCGTATCCAACTCGGAGTCCAGGAGCAGTACGCACTAAAACGGACGCCCAGGATGCATACGAATTCCGTTTTGGACGTTCCACATATGTACGGAAAGGGGAGAGGATAAACTTTCTAATGACGCTTGTCCCATATCAAAATTCCTTCAGAGTCGATGGGAATCGTCAAAACTAAATCGAGTTCAGAATCTGTTAGGGTGCTGCGCCATCGTATTGGGCCATTGGGCCTGGTATCAAGTCTAAGTCCATTATTTTCGTGTGTTAGGGTTAGGTCACGACCCCAACACCCCCTTGGACGTCCTCCCACCTATATATACTCCATAGTAGCCGCCATAAACAATTGGGTTTTGCTTAGATCAATAATATCGCCGTTCTTCGGTTTGTGAGACCCCAACTTTGCGATTTCAGATCGTGTCTACCTTGTTCTTGCTTGTGTTCTCGGTTGCATTTGAAGGGATTAGCCTTCTTGGCGAGGTGAATCATGTGAAGCACGGTTGATAACCAACAGAGCGGTGGTGTAGTGATTGCAGGGGCTGTTCGTGTTCTACTCGAGAGCCTCGGATAATCAACGTCGAGATCTCCACATCAATCGACTTATCCATTACCTTTCGGAAGATCGGGCCTCATCTTTTACCTATCAATTGATATCAGATTTCCAGGTTGCCCGTTAGGTAATTCATCTATCCATTACATTAGTTTTGTTTTTCATACCTAGAGTCCACAAAAAAGCCACAAAAAAACTTGCAGTTTAGTAGATCTGTTCATTACTTTATCCAAACCGCATTGAGCCTTTGCAACTTTGTCATTCAGTTTGGTTTTGTTGAGTTTGTGTCCGTGGTTGAGTCATATTGCTGGTTTAGAAGTGTTTTTAGTCTTAGTTTGAGTTTTGCATTGTGTTGATTCATCCTTTTGAATCACGTCATCACGTCCAGATTAGATTCATCTATGTCCAGTTCAGTATTTTCAACATATCTAGCTCATACGAACTAGGATTTTTGTGTTCTTATACTTTCTGGAAAGCTTAAGAAGTTCTCTATAAATTTCTTATTCATCATTTTCCCAGAAAATATAGTTATCGATGTCGAAATTGCATTAGATCCGAATCTGTTATTGACCTAAAAATTTTGAACAGTCTGTATTTCGGGGGCAGTATCTCCTATTGTTCTTTTTCTAAATAGGTCTTCCATATATTGAAATTAAAGAGGAGAGATATATCTACAATCTTGCTGTTCTAAGTTTTCCAATTTAGAGCCTATAAGTGTGCCCATTTGTCCATGGAAGATTGAGCAGAAAATCTGCGACAGACACCTGAGATATCTTGGATTGATTTTCATTGTGTTCTTCCCTTGCAGCACATTCTGAAAAAAAAAGAAGAAAAAAGAAAAAGGCAAGTGCAAAACAAGAAACAAAAGCCGCACAAAAAAAGAGGAAAAAACAACAAAAAAAACAGAAGTGCTTGCATTGTTTGTGTGATCTAGTTTTGTCTCATGTCTTGCTAGATTGAACTACTAGGAACACATTTAGGCCAGCAACTTTGACAAATACTTTGGACACTTATTCAACTTTACTATCTGATTTCATTGTTGCTAATCCTTGCTACATAGAAAGTGCCATCCAAGCTACACCTTACTCTTGAGCAGAATCGATACACCTTTGCAATCATCCCACGCTTCATTGGTTTCTTCATACCGTCCACCGTTTGCCACCTGCAGTGTCGGTAAGAACACTTGTAAGAGCGTGGTAAGATGCTTGAGAGTGTGTGATTCCACTTCCACTTTGCCATTATCCTTTGTAGTTGATAGGGATAACATATTTTTTTTGTTGTCTTCTGTTTGCTACTATCAGTGTCATGTAAAAGCAAGAATCATGCATTTTATGCTGAGATGATGGACATGATGAAGACGACGATGGAATTGCTCAGTAAAAATAAAACATCAACCAAGGATTCACATGACATTCAGACCATCTTTACAACACCTTCCACAAGAAGTAATTACATTCGCCCATCTCTTCCTTTTTATGATGGTTTTGGTTATGATGAATATATTACTTGGGAAATAGAGGTGGATAAAATTTTTGGACAATGTCATATGTGTGAGAGGAGAGAGATTAGAAATGATGCAAGTGCATTAGTAGATTGCGCATTAACTTGGTGGAACAATTTAAATGAATTAGAAAAACCTCGAACATGTAAAGAAATGAAAATTCTTATGCGAGAAACTTTTGCTAACGTATCTATGTGCAAAGAAGAAATTCAGCAATTTGAGAAGAAATTTATTGTTGTACCTCCTTTTGTGTCTAACGTTTTGCAGGACAATATAGAAAATAATATAGATGATGCAAAAGAAAACGAGGCTTTCGACAACACTTGTGAAATTTTAGATGGATCAACTCATAATGGACTCAAAATCATTGCTGAAAATGGTAAGGCAAAACATTCTACAAATACAGAAGGTGAGAAGTTTTTGGATGTTCTGATTTTTTCTACCAATCATGCTATTTTCGAGGAGCAACTATTAGAATCGTTTATTTATACACCATTATCACATGTTGATTTTCCTGCTGATCGTTGCGCTAAGAAAGAGTTGTGTGCTGATAACTCTATTATACCTATGCAAAAACAAGTTAATGTACAAGATGATTGTGTTTTGGATTCACCTACTTGTGCTGAAATTCATAATTTGATCACCGCTACTGCTGAAAATGATGAGCTGAAATTTTTGTCTTCTCTAAGTACTTTGGGTTATATTGAATTTGACACTTTTTGTGATCTAAATATTGTAGAGAGGAGAATATTTTCACAATCTAAATTGCCTTTATTAAGTAGAAATATTTTTTCATGCTATAGGCAACTATGAAGATAGTGGTGAATTTATGGTGCATAAAGTTTACATATGTTCAAATGTGCAAGCTCCTTTTGTGCTGCAACAACATGGTGAAATGAATGGATGCACTAACACTAATAATGTATTGTCAAGTTTTTCTAGCATTTTTTTATTGCAGCAAGGACAACAAATAAAAAAGAAGCATTGTTCATTGCGGTTGTGGAATATGGACAGTGTTCATTCTACCCCCAAAGCAATCCTTTTTCCTCGACATACGAGCAAGCCGAGGACGGCTTGTCATAAAGAAGGGGAGAATGATGAGATCATGCATATTAACATTGCACAAATAAACATGGCACAATGTTTATTTGTTTGGGATCCTGGCTCAAGTAAATGTGCACTCTTATTTGATGGACAAGATCAAGATGGCGCACTATGTCGGCCACCACCTTGGCCTCCTCCATTCATGCATACAAGAAGATTTGATGGCGTTGCACATTTGGACCAACACATGAGAGGAGATGAACTTGAGTCGAGGACGACTCCAATTCAAGAAGGGGAGGATGATGAGGACATCACTTCTATGAATACAAACAACACTCCATTGAACATACAAGATGCAATCAATAGGGTTCATACACAACAATTAATTTCAAAGGTGAACTCGTTCTTATATATTTCCTTATATGTTTTTGAGCATAGATTGCTACTTAATGATTTATTTGTGATTAGGATCCATGGAGAGGTTCAAGGAGTACTTGGAGGGAGTATTAGGGACGTGGAAGACAAGAGAATTCGTTCAAAGAAGATGGAAACCGAACCAAACTCAAAATCGTATCCAACTCGGAGTCCAGGAGCAGTACGCACTAAAACGGACGCCCAGGACGCATACGAATTTAATTTTTGATGTTCCACATATGTACGGAAAGGGGAGAGGATAAACTTTCTAATGGCGCTGGTCCCATATCAAAATTCCTTCGGAGTCTACGGGAATTGTCGAAACAAAATCGAGTTCAGAATCTGTTAGGGTGCTGCGCCATCGTATTGGGCCATTGGGCCTTGTATCAAGTCTAAGTTCATTATTTTCGTGTGTTAGGGTTAGGTCACGACCCCAACACCCCCTTGGACGTCCTCCCACCTATATATACTCCATAGTAGCCGCCATAAACAATTGGGTTTTGCTTAGATCAATAATATCACCGTTCTTCGGTTTGTGAGACCCCAACTTCACGATTTCGGATCGTGTCTACCTTGTTCTTGCTTGTGTTCTCGGTTGCACTTGCAGGGATTAGCCTTCTTGGCGAGGTCAATCGTGTGAAGCACGGTTGATAACCAACGGAGCGGTGGTGTAGTGATTGTAGGGGCTGTTCGTGTTCTACTCGAGAGCCTCGGATCATCAACGTCGAGATCTCCACATCAATCGACTTATCCATTACCTTTCGGAAGATCGGGCCTAAATCTTTTTCCTATCAAGTAACATTCATATGCACTGTCCTTGATTCAATCATCCTGCATGACCTCCTGACCCGATCAACCACAACTCCTCCTGAATTTGGTTGTTGGAACGTCATCTCCTCCCTGAGACTAGTCCAAAGGATCCTGTCACCAGCCATGATTTGAACTCAAGCAACACCTACACATGAACAAACAACCAATCCGTACGAGCCCAAGTCCGTGACTTGACTCAAGTCAGTTCCAAACACAACACCTCACGTGAGCACCTCACATATCAACCAAAACGCACCAAAAACTTAGTAAAAGAATACTAAGCAAACTTTCCAACAATGTAAAGCAAGATCGAAACATTTCACATTAAAAGCCGGTACATTATGATCAAGCTCCGAACCTTGCCAAAGCTAACCGGAGCTTGAGCTGGAGCTTACCAAAGCTAGTACAACCTAGCGCCAGAGCTTACCAAAACTAGTCGGACCTAGCGTCGGAGCTAAACAAAACTAGTCGGAACTAGTCATCCCAAAAGTCGGAGCTAGAAAAACATGTCAGAGCTAACCAACATAAGTCGGACATAGCAAAACATATCGGAGCTTAACAAAGATATGCTGGAGCTATCAAAGACATGCTGGAGCTAAAGACAAAGCTCACAAGAGCTACCCAAAAACATATCGGATCTAGACAAAGAAAGTCGGACCTATTGTCGGACCTTGCAGAAGCTCCGAGCTAGAGTCGGACCATGCTAAAAAGATGTTATGGCAGCATTCAAAACTTTTATTGTCAAGGCCAATGTATTCAGCACACATAGGTCTCACAGATCGCTTGCTCTTGGCTAGGTGTGAGCTCCTCATCATCATCAGGGATATCTATTCCTGTGCATACTATGTGCCACAAACTTGGATTGAGAGAAATCAAATGCATTTTCATGTTTTGCCTCCACATTGAGTAGTCATTGCCGTCAAAGTGTGGGGCTTTTCCAAGTGGAATAGATAGATAATGATTATTGTTAGAATTTAGGCGAGCATGATTAAAGGGATATCAGGAGTAGTCGGTGTAACTACTCCCCTTCTTTTTCTTCCCATCTTCAATTTTCACCTTTCCCTTGGAAAGGGTTTTCTTCCTTAGGACCGCCTTGAGTTCCAGCGTCTTCTCATCGTCATCCTCGAAGTCTTGAATGGCCTCGAGGAGCCTCTCCAATTTTTGGTTCTTGTCTTCATCAACCTTCTCTTTGTTGTTGCTCTTGTGTACGTCCTTCATGTCCGACATGATCTCTTCAAGCGATTAGTCTCCTTCTTGAAGAACCTTGCTCTAATACCAATTGAATGTGGCTTAGTGGGGGTAAATAGGCCTTTTTGAATATTATCGGAACCTGTAACACTTAACAACCACATCAAATCTCGAGATATAGGACTAGTCCGGTCAAGTGCGGACTAGTCCGGTGTGTACCGACTAGGTTAATCAAATTTGATCGATTAACTTGATCCTACGATGTAAGCAGCGGAATTATACTTGTAATTTAAGTGTTACACGATTATGAACTAGGATGTGCCACAAGTCAATCTTATATTCAATGTTTCAACGTAATGTAAGCAAGATTGATTGAAACCGTAGATTGATATGAAGTATAAGAACTATGAGGGCAAAGCAAGAACACAAGCACTTTATCATGTGGTTCAGTTCCCACAGAGGCAAACTACATCCGCGTTGAGGAGTCCACAAAAGGACCGGGTCTTCTCCAACCCTACCCTCGTCGGATCGCCACGGAGGCCAATCCTTTTCACTTATAACAAAGGGCAAATAACCGAATTCAAGAGGCCTTCTCACACGCTGAGAGCTCCCCAAGATTACAACAAGAACTCCACGAAGAACAGACTTAAAAGATTACAATGAAAAACCACAGGAGTGTGTTAGGGAATCAAACCAAGACCTCAATGAGTGATGAACCGTGTCTCTCTAATGATCCAAAGTGTATCCTCATGGGATTGATCTTTGTTGCGTTTCATTTCGTGGAGAGATGTGTTTTTAAGGCTCTTGGGAGGTGTGACGGCGCAGGGGGTCGAGAGTTCTGAAAGATGGGTTGTGTACACCTATTTATATGGGGTTCCCAAAAGTAACCATTAGGGTTCAGAAAGATCGGACTAGTTCGTGGTGGACACCGGACTACTTCGGTGTGCTGTGTGTAGCAAACCCTAGGTGTCCCAAAATATCGGACTAGTACGGCCAGAAGCGGACTTGTCTGATTTTGGTTCTGGAAATCTTCGGACTAGTCCGATGGATATCGGACTTGTCCAGAAAAGTGAAACCCTAAGTGAATTGGGTGACAAGTACGCACTTGGAGGACTTGTCCGATTTAGGTCAGAGGGTTTTCGGACTAGTCCGTACAAATATCAGACTTGTCCGATTTACATCACAATGATATCGGACTAGTTCGTTGTGTGATAAGACTTGTCCGATTTTTTGCAACTTGTGATGTGTTTTGAGGACTAGTCCGTACTGGGGAGGACTAGTCCGATTCTAGTCAGAGAGATATCAGCCTAGTCCATGGTGATATCGGACATGTCCGATCTTGTAATGAAAGATATCGGACTAGTCCGGTGTCAGTCAAACTAGTCCAGTCCTGTATAGATTTGTGCAATATGTGTGTTTATTAGTGCTTGAGCTCTTGGGGTGTGTTTCCTTAACACACTCCATACACAATGATCTACTATACTTGTTTCTTGAGCTCTTTTGCGCATTGCTCCTCATTCTCCTTTCTTTTTGGCACATTGCTCATTTTCTCATTAGAACTTGTTCTCATCTCAAAAAAGTGGTTAGAATCTCATTTACTTGTAATAAATCATCCAAAACCCACAAGGGATTCCAAGATGCACTTTCAGTTTGCCATTGAGGATGGCGAATCACCTCAAGAGATGTACAACCGAATGAAAGCACTCATCAACAAGATCAGGTCCTATGGGAGCAAGAAGTGGATTGACCATGAGGTGGTCAAAAGTATGATTAGAGCATTTATGCCAAAAAATGTCACCTTATGCTCTATGACTCGATAAAGTCCGGGGTTTCACAAAATGACTCCAGATGAACTATTGGGAGAGATTATCAACCATGAGATGATGGAGAAGAAGGCCCAATATGTCAATGACTTAGCTGAACTTACCTCCTCCAAGAAAAGGGAAGTTGCCCTCAAAGAAACTTGCAAGCCTAAAGGGAAGGAAGTTCATGAAGCACAAGATGAAGAAGAGACAAGTGATGCGAGCACCGATTTAGATGATGAAGAGATGGTGCTCTTCATCAAGAAATTCAAGTGCATGATGAGAAGAAGGAAGGGCGACAACTGAAGTAATGGGAAGAGCAAAGAGAAAGGAAAATCCAAGGAATGATGTACCTGCTACAATTGTGGCGAGTATGGTCGCTCTATGGTTGAATGCACATATGAAGAAAATAAGAAGAAGAAAGAAGTGAAGCCACAAGAGAAGAAGACATTGAACAAAAGGAGGCAAGCTCACCAAGCGCACGTTGGCAAGGAGTGGGACTCAAACGATGAGTCCTCCTCCGATCAAGAAGAGGAGATGGCTACCATTGCCATCAAGAAGCCTACCAAGAAGTCTACACTCTTTCTGAACATGTGAGGACGGGAGACTCATTATCATACTTGCCTCATGGCTATGGAAGGCAAGAAATAGGTTTGACATACACCTCCCTCGCTTAATTCCTCCATTGATGATTTTGATAGCTCTAGTAAAAATGAGGAATTGTTTAAAGGTTGATGTAAAACTGCTTTAAAGAAAATGAAAATGTGGTCAGATGAAATTTTTGAGAAGGAAGAGCTTGTCAACTGACAAGAAGATATGCTCATCTATGAAAAGAAGATATATCCAGAGGTTGAGAAACTCCTTGAGCTTGAGAAGGAGAATAGCAAGTCACTTGAGCATGACCTAGCCTTGAGTAAGGAAACTTACTCAAAACTAGAAGACTCACACATTGCAACCCAGGATGAACTTGCTAACTTTTCAAAAGTTAACAAAATCCTTGAAGTACAAGTTGAGTCCTTCAAGCAAAGTGACTCCTCTTCCTCCATGACCTTCCAAAGGTGTAAATTCAGCAACAACTGTAACCTGCACATGCTCCAGTAAGAAAAATATTGTTAAAGATGATTCTTCTGTTTCACACACTAAACATCCATCCCAAAGTGGCATCTTTGACATGGAAAAGATTAAATATGCACGTAGTGCATATATGGTCACTAGACCTCCTAACGTTAAAGATGATCTTGGGTTTACTGAAAAATAAAAACATGTCCTCTAATGTGCAGGTTAAAAAGCAAATTACTTTTGTTAAGGAAACATCACATAAATCTGAATTACAAATGGTGTTCTTTAATTTTGATGCTTCCTATGTACTCATGAAAGATAAATCTGGAAATGTCTTTGCCAAATATGCAGGGCCACACCACAAGAACATAAAAACTTGTGTGTGGGCACCCAAAACTCTTGTGACTAACCTGCGAGGACCCAAGGAAGCTTGGATACCTAAAACCACGAAATAACTCTGTTTTGCAGGCTTACTCCTCCAGTAGATCGAAATGGGTGCTGGATAGTGGATGCAATAATCACATGACCGGAGAGAGGAGCATGTTCGTGGAGTATGAGCGCAACACGGATCCAAGTGAAGGAATATACTTTGGAGACAACAACCAAGGAAAGGTCCTTGGTAGCGGTAAAATTGAAATTTCTTCTCAACATACTTTTTCAAATGTTTTACATGTCGATTCACTAGATTAAAATCTTTTGTCCATATCTCAGCTATGCGACAATGGTTATAATTTTTTATTCACTAATGAGGGTGTGACTGTTTTTAGAAGAAGCGATGACTCGATTGCATTCAAGGGAATGTTGAAGGGAAAGCTTTATCTTGTTGACTTCAACAAAGATAATGATGAACTCAACACTTGCTTGGTTGCAAAAACTAACATGGGATTGCTGTGGCATAGACGGCTATCCTATGTTGGGCTGAGGAATTTGTATAAACTTCTAAAAGGTAGTCATATCCGAGGTTTAAAATATGTTGTGTTTGAGAAAGATAGGTCGTGCAACGCATGCCAGGCAGGAAAACAAGTTGGAGCACCACACCCTATCAAGAACGTGATGACTACATCAAGACTGCTTGAACTTCTTCACATGGACCCCTTTGGTCCATTTGCTTATATAAGCATCGGCGTTAAAAAATACAGATTAGTTATTGTTGATGACTTTTCTAGATTTACCTGGGTGTTTTTCTTGTATGATAAATCAGAAACATAGGGGATCCTCAAGAAATTTTTGAAAAGAGCGCAAAATGAATTCACCTCAGTCGCCAAGAACATTAGAAGCGACAACAGAATGGTATTCAAGAATACTCAAGTTGAGGAGTACCTAGACGAAGAAGGAATAAAACATGAGTTTTCGGCATCGTACACCCCTAAAAAAATGGGGTGTCTGAAACGAAGAATAGGACACTCATGAGAATGCTGGATGAATACAAGACTTTGGACCAGTTTTGGGCTGAAGCGGTAAACACCGCTAGTCATGCCACAAATCGGTTGTATCTTCACCGACTTTTGAAGAAAACGCCATATGAGCTCCTCACCGATAATAGACCAAATGTTTCATATTTTAGAGTTTTTGGAAGTAAATTTTTCATTCCGAACATAAAACCGAGGAGTTTGAAGTTTGCTTCGAAATTGATGAAGGGTTCTTGCTTGTTTACGATCCGAATGCCTATGCCTATCGTGTCTTCAACAAAGTCTCTCGCATTGTTGAAATAGCACATGACATAGTGTTCGATGAAACTAACGGCTCCCAAGTAGAGCAAGTTGATAAGTATGTTCTAGATCAAGAAGAAGACCCATGCCATGCGTTGAGGAGGATGGCACTTGGTGATATTCGACCTCAAGAGCAACCACAAGACTCAAGTGCTCAAGATGAACCTCAACAGGAAAGCAATAATCAAGGGGGAGTTCATGCACAAGTTAAACATCAGGAAGATCAAAAAGATCAACATAATCATGGAAGCAATGATCTAGGGGGAGACATTGACAATGAAGAAAATGAAATGCAAGCAACATCACAAGTTCCTCACCCAAGAGTACATCAGAGCATACAAAGAGATCATCCCATTGTGAGCACCGGGTCCACACATTCCAGGAATCGCAGAGGGTGGTGTCGTGCGATGCAGCACCCAACAACACACACAAAAAGAATACGACAAAATACAAAGTTTTATTTATGTAAACAGCAGAAGTCTTTTATAATACTAAATGTACTGCGGAAGATAATACTGATAGCTAAACTCTCAGTCTATCTATGAAAAAGTACAGTTGTCCAGCCCACGGACGCTGCACACTAGCCACACACAAATTTATGGCGGTGTGCAGGGCACCCACTCAGCGGTATACCCCGATGGGGGCATCGCCTCATCTTCGGCCCTTCTTCATACTTTTGACCTGCAAACAACTTAATATAGCAACCGTGAGCACGAAGGCTCAACAAGACATAACCGTCTCACCTAAACATGGAACTCTATATGCTGGGATACCTAACATAGGCATAGATATTGCAGTAAATGACTTGCCTACATGTTGACCTTAATTTTCAAGTTATTAACAGCAGCTTGCAAGTTTAATAAAGTAACCTTAGTGATCATATTTGAGAGCAACCAAAGTATCAAAACAATTATAATTCAGTACATCATATTCTCCAGACTTCTTCAGTATTTACTACATCATGGCGCAGTGAACAAGCAGTACTCAAATAATCGCGAGTGATGGTGATTGCAATTAGGACACACCCGGATAACACGTCACATACACCCATTTCGGAAGTGGATCAAATCACACTTCAATATTATATTGTATGCAGCAACCTTTCAAAGGATATCAAATGCTGAATCGGTCCTTCCGTAACGGGTAGGAGGTCCCCGCACGGAGAATCTTCTGTGCCCGCCGGCAGATTTACACCTTGCTACCCTCAGCCCACTCCTATAAAACGGTAGGGTAAGCCTCGACGCCCGGGTTAACCAATTACATCGGTTTCCTGGTTTCCATATAGCCAGTATGCATCTGGTATAGTTCAAACTTGTCCATTAGGGCCGCACACGGATTGGTCCTCAATAGTCACAAGCAGGGCTATGCATGTGAGACCACGTCTCGCTGCATCCTACCCGCTGTTCGGTCTCAATTTCATATTCATAAACCATTTCTTGATCCAATTCATCCCGTGTGATAAAATACTATCTCGCGGGTAGATTCCAACTACTCGACTTCTACCGGATTCCTATGAACATAAGCATGGAATTTTCTACTCGTCGGGCTGTAGACCTACCCAATACTCTATGGGATTTGTGGGTCATGCAAGTGGAGTAACAAGCACCTTAGCCCTAATGCACAAAATCATCCTGGACATAAGTGATACAAATATAAACTTTGAAATAGCACTTAAATGCAAACTGAGGCTTGCCTGGTTGTGAGTCAGATGGGAAGTTAGATTCATGGAGGATGTTGTCCAAGTCCTCCGGGTCCTCCTCGATCTCTGTCACTATATGATATGCAATATATAAAGTACATGAGTGATATTGAAACTATATACAAGATCTTATAAATAGAGATCAGTAGAGAGAATGATTTTTATTGCCTCTGAGATTTTTTACGGTGGATACTAGGTTCTACGAGGAAGATCTGGACCAAAAATTGGAGATGTTCAAGGAAGCTTGTTGTCTCTAAAATTCCAACAATAAAAGAATTCTCTGAATTTCGGTTTTAATTCTTGAGCTTTGACATGGTTAACAGTGGATGATCAGTGTAGAGGAGGTCCTTCTGGTTCTTTGAATTTTTTTTTTACATTTTTCTGAGCTTTCTACAAGGAGAAACTAATTTTACAAGTTTGGGAAAAATGTTGAATATGTTTCTGGACATTTTCCATTTTTCAATCGACAAAGGTGATTTGAACATTGTTTCGGTCCAGTAAATGAAGTCCAATGAACTTGAAATTTTTACTGGAGATCAAGTGTACCTTTAGGAGTGTTCTGACAGAAATTGGGAATTTTCCAATTAACAGAACAGGAGTAATTAATTTCCCAAACAGTTAGCTCAAAGGAATTAATTATGTATATTCTGGGAGTTCCATGTCCAACAAATTGCATTACTCCAAATTTGAGAACAAGAGGAGTCTACCAGAATTTGTTTGGAAATTTTGGAGCAATTCTACTTGGAGTAATTGAATTTAGAAGTTTGAATGAAATCTAGAATTATTTTCTTATTGGAATGTTTAAATAAACCCGCTGGCCCCACTTCATTGAAATGGACCAATCAGAGTGAAGCCGCACCAAGGGCCATGGATTAAACCCGCGTATCCACAAAAAATGCCGCGGCCACATCTGATCCGACGGAGGAATAACAAACGCTGACATGCGGGACCCGTAGTGTCATCGTCAACCTCCCCACGCGGGCGACGCCCGAGCTGCCGCGGTGGTGGTGCACCAGACTCATTGCTTCGACATTCTCTCGGCTCGGCCGTGACTGCCTAGCCCTAAAATCGGGCGTGCTACACACTGGTGATGTCCAATAGCGACGACGACGACCGGAGATGAGCGTACGACGGCGGCGGCGGAGCTAGGGTTTCGGCGATGGCCGGAATTGCTCGGAAATGGCGCAAGAAACTCAGATAATGGCTGGGAATATTCCTGGAAGCATGAGGAAAACGATTGGGAGGTGCAAAAGTGGTGGAACGGCTGACAACTATGGGCTCAACGGCACACCGATGAATTTTCATTGGCGGCCGCAAAAACTCGAAATCCGACCTCATATCTCGATGACTTCCCTTCATTTTTGGCGAGATAAATCACCGGAGATCTAGAAGATATTACTTGATTGAATTGAAAATTCGTTGCATGTAGAAACGGAATTAAACCGATGATCTAGTGACCTTGGTATGAACTAGCTACGGTCAAACTCGAGATATGGAAGCTAGGAGGCACGATAGGGGCTGAAACTTTACTAGAAGCTTCTATGTACCTTTGCGCACCTAATTGCTTTACGGAAGGAGACGAGACCTTGCTTGTAGTGCCCTGTCCTCGTGGAGCAGAAGGTATCCCGGCGGCTTATCCTGCGAACTCCCGGGAAACTTCAAAATAACAAGGAAAAGCGTAAGGGACGAAGGAAACGATGGTACCAGAGGCTAGAGGGGAGCCTGGTGCACCTTTTTGCTGTTGCACTCATGCTCCAACTCGGCCTGGAAGTGGAGCTACACGGGGAGGCAGGAAGGGCGACGGGGAGAGCTCGGGAGAGAACAGAGGAAGAATGGCGCTGCTTTTCCACTCGGTCAACGGAGCAGAGATAGAGAGGGAGAGGTGTAGGGAGCACGCCATGATGCATGCAGGCAGGCAGCTCGCTGGAATGGTGCATGTCATGCGGTGTCGAGCGGGGCAGCGCCGGAAAAATGGCATGCAGAGCACTACCGTAGAAGTCCCACTGACCAGTGGGTCCCGCTGCCCCCTTAAGCCCATCTTCCCTGCTCCTTGAGTTCTCCCACAAATATTGATCAAAAAATTCTAGATTTTTGTGGAGAGGCCAATTTCACTATGGATATTATGATTCTGAAATTGGATTTTAAATTTTGTTCAAATTTCAGATGCAATTCAAATTCAGATTTGAATTTGAATATAATTCAGTGGAGCCACTGAATTAAATAACAAATGAGCTTCAAAAATTTTGAAACTTTGCAGGGAAGTTATTTGGAATATTTGAAATTTAATTGTGAACTCTGAATTTTATTTGGCAAAGTTTTAACAGAAGAAAATTTTTAATTTTTGAATTCCTTTTATTGAAGCTTGAATTGGTTTGATTTTCAATTGTCATTTTGATGTATTTTCCCATTAAAATTTTTAAGTTTGCCATTCTGGACTTTGCTCCTTGAATTTAGGGATTTTACATTCCTCTCCCTTAAAAGAATCTCGTCCCAAGATTACAAATAAAGAGACGAAGGTAAAAAGATTACCGGATATGAGACGATAATAAATACGGATAATATGATCGGAGATAATCCTTGCTTTCCCACATCGGTTCCTCAGCGGTATGGTTGCTCCACAAGACTTTGTAGAAGTACAAAGTCCGGTTTCTTGTGGTGCGAATCTTTTAATCAATAATCCGGATCGGATACATAAAATAAGTGAGATCCGGTTGGAGATCTTCAATGTCTTCGGTGCGGATTTCAGCTGAAGATTTAAGACATTTTCGCAGCTGAGAAAGGTGGAATACATTTTGAACTCGAGAGAGTGACGCCGGTAACTCCAAACGATAGGCCAAGGGTCTGCATTTTTCAATGATGGCGAATAGACTGATGAATCATGGAGCAAGCTTTCCCTTCACTCCGAAACGATGAATCCCTTTCATCGGAGATACACGGAGGTAAATGTGCTTTCCGATGTCAAAGTGGAGAGGTCGACGTCTTTTGTCCGCATAGTTTTTCTGCCGAGCTTGAGCAGCCTTGAGATTGGCTTGGATCACTCGCACTCGTTCTTCGGCTTCATTTACAAGATCAATACCATATATCACTCGCTCACTGGATTCACACCAGTTGAGTGCTGTGCGACATTTCCGGCCGTAGAGAGCTTCATACGGTGCCATCTTGATGCTAACTTGATAGCCATTGTTATATGAGAACTCCGCCAACTTTAAATGATCATCCCAATTTTAACCATGGTGGATGGCACAAGCGTGTAGCATATCTTCGAGAACGTGATTCACCCGTTCAGTTGGACCGTCGGTCTGCGGGTGATATGCAGAGCTTCGGATCAGTTTTGTCCCCAATGACGCGTGCAACTGCTCCCAAAAACGAGCAACGAACAGCGCACCGCGATCTGAAATAATCGTCCGGGGGAACTCCGTGCAAGCACATGATTCTTGCAATATATAACTCCGCATATTTCTTGGAAATGTACTTTGAATGTACCGGAATAAAATAAGCTGATTTGGTTAGTCGATCGACTATCACCCAAATCGAATTATGCTTGTGGAATGTGAGAGGCAAACCGAAGATGAAATCCATACTAATATCCTTCCATTTCCATGCCAGAACTTTCAATGGCTGCAACTGTCCGGCCTTTCTCATGTGGTTGTCTTTCACCCGCCGACACGTATCACACTCGGATACGTACTTTGCAATTTCTCATTTCATCCGTGTATACCAAAACATGGTTTTTAAATCTTGATACATCTTGTTGCTGCCCGGATGAATAGAATACTTGGACTAATGATCTTCGTCCAAGATTTTCTTCCGAAGTTCTATATCACGGGGTACCACGATACGGTCTTTGAACCACAGCGTACCATGTTTATCACTTTGGAAGCACTTCATTTCCCCATTCTTCATTCTCCTCCGAATGTGCGACATACCCACGTCTTTCTTTTGAGCTTCCATAATCTCCTCTAGTATGGTAGGGATGAGAGCAAGATTATATAACGCTCCATATGGAACCAAGTATAAACTCGGCTCGTCCTCTTCCATCGGAGGGATGGACAGATTATTGACTGAGACATGCAGCTCAGCGAATCGGCAACTACATTCGCCTTGCCAAGATGGTAATGAATTTCAATCTCATAATCTTTGATCAGTTCTAACCATCTTCGCTGCCGAATATTGAGGTCCTTCCGAGTGAAGATATATTTCAGGCTCTTGTGATCGGTGTAGAGGTGCACTAGATTTCCGAGTAAATAATGCCTCCACATTTTCAAAGCGAGTACCACGGCAGTGAGCTCAAGGTCATGAGTTGGATAATGCTGCTCATGATTTTGGAGCTGCCGTGATCCATACGCGATCACGCGGCCTTCTTGTGATCGGTGTTGAGGTGCACTAGATTTCTGAGTAAATAATGCCTCCACATTTTCAAAGCGAGTACCACGGCAGTGAGCTCAAGGTCATGAGTTGGATAATGCTGCTCATGATTTTGGAGCTGCCGTGATCCATACACGATCACGCGGCCTTGTTGCATTAACACGCAGCCAAGACCAACGCCAGACGCATCACAATGAACGTCGAAAGATTTGGTCGTATCCGGATGAGCTAGCACTGGGGCCGTTGTGATATGTTTCACCAATGCTTAGGATGCATTCTCACATGTCTTGTTCAAAAATATATTTAGTCCCCTTTTTACGCAGCTCTATCGGTTTAGCAATTTTTGAGAAGCTCGGAATGAACCTCCGATAATATCCCGCTAACCCGAGAAAGCTGCGAACTTCGTGTACGGACGTTGGAGACTTTCATTTCAGCACTTGCACAATTTTGCTTGGATCAACTGCGATGCCCTCAGCTGAAATAATGTGACCGAGAAATGGTACTTGGCTGATCCGAAATTCACATTGCTGAATTTTGCATAAAGCTTGTGATCTCGCAATCGTTGGAGCATGATATGCAAGTGTCTGGCGTGTTCTTCCTCTGATATTGAATAAACCAAAATGTCATCGATGAAGACCACAACAAACTTGTCTAACTCCGGCATAAACACTGAATTCATTAAATACATGACGTGAGCCGGCGCGTTGGTAAGTCCAAACGACATGACAAGATATTCATAGAGCTCGTATCTCGTCGAGAATGCCGTCTTCGGTATATCCTCCGGTCGGACTTTGATATGATGATATCTGGACCGAAGATCCATTTTTGAGAATACTTTAGCACCCACTAATTGATCTAATAAAATACCGATGTGCAGTAGTGGATACTTGTTCTTGATCATCATGACATTGAGCCGACGATAGTCCTCACATAGACGTAACGTCTTGTCCTTCTTCTTTACAAATAATGCAGAGCAGCCCCAAGGTGATGAATTTGGGCGGATGAGACCTTTGTCCAGCAGGTCCTTCAAATGCTCCTTTAACTCCGCCAACTCATTGGGTGCCATCTTGTACAGCCTTCGAGAAATAGGCGTGGTTCCCGGAATAAGTTCAATCTTGAACACGATGTCCCCATCCGGTGGCATACCCGGAATGTCATCGAGAAACACATCCGGATATTCACGGACCACACGAATGTCCTCAAGCTTTGTGGCTTCCGTGTTGTATGTTGCTGGAATTTCATGGATAAGGCGGTCTAGAATGAGATTGTGTGGTTCATATAGTGGAGAGTTTAAATGAACCACACGTGGAACGTTGTCGAGAACAGCACCATGATGGTGCAGCCACGACATTCCTAAGATGACATCAAGCTTCTGACTCTCGAATATAATTACAGAAGTCGGATATAGATTTTCACCCAACTGAAGTTGTGCTCTATAGACCATTCTATCAGTTGCTACTATCCCACCCGCAGAGCAAATTAAATATGGACATTTTGTGGGAATGATTTGTAATTGGTATTTGACGAAATATGATTGGCTAATGAAATTATGGGTGGCACCAGAGTCAAATAATATGACTACAGAATTTTTTAGTATAGAAAACGTACCCGCGAAGACAGGTTCGCCTTCCGGCACATCTTTAATAGCTAGGTGGTGGACGTTGCTGGGTTTTGCTGCAGGATTCTTGGGCTGGTTGTGGGGTTGAGCTACACCCCGATATGGCTTTTGCACGCTGCCTTGTTGCTGTTCGGGGCAGTCCTTCGCAAAATGCCCGACACGGCCACACATGTAACACGTCTATTGTGTCGGGTTCCCGCCAAGGTGCAGACGGAATCCTGGTGCACGTGGTGAGGTGGATACGCATGCAGGACCATCCTTTGCTGCTGCTGCTGCTGCTGCTGCTGCTGTGGAAATGGTGGTTGGAAACTCGACGAATTGAAAGAACGACCCTGGAATTGCTGCGGTCGCGCCGGTGGCTGCCATCGCTGACCGGATGGTGAGCGATACACCACGCGGTATTTCTGCGGACCACCCCCGCTGCTGCTCGATGGCTCGCTCCGTTTCCTCTTATGAGAAACGAGCTCACGTTGAGCATCTTCTTGTACAATCGCGGCATTGACGATATCATTGAAGGTGCCGCGGTTGCATTGTGCGAGATTGACCTTCATCTTTGATTAAGGCCCTGGAAGAATATGTCTCGTTTCCTATCTTCCATTTCCACATACTCTGGCGCGTATTGCACCAAGTTATTTAATGCGTGGGAGTATTCATGGGCACTCCTCCACCCTTGATTTAGCTCCAAAAATTCTTGAAGCTTCCTCTTCATTATTCTGGGAGGTATATGGTAGGCGCGGAACGCCTCCCGGGATTCGGTCCAGGTAACCGCATGATCAGCCAGCAGTGAGGCGATGTAGTTCACCCGCCAAGCACCGGCGGATCCATGAAGCTGTTGCGCTGCATATAGCACCTTTTGCTCTTCGGTGCATCGTAGCAAACCGAACTTCGCCTCGAGCGTGCAGACAAAGTTGTCCGCTTCCAGAGGCTCCTCATCCTCTGTGAAGACTGCTGGATGCGTCGCCAAGAAGTCGGAGCATGAACTCTGTTGGGGCTAGCATTGCCAATTGTCTTGTCGTACCCCTTGACAGGATGAATTTTGAACCGACATCCACAGTAACTCGGTTTGCTCGTCGCGCGAGACGAGTACTGCAGCCAGAATCTTCCCGAGCGTCATCGGAGATTCAGGTGGTGGTGGTGGAGGGACTTGTTTCTGTGGTGTCGCGGTTTGCTCCCGGGTCGGGGATTCATCCTCATAATCCCGGCTCGAGCCTCCCATCTCGGGCGTCGAACGCGTACACACCATTCTGCATTCACATGATTTAAATCAGCAACATGTTTGTTTTATTCATCCATTTTAAACCATAGTAGTGTGAGTATTGACAATGTGATAATTGCATATCATTCACATATATTGATACAAACTTTGTACAAGATATATTATCTCATGACCAAGTGTACAATAGTGATTTCCAAAATGACGGACTCCCACTATGGAATTACATCTCAACTATACTTGGTCTCCATGAGATGTCATACACATCTTGTCACCTCATACACACCCACTACTATTTATAATATGACACAAACATGGCTACAAAATAAAAACGAGCAACCACTAACTATTCGTTGCCCCGTGATGGCAGTAGTGTTGCCCATACTACTCCGATGCATCGTCATCGGCGTACTCGAGTATCTCAAGATCTTCTTACTCCTCAGAACCTGAGAGCACCTGCTCGCCCATATTCAGCGGCAAGTTATGAGCCGGTGGGTACACAACTGGTTGCAATTGTGCTTCAGCCTCAATCACGTCATCATGAAGTTGGTCTGCCTCATACTCCCGATTCTGAGCTTCCTCGATGGCTTTGTGTCATGCCTTGGTGACTACCAACAGCTGCTCTTGCTGTTGTTGCACCTCCAACTGACTCGCCTGCAGTAGATCATGAGCTTGATGCAGTTCCATGCGAGTTTGCCTCAGTTCGGCACGAGCTTTTCGCAGTCTAGTGCGAATATGATACGCCTGATCCTCGCATTGATTCAGTCGGTGATTCATCGGAGCCAGGAACAAATGTAGGTGCTCATTGATATAATCAAGAGTGTCACCCCGTTCCATCGCTTGCCTCAAGGCTTCGATCTGCTCCCGAAGAATTGCACCCTGTGCGAGAACCACCATGCTGGATGCAGCGGCATAAGTCCCAAGTGTTGTCGAGGTTGTATCGCCATATGGTTGATAGGCCGCAACCATACGACGTTGCCACTCAAAACCAGCGGCACCACAGACCGGGAGAAGAGCAAATTGTGTCCCAGCCATGGCATCTTGATGAAGCTGACAAAGCTTCATAAGCGCTTCGCCCACTGCAATTGCCCATGTGTCCTCCAAGCGAGCTCCCTGGATAGTAACCACAAATGGAGCCCATCCATAAAAACACGGACTAGCCAGGATGTCGACCAGGATGGTACATGACAGTACGCCTCTGTCAACTGCCTCATGACCCCAATAGCATGGCACTCGATGAAGCCAATCTGTTGGAGCACCTCCTGCAGCATGCTCGGGAAGCCCGGAGAGTTGGCCCACGTGGAGAACACCCAACCGTCCGGCAATAGCATCACATCCGTCATCTCTAAAAGAAGTACTTGAATGAGTCTGTCAGTGCCCTGTGTACCGTATACCCCTTGAGATTGCAAATATCTCAAAGAAATGTCATCTACTTGATTTGAAGACCTTCGGAGGCCCACATGTCAGATATAACCGGACCCGCTTCCCCAACATGGTTAGTCCCAGGGTCGCCACGTGTACCATCAAACCGGAGCTACCGCCCACAAGAGGGAAGCTCCGGGCTATGTACCATAACAGCACCCCCGGACCTAACCCCAGACCGAGGGAAGCTACGGAACTGACACGTGTCTGGTGGCACCGGACCTATCTGTTCCTCACAGTATGCTCCGGAGCTGCCACTTGTTCAACCGTCGGATCTTCAGCCTCAAACCTCCAGAAGACTCCACAACGGCTCCGGATCTTCAAAGGAGAATCAAGGACTTCAAGACCCGATTATGTGTCATTAATACTATGTTAATGACACACGATCAGACGACCTTAATTACCAGTAACGGTGTTGTCAAAGCCCGTAACTCGGTCATTAAGGGTAATTAAGCGCATCAAGTGTGTATCAATATTAGTAACCGCCGGGGCCACATGTCGGGCCAGGCCAACTTGTGATGGCCTGTCCTTGTACTATAAAAGGACAGGCCGACGATACATAGAGAGGGATCTGACCTGGACGGATCTGACCTGCTCTGATCTGATCGTGCACTCTCAACTCAAGTCACCTGAGTTGAGTTCATAAATCCAATACAACACCAACACACATCGTGGAGTAGGGTATTACGCTCAGGCGGCCCGAACCACGTAAATCTTTGTGTCTCCTGTGTCATTTTACATTTCACCTTCTTGAATCTCCGCGCGCCCACACTGAACTTCAAACTCCGCAAACACTTTAGTAGTGTCAGGAGATCTGCCGGATCAAAACCACCAACAGAGTCAAATACCAAAATTCAAAAAAATTTGTTGAATAACAGATCATTGATTTGAAAATTGAAATATGAAAGTGAATCTAAATTAAAATGCCAAATGAAGCATATCAGTGGAATTCTGTCACATTTTCTGTTCCTTTTGACCAGTCTGGAGAATCTTGAAATTTTCATCCAGTTAGAGGCACATTCAGGACTTGAGTTAAACTACAAAATTGTAGTACACTCAAATTGATTTTCAGAACGTATTTATTTACCTCCAGATCATTTCTGTATAAGGTGATATGATTTTTGCAAACTGACAGTGTCTCTGGAAAAATTTTGACAGAACCTCCTCTGTTTAGGGCTGATTTTGTCCACATTTTTCCAGATACAAAAAATCAGTATATGAAAAAAATCATAAATTACAACATTGTTGTATACATCCTCAGGATTACAGAAATGCATTATATGAAGTCATTCGTTGATTCTACAAAGAGATATCATCAAGACAGTAACAGGGTACCGAAACTGTCCAGTCTCTGTCCAGATTTAACAGAGTTAGGAAATTTGAATGTTTCAATAGTTTACAGGGGGGATTCTGATCTGGAGTTGAACATAAGAGTTTTAGAGGACTCTCTAAACTTTCCAACCATGTATGGTAGACCTACAGGGGTGAAATATACATGAAGTTATACTATTTCAAACTTAGTCATTATTTTGTCCAGTTCACAGTTTGAACCAGGAACTAGGCAATTTAAGTTCAAATGAAGTCTTCAAGTTTAAATATTTAAATCTGTCTTGGAGCTGGAAATGAAACTTGTGGATGAATTCCTCAATATACCATACCATATGTGTGTGTAAGACCTATGTGTGCTGAATACATTGGCTTGTGGTGAATACACTTGGCTTTGATTATAAAAGTTTTTAATATCACGAAAACACCTTTTTATCAAGGTCCGACTCTAGGTCCAAGCTATAGCAAGGTCCGACCATAGGTCCGACTTGTTTTGGGTAGCTCCGGCAACTTTAGATGCTAGATACGACTTCTTGGTAAGGTCCGACTAGCTTTGGTTAGCTCCGGTGAACTTTATCTTTAGCTCCGGCATGTCTTTGTTAGCTCCGGCACATATTTGATAGCTCTGGCATGCTTTTGTTAAGCTCCGACGTACTTTGTCTAGCTTCGGTTTTGGGTTGACTAGTTTTGACTAGTTTTTTGTAAGCTCTGGTACTAGGATCTACTAGTTTTGGTATGCTCCAGCGGGAGCTTGGTTGTACTAGTTTTGGTAAGCCCCGGCGTTAGGTTCTACTAGCTTTTGTTAGCTCCGGCTCAACGTCCGGGTTGCTCTGGCAAGGTCTGGAACTTGACCGTAGTGCTTCTGCTTTTCATTTGCAATGTTTCGTACTTGCTTTACATTATTGGAAAGATTGCTTAGTATTCACTTGCTAAGTTTTTGGTGCATTTTGGTTGATATGGATGATATCGTGTTACTGTGGTTTTACAACATGCTTATATGAGGTTCTCACGTAGGGTGTTGTGTTCGGAACTAACTTGAGTCAAGTCAAGGACTTGGGCTCGTATGAATTAGTTGTTTATTCATGTCCAGGTGTTGCTTGAGTTCAAGACATGGCTGGTGACGGGATCCATTGTACTAGTCTCAGGGAGGAGATGAGGTTCCAACAACCAAATTCAGGAGGAATTGTGGTTGAGCTGATCAGGAGGTTGCGCAGCATGATTGAATCAAGAACAATGAATTGTGGATGTCGTTTGAAGATGTTTGCACGTGTGCAAGGAGTCATGGACGTGGCTACATGGTTCCGAGACGTTATGAAGAGATGTGGACGTAAAGAATTAGTCGGAAAGGTCCAACCGACTAGGTTATGGACTCAGGCTGCGGCTGAGTCGGGTTTGACTCAAATATGGAAAGATTTGAGTTGGTTATGATAGGATTTCGTGTGGGTCACGAATTTGAGTTGTTTAGGAATGTGGGATACGTTCCTAAGGTGTTTGGAAGTCTTAATATTGCTTCTATATGCGTATAGAAGAATCCTAAGCAGTTATGGAAAGTTACGATTCGTGAACAGAGTAGGATTAGCTTCCTGATCTGAGTTGAGGTTGCTTTCGAGCTGGTTATATAAGCAAGGGAGCCCAGAGCTCATGGTACACGACTTTGGGGCTGTTCCTCTTGTGTTCTATTGAATAAAATTCGTAGTTTGAAGGAACTTTTGTGCCTTGTTCGTCAGACTTGTTTCAGACAAGTTTTACTCGTCGAGTTTCTGGACAGCACTACCTTTTGTCGGTGGTTTTATCATAACTCGAGTTTTACAGATCCAATTGACGTGATTCTTTTTGGTTTGTCTTCACAACTTGATTGTCTATCATATGTAAAAATTTCACGGTCATTGGATTTGTGTTATATTATCTACACGAGTTTCTTTGCAGTGTTTCAGAACTGTTTTTTCTCGGGTAGGGCAGATTGACCATTGTTTGATCTTTTGATTATAACTTGAGTTTTTCTCGACCGATTTGAGTGATTCTTTTTGTGTTGTCTTCGTGACATGATTATATCTGATATCTATCACTTTTGTCACGGTTAAACACGTTTAGATTAGTCTCACACGCGATTTCTTTAACAGATCGTTTTTCTGCCGAAAGGGTTTGGGGTTTAATTGTTTCCGCTGCGTAAGATTTTTAAATCTACCATTCACCCCTCCTCTGGTGGCTTTTCACGTGCTCTTCGATCCTACAATTGGTATCAGAGCAACAGTGCTCTAATCTTTGTTATTCGCACGTGTTTTTGACTAATCATCATGGAGAAGTACTCTGCCAAACCTTGTGTGTTCGCTGGTATTGATATTCAGGTTTGGAAGGCACGCATGGAGGCTTTCATCTAGGCACAAGGCTTTGCAATATGGGAGAAGGTATACAAGCCTTACGAAGTGCCATCAAACGATCAAGTTACAGCTACAAATCTGAGAGATGTCGACAACAACAACAAGGCTCAGAACTTGATCATACAAGGATTAACACAAAGCGACTTCGACCGTGTTGCACACCTCCGATCTGCGTATGATGTGTGGAAAGCACTTTGTGACTACCACGAAGGATCCAACACGATCAAAGAGGTAAGGCAAGACATGTTCAAGAAAGAATACATGCGCTTTGAGATGCAACCCGGTGAGTCTATTGATGACCTTTTTACTCGCTTTAATAAGATTCTCAGCAACTTGAGTAGTGTCAATGTTAATTTTTCAGATGCTGAAAATGCTAGGCAATTGCTAAGTGCATTATATATGTCAATTTGGGAGATGAAAGTCACATCTATTCGTGAATCTACTGTCATGAGTTCACTTACTTTAGATGTGCTATATTCCAAGTTAAAAACTCATGAAATTGACATAATCTCACGTAAGAACCCCAATAAGCCTATTGCATTTGTTTCACAACGTGATATGTCTAGCTCCGACCAATCATCATCTTGCAATACTCTTGCTTTGTTGTCCTCACTAACTCTGGAGCAGATCGAAGAATTTCCAGAAGAGGAGTTGGCACTCATCTCTACTAGATTCTCAAAAGCATTGCAAAATGTGAGAACTAGAAGGAGAGGAAGCTCCGGACCTCAACGCTGTTTTGAATGTGGTAAAATAGGACACTTTCGTACAGAATGCCCTAACCTTTCAGGTCCGACCACCCGGGAAGAAAAACAAAGCAAGGTTTGGACCTCCTCTTGAAATTTCAACAAGAAGAAGAAAGGTACCATAGGACGCAAGATGATCAATAGTTTCATCACCGCGCTTCAAGAGTTCAGTTCAAGCGACGTGGACATTGGAAGTGATGAAGATGAAGCTGATTTGGCAAACTTGTGCTTTATGGTGGGCAAGTCAAGATCAAGTATGGAGGAGGCAGAACACAACAACGACAATGAATAGGTATGTCCTACTTGTGAAGAAATGTGTGATGCTATTTCTCGTGCCACTATTATTGTTAAGAAAAAGGACAAAAAGCTCAGGGATAGTGCTGCTAAAATTGAATCACTAGAATCTGAAATCAACCGTTTAAAAACTTTGATTCCTAGTGATGATGCATGTTCCTCATGTGATTTAATATATGAACAATTGTCCTCATTAAGAAGTGCGCACACCTCCACACTTGATAAACTTGAGTTAGAAATTGAAAAGAACAAAGAGCTTGCTGCACTTAATGATAAAAACTTGAAAGATGCTAGCTGTTCTATAATTGATTTGCATTGTTCTAGTTGTGATGATCTTGATAAGAAACTACATGATGCTATGAATGAAATTTCTATATTGAACAATGCTTTACGTTCTCATGAAGTTAAATTTTGTTCAAATTGCAAACTAAAAGGAAAAACTTCATGCAAAAATTGCCTTGATCTGTCCAATAAAATTGATGACATGCATAGGACATTAGATCGGTTTTGTAATGGGAATAAGAACCTAAACTTACTGCTGAATTCTTCCAAGTCTTGCAATGATAAAACTAGTTTAAGTTTTGATTCTCATGCTCATGCTAAGGCACATCCACCTAAAATTGTAAAGTCATTAGGAAGTGGTTTGACTCAAACAGTTCCTAAACAAAAAGGAGTGGTTTTCAAATCTGCAGGAGTGTTGTCTCATTCGGTTTCAAATAAAAATATTGCTTGCTCATCTAGACATGAACACAAAGTTAAATTTCATTGTACCTTCTGTGGTAGAGATGGTCATGTCATAGATTTTTGTTATAGACTAGCTAAACAACTGAAAAGGGAAAGAATGGTTGCTAGATATCATAACTTTCATGCAAAATTTGCTGTACACATTGAACCGAATGTACAACCTGCTGTTTTAAGTCAAAAACATTCAATGTTTACCTCCGGACCTTCTGTTTTTGCCTCCAGAGCTACTGATTTTTGTGCTACACAAGTAACACCTTATAGGTCAGTAGTCAAGAATAAAAAATCTCAAACTTTGACTCTTAAACCTGCTGTTTTGTCTCAGCTTTCGCGTGTTTTCCTGCTACACGTCGCGTGACTCAGTACTGGATTCCTAAATGCCTTTTGACTAACCCCAGTATTGAGTCATCGCCGTATTGTGCTTTTATGTAGGTTACACGTTTGAGGGAGGATAACTTTTGGATTGTGGATTCAGGTTGTTCACGCCACATGACTGGACCTTCACGTGTTCAATCCTTTGGAGGAAAATGGTATGTTCTTGTTATCGTTGATGATTATTCTAGATACTCTTGGGTTTATTTTATGGCATCTAAGAATGAAGTTTTTAGTCACTTTAGAACTTTATTTCTTAGATTATCAATTGATCACCCAGGATCATTAAAAGCAATTAGAAGTGATAATGGAACTGAATTTAAAAATCAATCTTTTGATCACTTTTGTGCTGGAAATAGAATAGATCATCAATTCTCTTCACCATATGTACCTCAACAAAACGGTGTAGAAAGAAAGAACAGAACCTTAGTTGAGATGGCTAGGACTATGCTTGATGAATATCAAACTCCTAGGAAATTTTGGGCTGATGCGTTAGCAACCGCTTATTATGTCTCAAATCGTGTTTTCTTGCGTGCTAAGCTAGGTAAATCACCATATGAGCTCCGGTTTGGACATAGGCCTAGTGTTACACACTTTCGGATCTTTGGTTGCAAATGTTTTGTTAAGAAACATGGTAATCTTGATAAATTTGAACCTAGATCCATTGATGGCATGTTTCTTGGTTATCCATCTCATACTAGAGGCTACCGTGTGCTTTTACTTGACACTAACAAAATTGTGGAGACTTGTGAAGTGTCTTTTGATGAAGCTAGCCCAGGTACTAGCTCCGGTGTTGCAGGACCAGATCCGTATCATCAGGGGGAGGGTATTTTCGAAGATGAAGAAGAACCGGTGATACGTCCTGGTAGTTCCGAAGTTGACACGTGTCCAGCTCTGGACATTGAACAAGCTCCGGCTATCACCTATGCTGGTCCTGATCGTCCACAAGTCACAAGCTCATCAATCTACGATGAACCTAATGAAGAAGAAGCTTGTGAGACATCTGTTCCCCTACATTTTTACAAAGATCATCCCCCACAACGGATGATTGGAAGCTTGCACGAACGAGTCACACGGTCCAGGTTTTGCGATCCAAACTCTCATGCTCATTCTGCTTTTGTTGCTTCTTTTGAACCCAAAGATATATCACATGCACTCACTAATGAATCTTGGATTATTGTCATGCAAGATGAGTTAGAAAATTTTGAAAGAAATAATGTTTGGAAACTAGTACCTCCACCTCAAGGTCACACTTTAATTGGAACTAAATGGGTATTTAAAAATAAACAAAGTGAGGATGGGGTTGTGGTTAGGAATAAGGCTAGGTTGGTTGCTCAGGGTTTCACTCAAGTTGAAGGTCTAGATTTTGATGAAACTTTTGCTCCTGTCGCTAGATTAGAAGCCATAAGAATTTTGTTAGCTTTTGCAGCATCTAAGGGTTTTAAGCTATATCAAATGGATGTTAAAAGTGCTTTTCTTAATGGCTACATAGATGAGGAGGTTTATGTCAAACAACCACCGGGTTTTGAAAATCCAAATTTTCCTAATCATGTTTACAAACTGTCCAAAGCCTTATACGGTCTCAAACAAGCCCCTAGAGCATGGTATGATAGGTTAAAAACATTCTTACTTGAAAAGGGGTTTACCATGGACAAGGTTGTTAAAACTATTTTTGTGATTAAGCATGGCAATGACTCATTATTCGTTCAAGTGTATGTGGATCATATTATCTTTGGTTGTGCTTCTCATGATCTTGTGTCCAAGTTTACAGCAATGATGAGTTCCGAATTTGAAATGAGTATGATGGGTGAACTCACTTACTTTTTGGGGCTGCAAATCAAGCAAACCAAGGAGGGTACCTTTGTGCATCAAACGAAGTATACCAAAGACCTCCTAAGGCGCTTCAACATGGACAAAAGCAAGCCTCTTCGGACACCAATGGGAACAACACCAACACTTGAACTTGATGAAGATGGTGAACCCGTGGATCAAAAAGAATATAGAAGCATGATTGGATCACTTTTGTACCTCACGGAATCAAGACCGGACATACAATTCAGCGTATGTCTTTGTGCATGGTTTCAAGCCTCCCCACATGTTTCACATCGTCGAGCCGTCAAAAGGATTCTCAGGTATTTACATGGAACTCAAGAATTTTGCATTTTTCTTCATTCTTCCTCAACTGTTACTTTGAAAGCTTTTTCGGATGCTGATTTTGGGGGTTGTAGGATTGATAGGAAAAGTACTTTCGGTGCTTGTCATTTTCTTGGTAATTCTCTTGTTGCTTGGTCCTCTAGAGAACAAAATTCAGTTGCACAATCCATAGCCGAATCTGAATATGTAGCTGCTGCTAGTGCTTGCTCACAAATTCTTTGGATTGTTCAAACACTTAAGGACTATGGGTTTGATCTAGATAGTGTTCCACTTTTTTGTGATAACACTAGTGCCATTTGCATTGCTAAAAATCCCGTGCAACATTCTAGAACTAAGCACATTGACATTAGGTATCACTTTTTCCGAGATAATGTTGAAAAAGGAAACATTGTGCTTCACCATGTAGATACCGAATAACAATTAGCTGACATTTTTACAAAACCTTTGGATTTCACTCGTTTTTGTTACATTCGTAGTGAAATAGGGGTTATGCATCCTCATGGCTAAAATTGAGGGGGATTTTTGAAACTTGGGAAGTCTATGTGTGAATCTGAAATTAATATAATATGAGCATAGTATTTCATACATATATGACTTTGTGATTCCTTTTACATGTTGAAAGTTCTTACTACATTACTCGTGTTATACATTTTGTAGTTTTTGCCATGTCTAGTAATTGGAATAATTACTTACACTAAAACTTGTCATGGTCGAACTTTCTTGCTGTTTTGAACTTGTTACATGTTCACAAGTGCTTTTAATCATAAAGAATTAATCAAGTAATCAACTCACATGTTGAGTTTTTATGAACAAATATAGATTGAGAAAAGATCAAGAGAATATGCATGCATCACACTTCTTCTTTTGAGATGGCTTGTCATTGCACTTAGATATGAACTTGGAAGAAGTTGTGTATGACTAAAACCATATCCTTAAGCTTCTGATTGTCAAATGACATAGGCTTGGCTTGGTTTGTTAGAATATGGCAGATGCACATATAATCTCTTGCAAATATCACATGATCTAAATTTGTGTTTTGAAAACTAATAAAATGCAGCAACTAGTGTCATGCTTTCAAGTTATGAAATAGTTAAGTTTGTGAGATCATGACTTGCTTAAATTGAAAATTACATATGATCTCTAGCACGGCTTACACTACTTTATGTGTCTCATTGATGGGATAGTGTAAGTTACTTGATAGTATGATTTGGATGAGCTTTGTTTTATATGTATATGTTATAATATGCTCATAACAATTAAAATTTCTCTTTTACTTTGCTGAATACATTGTCAAAGGGGGAGAGATAAGTATGAATAGAAAGAAAATTTGTGCATAAGGAGAGATAATAAAGGGGGAGAGATAATATGGGATAGTTTTTGGATTTTCTTCTCATTTTACTTTTGATTTACAAAGGGGGAGAAATTGCCTTCAAAACTTTTATGTGAATAAGCCAATGTTCGGATTTTAAATGGTGTTGCCAATGCATTCATCAAGGGGGAGATTGTAAGACCTATGTGTGATGAATACATTGGCTTGTGGTGAATACACTTGGCTTTGATGATAAAAGTTTTTAATATCACAAAAACACCTTTTTATCAAGGTCCGACTCTAGCTCCGAGCTATAGCAAGGTCCGACCATAAGTCCAACTTGTTTTGGGTAGCTCCAGCTACGTTAGATGCTAGGTCCAACTTCTTGGTAAGGTCCGACTAGCTTTTGTTAGCTCCGGTGAACTTTATCTTTAGCTTCTGCATGTCTTTGTTAGCTCCGGCATATATTTGATAGCTCCGGCATGCTTTTGCTAAGCTCCGACGTACTTTATCTAGCTCTGGTTTTGGGTTGACTAGTTTTGACTAGTTTTTGGTAAGCTCCAATACAAGGATCTACTAGTTTTGGTAAGCTTCGGTGGGAGCTTGGTTGTACTAGTTTTGGTAAGCTCCGGCGCTAGGTTGTACTAGCTTTTGTTAGCTCCGGCTCAAGGTCCGGGTTGCTCTGGCAAGGTCCGGAACTTGACCGTAGTGCTTCTGCTTTTCATTTGCAATGTTTTGTACTTGCTTTACATTGTTGGAAAGATTGCTTAGTATTCATTTGCTAAGTTTTTGGTGCGTTTTGGTTGATATGGATGATATCGTGTTACTGTGGTTTTATAACATGCTTATGTGAGGTTCTCACGTAGGGTGTTGTGTTCGGAACTAACTTGAGTCAAGTCAAGGACTTGGGCTCGTATGGATTAGTTGTTTATTCATGTCCAGGTGTTGCTTGAGTTCAAGACATGGCTGGTGACGGGATCCATTGGACTAGTCTCAGGGAGGAGATGAGGTTCCAACAACCAAATTCAGGAGGAATTGTGGTTGAGCTGATCAGAAGGTTGCGCAGCATGATTGAATCAAGAACAATGCATGTGAGGGTATCGTGGACGTCGTTGGAAGATGTTTGCACATGTGCAAGGAGTGCATGGACATGGCTACATGGTTACGAGACGTGATGAAGAGATGTGGATGTAAAGAATTGGTCGGAAAGGTCCAACCGACTAGGTTATGGACTCAGGCTGCGGCTGAGTCGGGTTTGACTCAAATATGGAAAGATTTGAGTTGGTTATGATAGGATTTCGTGTGGGTCACGAATTTGAGTTGTTTAGGAATGTGGGATACGTTCCTAAGGTGTTTGGAAGTCTTACGATAGCTTCTATATGCATATAGAAGAATCCTAAGCAGTTATGGAAAGTTACGATTCATGAACAGAGTAGTATTAGGTTCCTGATTTGAGTTGAGTTGGCTTTCAAGCTGGTTATATAAGCAAGGGAGCCCAGAGCTCGTGGTGCACGACATTGGGGCTGTTCCTCTTGTGTTCTATTGAATAAAATTCATAGTTTATAGGAACTTTTGTGCCTTGTTCGTCCGACTTGTTTCAGACAAGTTTTACTCGTCGAGTTTCTGGACAGCACTACATTTCGTTGGTGGTTTTATCATAACTCTAGTTTTAAAGATCCAATTGACGTGATTATTTTTTATTTGTCTTCACAACATTATTATCTATCATCTGTAAAAATTTCACGGTCATTGGATTTGTGGTCTATGATCTACACGAGTTTCTTTGCAGCGTTCCAGAACTATTTTTTCTCGGCTAGGGCAGATTGACCATTGTTTGATCTTTTGATTATAACTTGAGTTTTTCTCGACGGATTTGAGTGATTCTTTTTGTTTTGTCTTCGTGACTTGATTCTCTCTGATATCTATCACTTTTGTCCCGGTGAAACACGTTTAGATTAGTCTCACACATGATTTCTTTAACAGATCGTTTTTCTGCCGAAATGGTTTGGGGTTTAATTGTTTGCGCTGCGTAAGATATTTAAATCTACCATTCACCCCCCCTCTGGTAGCTTTTCACGTGCTCTTCGATCCTACAGTCCGCTTATCCAAGCGACCACACGATCAGTTGTAAATCTGACCAGCACGCTCCAAAACAGAGATTACCTATTCAACTTAGTCCTAAGTTGGAAATTTTTATTTGTTGTCGAGTAACAACACCAGCACGGATAGCATTGTCGACGTGCTTGATGAAACTCGAATGCAATGTCGGTACTACACCCTCACCAAAAAAATCCTAAGACAGTATTCCGACATACGTCTCAATGATGGCAATAATGACGTTTACTCGCAAACGTTTTCTACTCGAGCTACTCAGATGTTGTTAGTGTACTGCATCTACACACAAACGATAGATCAAACATATGGTGCCGTACGGCACAGCCCGCACGGCCAAACAGTTCAAAATAATGTATATGAAATTAAAACATTCGTCCCGCATCATTCCATACGGGCCGCCCCGAGCTAAGCCAAGTCTCGAGGTACATAACCGGGTTTTCTACCACCCAACGGGGTCCCACGTCTTTGCATAGTGCTGCACCAGTAGGGGGCGCATCGGGTTATGTCCCACCCGATGGGGGCTCCCACTAATTTTGTGGCACGCTGGAGTACCGCGTGTCATATGTTCTCGGAAACATGAAAAGTTTCAGAGACTCATATTGACATTTTCGTGCCAAGCCACGGAAACAATCACATGCTACCTCTTGCATGGTGAGCTTACCGCAATTGATCTGCTTGCAGTGGCATACCTTACCTCTTACCCGATGTCGGAGCATCGTTACAGAGTATAATAACACATAAGTTAGCTTTCCACCTTAAGTAACTAATACTATAATAGACCTTATGTGGGCATAGTACTAATCCTCACTCGACTACTCTTATGTTTTCAAAATAGGCTCTTTTGGAGCGTGCTATTCCCAATGTCGCTTTGATACCAGGCTGTGAGGACCAGTTCCACACATTTCGGAATCGCAAAGGGTGGTGTCGTGCAATGCGGCACCCAACAGCACACACGAAAAGAATACGTCGAAATACAAAGTTTTATTTATAAAAACGACGGAGGTCTTTTACAATACTTAATGTACAGCGGAAGATAATACTCATAGCTAAACTCTCAGCCTAGCTATGCAAATGTACAGCCGTCCAGCACGCGGACGCTGCACACGAAAAGAATAAGATAAAATACAAAGTTTTATTTATATAAACAGCGGAAATCTTTTACAGTACTTAATGTACAGCGAAATATATTACTTATAGCTAAACTCTCAGCCTAGCTATGAAAATGTACAGCCGTCCAGCCCGCGGACGCTGCACACTATCCACACACAAATTTACGGTGACGTGTAGGGCTCCCACTAGGTGTTATACACCAATGGGGGCATCGCCTCATCTTCGGGCCCTTTCTCATACGCCTCACGTGCAAACAACTTAATATAGCAACTGTGAGCACGAAGGCTCCACAAGACTTAACCGCCTCACTTAAACTTGGAACTCTATATGCAGGAGTACTTAACATAGGCATAGATATTGCAGTAAATGACTCGCCTACATGTTGATCCTTAATTTTCAAGTTATTAATAGCAGCTTACATGTTTAATAAAGTAACCTTAGTGATCATATTTTACAGCAACCAAAGTTTCAAAACAATTATAATTCAATACGTCGTATTCTCCTGACTTCTTCAGTATTTACTACGCCACGGCACAGTGAACAAGCGGTACTCAAATTACCGCGAGGGACAGTGATTGCAATTAGGACACACTCGGATAACACGTCACATAGACCCATTTCGGAAGTGGATCAAATCACACTTCAATACTATGTTGTATGCATAAACCTTTCAAATGAAACCCAAATGCCGAACCGGTCCTTTCGTAACGGGCAGGAGGTCCCCGCACAGAGCATCTTCTATGCCCGCCGTCAGATTTACACCTTGCTACCATAAGCACACTCCTATAAAATGCTACGGTAAGCCTCAACACCCATATTAACCAATTACATCAGTTTCCCAGTTTCCATATAGTCACTATGCATCCGGTAAAGTTCAAACTTGTCCAGCGGGGCCGCACACAAATCGGTCCTCAATCGACACAAGTAGGGCTACACACGTGAGACAACATCTCGCCGCATCCTACCCGCTGCTCGATCTCAATTTCATATTCATAAACCATTTGTTGATCCAATTCATCCCGTGTGATAAAATTCTATCTCGCGAGTAGATTCTAACTACTCGACTTCTACCGGATTCCTATGAACATAAGCATGGCATTTTCTACTCGTCGGGTTGTAGACTACCCAATACTCCATGGGATTCGTGGGTCATGCAAGTGGAGTAACAAGCCTTAGCCCTAATGCACAAAATCATCCTAGACATAAGTGATACAAATATAAACTTTGAAATAGCACTTAAATGCAAACTGGGGCTTGCCTGTTTTTGAGTCAGAGGGGAAGTTAAGTTCTGCAAGGATGCTATGCAAGGCCTCCAGTTCCTCCTCGATCTTGGTCACTATATGATATGCAATATATAAAGTACATGAGTGATATTGAAACTATATACAAGATCTTATAAATTGTGATCAGTTGACAGAATGATCTTAATTGGCTTTGGGGTTTTTACAGTAGATACTAGGTTCTATGTGGAAGATCTGGGCCAAAAATTGGAGATGTTCAGGGAAGATTGTTGTCTCTAAAATTCCACCATGTAAAAGTCTTCTCTGAATTTTGGTTTTAATTCTGGAGCTTTGACATGGTTAAAAGTGGATGGTATTTGTAGAGGAGGTCCTTCTGGTTCTGAGAAAATTTGTATCACATTTTTCTGAGCTTTCTACAAGGAGGAACTGATTTTACAAGTGTGGGGAAAATGTTGAATATGTTTCAGGACATTTTGCTTTTTTCAATTGACTTAGGTGATTTGAACATTGTTCGGTCCAGTAAATTTAGTTTAATGAACTTGAAATTTCTACTGGAGATCAAGTGTATTTTTAAGAGTGTTATGACCAAAATTGTGAATTTTCCAATTAACAGAACAGGAGTAATTAATTTCCCAAGCAATTAGCTCAAAGGAATTAATTATGAAAATTCTGGGAGTTCCATGTCCAACAAATTGCATCACTGTAAAGTATAGAACAAGAGGAGTATACCAGAATTTATTTGGAAATTTTATAACAATTCTACTATGAGTAATTGAATTTAGAAGTTTGAATGAAATCTGGAATTATTTTTTATTGGAAAGTTTAAATAAACTCGCTGGCCCCACTTCATTTAAATGGACCAATCAGAGTGAAGCCGCACCGATGGCCACGGATTAAACCCGTGTAGCCACAACAAATCCCGCGGCCACACCTGATCCAACCGAGGAATAACAGACATTGACATGTGGGACCCGTAGTGTCATCATCAACCTCCCGACGCGGGCGGCGCCCGAGCTGCCGCGGTGGCGCTGCGCCGGACTCTATGTGTCAATCTTCTCTCGGCTCAGCCGTGATCGCCTAGCCCTAGAATCAGGCGTGCTACACATTGGTGAGGTCCAATCGCGACCGTGACGACCGGAGGTGAGCGTACGACGGCGGCGGCGGAGCTAGGGTTTCGGCGATGACTGGAATCGCTCGGAAATGGCGTATAAAACTCGGGGAAGGGCTAGGAATGTTCTAGGAAGCATGAGGAAGATGATTGGGAGGTGCAAAAGTGGTGGAACAGCCGACAACTACGGCTTCAACGGCGCACCGATGGATTTTCATTGGCGGCCGCGAAAACTCGAAATCCGACCTCGTCTCTCGATGACTTCCCTTCATTTTTGGTGAGATGAAGCGCCTAGAGATCTAGAAGATATTACTTGATTGGATTGAAAAATCGTTGCACGTAAAAACGGAATTAAACCGATGATCTAGTGACCTCGGTATTAACTAGCTACGGTGAAACTCGAGATACGGAAGCTAGAAGGCACGATAGGGACTAGAACTTTACCGGAAGCATCTCTGTACCTTTGCGCACCTAATTGCTTTAAGGAAGGAGACGAGAACTTGCTTGTAGTGGCCTGTCCCCGTGGAGCAGAAGGCTTCCCGACGGCTTCTCCCACGCGCTCCGGGGAAATTTCAAAATACAAAGGCAAAGCATAAGGGACAAAGGAACCGATGGTACCAAAGGCTAGAGGAGATCTTGGTGCACCTTTTTTCTGTTGCACTCGGCGCCAACTCAGCCTGGAAGTGGAGCTACACGGGGAGGCAGCAAGGGCGACGGGGAGAGCTCGGGAGGGAACAGAGAAAGAATGGCGCTGCTTTTCCACTCGGTCGACGGAGCAGAGATAGAGAGGGAGAGGTGTAGGGAGCACACCAAGATGCAAGCAGGCAGGCAGCTCGCTGGCATGGTGCATGCTGTGCAGTGTCGAGCGGGGCAGCGCTGGAAAAACGGCGTGCAGAGCACTACTGTAGAAGTCCCCTTGACCAGTGGGTCCCACTGCCCCCTTAAGCCTATCTTCTTCGCTCCTTAAATTCTCCCACCAATATTGATCCAAAAATTCTAGATTTTTGTGGAGAGACCAGTTTAACTATGGAAATTATGATTCTGAAATTGGAATTCAAAATTTGGACAAATTTCAGATGCAATTAAAATTCAAATTTGAATTTGAATTGAATTCAATGGAGCCACTGATTTAAATAACAAATGAGCTTCAAAAATTTGGAAACTTTGCAGAGAGGATATTTGGAATATTTGGAATTTAATGGTGAACTCAGATTTTTATTTTGGCAAAGTTTGAACAGGAGGAAATTTTGAATTTTTGAATTCCTTTTATTGAAGCTTGAATTGGTTTGATTTTCAATTGCCATTTTGATTTATTTTTTCCACTAAAAATTTTAACTTTTCCTTTCTGGACTTTGCACCTTGAACTTAGGGCTTTTACACCCATCAACAAAACCATTGGAGACATTGCTAAGGGAGTAACCACTAGATCCCGCATAGCTAATTTCTGTGAATATTACTCTTTTGTCTCTTTTCAGAATCCATACAGGGTAGAAGAAGCACTAAAGGATCCAAATTGGGTGATTGCAAAGCAAGTAAGCTGAACAACTTCAAACAAAATGAAGTACGGGAGCTTGTAGAAAGACCAAAGGTGAACATAACAGGAACCAAATGGGTCTTTTGGAACAAGAAAGATGAACATGGAGCGGTAACAAGAAATAAGGCGCGACTTGTGGCAAAAGGTTACTCACAAGTCGAAGGTTTGGACTTCGACGAAACTTTCGCTCCCGTAGCTGGACTTGAGTCTACTCTCCATAATCTTAAGCTGTATCAAATGGACGTCAAAATGCCTTCCTCAATGGGCCCATTAAGGAGGAAGTGTACGTGGAGCAGCCATCCGAATTTAAAGATCATGAGTACCCCAACCATATGTATAAACTATGTAAGGCTCTCTATGGCCTCAATCAAGCTCCTCGAGCTTGGTATGAGTGCCTTAGAGATTTTATAACCCAAAATAATTTTAAATTGGAAAGGGTGATTATACTTCGTTTACAAAACATTTTGATGATCATTTATTTATATGTCAAATTTATGTTAATGATATCATTTTTGGTTCTAGTAATAAATCTTTTTGTGAAGAATTTAGCAAAATTATGACAGAAAGATTCGAGATGTGGATGATGGGCAAATTGAAGTTTTTCTTGGGATTCCAAGTAAAGAAATTAAGAGAAGGCACCTTCATAAGCCAAACCAAGTGCACGTAGGACATCCTCAAGAAGTTCAATGTGGAAAAAGCCAAGACCATCAAGACACCCATGGCAACTAATGGACATCTCAATCTCAATGAAGATGCTCCAAATGTGGATCAAAAGATATATCGGTCTATGATTCATCATTACTTTATTTATGTGCATCTAGGCCAGATATCATGTTTAGTGTTTGTATGTGTGCAAGGTTTCAATCCGCACCAAAAGAGTGTCATTTAATAGATGTATAAAGAACTTTAAGATACCTTGTGCACACAGCTAACTTGGGCCTTTGGTACCCAAAGAATCCAAGTTTAACTTAATAGGATATTCTGATGGCGACTATGCAGGATGCAAAGTCGATAGAAAGAGCACATCAGGAGCTTGCCAATTTCTTGGCAGATCCTTAGTTTCATGGTCATCTAAAAAGCAAAACTCCATTGCTCTTTCCAAAGCTGAAGCGGAGTATGTTGCGGCCGATAGTTGTTGCGCACAACTACTTTGGATGTGACAAACTCTAAGGGACTATGGTTACAATCTTAACCATATCTCACTCCTATGTTATAATGAAAGTGACATAAAAATTGCACACAGTCTAGTAGAACACTCAGTAACTAAGGGCATAGACATTCGTCGTCATTTTCTAAGAGATCATTTACTAAAAGGTGATATAGTAATCTCACATGTTAGAACTAAAAAACAACTTGCATACATCTTCACAAAGCCACTAAATGAGAAGAGATTTTGTGATCAAAGAAATGGACTAAATAAACTTGACTCTCAAAACGTGGCTTGAAACACTGCATACCTGCTTGAATCATCATAGTTTACTTACTTTGCGAAAAACTATCCTTTATCTTGATTTTCTCTCGAAAACAATTTAAATTAGTGAATCTTTTTGAATTATAACCATTGTATGATTGTTGATTGCTTACTGGCCATGTTCATCAAGATTATTTGTGAAATTATGTCCTTTAGATCACCATTAGATCAAACATCCAATATCACCTTGGTTTTTATTTTAATCAGTCCAGCTAATCCGGACTAGTCCGGCGTCAGCACCAGACTAGTCTGTTGTTCCATACTAGTCCGACCCTGGTCTGGTGTACCGGAATTGTACGGACCTATACCAGACTAGTCCGTATCCCTAGGGTTTAAACCCAGCCTGACGCCCAAACCTCGTCTTCCTCCCCTCACAATCGCATTTGCTTTCTCCATCCTCAAAACCTAGCTCCCAAGGTGATTTTTGCTTTTGTCCATCGAATCAAAGTTTTCTCCACTCGAAATCTTCTCCTCGGCGTGAGCTTCATCATTCCGTACTAATTCGGACCCTGCTCCGCTCCTTCAACCTCAAATCTTTGATTTTCAGTAAAAATCTCACTTAATCCTAGTTCTCACCTTTCCTTCAATCTTGCTTATTTTTATTGATTCCTAGGGCATATATTACCTTTCTAGATGTATTCCTATTGTATTCCTACTCGTTTTGCATCAATTTGAGCTAGATTTATTGAACTGGTAAGTTGGGGTTCTACTAGACATATGTTTGTTGAATACATTGGCTATGACGATAAAAGTTGTGAATACTGCCAAAAAACTCTTTTAACAAGGTCCGACTCTAGGTCCGAGCTCCTGCAAGGTCCGATGATAGGTCTGGCTTGTTTTGGGTAGCTCCGACAACGTCCAACATAAGGTCTGACTTGCTTTGGCTAGGTCTGACTTCTTTGTCTAGGTCCGATTTATTTTGGCTAGGTCCAACTTCTTTGTCTAGGTCTAACTTGCTATGGCTAGGTCCGACATGTTTTTGCTAGGTACGGCGCAAGGTTCGACTAGCTTTGGTTAGCTTCGGCGCAAGGTTCGACTAGCTTAGGTTAGCTCCGGCGCTAGGTCCGATTAGCTTTGATAAGCTCCAACACTAGATCCTGCTAGCTTTGGTAAGCTCTTGTTCAAGGTCCAGTTAGCTTTGGCAAGGTCCGGTGCTAGATCACAGTGGTTCTGCTTTTAACATGCAATGTTTCAAACATGCTTTACACTTATGGAAAGTTTGCTTAGTATTCTTTTACTAAATTTTTGATGCATTTTGGCTGATCATGGTGGTTAATGTTTTTGCTATGGTTTGCAACATGCTTATGTTAGTTGCTCACATAAGGTGTTGTGTTTTCGGAACTAACATGAGTCAAGTCGAGGACTTGTGGTCGGAAGTATTGGTTGTTTATTCACGTGCAGGTGTTGCTTGTGTTCAAAACATGACAGGTGATGGGATGCATTGAACTAGTGGTAGGGAGAAGATGAGGTTCAACAACCATGTTCAAGAGGAATTGTGGCTGAGTTGATTAGGAAGTCGCGCAACATGTTTGAATAAAAAACAATGCATATAAAGGTATCATGGACGTTGTTGGAAGGTGTTTGCACATGTGCATGGAGTGCATGGACGTGGCTGAATGGTTCCAAGGAGTGATGAAGTGATATGGACATGAAGAATTGGACGGAAATGTCCAACGGACTAGGTTATGGACTCAACCTGTGGTTGAGTCGTGTTTGACTCATATATGGAAAGATTTGAGTTTGTTATGATAGGATTTCGTGTGGGTCATGAATTTCATATGTTTTAGTAAAGTAGGATACATTTCTAAGGTGTTTTGATGTCTTAAGATTGCTTCTATCTGGGTATAGAAGAGTCTTGAGCGGTTATGGAAGTTTCAGTGGTAACTGAGTAGAATCGAGTCCTAGTTTGGTTTGGGTTGGCTTCATGGCTGGTTATATAAGCAATGGAGGCCAGAGCTCGTGGTGCACAAATTTTGCGATGTTCCTCTTGTGTTCTATTGAATAAATATCATAGTTTAAAGGAACTTTTGTACCTTGTTCGTCCGACTTGTTTCAGACAAGTTTTTCTCGTTGAGTTTCTACACAGCACTACCTTGCTTCGTTGGTTTTATCATAACATGAGTTTTACCGATCCAATTGACGTGTTTCTTTTTGGGGTGCCTTCACAACTCGATTATCTATCATCTATGATAATTTCACGGTCGTTGGATTTGTGGTTCTGGATCTACACGAGTTCCTTTCCAGTATTGTAGATCTGATTTTTCTTGAGTAGAACAGATTGATCTTTCTTTAATCTTTCGATCGTAACTTGAGTTTTATCTCAAAGGATTTTCGTGATTCTTCTTTTGACATCTTCCTGACTTGATTCTCCACAATCTATACTAGTTTTGTCACAATTAATCACGTTTAGATTAGCCGCACACACGATTTCTTCAATAGATCAATTTTCCGCCAAGGGGTTTTTGTTGCTTCGGCTAAAAAAGTTGTAATCTACCATTCACTCCCCGTCTGGTAGCTTTTCACGTGCTCTTAGATCCTACAATTGGTGTCAGTGCCATGGTGCTCTAATCTTTGTGATTTGCACATGTTTAGAATAAGCATCATGGTGAAATACTCCGCCAAACCTTGTGTGTTTAGTGGTATTGATTTTTAGGTTTGGAAGGCACGCATGGAGGTTTTCATCCAGCGCAAGGCTTTGCAATATGGAAAAAGGTGTACAAGTCTTACGGAGTGCCGTCAAACAATCATGTTACAGCTACAAATATGAGAGATGTCGAAAACAACAACAAGGCTCGGAACTTGATCATACAAGGACTAACTCAAAGCGAATTCGAATGTGTTGCTCACCTCCGATGTGTGTACGATGTTTGGAAAGATCTATGTGATTACCACGTGGGATCCAACACGATCAAGTAGTTAAGGCAAGACATGTTCAAAAAGGAGTACATGCGCCTTTAGATGCAACCAGGTGAGTCCATTGACGACCTCTTTGCTTTCTTTAATAAAATTCTCAGCAACTTGGGTAGCGTCAATGCTAAATTTTTAGATGTTGGTAATGCTAGGCAACTACTAAGTACATTAGACATGCCAATTTGGAGGATAAAAGTCACATCTATTCGTGAATCTACTGTCATGAATACACTTACTTTAGATGTGCTATATTCTAAATTGAAAACACATAAAATTGACATAATATCACGTCAGAACCCCGACAAGTCTGTTGCATTTGTTTCTCAATGTGACATGCTTAGCTCCGACCAATCTTCATCGTGTGGAACACTTGCTTTGTTGTCCTCTATAACCCTTGAATAGATTCAAGATTTTCCATAGGAAGAATTTGCATTCATCTCTATGGTTCCCAAAAGCATTGCAAGATGTGAGAACTAGGAGGAGAGGGAGTGTTGGACCTCAATGATGCTTCAAATGTGGTAAGACATGACATTTTCACACATATTGCCCTAACCTTTCTATTACTACTTCCCGTGATGAAAAGCAAACAAGGACGAAGCACTCCTCTACAAACAACAAGAAGAAAAAGAAGGGTTTTACAGGACGCTAATTGGTAAATAGTTTTATCTCCACACTTCAAGAACTTGTCTCGAGTGATGTGGACATCGGAAGTGACGAAGATGAAGATCATTTAAAAAACTTGTGCTTCATGGAGGGCAAGTCAAGATCAAGTATGGAGGAGGTAGAACACAACAGCGACAATGAAGAGGTATGTCCTACTTGCGAAGAAATGTGTTTTTATTTCTCGTGCCACTGTTATAGTTTAGAAAAAGGACAAAATGTTTAGGGACAATGCTGTTAAAATTGAGTCACTAGAATCTGAAATTAATTATTTGAAATCTTTGATTCCTAGTCATAATTCATGTTCCTCATGTGATTTAATATATGAACAATTGTCCTCTCTAAGAAGTGCACAAACCTCCACACTTGATAAACTTGAGTTAGATATTGAAAAGAACAGAGAGCTTCCTACACTTAATCACAAAAACTTGAAAGATGCTAATTTTTTTACAACTGATTTGCATTGTTATACTTGTGATGATCTTGATAAGAAACTACATGATGCTACGGATGAAATTTCTGTTTTGAACAATGCTTTACGTGCTCATGAAGTTAAAAATTGTTCTAATTGCAAATTAAAAGGAAAAACTTCATGTGAAAATTGCATTGATCTCTCCAATAAACTTGATGACGTGCATAGGACATCATATCTGTTAGAGAGAATGGAAACATCTTAAGACGGACAGCATCAGGAGATACGTCCATGATCTTAAAAGTTTTGCAGATCTCAAGAAATTGTTGCTTCTGAGCACTTGCATCATCGTTAGCCTTCCCACAAAATGGGTTGGCTTGCATTATAGTGATCAGTCTAGTCTTGATTTCGAAGTTCTCGTCTCCTTTGTTGACAGTGGGCCAACCAGGCACATTGTTAGCAAAGGGAGCCGAAAACTCACAAAGGTTCTTCTGGGCCATTGGCATTACAGTTTGTTGGTGCAGTTGTGCTAGCTTGCTTTGCCGCTCGAAGCTTCTAAGGGGTAACGACATGAGGTCAATCTCTCAGAAGGGTTTTGGGATCTTAAACAAAATTTTCTAGCAAGCGGAAACCAGATATACAATACCCTATTTTCACATGAAATGCGAAAATAAAGAAGGGTTATCCTAATAAAACCTACCTAGGGTCCTATCTCATTCACTTAATGATGCAATACTTTGGCAGCCCTCCCTTGCAACGGCACCCGAAATGCTTGTCGATATTTCCTACGCACTACTAACAAATCATCCCTAGCAGTGGTGTTAGAAATGCTTGTTGATAGTTCTTAAATCACAGATAAAAATCTGCGAGCGCACGGAATCTATCAATGTAGCATTTCCCCTTTTAGAGCATTCCCAAAGGGTGTCATTTATATTCTGCCAGAGGAAGGCTAGGTGGAAGCAAAGCAATCATCAAATGAAGAGGCTAGGTTGGTCTAGGTAGGGTTCTAGCAAGGATGGATAAAGGATAATTGATGGTAGTGTGACACGCACAAGAGCATTCCATCCTAAGGGGGTAAATGAGGTAAAGAGGGACTAGGCTAAGAGTTAGGTATATACTCCTATTGTGCTTTTAATGTACATATACATAGCCTAAGTTTGTTACTAATGATCATATAAATTATGAATTCTCGTGCTAAGTGGATTAACACATCCGTCACAGGTTTACCCAGAGCAACACTAGGACCACCCCCGCCAAGAGCCTGTGGCATAGCCGAACATGGAGGATTATAAAGGACAGATAGGGTTGTCACCACCTATTGCCTACCTCTTCAATCCGTGGGTCTACGAGACATTCAACGCTACTCATCTATCCTAGCACCATGCTAGCATATTAGGTAATTACCTTAAGAGCCTAGGCACAAGCCATCCTAAGGCAATGAACTAAATCATCATTGAAGCAATGTTAATACATAGCGTAAGTGATTCATATTAACATAATCATGTCATAGCTAATCAGACTATAGTGGGGTTTTGTAGTGTTTATGATGATATAATGAGAATGGTATAGCATAATCATAAATACTACTCCTACCACATATATGGAATCCACAATCAAACAAGAAACGCTTCATCCAAATATATGAACAATAGAAGACTAAAGATAACATTTTTATTAAGAGCAAAGTCACAAATACAAATAGGAATATGAGAGCCATACCTTTTCCAATCAGGAATGGGGAAGAGACTCCTTCTACTCCTCTCCTACTTGGACTATGGACTAGAGGCTCTCCTCTCTACAACCTAAAGTCCTCTAAAGCTATGGAGAATAGTGTATACAATGGATGAATACTCAAGTGGTGTGTGTGTGAAGTGAGGGTAGGTGGTCCTATTTATAGGTGGAGAAGGATTGGATCTCGCCACCAAAAGCGCACAAATCAGTCACCACTAACTTCTTCAAGCCTGGAGGAGCCAACACGTGGCGATTGATCGAGTTTGGCACCAGGACCAAGTCGGCCGACTAGGGGGGTCGGCCGACCTGGTATCTGCACCATTTCTCGTTTGCTTTCTCCAGGTCACTACCAGGTGGGTCCCATCCCTTGATATGCTACTCCATTGGATAGCCCCGGATACTTTTGTTTGTGGGCCATTTGATCCATGTGGTGCCACATTTTGATGTTTGATTGGCTGAGATAGTATTTTAATGTATTGCTCCCCCTCTTTTACCTCATTTCTTGCAATAATTCCCTGCATGCAATATTTCTCCGAGGGCAAGTGAAAATAGGATAAATAGAAAGGTGATGTGTGCAAGAAATGACAATTCCTTCACATAACTTAGTTATATTGATGTGTGCAATTGATATATAACAGCCATCAACAGTAATCTCGATGCTGCCGTGCTGTGGAAACCTTGCTCCACCCGGTGCATCTCAGTCTCCCTAGTGCTACAGACTACTTCTCCTCCAACTCCTTTAATCAAAAAGGTTTCAAATACGTATACTAGATGCTGGCAAAGTTTCAGCCGATTACATGGACTCTAGCGCCTGTATTTCCATATTTCTCGACGAGTTCATCATATGAACATTGCTAGGTCACAGCCAAAATTCATTTTCTATGTTGGGGCATAGCTCGTGCTAGTTAGTTTTATTGTTCTACACATCCCTACGCAGCTGCTCGGAGAAAAACCAAGGAAATTAATCGAGTAACCATGCAGCCATAGCAGTTTTCCCGAACCTTCAATTTTAAACCGATGGTTCACCATCAAACTTGTGTTTCTGGTGCTTTTCACTTGCTTTGGCACCCCTATCGTAATCCCTAGCTCATTAGGAAGGTTGCAGTGCAATTCCTCTGCGAAATAATGCACTAGGGAGGCCGGCTGACATGGTCGGAACACTAACTCTGCCCGCCGCCGTTGAACCATCATCTTCGGTCCTCTATCGCCAGCGCAACCTACCCCAACAATATCTGCATGCCCTTTTAGGCCCTAGAGGCTAGTTTCAAGAGGGGAGATGCTCCGGAGGGCACTGCCGACAAGGGCGCCGCCCAGCTCGGGGTTGAAGATGACCCCTGCCAGGATTTTTTTGTGGCTGAAGGATCGTTGTGGTCACATCCAGTTATTTTGTTGCCTAGTGAGGATTATTTCCCATTGGTTGGTTTTAAACCATGGGCCCAATGTTTATTTAAACTTTCCCAGTCGAAATAATTCCCATTGTCATCCAAACTTTGAAATTTGATATCTCCTAAAATACTTGGCCAATAATTCTAAAATAAATTTTGTTAGAACCAGGGTGACCTATACTTTTGGTGCACTTTGATCTGTATGAAAATCCCTAAATTATCCTGAATAATTCCATGAAGCAAAATTACTTTGAAATGAATTCCTGATGCTCTATTCATTGAAAAATTCCAAAATTTTGCCAGATTCTCCCTCATAATTCCTTTGAGCTCCAGTAAAAAATCTGAGATCCATTTGAGTTGATTTGAATGGCCAAATTATGATCCTAACCTGTATGAATCTGAAAAATGCCAAAATGTCCGGAAACATTTTCAGAAAATTGTCCAAACTGCAAAAATCAATATCTTACAGTAGGATACTTAGACAATTATGAAACCAATTTTCTTGAATCACTCTAGACCTGCTCTAAGCATAAAATCAACTCTTGGTCATGTTAAATCTCCAGATTTGTTATGAAAATTCTGGGAACAATTTAGATTCCTAGAATTTTAGAGACTGGAGACTGCTATGAACATTGCTGAAACTTGGCCAGAACTCCACTCATACTACCTAGTGTCCACTGTAAAAGTTTCAGCAGCAGTAAACCAAATCTTCTATGCTAAACTGTGTTTCATACCCCTATGTCCTAAATATTTCTATTTCACTTCATTCACATATTCAACTACAATTCCATTTGTTGTTTCTCCTCTGCTCCGGTATAATCCAACAGTGACTTTACTGAAGTCCTTGTTCTACAGGTTGCATTTCTTTGACGTTCGTATAGTGTTCCGAATTTCTAAACTATATGGTCATGTATGATGCATGTGTCACTTTATTCCACCACCTTGCTATCTTCACCTTTGATTTATTCCTATGTTTCTCCACACAACAAAAGCATACCTATCAATCCTAGCTAGTGTACCCTGGGTTGAGTTATAATCGTCTTCGCTGCTCACTTTACTTAATTGCGTTTACTTATATGCATAATCATATCGATAGGGAATGCAACGAAGGCGATAAGAAGAGGCATGACCTGAACGCAAGGATTTCTCTGCTGAATCAGCTTTGATGAACTCCATGGTGGAGTTTATTACCTAATCTTCACTGACACTTATTCTCAATCAAAAGCAAGCCCCGGTTTGCATTTAAGTCATTTCTAAAAGATTTGCTTTTATCACTATGTTGACTACTATATGAATTGTGCATTAGTTCTATTGTGTTTGAATACTCCAAATGCATAACTCACGATCCCATGGAGTGTTTGGGTAGGTTGATAGCTCGACGTGTCGAATTACCATGCTAATGTTGTAGGGAATCCGCTAGAAGTCAAGTGGTTGGAATCCACTCGCGGGATATCAATATGGTCACCTGGGATTGGTTATTTTAGAGAATGGTTTATAATTGAATATGAGACCGGGCAACAGGATAGGATGCAGCAGGACATGTCACGAATGCTATCACCGCGTGTGTTGATTGAGCACCGCACTGCGTGCGGCCCTGTTGAGAAAGTTTGAGATGTACAGGAGGCATACAATATATATGGGACCTAGGAAACTGATGTAACTTGTCCACCTTAGTGTCGAGGCATAACCCACCGCCTTATAGGTGCAGGTTGAGAGCAGCAAGGTGTAAACCTGGCAGCGGGCACCGACACACTCTGTGTTGGGGCCTCCTGCTCGTAGCGATGGGACCGGTTCGACGTGTCTGTGTCGAGTGAAAGATTGCTGCATACAACATCAGTGGAGCATGCCTCCGCTGCTATGAGTGCGGGTGTATGTGTCATTCTATTCAAGTGTTGTTGATTCGAATCACCATCGCTCGCGTTTATGGATTGAGCATACTTGTTCTCTGTGTTGTGACGTAGTAAATAAGAGTAGTTGCAATCTTATGAATTGTGCTTTCATGAATAATATTGTATTGCAACTTGTATGAAGTAGAAGTAGCAAATTCAATTTACAATTCCAAACACTTGTATAGAGCCTATATAACTTTGGGCATGTAACATCATAGACGAAGCATTTCTTGTTTTGTGCAGTTCATGATTTGCCATTCCTATGGTATGTCATATGCTACTCTAAAATTGATATAAGGATTTACTATTGGACGAGTCATTTATGCAATTCAGCTTTCCTATATCATATGTCTCAAGCATGTAGAGTTCCATGTTTAGTGGAGACAGTTAAGTCTTGCTGAGCCATCGTGCTCGCGGATGTTTCCTATGTGGTTTTGCAGTTTTGGTTATAGTGTTGCAGTTATAGGTTGTCCGTGAGACCTCGATATGTTGAGATGTACCTCTCACATGAAATCACACCGCTGGCATATGTTCTTCGTGTTGCTGGTGAGAAGCATCGCAGGCATGGATGACTTCTCTTGTGCTTAGATAGATTGAGAGTGTGAGGCTATACTTTCTGCTGTGTGGGTACCGCTGTTGTGCATTGTGGTGTAAACAATATATTATTGAGAAATGAAAACTTTGTATGTTTATTATGTATTTTCATGTGTGTTGTCGGGTGTCACATCACATGGCACCATCCAATGTGAAACCTGGACTGTCGAGACCCTGGTCCTCACATGTTGGTATCAGAGCTGCATTGGGAATAGCATGCTCGAAAAGAGCCTATTTTTGAAAACTTCGAAGTAGTCGAGTGAGGATTAGTGATTATACCCACATACGGTCTATAATGGTATATTAAGGTGGCAATGCTTATATATTTGTTATTATATTCAGTAACGATGCTCCAACGTCAGGTAAGAGCCAAGGTACGCCACCCCAAGTGGATCAATTGCGGTAAGCTCCCCCATACGAGAGGTGGTACAATGATTGTCCCCCGTGGCTTGGCACGAGAGTTAATATGTGTCTTTGAACCTTCTTGTAGTTTTGCGAATATATGAAAATGCTGCTCCTTGACGTGCTTCAGGCAAAAGCGAGGATACCCGATCGTCTTGTCAAAACCTCGATAGTATGTAACTCTTGAACAATTCATGTTCAATGAGCAATACACAGCCCTTGCCATCAGCGTGCCTCTTTGAGGTAGGGGCAGTACGTGGTGTCTGATGGGTTGATAAAATTCCCATCCGTGGTGACCCGTTCGCGCTTTACTCAGGTCCCCCGTCGTATGGTGTTGAAACCCGATCACATTTCTGTTGACATGTTCTCCTAGAGGACGACCTGTATGGAAACATAAAGGATGTTAGTTTCCGTGACCGATATATTATATTGTGTCTGTCTATCGTGCTGCCTAAGAGGCCTCGCCCTGTTGTGGCGCAACTTGCGTGAATTGTGAATGTGTGTCATATGCAGGTACACTACTGTGTGATCGTATTGCGCTTAGAAAATGTTTGGGAGTGACCGTTTATAGCGCCACCGACTTATATGCCAGTAATATCCGTTAGGATTTTCACTTTCATCAGGCACGTAGTACTGACATGTATCCCATTGATGCATAATTGAACATTGCTGTAAAATGGCCCAAATATGGTATAAGAATTCATGTTTTATCTATCAAGCTCTTATTTTGAACTAAGTTTCCAAAATTGAAGTAGGTTTGAACTCAATAGTTTCAAAAACCAGAGTGTCCTGTTTTCTGCTAGAAAATGACTTGATTTTAAAAATCAACTCATAGTAGAATAATAAAATGAAGGTGTATTTTACATGGATGGAAAGATTAGGAAGTCTTATAGATCTTTTATATTGAACTCCAGAGCATAATTTACTTCTAAAATATCCAAAATTTCGAATTTCCAAACACTGTCAATCCGTACAGAAATTGGAAACAGTTTCTGAACTCTTCACTAATTTGACCATAATTCATCATACAAAATTCAAATGAATTCATATGATACATTCCCGGAAACATTACGAGATGTGTAAAAATGTTGCAATTTAAATTTCTGCCAAAATTTGAATATATCTGTATAGAAATCTATGTACAAAACAACCATAAACAAAGGAGGTGCTGTCGAAATTTCTCCACAAATCTGTTACTTTCTCAACTTTGAAAATTCATATCTCTTAAACAGAAACGCTATGAAGGAAAATAAATACTTTGTGGAAATCTATGGAAGTCCTCTACAAGTTTTATATTCACACTAAGACCAGAATACCCTTGTAAATTGGATAAAATTTAAAAACAACAGAAACTGTCCAGCAGCACCAAATCTGGACGTTGTTTCTCTATACTTCTGTACATTACTCATAACTTTAAAAATAAAAATCACCAAGAGTCTTATGTCACTTTTCTAAATTTTTTAGGAAGTATACTACAACTTTGTAGTTTTGAGTTTTTTATAATTTGGATGAAAATTGCATGAAATAATTAGATCAAAGTGGGTCCTTACAAATGGAATGCTGCTGAAAGTCTCCAAAAAATCTGTCAATTTTGCAAGCCATATCTCCTCAACCACAACTGATCCAGTGGCACAGAAATACTTACTGGAAAGGTATGGAAGTTACTACAACTTTCTTATTCACCTCCAGAGCTGATTCTAATGTTAGCTTGCTCAAAAGCTCAGTTAAGTGCAAACTAGTCAATCTGGACAGTGAGGTAGTTAGCAGAAACTGTTTTGAAAATTTTCAATTCATTCAAATTTGGTTTCACTTCACTGTGTTGCAATGGTTAGTTGGAGTAATTTTCTTGATCACCTAGCTCGAAACTTAAGGGGGAAGGAGTGCGCTCAAATAACTCAAGTGTTTCAGCACCAAACGTGTCATCCACAAGATGATCATGTGGGATTACATCCTCGAAGAATCCAGCTCCAAGAACAAGGTTGACTCATCATAGAGGGAATGTAATTTCAACTCCACAAGAGATATCAAGGAAGATATTGATCTTCACTACATGATTGAAGACAAGATAAAGTAAATCACTATTAAGGATAGCTCTAGTAACCTCGACTCAATGACTCGGGATACTAGGTTATCGAGGTAAACGAGTTAGTGAATTCTCCGGTAGAGCGGATTTCAGGATTCAGCGAGTGCAATAAGAACTCGGGTGATGAGTTAGATAAGATGAGGAGAATATGCACAAGTTTTCAATATGTTAGGAATAGTGTATTTCCAACATTCCTTTTCGACTTTCTTGATATGAATTTCTTGACCATGGTCGAATTATGAAAATAACATTCCCTATTGAGCACTTTCATGACTACGGTATTCAAGCCTAGCAAATTATTGAGCACTTTCTTGTGTGAGTGGTTTTACTCGTTCTTGCTCAAACTATAAAATATGATGCACCATATATATTCAAGACTTTGAGAATTGTACAACACATCATGTGTAACCACCTTATATGCACCATGTGCACCATACATATGCACCATTTGAACCATACCATGTGCATCTGCATTGCACCATACCACATATGCCACATCATTACTAATGAAATAAAAAAGATAGGATACATGGTTAATACTAAAAATCTAAGCAAGACTCTGTACCTCCACTCAAACTATTCAGTGGTGTCTAATGACCTTGAGCATTTCACCATCTTCGTGTTATTGCCTAAATTACTGATTTCTTTCTCATGAAGTAATAACTGGGGAACCAATTACACAACATCCTTTTAGCTAAACAATAACTTGAACCTTCTTCCTTTGATTGTACAGGTTCGAGTACCTTGATTATTGAAGTTATAAGCCTTCACATCATTAATCCTTCGCAGCTTCGAGTGTGCGTGTATGTGTCGTGCTATCCGGATGTTATTGATTCGAATCACCGTCGCTCGCGGTTATGGATTGAGCATACTTGTTCACTACGTTGTGGCGTAGTAAATAAGAATATTTGCAATCTTATGAATTATGCTCTCATGGATAGTATTGTATTGCAACTTGTATGAAGTAGAAGTAGCACAATTAAGTTTACAATTTCAAATACTTAACTTGTATAAAGCTTATGCAACTTTGGGCATGTAACATCATAGATGAAGCATTTTTTGTTTGATTGCGATGTTAATGATGTGCCATCTCCATGTTATGTCATATGCTACTCTAAAACTTATATAAGGATTTACTATTAGGCGAGTCCTTCATGCAATTCAGCTTTCCTATATTATATGTCTCAAGCATGTAGAGTTCCATGTTTAGTGGAGGCGGTTAAGTCTTGCTGAGCCATCGTGCCCATGGTTGTTTTATATGTGGTTTTGCAGGTTTGGTTATATTGTTGTTGTTATATGTTGTTCGTGAGACCTCGATCTGCCAGATGTATCTCTCACGTGAAACCACGCCGCTGTCGTATGTTCTTCTTGTTGCTAGTGAGAAGCGTTCGTGGGCATGGATGACTTCTCTTGTGCTTAGATAGGTTGAGAGTGTGAGTCTTTACTTTATGCTTTGTGTGTACCGCTGTTGTACATTGTGGTGTAAACAATATCTTATTGAGAAATGAAAACTTTGTATGTTTATAACGTCCTTTCGTGTGTGTTGTTGGGTATCACATCGCAAGGCAGCACCCAATGTGAATCCTGGAATGTCGGTGTGACACCCGGTTCCGAAAATGAACCAAGTGTAATGCATATGTGTGCCCAGGATGTTTAACACACATACACAAGTGATTCACAAATGATAAATAGATTATAACCATGTCCTAAATAATAACACTAATAATAGTACCTTATTACAAACCAAATAGTCTCGATTACAAGCTGTAACGAAACTAGTCGGCACTACGCAGACTGCAAAATTAGGGTTTTTCTGATTTGCAAGAATTAGGGTTGAATTTGCATGAAAACTTGAATGTAGAGGGTGTACAACCTTTTTAGAGATCCAAAGATCAAGGTTTGGGCTTGAGACTTGGATCTTGTCGATTAGGGCTTGATGAAGATGAGTTGATAAAAATGTTGGATGAAGAATGTCAATTTGCCGAAAAGTCCATGAAGATCGATCTTGATTGGCCCTTCTCCCTCTTCTCCTCCTTCTCCTTGCTTCTGGACTTGATCTCGACGTTGGCAACAAGGCAAAAGTGGCAGCAAGATTTTTAATTGGGGCGAAGAGGTGTGGGATATTGGGTTGTTTATATAGGGGTGGGGAATTAGGGTTTTGTGGTGAATTCCAAGTAGAATTCGGTGGGGGCGAGTAGGGCAGTGGTGGGCTCCACTTGGGTGCCACTGAGATTGGGCACGAAGTACTTGGGCCCAAAATAGGCAATTACCCAAAAACAAATCGTCGATAATTAACAGAATTCGAGTTGTTTTCCGAAGGCTGGGCTAGTCTGAAGTAGGGACCGGACTAGTCTGCTTGGCAACAGAGAAAAATCGCACAAGTCCGATTGGACAGGTCCAGGGAACATCAAAGAAGAAATCGGACTAGTATGCACATTGTGCCGGACCAGCCCGGACTCTAAAGAATACTGAATTTTTCTGAATGAAATTGGGGACACTGGACTAGTCCAGGGTTATGGCCGGACAAGTCCGCACTTCTGAAGAAAAATAAATTTCCTCTGAATCAAAAAGGGAATACCGGACTAGTCCGGGGTTCAGACCGGACAAGTCCGTACCGTGACAGACTGAAATTTCCAGTTTAAGCCTAACTTCATTTTAATCTTGTTCCTTTTTACATGGCTTAATGTTAAACATGTATGAGGATGTATGCAAATGCATTATGCATGGAAGTGGGGGTGTTACAAACCTACCCCCTTAAAATGAATCTCGCCCTCGAGATTCGACGTGCAAGTAAAAAGATAGGAAAATTCCTTGTTGAGATCATCTTCTCGCTCCCAAGTTGCTTCAGATTCTGTATGACGCTTCCATTGCACTTTGCACAATTGAATCACCTTGTTCCTTGTTGTAACACCCAAAATTTCAAAAATTTGAAAACAAAAGAAGTATACTAGAAATGCATCATGTAGTTTGCATTTATTTGAAAATTTTATTTCAAAATGCGCTAGCTGATCGGTTGAATTTGAAATACAATTCAAATTTGCAAAATAAATGAAAAAGAAAAAAAAAAGAAAAAAAAAAAGAAAAGAACCCACCCTGGGCCTTAACCCCGCCCCAGCCCACATCTCCCCTCCCCCCTTCCCTTTTCTCCCCGCCGGCCCAAGGCCCAGCCGCCCCCCTCCCTTTCCCCTCTCTCTGCACGTGGACCCCGCTGGTCAGCCTATCCCCTCCCCTTTCCATCTTCCTCCCGACGCCGCGCCCGACACCGCCCGAAAATGCCGCCTCGGTTCAAAACGCCGGCATGGAATCACCGACCATAATGGCCCCCGGTTGCCTTCCTTCAGGGGAGACCCCTTTCCTTACCTCGCCGCCCCCCTCTCCCCCTATAAAAGTTCGGCCGGCGCCCCAATTTCTCCCTTCCCCGAAGCTCCAAACCCTAGCCGCCGCGCCAAGGTTTGTTGCCGCCGTTCCTGTCGACTCGCCGACGTTCTCCCCCTCCCCATCGGTCTAACGTGTGCGCCATGCCTCCAGGGACTCGCCGGACATCTTCTTTCGGGGAATTGGCCGCCGCTTCACCAATCCCGACGAGCACCACCGGAGTCCGCCACCTCTCGACGTCGCCGACGCTCCTCCGCCCGATTTCAAGACCCGAAACCCCCCTAGGTGAGTGCGCCATGCCCCTCACTCCCGTATGGTGTGTAGAGCGCTCGAAATTGGCGCCGATTTGGCCGTTCCGGCCAACCTCCGACGACCCCGCCGCCGTGCGCCGTCGGCTTGGCGCGCGCGCCGCCGCGCCCTGGGTGGGCGCCGCCCCTGGGGCGGCATGGCCCATCCTCGGCCGTCGATCCGAGGCCGACGACCGAGATTAGAAGGGGCGTACCCATTCGGCCATTTTAAATCTGGGCCGCCCCCTTTAGATCCAACGGCCCAGATTCAATTTAGTTTAAACGTTGGCCATTTTGCGCGTAGCCCCCTGCGCTTATTTTAAGTAATTGCAGATAGGTCCTGGAATTTAGGATTTGGCCCCTGGACTTTTATTTAATTATGTCCGCACTGTTAAATTGATTAAATAAATCATTTTAGCCCCTGTTTTCACCATAAAATATATTTTTAGCCTCTGTAAATTATGAATAACCCCCCTGGTGATGTAATAAAATATTTCTAGGCCACTGATCATGTCTGTTTTGCATAAAAACCCCTGGATTAATTGTAAATTACATAAAATCACATGAGAACTCTCTCTTTTTGCACAAATCATTTAGGGTATTATTTTATTATTATTTCCTAACCTCTTTAGGGTAAAATAATGCAGTTAATTTGCTGGTTTTGTTGAATTTCCTAATGAACCCATATAAGCACTAAAATCCACACCACTAAAGAAAGTCTTACTAAGGACATAGTGTTAGCGACGTAACTGCGTAGGTTTTCTTTTGTGTTTATTTATTTGTGGTGTGCATTTATTCTCTTGCGCTTATTGTGTGCTACTACTTTCCATTCTGCATGCGATGATGTGTATAGAGTCGGTTCCCGAGCCGACTTACAATCTTCAGGACTACCACTTCACCGACCCACCCTCCGAAGAAGGCAAGTTCCTTGACCATTTTGCACCTGTTTTATTAAGTTTTAGTTAGTTGCATGTTTAATAAAATGAATCCTATTTGTTGTACCCTTCCATATAATTCCTTGTCCCCGGGTTGGTTTGGGTGTAGATGTTATTATTTACTTTACGCTTAGCCATGCTTAGAATTTGGGAGGGAAATTTCTCTACTCACTTGTTCTACTATACATTGTTATGATTATTTGTTGAGTTATGGTGAAATGAATTGTAGTGGATAGGAATCCGGCGGGTTGGTTTTGTTTGGTATGGTGTAGTACGCACGAGACCCGGATTTTGGGGTATGAACCTTGCCGGATTCTAAGGACCGGTTTCTGGAGAAAGCCACTAAGCCTTATAGTATCGCCACAAGACTGAGTATGGGGCAGCTTGGTCAATTAATTAGGCCTCTCCCGGCGTAGTATTAGTGGTTGGATAGTGCTGGGAATTGGTTCAGGGTGTACTGCCTTGGGATCCGCATGGCTCAATAGGGGGCAACTGGGGTGTTGAGTCGTGGTGTAACGGCTCACACTTTTGTACATGGGTGAAACCTCAGAGGGCTAGTACGCGTCAGGAGAATCCTTTGTAAAGACCTCGTAGTGATCTCCTGGCCTCACACCAAAGGAAGTGTGCAATGTGGTTCGCGACCACGAACATCACGGAGGTTTTCTTAGTCCACCTGGCAACAAGGGACGAAATCACGGCTTGTGGGTAAAGGGTACATTCTCTGCAGAGATTTAGAAACTGTCATGACAGCCGTGCTCACGGACAAGAGCGGCTTGGTGTCCAATTCATAATTAGTCAATGATTGGGAATGGTGGTTTGGATTGGATTGGACTGGTTGGGTTGGGACTTGGTTTATCAATGGGTTATGGTTGGGTTCATACACTTAGAAGTAGGTGCTAATGAAAGCTAAGGATAGGATGTAATGCTATAGTGCTTAACCCAAATTTGACCTTCCTTTCTATAAACCCACATGTCATCTCTTTCCCACTTGCTGAGTACCGTTGGTACTCAAACTTGCTTCTTGCTTATCTTTCCTCAGTCTACAATGGAGAAGAGGTGGAGAACGAAGACTTCTTCGCTGATCCGAAGGAGACGTTCTAGGCTGGCGCAACCCCCGGGCAACGCCTGTGCATGGAGCCACACTAGTTTACTTTTACCGCTGTTTTGCTCTGTAATCTTATTTTAGACCTACGGGTCATTATTGTAAGACATTTATGTACTCGAACGTGGCTTGTAATAAATGATATTACACTTTCGTCTACACATGTATGATGAGAATCGATCCTGGCATACATATGGAAGCCATCCGGTTGTCTTGTTGGGACCGGGTGTGACAAAGTGGTATCAGAGCCGTGTTGCCCGTAGGACGCAAGCCTAGTTAGAAAGGGATGACTTAAGGACCCTATTATATTCTAAAAAGTAATTTATAAAATTGCTTTGTACTTCCTACCTTGCCTACTTGTTTTATTTACTCCTTTATTTATATGTTTTGTTACTGACACTCTCCTGTTTTCAAAATTTGTAGATGGCCCGCACCAAGACGACCCCCCGTAAGTCGACCAGTGGACTTGTGCCCCCGCGTAGGATGGCCAGTCGCTCTCCAGCCGTCGACCCCCGTCACCCCGTGGTGATCCATTCTGACGGCAGGGCCGCAGGACGACTGCGACTCCGTCTCCGGGCCATACTCCGCGAGGCTGGCTACCGTCACCACAGCCTCTTGCTCTCCTACCACACCACTAGAGTGCAGCGCCCCGGCAGGATGGAGTGGAGCTGCAAGATCTACATTTACTATGGTGATGAGCTGGTGAAGACCCACAGCAGTCCTGCCTGGAGGAGCTCCCGCCGATATGCGGAGCAGGACGCTAGCTGGGAGGCAACCACTTTTTGGAGTCATGCCCGCCGTTTCCGTCTGGAGGACACGGTGCACGCCTTTGTTCCGCAGCGTCCCAGTGGCACTGCAGGCTTTGTCTCCAGGCACGTGGAGAGACCCCTGGACCTCCCGCAGTCTCGTCAGACTGTTGGCGACGTGGCCGAGCTCAGTGCCCGACTTCAGAGGGCACAGCAGGAGATTCAGGATGGACGTGACCTCGCCCTGCGCCACGAGGCAGTGATCAGGAGGTATCGTTGGATCACCGACGAGGACCCTGACGACTACGCGTCCGACACCTCGATGTGGACCCCGGACTCTCCAGACCGCCGTGGCGGCCAGCGTGAGTCGTCTTCTGAGGAGTCCTCTGACGAGGAGCCTTCCATTGTGGCGTCTGCCGCGCCACCACCGCCTGCTGCCTCACCACCTCAGGACCCCGAGGACCCCGCGGACGACGACGACGACGACGAGGACCCGGAGGAGTTCCCGCTTGACGACGAGTAGTCCTCGACCTTTGCCAAGACTCAAGTATAGGCACACCCTCATTAGTTAAATAAAAGTGACGTAGACGTACTTGTGTGACCTTGAGTTGTGTTATTTCTCTTTATGATTTTCATCTTGGTGTGTTGTGTGAGTTGTGGAACGCCTTGGCGACTTGTCCACAACCGCACCCTTTTGATACTTCTTTAATTAGTGAGCTATTAATAAAGAATTTTCATGCATGTTTGCTGTGATTTTTGCATATAGAAAGGGTATCGCATAGTAGTCTTCCACTAGTTATAGTAGAATCTAAGACTCTACTCTCTTCGTACTCAGATGGCAGGCAGGGGAAGAGGCTGTGGTCGTGGCCGTGGTATGTCCCTTGGTGATGATGAAGCTGGATTCCAGCTACCGCAATGGAATGGGAGAGGTGCCCGTGGAGCACCTGCGATGAATCATATGCAGCAGATGATGGCCATGCAGATGCAAATGATGCAGAATTTAACACAAGTGGTGGCCAACATGCAGCAAGCCCAGCAAGCCCCTCCACCCCCACCAAATCAGCCCCACCCACAGCCAGTACCAGGACCCCGATCCCGCATGAGAGACTTCCTCAACACCCATCCCCCCCACCTTTGCCACTGCTAGTGAGCCCATGGAGGCCGACGATTGGCTGAGAACCATTGAGAGCAAGCTGAGAATTGTCCAATGTGAAGGACGAGAGAAGGTGCTGTTAGCCTCACACCAACTTCAGGGACCTGCGGCCGATTGGTGGACTGCCTTCATTGAAGCCCATCAGGACCCGGATAATATCACAGGGGACGAGTTCAAGAATTACTTTCGCAGTCATTTCGTGCCCGAAGGAGAGATCCAGGCGAGACGTGAAGAATTTCTCATTCTAAAGCAAGGCCGCATGAGTGTGCGAGAGTATCTGAACAAATTCACACAATTGTCCCGCTATGCACCGGAAGATGTGGACACGGACGCGAAGAAACAATTTCGTTTTAAGAAGGGCCTAGACAAGGAGCTGAAGTTCGCTATGGTCTCCAGTGACTACAGTAGTTTCCGTAAGTTGGTGGACAAGGCCTTTGAAGTGGAAAGGACCAAGAAGGAGCTGGACGATGATGATAGGAAGAGGAAGCTGGCTCAAGCACACAGTTCTGGAAATAATGTGCGCCCTCGCTATGCCCCTCAGCCTGCGGCACCTATGGCTCGTCCTATGAACTCTCACAAGGGACAAAGGTACCCAAACTCCTCCTACAGGCCACCCACACCATACAACCAGCAGATGCGCCAACCCCCACAGCCTCCACGCCAACCAATGCAACCCCCTCGCCCAGCAGCTCCAGCACCCCGCCCTAATGGCCAGCCGCAACAGAACCCTCAAGGAGGTAACATATCCCAAGGTAACAACGTGGCTGTGCAGTGTTATAACTGTGGTGAGATGGGACATTTCACCAACCGTTGCCCGAAGAAGCAGCTGCAGCAACCCACACGTGGGAGAGTCAACCACGTGGCACTTGAGGAAGCGCACAATGCACCAGATGTGGTTGTTGGTACGTTCCCTGCCGACTCTCATCTAGCTACAGTATTGTTTGATTCTGGTGCTACGCATTCGTTCATATCTAAGGAATTCATGAGGAGGCATGACATGGTAGTGCATTTAATGACTCACCAACTTATAGTTCACTCCCCTGGGGGAGAAATGATAACGCGGCAAGTATGCCCTAATGTAAGGCTAGACATAAGGGGGGTAGTTTTCCCAGCAAACCTGATTGTTCTGGAATCTCAAGGGCTAGATATTATCCTGGGGATGGACTGGTTGACTAAGTACCATGGGGTGATCCACTGCGCCACAAGAACAGTCTCCTTGACCCACCCTGATGGTACCAAGGTGGAGTTCTCTCCAGATCAAGCTCCAACACAGAGGACTAGTCTAAATCAAACTAAGGTCACCGAAGAGATCCGTGTTGTCAGTGAATTCCCAGACGTGTTCCCCGAAGAGTTACCGGGTATGCCACCTGACCGTGAAATTGAATTTATCATTGACCTAGTGCCTGGAACGGCCCCAATATATAAGAGGCCATATAGAATGGACGCTAAACAGTTAGCCGAGCTAAAGGATCACATCAACGAGTTGTTGGAGAAAGGATACATTCGCCCTAGTTCATCGGCTTGGGGTGCTCCTGTCATATTCGTGCCCAAGAAGGATGGCACTCAAAGGTTGTGTGTGGATTATCGTGCGTTGAATGCAGTGACCATCAAGAATAAGTATCCACTGCCAAGGATCGAAGACTTGTTTGATCAGCTGCGAGGAGCATGTGTATTCTCTAAGATCGACCTTCGTTCGGGTTATCACCAGTTGAAGATTCGACCATCGGACATTCCCAAGACCGCATTCGTCTCTCGATATGGTCTTTATGAGTATACTGTTATGTCTTTCGAGTTGACTAATGCTCCAGCTTACTTCATGTACCTCATGAACAAAGTATTTATGGAGTACCTGGATAAATTTGTGGTCGTATTCATCGACGACATCCTAATATTCTCCAAGAGTGAAGAAGAGCATGAGGAACACCTGAGGTTGGCACTAAAGAAACTTAGAGAACACCAATTGTATGCTAAATTCAGTAAGTGTGAGTTTTGGTTGAAGCAGGTATCATTCTTGGGATATGTCATATCAGAAGGAGGAATATCCGTAAATCCGGGTAAAGTAGCAGATGTTCTCAGGTGGGAGGCGTCGGAAAATGTGGGACACATCAGAAGCTTTCTGGGAATGGCTGGTTATTATCGACGATTTATTGAGGGGTTTTCAAAGATCTCTCGGCCACTAACCAAGCTACTCGAGAAGGGAGCTACATTCAAGTGGACACTGGAGTGTGAAGCAAGCTTTGTCGAATTGAAGAACAGGTTGACCACTGCCCCAGTGCTGGTCATGCTAGATATGCAAAAGGAGTTCTCGGTCTATTGTGATGCTTCCGGACAGGGACTGGGATGTGTGTTGATGCAAGCAGGGCATGTGGTGGCTTACGCCTCGAGACAACTCAAGAAGCATGAGAAGAATTATCCAACCCATGATCTGGAATTAGCAGCTGTGGTTCACGCATTGAAGATATGGAGACACTACCTGATCGGAAAAAGGACAGGGATCTAAACCGACCACAAAAGCTTGAAGTACATATTCACTCAGCCGGACCTTAACCTTCGCCAACGAAGGTGGTTAGAGCTCATTAATGACTTTGATGTCGGGATCAACTATCACCCTGGAAAGGCGAATGTGGTCGCAGATGCTTTGAGTAGGAAAACCCAATGTAACAGCATGACGATCCACGCTTATCAACCGCAGCTATGTGAAGAGTTTGCAAGATTAAACCTGTGCATAGTGGCTAATGCAGATGCAGTAGTTATGGAAGTGGACTCCACGTTGGAACAAGACATTAGAGAAGGCCAAAAAGAGGATAAGAAGATCCAAAAACTTAAGAAGCTAATGAAGGCTGGAAAAGCTCCGGACTTCAGGGAAGATGAACATGGAACCCTGTGGTTAGGAAAGAGGATATGCGTGCCGAATGTTAAGGGGATCTGAGAGTTGATATTGAGAGAAGCCCACGACTCGTTCTACTCTATCCATCCTGGGAGTACCAAGATGTACCAAGACCTTAAGGATAGATACTGGTGGCTTGGTATGAAGCGTGATGTGGCCGAATACGTGGCTTTGTGTGACACGTGTCAGTTGGTTAAGGCGGAACATCAGAGACCTGCTGGACTACTTCAACCACTCAAGATACCCGAGTGGAAATGGGAAGAGATAAGTATGGACTTTATCGTGGGATTGCCAAGGACACAGTCAGGATACGACTCCATATGGGTTGTTGTGTATCGATTGACCAAAGTCGCTCACTTCATTCCGGTCAAGGAAAGCTACAATGGTTCGCGGTTGGCAGAATTATACATGGAAAGAATTGTATGTTTACACGGTGTCCCAAAGAAGATAGTATCGGATCGAGGTACCCTGTTCACCTCGAGATTCTGGCAGAAGCTACATGAGTCAATGGACACTCGTCTGAATTTCAGCTCAGCGTATCACCCGCAGACGGATGGTCAGACAGAACGCACCAATCAAATCTTGGAGGATATGTTGCGAGCATGTGCCCTGAAGAATAGTAAGAGTTGGGACGAAAACTTGCCTTACGCGGAGTTCTCTTATAACAACAGCTACCAAGCTAGTCTCAAGATGTCCCCGTTTGAGGCACTTTATGGGCGAAAGTGTAGGACACCTTTATTCTGGAATCAGAATGGAGAAGGTCAAGTGTTTGGACCGGAGATACTCAGAGAGGCCGAACTATAGGTACAAGAGATCCGGAATAATCTGAAAACGGCACAGTCAAGGCAAAAGAGTTACGCAGATGCTCGACGTCGTGATCTAACCTTTGAGGTAGGAGACTTTGTATATCTCAAGGTATCACCAGTAAGAGGTCTAAGACGGTTCAAAGTGAAGGGAAAGCTAGCACCCCGTTACATTGGTCCGTTCAAGATATTGGAGAGAAGAGGAGAAGTAGCTTATCGTCTCAAGCTACCCTCTCAACTGTCGGATGTGCATGATGTGTTTCACGTGTCGCAACTAAAGAAATGCTTAAGAGTACCAGAGGAACAGTTACCCATGGAAGCTGTGGATTTGCAAGACGATCTGTCCTACGCAGAACGACCAATCAGGATTCTAGAAACATCAGAACGTATCATGAGAAACAAGACGATTCGCATGTGCAAAGTGCAGTGGAAACATCACTCTGAGGCAGAAGCAACATGGGAGAGAGAAGAAGACCTCAAGGCCGAGTTCCCCGACCTCTTCTCTTAGGACGTCCGAATCTCGGGGCGAGATTCCTTTTAAGGGGGGTAGAGTTGTAACACCAAAAATTTCAAAAATTTGAAAACAAAAGAAGTATACTAGAAATGCATCATGTAGTTTGCATTTATTTGAAAATTTTATTTCAAAATACGCTAGCTGATCGGTTGAATTTGAAATACAATTCAAATTTGCAAAAGAAATGAAAAAGAAAACAAAAAGAAAAAAAAAAGAAAAGAACCCACCCTGGGCCTTAACCCCGCCCCAGCCCACATCTCCCCTCCCCCCTTCCCTTTTCTCCCCGCTGGCCCAAGGCCCAGCCGCCCCACCTCCCTTTCCCCTCTTTCTGCACGTGGACCCCGCCGGTCAGCCTCTCCCCTCCCCTTTCATTCTTCCTCCCGACGCCGCGCCCGACACCGCCCGAAAACGCCGCCTCGGTTCAAAACACCAGCATGGAATCACCGGCCATAATGGCCCCCGGTTGCCTTCCTTCGGGGGAGATCCCTTTCCTTACCTCGCCGCCCCCCTCTCCCCCTATAAAAATCCAGCCGGTGCCCCAATTTCTCCCTTCCCCGAAGCTCCAAACCCTAGCCGCAGCGCCAAGGTTTGTCGTCGCCGTTCCCGTCGACTCGCTGACGTTCTCCCCCTCCCCCTCGGTCTAACGTGTGCGCCATGCCTCCAGGGACTCGCCGGACATCTTCTTTTGGGGAATTGGCCGCCGCTTCACCAATCCCGACGAGCACCGCTGGAGTCCGCCGCCTCTCGACATTGCCGACGCTCCTCCGCCCGATTTCAAGACCCGAAACCCCCCTAGGTGAGTGCGCCATGCCCCTCTCTCCCGTATGGTGTGTAGAGCGCTCGAAATTGGCGCCGATTTGGCCGTTCCGGCCAACCTCCGGCGACCCCGCCGCCGTGCACCGTCGGCTTGGCGCGCGCACCGCCGCGCCCTGGGTGCGCGCCGCCCCTGGGGTGACGTGGCCCATCCTCGGCCGTCGATCTGAGGCCGACGGCCGAGATTAGAAGGGGCGTACCCCTTCGGCCATTTTAAATCTGGGCCGCCCCCTTTAGATCCAACGACCCAGATTCAATTTAGTTTAAACGTTGGCCGTTTTGCGTGTAGCCCCCTGCGCTTATTTTAAGTAATTGCAGATAGGTCCTGGAATTTAGGATTTGGCCCCTGGACTTTTATTTAATTATGTCAGCACTGTTAAATTGATTAAATAAATCATTTTAGCCCCTGTTTTCACCATAAAATATATTTTTAGCCTCTGTAAATTATGAATAACCCCCTGGTGATGTTATAAAATATTTCTAGGCCACTGATCATGTCTGTTTTGCATAAAAACCCCTGGATTAATTGTAAATTACATAAAATCACATGAGAACTCTCTCTTTTTGCACAAATCATTTAGGGTATTATTTTATTAATATTTCCTAACCTCTTTAGGGTAAAATAATGCAGTTAATTTGCTGGTTTTGTTGAATTTCCTAATGAACCATATAAGCACTAAAATCCACACCTCCACCCACACCACTAAATAAAGTCTTACTAAGGACATAGTGTTAGCGACGTAACTGCGTAGGTTTTCTTTTGTGTTTATTTATTTGTGGTGTGCATTTATTCTCTTGTGCTTATTGTGTGCTACTACTTTCAGTTCCGCATGCGATGATGTGTATAGAGTCGGTTCCCAAGCCGACTTACAATCTTCAGGACTACCACTTCACCGACCCACCCTCCGAAGAAGGCAAGTTCCTTGACCATTTTGCACCTGTTTTATTGAGTTTTAGTTAGTTGCATGTTTAATAAAATGAATCCTATTTGTTGTACCCTTCCATATAATTCCTTGTCCCCGGGTTGGTTTGGGTGTAGATGTTATTATTTACTTTATGCTTAGCCATGCTTAGAATTTGGGAGGGAAATGTCTCTACTCACTTGTTCTACTATACATTGTTATGATTATTTGTTGAGTTATGGTGAAATGAATTGTAGTGGATAGGAATCCGGCGGGTTGGTTTTGTTTGGTATGGTGCAGTACGCACGAGACCCGGGTTTTGGGGTATGAACCTTGCCGGATTCTAAGGACCGGTTTATGGAGAAAGCCACTAAGCCTTATAGTATCGCCACAAGACTGAGTATGGGGCATCTTGGTCAATTAATTAGGCCTCTCCCGGCGTAGTATTGGTGGTTGGATAGTGCGTGGAATTGGTTCAGGGTGTACTGCCTTGGGATCCGCATGGCTCAAGAGGGGGCAACTGGGGTGTTGAGTCGTGGTGTAACGGCTCACACTATTGTACAGGGATGAAACCTCAGAGGGCTAGTACGCGTCGGGAGAATCCTTTGTAAAGACCTCGTAGTGATCTCCTGGCCTCACACCAAAGGAAGTGTGCAATGTGGTTCGCGACCATAGGAATCAGGGAGGTTTTCTTAGTCCACCTGGCAACAGGGGATGAAATCACAGCTTGTGGGTAAAGGGTACATTCTCTGAAGAGATTTAGAAACTGTCATGACAGCCGTGCTCACGGACAAGAGCGGCTTGGTGTCCAATTCATAATTAGTCAATGATTGGGAATGGTGGTTTGGATTGGATTGGACTGGTTGGGTTGGGACTTGGTTTATCAATGGGTTATGGTTGGGTTCATACACTTAGAAGTAGGTGCTAATGAAAGCTAAGGATAGGATGTAATGCTATAGTGCTTAACCCAAATTTGGCCTTCCTTTCTATAAACCCACATGTCATCTCTTTCCCACTTGCTGAGTACCGTTGGTACTCAAACGTGCTTGTTGCTTATCTTTCCTCAGTCTACAATGGAGAAGAGGTGGAGAACGAAAACTTCTTCGCTGATCCGGAGGAGACGTTCTAGGCTGGCAACCCCCGGGCAACGCCTGTGCATGGAGCCACACTAGTTTACTTTTACCGCTGTTTTGCTCTGTAATCTTATTTTAGACCTATGGGTCATTATTGTAAGACATTTATGTACTCGAACATGGCTTGTAATAAATGATATTACACTTTCGTCTACACATGTATGATGAGAATCGATCCTGGCATACATGTGGAAGGCATCCGGTTGTCTTGTTGGGACCGGGTGTGACACTTGTGACCCTATCCTTGGTGTCCAAAATTTTTACAGGTTGCTTGGCCTAGGTCAAATCTTCCTCGAGCTCCAAATCTTCCATCGGTACATGCTCTTCCAGAACTCTCAAACACTTCTTAAGTTGAGAAACATGAAACACATCATGAACATAAAAAATATGTGCAGGAATATTAATGAGATCATGCACATTATAAATGCACAAATAAACATCGTACCATGTTTGTATGTGCCAATTGATGAGTAGTTTAGGCCTGATCTTCCGAAAGCTAGTAATAAGTCGATTGATGTGGAGAACTCGACGTTGATGATACATGGCACTCGAGCAGCTCGAATACCCCTGCAATCACTACACCACCACTCTGTTGGTTATCAATTGTATTGCATACCCTTCACCTTACCAAGAAGGCTAATCTTTGCAAGTGCAACCAAGAACATAGAAGACACGATATGAAATCGTGAAGTTGGGTTTTCACAAACCGTAGAATGGCGATATTATTAATCTAAGAAAAACCCAATTGTTCATGGCAGCTACTATGGAGTATATATTGGTGGGAAGACATCCAAGGAGGTGTTGGAGTCGTGACCTAACCCTAAGACACGAAAATAAGAGATGTAGACTTGATACAAGGCCCAATGGCCCAATACGGTGGCGCAGCACCCTGACGGATTCTGATCACAATTTTGTTTTGATGATCACCCTCGACTACGTAGGATTTTTTACATGGGACCAGAGGCATTGGAAAGGATATGCTCTCCCTTTTCCGTGCATATGTAGAACATCCAAAACGGAGATCGTATGCGTCATGGGTGTCTGTTTTAGTGCGAACTGCTCATGGACTCCGAGTTGGACACAATTTTGACTTGGGCTCGGTTTCCATCTTCTTTAAATGTATTCTCTGGTCCTCCACGTCCCTTAGACTTCCACCAAGTACTCCTTAAACCTCTCCATGAACCCTAATCATAATTAAATCATCAGGGTAGCAATCTATGCTCAAAAACATATAAAGAAACATATAAGAACAAACTCATCTCTGAAATTAATTTTTGTGTGTGAACTCTATTGATTGCATCTTGTATGTTTAATGCAGTGTTGTTTGTATCTGTTGAAGTGATGTCCTCATCACATCTCCAGTTTATAGGCTACTTCTCCCCGTTTGTCCAAAATCATGAATGGTCCAATATAGTGAGGTGCCAACTTGCCTTTGACATTAAACCGCTTGTGACCTTGCATAGGTGACACTTTGAGGTATATAAATTCTCCCAACCTCAAAAGATAAGCTTCTTCGTCTATTATCCGCATAACCCTTTTGTCTTGACTGAGCAGCTCTCAAATTCTGGCGAATGGTCTTCTATTGCTTTTCGGCCTCTTGGATCACGTCAGGTCCAAATGCTTTTCGTAAGGCTTGTATACCTTCTCCCATATTGCAAGCCTTGTGCCTGGATGAAAGCTTCCATACGTGCCTTCCAAACCTGAAAATCAATATCACTAAACACACTAGGTTTGTCGGAGTATTTCTCCATGATGATTAGACAAAAACACGTGTAAATCACAAACATTAGAGCACCGTGGCTCTAATAACAATTGTAAGATCGAAGAGCACGTGAAAAGCTACTATAGGGGGTGGGGTGAATGGTAGATTTAAAAATCTTACGCAGCGGAAACAATTAAAATCCAACCCCTTCGGTAGAAAATCAACCTGTTAAGAAATTGTGTGTGTGCGACTAATTTAGACGTGTTTCACCATGAAAAAAGTGATAGATATCTGAGAGAATCAAGTCACGGAGACGACACAACAAGAATCACTTAAATCCATCGAATTAAAATAAAGTTACGATCAAAAGATCGAACAAAGGTCAATCTGATCTACCGAATAAAAAACAGATCTGCAATACTGCAAAGAAACCCTTGTAAATCAAAAACCGCAAATCCAATGACCGTGAAATTTTGACAGATGATAGATAATCAAGTTGTGAAGCCAACCCAAAAGGAATCACGTCAATTGGATCTGTGGAACTCGATTATGATAAAACCACCAAAGAAAGGTAGTGCTATTCAGAAAACTCAACGAGAAAAACTTGTCTGGAACAAGTCGGACGAACAAGGCACAAAAGTTCCTTTAAACTACGATATTTATTCAAAATAACACAAGAGGAACAGCCCAAAAAGTCGTCTACCACGAGCTCTGGCCTCCCTTGCTTATATAACGAGCCCGAAGGCCAACTCAACTCAAACGAGGACCCTAATCCTACTCAAATCACGAATCATAACTTTCCATTACAGCTCAAGACTCTTCTATACGCAAATAGAAGCAATCTTAGACTTCCTAAAAAACTCAGGAATGTATCCCACATTCCTAAACCAATTCAACTTGTGTCCCACACAAAAACTACCATAACCAACTCGATTCTTTCCATACCGAGCCATAACCGACTTTGCCGCAGCCTAAGTCATCAATCGATACGATCCGATCCTTCCAACCGGATCATGCCTTTCATAACCCGTCTTGAGAACCATGTTGCCACATCATGCACCACATGCATACGTGCAAACACCTTCCTTCGACTTCCAGTAACCTTCATATGCACTGCTCTTGATTCAATCGTCCTGTGCGACCTCCTGACCCGCTCAACCACAATTCCTCCTGAACTTGGTTGTTGGAACCTCATCTCCTCCCAGAGACTAGTCGAAAGGATCCTGTCACCAGCCATGACTTGAACTCAAGCAACACCTGCACATGAAATAAACAACCAATCCGTATGAGCCCAAGTCCGCGACTTGACTCTAATTAGTTCTGAACACAACACCTTACGTGAGCACCTCACATAAGCATGTTGCAAAACAACAGTAACGATATCAGCCATATCAACTAAGATGCACCAGAAACATAGCAAATGAATACTAAGCAATCTTTCCATAATCTAAAAAGCAAGTTCAAAACATTGCAAATTAAAAGCAGAACCACTGCGATCAAGCTCAAAAACATGCCCAAGCTAACCGGACCTTGAACCGGAGCTTACAAAAGCTAGTAGAACCTAGGACCAGAGCTTACCAAAGCTAGTACAACCTAGCGCCGGAGCTTACCAAAGCTAGTACAACCTAACACCGAATCTTGCCAAAGCTATTCGGAACTAGTCAACCCAACAGCCGAAGCTAGAAAAACATGTCGGAGCTAACCAACATAAGTCGGACCTAGCAAAACATATCGAAGCTTAACAAAGACATGCCAGAGCTATCAAAGACATCCCGGAGCTAAATACAAAGCTCACCAGAGCTACCCAAGAACATGTTGGACCTTGACAAAGAAAGCCGGACCTATTGTCGGACCTTGCAGAAGCTCAGAGCTAGAATTGGACCTTGGTAAAAAGGGTTTTTGGCAGAATTTTAGAACTTATATCATCAAAGCCAATGTTTTCAGTACAAGCTAATGTATTCAGCACATATAGGTCTCACATCATAACCTGCTGAAGTGTGAGGCAAACAAACTATGAAATCCATACCATCTTCTTCCCACATCCATTCTGGAATCTTCAATGGCTGTAATAATCCATCTAGCCTTTAATGTTCAACTTTAACTCGGTGGCACACATCACACAATGCATTATATTCCGCTATGTCCCTTTTCATATCATCCAACTAGTAGCACGTCTTGAGGTCCTTGTACATCTTTGTACAACCAGGATGGATAGAGTAAAGCAAGTCATGTGCCTCCTTTAATATCAACCGTCGGAGACTCTTATGATTAGGCACAAAAATTGATCTTCCAAGCCATAGTATACCTTGGTCATCCTCATCAAATTTGAATTCTCTCCCTTCTTGGGTCCTTACCGTGATGGCTCATATTTTCTTGTCCATTGTATGTCCCTATTGAACCTCTTGCTCGAGGGTTGGATTCACATCCATTGTTTTCATCTCTTTTACAAACCCAAGATTTAACCGTTGAAACTAATTGCATAGCTCCGGTTGCAATTCCCTAACGGTGAGCAGGTGACTTGCTACTTTTCGGCTCAAGGCATCAGTCACTACATTAGCTTTTACTGGGTGATAGTTTATTCCCAAATCGTAGTACTTAATGAGTTCCAACCATCGTCGCTATCTCAAATTCAGATCCGTTTGTGTTAATATGTACTCGAGACTCTTGTGGTCTGTGTAAATCTCGCATCTGTGACCAAGGACATAATGTCTCCAAATCTTCAACGCACTTTTTGAGGCTGCAAGTTCAGGATCATGCGTAGGGTAATTCTGTTCATGTTTCTTCAATTGCCTGGATGCATAAGCTACTACTTGGCCCTCTTGCGTCAATACACATCCAAGTCCTTGCCTTGACACATCGCAATAGATATCAAAGCTCTTGCTCACATCTGGCAATACAAACATGGGTGTTGTTGTCAATCTCTTCTTTAGTTCTTCAAAATTGTCCGGACAAGCTTTAGTCCATTTGAAAGGCTTCTCCTTCATTAACACATCAGTCATGGTCTTCGATATCTTGGAAAAGTCCTTGATGAACCAACGGTAGTATCCCATCATTCCAAGAAACTTCTGGTTTCCTTCACATTCTGCGGTGTTGCCTACTTTAGCACATGCCTAACCTTTCCTGGGTCAAATGACACTCCTCCTCCAGATATGACATGACCTAGGAATGATATCTCCCTCAACCAGAACTGCCACATGTTGAACTTGGCATACAACTGGTGTTCTCATAGTTTCTGCAACATCAGCCTTAAATGTTCTTCGTGTTGTTCTGCACTCTTCGAGTAGATCATCATGTCATCTATGAACACTACCACGAATTTATGCAAATACTCCATGAAATCCTTATTCATGAGATAAATTAATTATGCAGGTGCATTAGTCAATCCAAATGACATGACTGTGTACTCATATGACCCATACCGGTTCTTGGAAGTTGTTTTGGGTATGTCTGACAAGCTATTTTGGGTATGTCTGACGGTTTAATCATCATTTGGAAGTATCCTGACCGAACATCAATCTTAGGGAATATTCTGGCTCCCTTCATCTGGTCAAACAAATCCTCTATGCATGGCAGAGTGTACTTATTCTTAATTGTCACCTTGTTCAGACACCACTAATACACACACATTCTTTGGGATCCATTCTTCTTATCTACGAAAAGCATTGGGGTTCCCCATGGCGACGAGCTTGGGTGTATAAAACCCTTCTCCAACTGCTCTTGAATCTACTTCTTAAGTTCTGCTAATTCCTTGGGAGGCATCCTATATGGCCTCTTTGCTCTATGTGCAGTTCCAGGTATGAAATCAAAGACCAGCTCGATGTCATCATCAGGTTGCATACCTGGCAATTCCTTAGGAAACACATTTGGGTACTCACGAACAATTGAAATTTCCTCCAAGGTTACTCCTTCTACTTGATGCACCCTTGCCCTCTCAGTTGTTGGCTGAACTGCCTTGAATTCTATACTAACTCCCTCTTCATTTGTCAATTGCACTGACCGAATGGCACACTAAATTACTCCATTATGCCTCCTTAGACAATACATTCTAAGGATGATGTCCAAGCCTTGCGAATTTAGGACTATAAGGTTGGCAACGAATTCTACCCCCTTATGGAAATACTTACTTTTGGACATACTATATTTGTCCTCATCTCTCCTCCAGGAAATCTAACCAACAAGGTAAATTTCAGGTACAATATAGGCATGCTATGCTTTGCAACATACTTTGATGAGATGAATGAATTGGATGCTCCAGAATCAAATAATCTAGTCACGGGGTTGGAATTTGCGAGAAACATACCAATTACAACATCTTCATCTTGCTGAGCCTCTTCTGTAGGTACATGGTTAACCTTGCCACGAGCTAAATTTTGTAGTCCACGGTTGCCTTGAGCTGATCCTCCATTGGGCCTTGGATTCAGCCTTGGAACATTGCTCATTTGACTCTATCCTGATCTTGAGCATTGATTTGCAAAATACCCCATTTGACCACAAGCATAGCAAGTCTTTCCTCCAGTGGCTCCAGCAAAGTCAGGACGATGCTGGATTTGAGCATAAGCAAGCATATTTGGGTGCGGCGCAGGCTGCATGGGTAAGCGAGGTGCTTGCATGGGTGGGCGTTGCTGCATTGGTTGTTGCACAGTCGCGGTGGATAAGCAGGGCGGTATGCAGCAGCAGACGGGCTGTAATAGGGTGCAACAGGTGGTGCATAGCGAGGACAGATATTGCTTCCTTGTGGCTATCCCTGATATGGCATCTTCCTCTTGTGATCTAGCTCTATCTTCTGAATTTTGTTCTCAACCACAATAGCCTTGTCAATCAACTTCTCAAAGATTGCATAGTCAGCATTCAGCAACTGAACTTGAATTTTATTGTTGAGGCCCCACATGAACAGATATTGCTTCTTGCTATCAGTGTTGATGTCCTCTAGAACATATCTTGATAGTTGAGTGATATTATTGAGATACTCACCTACACTCATCCTTCCTAGCCTGAGGTTTTCAAATTATTGTCTTTTTAGCATCATGACTCCCTCTGGCACAAAGTGAGAACAGAATTTCTCCTTGAATCTAGCCCAAGTGATTCTCTCCTAATTTTCATTGGCATTGTAAAGGGATTCCTACCAGTCTACAGCAGCTCCAATCAACTGGTGTGAGGCAAAAAAACCTTCTCCCTGTCACTGCACTAGACAATAGCAAGTTTCTTCTCTACAAACTTCAGCCAATCATTAGCTTCCACCGAATATGTGGTTTGAGCAAAAGTAGGCGCTCTGGTCCTCATAAACTCTGCCAAACGGTTGTGGGGTGGTGGGGGTGGTGGTGGTGAAGGCATGTGGGGCTGGTTGTTGTTGCCAGCTTGCAGTTGTCCCATAGTCTGTATCATGGTCTGCATGAGCTGGTTTTGCATAGCCAACAGCTACTCAAGGTTGATAGCTCCCTGGGCAGGTCCCTGGTTGTTTTTAGGTGCTTCATTGCTCTCCTCCTCACTATTGGCATTCCTCTGGTTACGAGTCCTCAACATCTGTTGGTGAAAGAATAGTAGATACGGAAGAATTTAGAATTTGAAATAAATGCCCCAACTATATGCATCAAGGTATATGTAACTAACAACTCTTTTTTTAATACTAATAACCCTATTAGAGGATGTGGACAATGATCCCACAACTCTCTACAACATGGGGATGTGGACAAAATGCTGGACGTCCCACAACTCGCACCAAGCACACAAGCACAAGCACACACCACGAAAATTTAGCACATCACACTAAGCATGACTTAAACGATCTAAAAACTTTTCTAACTTCTAAACTGGAGACCTAAACTTAATTATGTGAACCGTGACTATGCTGGTCGTGAGGTGGCGAAGGCGACAGCAGCGGCGAGGCATACATGGGCGCATGCCAGGGTGAGTTGGCCATCCATGTAGGCACTGGAGAGGTTGCTACACCATTGACCTCCACGATAGCACGAACTTCATCTTGCTTCTCCATGATGAATAGCTTCTTACGGAGGTAACACATCTCTTCCATAGCATCAGCATAGCGATTTCCCAGATTCACCAATACTTCCTGAGATCTGTCAATAGCACGAGAATTGATTTGAGCTCCATATTGCGGCCTTAAGATCTCCCTTGTACCCTTCTTGTGTTGCGGGTGCAGCACAAAGCTAGTACCTCCTACTCGCTCCTGATAGACGTGGCACAATCTAGTTAGTGCATCCCAAGTGACATCATTAATAGCTTGCTCCCTGGTAGATCTCCATGTTGATGCAAAGTGTCGGGTGACCACCTCACCCCTAGCAAGAACAGAGCTCTCCATTCTTCACGTCCATGGAGAGGAATCCTCTTGACATAATACTCCGGGTGCATCTTGCATAGATCAAGGAACTCCTTCAATTGTTTAGCTGCAAATCCTCCATCATTGCTGTCAGAACGGAATTCTTGGGCATCATGATAAACTATGCTTTTGTCCTCCTTCCTGGCTTCACTTAGCTGCGATGCGTTCCCTTGAGCTTCTAGTACTTCTTCATGGGTACCGGGTTCATCTTCATCCTCCTCATGTGCTTCACCTTCCTCTTCCTCACTATCATAGATTTCCACCATCTCCGGATCTTCCTCTGCCTCATCTTCATAAGATTCCACCATTTTAGGGTCTTCCTCTATCATGTCAGAGTGTTCATGCTCAATTTCCTTACCGGGAGAACTCACTTCTTCCTCCTCTTGGGTTGGTTCCATCCTCGGCTCCCTGTTAGCCTAAGCTTGCTTCCAAGGGGTGGCAAACAAGCTCTCTTGTGGACTGTAATTTAGGTGTGAGCCATCTACAAGAAAAACATGAGAAAAATAGATGAAAATCACAAATACCAGTTCTGAAACTGCAGCAGCTATAAATCAAGATGAGAAGATGTGCATTTGCTCAAAAAGATGCAAAAACGGCAAAAATTGCAACAGCAACAAAAATGTAGTTTTTCCCACATTATATAGCTAGTGGAAGGCAAAATAGTGCAAAACAGGCAAATTTTGAATAGGAAAGAAGTCCTAAGTGCTTTGTGGTGGCCATTATAACTAGGCATGCGTCCTACGGTCAAACACGATCCTGATACCAATTTGTGACACTTGGTTCCAAAAATGAACCAAGCGTAATATATATCTGTGCCCAAGATGTTTAATGCACATACACAAGTGATTCACAAATGATAAACAGATTATAACAATTTCTTGAATAATAACACTAATAGTGGTACCTTATTACAAACCAAATAGTCTCGATTACAAGCTCTAACGAATTGCAGCGGAAAAATTAAACTCTAATGACTTCAACTCCACGGGCAGGTTTGATGGCAAAACACGTGCCTAGAACTCCTCAAAGACCTCCTGGTACTCCACCTGGTCGCCTGCGTTTGGATTTGGTGGAGGAATAGCAACGGTGAGCACATGTCGTACTCAACAAGTGTGGGAAAGTATGTCATGTAGCTTAAACAAGGCATGATAATAAAATAGGCTAATTGCATAAAAGTACATTCAAAACAGTTGAAAATGCAATCATATCATTATTAAGTGAGGTCCTTCCCAAATAACCCAAATAACATCAATTCCAACTTAAATAACCAATACCAGCATAAACAATCAACAATCAATTCATAACTACCCATATGTCTCAATGTCAGCAATTTCATTTACCAAAGCCAGTTAATTAACCAATACCAATTCCCAATCCAATTCCAGCCATTAAACCATATTAAATTCAATATTCTAATCATGTGAGGGTCCAGGTTGCTAATAACCGGGAGCACAACTATCATGATAGTTTTAGACACACTCTGCAGAGGTTGTACCACTTTACCTAGAAGTTTGTGACTTCATCACCTTTCCATGACTAAGGAATCTCAATTATGCCATCTCACACTTCCTAAGGTGTGTGGCCAAGAGATCACAAAATAGCCTTTACAAAGTGATTACTAGCCTATTTAGACCCCACTGAGGTTTCACCGATAGTGATGTCTCCAACTTAGCACATCCAACCAAGGGCCCCCTCTTGAGCCTTTCGAATCCCAGGGTAGTCTCACCAATATCTACAAACCCAATGCGACTACCCCTTCCCCGAGCATTCATAATGGTCCAAATAGTACTGGCAATTCACTAATTAGTCAGCTAAGCCACACCCATAGTTGGCCCTGTGTTTGCAGTGTAAATCCTGGATTGTCGCTCTACGAACCGTTCCTTAGATCTAAAGCAAGCAAAACCGCCAAAAACAGTGCAACCCAATCCACATAACCAACATGCTTAGATCCCCAGGCACTATATTGCTAAAGGGTCATTAATGTCAATTTTCATTATTCATGTGTTAAATAGTTCATAATAAAGCCATTTGATTGTTTCCCAAACCCAATTGAGCATTGCAAAGCAAAAAGTGCAAAAACACCCTTCCCGACTCTATACATAGTGTTCAAGTGACAAGAGTGGTCATACAAAACTAGTAAACTCCTACAATTGGGTTTTCCCATCAATTTCGACACATGCATGCAATTTTGCAAACAAAACCATTAAAACAGGATCATGAGCTTGACTTTGATAGAAGGCTTCGAAACTCTGGTTCTGCAGGTCCTCGAAAACACTCACTACGACAATTCCTTCTATTCTGAGCGACAAACATGCAAAACACACAATTAAATCCAATAATGTTTATATAGTACTTAATATGCCATGATATGCATGATTAATGCAATTATGAGGTAAAAATCGTTAATGAGTTTCTAATAATGCTTACTAACAAGTTACAATAGTTTCTAACAACTTTGTACAGGTTTAGAATTGATTTGAGTCAATTTGGAATTAATTCGGCTCAATTAAGGAATTTTACAGATTCAGACACCGGACTAGTCGACTGTCAGGGTCCAGACTAGTCCGCACTACGGAGACTGAAAAAATAGGGTTTTTCTGATTTGCGAGAATTGGGGTTGAATTTGCATGAAAACTTGAATGTATAAGGTGTACCACACGTTTAGACATCCAAAGATCAAGGTTTGGGCATGAGACTTGGATCTTGGCGATTAGGGCTTGATGAAGATGAGTTGATGAAGAATTTGGATGAAGAACGTCAATTTGCCGAAAAGACGATGAAGATTGGTCTTGATTGGCCCTTCTCCCTCTTATCCTCCTTTTCCTTACTTTTGGACATGATCTTGACGTCGGCAACAAGGCAAAAGTGGCAGCAAGGTTTTCAATTGGGGTGGAGAGGTGTGGGGTTTTGGGTTGTTTATATAGGGGTGGGAAATTAGGGTTTTGGGGGAAATTCCATGTGGAATACGGTTGGGGGCGCGTAGGGCCATGGTAGGGTCCAGTTGGGCTCCTCTGAGATTTGGCACAAAGTTCTTGGGCCCAAATTAGGCAATTACCAAAAAACAAATCATGGAGAATTAACAGAATCCGAGTTGTTTTCAGAAGGTCGGACTAGTCCGCAGTAGGGACCGAACTAGTATGCTTGGCAACAAAGAAAAATCGGACAAGTCCGAGGAACATCAGAGAAGAAATCGAACTAGTCCGGACATTGTGCCGGACAAGTCCGGACTCTGAAGAATACTGAATTTTTCTGAATGAAATTGGGGACACCGGAATAGTCCGCGGTTATGGCGGGACAAGTCCGCACTTCTGAAGAAAACTGAATTTCCTCTAAATCAGAAAGGGAATACAGGACTAGTCGGGGGTTCACAACAGACAAGTACGTACCCTGACAGACTAAAATTTCTAGTTTAAGCCTAACTTCATTTTAATCTTGTTCCATTTTACATGGCTTAATGTTAAACATGTATGAGGATGTATACAAATGCACTGTGCATGAAAATGAGGGTGTTACAGTCGGTACCCTGGTCCACAAAGGCTAATGGCAAGTTCCTTCAAGTTGGGCTAATTTTCATTACCATTGTTGTTGTAGCCTTCTTGAAAGAAACGGCATGGTGGGCCCCCCCTTGACCTCCTGGATGGTAGCCACTGTTGAAGTTTCCATTGCTGGCTAGGTACAAGGCATCCTCATAGGTCTCGGGGTAGTCACTCACCATATGACCCATGTTGCCACAGATTTCACACGTTATGTGAGCGTCTAAGGCTTGGGCGATGCCAAATACATCTCCATTGGATTGCCGTCCAACTTCTTCATCAGTAGGTCTAGTTTAGCAGTGAACATGTCCACCTCTTTCAAGGTATGCACGCCTCACTATCAGGGCTCGAGACGCTCGTCGCTCCAACCTATGTTGAAAACCATCTTCTAAACTGATTATTTTTTGCATTGGGAAACGTAAGTAAGAAGAAGGATCCTCCAGGAGCAACATCCACATGATCACGGGCTGACAAAGTCAACCTATTGTAGAAGTTTTGGATAATCAGCTAGTCATCCATCCCATGGTGGGGACAGGCCAGGAAGTACTCCTGAAGCCTCTCCCAAGCCTCGGGAATAACGTCCTTGGGCTCTTTCTAGAAGGTTTAGATTCTTCCACGTAAAGCATTGGTCTTGCCCAACAAGAAGAATTTGGCAAGGAATACCGTAGAACACTTTTCTCGAGTGTTATATCACTTCGGTTCGCATAGAACCATTGTTTCGCTCGCCCAGGGAGGGAGAATGGGGAACAGCCATGGATGGATGGCTTATGGTGTGGCATCACTTCGGTGAGCACTTGCATCCTAGTTGGCTTTCCGACAAAATGGATTAGCCTGCACCATAGTGATTAGGCCAGTCTTGACTTCAAAGTTTACGTCTCCCTTGTTGGCAATGGGCCCAGTAGGCACGTTGTCAGCAGAGGGAGTCGAAAAATCACAAAGCGTCTTCTGAGCCATTGGCATGCAGCTTGTGGTGCGGAAATGACGGGCTTTGTTGCCGACATGATCACCTGAGGAGGAACGACACGAGGACAAACTCTTCTCAACAGTGATTTAGGATTGCCAGTACCCTCGCTTGCTAGAAAAAGAAGTGTTGAGTCCAACCTTCCAGGAGATAAGACCTTTGGAGGCCGCGTGTCCCACAACTTCCGACCTACTGCTCTGCTAAGGGTGGCTCCGGTGCTGCGACATGCAGCTCCGGACCTGCCTCCCTCCTAAGGGTGGCTCCAGCGCTACCACGTGTCCTGCAGCTCTAGACCTGCCTCCCTGCCATGGGTGGTACGGTGTCGCCACGTGGGCATGGACCCTACCTCTCCAACGGGAAGGACTCCGAGATTTCCATATATCAAGAAATGGCATGGACATTCAAGAACATAAATTAGCCATTTCAAGGCCTGGTTAACGCATCATTAACACTAAATTAATGGCACACATTTAGCGGGGTCTTCAAGCCTAGTAACGTCGCCATCAGAGCACGTTAAAACCCAATTAAATCATCATAAAGTGCCTTAGATCATGTACAGGGTGCTTAATAGCCTGAGGCTACCTGTTTGACCAGGGCATCACTGTAACTGCCAGACCTTGGCAAATAAAAGGTATGCGCTGCACGGTAGAACTCAGACTTAGACCAGGCTCAAGTATACTCAAGCAAGCACAGACACCCTCATACACAAACACTCAATACAACACAACCCCGTGGAGTAGGGTATTCTGCTCAAGCGGCCCGAATAGAACCTCCAGAGACTACTTTTTGGTAGTACCGAGGGAAGTGTCATTGGCACACTCCGACATTTGGCGCGCCAGGTAGGGGTCAAACCATCTGAAGATCTACCCCAACACATGTTGACGTTTCTTACGTCACAGATCATCTCTTGAAAGAGATGAGGTCCGCAAGCGCATAGACACTATCGCGTAGCATTTCACCTAAGAGTATTCCCAAGGGTATCATATTTATCCCAAAGGAAGGCAATGATCAAGCTATGAGATTTGTCCCTTAGCTACAAGCTATTACCAAGAGTAAAGTAAACACTACTCTTATGATAAAGCTATGATATACTAATCAATTATGAAGAAAGTGTTAAGTTGATAATATATGGGTAGTGTGACACACACCTTAGCAATCTATTCTAAGGGGTAAATGGGTCCTAATGGAGGTTAGACCTAGAGTTGGGAAGTTGCTCCTACAATGCTTCTAATATACAGATACATAGCGTAGGTTAGGTACTAATGAGCATGTCAATGGTGAATACTTATGCTAAGTTGTTCAACACATCGGTCACGATTTTACCCCTTGCAACACTAGGCGACTCCCGCCAAGAGCCTGTGGCATAGCTGAATGTGGAGAATTACAAAGGACAGATAGGGCTGTCACCACCTACTGCCTACCTCTTCAATCCATGGGTCTACGAGACATCCAACGCTACTTACTATCCTAGCACCATGCTAGCATACTAAGTAAATGCCTTTGAGGCTCGAGTACAAGTACCTCTCTAAGGCAATGACTAACCTAAACATCGTTCAACCAATGTTGAGACATAGCATAAGTTATCCATATTAACATGATCATATCATAACTAATTAGACTATAGTCGGGGTTTGTAGTGTTTATTATGATAGATTAGGAGTGATATGGAATAATCATAAAGACTACTCCTACCACATACATGGAATCCACAATCAAACAAGAAACACTTGATCCAAGTATATGAATAAAAGAAGAGTAACGATCATATGTTTATTATGCTTAAACTCACAAAGATAAGAACAGATACATGAGCCATACCTTTCCCAACTTGGACTTGAGACTAGAGGCTCTCCTCTCTATAGCCTAAGTCCACTGAGGACTGAGAGAGCTAGTGTATATAATAGAATGATGCTCCAGTGGTGTGTGTTGAAGTGAGGGGTGAGGGGTCCTTTTTATAGCTTGGAGAAGGGTCGATTCCTGCCACCAAAAGCGCGCAAATCAGTCACCACTGACCTCTTCAAGCCGGAGGAGCCAACACGTCGAAGTTGACTGAGTTTGGAGGAAAGACTAGGTCGGCCTACTAGGAGGGTCGACCGACCTGGTAAGTCCTCCAAAAGGTCTGTGCTTTCTCTGTGTGACTTCCAGGTGGGTCTCATCCCTTTATACGGGTGCTACACCATTGGATGGCCTCGGATACTTCTTTTTGTGGGCCATTTGATCCATGTGGTGCCACATGTCGGTGCTTGATTAGCTAGGATGATATTTTATAGGATCCGTCCTACTGCATTTCTGTATAGAATACTTGCATGCACGAATTTCTCCAAGTACGAGTGGAAATAGGTTAAATAGAAAGGTGATATGTGCAAGAAATGATATTTCCTTCACATAATTGAGTTATATTGACGTGTGAAATTGGTATGTAACAGCCCTCAACAAACTTCCCCAAGCTTATCCTTTGCTCGTCCCGAGTAAAGCCAAGACTTTAGGTTGATTATCAGGAGTTGCTACAATGTTCTACTTTTCACAAGTACCATATGCACAACAAAATATTCTACCTAGTATTGCAAAAATTTGCATGGTACTTCACCCATCTTAAGTCATTATGGGGCTCATGCCATCTCCTATTCATGGGTTATTGAAAGATAGAATAGTAAATGGAGCACACATACCCTATAAGTCAAGTTCCACTCAAATTCCGGAGAGATCAATTTAGATTTTAAGTATATCAATTTGATTCTCTCAAGTCTCTCCTATATGTGTAGTGGAAATATTTCCTCACCGAGGCATTTTGCCTGAATTCATCCTACCTCTACATAAGGCTTGTATGTGGAGCGTGGTAGGGAATAGAGTTGGCATATTTGCTACACATAATATTGCTAAGTCAAAGGAGTAAGCCTTGTAAGTTTAAATTTATTCCCAAGTAAGGTGACATTCCTTTTTGAAGAATCAAAAAGGGAAATGACAACACCTACTCTCTTGAGGATGCATAAGAATTGAATGATGAGAAGGTGTAAACCTTCCTTATCAATGTAAGCAAAAAATCATTCAATCCTAATGCAATTCAAACAATGGAAAATTTTGAACTTGTACCTCAATTGAAGGGCAGTCTTGGTTGAAGGTCTTTGTGTGAGGAACTAAAAACCATGAATTTTGGTGAAGCCTTAATGTTCAATGTCAAGTTGAGGTTGGAGTTGAATGGGCTTCATCTTGCTCCTCCATTAGGCCATCATCTTGAGCATTTCTCCACCATGAACTCAAAATGAGATCGATGGAGGGACATGCGCTTGATAGGGCCTCCCAACCTATTTACAAATTTTGTCTTGGCTGCACTAAAATCAAGAACAAACAAAACAACTCGAAAACAAATTAAGTTAGCTCAAAAACATGTGGTACCCTTTGCCAAATTATTTTTCCCAACTGGAAACAAATTGTAAATGCAATGAATATTAGGGGAAATATTTTTTTTGTTTGAATTAGGTAGATGAATTCAAGTGGTTATTCCCAAGGTTCATATCCAAAATAATTTAATTTCCTAATCCAAAATTTTAGTTTTAGGAAGGTTGGAAATTTTAGTTTCCAACATGCAAGTGTGAAAACTCATAAATGGTAGATGCAAATGAAAGATTTGATGGGAAATTCAAATATGCAATAACTACCAATTATCCTATTGGCAAGGACTCACCGAATTTTGAAAGTCCGATGAGTGGGACTTACCTCCGTCCTGTTTAGTGCGATGATTTGTTGTCCAACCCCGAAGTTGAAGATGTGGATAACTTCTCTTGCTTGTCATGCCAAATCTCCTTTGTCATGTCATTCTGACATGTGGGCCACATGGTGGCTCGAGCCTCTCAGTCATCTTGATGAATACTTGTTGATGTAGTGACGGCTTCTCTCTCTTGAAGATATTCTCTTATGAGCATGGTGAGGCTTGTCCTTCTTATTGGGGTGCCACTTCGACCATCTTGATATCCCTTAAGGTTACCCCATACTTTGATCATGGATCAAAATATTCCTTGGGCATGATGACACGTGGACTCCACAATCAAACAAGAAACGCATCATCCACAATGTCACTTTCCCTAGCTTGCATGGGCTTGGTCGAAGGATAAGAATCCCAACAAGTAATTGTGGGGCATCTTGGATCTTGAATGCTCTTTATTTTTCTTGTCCTCGGCCAAAGGCTTCATGTGGGTGTTGTCTTGATTTCTAGTTTGGCCATGGACAAGATACTGCAAGGTAGGCTAGTTAAACTTAAATCCCTTGAAATCCACATAGGCTCCTTGATTACATGGGTGATGTTGATTCACCCTTGACCTCCTTGTAGGTGATTATGACACCGGGTTCTGAGAATGAACCAAGTGAACGCATATGTGTGCCCAGGACGTTCAACACACATACACTAGTGCATTCACAAAAGGATGTACAAAAAATTACCATAGGACAAGATTAATTGACCACTTTTATTATAGACTTCATAATATCCTCGAATACAAGTTCTAATGAATATTAATGACAAGTTTGAACTAATACAGCAGAAATAAACTAATTAAAGCAACTAAGCAGCTAAGCAAAAGGGTATATGGTGCAGATCCAATCAACACCACAGGCAAGTTGATGGCAGCACACAGCCTAGGACTCCTCATTAACGTCGTTATACTCCCAATCCTGACCTGCAACTGTTGGTAGGGGAATTGCAAGGTTGAGTACATGTCGTACTCAGTAAGTGTGGAAAGTATGACATGTGGCTGATACAAATGACGAATATAATAATGGCTAAGTGCTGAAAAGTACGTCAAAACATTTGAAAAGCAGTATATTATACGTATGTAAAGTAAACCCATCATAAACCATGTAGTTACCATAATACCAGTCCTTATTTCATTACCACCATCCATATACTAGATTTCTCATTACCATTAACCATATACATTGCCATAAACCATAATAACATCCCATAACCAGTACTACACCATCCCAATCCCAGGTTTCCCTCTAAACATGGAAGTTGTCCAGGTGCTCATAACCGGGAGCACGGCTATCATTAGAGTTTTTAAGACACTCTGCAGAGTTTGTACCACTTTGCCCACGTGTTTGTGATTTGATCACCTTTCGGTGACTATAACCTCTATTACGCCGTCTCACACTTCCATCGGTGTGTGGCCAAGAGATCACAAATTAGCCTTTACAAAGGGACTACTAGCATGTACGTACCCACTAAGGTTTCATCGGTGGCGATGTCTCCAACTGAGCAGATCTTCAACCAAGGGCCCCCTCTTGTGCCATTTGGATCCCAAGGAGTCCCGCCTCAAATCCAAAGCCAATTCGACTCCCCTTCCCCGGTATGCCAAATGATCCGCTCAATACTAGCAATACCCTAATTAATCAGCTACGCTGCACCCATACTTGGCCTCATGGTGGCACTGTTGTCTTGGCTTATTCTCACACCAAGCGGTCCTTAGATTTCAAGCAAGTGAAACCACCATAGCATCCAACCCAATACACATACCATGCTTGCTTAGATCACCCATTACCATGTCATATTTACCAGTTCATAATAACCATAATCTCGTTAATGCATAATTAAATAGTGTAGTTGTTTTCCCATCTCAA